>JAHYIQ010000019.1:3409934-4844868 GCA_030673865.1 Melipona bicolor
TATATGTATACTAAGAATCAAACATACAGATTATGTGATAATTGAGAGAGTTACATAAATAAAATCAGATAGCAGTTTATTACAAATATTTGCTTAAACTTTGAAGCAAATAATTTTTGCTTATAAAGTAATAGCAAATTGAGCAGCATTGTTTGAGCGGAGAGATATTTTTTATTATTTCCGTGCTTATTTTGACAGAACACAATCAGGATAATTACTTGGAATATCACAAACTTTAATCACAGGGTTGAAAACAGTACCTATCGCGCACTTAATAGGTCCCTTTGGTCTTCCATTTACGCATTTGTAATATTGAGTACAATCTTCGTTATCTTTCACTAATGACGTCCCTCTCTCTGGACAATTCACTCGGATTGTAGATTGTAAATTAATTGACCGTGGTACTTGGTTAACATCGTTGCAATTGCCTGCTGGATTTCTTACGTTGAATGGCCAGTCACACATTCCGCTCTCTGGACTGAAGACAAGCCGATTCGATCTATTGGGATGGATTAACGGACAGCAACTCAGACATGCTTTTCCTCCCTCAACTTTATAAAATTTATGGCAACTATAGGGATGAGCATAATAATGTACTTCATTATCGTTGATTCCTATATCGATACATTGTTCGGCCGTAAATTCAAAACAATCATTTAAATTCTCGTTTGCTGCCGTTGCAGCGACAGCAATCAACAACAGATAAAACACTGAAATTTATAAACAAAAACATTATTGCAATTTATCGAATTCTGTCATCTTAATTGAGTTTTTTTAACGCTAGAATTACCAAAGTGACCAATTTATAAATTCTCATAGAAGATTTTTGTATTTATAACAGTGTATTTTTAGTAAAATGAAGTAATACGAATAGAAGCTTGCGTTCTTTATTATATTATAAATATTTTCTTGTTCTTTACAATTCAATTTCTCAGCTACAAATTTTACCCTTTAGTCATTGGTAGTTCTAGTGCTAATTAAGCTTTCTCCGAACTGAATATTCAGTCTAACATTTTAAAATGTAATGATCACATGTTTTAACATAAGGTTTTGTAAAATTTGATTCTCAAACTTTGTGTTCAACAGAATATTAAGTTTTTTCCTTGTTAAGTTGAAACTTTACCAGCGTACTAATAATTATTATGACCTTAAATATCTCCGTTGTTTTTGGAGTTATGTAAAACTTTTGCCAACGAAATTCATGAATATGGT
Organism: Melipona bicolor; assembly: GCA_030673865.1. Classification (NCBI taxonomy): domain Eukaryota; kingdom Metazoa; phylum Arthropoda; class Insecta; order Hymenoptera; family Apidae; genus Melipona; species Melipona bicolor. Next base: position 3,411,147 of record JAHYIQ010000019.1, read on the forward strand.
AATAATTTTTCTGTGGTTAGAGGGGTTTTTGAAATTTTAAGGTTTTTAAATTTTCATCCCCACATTTTAAAATGAAATCATATACTTTATCATACATTAGTCGATATATAATTCGATATTCTTTATAAAAAGAAACTATTAATTTATGTATGTTAAAAAATTGTTAGTTTGAATATTTTGACTTCGATTTAACAAAATTTATTGTACGGAAGATAAGGAACAGTATTTTTCTGTTCATTCGTAGATTTTATAAAATTGAATTTAAAATATCAACTAAACGAATAATGTTTTGACGTACATAGGTTAATAGTTTTTTATAGAAAATGTCAAGCAGTATTGACTAATGAATCAAAAAATATATCATTTTATTTAAAAAAATGGAGATGGACCTTGAAATCTCTAAAACTCTTTTACTTACAAAAAAATTATTTCCATATTATGTTCTCCACTGTACTGAATAACTATACGTTAACAAAGTTCTTTTTTAAAAAACAAACAATATATTTAAAGTGATAATATTTATCAATTTACTCTGTACAAACAGATTCTTAAATGCTTTATTAAAAAGTTATAAGAAAAATTCGAAATTATCAAACCTGTTTCTTATTTCATAGATGATAAATAATATACATAGATATAAATAATTTGTTTACATTTGCGCTATAATAATCTTTCATTTATAAGCCAACGACCAAATCTATTGTCTCAGGTAGTCAGCATTTAAATAGTAAATGTATTAAACAAATATTAGCAATATCAAAATACGTAAATGTATTAAACAGATATTAGCATGACCAAATAACAGTCCATTATCATTTCGAATTTTTGTTACAACTTTTTAATAAAGTATTTAAAAACCTATGTTTGACATCTCTTTCTTATATACTGATAAAATTCTGCGAAAAAATCTAAGACACTGTATATACAAAAATAAGGTAAATTAAGGTAAGACACTGTATATATAAAAATAAGGTAAATTTTTATTTAGTTTAGCGGCTTTTTTCTATTTTGGCTACTTCAGTACTGTTTCTTTAATAAGAGATTCATTTTATCACTAAAACAAGAAATTAATCGCCGAAGATTGAAAAATATAGTTTTTGTTACATTTAAAAAAAAGCATCACACTAGAAAATCATAAGCCAACAAAATAGCAAAAATTTAAAAAAGCTGATAAACTAGAAAATCATTAATAAGAAAACTGAAATTTTATATAATAAAAATGTATAAATGCTCCATTAAAAATTTATAACACAGGTATGAAATAAGATAAATTCCTGGCGTCTGAAGAATTGTCAATATTTGAACTGTTATAATTTCGTAAAAAAAAAATCGCACAACTATCATCCTGAGCTCATTTTGAAACTTGAAATCTCCACCTTTTAAACTTCATCGTTCATTTTATTCTAAGATACTTTTACGAAATGTAGTAAATGGTAAAGTGAAGATACTTTTTTCCCCAAAAATGCTATAAATTGTCAGAGTATGTAAATACATTGAAAAATATTTATTAATTAATAAATATTCATTATGATTGTAAAGATTAAAGATTGCTCTTTACGTCTCTTCAAAATTTGATGTATAATTTTTTTTCATCAGTTTATTGAACTTTGAATGTCAGACGGAAATGAAAATATTATTTCTTGAATTTTATCGTCTAATTATAAACCTAATCTCATTTTATTCAAAGTTGATCAATGGTTATTCAAAAAATCGTACATCAAGTTTTAAGAAATCGTTGTGAAAGGTCACTAAAATTATATTAAAATTAATTAACACTCTAAAAATTATATTAAAATTATATTAAATATCGAGAACTTTGCGAAATCAGAAATTTCGTTTTCAAACACTTTCATGAATATTTTTTCTCTTAATATAATACAGACTAAGCCAAAATAACTTACTATCTTTATGTATGATTCTATTACTACAGTGGTTGAGAGGAGATTTACTTGTGGTGGATTTTGAAAACAGAAGTTTACATTTAATCATTTAAAAATCAAAATGAAATGTTGTATTATAAATACTATAATAAATTCAATAACATATTAATATCAAAACGCGCATGTTTCATATTTTTGTTGTAATTTTTTAACGGGATATTTTAGTTAATGGTAATTAGTTCTTGGTACAATATTTTAGCTACAGAATACATTAGCTGATCACTACATTTCTATATATTCCCCTATATATCATCAATAATTTTATTGAAGCTAGAAATTAAAAATTATTTCTTAGTTTTCAAATTTTACTAAAGTACTTAGGTTTCAAATTTTACTAAAGTACTTAGGTTTCAAATTTTACTAAAGTACTATAGCTTTTTTTACCCTTATATTGACAAAATATTTAAAAAACAGAATCAAATTACTTACACTTCATTTTGTGTAATAACACAGCAGTAACACAGTATGTATGCCTATTTCTTATCTCACAGAAACTAACGAATTCAATTTATACGGATCGACTTTTATAATAAACCGAATCTTATCATTAACATATTGTTTATCTTGTATCAAATATTAAATTATTTATCTTATCACAGTGAGCACCTAAATTCTATTTAACTTGATTATATAACTAAAATCGTTTTTTATCAATATTACTCTTTCAGTTCTTTTATATTTGAAGTTTGATTTTTTTGAAAGTATTATTACATAAATATAACGTATAATTTATCAATCTTCCAATTTATTAGAATAAACAATAAAATTCTCAATTCGATCATCTTAAATATTTGTAACAAACATGAGAGGAAACTAGATACCAGTTTATTTCAACGGGAAAAATACTATAATAAACAAAAAATATTTTTCGAGATTATTTTTTTGAAATATCAATATTATCAACGATTTCTTAAAATGAGGTTACATATGATTATTATCATTGTTAAATATCTAAAATTAAAATTAATTCAATAGAATACTGATTTTTAAACTGTATAATTCATATTTTATTTTATTATTGATATCTACTTTGAAAATTTTTCAGACTCAAGCTCACGAAATCTTAATCTTGGCTTAATTATTACATCACAATGATAATATTAAAAGATTTTAGATGTTATATTAAAAAATGCATTCTTGAGTTTGTTTTGTATTTCAAATTTTAAAATATATTAATTTATTTATATTATATTTATATTAATATATTATATAATATTATATAACATATTATATTTATATTAATAATATTAAAATAGGCTTCAAATTTTAAAATTTAAAATATAAAAAAGTTTATTTCAAATCCTTTATTAAAACCAGTTACATGTCAATGTTTTGCAATATTATTTTGAAATCAATTTGGTCAAATCAATCGATAAGATTTACCACAAATTGTTAGAGATAAGAAATGAGACTTTAGTGGAACTATGTGTAAAGATATTACTATAACTAAATTACTTATCGTAACTATTACTATAACTAAATTACTTATCGTAATTTTTATTATTTTTCCATAACAATAAGCATACGTGATAATAAATTTGCACGCATTTTTTCACTTTTCACAAGATTTTGGTGAAGAAACTGAATATTAATAAACGTTTCGATAACATAATAAATATTTAATAACGAAAGGATAAATTTAAAGGTAAATGGATACAGTATACAATATACAAAATCTAGAAATATTTATTTTTTCTTTTAAAAAACATTTACGAAATTTGATACGAACCTGAATATTATAAAATCGATTTTATAAAATCAATCACAATTCAAATAAATATATTATAGTACGAAAAACAATGTTGCTTCTGTAGTCTACATATTAGTAGTTTTATAATAATAAAACAATAAGAAAATTAAAATGCGAAATATATTCAAGAAAAAAGATTATTTTACTTTTGATTAAAGAAATTGCCTTACAAGAGAATTTTAACCGATATTTAATCAGTCCGTGACAACTGAACGGATTTTCGTGTTTGTGAATTTCGACATCGTTATCTTCATCAATTTACATTTGAGTGATTTTAAAGTAAAATTATAGCTATTATATCTATGATTGTAACCTTCATCCATTTCTTAGTTCCGCAACTTAATTTATCCCTTACCCAAATTGACACAGAAGTAAAAAATCATTAATTACGATGGAAAAATAAATAATTACATTTGCAAATTATTTTATTAAGAGTAAATAAATTAAATTTGTAAAATCTTAGGTATAGATGTATAACCTACTCTTCAATATTCAATTTTATATCATTTTACATTACAAAAATAAATGTGTCAAATTGACATAGAAAACGAATAATGATCAATATTTAGTAATTATTAAACAATTAACTATTAGCAATTATTTAACAATTTTAACATTTAGATTTGTCTTATAATGAGAGATTTAAAAATATATCTAACATCAATTTGACACAATATGTGAAATTACAATACTAGACTCACTAATCATCACAATTGTACAAATTTGTCCAAATTACTATTGAATCTTTAGATAGAATTGAAAATAAAAATTTCATATTATGTGCGAAAATGGTAGAAAAGAATTTTAAAAAATTATTATCTTGATTTAGTTAGTGTGATTATTTGGAATGAAAAATGTTAGAATGAAAAATAAATGCTTTCAAGATGTACATATTTTAACATTATTAATATTTTTGTAACTTGTAAAGAAAAACTTGTAACTTTGATTTTTTAAATAGAATGATATGTTTTCAAGTGCATTGATCGATGCAGCTTGATATTCTCTTCTTAATATTTTGATAATTATTTAAAAAACGATTGTTTTATTGACCTTAATGATTTTTGAATATATTGTAAAATTCATCATTTTGAACAACTTTCTTTTACATGTTATCGCAGAATTCACTTAATTTTCGGAATATTCGCAAATAACTATCTATATCATAAACTGTCTTTATTATACAGTAAAATGTCTTCATACATATCTCGAGACAAAAAGATAGAATGCTCTAAAAATTATTAAATTTTTTTTCATTAAATGAATGATATAAAATCTTTCTATACATTTTTCCTTAATGTTTTTATCAACATATATAAATAACATAAATTAAAGTTTTTGCAATACATTTAGTGTTATTAAAAAGGAAAATAGAAATGTGGTAATATTTTCGGGTCAAAATGATACACATTTTGTAAAAAACAATGGAAATAAAAAAAAAAGAGATGATTTGATAATTATTTAATACTTAATATATAACTTGCATTTAATAACGGCAACTATCTTTGAGGCACTCCTTCACAATACATTTTTTAATTCACTAATATTTACGAATTGCCTTTCATTCTGGTATACAGCTCCCATAAAGTTCCTCCAACAATTTTCTATAATATTTAAGTCATGAGATTTAGTTGCTATTCTAAAATATGAATTTCTTTGTTTGTACAGTACTGTTTTCGCTGTGTGCTTATAAAAAATGTATTTATTTCTAACAATTTGTGTCTCACATACGTGTTAATTTGTTCGTCAATCATTTCAATATACTTTTTATCATTTAATTTTCCTGTAATAATTTTATTTCCATCTTACTGCAGTAATCAATTTCTCCCCAAATCATTATACCATCGTTTCTGGATCGATGACTCAGAAGTTATTGGTCCTTTCGTAAATCATGACAATAGTAATGAAGACCATCAAATCCGTCTAAATTGAACTTTTCTTCATCGGTAAATATGACTCTTTGCCATTTCTTATTCATATAAACATATTTTTTTGCAAATTGCAAATGGCACAATTTATGCTCTTACTTTAACCAAGATTTCGGTTACAATTTTTAGTTGTTTCAGATGTTCACAATTCTTTAAAAGACGTCGGACATTCCTAAGATGTGTCTAACTTCAGCTTTTTCTGCAATTTGTCTTGCAGTCAAGCTTGAATTTGGTGCTATAAATATTACAGCACGTCCATCCTGAGCTGTTAGGCACTGTGATCGTCCACAACTTTTTTTTCATAATGAGAATCTTTTAGCAAATTCATTATCACTTTACGATTCTGTTTTGGCTATTTTTGTCACAGAATAATGTTCTTCGTTTAATTTCAATATCATGTGTATTTCACTTCTTTCCGCAACCCATTTTTACAAATATTAATAACATTGCACTTAACTGTATTTCACATGAATGTTAGGCTTTCGATAGCTTCTGTGTGATTGAAGAACGTAAATATTTGATTTGTGATCTCACAATATTTACATTTAACTATTAATTTTATAGCTATTAGTTAGATAGTTTTTTAGTTATAACTTTATAAATCTTGTTATTCGATAATGTTGATAAAAATTGTTACTTATCTCCCAACGTCTAAAATACATCAGAGAATAAGATTATTGTAAGAATCAGAAATGTAACCAATAAATTGATTTTAATGTTTCTTTGCTTTTAAAACTTGGAACCCCTATTTTCGAAATGTACCGTTCATTTTATTTTAAGATGCTTTTACAGTAATTAGTATGAAAATGGAGACATTTTTCCTCGAAAATGCTATGAATTGTTATAATAAAATAATGATGTCATAGTAAAATAGTGTAAAACAATGTAATTTCACTGTAGCGGCCTAGGATTTCTCAACTACGAGTTCCGAACATTAACTAGCACAAGCCACAAGTGGCTGCGCGCTTAGCATCGAGGTCCTAGCGATCTTCAATGTTAAGCAAGCAGAGTGCGGAACACCGCTAGGGGATAGGGTGGGCCTAACGGGTAGTTACAACAACAAAAGCGTCTGGGGTTAAGGGGTCGCTGCCATTCAGCCCCCACTGGATGAGTTTAGGCAGTGACTTCGGGACGAAATGCCGCTAAACTTCGCCTTCTCATCAAATCTACCTCAAAATTTCTACCTCAAATCCTTTCCTTCCTTTAATTCCATCATCCACCGTCAATCACTTTCAATCCTTCATTCACCTTGGATAAATCAGCCAATATACAAAATATACAAAATCATTGTAATTCAATGCCTTTTTAATGTACTTTTTAAATTTTATATTAAATAAAAATGAAATCTACAATTAACACGTTGAATTTCTTATTATACAATAAGTATTATATTGAAATATTATCAGCAACTAATAAATTGCAGCATATAAACATGTTTAATGAATTTATTTTACTGGGGTCACCGATGACCACCACGGCGCTGAAATGTTTCTTCGATTTTCATTTATTTTTACGATATTTTATTTTTACTATATACTATATATAGTTATATATTTATTTACTATATATAGCGAAATTGAGGATTGCATTTCTTCACGTACAAGCCTATAGAGAAAACTATGCCAGAAAATAAAAAAAAGAAAACCAGAATCGAGCAATGATTTTGTAGAAAATGTTATGAAAAAAATCCAAGACAATTAGGTAAAGCAAAGCAAAAAATTGTACCAAAAACGTCGTCACATTGTGAAGACGTCGTCACATTTTCTTGGTGCAGTGCTTTAATGCGATATACGAGCCGCTTATTTTGAAATTGGCCCAAATCCATTTTGGACCAAATCCATTTTCCAAAAAAATCAAGCTACCTGTTTTAATATTTACATTTCTATATTATCTTTTCATTTTTAAACAAATTGTAACTAATATATTTAAAATCACTAAGATTTTGTACATAAGAAATTAGCTGGTTAATAAAATGATAAAGATTTTTATTTTGAAAGTGGCCATTTTAAGTTGTTATCAGTTTCAAACTGATATGAAGTATATTATGTAGTAAAATTTTATGAGATAATATTTTTTTATTATTAAAGTAGTAGTGTTCAATTAGCTCAGATAGTGATTTTTTAAATAATAATAATTCCATTAAATATAGAGAATTTCATTTCAACTAAACCTTTAGAGAACGCGGTTTTTAAAAAATACTAAAGGACAAAGAGTAAATTGTAAAGGTTTAGGTTAGGTTTAGGTTAGGTTTAGTATGTATGTGTGATATTTAGTATAGATGTGATTTTTGAGAACTGAACCATAATATGTTCTACAAAACATCAATGAATGAGGATGCACTGTTAAAAACTGGATTTTCCGCGTCGGGTGAGACCAAGAAACTATAATAATATTGAATTGACTGTACAAAAATGTAAGGCCAATCGTAACACTAAAATACAACGATGTAATGGACTCATTATGCTATATGCCACCTATACACCATAATTATTTTAAATTCCTCCCGCATACGCAAATTGGAGAATAATGAATTATAAATTACGAAATATTGAATGTAACATTTCTTTAATAGTGAATAAAAATTGAATATTTTTTAATTTCATAACACAAAATTGTAATATTTTTTTTTTATTTTAAGGGAATTTTATTTTTTTCATAAGACTTGAGCCTTTTTAAAAATTAAAAACATTATTTCATTAATTTTGAAAGTGGCTTGAAAGTCTATTTATAGCTATTAAAAACGTGTTACTTTCTAAAGAACGTTTATCATACTAACTGGCTTCGTAAATTATACATCCTTAGAAACACAAAAACATTATACTACCATGTTATCAGTTACCAATATTTTTAAATTTATTAATATGCAAACCGTTATATATCTTGATTTGAACATAAATAGATTTGGGCTACTTTCAAAATAAACGGCTCATATCACAATATGCGCGAATAATATTTACGCATACGTATTATAAATAAAATAATTTTTGTATGCTTTATACTGCATTAATTTCTTCACACCACTGTAGTAATGAAGCTACATTGAAAAATTTAAAAGTATTAACATTTACTCAAATTACGTGTTTTTACTAATCTTCGGTTCGCCGATCACCGGTGACCCCCATGACATTCAACGTATTAATATTTTCTATCAGCATATCTGTACTTATGAAGGTTATATGTATGTTACTATGTACTGTTAGATACTGACACATGCAGATCATTTAGTGATTGTGTAGCAGTTGATAAGATATCGGAAAAAATTGATCTTTGTGGGTTTCTTCACTGATTTCAATGATTTTAAAATATGTTGTCGGGAATATGATTCTGAATTTTTCCTATACACGTAACCTCGCTCGATTTTAGTTTTCTACAAAGATATTTTTGATAAATTTTAGCTTTTAGCTAATTATAAGTTTTCATTAGGTTAACACTTTCGAGATGGAGGCAAACGTATATTTTTTATGGTTATATAAATTATAGTTTTTTTATGTGTATTTTTTATATTAATAAAAATCAAGTGTATTTATCAGACTCAATAAAGTGTTCACTAAAGTATCCAACACTGGCTAAACGAATATTGTAAGCGTCGGTCAACAAAGTGTTAGTCCATCGGGACTGACACCATTTCGAACGTGTTAAACTTCTTTTTTTTGTTTTCTTTTTCTTCTTTTTTTTTTATTTTCTTTCGTTTGTTTTGATTCACTTTTCAATTTTTATTTGAATAAGTGTTTTCTCGATTAAAACTTTATTCCTTATTTTTATTCCGTCAATAAAATTTTGTTTAATACTTATTTGATATTTAATGATACTTAAGATACTTTCAGACTTTCGTACAATTATATTCTTATACGAATTTTGATTAATTATTAATGATAAAGATAAGTTGAGTACTAGTTAAGTACTATGCAATAATTATCCATTTTCAAATATATTCGTCTCAATGCAATATAAGTTTTGAATCGCAATCGTTCTGCGCCTCAAACAAATTTGAATAATTTGAACACACATTGTTTAATGTTCAAGATTATTAGATAATTGTATATATAAATACGATATATTAGATAGATAACTATTATAAAATTAATATTTTTATATGTAACTATTTACTTATGTCTCAGCGCGACGGTGATCTTGAATGCTGCCCGCTTCGCTGAGGTTCTCTCGTTTGGCCTTTTACAGCCGTCGGAGAGATATTATGAATGCAGATTGTTGGTTTTTAAAACGTATATTTGATTTGATGTGTATACAACTGTTGCTGTGTGGTGTCTCGTATGAACTGAGTGACTCGAAATGAATGTGATAGACTGATCTCGAATTGTTACTTGAGTCTGGGAGAGGATGTCTCCGCGTCTAGACCCATGGAATGACTGACTGGTTCTCCTCGACCGTTCTTGCGTGTTATATGACGGAACCCTTATTGTGGGTCGAACTGTGCTTACGGGACTTGGCGCTAGCCAAGACGCCCTTTGTTTATTCTTTAAGAGACGTTCTTGGAATACTCTAACTCTGCCTCTCAGGTTAAGATAAATGTCCCATCTATAGACATGTGTCAGGGTATCCGGTACTTCTCCGCAGGATAGAGTATTCTAAGAACCTAAACTATCCTGTTCTGATCCAGAACAACTTACATTAATAACATTTTTTTCTTCCTATAATTTAATATTTAACATATATATATATATATTTAATATTAAATTTTATATTAATATAAATATTTATATATATTTCCTTCTACATATACTCAAAAATTAACGAAATTAATGTTAAAATATTTTTCTATAGGTTTAACAGTATTTGAGACCAAGCAAAAACGAAGGTTAGAAGTGAGAAATACAACACATTATATTATTTCTCGAAATGAAGTCAATATATTACAAGAAAAACCGCTTATATTGGATTCAATGTAATATAATGTGTATAATTTTCTTTTTTTCAAAATTTTGATTTTTTTTAAATCTTTCTTAAGTCCTCCTTTCGGACAGTTTCAGTCCACGTTTAAGTATATGTTGTTCAGAATCCTTCCCTCCACAACATATCTAAAAATTAGCAAAATTAATGTTGAGGTTTCTTTTTTAAAGGTTAATCGCGAATAATAGATATTTTTTATTGCACTAAATTTTTCTATGTGTTTCGTCATGTATGTATATGACGTGTTTTTCATGATTGCAAAAAGAAAGCACAAAAGTTTACTAAAAGACACTAATGGAAATATAAAATCATTCTATTTAACTTCAAATTAACGTTTTGTTTTTGAGTGATAAAAATATTGTAGACATGATTTTTCGATAATGATTTTTTGAAAATGCGCCTTTTTATGCTGAAATATGAAGATATTTAGGTAATTATAAATAAGGAATTCAATGGTTTAAAATACAAAGAAACTCTGCAAAATTATTTATATATAAATAAAATTAGATTATTCAGCAAAAAAGATATTATAATTCTTAAGTTTTGAAATATCAAAATTTATTTATATATTTAATCTTAAATATCAAAATGAGTGAACAATTGTCTTGATTTTTATCTAGATATATATAATTTAATATCAGAAAAATTATTCCATTATATTATCTGAAAAAGAAATAGTAACTCTACTATCTATAATTCCATTAATTGAACATTTTTATCTCCCTATCACTTCAGATATTGGAGGCTGTATTAAAATTATCTTTACAAATAATCTTCGAATACCTAACCGAAGCGGTCACATACATATATAGAAAAAAAAATGTTCAACATAAACGTCTAAACAACATATTTCAGGATATAAAAGAGTCATTCTTAATAATTTTTAACAATTACATTTCTAAATAAAAAAAAGTAGCATCACAGTACAATGTATAAATTTTTGTAAGATAACAAAAAATTGTAAAATATATAATTGTAAAAAATAAATCAAAATTTATTTTTATGTTCATTTACATTCATAAACTATAATAATGCTAATATAATTGTGTTTAAAATCAGGTTGAACAATAATGACACATACCATATATTAATTTAATTAGAATTAATTAAGTGAAACAAAAGCAAGTGAAACTCTAAAGCTAATTAATTTTAGAAATTAATTGTAGCATAAAATGTGCGATACAAATTATGTTCCATAGCATGATATAAGATTAAATGATAAAAATTCAAGAAATCCTAACATTTCTAATGTTCAAAATTCAATGAAAAAAAAGGAAAATTTTCAATATAATAATGGATATAGTCGTGAACATGATGAAAATTTTGTAACGTGACATTTGAATTTTCGAAAAAAAAGTATACTTATTTTCGTTTCATGGCGTAAAATCATTTTTTCAAAAAAATGAACTCAGAGCTATCAAAATAAAGGCTTTATGTAATTTCTTTTTATAAAGTTATAACAGTTTAAATTATTATATATGTATATTATATACAGTGTAAATTATTATATAATATTTTATTGTTATTAGTTCAGTTATATTCTGTACTGTAAATATGCTGTTATTTTGGCTTCCATATTTATATGTATTTTTTACATTCTATAAATATTAATGAGAATGATTTTATTTCTATATGTTTATTATCATTTTATCCGGAACTGTATGTATTTTCCTTTTAAAATCGTGATATTTATATATTCAATATTTTTTTCAAAAACATGTTGTTTCAAATAAACTCTTTTTTAAGAATGTTGAATCTTTTTTTGAATGTATTTCTTTAATATATAAAACATATTCCAAGAATATAATTTAAAGAGTAATTTATGATTATAAAAGTTCTGAAGAATAGTTTAAGATTACAATTTATAAAATATAAAAGTGTATTAAAATTTCCAAAAAATCAAAAACGAAAGTATATTACGGTACTGTGATTATGTACTGCAAATGATTTAGTAAAGATTATTTTTTTTATTGAAAAAATTAATTCTATTTATGAATTTTATTGTCTTGTGCAATGATATATTTTATTATCTCCCTCCTGCTAAGAAAAAAGATTAGATCTTAGATTGACGTCTGAAAGCCATCAAATTAGATTTCAAAACAATTATAAATTTCAAATACTAGTATTGTTGTATTCTTTAGTGAAAATTCACAGGTAATGAAAAATAATCAGAGAATTTACATATTTTGCAAAAAGGGAAAGAAACAATCTAAAAAAAAAGGAAAGAAAATTATTGCAATATAGTAATCTCCTAAATATTTTAAAAATTATTTATGTTTATGATTTTACAAAAATAATTTTTAACAATTCATCAACAACTATTTATTTCTAACATTTAGATTACGTTTAGTTTATATCAATTTTTATTTCCAAAAATTGCTGTCTCGTGTAAATGCACGTGTTGCACTATTGGTAGAGTCGAATTTGACTATTACTACTTAGTACTAATTTAATTATTAATATTATTATTAATTATTGGTAATTATTAATTTAGATTCTTAAAAATCCCTACGTTAATAATGCCCATAATACGGTCTTGTGCACAAACTCGTAACTCGTAACTCGTGAATAATATTTTTATCGCAAATATGTATATTGTAATCATGCCAGCATGAAAAAGGACATATAAATAGTGTCCTTTCCATGATGGAAGTTATAAAAGTTTGTCAACACTACTCGTGGTTATTATTAATTAGTCACTAGTTTAATACTGATGTATTAAATATCTGTGAACAATTCATCAACTATTGAAGAGCTAATTTCTGAAGAATACAAAGAAAGTATGTGCTATTTGCTTACTTTACTTTATTTACTGTATCGAAATTTAAAATTTTATTTCTAACAAGCCTTATTATTTTTTATCATAATATTTTTGTAATGTTATAAATAAGTAGTATTTTTATATTCGTCATATTTGATCTTACTTTGATTTATTACTTTTTCAACTCTCAAATGTTATGCTAAATCTTGTCATCTGTTTTTATGGACTATTTTACGGATCCTTAACACAATTTTTCATGTTTACTTTCTTAAGTAAACTTATTGAAATATTTCTTTATAATTAAATTGTTATAATTTAAACTGTTTGAATTAAATTGTGAATAGCAGAGGGCCGAGAATGGAACCTTGCGGTACTCCCGCAGTGACAGTTTTGATGGTTGAGGGATTACTGTTTACTGAGACTTGGAAGGTCCTGTTTTGCAAATAACTGGCTGAGGAGAAGAGGTAGGGTATTTATTCTTTGCAGTTTCACTAGAAGGGTGCTGTGCCACAATCGAAGGCTTTTTCTAAATCTAAGAGGATAAATTGCGTTACTCTGTTTTTGTTTGTCTTAAGGGTGATATGTTCCATAACTCGCTCTAGCTGCTGGATGCATGAATGATTTTTTCTGAAACCAAACTGCTGGGGAATGATTATGTTACTGTTGTCAACATGAGTTAATAAATGGGTGATGATAATTTTTTCAAATAATTTGCTGATGGTACCTAGGAGGCTGATTGGTCTATAGCTTTCGACGGCTGTTGCGGGTTTCCCCTGCTTGGGGAATGGGATTATTAGGAAAATTTAAGATAGGCTTTGAAGATGTAATATCAAAGCAGCGTTTGACAACATTGTTCCTGACCTACTACTCAGACTCCGCTCCCAGACACCGTAGCGGCGGATCGCTCCTGCGACGGGAGCACTCAACCGTCCGGGTGCCCCCGAGTTTCGTACTTTCGCCCTTGTCTTTTTGTTTCCGGATTCGGTCCTTCGCCTTTGGCTTCGATCTTTCGACGTCAAATTCGTCTTTTCATTATTCATTTTGGATTTTTCGCGTTTTTCTTTGGTTATTCTTCGGTTTCTCAAATTCGATTTCGATTATTCATCTTCGGTATCAATTTTACACCGTCGGAATTAGTTTTTCGCAGTCGAAATCGGCTTTTCGCCGTCGGAAATCGGTTTTTCGTCTCCAGTTTCCACTTATTGCGTCCGGTTCAATTTCATACTTTTTTTAAGTACATAATTTTCTTTCTGACACGAATAACCGATTCCGATGGTGAAAGCTGACGCGAGAAAGTTCCGTGCAGTATAGCGACAGGCTCTCCTGGCGGTTACCGGAGTGTACAGGACCGCATCGTGGGAGAGTCTGTGTGTTATCGCGGGCGCAATCCCCATTGATCTTCTACTCGAGAAGCACAGGACCCTCTTCAATCTTCGAAGAGGAAGGGGCGCCGAGGTCGGAGATATATTAATATCGGCGAGGGACGAAATCAGGGAAATTAGGCAACGCGTGGACAGCGAAATATGCAAGGCAGACCCGGTGGACAGCTTCCCGCAAGGGCCGCACAACGCACGCCTACTTCAAGGATGTTGTCGCGAGAATGAATTCAAGATAGATCTGGCCATCTTACTACTGCACGCAGGCGCTCACCAGTCACGGAGGCTTCGGCTCGTATCTTCGCGAGCGTCGAATAGTTGCTCGTGCGGTGCAGAGGACAACACTATGGCACATTTTCTATTGGAGTGCCCAGTGTACGACCTGCAAAGGGAGGCTTTGCGTGACATCATACCGGCTAGGATGTGGAGATGGCCTAAGGCGACCCAATTCTTCGTCTTGTCTCCAGAGGCATTCCGCATCTTTGCCGATTTCTGTGAGGAAGCCTTGTACCTGAAGGGTTGCGAGTAGGCACTCGGAATTGAAGCGAACGCTCCGAATTAGATAGAATTTCTTCGGGGTTGACGCACTCGCTCTGACAGGGCGGGCAAAGCGTGGCGACACCTGCAAAACTTCGCAGGCAGTTAACCCGTCGGGCGCTCCACGCACTGCGGCGTCGGTGTAGCTTAGGACTTGGAAGCTTTTATCTCTCTCTCTCTCTCTCTCTCTCTCTCTGTCTCTCTATCGATCAACCAACAAATCTGCTCAGCGGAAGCATACTTCCGGGAAACTTTATCCATTTCCTGGTGATCAGCGTGGCGTGCTGGCGTGCACGCGTGAGTCCGCCTCCCCGTGGTTCCCCGTGGATGCGCTTCCGAGCCGGCTCGGTGGCGTAACCAAAGAACTCATCCACGGCAAACGCACCGCTGGATTTTTCCCGGCTCTCTCCTGAAATCAGTGGCGTAACTAGTGGTGGATGGAATAGTGATGTAGCGTATGCTCCTCAGGGGCGAGGTCGCAGAACCGTTGTGCCGGTTCGCCGGACAGGCGAAACATTAATTGACCTACTACTCAACAATCTGAAAAAAATTGGAGTCTTGCAGTTCTCATACAAGCCTTCATTTCATGCAGAAAAGCTCACTTCCATATTTTTGAAGACTCAATAAACAGCCAAATTCCACCTTCTAACCAAATTATAATACAAAGGAGTGCCTCAAGGCGGCATTCACAGTTCATTCCTTTTTCGATATATGTTGCAGATATCGTCAAGAACATTATATCGCCATCTATGCAGCTAACCACTCACTGAACTCTACAATATCATATCACAATATCATACACTCTTCGAAGCTATATCTCAGTCTTCACAACCAATCTCTGTTGCCTTAGGTCTAGAAGTCTCTCCAAACAAAGCAGAACTAGTTATTTTCAATGAAAAATACAAGCAGGTACCATCTGCCTTCAGATCGGTCAGTATCATGTTCCCAACAAAGAATCCGCAAAGTTTCTAGACATACTCATCGACCAAAAACTGAACTTCCATTCTCACACAACAGAAATCCACACAAAAGTCAGAAAAATTTTAAATTTGATAAAAGTACTCAGAGGAACCTGATGGGGTGCAAACCCGTTATTCCTCACCTATGAAATCCTCATCCCCTTTTGAATAGACAGTTCCTACTTCACGCTCAGCAAAAAATTAGAATCCATCCAGATCACAGTAGCTTGGCTCACACTTGGCCTTAGGAACCACCCATAAATGTTAACTTAGCAGAAGCAAAGCTCCGCCCATTAATCTACACGCGAAATATCTAGGCCTGAAACATCTCACAGTGGAAGCCTCCTTTGTAGGCACTTCCTACCATTCATCATTCGAAACTAATAAAGCATAATAACTCCAAACGATAACTAAGAGCATTCTATTGGAAGACAACGTCAATCAGACAGCCAACCACTTTAGTATTATCCTCAGCCCTCAGTAATCCCGGTACACCGCTATTCGCCATATCAGCTGCCCTGAATACTCAGACTCAGGGCAATAACTCAAAACCAACAGCAACACCAACAGGGACTTCAAAACACCTCCTTCAGTTATCCAGAGCAGATAATAATCAAAAATCCTGCTCAAACTGGAGCTTCCTGGTTCTGCCAGGCCCACAACATGGCAGTGAGCCTCAACAACCTGATATTCAGCTACACATCAGAATGCATAGCCATCGATAAAGTTTTAGAAGTTTAAGATCCTTCTAGACAAGTTTCTGATATGCTCGAACGCTCTTAGCGTCCTAAAAGCAGCCACGAACCCAAATCATCAGATTAAGAACAATTATATCTATAACATCAAGCGAAAAGTCGCCATGCTTATCCACCAACAGGAATCAAACAAAAAACTAACATTTCTTTGGATTCCCTCACATAAGGAATTAGAGAAAAACGAAATGGCAGATCAACTCTCAAAGCATGTCACAAATTCCTTTCCCATCCATATTCGAAAGTACCAGCATCAGACATTGACAAACAATACTAGAAAGAAATATAACACGCGAAAATATAATAACACGCTTAGAACTGGAACACCCTCTTGTTTTTCTATACTAGTTTTTCTATACCCAAATGCCACAACTGGAAATACTTTGCAACCCACTTCTCGTCTAAAAACAATCCCTGGTTTCATCACATCAAACTCTCCAGAAGATACATCAGATACATTGGGTAAATCGGACGATCATTACTCCCTAAATGGCTCATTTGCCAGAACTAAAATAACACAACTCCCCAACTGCCCATGCGGTTCGAAAACACAAGATATCAACCACATTCTATGGCAGTGCCATCTCCACGAAACGCAAAGAACTATCATGATCAACCGCTTGCTCAAAAACGGATGTCAACTCCCATTATCAATAGACAGTATCCTAGCCTTTCCCAATTACAAAGATAGCAATTATAATAACAAACATAAAAATTAGCTCCGCTATCCTTTCTCCTCTATCACAACATCTCAATATAACTGAATATAACACTCTACAGCAACTTTCCTTCCATCAATTTCACACTAATATCTACTCCATTCACACTTACAACATAACACGCCCGATCACAGCACAATTCAACTTCTGTCACTCACCACTTTATCAGCTACTTAAATTCCTTACCAGAATCACTACATAACTAGAATTGTATCAAGCATTATAACTGCACCTATGGGCTATATATTGTACAGCTCACGGTCTTTCTTCTTTTCACGGTCTTTCTTCTTTCAATTTTAAATTCAAAGAAATTATTAATATGTCGATAAAATAGAAATTGGTTGAGTCAACGATTTCCGTCACAGAAAGTTATGTTAATTTACGAACAAGGATTGTAGAACGTTATTGAGTAACTTTTAATATCTTCAACAGTTTAAAATATCACAACATTTTTACGATTAGAATTTGACGTTTATAGATTAATAACTTTTTAACTATGATGGTATATGTTCGCAGATTGAAGCCAGTGACTAACTGATACGATACTTGTAAAAAAAATTATGTTGATACTTTTATAAAAAAAGAAACGAATTAAATAAATCATTTATATGTATAGCGTGTCAAAAATAATTATAAAATTTCGAAAAAGAAATTGTTATTAGTATTTCGATAAAATAGGAATTGATTGAATAATAACTAAATGATGTTTTGCTATCTGTAGAGTTCCAAAAAATAAATATCTTATCTTAAGTTTGAATGAAAGATGGCAGCACATCACTCAATCGTAGACAAGGGTTTTATCCTTTCACGATAATGTAATGGAGTGTTAAAATGTCTATAAAAATGAATTTAATTAAGAAGATTAATTGTAAAGTAGTGTGCTAATGATGTATTATGACCACGTGCGTTAGCAACATTCTTGAATAATACTTACGGTACATATATTATATTTCTGTATTTAACGGATGAAACTTTTTCTATTGTGGTTCATCAATTGAATGAATTATTTTCATCAGGGACCATAATCATTATAACCAAAATAAAAAAAAATAACAATTATTTTCTCAATTAAAATATTTTTAGTAACGAAGTGATTGAAAATTATATAATTATTGATAAGAAAGATTTATTTCAGTTACTTATAATAATTGCCAGTGAGGATAATTTTATTTTAATTCATCTTATAATATTTATCAATGAGGAAGGTTTCTTATTCTTTATTTAATTTAATTTCTTTTCTTATTCTTCTTATACTTTATTAATTTAATTATAACTAATTTCTGTAAGATTCGTCAAAAAGTAACTCTATGGCTTTTAAAAGTTTACAATCGAATTCAGTAATACTTTATGTTATATTCACAATAGTGGTGTTTCGTGCATAGACATCGATATAAGAATATATTTATTGATTTATTTATGTTTGCTTGTTAGTAGTTGCTATATTTAATTTTATCATTAACAATCCTATACAATTCTCTTATTTTATATAAAAAATAATAAAAATCCACTGTGTATGTATATTTTGAAAGTTACAGCGCTGTCACGATTTCAAGTCATGAGCCATAGATTGTACTAATATAAGCAATAAAATTCCTCATATCTATAATTATCGGCAATGAAAAAAATTTTCAATACGTGCAGTCTGCAACAAAAAATATTTAAAAATTGAAATTTTTTAATTATGTGTCTTTTGAAAAAATTTCTTTTCATAAATAAATGAGTAACTAATGAGTAAATAATGAATAAACAGGTTTCTATATATATTGATCTTTTTTCATAAAAATTATTGAAGTAATCGTTGTTTTTGATCCCTGATTTTGAGTGAATTATTTTCTTTATAAAAAAAAGGAAAAAAAAGGTTCCACTAAAATATATTATTTAAATATTAAACATTAATGCAAGTCATTTTATCATTAATGTTCATCTTCGAAAGAATAAGACTCAGAACTCTTTAATGTATCATGAAATTTCTCCTCGCACGCATTTAATTTTAATAGATTTTCACATGAAAGAAAATTGAACTTTAATATTTGTATTTTAAATATATCAAGTTCGCAATATGAAAATTGAGTGATTGAATAATTGAATATGAAGTTTTAAATTATTTATAATACTTATATATTGCCATTATTGTTCTATAATAATTATAATTTTGATTGCAATGAACTCGAAAGACATCCTGTGACATCCATTCTCTACTGTGAAATACTCGATTGAAATTATTCCTATATTTATTATTTATTCGAATATTCCCTGAATGTTTACATATTAATATGGATAAATGATTTTTGCAAATATTTATCTTGAATGTATTTCGATTTTAAAAGTAATTGAGATGAATATACTTTCGATCACGCAATCGTGCAAATTAATATTGTATCGGTCGTACTAATTAATAATTACTGAGTAATTATCAATTATCGATTAACGTGAAAAGGATGTGCAATAAGACTTTTCTGAAATAATAAATTAAATGACAGAGAAACGAGGGAAATGTTAATAATTGTAAATAGAATCCACACAATTCTGTTTTTATACGAGAGATATGTTCCGAAAAAATGCATGTAAAGGATATATTTATCTATAAAAAGATAGAAGATTCCAGACTTAAAAAAGTAATAAAAATAATACAATAAGTCATATAAAAATTCATGTTGGACTTTTGTTACTTCTACATGCTCGCACTTTTTATTTTATGAAGATTGCATTTGTACAGAGTATTCCATTTACATTGATCTAGACGGATATTTGTCAAACTATTGATGATACAAAAAAATATTTGAATTAAATGGTTTCAGGAAATATATAATTTGACATAAATAATTGTTCTGTAAGTGGACATATATAGATGATATACAAAGGTCAATTTTCATTTTTTAAATAAAATTATATTTTTCAGTGCATTCATCGATACAACTTAGTATTTTTTGTCAAAAAAACTATTAATCCATGTAAATTGAAAAATTGTTAGTCTAAAAGATACTTCAAACTTAATTTTGTATAGTATACATTATACAAAGGATCTGCGGCATTTTTTTTACAATTATAAATGTAATCCAGGATATTATTTGAAGGTTAAGATAACTATTCATGCTTTATATTATTTTTTACTAAATATACGTTAAATATACGTAAGAAATATCTTTCAATTTCTATATACACTTTTAGATTAATTTCAAATTTTGCGAATATAATTGTTACAATAATTCGAATATAATCATATTACAATATTAATAAAATTTCAAAATATTTCATCTAACAGACATATGTATATCTATAAAATTATAGCAGATTTTTCATGGACCACTGTTGATAAACAAGCTTCTTCTGTACCTGTTTAATTTTTTTGAAACGGATTTTTTTTCTCAAATAAACGTAATAGTTTCTATTGTAATATATTCATCTTTAAAAGAGTTAGGTTCAGAAGGTTTTTAAAAGTAGAATATACAGAATGTCTGTTACAAAAGTAGAATATACACAACACCGTTATTATTCATAGCGAAAAATGTCTCGGATAAAATTTTCAAGCTAGACATATTCTGACGTTTTTTTTTTAATATGGATGTATAAAGATCATATGAAAGTCAACTTTGTTTTCTTTCAATGGAATTATATATTTTTTAATACATCGACGCAGCTCGACATTTTCTACAAAGAAAGTATTGATCCACATATATCGAAAAATTTAGAAGATTTTTTAAACTTTAATTTTTTATAATACTATATTAATCATAAATCAAGTATACATAAGTCAAGTATTTTATAGAAAATTAAAGTTAAAATATCACATATGACACTGTATTAGTCATAAATTAAGTCTTTTATAGAAAATTAATGTTAAAATATCTCCTTAAACATCTTTATCTTCTAAATCTTCTTAATTAATATGGTACCAATGGCATCATTATTTGAACTGTATTAGTAAAAATAATGTATCCCAATGAACATATGAGAAGTTATACTGAAACATAGCTTCCCAACAGTATCGAAATGATTAAATCATACTGATAGAATATGTACTAAACACGTATGACAAATAATTTTAATTACCGAAAGTCTACATTTCAAGTTCTAAGAGTTTCTGCAACGAAAAGAAAGAGAATGAAGTAAATTTTTCGAGTTCTAGATATTCGAATTATTGATGTTCGACTGCGATAATATAGTGATAGTTGTCGATTAAAAATGAATAGCCAGACAGTGTCAGCGTGTTCGAGACATTGGAGAAAAAAACCTGGAACTGCAGTGAAACTCGACAACGAATAGAGCCAAGAAATCCAGTTACGAAAGACTTCATTGCTCGAGAAGCGTGCAATTACCGCGGCGACGTCGCCAAGCCAATAGTTTCTGCTTCCGTGTCAGTAGAACTTCTCCCTTAGCAGTTAAGAAAGAGTGTCCTCGCTTGCAGAAGATTGATTCTGGGACAACTACCTCCGGGCGTTTCGTCTTCGCTCGTTTTCTATCACTCGTCTTTCACCTCGACTCTTCTTCTATTTCTTCTTCTTCTTCTTCTTTATGCTGTAGATGAACTATTCGAGTTGTTCCTTAGATATTCGATCGTACGAACGAATATGAACTGATCAGAAGCTTCAGGGAATAGCGTTGGAAATTGTTTCGATCGAAAAAATCACCATTTGAACTCTTGCCACGATTAAAAGGGGAAATGAAGTCTTTTAGAACTGTACTTTTAAGATAGATAGATACACTGGGTTAAAAAGATTGACGGATCTAGTTCATTTGCAGTAGCTTTACGGGGGAAAAATGATACACTAACAAAATCTGTTTTCATAAATAGATTCCACATACAATAATAATATGCAATAAAAAATAAATAGCAATGAGTTGTAATATAATAATACAAGAAATATAAAAATTCGAGAGTCAAGAAAGTATTAACATATTTGTAGTTCCAGTGTTTAATATTTGTAGCGGCCTAGGATTCTTCAACTACAAGACGTTAAGCAAGCATGTGCGGAACCCCGCTAGGAGGGTGTCGAGCCAGCCTAGCGAGTAGTTACAAGAACAAGCGTTTGAGGTAAGGAGTCGCTGCCATCAGCCCCACTGATGAGTCTAGGCAGTGACTCCGAGACGAAACATACCAACCTTCGTTCTCTCACTTTCTTCCACTCAATACCCCAAATCCATTCGTCCTTCCAACATCCTTGCCTTCTTAACCCGATATATTTAATGACAGTATGTTATTAGAAATATCTTTTTATTATGTTAATTGTATTTATTAATTAGTTATACTATATTTCTCTGTGTCCGTTATAATATTCGTGCATTTAACAAGAAAAAGTGTTTATTATATAGCATTCATATAATTCATTATGGAATACATGTGTAGAATATGACGGTTTTGTACTATACAATATGACTGAAGTGTTTTTCACAAATAAAAAAGTACTTCTATGTACACACACCGTCAATTTTTATTCGAATTGTAAAAATGTTTGGCTTACAATTATTAACCAAAACAAATAAATACACAACGTGTTTCATTTAATTGAAGACGTTCAAATATCTTGAAAAATATGAACAATGTGAGAAAACGTTTTAAACAAAAGTTGTACGATATGAAGGGTGACAAACTATGTTTCTTCCTATTTGATTTCACTTTTCCTGTTTATATTGACACTCGCTGTATTCGAAAATTACACCCGATATTTTGACTGCTGATGTTTCCGGATATTTTGTTGTTTCTGTGAATTGTTCAACAATTATTTCAATTAAAGTTAATCGTTTCAACTGAATACTAATTTTGTTCAAATCTTTATATTTATATGTTGTTCCATTGCACAAAGTCAGATATATGGGGATCTTCGTGTGACTTGATTTGTAACGCGTTCGCGTGAAACGTTTAATCCTCCGCCCTTGAGGATATAGACGATGTCGTTACGTAATCGTAATGCGTCCTCGTGATTAGATTGTCGATGTTATAAATCTCGTTCGAGGACGGAGAGTAATTCTTTTCGTCGTCGACTCTTAATGGCGAGGAGCTGCTGATAAGCCCGAAGGTGACCGTACTTAGCTTATAGATTTCACTCTCGCAATTATCGTTGCGTCGCAAGATTCGTTGAAACCGGTGATTTTTAGAGCGAACCATACATTTTCTCAATGTCGCCAACGAAAAGTCCTGCACAAAAGTCTTCGAACAATTTCCAATTCTGATGAATAGATTTTTATGCATTTGTGAAAAATTCGAAGATACAAAAATAGAGTATTAATTATATAATATGTATGTAGTACTGCATTAACGTAGTGATATATCGTATCATGCGAATTTTTTAATTATACTCATAAAAATATAAATATGCAGAAAGGTTCGCAGTTTATTGATAAAACTTCACTCGACTGGGTACAACTACAAATTTTAAATTATACAGGACTTTCAATATTCTATTTCTTACATTATATTTCAATATACTTGTTCGGTCTCACTGAACACAGCGAGAGCCAAACAGCGATACGAAAAACAAATTCATCAAGCCAGGGATAATAACTTTCAAATTTATTATTTTCTCCATAGCAGGGAGCGTACTTCCCTTGACTATACTTTCATGTATCCTTACTTTCTATTTCATTGTTGTAGTCATACCTGACTCCCAATTCCAAGGCTCGGTAAGTTTATTTATCGCAACTGTCCTCGCCATAAACACATCTGAACTCAATTAGCTGCCTGGCTAATTCCGTGCCCGGGAAATCACATTGGAACCACCACTATATAAGACCACCCACAAAGCAGTTCAAGTTCAGTCAGTTCTTTTACAACCATCCAGCAGGACAGGAAGTAATTTTCAGGAAGCTCACGCGAGCTCACTCATACAATCTCACTTACTATCTTACACATTCATATAATTCATGTTCGTCAGATTATCAAACCATTCAATCAAATCTCACTTCTGAGGTATGAATTAAAATTTTATCAGTCTAACAAAATCAAACTTGAAACAGCTGCCTTTCATTAACGTTGAAAGCAGCAAGCCACCGATCTAATCAACGTCCCTAATACGTGGATTCAGATCGGCACGTTACAATACTGTCTTATAAAATGTTCAATATACTAAATTATGTAGTGTAATATAATTATGCAAATTAAATGAATTATTATAATAATTTTTCTTCAATTTTTAATTTTTTCTTATTTAACTTCATCATATAACTGCAAATAAAATATATAAAAAATACTATGCAACTGTGAATAAAATGTGTAAGAAAGATCCTTTAACTGTGAATCGTGTAAAAAGAGATCCAGATCTATTTGTTTTTCAATTTAGGATTGTTACAGAACAAAAGTCACTCATCACTGTTTTTGACGATTATTAATTAGTGTGCTTACTCAAATTTATAAAGGTGGTTTTGTCCCTCTTTTAAATATTAAAATAAAAGATAAAGCTTGACTAATTATAAATACGGAAAATTATAATACTCTTTTATTAAGTTTTTTACGAAACTTGCTTTTGATCAAAGACAGACAAATATACACTTGCTAACAAAAATTAAGAAACAACAGATAAACAATAGATAAACAATACTTCAAGAATACTTCTGAAGTTCTAATTAATGTCGGAAAACCCTTGAATGTTCATAACTGCATGGAATTTACGAAGCACTGGTTCAATTAATTTAACACAAAACTCAGTCGATGTATCATATTTTTGTAATTATTTGATTCATTAATTCTTTATTGACGAAAGAATGAACTCTCAGTTGACGTTTGATTTAATTTTATAAACGTTCCGTCGGATTTAAACCCGACTCTTTAATTATGTCAATATTTTGTACCGTGAGAAATGTTTTGACTACCTCGCAAGAATCGTTGAAATAACATTCTGTTAATATTTTTCCTTGAATAAATAATAGTTGATTTTGCAAGATGTTATGACACACAAAGTTTTCTACAGCTTCTTTCATTTGTATTAATGAATAAGGACCGGTTTAGAATTCTTTTTATAAATACTGCCACTGCAAATATCTAGTCGAAAAATAGAGCATATAAAACATATACCTGTTATACGAGTATATCTTTCTTGTATTTCAACACTGTTAGCGCGCTTGGATGCGTAACGAGATCTTATTTGAATGATTGAGTGGACTGTATATTTTTGTTATTTTTGCACGCTAGTATGGGTGGGGCGTTAGCCCTCGTTATTAGCTTTGTAGAGATTATCATATTTGCTTGTATATTATAGGAATCCTCGCTCAGACTCGCGTATTAACAAGGCTTCGTTAAATGACGCTTTGTTATCGAGGTGCGAATTACTTTTTTTTCTCGACACCTGTTGGCTCAGATGCTTTCTTAAGACTTCTTTCTTTCCGGGACCGAGGAAGGCGTATATATCATCTCGGTCCCCCTACCCTAGGGTAGTCATCTGGGTGGACGAAGGCTGAAGTAAATATCGTACGATGTGCCCATATATGGGCAGGAAGACAGTTATGCCCAGTCCTTCGTTTCTATTTTCGATCCACGAAAGCCGTTACGCCTGGCTCTTTGTGGATGACGCAACCCTGTTTCGCGAAGGTTCCCTACGCCATGGTAGAGGGGAGTCGGTGGCGGAAAAATGGAACTCTCGCGAACAAACACAATGATTACTCGTATAATGTATTTGTATAGTAAATATAGATTGTTTCTTAATTTTCGTCAGCAAACGTATTTACGTTTTTCTGCAATATCAGCTGTTCGGCAAGGCAGTTCGGAAAGAACCGGAACAACCGGTTCATTCTGTAACAGCAGTTCCTTTCAAACAGGAACCAATTCTGGGTTTAACATAGGAATAGCGGAGGCTGTATCGGACTCCAAAATACTGCTGATCCAATAGAATGAAAATACACTCTCTCCCGGGAAACTACCTTTACGGGATATTGATCTCACGGTAGCAGTACCTAGACTCTATACTGCGGCATTAAACGCCGTTACGAAGGATGACAAACTGTATGCAACACGGAATATTACGGGAAATTTGCTCGAAATTACTCGTACGTGTAAACGTTGCGTCACGCTGATGAGGTCGTTTAAAGGGGAAGATAAAAGAAATTCAATGAACGTCATTGGAGGAGATTGAAATCAAATCTGTACCCGCAAGTTATTTGAAAATGAATGCAACGCCTAAATATCGTGTAACGAACAGAATTCATATTTCGTGAATGTAATGCGGATTTTTGAAAGTGATTAAAACTTGGAACCTTGTAAACAATTGGAATAGCTTATTTCGTTTGTTAAATATTAATTAACGTTTTATTTGTTAGATGTCATATTATATTTTCGATATTCTACAGTATGTATATACAACTTTTTTATTTAAATTAGATTTGTTAATTTAGGTTATTAAATTTAAAATGAATTATGAAGAGTGACTCTGTATGAGAAAATAAATCGGGAAGGAGGAATAAAATATTTTTATTTAAGGCATCGTTTTCGATAAAATCAAATTTGAGCATTTATCAATTGGATTTGATTAATTTCGTGCTAGATAAGAATGATTAATCAGTAGAAGGTTATTCTATCCTAAAATATACGAATATATTTAATTGAGAATTCGCTTAGTAAATATGCATTTGATAAATTTGCAAATTTAATTTTCTCGAAAACGAAGAAATTTCTTCTTCTGAAGAAATTCTATCATTTTATAAAAAATTTATTCTATTTTTTATTTATTTTCACAAATAGTATTTCTGATCAATCTGAAATTAATTAAATTTACGTACAATTGATAAATTTTCTATTTTAATTTTGTCAAGAACGAAAATGAATGAAAAAATTTTATTCTTCCTTTCTGACTCATTTTTTCGTGTAAAGTTACCTGTATTAACGTCATATTTTTTGTCGAAAATCTGTATTTCATGTTACGCTATTTTTTGAAATGGAAACCTTTCTTTTTGCACAAATATTTTCGTCATTTTAGATAAAAAACTATTAAAATGAACGATTCAATTTTTTTTTATAATTTTACGTGCCTACGTATATTTAAAATAGATATTCCTTATCTTCTATTAATTAGTAAAATTATGCTAATATCTGCAATAATTTCTTCTTTATCTCCTGATAAAATTGAAATTTTCACGATTTTGTTCTTCATATGGCTCTTATTTTGATGAAGTACATACATTCTCTTCGCTTAACTTCAGTACAAGTTATAACTACGATGATACAAATTAAGATTATTTTTTATTTTTATGTCTTAGATCAGTGATACAGTGTACCTTTGCGTATAAAAATCCATTTATACTACCGACGAATATTGATCATTATGAAAGAAATCAAGCGTTCAACACGTCTATATATTTTTCAATTGCAAATTTGGCTGCGACAGTCATTGCATTGGAAGAAGAGAATCATACAAGGAGAAGATTGTCTATCCAATTTGGACCAATCATAAAACGCAAGGAGAGTTCCTTCTTTACAGTCAATTATTAAATCACAATATAAAATTTTTTGTTTAATTTTCACTTTTCAATAGTGTAAACGCCAGATAAGAACTTCTTTGAAAATTTGTTGAAAACAAATTAAGCACGAGTCTCGTGTAATCTTCGTTGATATGGTTGCGGAGTTAATTTTTTCAAATGATAGTGCAGTCGAGCGGAGTGCATTCACTCATTCGGCTCTGCATGCATGTGTGTGTGTGTGTGTGTGTGTGTGTGTGTGTGTGTGTGTGTGTATTAATGAATAATTATAAAACATTATCAACATATGATTTGACGATGTATTCTGTTCGGCTCATCGATAGTATACGTGGATCTTAAAGAGCCACATGCAACATCATGTATCAATTGCACAAATTTCTCTCTTCTCTCTTCATCGTATAAACAATTGCTAAACAAAAAACAAGAAAAAAATAGCAAAATATAGATGCTTGTTAAAATAGTACTTCTTATGATGTTTTTATAAACTTTACATACATAATTGAGTTAATTTTATTATGCAAGTAATATAACTGAAACATGATTCTAAAAAGTTTTATAAACAAACAAATTTTAAGCCGCAGATCGTGCATCATTATTTTAGATGAATACAACGATATGAGAAATGACAATCATTCTGGACGAAATATTATAATTAATATGTTGTTAATATTAATACAATTAATATATTATTGACCAGCGATTTTTGCATAAACTACCGCCTATGGTTGGCTATTTTTCATATAGATGATTCTACCCGTATCATTCTCCAAATACATAAATATGTCCTCGATTCATAATTTCGCTAATATAAAACAATATAAAATTCCATTAAACAATAAAATTCCATTAAATCAAAATCCCAAAAACAATAAAATTCCATTAAGCTTAGAAGTTCTAAATGTTTGAAGTATCAATAAACATACATAAAGCATTTCAAGTTCATAATTTTATTAACTTGTAATTTAGCATCGACCTAACACAGTTTTTACCACGACTTTATTTTTATCCGGGAATGTACATAGAAATATTACAATAAATTATAACGTACATAGAAATATAGCTATAAAGTAGAGAACGTATCGGTTCGAAAGTTTCAACAAGACCAGAAGTCCGAATTATTTATTTGTATACGTCTATCTTCGTAATTACTTACAATTCTGTCGGCATGAATCCTCTCATCGGAACGTCTGTAAAGCAACCGTGCATCGCGCGGAGGAACATGCCGTTAATTTTTTAATCACCTTCCAGAGTAACTGAAAGATTGCTGCCCGCCAGAGCCGCAGGACCGTGTATTTAACTTTCGGGCTAATCAAAGTATGTTCTTGTTTCAGTTAGAGTGTAAATTACATAGCTTCAACGACTGCATTGCGCCAGAACAAAAGATTCCGCGCGAGAAACGCTTGTTGATTTTCTAAGAGCGCTTCTAAGAGCGCTTCGCGTTGCATAATCGTGATGTTTTTCCCGATCTTCTAGGAGACAGGAGTTTCTGTTCTTCAACTTTCACCAGTCGACGACTTCTTTTCTTCCTCCCTAAAGTCCTCTCACGAAGTCCTTCCGGTCACTTCCTCGCTGATCATTCAGACTCGGTTCAATCTCTCGGCGACTTTTTTAAACTTTTTTTAAACTTCTCTTGGATTCTAATTAAGAGCTGATCGGCCAACTTGGATAATTGTAATTTTGATAAGGGAAGAGTTTCAAGGAGGAGACCACTGAACTGGCCGCGATATCCTTCGTTGATTCAACAATCCTTTATGATGATAAATTACTTTTTACTTTTGGAAAATTTCGTTAAAAAAAAGCTATCAAAGGAAAGGAATATTTTATACTTATCGTTTCATTCACATAGATAAAAATATCCGAATAGAAAATTCTTGTCTGAATTACTTCTAAAAATCTGATTCATAATCGATTTATTTATTATTTTCAATGTGTTTTTTCATGTAAAATTACCCCTTTTGCACCATGGGATTGGAAACACCTTGTATATTATATATATATATATATATATATATATATATATATATATATATATATATATATTTATATATATATATATATTTATAGAAAGAACGTATTAAAATATTTCGATCTCGGTATTAATTCAAACATGAAATTTTCTTTATTGTGTTAATAAAATGTGATTGTGAAAAATCTGAACTTCTGTTACGTGAATGAAAAGTCATCAGTAAAGTCATGAATCAATGAAATCCTATTACATGAAGTCCAATTATATAAATTATTTATAAACTATTTGTCCTCCGACAATATATATGTAAATGGAATTCTTACATTTCTGTGGTGATACTTGAGTACTGTAACAATTAACTATAATAATTGAGAGTTCAAAACAAATGACAAGATCGTAACGTTAGACAAAATTGGAGAAGCTAAAATGCACGTGAAAGTAATGTTAATGTAAATCTTACGTATGACTGAAGAGATATTTATTGTTAATAAATGAATTTATAAATTCAACTATTTAATTATTTGTCTTTCCATTATATTAATTTTCATTGTACCCTTTTGATACCAAGAGACAAATTAAATTAAAAGAATAAGGGATGGACAATGGGGTGACCCTTTCAACACGATACTGTATTTCTTATGTGAGTGATTAAATTCTATTTATTGGAAAACAAAATAAAAAAATGTTCTTTTTCTTGTCACAGTTTCTTTATTCCAATAGTGTTTTACAGTGGGTCATTTTTATTCCAACAGCGAATATAAATATGAATATAATATAAATATAAATATTACGGTAAAGTCATTTTTCAATTTTATACGCAAAAATTGAAAACATACTTGTAGCGAACAAATAATGTGTAAAAATATGTATTATTTAAATTTTATGTATATATCACAGTAGAACACATTAATATAATTATTACCTTACTTCAGTAGTTTATGTAAATTATATAATTCATTATTAAATTATGTAAATTATATAATTCATTAAAGACCACAAACAATTTGAACTATTTATATTTTATGTAATTCAGAGTAAAACTGAACTCGAGAAATATTTTCAGAAATACTGAGTGTAAATATATCCACTTGCGTTGAAAGTCGTAATATTAAACATGGCCATTAATATTGGAAAATTTATGGAATACAAATATATCGAGCACTGTTGGAATATAAATATACTCAGTAATATTGAAAACGTTAAACTCAAATAAATGTAAAATCATCTTAACAAATAAATAAGTAACGATTTTCAAAAAATTTTGTTCCTCGCAGTAGTATAACGCGTTGAAATGCGTCTACTTACTTTTGTAAATTCCTACTTGTTGTTAGCCAGCGAGGAAGAATCA
This sequence comes from Melipona bicolor, assembly GCA_030673865.1. Lineage (NCBI taxonomy): Eukaryota > Metazoa > Arthropoda > Insecta > Hymenoptera > Apidae > Melipona > Melipona bicolor. Next base: position 3,442,486 of record JAHYIQ010000019.1, read on the forward strand.
GTGCAAACGTGCAAAGAGGTAAGAGAGACGTGTACAAGAAGTTTTAAACGCGGTGGAGAAAAAGGAAAGGTGTAAATTTGCGTTTCTGTGACTGGAGATAGAAAAGTGAGAAAGGCGGGAGACACAGTAGAGCGTGGCTATCGAATCGAATCAGAAAGATACCCGATACTCGAGCGTCGCACAAGTGAAGCAAGTATTCTCTTCGATTTACCGTTGCGTAAATAATGTCGCCGATCGCGCGAGTAATATTCACTGAACCAATATTATAACGCTGTAAAGCCGAGTTGTACTTACACAATACAACTTCTTGTTGCTTTTTCGCGTTTTTATTTGCTCAACAAGTTCGAGCCGGGTTCGTTTCCCTGCATCTTTCGCCCCGTGCTATCGGCATGATGTACGGCTATCGTCCTTCGAGCTTTTCGAATGCTACCGGCCGCCACGCAATTTTGCTACATACTCGTTTAGTTTCCTCTTTCACCGTGCATCAACTTATCTTTAATGCGCATCTGCATTTTTATACCAAACGCTGTATATCATTCGTCTCTTACTGCGTGTGATGTGCAAACTCGATTCGTTTTGATTCATTAATTAGACGTAGAGAGCCTCTCGTAACTACGAATATTTTATTAATTGATTTTTCAGTTTTTGATTTTTGTAATTATTTAATCGAAGATATACTAAGTTATTCTTTGATCTTTTGTGTTTATGTAATACAAATACATTATAAATGTTTCGAAGTAAAAATATGCAAAATAAATTAGAAAATGTTTATTTGACGAAAAGATGTCAATTTATCTCATTACGTAAAATATTTTAATATGATTATTAATAACAACTTAAATATTTTTTAAGAGACATAGCAAAAAAAATGTATTATCTGTAAAATATTTTAATTAATAACCAGATCATATTTACTTTAATGTCTGTTAGAACTACCAAACTGTCAAAATGTCTAATTTGTAATTTCTTCAGAAATTTTATATCTGTCAAAAATTTTATAGATGTAAATACAATTTATTTTCAAAATTTTCAATGATTTTTCATGAAATATATATAAATAAATAGAAGTATATTTTATTGTATTATAAAGTTTTATTATTTTTTTAATTTAATATCTCTGGAAACTCTATAGCTCTAGCATTAATAATCAGAGATTTAAAATAATAATTACATTAAACATTTTTTGGAAAAAAGCATTGAAAAATTAATCTTTATTTGAATAAAAGCCGATAAATAATAAATTTCAGAAAAATAAATCTCAAAAAAATTTCTCAAAAAATGAAACGATTAAAATACATTAATTTTCAACTGTTTTGACTATGACTAACCATTGTGAATGATTAAAAATCTTTTTCGCTATCAACAATCATTACTGGTAGCATCTTCGATGATAGAAATTTAATTTTGGTTATCAGTAATGAATATAAATGAGATGATAAATTGTAGAGAGGCAATGCGATATTTGAAACGTTTGATGTAAATACTCACTAATAACAACATGAACGAATTGGAAAAATAATAAATATCTCGTATGTCGATCTCATATACATTTGTTAATATTAAAACTCATTTCGAGCGTAAATGTACCTATATAATATAGTGAGAGTTTATTGCGACGGTTTATTCTGTTTTCGAGAGAACTGCACAAAATCATTGAACTACGATAAGAACATTTATATACATATATTATTATTCGTTAATTTAATGAAATTATGGTTCTTCAAAGATAAAAATTTTACATCGATTACAATATAAGTTATTGGAATGTTAAAAATTTTACTTGCACTTTTGTTATTTTTCTTCCAAACATGCTAAGAAATACTTCAATATTCAGTGACTTTCACAATAATCAAATGACATTTACAAATACTGCTAATAGTAGAGGAAAGGCGCCTAATATGGTGAAATTTTTTTTACTAGCTCGTAAATTCAGTGCAAATATCTCAAAATTTTGCATACATTGCTTTCAGATATAAATTTTGCACTCCAAATTAATTCTTTTGCAGATCACATTCCTTTTTGCAAATTAAACCTCTTACAGATCACATCAGCTTTTTGCAAATCAAATTCACTCTTTTACAGATTCAAAGTTGTTCGGGAGAGTTTCCATGCTACAATACCCACGGTCTGGGTGCAGGCACGTCCGGGAAAATTTATTGGATTTTAAGTGCCCTTAGCAGGCCTGTGTCGCTAGAAAACCTTGGTTACATGGCTGGACTTTGTTCTAAGCAGACAAAGCCCTCGACTGTGGATTGAAGCATGGCACCAACTTTCCCGAACACGTGAGAAACACGGACCAGCGAGATCACCCAAGACGGCAACAGGTATCTCGCCCTTCGTGCCCCACCCTGGACCCGCGATTTTCCGAAGCCGAAGGAAGGGGAACCGAAAAAGCGTTCGGGCTTTCCTTCGGCTTTCAATTCAGAATCACTTCGACTTTCGAGTAATAAAGTTCACTCTCTCGCGACACAAAACTACCACGAGGGGAAAACCCCCTGATATTGCAGCGCGCGAACATTAATACAGTCCACTTATCAAACACGATCTCATCTCGCTACACACGCGCGCGAACAAAAGTCATCCTTTTGCAAATCAAGTCTGCCTGTAAATTTGTTTTCTTAAGCTATTATAATAAAAATAAAATTCGGTGTAAAGTTATTATTTCGAAATAAAAATTGTATTGCATATATGTAATAATAACTTAAACAAAAATGACATAAAATTAACATAAGTTTAACACTAATAGTATTTATATACACATACATACATATGTAGATTTATCTACAACGGCCTCCTGCTACGCGGGGTAGTTTTATGTACATATTCATGTAATAATTATAACAATCTGTAAGAATGATAGTTGCAATAAAATAACATCCACTAAATATTCAGGATTTGAAGAATCAGCCAAAATATTTCTTATATGGAATTTAATTTTTTGAGAATACTTATTCAATGGGATTCATTACTGGAGAATATGGTGGTAAAAATAATAAAGTATATAACTCTACTTTAAGTATAACTTTACACTTAAAATAAAGCTACCGATTAGGTGACTTGCAAAAGGGTGAATTTAATCTGAGAAAGAAGGTGAATTTAATTTACAAAAAGATGAATATAATTTACAAAAGGGTTAATTTATAGTGCAAAAAATGAATATAATCTACATATTTGACAAAATTTATATTATGATATATTTCGATCTGTCATCACTGCGTCTTTACATATTGTTAAATTAATAAAAACATGTGATCTTCTCATATTAGAGACGCTAAGGGGTCCTAATAGGTATTCTCTAGTATTGTGCAATATTTTATAATGGTAAAAATTTTAATTATAATTATATTTTTTTATTGAAATAGTTTTTATTCGTTCTTATATTAAAATTGATAGTGTGCAATAATATTATTTTAAACTAAGTTATAAATTAAATATAAGTTATAAATTATTAAGTTATAAATTAAAAATAAATATGGTTTGTAAGTTCCTATTTTCTTATTTCTAACAGCATCTATAGCTACATACCTTCATTATGTCCGGATTTCATTGTTTTCTCTTCAAAGACACCTGAATTTTTGTACATAAATATTCTATAGTAGTCTTCTAATAATATATTTGAATTTTTGTACATAAATATTCTATAGTAGTCTTCTAAATATTCTATAATAATCTTCTTTTACAAATCAGCAAGTATATTTGAAAAACGTTTTGACAAAATCATGTTTATTGGAAACCTTATATTATGGATAATACTATCTCCTTATAATAATCATAAAACATGTAAAAATTTTATTATTCTTCATCCAAGGTTTTAGAAGAATCACGATGATAAGAGCTTATGAAATTGTAATTTTAAAGATATAATTCACAAAATATGCAATTACTTATCTTTTAAATGATACAATGAAATACAACAGAACATAGAAACTCTTCTAACTGCTGTTTTAATTAATCGACTCTCTCCTTATTAAAGCTATTAAGCTATCGGCAGATACCTGATTCTTCATATAAAAATAAATGATGATACTACGTTAATTACAATATTCATAGATGGACTTCTTACCTCGTAAGACGTTAAATCTTCCTATATTGAGAACTCTCTCCACACTAGGCATTTATTTCTTTACTCCAAAGAAATAAATTATTCAATAGAAAAATTCAAAACCGAAGCAAGTATATATTGCAGAGATAAGGTTTTACTACATTTTGAACAGAAGTTTTTAGTTACTTTTTTACGAATCTTGATTAATCAATTGAATGTCGATTTATCCGAGTTGTTTGTCCCCCGATTACGCTGGTTAATCGAGGTCCCAATATAAAATTCAATGAATAAATTCGACTGCTTTATGTTCGACATTAGTGTTTTCCCATGCAAAGTTTTACGTATCTCGCCAGTGTCTTAAAATTCTCAATTTTACTGTAGTTGTTTCGGTTTCAAGCAGCAAAAGAAAACACGGTTGACATTTTTAGATTGGAATAGCTGTACTGAAGTGTACTGTAACTCTTAAAACGTATGCTTTAAGAAGAGCCCTCATTTTCATTTCAGTTACAGTTCTGTACAAAATAGCAGTTGTTTAGTCAAGTTTATTTACCCAACTGCTTGCTGTTTACGTGCTTGAGCCGATTTCTCATTTAGAAGCTAAAGCACAAAAGTTTTGTCTACCGATCGCGTAGCATTTCAAATCTAGTTTTAGAAAAAGGGAAGTTTGTTTCCATTACAGTTTGAATAATCAATAAAGTTTAGATAAGCCAAGCAATGATTCGAAACTGTTAATCTTTATTTGACGTCTTCTTGCTGTATTTTTTGGATAATTAGTTCTTTTGATTTTTAAATATAGGATGACATGTCCAATAAATGTTCATGTTGCTCATGTTTTACTAAAAGTTAACACCTATCATGCTCTTCCACATTAAAATTTGTATAGTTGCAGTGAAAATTCTTACAAAAGCGTTTTTCCTTTTACCTGTAAAAAAAGTGTTTTCTAAATCGTGGTACAACCGATCAAGGCATGACTTTACAAACAAAAATAAGTTAAAAAAAAAAGAATAATGTAGTAACAAACAAAAATAAATCGAATTATTAGGTTGGCAACTAAGTCATTGCCGCTTTTGTCGATAGATTCACTCTACACTTTCTTTTGTTTTGTTAACGTGGTCAGAGCATCTAACCTATATTTTTTTCTTACTGTGTGGACTTCTACTTTTAATTAGTAAAAAAATTATATCGATTAGTTCTTTAGTTTTGTTTTTATCCCAATTTAAAAATGGAAAAACAGGACGTGCACTTCCGACACATTTTATTGTATTACTTCCGAAAAGGCAAAAACGCATCGCAAGCACAAAAGAAGTTATGTGCCGTATATGGAGATGAAGCCTTAAAAGAAAGGCAGTGTCGAAATTGGTTTGAAAGATTTCGTTCTGGTGATTTTTCACTGAAAAATGCACAACGATCTGGCCGCCCAGTCGAAGTGGATGAAACCCATATCAAGGCCATTATCGATTCAGATCGTCACAGCACAACACGAGACATTGCAGAGAAGCTCAATGTATCGCATACATGCATTGAAAAAAAATTAAAAACCCTTGGTTATGTCAAGAAACTTGATTTATGGATCCCTCACCAGCTAAAGGAAATTCATTTGACGCAACGGATTAGCATCTGTGATTCGCTTCTGAAACGCAATGAAAATGATCCATTTCTGAAAAACCTAGTTACTGGCGACGAAAAGTGGATAGTTTATAAAAATGTTACTCGCAAGAGATCGTGGGTGAAGCAAGATCAACCAGCCCAAACAACATCAAAAGCAGAGATTCACCAAAAAAAGATTATGCTGTCAGTCTGGTGGGATTACAAAGGAATTTTGTATTTTGAACTCATGCCACAGAACCAAACAATCGATTCAAATGTGTATGTTGAACAACTCGACAAACTGAACGATGCAATTGAGGAAAAGCGGCCGGTATTGTCAAATCGGAAGGGTGTTGTTTTCCATCATGATAACGCAAGGCCCCACACATCTTTGGTCACTCGGCAAAAATTATTGGAACTGGGTTGGAATGTTTTGTCACACCCACCACATAGCCCTGATCTTGCGCCTTCGGATTACCATTTGTTTCGTTCCATGCAAAACTCTTTAAATGGTAAAATTTTTAATAACGCGGATGATGTCAGATCACACCTAATTCAGTTTTTTAATAGCAAAGACCAGACATTTTACGAACGGGGAATTTTTACACTGCCAGAACGATGGAAAAAGGTCATCGACAAGAACGGGCAATATCTAATTGAATAAAGTTATATTTTTTTACAAAAATTCTGAATTTTCCTTCTTATTTGAAATCGGCAATGACTTAGTTGCCAACCCAATATATTCAAAATTTTATAAAGTATATGCAATATTGTCTTCTATATATATATATATATAAATATATATATATATATGTATGTATGTATGTATCGAAAAATTCGTTTTCTTTACAAATATTATTCTCTTCATTCATTAGGGTGTTGATTTAGTCTCTGTTCATTCATCAGAAATTATATTCATTTATTAATTATTTGGCCTATTTTTAATATATATAATTCATAATCCTACGCTTTTGACGGAAACTTCTATTGAAGATTATAACTATCAAATATTCAAGGATTAAGTGAATACTAATTTTGATAGATGTACAATTTAAGTATTTATTCGTTGGGAGAATTATCCTATTCGAGTCTCGTTACGATATTCATGAAATTTCAAAATGTTTTACATAAAACGTATCATACATTTACAAATCATTCCTACATTCCTACATTCGTAAGTAACTGTATGGCTTGGAGAAAAATAAAAACTGGAATAAACGTTAATAGAAATAACATCGCGTTCGAATCTAATAACTTCTATCCTCATAAATCACGCGTTGACGTCACACGTTGTTACAACGTGTGATAAAACATGAAAATACATATGTCTTTGATCTTCCCTGTAACCTATTTCGCTGACCAGAAACCCTATGTGCCTGCTCATTCGTAGTAACTTTGATGGTCGTTGCTTACGAGCGTTCATGTAGAATCTCAAAACAATATTATCAATCATGTGCTGTACGCATGTTTATGCAATTTCATATTTTTCACAAAACTAATTTAAAAAATGAAATCTAATTGTAAGCAAACATCATACTTTGGATATTTTATATTTTATACATTCTGTGTATTTTTATACGTTTTAATTTTTTGTAAATACTTGAGATTCAGAATCTGATTATATTATCTGTGAGCTTTAAATATGTATAAATTTGTCCATTCTCGAAGGCGATTTTTTTCTTACATTATCTTATTAAACAAGGTACAAACACCGATTTAATTATCACATTGAAAAACTGTTATTAAAAAATCTTGTTACGATTTTTCTGAAATTAAAGCCTACTAAATATATGTAATGTGATATATGTATAAATTATTTCATTTATTTATTATTATTATTTTTATTTTACTGAAATAATTTTATTTTTATATAAATTATTTTTAATTAATTAAATATTTTATTATTTGAAGATCACGTGAATCAAGCATTATGGATGACATGTACTGACTCAGAAATATCAGAAATATCGGAAATAATATTTTATAAAATTTGTTGATTTTTTTTGTTAAATTTCTCAATTTTTTCGTTAAATGTCAATTTTTTCCTTAAATTCATTAATTGTTTATTCAATTTCATATTAACAATTAATAAATAAGTATCAATATTTGTATATTAATAATTAAATTTTTGTCCAAAAGACTACCATTTGATCGTGCGTTGTATCATAATCTAAGATTCGAGTATTCCTCACTCTTATTTCCTTTAGTGACAAGAATAATAATTATGGAGTATTTGAAATCACTTAAAAGTATAATAAATAATAAAGTATAAAAGTAATAAATAACAAAGTATAAGTAATAAAGTATAAAAAGTATAATAAATTTGTATCGCTTTTCGTGCCAACTTTCCTATTATTATATTATTGTAATTAAACTGCGGATTTCCATGCAAATTCATATTTTTGGGACAAACAAAACAAAACATTGTTTATTGGAATTATTATTGGAAGCAATTTCATATATATTTTTGCGTGTTATTTTCTGTGCAATTTTATAAATTTCATACAAATACATTATTATTTCTTGCGTTAAAGTAGGATTGAGATTTTCAAGATTGATAATTTCTTTTCCATTTTACATTGGAACTTACAAAAATACGAACTGATAATATATACGTAAGATCTAGAGAAAATGAATAACGTCGTAGACGGAATATTTCATGAACCTGATAAAGTAGATACATACATAGGTATGCCTGGGAAGTTTCTTCAAAGTCCAAAGTTGTCACAGAGCGACGAGAACTCGGTCGATTCTCTACGAGTCTACGGTGCAAACATAATATGTTGTATATGGACTATACGTTTCCAGCGTTCTGTTGGAAAAAGCCACAACAGATAGGTATACATACACAAAGTAGGTTTTAAAATAAGATTTTTCTTTCCTAAGAAATATATAAGAGATTTAAATATCCAAAGCACTTCGTGTATTCTGTACGTGTACGGTACATGCAAATATATTGAAATTGGTCGAAGAATAAGTAAAGTTCATTTTAAAGTAAACGATAGGAAATGATGTTACCGACTTCAAAATATTTGACTGAATTTATAAAATTACACTTATTTCAAATGATATAAAACTATTATTAATTCGTTAATTCATATAACTTATTATTATAATTTATATAAAAGTAAGAATTAATTAAAATAGAGCACAATAAGCACTATTCTGTGTTCCTGGTTATGCGCGAATAGAAAATAGGTGATAATATTATTTGCGACTTTTGACAAATGACGAAACTGTGATAGATCTTTTTTAATATTTTTTTCGTTTTTTAATATTTTTATTCAAAATGATGAATTATGACGACAAATTATTAGAAAAACTTAGAGATAAATATCATCCCCAATTTTGTGGAGAATTTTATTTATTCGTAATTCGTATTTTTTCATCAATAAATAAACAAACGATCGAAATCAATCACTGATAACTATCCCAGTTCCACATATGTACGTATATTCGCAGATAATCCTTGACAACAAAAGCCTGACTAACAAAACTATGACGTCCACTGTGCAATTATTAAATTCATGTGGAAAAATCATGTGGAAAACATTTTGAAAAATTTAATAAATATTGTTTTGATCAATCCAATTAATGCTATTTTAAAAAAAAAAAGGAAAGTTATTTTTATAGAATATAAAAATTATTAAATAGTATTCAACATAATGACTTTAAATTTAAAAAGCTATGTGTTTAACGTTTCGCGGCAGATTAGAAATTCAATGGTTATTATAGGTTATTATAGAAAATAAATATATTACCTTTTTTAGAATAAAGAAATCAGATGGGCAATATCTTTCCTCATTACTGTAAAAATGTTTGACTGAATTGTTGTTATGTTCGGCGCAAATCATTCTCTTTTCTTGTTATCATCACAAACATGTTATTGTACTACTGTACACTACAAACTATAATCTAACTGAATTGAATATAATTTGCCATTTTATAAATTTATTTAATTTATAAATAATTCAAAGTAGATATATACTTGTCATCATTCGATTTTAATTACGTAAGAAAATACACATTTCAAAATAAAATTTCTCTGTTGAAAGGCTAAACCGTTCACTGCTTTCTTCCCTTCGTAAAAGTCTTTCTTCGCGATTTTTATCACTCTTTCCTAATTGCTTTAATAAAAATTTGAACAACTCTGATTATAGGTTCAAAGTAATTGCTACAAAATTTTATGAACAGAAACATAAAAGGAAATAATTTCTTCGTCTCAAGATGTGACATAAATAAAAATTATTTTCAACTTTTTATTGTCAATGAAAAGTGAAAGCAAATTTAAGCGTTATCTGAATAAAATGATTATCTAAGTAATAGCATTTTACTTGGTTCAATGTTATCTTGAAATTACCAAGCGAATAATTTTCTAATCTTTTTCATTATTTGGCTATTTTTATCTTATTTTGTATTTGTCTGTGCAAATAATTTCTTCAGAAATAAATAGTTTCTGATTCTGTTGTGTAAACTTTATTTTGCGTTATTTTATTTCAATTAACTGAAATAAACAATCATTTACAAATGATTTATTTGATTTAGAAAAAAATATTCTACCAGAAGATAAATAGCCATTTACGTATAGAAATTATGTAATACAATGAATAGTTCGTAGAAGATTATAACTTGATTCATGTGTTGATACAAATTATGCAATTCAGTCACATTCGGCGTTCGTAAACACGTTATTTGCAAATTATAAAACTCATAGAATAATGCCTGTGAGAAAAATAAAACGCAGGAGTAATTCAACAAATGTATTGAAATAATACAAAATTTTGAAAACTATTCCATCGAAAATAAATCACGAAAGAAAATTGAGTTCCAAGGTGCTTGATTAATTGTCTAATTAATAATCGTCAAGATTATAGTGTAGTCGGATAGAATTACTATAGCGATGAAATAGTTAAGAAACAAACAGGGGCTGCAAGAAGCAGTTCCTTGATGTATGATAAACGGAAACGTCTTACTCCAAAATCAAGACATCTGACTTGATTGTAAACAAGAGCGCTGCAGGCAATAGATGTGAACTGATGTGCATAATTGCTGTAGTATAATATACATATGTACATATATAGGTATTTAAGGGTGATATTGTTCGTGATATTATTCGTTCATAAAGTATGTAGACATTCACTTGAGAATAATGTATAGTGTTGTGAATAATTGGCAGTGATGTTCGATAAATAAATAATGTAAATAAATTTTTAGTTTACTATTAAATTACTATTAAATATATAAATAATTAGGTATAAAGTTATTTATTATTTGTTTTGTAATAAAACGCAGAAATTAATTATTTTCTTATTTGGACAGGTTTAACTGAATTAATTAGAATAGTAACATTAATTGTTATTTTAATTATTTGACAGATGCAAATTCAACTATCGTTTGTTATTTGCTACAATGGTAAATCAACCCAATGAGATCATATTTAAATACCCTACTGGTTGCTGTGAAATCAGATTTAAATACCCTACCAGTAGGAATGAAAGCATGATAATTTTTAAAAAATCATATAAAATCAACGATCTATTAGCTCCATGCATTCAAATAGTGAAGCGCGCATTTGCAAGCTGAGCTCGTCATATGATTAAATACTTCATGCGACTACAGCTCGTCATTTGATGCGATTGGGTTAAATAAATTTCTGGACAGTTTGTTTGAGGAAAGAATAATTTTAAAAACGAACATGTCTTATGAACTACATTTTCGTTTATTTTGAGCAAAATGAGTATTAGGATATAAAATTTTCTCACCCTTATTAATTAATTTATGTCAATATCTTAATGTGAAATTAATAATCTATGTACATATATAATTTAAATAAATATTATGGATTGATGAGTAGAAATTTCAAGTAATTGCTAAACCCGTATCTAGCATGATCAAGCCAAAATCAAAGAAAAACTTCTGAAAAAAATTAGAAAAACTTTAGATAAAAATATCGCTAAAATTATTAAAAGAATAAATAAGAAGAATGCCTAATATGTAATTCAAGGGGTTGTTTCTACACGTTTCGAATATTTAATATTCTTAATGTCACTAACGTTGTCTTTGAAAGGGAAACGAACTCAGAACTGTTAAAATAAAGAATTCATGTTTTAAAATAGTTATTTCGTAATTGAGACAACAAGTATCAAAATGTGTGATACCTCAATTGAATAAAATTTTGTCAATTGAAAAAAATATTTCAAATACTATTTTAAATAATCGTTGTTTCTAATAAAATTCAAATAGAATACTACTTTAAATAGAAAGTAAGCTTTTGGCAAATGAAATATTTTTATTTTAATAATCTAAAACATAAAATAAAATATTTTAACTTGGTATAGTATTTAGAAATATTTATTGACAATAAAAATAGGCTGAGATAACACTAAAATACAAAAAACCATAATATTGGCAAAATAAATTTGAGACATTAACGGATATAGACTTTTAATGAATTAAATATTCGAAACATCTTGATTTTGATTTTGAATTTTGAAAATAAAACTAGAAAAAATTTACAGGGAAAAATATTGATAAATATAGATAAAATATTAAATAATAAAATAGTATTTTAAATAGTGGATATGACGTTGGTAATATTAAATCTTTGAAATATATTGGACATTTTGATTTCGACATTTTGAATTTTGAAAGTCAATGTTTAACTTTGTCATTAGCAAAATCTCATTATCCGATCAACATAAAAATTCGCGCATCAAAGCATGACGAACTGACGCGTTAATGTATATGAGCTTTTTTAACCTCTTGTAAACTAATTATCGGCTCGAAAATTTGAACAACTTTAAAATTTGCTGTGATCATTTGATACGAAATCCATTTCCAAAATCGAGGCATCAAAAACGGGCGATTTTTTCGCTTACTCTTAATGTTCTGCTGACTAACAATCAAAATGTTACAATTAAAACGTTTAAGATATGAAATATTTTATAATTAACTAATTCTAGAATCTTGTTTGTTATGATATTCGTTATAGGATTTATATTACATATATGTATATGTAGTTAAACATGGTATCTACATATCTACATTCTTAATACAAAATGTATAAAATATTGACAAAATAGTGGTTGATTTACATTTACATTTAGTAAACATATTGACAAATGGTAGTGGATTTACCTCGACGCTAATGATGCTATAAAAACCAGATTCTGAAATAATATGGGATTTCCAAAAATACTTATTAAGCATAAAAATGATTAAACAATTGTCCGAATAACATAAGATATACTTGTTACTTGTGCACAAAAAGTGAAATAAAAGTTTTAATTTGATTTACTTAATTTACACTTGTCGAATTGATGTGTTTTTAATAATACCATGTACTTTCTCCACAATGTTAATAAATAAATACGGAACAATTAGAGAAATGATTGAACTTGATCATTCTGTCAATTGAAAATGATATAATTCAATTGATATGATCAATTATGTCAATATTCATTTCCTACGTTGGACTATATATTTTTTTATCACATTCGTTGTATTGCAATTATGCGCGGTATAAAAAATTTTGGAAGGAAGATTTTTTAAAATTAATTATTTGCATTAACTCATGGATTGTAAAATGAAAGAGGGTGTAATGATTATTAGCTTCAGGTCTTCCAAGGGTTAGATTCGTTATTATATGCAAACGTATTATGAACGTAATATAAATTTTTTTGTTTATACCCATGTTAACTGGATGTATCCTTTGGTGTACAAAACAACATAGGATTCGTCAGAATAACATGTGCAAGCAGGCATGGGATTCTTCGCAAATAGATAAAAAAGTTTTCTGATTCGAGACTTCGTTTTCGAGAAAATCCAATTTAAAGATTTAACAAGTAGATTTGAAATTAGTTAATTCTACACACGACAGAAAAAAAACCAATTATAAAAACAATAAGGAGATGCGAAAATACGTAAAAAGTGTGGAAAACAATTTTTGCCCTAGATGCTTTGTTTTCAGAGAATCGAGTTTGAAAATACTAAGTACACGTGTACCAAGATATATATTCAAAGTTTATGTTCTTGAAAATGAAGCATTAAAACATTTTATTCCATACTTTGTACTTATTTTTGTATGTAGGATAACCTCTTGTTAATTATTTTTTTTCTGTCACATCGAGAATTAGGTAAATTTAAATGTACCTAATAAATTTTACAAACTCAATTTTCGTCGAAAACGAAGTCTTGAATCAAAAAATGTTATTCTATTTTCTTTCTTTTTTCTCCTGCTCATTTGTTATATTATTCCGATAGCCGTATGCATGTGTACATATTTGAATAAAAAGATGATAGAAAGAAGATATCAAGGCTCATGCAGATTTCGTCTCAGTGTTAAAACGGAAAAAGCACAGAGACTGTTAACAGATATACTCATACAGTTTATGACGTTAAAATGTCTATAATTCGTATGATGTTGTTGAATGTGAAGAATACATGTTGTACAAGCATATATACAAGAATGATGTGTAATTTATTATGTTGAAATTTTATACGTTACGCATATCATGTGTGTAATAAATGCACAAATTTACAAGTTACAATTAACCCTTTCGCTATCGTGGATGAGATATCTCGCCACAACTATGTCGATTCTGCAATACTACCGACGAGATATCTTGCTTCACAGCACACTTTCACAATTTCACTTCGTTAGTGAAATTGCACAATCGACATAGTTTTTGGCGAGATATCTCGTTCATGGTAGCAAAATTAATTTATAACTTGTATTTACAAATTTTTAAATTATATTGCTCCGTGTTCGTTGTAAGCATTTTGATTTAATGAGAAAAGATATTCGTTGTAAGGTTATCCATTATAGGATATCGTACTGTGTTTTCAAATTATTAAATAAAAAATGAAATTAAATAAATAAAAGTCCGTGCATGTTAATAGATCTTTTTTCGACTCTTCAGTGGAATAACTGTCGGTCAACTTGAAAAGCTGTAATTAATAATATTAAATTCAGTTGTTCGCGAGAGTTCCATCTCTTCCGCCACCCACCCCCTCTACCGGGGTCGTGGCGCGTGGAACCATCTCGAATCGGGATTGCGTTAGCCACAAAGGGCCCGCCGCAACGGCTTCCGCGGCGCGGCATAGAAACAAAGACTGGGTATAACCGTCTTTATATCCATATATGGATACGACGTGCGATATTTACCCCAGTCTTCGTCTATCACGTGACCACCCTGGGGTAGGGGCACCGGGGCGATATATACGCCTCCCTCGGACCCGAAAAGGAATTCGTCACGAGTCGCCCGGAGTCATCTTACGCAATCGGCAAAATCAGCAAGAATCGGGTCAAGGTCCGAAAGAAGTCCTTCCGGTTCCATCGGCGTACCGCGTACCTTGTATCCTCTATCAAGCGATACCGAGGGCTAATGCCCCATCTATATCAGCGCGTAATAATAAAAATATACAGTCCACGATTAAATAAGCACGAACTCGTCACGCAAATCCGGACGCGCTAACATCAGTTTTAAAATAAAAAAACGAAAAACTGCCAATTTTTTCAATTATTCTTTTTCTTAAATATATAAAAATTCAATCTTATCTTCTGATTTAATTCTGTATAAATTATACGTGCACGCCTCAATATTGTAATAATTTTTTCATATAAATCGTTCTTCTTGAGGAAATCTCGAATTTGATGTCAAAAATTTTTTTTCTGCTTAAAAGAAGAAGACGGAATTTGAATACGTTCAATTAAAAATTGGCTTAATGAGAAAACTTGGTAAATTTTCTCGAAAATGAAGCAGATAAAATAATCTCCTATTCATTATTTGTTCCTAATCAATCCAGAATTAGCTAAATATAATTGATAAATTTTCAAACTTGACTTTCCCGAAGAAACGAAGCCTCGAATGATGAAATTTTATTCTTTCTTTTTTCAACTTATATATTTTTAAAATCATAAAATCATCCTTGATTTTACTTTAAACATTGGAACACCCTGTATGCATATTCGATCACAGTAATTGGCAAAGAATTTCGAAATATTAAACGAGACGCTCAAGTGATAATTTGTTCCGATTTCACATATGACAGGAAAAGTGAAATTTGATTAACTCTCAAATGAAATAACGTCGTCTATATTACTAACATTCAGAAACGAACGCTCTAAAACTGGAGTGCCAGTATCTGCAAACGTACATATTTTATTTCTGACGATACGTGAAAAAGTTTCCAACTCTGGTTGAGTGGGACATAGTAATCCCGGAAATGTAGGGAATGTAAATTAAAAAATTTCAACGGCGCAGCGCACCGCTCTGACTTAAGTAGCTTAGGAAGTATTATCCGTGAAAATTCGTAGGTAAAAATTACCCCGGTGTAATTTTATTCGCTGCTCGTTATTTCAACAATAAGGTACAGGAATCACAGAAAAAATCCCAGTTGTGTTACACGAATTTCTCCCAGTTGAATGTTGAAAGTGTCTGTCTTTATCGGTTATAGCATCGGAAATATTTTCTTTTTTTATTTTAACGCCTAATCTGGTATCATTGGACTTTGGAAGTCATAGAAATTTAGGTTTTACATTGTTCCATTTTGGACTTTTTAATTTAATTTCAATTTTATTACTTATCTCTATTATAGAGAATGTAGATCAATCGAAAAATAAGATAGAACACAAAATTATATAAATAAATGAAATAAAATAAATACAAAATAAAATAAAATATACAAATCTTATACAAAATAAAATACTTTTTATTGTCATCTATGATAATAATATTAAGTTGAGAAATCTTACTAGTTGTTTAAACTTTTGCTTATTCTACTTTGATTAATTTTTTCAAAAATTCACAAGTTTTATCATGTAAAAATATGTAAAATATGTAAAAATATTTTAACAGGTAAGAGTATTTTTATCATTAAAGTTAGGTTGTTGTGGATGATTAGACACTAATATAAATTTCAATATTAGTTCTTTTTTTAAAAAAATAACTTCTTTAAACTAGTTTCGTTTTCTTAAAAATAATATTAATCAAATTTTGATTGATCATATTCGATATATATTTATTATTGTGAAACAATATAAACCATGCCATGATAATAATTTTATAAGATATAGTGTTGCAAAGTTATAATAAATATCGACAACTAGTTTAAAATATCGACAATAAATTATTGTACATTATTGTATCATTTATTGTATATTATTGTATATTATTCTATAAATAATTTATAAATTATAAATAATATTAGAATAATATATAAATAATAGGAAATTGAGAACTTTCAGAAATAAAGCAACACTATAACTTGGTAGAATGTCTCATTGAGAAGTTGCAAGCATTATACATAGATCACAAAATGTAATCAGGAATCTCTTACGAAAAGGGAAAGAAAATTAACAAAACAAACAATCTGGCGGACCGTTAATATTTTCTTAACGATTGTTAAACAGGTAGTGATGATTATTATTATGATTATTATTATCGCAGACAATAGCTTCAGCATCGTAAATAACGGAAACATTTTCAATTAGAATGTGATTCAAATTTAATACAAAAGTGAATTTATAAGAGAAATAGAAATAAATACGTTACATATTTGAAAAGACCGCTCTTTAGCAAAAATTAATTATGTCCAACATTGTACAAATAAAAACTCGCGTTCTCTGTTTTCTTATTACACTTTAATTTCTCTGATGCAATTTTTATGTTTCAACCGTCGGTAGTTTTAGTATTAAAGATAGATTTAACATTCGTACTATACTATATCTACATATATATTCTATATATTAGAAAGCTGTTACGAACAAAAATATTTCAGTATACGATAGAAATAAAAACATCTTTATCTTTAATTTTTATTCTGTAATACTTAAAATCGGCAAAATTAATTGCCTTAATAATTACATGATCGTTTGTGATATTTTACAATTACATTGTTGGATGCAGAGAGGCTCTCACTGACAAAGTTGGTTTCGAGGAAAACGCTTCATTTAAAATTGAAATATTTTGAAAATGTAAAATTATCTACAATATTTAAAAAATTTATATTTCTAGTATTTCTGTGTTTTCATTAAAATAATCCGAAGTATGTTAAAAATGGAATAATTTGATAATTATACAGACGACGGTATTTTATCGATTCCAATGATTTTCGAACACTTTGTTTTCGGAACTAATATCTTGAACAACTTTGAGATTTGTACTTTGATGTGTGTTATTTGCCGCTTAGGTAAATTTACTTGACAGTCGAATTAAAATTATTATCCTAACTATTTAATTGTTAGCCAGGTTAGTTATCTGTTTAGGATCTGGCGCAATATTTTTAATCTGATTAGGTGATTGGTCATTAATTTTATTCACAATTTATTTTCTTTCACAATAAATTTTCTGTCTCTTTAAAGAATTGCAATATGAAACGTAAACTTGCTGCGTTACGAGTTTTCAATGAAATTAGGGATGGGTTACTCCAAACATCGAAATCTTGAAACCCTTCAAAATCCAAGAATGTTTCAAGTTTCGAGAATTCGAAAATTTCGTATCTTTTTTTTGCATAAAATTGGGATAAGAAAAAGTATAAAATCAGTGAATAGATTCATTTGTAGCATGAATGAACATTTAATTCATTTGTATCTCGAATGTCCGTTGTAAAAAGCTTCGCGAGCGCTCTGTGATTAATTTTTGTTTTTAAAAATGTAATCAAATGTATAATCACTTGTAATTTCATAACGATAACATGAAATATTCAAATATCCAAGTCTAAAGAAAAAAAAAATCTTATTACACCACCCATCAACAGTATACTTTGAAAAAAAGTCTTTTCAATACACTTGGCATTATAGTCGACGAAAATGAAAGTAGATTAGATCTAGAGAGACCTCGGATGTTAGTATTTTTAAATAAAAATTGGATATTTTTGTTATTATATTTCTGTTCGTATTTCCTTTAACTGTACTTAATATAAAAATGTTAGCACCAGTTTTTAAAACAAGAAATTCGTCTTATCAAATAAAATCAGCACTTCAAGTTTCAAGAGCATTGAGTTTCAAAAGTTTCGAGTTTCAAAATCTTAGGAAGTTTCAGATTCAAATTTCGAGAATTTAAAAATTAGTTTCGAACTCATTTTCAAGCATGTATAATCCTGCTTGTAGATAAATTTAGCGACGTGTAACCCATATCAGAGTAAAAATCACAGAAGTTTCTTCATGAATATCTCCAAAACTAAAGTCGACCGAAATGTTAGTATCAACATATTCGGTGAGGTGGACTCTAATTTGTATAATTAGCATGAATTTTAATGATACCCTGATTCTGAGACTGTTATTATGTAAAGTGGAAATATACAGAAAATTATGTTTTATTTATATAATATTTGAAGGAAATATATTATTATTAAAATAATAAGTAGTAAAAAAAAGCAATAATAAAAAACAGTGATTTGAAAAACGTGAAAATTAAATAGA
The DNA here is from genome assembly GCA_030673865.1 of Melipona bicolor. Lineage (NCBI taxonomy): Eukaryota > Metazoa > Arthropoda > Insecta > Hymenoptera > Apidae > Melipona > Melipona bicolor. The sequence continues at coordinate 3,461,538 of JAHYIQ010000019.1, forward strand.
TAATAAAAAGTAACAAAAAAATGTGTTAAAAATTAAATAATAAAATGATAGTGAAAACATAATATTATTTTTTAGTTAATTTTACCATCGTTTATGGTAATAGAACAAAGAAAATAATTATAACATTCGGTTCATTTATGCTTGGTCAAAAGATATCATTTTTAAATATAATTTCAAATAAGTTATGTAATAATGTAATGTATAAGCTGTAACGTTGGCTTAAAAAAATTTGCTAAAACTCTGTTTACAACTGAGAATGCAACAATGAAATTCAAAGGACATCTGTAGAAAAGAGCGTAGAGTTTAATTGAACATTTTACTGCAATCGAGAAGTATCTAATAGCACAGTTGTCTAAAATATGTTGCAGTCGTGTGAAGTACGACAACGTTAACAGAAATAAACAGTTCGATTTCCTTTGTAAGACGAGGACGTTTGTTCGTCTTTCAGGAAAGTCCATCAAAGGTGCCCTTAAAAGCGGACACGAGCGAGCGCAAACTGAAGGGAAGAGCGAGGAAAAAGGGGGTGGGCGAGGGTCGTTTCACAGGCGAGTAAGTGTTTTCTTCAATCGTATAATTTCACGGAAACAGCGAGCACCGGTGGCTCGTTTCAGCATCTTCCCGACACGAATGCTAATAGCGCATAAAATCTGCGAACGTATTTCACACGAGGGAACGTATTTCTCAGTGTTTCTACGATTGCCAATCGAGTGCGTCTCTCCTTTCGAACCGAACTCAACGAGAAAACTAACAACCACGATCCTCGATAATTCGATACTTCAAATCCGAGGTACTTTCCAGACATTACGAACAAACATGAAAGACACAGACGGCTGATTGTAATTTGACGTTCGTTCGTATTACAATAGGTGCACTTCTTTGTTATTCGACAACGACAATTTGTAGTATACGATATCTTTACTAGAAGTTTGCATTGATTTAAATCAACTGATTTAAATATAGAGTTTTTATTGTATCACTGGATTTAACTGTCAGAGAATGTTTCGACACTGACGAAAAAACTATATATACGTACATTCACAAAATACATTTACCAAATATCAAAGATTTAAAAAAGTTAAAGTCATACAGTTTACAATTTATTAAATTGGAAAGAAAAATCATGAAATACAGAGACAACTATCATGATATAAAGACACTGAGATAAGAACATAATTTTTATTTATTATTATTTTACTAAACTAAGATATCGCTTTTTTAGCAAACGATTTTTTTAATACCACGTAATTTTTTCATTCTGTCACATTATGCCTTGAAAGAAATCTGGTGTTTTAGTTTTATTTTGACGTCCAGATAAAATGGCACTTGCTATCTTACCATGTGATGATTTATTACTATATATATATTATTATTATTGTTTTTAATGTAATTTTATCCTGTCATAAAATTATTTAAATCAAGCAGATGAATTTGGTTACAATATAATTTTCTAGCTGCATTACATAATACATACATGATATACAAGAAGCAGTCTTGTGTTAATTTTTTATTAAAATACAATATTCTTTTCATTATAAGTTTATTATAATTTAATATACAATATTAAATTACTTTAAAGAGAGACAGTATTTTACCTGAGCACGTATGATTAATCAATAGAACCACTTTACTGGTAATCATTTTATCCAGTAATCACTAAAATGGCAAATTTATTTACAAATTAGTTTTTAATTTTAAACCAACAATAATAGTAAAATTATTCTTTTATTACAGAATGTTACAATATTTTATTACAGAATTTTTTTCGATATTCTCTATTACAGAGTGTTACAAAATTATACATCGCGACTAACATAGCGTGATTCCATTTAATTGATACAAAATTGATCTTGACTTCAAAAATTCAAGGTAAAAAATGTTTTTTTTTCTTATTCGCATTGTGATCATGAAAACCAACTTTGCAGAAGGAACTGTGAATTGAAACCGGTCATCTAAAAAAATGATATCAAAGTTCAAATAATTCTTACAGCTATTTCATTTACAAAACACATAAATAATATAATATAATATAATACGTAATATGGTACTGATGTGTAATTATAATATAATATAGCAAAATGCAAAATGTGCTATTGTTATAATTTCTGTTTTTGAGCAACATATAAAATTATTTCGTTAAAATACTTTTTCTTGGTATAAGAAATAAAACGATCACACTTATTTCTGTTTAGTATGACCATCTTACTATAATTTTAGTTCCGATTTATTAATTTTTTGAATATCAAATTGACGGTCATCCCAAGCTTTGAACGATAGTATAACAGTATATTTTTTTATTATCGATCGCAATCGCAAAGGTGGATGATATGCACGGTATATTTCATCTCTGCTCCATTAATATTCCCGTCTTCAGGGAACCGTGAAGGCAAATAGAGGTAAGTAGATGATTTCATGCCAAGACAAGTGGGGTCCGCTTGATGCACGTTCCAAGTTCCTCTGGGCAAGCGGACTCTCGTTATAGGAACCGGTAACACATTGGGGGCTAAGTGAAATTCTTGAGAAGTTTAATTTAATTATACCAGGGGCAACCGAAGCGATTAATCGTGACGTACCAATAACCGAGCTCTTCGTCTTGTACCAAGCGTTGTTGACCTCCTCTCCCTCATCCTCTCACCCCTCTTGTCCGTCTAACATCGATTCCTTGGGCGCGAAAACTTTGGTCATACGGTAAGGAAGACACTTTGGAATGCAGTGTTGCACCGCATCGCGTCGAAATTATAATGGCATTAAATCAAAAACGTTATTTGCACGTTACTTGTGCCACCACCTTTGTACCAATGCCTTCGCGATTAATGCAAATTGTACAGTATATACATGTGTTATATAGTATATATCTGTATAGATTAATTCCGGGTGTATGTATATTTATATAAAATGTAAATTTTCAGCTTTTTTTTAGTAGTATATTGTATCATATTATACTATATTTTTTTTTATTTTAGCTTTTTTTTTTTAGTAGTATATTGTATTATATTATATTATATTAACCGTTCTTCTTGTTCGTTTTCATCTGAAAAGTAAGCTAAGTTATGTATCATGTGTATCATTGAAGATTTCAAAAAACTTCCTGCTTGTCCTATGAACTATGATTTACTAACATTTTATCAAAAAGTAATGACTTGTTTGGAATAGTGTGTCAATATAGTATTTATAAGTTTCTGAGATATTGTTATATCATTCTGAAAAAAACAAGTGAGTCATTGTATCAGATGGCCCAGTTTTTTAGAGAGTTGACTTATCATGAAATTATATATGATGATGAATATTATTTTAAAAATCATGTCTACTGAATATAAAAGAAAGTCTAATAGAGAATAATGGACAAATGAACGTTGGATGAGATAGACACAGTTCAAAATAACAAAATAGACATGAATGCGACATCTAGAGTTTCTGGTATTTCGGTTAAAGAGACGAATGAAAAATAATGATTGTTTAAACAAAACTTTAAGGTCATCTTCGTTACTAGATATACTTAAAATTCATATCAAAAAATTATAAAAATACGTTTTCGCGTCAACACGTGAGAGCGTAATTTGGCTGAGAAAACTTATGTTATAAAATCATAAATTGAACAAGGAAGAAAGATTAACTGGGTATGATTGGTTAAATATGTTTTTAAAACGCCATCCAGATCTCAGTGTCCGAAAATCAGAAGTTTCTTTGTCTCACAGTGTCAGAATATCAGTAGGATAGAAATTGACTTATTTTCAACTGTGCAGACCTTACGAGAAAATCTCTTAAACAAATCGAGAAATATATTTAATATGGATGAGACAGCCCTCATTAAAATTTAGTATTAAAATATATATTTTTTATCTGGGCCATATTTGACTCGGACAATTCGAATGAGATGGCCTTTTGCACAAGATGTTATTTCTTTTGTTTCGTAAATTTATATTTATTTTTTAATTTTCTGCTTGTAACATTATATATATATTTATGATAGTAGATACATATATATATTATATAGATATCGAGTGTAGAAAATATATAGATATCGATTACATTTAAAATGTAATAATTCTTTTAAAGAAAGTCACTTCCCGACTTACCTTATATTATAGTTGGATTCTACATTTGAAGAGCTGAGAATCATAATGATGTAAATCTAAATATTTATAATTTGAATTAATAACATTTTTCAAACGTTGAAGACTCTGTATATGTATATATGTACTTAAATTATCTAATTATTGAAGTTATGACTTCATAAGAAATGGCAGTAATTTATTTCAGCACCCAACTAAGAAAATAATAGTAGTAAATACAAAACATGATTTTACCAGAAACATCTTTAGAGTGATTTATACCAGTAAGTATGATTTTTGTTTGTTAGGTATTGAACAAGAGTATTGAGCAATCATTATTTTTATGTCGTTTTTGCATACCAAATTTTGTATATCCTTTTGTAATTGTTTTATAATTGATTATTATATGTTATTGTAATCATTGCAATTATTAAATAATTAATCATTGTTAAATTAGTAATCAGTAATCGGTAATAATTCTCGTAGTTTGCAATCATTAATCAGTAATCTCATCATTATAAATTTATATTTTATTATTATTAATATTGTATTTATATATTGAAAATTGTACAATATTATGTTTAAAAAAAATCATCATATCGCTTCATTAATTTAATAAAATTATAAATTCTGGAAAAAAGTATATAATTATTTTATTAAGTATATAATTATTCTGAAATATTTCTGTACACAATTAATATTGTAATAAAACATTTTTTACATGTACCTTTCAATAACATGGGATGTACAATCTATGTTGCACGATTTCAACAAATTCTTTTCATCATATAAAAAATTTGATAAAAAGATGCAAATTATCCAATTTCAACAATAATAATTTTAATATACAAAAATAGATGATTTATTATTAATACGGATTTTTATGTAAATTTATAATTATATTGTGTATAATAAAAATTTATATTATATTATATATAATAATTTTTATTCATATTTGTGAGAGTATAATTAGGATCATAATTAGACCAAATATGACCTCGATTGAAAATTTTTATTTATTTTTGATGTTATAGAATAGTATAAATTCACATTACGTGCAATATATATGCAATTTTTCATTTTTAAATTTTTTAGAAACACATAAAAATTCACAGTTCTATTATCAGTTTACGAAAGCTTCTATAATTATTTTCTATAATGAGCGAAGGCATTTTAGAACATAAAAGATATATCAAAAATAAAATACTAACCATGTAGTCAAAATGCAATCATTTCGTGATTGATGATTTTTAAATTAATCACGAGTTTGATTACTTATTGTATTTGTCAATCAATAATTAGTAATCATGATTAATATTCTGATTTCACATTAATCATAATCTTCATGATTATGTCTTCTATGATTAATCAGATTATCCACGTTTTACTACACATTATGCTCAATTCTGAATATACACCATCGTACTATGCACTTAGTCAACAAACTGTACAAATATTTGTCAAATTTCAAATATTCAAAGAGAAACGGGGTTTTAAAGATTTTATAAGTACTAATTTATTTATAGATTTTAAGAAAATGATGTTTTCGATCTATTTTTGAGGAATTGTAAGAAACTTCAGAATTTGAAATTATTGTTGAAGCTTATTTATATCTGCTTTATTTAGATCTATTCTCAACAGAGGAAATTTAGAAAAACTGATCACCTAAGATTCAATTCCGTTCTGATTTAATTAGAATTTTCGACTTTAAATAAATTTAAACTATGCACATGTTATATTTCTACCTATGTACAATCGTAAAAGTCTTAATTAAATTTGAAATAAAAATTTTAACCAGAGGAAGATAGATTGTGGACATCTTATGAATTTTAATTTGTTTGTCAAAATTGAACCAATCAATCTTATATGATTTTACAGGAGTAAAATTACCGTAATGCATATAAATTCTTATAATAATAATAATAATAATAATAATAATAATAATAATAATAATAATAATAATAATAATAATAATAATACGAACATAATTTTGAACACTAGTTTTAATTTTGCAAACAAATGTAGAAAACGTTGTCACATTTTCAGAATCTGTGTAATTAATAAACAAGTTAGGATCATAAAATGTTTTAAATTTTATTTTTCTCTAAAATATTTCGAATTTATGTGCATATGTAAATTTATATGATTTACTGTAAGTAGAACTTTTATGTTTGTCTTTTTGCTGTGATATACTCAAGTGTGTATTTTATAAATAAACTGTGTATCCAATGATTATTCATTTGTGAGAGACGTATGTATAATTTATTACATTTATAACGATAGATTTTTATTACAATTGTCAACGAGTAGTTAAAAGTACATATTTGTCTGTTGTAACACTATTAGGAAACTTACAACGTAAAATTTTATTAAATTTATTATCCTTAATTCATTGTATACTTTAAACGCACTGATATAGTTTATATTTATCAAGCAGGTAATTATTTTGTTATTTTTATGTTTCTTTAGAACGTTAAATGTTTACAATACAGGTCATTATTTCTTATTTATTTGATCACTACGAAAGAAACTCAACTCTTGGAAAATTTGTAACCTTAGAGGTCACATTACTACTATAAATATTCGGACATTAAATTTTTGAGTTCTGCGAAATCTTTTTAATATTTAAACTGTTATAATATCGTGACTGATCCTGAATTTCACCAGTATATTATAACGATAATAGTTGTCTGTTATTACAGTGTCACTTTAACAGATATCATTAAGCATTGGCAATCACAAAAATTTCGATTAAACATTACTTAATTTTGAAATTTTTCATACGATTTAATTTTATTACTGATGAGAAATAAGGTAAATTTCTAGTTTACCGGCTTTTCTCAATTTGGTTAACCACTTTGACTACTAAATTGATAAGAATTAACTAAAATTGAGAAAAGTCGCTAAACTAAAAATTTGCCTAAAATTAAATTAAATACTTTCGTTTTTGTAAAAAAAACAACAACAGATTACTATAGTTATTTGTTAAACTAGGAATTTGCTTGAAATAAAATGAAATACCTTTTATTTTTGTAAACAATACAGATTATTATAGCCATTTGCGTATCTCAATTTTGTATGACTCACAATATCGTTTTCTACGGTATACCAAAAATCATTATTTAATTACATTTTATTATTAAAACACAAATTTTATTTAGATATATTATTTAATGCAGTTTGAATTTGTATTTGAGATTAAATTTTATTTTATCAAAAATGAATGTTATTTGCCACCTCTGTAACCTGGATAAGGTAATACTAAAGTAGATGACAAAACTTGATTAACTGTCATTATATAATTTTTATCTAATAAATAACAACATGATGAGCAACATCGTACACCAGATGAAAAACGGTCTTAATATTAACAATAAAGAGAAATATTATATGTGCATAGAATCGTGACAGGTTTCAAACAACAAGGACATGTAATTCTTTCTGAAACATGTTGCAAAAATACAAGTTTAAAGCTCATCATGTAAAGCTTTACGGTTTGATTCCATAATTTTACATTTGTTCGATCTTGCTCGATATATTTTATTACTTTATTCTCAAATTTTTGTTTCTTCTTCATTCAAAGTAATAGATTCTTCTTCTTCCGTAAATAAATTTCATTTGTTTTCTATGACATGTGTATGAATACTTTCGCGAACATGTACATTGTACACGATAATTAACATTTAATTGTTTCATTTGATAACAAATTTTCGCCGAGAGAGATTTGTTACAGTACTGTAGTACTATAATACAACGAGTAGTTTGCCGTAGGAAGTTATTAGCGAAATTACACGAAATAAACCAGCAGACAGTTGTGTTTAATGATCCGAGATGTACATATATTGACTGCCGACAGATTTCTCGATTTAACTCCATTACCTTGCCGCCGGCAAGGCGGTCTTGTTCGTCGGGAGTTAATTAACGAACTGTCAGCCTCGCATTGTGACATTTAATCTTGCAGCGTGTCTTTCTCAGATCGGGCCACGTGTTTAATCGCGCGCATCTGCAATCAATTGACAACGATTATAGGAGTAATTGTTAATTTCGGCTCGCAAATGTGCAATTGCACTAATCGAAGCAACAGTGTATTTGAATGGCTGAGGATCATAGTGTAAGCAGGGCTGAGGATCATAGATGTAAGCAGGGATGGAAAAAGTGATGGAATTTTTAAATAGATTTCATTTTAAATATGGATCGTAGAACTTTCTTGAAAAATATTCTTACATTACACGTCCCGATTATAATATATAAATAAATGTTCTTAAAAGTAAAAATTTCTGACATATGAAAATAAAACTTTTTCTGTCGAAAGAACAGATAATTTGTTCGTCAATATTAAAAGAGTTCTTACACACAAATGACTTTGGAAAAAAGACTTTCGATGTTTAACAATCAAGCATCAATTCTATATACATCCGAAATATAAACTGTTATATCCTTGATTTTAATGGAGTTAAAACTATTTTATAATAAATTATTTTTAGTTTTACTATTTAGAATTAATGATTCGATTTAAACGAAAAAGCTGCAGATATACTCTTTTGATTTAACACAGCAAACTAGTTGATCATGAAATTAATAGAGCGTTCAATACTTGAAAGATGTTAACTCAAACTACAAAAATTAAGACTTACATCACTATGGTTTTCAGCTTTTTGTTCATTAGGTATGTAAGTAACGATAGAAGATTTCTACGAATTAAGTAATGTATGAATTTGTGGATACATTTATACGATATCTTACGAATTAAAGCATAAAATATCAATATAGGAAATATTTTTATTACTTCATATTTAATTGTTATATCTGCGGATCTTTATGCAAATTTATATTTTTGAAAATATTATTTGAAAAATAGAATTTTGGTAGAAAATTGATACATATAGTATATGAACTTGGATATTTTATATATTTTTTCATGTAATATGTATTTTGTGTAATTTTACACTTTACACTATTATTTATAAAAATCTAATAGTTATAACTATTTGTACTTACTGGAAGTATTTGCACGGGGATATCTATTTACCTTTTTTTATAAAATCTATTCAATATATAACGTATATTAAACGCTAAATGATGTTTATTAAATTTGTATGCATTTTAATAATTTTAAATTGAGCAATTTAATCACTAGAATATCTTGAATAAATAAATGTTTATTCGATGCATTCAATATCACCAAAAAACTAATGAAAATTTAAATATAATTACTGTAGTATTATATATCATTATATAATTAAAACTATTAAAAATATGGGATTTTATAAAATATATAAGGATGTCTATACATAGTTATTTATTCATCTTCAATTATAATTATTAAATTATTATTACAACAATTATTAAACTATTGAAACAAGTGATCTACACTTATTGTTAGTGAAACAGCATAATAATTTCAATATGATGATTAAATTTTTGAACTTTAATAATTATTTTTGATTGTGAAGATCTTTTATTGCATTAAGACGATCACAACAGAAAATATATTTATGTTGTTCAATTTGAAAAGAAATGTTTATCAAAAATTAATTTCGTGACAAATATAAAATTCATATTGATCAGTCTGATAAATGACCAAAAGACTTGCTGAAAATTCAATATTCAAGCATTTTGTTAGATTAATAACTATAAATAAAACATAAACATATTAATTTATTTCTATTAATTATACATTTTTTGATATACGTGTATATTAAAAAGTGCATGAATTGAGACACAAGTGTATCAATTACACCAGTGTATTTGAATACACGTGAAATCGAAATCTTCAATTCGTACGTTGCTGAAATAATTCCTAAATTTAACATTTTACATGTATACAATATTTCTCTTGGAAGTTTAACGACTTTCATATTAATAATGTACCTTATACATAATATTTACTTTTCGATAAAAGAAACAAATGTTTAAACGATCTTTCATTTTCTTGATTACAAAGTTTAATTTGAAAATTTACTATATTGCACAGAATTATAGTGTATTAATCATAAAATTTCAAACGTCATCAAATTTTCTTGCTTCTATGCGTTAATCGTGCCGAAACGCGCGAAGAAAATATCTCATCACCATTCAGGAAAATTTGACGTACCATAGGAACATCATATTATCATCCAGCCATAAAGTGCAGATCGCTATCTTTAGAATAGAAAAAGCAAGATACCAAGGTATAAAAAGAAATGTTCAGTCATCCGTGTAAAATCGTCTTGCCTTCGGTTAAAGGTGAAGAGGGCTATAGATAAAAAAAAAGAAAAAGGAAAAAAAATGTACGTTTCACTCTCCTTTCTCTATTCATTCGCCACGGATCTGTGTTTCTATACCTTTTCCTCTGGGTCTTCCGGGTACAAAACAAAGTTCACGATCGTAAAATATTATGTAGGATAAGGAGGCCTTGGCTCTGAGCCACAATCGATGGCGATGCAGGAGTCTGGAAAGTTTATCCGGCCAAAGAGCTTAACGTGGCCACCATTGTCCCAAGCTTCCGCTTTATAAATAAACTTCATCATGACCACTTCATACCACTATACCTCCAGCTGAAGATTTTAATATCGATGTATACATCTTATTACGAAATAGTGAAACAAACTCTTTGTTTGTTTGTGCACGCTGGTCTTACACGTTCATTTATCCGCACTTCTGATGATGAAAGCTTTGACTTTTTCCACGTACGTGTTTATTTGCAGCCAAATTTTTTAATTTACTGCTTTGTTTGTTTTAATGTTTTAAGTGTTTTTGTAATATTTATGTCTTGTTATTATTATGATATAGTGTTTATTAATTATTTTAAATATTTGGTGCATACTGTAAACAACAAGAAAATAATTGGTTTAGTTATTAGAACATAAATATTCACAGAGAATAATGTACTACAATATATCGAATAAATATAAATTTATTATATGTTCCTCATTTAGTATTAAATATTTAGTATTGCAGATTTTTGGTAATTTCAAGCATTCCAAACATTAAATGCGATTTTAGTACTAACAAGGGAACATACCGAAGAAACCTTGAATCGCCGATTTTGATGAAATTTGGCATGAATGTAGTTTTTGAAAAAATATTCGACCCGTATTTTCTTTTTATCAGCAATGGTTGATGTTGAAGGGGTGAAAACTACCCTCAAAGTTGGAGGTGCGAAACATATTTTATTAAATATCTCGAAAATTATTGAAGATACCGTTTTTGTGTACATTGATGAAATTAGTGTTTTTTAACGAATTTAATGGTGTATGCCGATTTTAAAAAAAACCTTTTGTTTAAACAATATATTTAAAAAATCGTATTTTTGATCAGTTTTTCCAAGTAAATGTTAACAAATTTTCTTAAATATTTGTTTATGAATACTATATATTCAAACATAAATTACAGATAAAATCCTGATCTTTTCATTCTAAAAAAATTCATTATTTTCAAATCTTTCTCGCTGTACGTGTAACCAGCCTGGAATTGTTTTCTGTTCGTAAAATATCTTTTAAAATGTGAAACGTTAATATATTTTAGTTCTGATAAAGGCTGATTTTATTGCACTGGAGCATCATTGTTGGATTTGAATGACTCCAATTCATAATCAGTAAATGCATCCACGTAAACGTTATTCACAAAATTATGTTCTTCTTCCATAGTAAGGATTCCTTTTAAATGATTAATTCGTAAAGAGAATATGTGACTATCAGATCAAAATTTGACCTAATCAAAATTTGAAACGAAGATACAAATTTAATTTTGATAAAAAAGCGGATGATTAATAATCAATTTCTTATCATACACTTACATATATGTAAACTTGATACTGCTATATTAACTATAGTCAGCGATATTACTATAGTTTGGATAATTGCAATATTATTGTTCGTTTATTTATTGAATGTTCATATATTTATTACACAAATGAAAATTATATTCAGTCGTTTGATCTGATAAGCCTCACAGCTAATAGGAGCGTCAATTTTAAAATAACATAGGACTATATTGCCGATATTCAGTTAACAATTTTAAAATGACGTAGAACTATGTTTCAGCTCAAGAATTTGAAGTGATGTATCAGTCGCGAATGTATTAAGTTTCAAACTTATTTGGATTTGCAATAGATGTTCAAAATACCAATGTTTTATTGTCAACTTCTACACATTTCTGTAGATGAAAAACAAATGATCGCGTGCACTTTTCAATCACCTCACATTTATTCCCGATTTAGTGCTAAATTGACTGGAATGATCTCTGGATTTTTATTCCCTTTTTGTAAGATACGTCAAAGGATAAAGTATATCGGGATGTTCCTATAACAACGGGAATTATTGACATATTTAATATTCAATATTAATAGTGTATATTCCTTCGTTGATTTATTTTCTGAATGCTCTTTTCAATTGTCGTTCTAATAGTTACTATTTAAGGTTGAATAATAAATTTGTTGCAAAAATTATCTAAATTACAGTTATACATACAATTAATTAATGTTAATTATTATTAATACACCACAAGTAACTGAATACAAAAACACAAGTAATTGAACTTTTTGATAAAAAATGTATAGAATGGTAGAATAAACAAATTATTACTTGATTAGATAGATTTCGTATTTCTGGTTGAATTTATTACACAACCTGATATTACTACAATATTTGTTAATATTTGTTAATATTTGTCATTCGTTCTAATTGGCTTAGAGGTAAACAAAAATAATAAGCAACTGATAAATTTTGATATATCGCTTCGTAGTAACAGCAACACATTTCATTTTTACCGTCAAAAATTTTCGTGAATATACATGTATCGTGAATGTTCACACATATTGTTACAAGATTTCATAACATTTCAGTCACACAGAAATCAACAAACCATAGAATCAAATTTGACAAAACGCGGATGACTCGGCTGGAAACCACGCAGAAAGAACACATCAAAGGAGCCGTGTAATTATTTTGTATCTCCCTCGTGGCGAACAATGATAAAACTGAGCGAAAGCGTCCCAGCGAAATCGTTCTCTGGTGACGAACGAACCATGCCCAGGCTTGTATTGTCTCTAGCTTTGCGTCGATGCCAGATTATAGCTGGTGCAGAAGAACTCTGTCATGTTCAGCGAGGAGGAGCGCACACGCTGTCGTATGTCACTGTGAATCGAGCCAGTGTAAATTCAATTTTGGTCAGCTCGAAAAGCCCAAAAGTCACGTTGTTTTCGCGAGCACGTCAGCTCACAACGTCAAGATACAACCCATATGTACGTTTTATTACGCGGTTGAATTGTTAGTGCGTTAGATGTTTACTATTTCATACATAGACATTCTTTTTTTCTCTATCTCTGGATTACCAATAATTCAATCAAATTCTATTTTAACGCACACTATCTTTCTCTATTTCCAAGCACTTTCGAGAGGATTAAACAAACATGTACGCAAGTTTTTTAAAGCGCTGCAATTTTATTAAATTAACGTCTTATTATCGATAAAATTTTCAGAAAGTGTAAACCTCGCAGAACTGATATATATATTAGATTGAACCAGAAAGTAACTACATTTTATTGCCTGCAAATGAAATCAAACGAATCGAAAAATTGCATTTTTTTTTTCTAAAACAGATTTGAATAATCAGGTGTCAGACTGCACAATGAATTTACGGTTTAAAATGAAATTAGTTACATTTTAAGGTATATATCTATCTATTAGAAAAAAACGTAATTACTTTCTGGCCAAATCAATATGTAGTGTATCTCGTTTCACTTTCCTTTTTCTTTGAGCTGCGTACTTTACAAGGCTTTTGGCAATTTTATCTTTTTTTATTTTTCCAACAATTTGTTGAAAAAGAAAAGATGTTTCACGTTTCCAGACAATGCAGCACAATTAGAATATGTGCTAAAATGTAAATTTACATGGCCTGTCTTAAGAAATTAACATGGAAAGTCGAAAATCTGTATCTTTTGAATATTAACATTCAACGACTGGCTAATTTCAAGAATAACTTTTACAAGGGAAAGTTTTTACAAGTTCCATTAAGAATTTACAAAATGTGATTTTTATTATTTCTTTATGTGTTTGATTTTAATATAAATGTGAGTTAACGAGGAAATGAACGTGCTCTTTATAACACTAGAATTGTGTATGTTATAATGGGAAAGGAAGTCTCATTTATGACATTTGACACAATGTCACAAATTCCATTTTTCAACTTATAAATTTCCCAAAAATGCATAAATATCCACAGTTTTGTTATAATACATTGTTCAACCAGTAAGAAAATTACATGACGCGATAGTAGCGGCATTGGTTATTATAATATTGAAAAGATACTGAAAAAGTAAATCATATATAAGATAAAATATGATAAAAGTATAGATCATACTTTTTAAACAGCAAGTGGAACGAAAATATGAGAATTATTTGTCACGTTTCAATTTTGAAACCACGTAAATCATATCGTAGCACCACGTGGCATATATGTAAATGTATATCGATTTTCAAATTTATTTTATCGAAAAAAGAAGAACACTGGTTATAAATAGAAATATATATTTCCTAGCACACGAAATTCTAATGAAACTTTTACAAGAATCTAATTCTAAATTCGAATATTCGGTAGACTCGAGTTTAATTTCATTTTAATTTTAACCTAGTCAATGCTAAGTCATTTTGACGTTTGACAGCGTTAGGTCATTTTAATCTAACACGACATAATATAAAATGATATAACAGAGTAATCATTGTTGGATACTATAGTACTACATAAAAATTAACTTCAAAGTAGATGTAATGAAAACTTTAATATGAGTTTACTTTCATGATCAGTCGTTCGTGATTTAATAAAGCAAATTTTATTTAATTAACATACAATTTTATTATCAAATTTTTCAAAAATTACATATATCTTTATGAGTAGACACCTGTTGAATTGAAGGACATCTCGAAAATATTGGAACATATATGACAAGAAATAATATTTCAATAATTTTATGGTATTTCTATTTCGAAACAAAATTTAACTTTAACAAGGGACATCGATCCCTTGTGTCAATGTGACACATTTTTCTTACAAAATATCATATTACACACGTATAACATATATTTCATATATATATTTCCGATATTTTCTGACATATACCTAATACATAACCAGTGCTACGTACATTTGAAATAAAAAGTATTTGAAATAACAATTGAAATCAAATACTGTTTGAAAATTTATTTCAGACAGTAATTTAGTAGAAGTATATTAAAATTATTATGTAATAATTTAATAGAAGTATATTGATAGTAATTTAATAGAAGTAGACACTAATTTAATAGAAGTATATTAAAATTATTATATTATAAGTAATTATAATATAAATATAATAATTATTATAAGAAATTATTGGGAAATATGAGTGGGAATTATTAAACGAAATATTAATAATAATATTTATAACTGTTTAATGCATATTAGAAATTATTATTTAACATAATATTTTACGCTTTGAAATTTGCACTAATTACATCAAATGTTATTTCAAAAGGAAATTAACTAAAAACAGTATAAAAAAAACGAATATTAATTAATATTATTCTTGAAAAAAACTGGTTTACTATTATTTACTCAACCTGTAAAAACATAAATGTGACATTAAGACTGTCGTGGCTCGATGGACCAAGCAATATGGATCCGATTCGAGACGCTCGAGTTTAGCTACCGTGTCGGTTTATATAGTAAAATTATAGTAAAATGATACGAAATGGAATAATTTCGATAGAAGATCGGAAATCGTAATGAGTGGATTGTATAATTGTATATAAAGATATTCGCACTAACTGATTTATAAATAATTGTCGCACTAACTGTCGCACTTGTATTAAATATCGTACTGATCAGTACGTCACGCTGAATTTATCGTATTGTTCGATTTATAATTAGTATTGCACTTTTGATTTCTAATGGATAGTCATATAGATCGGTACGGTCGCACTTACTTGAATTGAATAACGCATTGACTTTCTCACTGACGACGAGCTAGCTTTATACGAATGTTAGCCAATCACTTTGAAGCTTCGAGCCGTTTAATTGCACTACGCAATTCCTTCAAAAACGGTGAAATTAAATACCGATAGGATGGTCGATTCCAACCATTTCTAAAGAACGTCAAACATACAGCCGCGATAAAGCGTTAGGATTTCTTGCCAGCATAAAAAAACGGGCCATTATCTTTATTCAAACATATTTAAATGAATAATAAATTCCTTTGTCTGAATAAAAAGCCTAATGTCTTTCATACAAAATAATTTTAACAATTAGACTCATAGAAAATGCCTCGAATATTCAAACATTTCGTTGCATGAATGATAAGAGAAATGTACATTTCAAATAATCACTTCAAATTTTCATTATGAAAAGTAAGTAATTGAAATACATTTTCCACGTATTAAAATCGTAAACGTTGTAAAATCAAATAAATTTCAAGTAATATCAACAGAAAAACAAATAATAATTTATTCATAATATTTCGTTCCAAATAAACAAACGAAACATTAAGTAGTAACCAAATATAAATATATTTATATTTTAAAATATATTTATATTTTATTTGAAATACTATTTAACCCAGCACTGTGTGCATCTCTGATATCAAACTAATGTGCAACAGAATTGCACGTAATTCGTTTTCAAGACATTCGTTTTTGACAGGCTTCACATTTTTTAATGTATCACTTTTTCGAAGATGCGTATAAACATTTCTAGTTTTGAAGCTGTAAATCCAAGTATGAAATTGTAAATTCCAAAACAAATGATCATAACGATAGACGAAACTAGGAAAAATAAGATCATAATGTAAAATTGATTTATCATTTATGTGAATCATACACGCGATTAAATATAGTCTATTTATTGTCAATAAAAGAATTTTTATATTTAACCATTTACTTTATTGATAATTAATGTTAATTCTAATGGTAATTCTTTATTAATATCAATTATTAATAATTATTAATTCTTTATTAATATCAATTATTAATAATTATTAATTCTTTATTAATATCAATTATTAATACCATTGTATCAAGGGTAGTCGACGAATTAAGTCGAAGGAATGAGAGAGGGACGAAGGCTAAATACTATATTCATGCAGCATTAATTGCACGACTATGATGATTCCTTTATATTTGATTGAAAGTCACTGATTAGTACGTGGAAATATGTGGGTGGACAATGAGAATTAGCGTTGGCACCGATCGTGTACTTGCAGTTTAATCGAGTCGACTGACAAGTTTCTCGGTTGGGAAGTTGGCCGCGCTCATGAGAATTCGAACGTGGCATGACTACACAAGTTATCCATGAATCGCGATCCACGGCATTTCACAATTTACCTAATGGCACGTCCCTAGAATTCTGATAGCCATTATCATCCCGCAAAGTGGCCTTGCTATTCACATCATGCCCGTGTTGAGTGCTCGATATATCTGTGCGATAATTAGTAACTACGTTATGCGTTGCACTATACTCTGCCTCGTTGACTACTTATCTCCAAAGAAACTTGGAAGTCGTTACATCAATTTTATACACAGACTAATGAATTTATCAAAAATCGTGAAATCGGTGTCTTGTCTTAACCTTCATGTAATATGCAAGTGGGATAACGGATAACTAATTATATAAAAAAAATTTAAGATGTTTAACTTCTTTTGTAGTTTATATCATCTCTGGCAGAGATTAGTAATAACTAGGACGTGGAGAATTGGAAAATGTATTAGTGTGTAAAGTATACAAAAACACCTACATAAAGTATCTAAAATAAGTAGATACATTATGATATATAATATATAAATAGATACATTATAATATATAGTGGATAAAACAAATTTTTTTTTACTTCTTTTAGTTCATAAAAATTTTCAGGCATAAAATTCGTATCCCAGTAATAGTAATAACTCAAATTAAAAATTAAGCAACGAAGCAATGAAAACTCGAGATTGAACATTTCAAGTAATCCTTGTCTTTTCTCTCAGTCTTTGAAACATTAATTATGGTAACATGTTACATCAGATGTCAGATGTAAAGCATTGAAAAAATTATATACAATTCGTATTTATTAATCTTCAGCTTAAAAAAATTAAAATCGAAAGTTCAAATTCATGTTCCATAGGACGTTATTTTTTCTTTTAAATCGAAACCATGCGATTCCTACCACGAGAGTAACTCGATATTATAACTCAAAAATTCAAGGGTTGGTAAAATCAAAGGATTGATAAATCGTCGCTCGTTATGTGGAAACGGAATCGTTTCTGAATAATCAACCGCTATTCGCTTCTATGCTTGACTAAGAATCTCGAGTATCCTGACGCCGCGAAGGGGAAGCGTACAGGGGCACGGTAATAAATCGGCGGTTCCCAAGTACCCCGGGGGAATGAGCTGACGAAAATATAGCGGCGGCCCGCAAACTAGGAATTGTTAGTTACTGCGGCTCGCCGTAAAATATATGAGTCGGACGTCCATGAAGCGGATACCCGCAAGCTCTATCCACGGGCGAGTGTAGCGGGTAGGCTTGGATCGAAAATTCGCCATTCTAAATTTCCTCCCATCTGAAAGCAGCTTCATTTCATTTGGCTACATGCCGGTTGATCGACAGGTTCGCAACAGGATCGAATAAATTCAAATGGTGTTCTCGTATTTACCGTCTCTCGTTCTAACCGTCGAATTTCAGTGTAATCGTGTTCTGAGTCGTACTCTTGGACGTAGATGTATTATCTATTCAACTGAACTGTTGCGGAGGAAGCGTCGAATAATTGCCTGTCCGATCTATCGCGATACCGTGTCATATTCATTATTTAACGCTGGAAACTACCGGCGACCGACGTCTACAATTTTCGTCGGTGATATTAAAATAGAAAAAAATAGTAAAACTTCGCATAAAATAAAATAGAGTACACGAACTTCTATCTATATACAGAAAATCATTTAAATCGCTAAAAATGTTTCAGGTGTCTGTAGGGATTTTAATTTTAAAAATTATAAACTGAGTACTGGTTTTGATCACAGTTTGGTAATTACAGAATGGTTATACTACGAATGTTAATACAATTTTATAAACATAAAAGAATCGGTTTTAAGTAGTAGTTCACTCGTTAAATATTATAGTAAATTTTTTAGTTTCGTTATTTTATGCATTTTTATTTTAATAAATATAAGAAAAGAGTTATCTAAACATAAGAAATACAAAATTATAATATAAATATAATACAAATATATTACAAAATTATAAATCATTGGTTTCTTGTTCGATTCTGTATGGAAATGACAATATTTAACTACATCAACGAGGTTATAATTTTTGCATTTCTTTCGGCTATATATTAAAATAAATATCAATTACAATAAGGTGAAAGTGTATTCAAATGTTTATCCGGTAATGAAAATATACATCTGTATCATTCGAGAATATGTATCTGTATCGTTCGCATCATTAAATATAAATATCATTATATATATCATATAATATTATAATATTATAAATATTAAACCTAGCTTGACAATTTACAAATTTTAATTAAACTGATTTATCTAAACGTTTAAATGAAAATAAAACACTTTTTAAGCTCATTTCACAAAACGGAATGAAAAATATAAACGTCACTGTCTCCTCTCCGCAACATTATCCATATGAGAAACGTTCGTTTCCTTTTTCAATTATTCACACACCAGCTAAACGAAGATTTTTATTCTCGGAATACGATTCTCGATTTTCGTCGGTTAATGTCCAGATATTCATTCCTGTGCAAGTACATGCATCCTATTGTACCTGTTAAACTCGCTTGATCGTTAACCCTATACAATATTCATGCAGAAGATTTCCCCTAAAGTTATTTCGCCGCCTATTCCGCTGTCGAGCTGTCTCGTTTGCGATAATCTACTAAATATCCCTGTCAGCAGTGCATATTATTATCGGCAAAACACAACGAACAGGCCGTCAACGAGGCTAGGATGTTGTTCGAAGCTACAACACACACACACACACAGAGGCAACAGAGTGGCATTGCTTAACAATTAACAATGCTTGGAACATATAACAGGTTGATTTTCAGTACAGCGTAAAACGCAATCAAAAAGTTTTCACAGCGATGGTACGGCCACGCTTCCGGCTAATATCCGTATAACCAATGAAGCAGAGATGGTTCCACGGCCTGACAATTTCCAATCAGCACGCGGAAATGACACGGTCCTATAATATTTCGCGGCGACGAGACGTGACGTCTACGCCGACTCAACGCTTCGTCCGGCGCGGCGTTATCGCCCGTCTCAGACGGATATGAGATCTCCGCGAAATGTCAGCCAGATAGTGAATTACTCCGTTGCTCCTTACGCCAGGCTAACTAACTTTGGTTATTTACGTAGGTACATAGGTACTAACTTTTCATTTTCGTGTTAATCGTAAAAAAAATCTTCAGTCTCGTAAACGTAGGATAACATTTTCTTTTTTTTTTTATAAAGAATGTTGAAATATATCATTACGCTTAAATAAGTGGCAGTGACCTTGAAACCTCTCCATCTACAAAAAAATCATTACTGTTTTGTTAACTGTTACTGTTAAGTTTTATTAACAAAGTTTATCAATACCTCTAAAAACAATGAAGTTATTTAGGTGATCCCATTTATATATAATAGATACTTTATCTTTCGAACTTCTAATGGATGGATTTTTATGTATTTATGGGAAATTTGAAGGCATATATGATGGGCAAACATATAGATATAAATAAACTGCAAATATAACTGCTCGTTATAAGTATTATTTAATAAATGAAACAATTGTTTTAATATTATTTAATGTAATTTTATCATATATAATATAATTTAAATTATATATGTTGTATTTATTAATTAATTGTATTCAATTATTAAAATCATGTACATATTAATTTAAATGAAAAATTATGAAAATTTTTAATAAATAAAGTAATTATTTTAAGATAAAAACCTCTGACCTCTTAATTTGTTGTACTTTTTATAATCGTGATTTACTTTTTGGAAACGAACTTTAATAATTATATTTGTACTGATTTATATTGATATTTATATTTATACTGATTTACACTGATAATTATATTTATACTGATAAAAATTGTAAATAACATGAGTATTAAAAATTGATTTCCAAAAGATTAAAATGAAACCGGATAAAAGGGAATCTATCGTTAACAGTAGATCAAAAAAGTATTACACACATTTCCTTTTTTGAAAATTTCTTGTGTTATTTAAATTGTAAATAAAATGTAATATTTTTATTATAAACTATACCAGAGTAAATTTAATATTTTTGGTTTTGACGGCAAAAGATTTGTACGAAAAAGATCTAATACCAGCCTGAGAGTCTGAAAATCTTTGACCCACAAGGAAACATTGATTGACACTATAATTTGCAGGGTATCTATTATGAAGTAGGAAATTTATCGATAGAACAATGAGTAATTAAGATAATATATAATTCCATATATGTGCTGTGAAATAATTTAGTATAAAGCATATATAATAAAATCAATGCACATAGATAATCACGAAAATCTATATAATCTGCAAATTTTAAAATTATTTAAAAAAAACAATAATTTTAAAAGATTCATTAGTTAAAATTAGACAAATTTCTTAAAAATAATAAAATTTATAATCTTATATCTGTCTACTGGAAAGAATCACAAAATCCATTATAAAATAACTATGAGGCCATTAAATATATAAGACGTGTTTTTTTAATTATTACATTTTATACTGCATTTATAATCTTATACTGCACACATACAGTAATTGTATATAAAATTTTTGTAAAATCATGTTTTAAATTTATTTATTTACAAACGTAAGAAATATTAAGAAATAATAAGAAACATTGTCAGTATTTTATAAGTAGTATAATTATATGTTATATAAATAACATATGATACGATAAAATATCCAAAATCTTTTTTCTTTTTGTTTCAAATATATGAATGATAATAGACAACTAGCTTACTTAATATGTAGATGTATTATAAAATCGATGTTCGTTTTATTCTGACATGACATTGTACGTTCATTTCTTAAGTACGTAAAATAAGTCGCTATTCTACAGAAAACCATCATAATGGTCAACAAGATTAAATTTTCTATAAACTTCAATTTCAACGAACAGTTTTATAGTTGTTACATAGTGTATACTTATATTTTTCCTTTGAACATTAATCAACCACGGTAACGAAGACATAACACAACTGCGGACGTATATAGATAGATATATGGTTCGCCGAGAACGTCTGCTATTCTAGCCATTATTCAATCGTGGAAACCAGATAGCACCGTGATCGAGCACGTACAACGTTTTTCCCTGTCCCAATGCCTATCTAAACTTGCTAGAACGTATTCAAGATCTGTCCAAGGTGTTCTGGAATCAATATCCTGAATATTGGCGTTGATGGATTTATAGTTTCGAAAGACATGGATTTTACAAGGAGAATTATAGAACAGCGCGAGAGCTGACATGAGAAATGTTTTAGGAGATGGAAAAAGCTTGAAGATTTCATCTGACACAGCATCCCTTTATTCTCAGCACACGAATATTTTTCTTCGATTTAAGTTTGTTCCCCCCTTTATGCGTCCCCCCCCCCCTAAACTACCATTGAATTCTCCTCTTATCGAGGAAATCACCATTACGACATAATTTCATTTGCCCATTTCAATTTTACTTTTAATACTATGATTAATTTAATTTTAACAGAGAGGGATGAGAATAAAGTATCATGGTTTGGTTTGCCAGTTAAATTTTATCAGATTCTTCTTTTGATGGTTTCGAATATATTTTTCATCCTTTTAGGATACAGAAAGGTGTACGAGGGGTTGAAAATAAAATTCTTTTATTTTATGTTTGCACCATATTGTTTCTCTCGAAACCACATTTTTTAAAATGACTAATACGATATTTGAAGTTCTAGCTGACCAACTGACATAAAATTTTTTAGAGCATTTTCACTATGTGTACTGTGATTTTGTTACTGCGTGAAACAAAATTTTTAAATTCCATTGTTCTTTTACATTTTTTTTTTTTTAATTGAAAGTAAAAAAATATTGAAAAAATCAATGCTTCAGAAAGCGCCGTGACTTTTTTAATGATCGGAATTTTTATTTTATTTTCATTCACATATGTAGTAACCACGCATGCATTTTTTTGCTAGACTAGAAAAATGAACGAAATCAACGAGACACTTATTTTCAAAATCCATTAACCAAACATAACTTGTGAAATTTTTATTATTTTTATTTAAAAAGAAAATAACTTATATACTCGAAATATCAATAAATATGTATATGCAAAGAATCTTGTGTTTTTTAATAGAAGGAATTCTAAAAGCAATATAAAACATGGCATTCTAAAATGTGAAAGATTTTAAAGAAAATTTTTTGCATTTGCAGTAATTTCTCAAATCAAATAATTTATTCTGATATAGTATAGAAATAATAGAATATTATTAATTAATTATTAGAATAGAATAATTGGACGGTTCATGGAAAAAAGAGTGAAAATTATTTTTCAATTTTGAATTTAACATCTTTTAACATCAGCAACAAATTAGCATCTTTTCCTATCATTGACCATATCACACTGCGAATTAAAATTATTTAAGTTTTACATTTATTTTGATATATGAGAATATATAAAGTCGTAATATTTATATATTGGAAAATTATAATATGTAATATATAATAAATTATTATTAGAAAATAAATTTTTCTAAAACGCAAAAACTTGATACTTTCGTTTTTTCCTATGAATCTTTCAGTTATTACAATTTTAATACACGATAAAATCTCTTACATTTGAACTTTCATTATCTAAATAAAACAATAAATCTAATTAAAACGTTCTATTATTCTATTATTCGAATTCCGAACTGATTGTTTACTAGTAATAGTTGTCTTTTTTTTATTTTATATCATATTAATATCTGTTTCACAATTGCAAGAAAAATTTTATTAAAACATAAGATACAAGATTTTAATAAAAGAAACGATATTAATGGATCATAAATAATATAAAACTTTATAAAATCAACGTTTTGTTTATGAGTAACATATCGTAGACATCATTTTTTCACAAACTATAATAGCAAAATGAAAATGATGAGAATCTTCTTACATACGTTGAAATGGTCAAGGCATTTAGACCTGGATGGTTTGAAACACAAAAAGAATATAACTCTACAGAATTATTTAAAATAAACTAAAATTTTCCCAATCTCCATTTGAATACAATTTAATTTAATTTAATCTTAGAAAGTTGATTGTTCTATTTTCGTCTGAAAATTTCATTAATCAAACACTACAATTCTTAATGTACAGTAGTAAAGAAAAGTATTTGCACACTTGATGAAAAATTGTCGATATTTTGTACACACTGTCATAACCGTGCAGCTTTATACTTTTCTAAGCAAATAGAAACTAGATAGAAAATTATTTTATCTTTTAAACGTTCTAGAGAATATTATTTTTAAATATTTTACATATTTTTTCATATTATCTGCGTTGTATGCATTGTAGGTATTTTTAAATTTTTATAAATACGTAAAAAACCACAATCTAATTACAACTTTGTGAAAAAGAATCGTACAGCAATTCTCATTTTAAACTGTAAGATCTTTTACTAGAAAACATCTAAGTTTGTTTTCTAGATCATACAACAATAGTAAGAATATTTTTGTAAAATATTTTTGTAAATTTTTGAAAAATTGAATTTATTTTTCATGACTATGACAACTTTTAGATTTCGGATAATTTTAATCATTAATGATTAATTCCATTAATCGGTTAAATCAACAGCCGATTTTTCGAGAATTAATTTCTTTAATCACAAGTAATAATCAATCAATCAAGCTAAAAGTTCTAATCTATTTTTAAATTAATGTTCAACTCTGTGTAATTTTTAAAATTATATTTTATAAGTTATTTTATAATTACAAACAATCTGTTGATAATTCGACAAACAACTAAATTGTTAGTTTAGAAACGGATATAAAAATGCAACAGCAACGCGAACGACGCGACGTATGAATTTTCAATGATAACCGGATGCGTATGAGAAATTATGACATGATGTTCGTCACGTAGTCAAGGGAAAATTGTATTTAACGTTGCCTGGTGCGATGTATATTACAAAAGTCGTTCATTCCAACGGAATTATACGTTAACGAAGTAAATTATACGAACAATACGATCGATTCCGCAATTTATTACACTGGCTGTCGCTCCGACGATAATTAAGGTAATTTCATCTAGTTAGCGTTAATTATAAGGGATTCATATTTAATATTTTCTCATCACCTCGAACAAGTGAAACGTTCCGTTGAACGTTCCGTGATAATCGTTATTGCCTTAATTGGACGCATTCCATCATTCAACATTTTCCAAATGCCTCCCTGTAATTTCGCAATTGGATAATGAATCGGGGTCTCTGTTCCATTTATGCGGCTGCAAAATGCCAAAAACATTTTTCCCCCGTGCCGTGAAAATTCAGTAATACAAATTAGCTTTTTTTAGCTCGCTTTTTATTTTACACTGACACCTTGGAGACGTTCCAAATATTTCATTTGTCTTTTTCAACCGACAACACTGCAAAACTGCAGCATCCCCAATTCTTCTCGGTATATAAATTATATTTACTGATTTACTTATATTTGCTTGTAATATTTAATCCTATGCAACATTCTTGTTTTGCATAAATAAATAATAAACATCCACTGTACTTACAGTGCTCATATTTCGCAAGTTGCAGCACCTCCACGATTTCAAGCCACGAGCCACCATTGCCTTCGACCGGTACATCGTTATTTGCATGAAATCTTACATCTTATTCAATTATATTAAACTAATTGGACTCGGAAGTGGTTCGGAAAATCGAATAGTCAAACACGGGAATATACACAGTTTGTAAATGTAGGAATTGAGCCTGAAATAATTGTTACGCAATTTGTTAGAATTATGTTTTGTGCAATTACGTTACGTTAATGTGTAATTAGGATTATGGTGTATATCGCGCAGATATTAACTAATTTTTCAAGAAATGTTTCGCAGTAAAGAATCTAGCAGCGAACTTCTTTCTTTCTGAGAAGAAATTGTTTATATGTAGTCTGAGTGAATGGATTACATTCGTACAACAAAATATTAAATTGAAGGTAGTTTTTATTATATGATGTCGAGACAAGAAGAAAGGAAGAAACAAAGAAAGGAACATATATAGGCTATTTCAAAAAGTTGGTGCCAAACTTCAGAATCTTGTAGTATGTACTCATCGAAATAAATAAAAAAGGTCCAAAGACCATTAGTTTCAGAGTTGTTAGAGTCTTTCTACTTCAAAACTGTAACAACATAATATATAAAGCTGTAACAGCATGATATATGCATCCTATTTTTATTCGTATCAATGTAGAACCAATCTAAACAAATATAAATTCGATCACTCAAAAATCTTAGGACAGTTTCTTTTAAGATTGAAGAAAATTTATTGTAATAATTCATTTAATTTAATAATTAGTAATTATACTAATTAATTAATTTTTTATAATTAAGTACATTGAACATTTAATAAGAGGCTAATTCAATTTTCGGTATTACACATTGCTCTAAATGTTTTTCAAATTTACATTTATTTTTTAGTAATGAGCATAACTAAGTCCACGAATGAGAGCTGACTGAAACAGTATAACAGATTGACAGTATGATTGAAGCCATTAATATCAAATACAATGCTAATCATAACCTTAGTAATAAGAAGTGTAGTACAAGAAATAGTGATTGCAATAATTCTAAAAAATAGTGACATTTATAAATGTTTGATATTGGAAAACCAGTTATTTTTATCAAAGTCAAATAACAAATAATTAACGACATTTCAAAAGCTGAAAAGATGAATTGGATAAGTCAGAAGCTTTAATTTCAGTTTTTAATCTTGAATTTTTTTCCAAATATATTACTATGTTTAAACTGTTAATTATGGAATATTGAGATCTTTTATGTGAAACTTTAGGAACATTTTTAAACGTACAAATTCAATAAAGAGTTCATAGATTCAGACTCTTTCTCTCTATTTGGAAGTGACAAATAAATTATTCAATTAAATATGAAATACTTTATGATATATATTTGTTATTTCTGAATTGAAAGATCATTTTAAGACTCTTCAGAATCTCTTTAGATCTTATTCATCCCTACCTTTGTTCGATGTTTTAAGGTATTACACGCTATTGTCACGTTTCTTATTTATACGCATTGGCGAATCGTGCAAAAGTCTTTCTGTTCCATATTTGTTGCCACCGTTCATCCTGTGAGAGGAAAGAGATTAGGTTCGGCTGCTCGTTTCCTCGTCGAAAGCAGAAACGTTAAGGCACGAGCGATTACTGTCGGCAGAATCGTACGGCGAAAAGCTAAGGAGGCGGAGGTAGCGAATAATTAAACTCGGTAATGTCTGAGCATTAGAGCAGATGATGACGTCATCAAACCCCGAGCTATCCTCGAGAACAGCCTCTATCCAGAAATTTGCCGTCCGTGCAAACCCTCGACCAGGTTAGGGAAAGGGGTTCCTGTGGTACCGTCATTACTCTTTCCCTTGCTATCACCTTTACACCACGACTTAATACCTTTCCAGTTAAAAAAAGACATATAGAATAAGGAATCATTTATGTATGTTACTTCCCGAACAGAAATTGTTAATTACGAGGATGCAACGAATAATTCAGCATAATTGCGATACGATCTTGTAAGTATGTGATCACTGGAAGACTGAATGATATAAAACAAAAATAACTTTTACAAACACGTGTTTTTAAAATTTTTTATTATTTTATTTGGAAATATAATTAATGGATTTCAGTATTCTCTTTTATAATTTACAAAAAAAGAAAATAAAAAAGATTTAAAATGAACAAGTTATGACTTTTTCAAACTTTCAGAATTTCAGTGGCCACCCTGTATAAGTTGAAAATTGATTGTTCAATGACTACCAGCGGAATCAGAAGCTATAATAATATTAAATTTCATAGACTAACACATGACTATTTATTGCTATCATTTGAAATTATGAAAGTCATCGTTAAGTGTCTGTAGCGAATTTAGCTCTTGTGAAGTCTGAAGCTAATAATTACTTAGGGATCCATGATTTTTTATTTTGGGAGCTATAAGCTAAAGCAAATAACAATTAATTTTACAAAAGTTTGATCTTTATTGCAAAAGTTTACATTATTATGAAAATTGTTGGTACTTTAAACTGTTGTAACTTCGTAAAAGGAAATCATATAAAAATACTTGGTCTCACGTTGAAACTTAAATTTCTATTTCGACTGTCCTAAGTTCGTTTTTTCCAGAGATATTTTTACATCATGTAACGGAGGAGAAAATAACAGTACTTTTATTCTTGAAAATTGTAAAAATTCAAATATCTGTAAAAACATCAAAAAATTTTTCTCGTAACTTAATCCATGATAGTTCCAAAAATTGAAATTTTCTTTTTACAACGATCTCTTAAAACTTACCATATGATTTTTTTTGCAATTTTATTGAACGAAATGTTAGAAATTTGTTGAATTTTTGTTATTTAACTGTAATATTCAAAATTCAAAGTTGAAAGTTAAAATGATGAAAAAAAAATCGTACAGCAAGGAGTTGTAAATGGGGAATTTTAATCCTCAAGACCGTGATGGATTTAGTCATAAATAAAATTTTTCAGTATTTTTATATGTGTGAATTTTTAAAGAAAAGAACACTTTTCTATTTGTTACATGGTGTCAAAATATGTTGAAAAAAGAAACGAATTCAGGATAGTGAAAACAGAAGTTTTACGTTTTAAAATGAGACAAAGTAGATTTTAATGAAGTTGTCACAGTTTAAAATATCAATAATTTTTTATTTAAATTAATTTTAGTCTAAAACTGACTTCACGAAAACAATTTATATTTGTCAGAATACTGATGGTAACAAGATCATAAACTTTATTAGGAAAGATCATCATTTTTTTTGGAAAACCAAAACATGTTACAAAATTTTATCGATACATATTTTTCCCATATTCTACATGCAAACAGTCGATAAAATATTATTAATGTTAAAAATCCATACGTGCGCTCGTTACTATTGTAATAAAGATTATATATTATATATTATTTATTATATATTATATATTATTAATAATAATGATTATACATTATATAATAATAATAATATAATAGAAATATAATAGAAATCACTAAGAATACAAATGAGTTGACTTTCGCATGTGCAAATTATTTTATTGTTTCCTCATATGATAACGGACTAGGTATATAATTTTCAGTTAACAAAATGATTAAAAAGTTCAATCGTTTTGTAGTTTGATACGTTACGAAACAAACATCTTCTAATTTAGAAACTTTTACATTTAAAAAATTTTTATTGCTTCACTATTACATTTCATTGATACATTATTACAGAAACACCAAATAATTTATTTGCAATTTTTATGCATTCCCAGAGTTTAAGTTGAAGTAAATCATTATAATTAATTAAGAGTCTTTTTTCTTCTAAATGAAAACGAACTTTTGAAAACGAACATTTTTGTTGTATAATTTTCTTTAAATTTTTCTTAAAAAAATGTTAAATTAAATGTTAAATTAAAATTTTTCTTAAAAAAATGTTAAATTCGCGTTAAAAATTAAAGCACGACTCTTATTCATATGTTTGTTGGAAATATAGTAAAAAAAAGAATAGATGTATGTCATATGTAGTTTTTATTTTAACAGTTAATGTTTTTCTGACATACTTATATAATAAGATAGTGCCAGGGATGACTTATTTCAATATCGAGTTATGAATTCCAATATCCATTTATGAATGAACGTCTTATTTATTCAGACAGTCTTTGAGACGTACATCGATGCAGTAGATGCAGCAGAAGAATACATCAACCAATACCTTTAAGTAAGCTTTGAGCATTTCTTTAATACTTAACAAAAGCCATAAATAAAAAATATTTATGTCCGGGAATTTAATAAATTTAATATTACATTTAATACATATATATATGTTTCAATGAGACAAAATAGATAAAAAAAACTCGTACAAACTTATATTTGAAAATGTTTTATTGAAAAATTATATGTTCAAAAAAAAAAAAAATTTTTATCAATATAGTCATAAATATCAATTGCGGATTTTTCTGCAAATTCATATTTTTGAGAATTTTATGAAAAAAAAGGATTTTAATAGAAAATTGTTTTATCTATCAAATATTATGAAATGTACCATAATTTGACATATTTTTTTATATTATCTTACACTTTCAAATTTTTTATAAAGGCATAAGCATCCTCCTAAGTCTCTAGTTATAAGTATTTAAAATTCCTTTCTTGTGTAAAAACACAAATTTCCATTTGTCGAATGAATAATTGACAAACTTTTCCGAATATTTCTACTATTGGGTTGGCAACTAAGTCATTGCCGATTTCAAATAAGAAGGAAAATTCAGAATTTTTGTTAAAAAATATAACTTTATTCAATTAGATATTGCCCGTTCTTGTCGATGACCTTTTTCCATCGTTCTGGCAGTGTAAAAATTCCCCGTTCGTAAAATGTCTGGTCTTTGCTATTAAAAAACTGAATTAGGTGTGATCTGACATCATCCGCGTTATTAAAAATTTTACCATTTAAACAGTTTTGCATGGAACGAAACAAATGGTAATCCGAAGGCGCAAGATCAGGGCTATATGGTGGGTGTGGCAACACATCCCAACCTAGTTCCAATAATTTTTGCCGAGTGACTAAAGATGTGTGGGGCTTTGCATTATCATACTGGAAAACAACACCCTTACGATTTGCCAATTCTGGCCGCTTTTCTTGAACTGCATCGCTCAGTTTGGCGAGTTGTTGAACATACACGTTTGAATTAATCGTTTGGTTTCTTGGTAAAAGTTCAAAGTGCAGAATTCCTTTATAATCCCACCAAACTGACAGCATAATCTTTTTTTGGTGAATCTCAGCTTTTGGTGTCGTCTGGGCTGGTTCATCTTGCATCACCCACGATCTTTTCCGATTAACGTTGTTATAAACTATCCACTTTTCGTCGCCAGTTATCAGTCGTTTCAGAAATGGATCAATTTCGTTGCGTTTCAGAAGCGAATCGCAGATGCTAATGCGTTGCGTCAAATGAATTTCCTTAAGTTCAGGGATCCATAAATCGAGTTTCTTGACATAGCCAAGCATTTTTAATTTTTTTTCAATGCATGTATGCGATACATTGAGCTTCTCTGCAATGTCTCGTGTTGTGCTGTGACGATCTGAATCGATAATGGCCTTGATATGGGTTTCATCCACTTCGACTGGGCGGCCAGATCGTTGTGCATTTTTCAGTGAAAAATCACCAGAACGAAATCTTTCAAACCAATTTCGACACTGCCTTTCTTTTAAGGCTTCATCTCCATATACGGCACATAACTTCTTTTGTGCTTGCGATGCGTTCTTGCCTTTTCGGAAGTAATACAATAAAATGTGTCGGAAGTGCACGTCCTGTTTTTCCATTTTTAAATTGGGATAAAAACAAAACTAAAGAACTAATCGATATAATTTTTTTACTAATTAAAAGTAGAAGTCCACACAGTAAGAAAAAAATATAGGTTAGATGCTCTGACCACGTTAACGAAACAAAAGAAAGTGTAGAGTGAATCTATCGACAAAAGCGGCAATGACTTAGTTGCCAACCCAATATATGAAAACTAGTAGTGAATGCATTTTGAATACATTCCCAAAGTTGAAGTCTAACAGACTCTCTAGATTTAATACATTCCGCGACAAAATTATAAGATACTACAGAAGCTATTATATTACCATATAAATAGAGTTAATGCTTACTTCAGGATTTTCAAGAAAAGTGTTATCACTTACAGATTAGTATCAACTACATATATTTAAGAAATTTTACTTAAGTTGGAATATTCGGTTAATGGCTTTACTGTATTTAATAATAATTAATTATATTTTGTCAGAATCTGCTAAGTGCCCAAGTGTACATCGTTGTATTTACATTGAAGAAATGTAACATTTTTTGAATCATTTTTATATTACCTCTGATATTTTCTCATAGCAAGAAAATAAGGTATACAGTGAAGAGCATAACTGTACCAATGACAATAGAGAATTGTTAATAATTGAAACTGATATAACTTCGTAAAAAAAGATCATGTATAATTCACCTGAAAAACTGAAGCTTTTATTTTAACACCCATTCAATGTAAGTTCTTTTCTTTTAAAAGTGACTTTATATCATGTAGACGATATTAAGGTAAGTGAGGAAACTTTTTTCTTGACAATTGTAAAAAAAGTTCTCCCGTAATTAGATCTGTCATTTTGAAGATTGAAGTTTCTCCTTTACAATGACACCTCAAATCTTGTACGATTTCTCTTCACTATTTTATTCAATGTATATTGAATATTAGAATTAAACAAAAATTTAAAAAATTTCAACAGTTTCGTCATCTAACTCTAATATGCCAAGTTCATGAAAATGGTAAAAAAAGAAATCGTACGAGTTTTAAGGGCTCGTTGTTAAAGAGAAAATTGTAATCTTCAATTTTTTCAATGAAAAAAATTTTACACAAGTTTTATAATTTTCGAGAAAAAAATATCCTCACTTTCCAATCCGTTACATGATGTATGTACATCATCTTCGAAAAAAAAACAAATTCATGAGTGTTAAAATAGATAAATTTCACGCTTTAATATTTATTTAAATCATCGACAATATTTCATTATCACTGGGTATAGTTATGCTCTTCACTGTAACTTGGACCAATTAGGAACGATCCCCCTCGTTTTCATCATTCCACCGCACAGCCTACGACTTATTTTGGAAGTACACGTCCAAGATATCTACGACGGATTTACTTCGCTCAAATTATCGCTCGGTGCGAATGTTTAATGTTTCTGCGCGTTTAATTGTCCCGGCAATCTTTTATTCGTACCATAGAGGCAGAAGGGCCGAAGTACTTTTCATTTTCGTAGGAGGTGTTAAATCACGACCGCGGCAGAACGTAACGCAGGGCGGAAATTCGTCCTCGACCGTAATTTGCACGGATCGCGGACCAAGCTGCTGGAACACGAAAACGCTCGGCTGCGCCGCCACCCCTGTGAAAAGAGCCTGGAGGGGGTGGGATGAAATGTCACGAAGGGTGAAGCGCATTACCATACGCTACGACCCTGGGACGTATATAAGACTGCCTGCTCGGACGGAGGGGCCCAAATTAATTATTCTCTAACAGCTTCGAATGAGACTCGCTCGTGTTTTTTCTCTGTCTCTCCTCTTGCCTCTTCCTGCTCACCGTCTTTCGTTGCAAGCTCATTGTGCTATCCTACGCGATCACGAGACTCCCGATGCAGCGACTCGCTTTTCAGCGTCGCGGGCAGAGATATAGAGAGAAAGAGAGGGGAATATATGCGCGTGCACGTGTAACAGCAGCATCCACCGATGGAAATGAAATTTTTCTAATTACGCACGTATCCAGCTACGAATCCAAATTAGGCTTTTGTATTATCGAAGCCAACGGAGTAGAAGGGAGGAGTTAGATATTAAAACTTAACAATTACGCGCGGGATGAGTAATTATGCAGCTGGTAATGAACTAATTTAATTTCACGTTTCTGTTTATCTATGTTCGTCTGACGAACGTGGTGCTTTGATACACGACACGGGCTACGTTTTATTATATTTGGTACATAACATGGAAATAGATCATTATTTGCAATATTAATCAGTGTTAATCAACATTAAATTCGTTTAATTATTGATCATCGCAAGCGAAGTTGTGTCATATCCATAATAAAATTCATTTGTGCAATTTTTATCTTGAAGAATAATATTATTTATCAATTTTTATAATTAGGAATTTATTTCGTTTTCATATTTCAAAACATTTGTTTTAGACGCTTTAACTGTCTCAACGTTTGTTTGTTGTTTCAGTTTTTCGAAAAGTTTAGAAAACCTTATTGACGAAACGAAATTGAAAGTAATAATTTCTTAAATATTCTATAAATAGTAAATTTTTATATTTATTTACAATTTTTATTTACAATTTTTATAATTTTTTATTTTGTACTTTAATAAGCGATTATAGAAAACATATAATAGTTTAGTACAAGAAGTGGGATTTAGTGAATATTTTACTGGAATAATAGAATATTCGAGTATTAAAAAGTGAGTATTAAAATTATATTCTATTAATTTGTCAATCCATAATTATTTTTCGGTTTAACGAATATTATTTACCCTAAAAACTATGAATTTTTTTTTTTTTATCACTGTATTTATTACATCTTATGTTACATCGTTTAAACGATTTTCTTCTTTCAACTCCTTCTTATTTTAATACAAACAAGAATGTAACTTCTATCTAGTTGTACGAATTCTCATGCGTTTATTGATTCCATTTACCTAACATACTTAAAAGTTATTATTTGAAAAAAACACGTCGACGCTCACGTCACTGGTTAATTTTAGAATTTTTAATTTGACTTAATATCGTTATTATCAGAGATAATACAAAAGAAGGTAGAGATAAATATAAACTTGTATATAAATATACAAAAGAAGATTAATCTTAAATCTTAAATTTTTGTAACATGATACCAATTCTTCCAGTCATCTGTTACCCCCATAGAACATCACTTAAGAGTTGAATTCATCTTCAGTCACTAAAATATCATTTAAACAGCTCAAACAAACGAAACTTTCAATTGTATGGAAAGAATTCTAGTACGTTTTTTTCTCTTTTTCTCTTGAATTGATTCTTTGTTTCGATCAAAAAACAAACAGAGAACAAAAAAAAACAAAAAAAAATGTACACTTTCCAAAAGCGTAATTTTCTTGAATAGTTTGGCGCGACAAACAAAAGCTGCGAGAATTTCGCGGAACAAGGGGAAAATCCGAGTTGCATGCAACTCCGCAACATTTCCGATTTCAACAGAGAAGACACATTTTCCACGGGATGCAAAAGCAGCCAGCAGCGTTGGGTCGCAGACAGAGAATACGAAGGGTGGGCAGCGAACTGCGGGTTTGCTGGTAGGGGAAAGGGGATGTAGGAGGGTAAGGGACGAGAATTGCAAGGGGTTCTGACCCAACAGTCGCACAGTCGGTCGCTTTGCTAGCGATCGGCAGTAACAAACGGGTCAGTGGAGCGGGAAACGTTTATCCCCCACTATTCTGGATCGTGATCCTTTTTGCACGCGGCAACTTTGAAATATGAATGGAAAGAAAGTAACGATTCTCCGATCGTGGTCTTCGAGACTAAGAAAAATATTTCCTGTTGACTCGGTTAAGCATTGCGAAAGAAATGAATCACTGCGACATTGCCCGATCGAGTTCGAAAGTAGATCGTACTACCTTCGTGCGTGAATCTTTTTTCATTGATTTTTAACAATCAACCATTTTGTTTTTAACTTCCAAAAAGAAATCACTCCGATCACATATTGTATCTTAGCAGTTCTAAAACTGCTAAGTATTTGAAATAGAAGTGTTTATAGAGATTATTTCCCACGAAATTTTAAAATTATTTATTTTTATGTTGACTGAAATATTTGATTTTTACAAGTATATTCACTGTGTATTTCAATTTCTATACGTATCGCTATGAAGTTAATAAATAAATATTTCTCTCATTACAGTGGAATTACAATGGAATTTTAAAGATGGCAATACATTTTTAATAATGCTCAATAGATACCATAATGTAGACTATTTAATAATAAATTTAATAATAATTCTTTTGTCATCACCAGTCGAGAGATTGATTAATTTTGCAGGACTAGTTATGAGGCCATTTCGAATCTTTCTATCTGAAATGAAGGCAAACAAGAAAATAGCTGAAATATGCACTTAAATATTTGTTTTTTTTTATAATTCTTTCCCCTCTGAATTAGTAATCATGAAAAAATAATATTTGAAAAGATCAACATAAATTTATTGTTGCAATCCTAGTTAAAACTTTATAGTAAAAATTTTAGATTTTAATACTATGTTGCTAATTAAACAGCAAAGATGGATTTAATAGAATAGTGATACTTTTGTTTATCTAGGAAGTTCTTATATTGTGATTTTTGCGCTCGTTTAGTTTATAAAGGAAAATAATTTCATTATCTACTTATTTTTTTTAATTTTATAAAATGAAGATAAATTGAAATATCGATATTTCGTAACAAGATCATTATTTTATGTTATTTTTTAATTAGATCAAAGATTCAGGTATTTTTTGTTTTTCATTATTTATTATTATTGAAAATTTGAAATGTAAAAGATTTCACTACGATATCGTGCAATTTTATTTGCTTCCATCCACTAATTTGTTATTCATCTTAAACAAACTTATTACCTGTTAATAATTATATTTTACTGTGTATAATTGTATTATACACTAATATAAATGTAATTTTATATTTCATATAAAACCAAAACATATCATCGTGAGTTAAAAATTTTATTTAACAATAAATTTTATTCGTGATTTTTAATTGTGCATTATGTTATATTATTAATGCTCGTTTAATAAAAATTAATTCTGACCAACATTGGCATTTGTCTAAAAAAATCAAGTACAGCCATAAAAATTATTTTTAATTAGATAAATCCGAATACTTTCTGATATTTTGTCACCTTTTTTTATATAACTGAATTTTCATTTCATATGAAATTGACTTAAAGTCAATGAGTTTGGAGCTTCGGTCAAAGAGTTATATATAAGTATAAAGAAGCGCATTGAATCTACTTAACTCGTATGTCACGTACGACATTTCTATCGTGTATGTACCAACTTACGGAGACACGTACGCCGTTCCTACGTTTCGGTAAATTTTATTCCGACATTTGTGAACGGCTTCGCATAAAATGAAAATCGTACTAGTTTCTGCTTGCAAAAATTCCATGGAAAAACTTGTAAGCGACGTATGGTTTTACGTTTGCCGCAGTATTACGAGGACGAAAAATGATTTATATCAAGTTTTATATTACATTTTGTTTTGTACATCAACAAACAAAAATAAATTATTTGAACCACCGTGATTAACGATTGATAATTTATTATAGTTCTTATATAAAGTTCTTAATTAGGTGAAAGATACAATAATGAAAATACATTAAGCATTTTTTTGGAATCTCCATATCCAGTAGTAAGACAGAATTTGATAATACATACGTATTGTATATACATAATACATACATTACATACGTATATTACATAGGTATTACATAGTGTAATTATATACACATTATGTGTAATTATTATACATTATATGTAATACATTACATACAAATTTATTGAAAAAAAAAATGAAATATGTTAACTGCAACATGATCCTTCGAAGCAGATTAACTGTGTCAAGGACATTATTTGATATACTGATTATTTACACTATTATATTCCATCAGTACACCATCAAAAAATACCAAAAATATCTAATTAGTATTTCCTAGTTTTTATATAGTAGTAAATAGCTACAGTCAATCTAGTTGTGAATAGGTATAATTATTTACAAAGAAATAGCAATTCTTTGTATTATAATAAGTATATCTATTCATCAAACTTTAAATTAAAATTTCAGTGAAAACTGAAACATTCGTAAATTTAAAACATTGTAGGATATTTTGAAACCAGAACGAAATGAGAAAAGAATGCAAAAAGTACAATAAAATTCGCTTGACAAAAAAGAAAAGAATTATGCACGGTAACTATTGTTGCGATAATATAATATATTAATATAAAATTATAATTCTCTAAAATTTATTTTGGAACAGAATATTCAGAATATGTATTTAGTTGTTCAGTACTAGCGTAATTATTTTTTATGCAACTTTCTTGTTGTTAAAACAAATACAGATTAAATTTTTCATTTATGATTTTCATCGGGTATTTTTATTATTCTTTTTTCTAATAATGAAACAGTGAATGTTTAAATTTTGCCAGTAATATCAATGAATTTGAAAATAAAATTGTTTTCAGAAAAGCCATAATTCAATTTTACAGCAGTTGTATACATATATTTATTGATAGAAATTAAAAAAAATAATATATTTCTTAAAAAACTATTATTTATTTTTTAATTTCAGATATACTTTTATAATCTACTTTTATAAAGATCACAATTAATACTGAAATAAGAAAGTCAATCAAAATCATTATGACAAAAATTAAGAAAATATATCATGATGCGTAATCATTTATAACAAAAAAAAGTATGTTTATAAAATTTTGTGAAATTTTAATGCAATATTTTAATCGTTTTCGAAAAATACTTATGATCGTTGAAATTATCATTGTGTAAACAATCTTTCTTAAATCAATAATATAGTATATGATTTTGTAAAGTATTACAATACATAAAATTTTTCATAGTTATTTTTGTTTATATTAACGAATGATAATCGGTTTAGAATTCTATTTACTGTATTGTATACTGTATTGTATATATATTCTTAAATTATAAATATATTCTTAAATAAATAATATAGTGATATGATTTTGTAAGATGATACAATACATAACATTTTTTATAATTTTTTTTGTTTACACTAACGGTTTACATAATCGATTTAGAATTGTATTTACTGTATTGTTATAAATATTGTCATTGCGAATATATTAATAGCTAAAACAATTCATAGTATAATATATGAATCAGGATAAGGCGACCATACTGAGCAAAAATGCAACTTTCTTATTTCTTTTCTACAAAAGAGTCAGTATTCTAGTAAAACAATTTTACATGTATTAGAAACAGAAACATATAAAAAAAAAATTTTAATATTATTTTTTTAAATATTTTCTTTTTATTCTCTCTATATTCTTCTAATTTTTTTTTGTTTTCTTATTCTTCATTATTATTCTTTTTTAAAATTAAAAACTAATTTGTGAATAAATTGGCCATCTTAACTGATACTGGGGTAAGATGGTTCTATTGATTTAGTGAACACAATCCTGACACGTAAATAAATCAATTTTTATTCATCAGTTTAGACAGACATTTAAGATAATTTATTGTATCTACTCATCCAAAGAAGAATCTGTTCTAAAGTCAGAAATATTTGTTATACAAGTAGATACATTTTTTTTATATCTATTTCAACGCATATAGTGATTACACATATTTGTATAACAATTGTTACTAGACTGTTTCTCAAAGACTTTCGTCAGTAAGTTAATTTCAATAATTTTTATTAAATTTTAATAATTTTTATTAAATTTTAATAATTTTTATTAAATTTTAATAATTTTTATTAGTTTTAACGAGCGTATTCAGCATCACTTTATTTTTGTGATACGTAGACGTTTTTAAAATATAGTTACCAAGCTAACAGAAGTTAACTGTTAATAATATTTCTTTTTTTACGCAAGTGAAAGAAATCCTGATTATAAAAGGGGCTAATGGGTTAATGTTTTATTTTAAAATAGCATTACAGAAGAAGAACAGTCGAAAGCTCAATTAACATTTACCAAGATGAAGAAATTGGTGGCAAGTAAGACAGGAAAATTGGTGGAACGTGAATTTTGAACATACGGTAAATTCTATAATCAGAGAAACTACATGCAAAAGCTTCCGCGGAAACCGCGATAATTGATCCGAATTACAATTAGTATATTGTCTGAGTGTTGTTTTGCAGTATGCTGGGAAATTCAATTGGGAAATCTGCTAGTGTAGCGCGAACTTGGTACACGTGTTCGATAATATTCATCGAAGCCAAAAGGTGCAGACATATCGATAATTAATTTATGAATTTCGCTTTGCCAATTGCGATATTGCCTCGTGCACTAGCATGCAGTTTATTCGAAGAAATCAAACAATCCTCTAACACATAACAAAAACATAATCCTTAGATTTTCTTTGTCACATGTTTCTATTAATCAATTTGATTAACATAATTTAATCTTAAACCTAATTAACACAAACGAACCATTCGCCGGCCAAAGTGATTAATTTCAGTACCAAAGCACTTTACTGATATCTAATTTTTTATATTTAAGGTAAATTTTCTCAATAACTGAGCTAGGATCAAAAATTTTTTTTTGGTCATGGAATAATAAGTAATTTATTATCAGAAATCAATGCATTTTGTATGTTGTCAGATAAAAAATTAGGCCTACAGTAGTAAATTCTACAATGTTTATGTAAGTTTTAAATTTTAAAAAGAATTTTAGGAAAGAATGTAAGCTAATATTTTATCAATTTCTGTACTTTTTGTCTTGTGGAGTTAATTGGTTTGATAAACAGACAGCTCGTACAATATATATATAAACTAATACAGAATGTCCGATTTTAAATATCAATTATTGATTTTAAATTATTGCTTTTGAGAAAAACAGTTCAAATGAAAAGCGAATGATTCCGACAGAGTATGTCTACAGTCACAGTATGTCTAATTATTGTAATTCCTTTTTGTAAATGAACATGTAATGAACAAGTGTTGTACGAAGTCTTTTCAAGTGAAATCGTATAATTTTTAATACATCCATCAAAGTAGCTTATTATTTTCTAATCATATTAATATATCGATCGATAGATTTTATATTTTTATACAGATTTCTCATATTTTCATGTTTTCAACTTTACAAAATTGAAGTTAAAATACCTTCCAAACTGATTCGACATACATAATTATATATTAATACTGCTTTTTGAAAAGAATGTCAGTATTAGCAAATTAAAAATTATACAGTTCCATTTCAAGATATGATTCATAATCCCCTCGAAACCATTTTTTCTTTTATATATAACGTGTAAGTTACCAATAATTATATTTCTCAGATTTTCTTTATTCTTAGTTTCTTATTATTCCATTTATTTAGCCAATCATCAATTTATTCTAATCTACATCATCCATCTATTCAAATCCGACTCGATCTGACTGAATCGATAATTATTCGATTTCGATAATTTACCGAAACTAAATTATCATAATATAAGGAAACCAGTCATGTCGCTATTCAACAAGCAAAAATATGTTTTCCAAGAATTTAATATTTCAGAGGAAATTATACTTTTAGATGAGGATAGAGGATCGACGGTCGCACGAATCAGAAATGCAAATTCATTTTGAACGATACTCCCTCAGAAAAATGTAAATTGATTTCGTGCCACTACAGGCCGAATAGTTGCAAGTATGTATATATAATCGATTCCTTCCTCCATCTTTATTACTTTCCACCACTTTTAGTATGATTAACGCCATTAATTATTATTAATAGTGACGCTTGTTCATATATTTATTATTTATCAAAGTAGGATAAGTCGTAAAATTGCGTGTCAATCAGCTAAAGTTGAGGGATGCTGATGAATAAACATTTTGTTCTCTTCGTCAAATAGAATTTTTCTTCAAAACTTGTCTTATCAGATTTCCTTTCAAAGTTTCTGGGAATGCCAATTTTATCGAAACCAATAGAGTATGGTAGAGCCTTTCATATCCCGAAATAATAGGGAGACAAAAGTATTCTGTTAATGGAATTTTCGGATAATAGAATAATTACTTTTCTGATTTTCCAAATGGAAATTAAGGAAATTGTTCATTTACTTTGATATTTAAGAATGAATATAAAAATGAAAATTTCGACATTTCAGAACAGAAAAATAAATATCCTTTTTGATTACTAAATAATCTAATTTTTTAAATATAAGTAACGCTGTAAAATTATACACTTTTTGTGCTTCAAATCACTGAATTCTTTCTCTAAATATCTTCAGTATTTTAGCGTAGAAAGGCGTACTTTTGTTAGTGTAGAAAAATTATGTCTACGATATTTTCATCACTCATAAATAAAACGTTGATTTATCACAGAATTAAAATTTTATTGCTTTTCAATAAAATTTTGTATCTTGCATTTTAGTAAGAATCTAGTTCTATTTGCAATCATAAAAAAATATTTAATACAAGAAGAAACACCTATTATAGTAAAACCTCCAAAATCTCAGAGTTAGGCAAAAAATGAACCAATGATTAACGATTGTATTTTTCTGATAATCTTTAATCGCAATCAATGATTATATTCTAACTGTAGTTGTTAATCGTAAATAACGATTAAGTTCTTATTTTAGTTAATTGCGATGAACAATTAAATATTCTTTAATCGTCAACACGTTGACTGTTATGCGAAACCTACACCTTTCGTCTGTGGGACGAAATATTTAAGTTCTATAAGATACTATGTTATGAAGTTCAACGAAAGCGCATTTTTCGTTTAATAATATTAAAATATATATCTAATTATTTATTTTATTTAATAAATAATATAATATATAATATAATAATAATAAAATTTTTTGTTAATAGCATTCGTCTTGTATTAATTATTCTAAAATATTTATAGAAATAGAAACAACGGTCATCAGTGACCATCGTAGTTAATTACGATTAAAGACTGAATTCTTACTTTTTCTTGTTACTTTACAGACTGTTCTTCTTATTTTAGTTTGTTGAATCAGTTTTTATTTTCATATATTTCTTAATTACCTTATATATACAGTGTGGCATAGTATTCACTTTTTTGTAAAGGCAGAGATTTGTTGCAGAAAGAATATTCCGAAAAATACTGATATAATACGAGAACTTAATACTAGTATTTTATGTTCCGGCAGAAATCTCTAATTCAAATTACAATGATTAAACTTATTATAAATTGACTATACGACAGTTATATAATGCAT
Organism: Melipona bicolor; assembly: GCA_030673865.1. Classification (NCBI taxonomy): domain Eukaryota; kingdom Metazoa; phylum Arthropoda; class Insecta; order Hymenoptera; family Apidae; genus Melipona; species Melipona bicolor. The sequence continues at coordinate 3,504,265 of JAHYIQ010000019.1, forward strand.
ATAACAATTGTTATTGCGCGTCAATAACAATTGGCGCAATTTCATTAAAAGATTGATATTTTTGTGACATTTCGACAATTATTGATGAATATTTTTCTACTGTTAATTTGTGTTCACGCGCGTGTTTAGCGAGACGAGATCGAGTGTAGAAAAGACTTGTGGACTGTATAATTCGCACGCTGATTATTAGGGGCTTGTCCCCTAGTAGTAACTTTATCGCAGGAAAATATCTTTACTTGTCGAAAGTCGAATTGATTCTGATTAGGAAGCCGAAGGAAAGCCCGAACGTCTTCTCGGTTCCCCCTCCTTCGGCTTCGGGAAATTGCGGTCCAGAGTCCAGGGTGGGGCACGAGGGGCCAGACACCCCTTGGCGTCCTGGGTGTGCTTCGCGGGCCCGTGCTTCTCACGTGTTCGGGAAAGTTGGCGCCATGCTTCAATCCACGGTCGAGTGTCTCGTCTTCCTGGAAGAAGTCCAGCCATGTGGCCAGTGTTTTGGGCGACACGGCCTGCTAAGGGTTCTCGCAAAGCAATAAATTTTCTGGGTACGCGCCTGTACCCAGACCGTAGGTATTGAAGCGTGGAAACTCTCCCGAACAATTTGTGTTTCATATTAATTCCTAATAAATAGCTGATGCTTCATGAAATCCATATGAACTTTTTTTCCAAGTATGTTGTTAGAAACATATAAATATTTCAATTTGTATCAAAGTCTTCAGCTAGTAACTAATACAATATTAGCTACTTTCTTCGTGAATACTTATTAACTAGAAATGTTAATATTAAATTAAAGAGATTCCCTTGATTCTATCATTAGATTGAAATAATACAGTCTAATAAAATAAATAAAATAAATATATGCTGATATAATACTGGTTTGCTGTTTTTAAAAATTCTATATATATAAAGGTGATATAAAGAAACATCTACAAATGCAGGAACGCAGAATGTTAATATTGCTTGATTATTGATTAAAATGTGAAACATGTTATCAGATCAATCAATCAACCCTTTCCTTAATTATCTCGAATCAAGTGAATTGTGCAAACAGAAAAATTCCGAATTACATTCCAAACAAAAGAATAAGAAAAATCGACATTTTTTGAAACGATATGAAAAAGGTCTATTTTAGAAAAGTTACTCAAGAAAGTTTAAAAGAAACATTACATGATTCAAAATTCAATAGATTCCATATCTAATAGAATTCAGGAATTACATAAACTAAGTGATTCAAGTACTCGAAATCAAATGTAACAAAAATTATTTTTTGTACTTCGTAATATTTCTTATAATAAACGATAGTTTAATAAAACGAATAGTCACTTTATTCTGATAAATGTACATACATGTATACCTTCGTGTATATAAATATCACAAACAATAATTTGTGATTCATAAACGATTCCTATTCACGTATTATTTATGTAAAGTATGAAAAATATAAAAAAATACGAATTTATATAAATATCTGTGCTTTATAGATGTGAATAAAACTATAGAAGAAAAAAAAGAAAGGAGAAATATGAGTCGAACGTAAGGATCTCCTCCATCAAAACTGGATCAAAGTTAACCCGTACATTTTCGAAACACCAGTCATATTCCGGAAGTACGCTTTCAACTCGCGCTTCCTGTTATTAGAGAAACAAATGAATTCCGCTGATGTTCGTTTATCAAGGACAGATGTGGAACGCCCCGGAAACATTCCTCCGCGATTTTGTACGATGAATATTCATTCCTCTTAAGCACACCTGTATCTGTCCGTTCTGTCTAACTCTATACTTAGAATCAATTAGAATGATACATGATTCGCGTGCGATGCTCTCATTATGAATGGCTGTTCCAGGGTTGTCGGAAGGCAACCGCAGATTATAAATTTATCGAGTTATCGCTGGCTAAGAAAAATTGCATCCACGTGTGCACACCCATCCTCGGTTCACTCTTTCTCTCGTTGCTATGCTTCTCGTGTAGGATCACTCGCTTTCGTGTTCAAACGTCGTTAAAGTATCCTGCTATTGCCTCCCCCGTTTCAACAAATTAAAATCACAGTAAAAAGAAAAAGGAAAAATTCCCACTGGGTACATCTCACAAATTCGTTACAATTACCCCGCTTCTACAGCTGGCTGTTGTTATTATATTTTCTTATTTTTCTTACCACAAACTGTTTAGCTTCGTTGTGAATATTAATCACCTCAATATGCAAAAGCTACTCCGTGATTTTGATACACTCGCGAATACGCTCGTGAAGGTTTAAATTTAAGTGATTGAAACCTTTAGACATAAGAGATAAATTTAAATATGAATTCAGAGTCAAAAGCGAATGTACACTTTGAGGGAAAGAAATTTGTTATTTTTACATTAATAAAAGATCTAGAAACATTTTAAATTTCAAATGAGGATATCCTACAAATTAGTTACAGGTTTTTTTATAACTTTCTTATGGCACGGTATATTTTCTATTTGTTTTTATTAATTATTTATTGTTTAGTTTCATTATAAATGTAAATCAGTTCAATATGAAAAAGGTCATTTGTAAAAATTGTTTTAATACAGACAGCACGTGATCTAAATTTTTGGACATAAAGGATAAATTTGAACTTGATACTAAGATGCACTAGTATGATCATTTGAAATATCTCTGAATGTTTTTGAAAATATAAAAAAAACTTTATTGACGAAAATTTTTCAAAAAAATAAAATAAAAAAAGAACCACGATAGTAATGAGTTTTTTTTAATAGGTGGAGTTTAAACGGGTTTTGAAGATTTTAAAGTTACTTTCATTTCTTGATATCCAATGATATATTTTTTGACCCATCAATCGATGCAGCTAAGTATTTTTTATAAAAAAAATATGAAAACCGAAAAATTATTAGTTTAAAACTTTAATTTTATATACATACATAGTAATATAGCTGTATAATAGGTTTCACAAAATTGAAGAGAAAATATCAATAGTTTTTTTAAGTAGATAGATTAATTTTATAGAGAATGGTCAGATAAATTGATTATTGCATTCGAAATTATATAATTTCATTTGAAAAATCAACTTTATCTTAAAATTTCCTCTACTACTCCTCAAAATACAATTAATACTACATAACAACACTTCTTATACAAATTATTCGACGAAAATATTTGAAATAAAATTTGTTCTGTTCCAAGAGAGGAATACCTCATAATGATCATCAGATTTGTCTAACTGAAAGTATTTCCGAGATCTTAAAGTTACTTTTATTTTTTTGAACAGAATCATATATTTTATGCATCAATCGATACATTCTAATCAGCTCGTCACATTCTCTATAAAAAAAATACTGATTTATGTATGCCAAAAAGTTATTAGATATTTAGACTTTAATCTTAATAAAAAATAAGGACAGTATGCATACATTTATGATACAGTATATAAAATTAAAAAATTAAACTAATCATTTTTCAACACATATCTTTAGATAGTGAGAATGTGGGACTACATCGATGAATGCATAAAAAAATACATGAGCCGTTTATTTTGAAAGTGGCCTAAGTCCATTTTCCAAAATAATCAAGCTACCTGTTTTAATATTTATATTTCTATGTTATCTCTTCATTTTTAAACAAATTGTAACCAATACATGTAAAATCACTAAGACTTGTACACAGAAAATTAGCTGGTTAATGGAATGATAAAAATTTTTATTTTGAAAGTGGCTTAGGTCCATTTTAAGAATTTCAAACTGATATGAAGTATATTATGCAGTAAAATTTTACGACATAAGAGTTATATTTTTTATTATTAAAATTTAATTAGTTCAGATAGTGATTTTTTAAATAATAATAATTCCATTAAATATAGAAGATTTCATTTCAACTAAACCTCTAGAGGACGCGATTTTTAGAAAATTAAAGGAGAAAGGATTAAATTGGTTAAAAATATGCTGAATGCGATTTTTGAGAACTGAATCATATGTTTCATAAAACACCAATGAATAAGGATGCACTATTCAAAACTCTGGATTTACTGCCGCGTCGGGGGAGGTCAAGAAACTTGAATTGACACCACTGTACAAAACTGTAAAGCCAATCGTAACACTAAAATACAACGATGTAATAGACTCATTATGTTATATACCACCATAATTATTTTAAATCTCTCCTGCATACGCAAATTGGGAAAGAATTATAAATTATGAAATATTATTTGAATATAACATTTCTTTAATAGTGAATAAAAGTTGGATATTTTTTAATTTTATAATATTTTTTTATATTTTAAGGGAATTTTATTTTTTTCAAGGGACTTGAGCCTATTTAAAAATTAAATAATTATTTCATTAATTTTGAAAGTGGCTTAAGTCCATTTATAGCTATCAAAGACGTGTTATTTTCGAAACAATGTTTGTCATACTAATTGGATTGGTAAATTATATACCCTTAGAAACACAAAAATATTACACTATCATGTTATCAATATTTTTAAATTTATCAAAACGCAAACCGTTAAATGTCTTAATTTAAAGATAAATGGACTTGGGCGTCTTTCAAAATAAACGGCTCATATAATTCTAATTAAAAAAGTGCATATGACCTTAAGATTTTGAAAACACCTTCATTTAGATAAGTCTGATTATTATCATAAAATATCGTGTTTAAAGTAGAACATATTTTATTTCAAATATTTCTTCAAACAATGAATATTTGCGAAGATAGTTGCGTGGATGAATTAAAATGAAATACCTTGCATGTATGTATCTTCTATGGGTATGTGTATATTTATATTCTATGTGTGTATATGTGTATATGTATATTGAATGTAGAAATGTCGAGTAAATCAAAGGAAACATTATCGTAAAATATCAACATAAATTGAGCATGAATCAATAACGTTAAATCTACGATAATATTTCCCTTGGCATTTCTACATTCAATATTATTTCAATGTCATGATATAGCAAGTCGTCGTATTGGATCTTCTTTACATCGGCTATAGTACTGTAAAATGAAAACTACATAGTGTCATTTAAAAAGATCAAGATCACGTTGACTTTTTATAAGAAAGAATCTTGTATGTAGTTGACTGAAAACTGACCAACTTTTGTTCGAAACATTTTTTATCAGACCACAATTGTATACACGCAATAAATATTGCCCATATATTCCAGACACTTACATCTTCTACAAGAATATATTTATATTAGCTATTTTCAAATTATCAAAATAGAATCATCTGCATAGAGTTTGGTTATTATTCTTGTGTAAGGCTAAGTTGAATCTCTTTGTTTCTTCAGTCTTCAATATATTTAATGTAGCAATTAGCATCATGTAGATATATAAGTTTATAATGCTAAATTAAATTAAGTTCAATTCAATAGTTCCAACAAATTTTTTTTCAAAACCACTCGTGTCTCGTTTCTTCAGATCAATGTGTTCAATATATTTAGTGTAACAATTAAGTCGCTATATAAAGTTTTTTTATTGCTATCAGTGCTAAGAACTGAATAGAGTTTGTAATATTAAACGAAGTTCAGTTCAGTAATTTCAACAAATTTTTTTTTTAGAAACTACTCGTATCTCGTTTTCGCAGTTCAACGTATTTAATGTAGCAATTAGCATTATCTAAGTTACATATCTTTTGTCCCTGTAAATATTAAAAATAATAAAGCAAAGTTCAATTCAGTGTTGTTCCAACAAACTTTTTTTTCCAGCACCTCAAAAATCTGACTTTTCAGTTTTAGCCAGTGAATCCGGTTTCCATCACAGTGACGACGCGCCGTGCGCCAGTCTCGCGAAAAAATATGAAACGATATTTCCAAGTTGGCAATTGGTAAAATCGGTCAATTCGCGACCAGCGAAATTAGCTATGGCTGCGTGGACACTGTGAAAACCCTGCAAGTCCGCGCTTGCGTCCGATAATAAAGTCATTGACGCACGTCCGATAATAAAGTCCGTTACATGTTCGTGCACAATCACACTGCGGAACGACGCCGATGACGTTGGGATATTGCGCGCTTTTTGTTAGCCGACCGTTTGCCCACGCTGGTAATCAGTTTAATTGTAATTGGAAATCGGCCAAATGAACTGTAATCCGAGATCGAATGCGCTCGCCATAATTTAACCGAGACCACTTTGGTCGGATGATATAACGTAGATCAAGAATGACGCCGCTGACAACGCAAAACTACTCCGCAGAGAATTAACGCTGCAATTCGATTGTAACCAGTAACTCGATGTTTCAGCGTTGCTCGGATATTTTAACGCGCACCACGGCCGATTCTTTCCCGTCCGATTGCGAAATAACCGTTTGATGTTGAATAAAAGAATGTGGACATCGATGCGCGGTCGAGGGAATTTTACCTAAAAATTTTCAACGTTTGTCAGTGAATTTTTCAATCGTTTCGATGATTTTCAGCGAGTGTTTGATTAGTTTCGACGATTTTCAATGATTTTAGGTGGCTTTTTATTGCTAAATGTTTTATTGATAGTTTTGCAAGTTCAAAATTCAATTTTCTCGAAAATTCTAAATTAAAAATTAAACTCTATGAAAAAAAAAAGTTCGATTTCTTTTTCTATATTTTCTTATTTAAATATTGATAATCCAAGAATTTTTATTTAAAATTCTACGCTCTCAAACTTGGTGAAATAATAAAGTTTCTGCAACAAATGCAACTCACGATCATGCAATACACGATTGTTTGATTGATTGATTCTTTTCCATAGAAGTTACTGTAGCGGCCTAGGATTTTTCAACTACGAGTTTCGAACACTGACTAGCACAAGCCGCAAGTGACTGCGCGCCTAGCGTCAAGGTCCTGCCGATCTCCGACATTAAGTAAAAAACAGTGTGCGGAACCCCGCTAGGATGGGGGAGGGGGTGATCGGGGGCCAGCCTAACGGGTAGTTACAACAACAAGCATCTGGGGAGTCGCTGCCATCAGCCCCACTGATGAATCTAGACAGTGACTCCAAGACGAAACGCAACTTCCTCTTTCTCATCTACCTCAAATCCTTTCCATGCATATCCCTCTTTCATCTTTCGCTCCCTTCATTACAATTCCCGAAACTTTTTGCAAAAGAAGGATACACTTTTTATTCAACAGAAATTATATATGTTGCTAGTTGTCATGTACGTAAAAGTTCTAAAAATTTTTTTCGCATTTTTCATTTTTTGCAAAATAATAACAATAAGCTGCTTTTATTTTGAAATATTATTTTAAACAATATTATTTTGTTAAAATAGTCACAATAAACAATTGTTATTACAAAGAAACAATAATGCTGGCATCGTCTGTGAACTGTCTCTATAAAAACTGTTTAAATCTTTTACATTCAATGCAATAATTTAAATTGCTCAAATTTTCGTCTGATGCTTTTTCCAGTAGTTACTCGATCAATAAATCAACATCGTGAAACTTTAAACGAATTTTTCTAAAAAACGAGATTTTCAAGTTGATTTTTCAATATTAAATAAACTAAATAATTTCTTTGAAATTTTATACATGCATCTAAAATAAATATCTCTTTATCTTTCATAGTAAAATTATATCGATTATATTTTTATCGTCCAATAAAGTTGAAGTTTCCATATTAAAAATGACTTTTGTTTGTTACACACAGAAAACACGTTATTTTCATTTATTTTTAGCACAAATGAATTAATACGCAACAACTTCATTAATGTAAAACATTATTGCATAAAAATTCGTGAAACACCGATAAACACGTAAAAAAAATTAAAATTTGTAACTCCACTAATTCTTACAATTAATCTACAATACTTTTAATTTCAAATTTATGGAATGATTTCTTTAAGAATGATTTCTTTCAGCACCTTAAAAAAATTGTATTCCACATTTTCTTGAAATAATAATTAAAATGCAGATTTTTATGCATTTATAGAAAATTTAAGGATGTAAAAATAAAGTGTATGTATGCAACAGTTGAATATACATAAAATAAATATATAATAGAACATTCTGAATTTTAATGCTAAAACTTTGCCAGTGCGCTCTATAAATAAAATTAAAACTAAAATATTATATAAAAAATTCATTAAAACCTTATAACAAAAATATAAAATATGTAAATCAACACTCTCATATAGAAAGTACAAGCATATTCCGTATTATATAATACGGAATAAAACAAAACACATAATGTTCGTGAGCTCATCAAATCTTTAGATTTCTGTTGCTTATAAGAAACTTTGAAAACAAAAATTTATGACACAAAAATATCTACACGGGATTACGAAAATTAAAACTACATATGAAAAAAATCGACAAAATCGATATAAAATTCGAGCTACAATAAATTCAATAATATCTTGATATCAATCTTGCATAAAGGAGGATGACAAGTATATATGTAGTACAGCTTTACATTTTTCTTTAATATTTTTGTTATAACTTTAGAATTTTTTCTACATGATATCTTAATTTATTTAAAATAACCTGTATTATAATTTAATTTAATCCAATTAATTTATAATAGTCTATTATAAATTAATAGCAATAATTGACACAGTGTAAACAATAAAACGCGATGCATCCCGTATAAAATAAATAAAGCATTTGTAATAATATACAACATATATTGGGTTGGCAACTAAGTCATTGCCGCTTTTGTCGATAGATTCACTCTAGACTTTCTTTTGTTTTGTTAACGTGGTCAGAGCATCTAACCTATATTTTTTTCTTACTGTGTGGACTTCTACTTTTAATTAGTAAAAAAATTATATCGATTAGTTCTTTAGTTTTGTTTTTATCCCAATTTAAAAATGGAAAAACAGGACGTGCACTTCCGACACATTTTATTGTATTACTTCCGAAAAGGCAAGAACGCATCGCAAGCACAAAAGAAGTTATGTGCCGTATATGGAGATGAAGCCTTAAAAGAAAAGCAGTGTCGAAATTGGTTTGAAAGATTTCGTTCTGGTGATTTTTCACTGAAAAATGCACAACGATCTGGCCGCCCAGTCGAAGTGGATGAAACCCATATCAAGGCCATTATCGATTCAGATCGTCACAGCACAACACGAGACATTGCAGAGAAGCTCAATGTATCGCATACATGCATTGAAAAAAAATTAAAAACCCTTGGTTATGTCAAGAAACAAAAATTCTGAATTTTCCTTCTTATTTGAAATCGGCAATGACTTAGTTGCCAACCCAATAAAATACATATTTGTGATAATATAAAAAATATATAAAATATGTACAGAAAAATAAATATATAAAATAAATTTCTGCTTCCTTTATCGTATAAAAGCACCTGTAATATTATACAAAAATTCCTATAATAATATTAACAATAAAATTATTATATTATAAATATAATATGAATACACTATTGTATAATATAATGTAATATTAAAATAACATAAAAATAACAATAATTCCAGCTTCTGAAATTACATTTTCGCATTTTTATTGATTCACTTATGCGTGAAAGTGAAACAGAATACAGATAACAGTTTCTCTTTCTCCTTCGCCACAACGTGGCAGTAAAAACGGACATCGGTGCAGCGATGCAGCACAGTGCATGCTACGCGGTACGTGCAGTTGTAGCTGCTGCAATAGTTTAACAGATTCATGGCCGCATTTGCAATGCATCGAAAAACGATGGCATTCAATTCGAGCGGCATGTTTGGTTCGGCCAGATATTGAATTCCACGCGTTCGGCTGGCCGGTTGACGACGGCACGATTTAACTTTTAAAACGTTTAAGCGTCACGCTGTTTGCCCGTCGCTTCTTTCGTCACGCGACGCCAAGCGACGCCAAGCGACGCCAAGCATCGTCACGTAACGAACAGCCTTTATTTGTCCACTGCGTTTATCCCCCAGTTGCAACTTCGCTCTGTCCTCTGTAACTTGTCCTTCCTTTTTTTCTTTTTTTTTTTTTCACGACGTAAAAGTGCCAAGTTGCCCAGCGTAGATTTCATCCCGTCAACATTTATTTCTGTCGATTTCTGCCAGCTACTTCCCATTACATTGGATCAATAATGTTGGTCAACAAGCTTTCTGTCACAAACAACATTTACGCTGTTATGAATATACGATACGTTTTCTATCAATTTTAAAAAAAAATTCCATAATTTTTTACATTAGTGATTCTTCGCTGATTTTGGCGAATTTGAAATATGTTGTCGGGGAATATTTATAATTCCCAAATCTGAATAACTTTTCTCTATACACGTTCGGAGCTTGATATTGGAGATACTTGTAAAAATTTGTTTTCAGCAGGGAAATTTTTGACTCATTTAAATGATTTTTTGATTTGTAACTATATATTGACATTGTAGTCCTCAATAAATAAAATTCGAACCCGACTGATCAGTTTTTTTTTTTTTTCACTAAGAATTAATACTGATTCGAGGCAGGAAAGTAAAATTGTTATACTATTTTGATTTATATATATGACTTTTTGTGCCATATTATTTTTTTGGTAAAGAATATCGAGCTGTATCGGATAATCAAAAAATATTTTAAAATAGTTTAAGTATATCATTCTATTTAAAGAGAAGGTGATCTCATATGAGTCGTTTATTCTGAAAATATCATAGGTAACTTTACAGTAGTGGAAAATGACGATTCGTAACGTTTATATGAAATTATTCATACCGAAAAAAATATATAAATATTCGAGATAACAAATACAAGTAAATCTCCTCGATAGCTAGCATCAATTTTTTTTAGGCATGTTAAAACGCAAATCTTCAAATATCTCGATTTAAAGGCAACAACGTGATTTATGTCACATTCAAAACAAACGACTCATATTTAGATAAAAATGCAAAATAACAACAAAATGTTTAGAGTATTATATATTCTCTCGGGAACTATACAATTTTTGTTTGAAATTAATAATTAGGGAAATAATTGTATATGAATAATTATTATACAATGATTAGTATATAAATTAATTATTATTTATGAATACTATATCATGATTAATAATAATAATAATAATAGTAATAATAGTAGTTAATAATAGTAATAATAATAACAATAATAATAATAATAATATTGTATGTACGTCTGTCGTTTAATGTAAATTTAAATATTATTAAAAATGATATGAGAGAATTTTTCTTTTAGAAAATTTAAAATTTGTTCAGATTCAGAAGTTTATATTGCTTGATATTTGTAAATTTCTTCTTATATCTTTGAACTTGACAGTCACAAAATAAACGTTGATAAATGATAATAATTAGATTATGGATTGTTGCGTATCTATGAAAAGATGAATTATACTAGGCATGTATAAATATACACAGAGCTTGCAAGATAAAAAGATATATCAAATATTCAAAGTATAATACCTACGTTCTTTCTTTTTTTTTTAAATTATCTTCATAAAAATACAAAATTACATACACATCCGCAATTTAATGATGACGTGCATGTTTCACAGTAATTAACATTTGCATTTCCCTGTTACATCTCTCTGAATCTTTTGGCAATTAAGCATTTCCAATTTGTAATCCAAGGATTTACTTCGATGCTTGATATTATACACTCGATCGAACGAACAAGCGAGGCAACGCTGTGGACAGAAGCCAATAACATTTATTCTCACGCGACACCGATTTTCTGTGTACTGCGTGCGGCCTGACCGCCAGTATAATAAAAACACAAAGAAGTGATTCCTTATGCAAAAATGCATGTAAAGTACGGCATGAATTTTTTATCGATTTAATTTTCGATAACATCAGTTTTAGACGTGTATGCATAAATAACAATAAAATATAAATCGTCGAGCGATTTGTAATTCCTATTGCTTTTACAGGTATGATTTACGCTTAACACTCTATAACCAGAGTTTCATTTATTTGCAGGGAAGGAAAAATAAATTTCAGCAGCTTTTCCTAATTTTGACTATTTCTCTGGCTTATAATTTTTTTTTCAACACGACGTTTTTCTTTAAAAAAAAATAACAAGAATTATATAACTTTTTCGACCTTTCCTAGTTGATTTCTTGTTTTAATGATAAAATAAACTTTTTGTTAAAGAAATGATAACAAACAAAATTGGAAAAACTAGAAATTTATCAGGAAAAATTATCTATTGTATCTATTATAGAATTAAGCAAATAAATATTATACAATTATTAATATAAAATATTATATAATATATGTAAATATTAATATCAATAGTGTAGAATTAAGCAACAATTAAAGTGCGGATATTTATGCAATTTCGTAGTTTTATATTTATGTAATTAATGTAATAATCTGAATAAAAATTTATTTCATTTATTAAATATCGTGGGAAGAGGTTTACTTCCAATATTTTACATATTTTTGTATATTATATGATTTCTGTAGATTGTTGGGATTCCAAAATTTCTCAAAAATAGATGAAGATTACTTAATTCTAACTATTTGCTCACATTTAGAATCTGGCAACCAAGAGTTGTTATTAATAAATTTGGTATTTAGTATTTTTTGCAATATTGTGTCTGACAAAATGCAATAATAATATAGAAACAGTAAACGAACAAAATAAAATTTTCGAAGTGGGAATATGTAACTTTACGTACATATTCCCACGTAAAAGTTACGTACGTAACTTTCAAATTAGATGATATTATAGAGTTAACTCTTACGAGTTGTTGAAGTTACTAGAGTTGTTGGAACAGTTTCCCTTATTTTATTAACTCTACAAAGGCAAAGTCTTAATCCGTTACGTAAAAGATGAGTCGAAGAATATTTTGCACGGAAAAGCAAATATTTTAATCCTTTAAAGACAGATTTTTTTCGACAATTAACATAATTATATAATAATTTTTACTACAACATATTCACCGGAATGTAAAAAAGAACATTTAGGATATTTTTGAAAATGGCTTATATTATATTATGTTATAAATCTTGAGAATATTAAAGGTATTATTACTCTTGTAAAATAAATTAATTAATAAATGGATGTTTTCGATACAAAACATGATTTTTAAATATTTAAATTTTGGTTCGAAAAATATATATTATTGTTATTGTTATATTTATATTTATTATTAAGAAATATTAATCATTCGTATATATTAAGAGATAAAATAACATAATTCTATGGAATTTTTCGAAACGGGAGAAATATTTTACATATTTTCTGTTTGTGAGATCCAAAGAAGTAGTGAGAGCTTCAAAGTATTTTCGTTGACATATGGCAGAAAAATGTTCGTTAATAACAGAGGGAAGGAAAAGACAAAGTGTTACTAGATAACGATTTACGGTTATATTTCGCAAAGGCTGATAGTGTTGCACAATCCTCTTAGCGGCTCACAACCGCTTTTCCCATGAAATGTCACTATTCGATACCGCCACACCGCCTTACCATCGGAAATTACAAAAGCTTTAACGGAGATGAGTGCGCTTACGTTAGTATCGAGTGCTACGCATACCACAACGATCTGCACGGTGTTTCGCAGGATATAATTAAAGGTCTAGCAAGAGATGATTCAACAAAATGTTATATGTACATACGATATCTGTTTGCGAAACCCGTTCAAATAAATTTCGCTCCAATAGCTTTTAATAGAATAAAACTTTTATTAAAAACAGATGTAAAAAATATTTTGTGAATGAAATAATTAAACCGCGAATTTTTATGTAAATTTATATTTTTGGTAGAAAGTTTACTAATAACACTTCTAATGAGAAAATTTTTGTTACAAATGTGTGGAAATATTTAGTGAATGAAATAATTAAACTGCAAATTTTTTGGGAAATTCGTATTTTTCTGATATAATAACACTTCTTTTCGTTCAAAATTTTTTTCAAAACGGGAAAATGGGAAATATCCTATGAACGAAATCATTAAACTGCGGATCTTTACAAAAATTCGAGAGCTTTTAAGAATACAATTTAAAAAAATCGATAGAACGATGTCATAGAATAACACTTTCGACATTTCGCATTATATATTTTTTCATAATCTGTGTATTTTGCAGAATTTTATATTTTAATATTTTCTATAAATGCATAAAATATAATGCAGTTTAGAAATAATAAAGATTATTAACTTAAAATTTTAGTGTGATTAAAAAATAAAATATAACAAAAAATAAGGAATGTCAATTTATTTTCTAATATTTTAATTTTTCATTATATTCTTATATTACTTTTAATCATTTTTTTAAACATCATCCATTAATTACAATTATATGTTTCATATTTTTTATAAACATTGAATTATAAAAATAAAAGAGGAAGTTAACAAGCAATTTATTACGTGACATATTATATTTTCATTATTACTTTAATTATTTTTAAATATTAATATTATTTTGATTACACATTTGTTATCAGATATTATCATAATTTAAATATTTATAAACAAATCATCTAAATATACTTATATAATATATTTATAAACAAATCATCTAAATATACATTGGAAAATTTCGAATCAGAATTTCGACTGATTTATCTCTCGTATATAAAATTTTAAACAAATTAATTATCATTCTTTTTTGCCAGTTTGGAACAGCGTATATATTCTATTTTTTATCGTTTCAAGTACGTTGAATCAATACACTGTATTTTAAAACAGACGAATTTATGAATAAATTGAATTTCCAAAAGTTTCAAAAATTATATCCTCAGAACTTTTATAATAAACTGTATGTACAATAGAGCTTCCCATATTTAATAGTGGGATTCAGTACTCGGATAATACGAATTCGATTCGATGGCAGGCTTTATTGTATTACGTTTAAAACTTGTACTACTTTAAATATACTGTAATTGTCTTTATAACATTTTATACTTTACTTTCACGACACCTGTTAATTCTTTATACATGTATAAATAAAATTTGTATTAAACATTCTTTCCATATCAAATATTTGTCTATTGTAGGTGTCTCAGCGCGACGGTGATCTTGAGGAATGCTGCCCGCTTCGCTGAGGTTCTCTCGTTTGGCCTTTTACAGCCGTCGGAGAGATATTAAGAATGCAGATTGTAGGTTTTTAAGACGTATATTTGACTAGATGTGTATACAATTGTTACGTGAGTCTGGGAGAGGTGTCTCCATGTCTAGACCCGAACTGACTGACTGAGTGGTTATGGTAAACTGTATGTAATTGTTACGTGAGTCTGGGAGAGGTGTCTCCACGTGTAGACCCGAACTGACTGACTGAGTGTTTCTGACAGACTGTATGTCTCGTGCTAGGAGACTGACCTTTTATATGGAGCGAATATGTCTACGTGACTTCTTGGCGCCAGCCAAGAAGCCCTTTGTTTACCGATTTTTCCCTTAAAGAAACGTCTCAGATACTCTGCCTCTCAGGGTAGGACAAAGGCCCCTTAGATAGGAGAATGCCATGGCATCTGGAACTTCTCAGCAGGGTACCGTATTCTAGAAACCTAGCCTGAGTGTCTGTCTCGACGTGGGTTGTTCTGCTCCAGAACAGTAGGACTATCCTAGAGTACAAAACTCCATTTATTCGAATCAAATTTTAGTCACTATCTAATTAAATGAACTCTTGCTAGTTGAATCCATTTATTTGAATCTATTATATGAACGAAAAATTATTCACAGAGAGGAAAATCAGTGAACTCTAATTACAACTATAATTAGGTACATACATATATAATTATATATTATATATACTCTAATTATATAAAATATTTGTGCCTCGATAATTTCGGAATTTCACTGTATTATGGATTCATTTTTTTTGTAATTTATAATTTAGTTTTGTAAAATTACGAGGTTTCTCTTATTTTACTTCTTAATTCTTAACTGCACATCGTTACAAATGTATAATTGTGCACTTAAGCCTTGAACTTTCTTTTGGTTATCGCTGTATGTATTTATACAAGGGTATGAATAAAAAACAATATTTTAAACAATCGAATTTCCAAATAAATATCAAGAGAAAGAGAAAGAGGGGGGAACAAAGAAACGAGAGAGAAGAAAGAGCAGATACGGCCGGTTGGAGGCACCAGTTGAGGTGTGAAATGTTGGGTACGAAAAGGATGTGGCAATGAGGGGATGGTAGAGATGACTATAAACCACGAAAGACAATAGCTGCTTCGGTAATAGAATAACGCGAGGCCACGGCACGTCCGATACCGATTCAATTAATGCCGTTATCCAGAGAGATCCTGCATGCGCGCGGCTTTTGATCGCGGGCCATCCCCCAACCCCTTCGCCCCTCCTCCCTCCACTCATCGCTCGCCAACCTTTGCTCTCCCCGACCAACCGTCGCGTCGCGTCGTTCATTGAAGCAGGCTTGTTGGATATTCGATCGGATAGATTGCCGTTGTTGTTCAATATCCTAGGCAGCCGGCAACGATAAAGCCTGCATTCGCCGATGGATGCTTCCGAGATTTAATTATTACCGTGTTGCTCAAGCACAACCAGAAATTTCTCCGGCGAAATTGCAAGTTCGTCGAATTCGAGCAACGAGATATTACTCTTGCAGTACGATAACCAATGAAATTTAAGTAAAACTCTGATAAAGGGGAGGTCAGCTTCAATTTTTATAAATTTTCCAATATAGCGGGGTCCTACGCTTCCAATATAGTCACGAATAATGTGTATTTTGTTCGAAGCATGTGATAATCGCAATTTAATCCCTCCTCACACAATGGACCGTACAGAGTCCGACAAAATGACACGTAAAAGCGGGCACAACGCGATTTCTTGCGAAAAAATAAGGGAAGATTGTAGAATAAAATTTTTCGACTTGGCGGCTTTTCTCAAGGAAATTTAAATTATACTTGAATATAAATAATTCTAGACATAACAGAAAAGAGTAATTTTACGTACGAAAATAAATAAAGAAATATAGAATAAAATTTTTAGCACGTTTCATTTCCGAGAATCTCGAGTTTGAAAATTTATCAAGCATGTACCAAGACAATTTTTAACGAAACATATTCAAAATCATTTTTTTAAAAATGAAATTTTACTTCGAATTTTCATGTATTTCATACATATGTGTTTCGCATATTACGTTATTTGAAAAAATGTTTCAGAGTTGTGTGATATGAGGATACAGGACATAATGTGATAATTCTTTAATTTTGAAATAATGTCGGAGTATACTATAATTAAATATTTAAATTCGTTGAGTTATTAATTCTAAAAATTATTATTGGCATCAAATAATTATATTATCATAATATAATCTCTTTGATACTATGCAACTTTTTCGTATTTCTAATTACTTATACGTATACATACTTAAAACAGACATACTCTACGACTGTAATTTCTTATAATTTCTAATTTATTGCTCTCGTTCCGTCGAAATTTATTACAATTATTTTGAAATTATAATAATAATTGTTTCACGAAACCGGTTTCACGGTCGATTATGTCAATAAATTTAATTGTATACGTATTTTTATTATTCCTTATTATACAACTCCTGATTTATTATTTCCGCTTTGTCGAAATTTATTACAATTATTTTGAAATAATTAATAACTTCTCTTTAGTTTCTATAATTATTTAACAAAGCGAACGTAAATTATTAAAGTTGAATTAATAATTCGTGTGGTCAAAAGTCAACCGCTGACCAACTCGAAATATTATAAATGTACAATCGATGTTAATCAATATTAAGCACGATAATAATGATGATGAAGATTAAAATCATTCTTCGATCGATCATTCTTCTCGCTTTCAATTTCAATGACTATGCTACTGACATCCACGTCATTTCCGCAGATACAGATTATGTGTTGACAAACATATAATCGGAGAATAACTTTATAGAACTTTATAATCAGAAAAGAAACGATTCTACATTCAAAAATAAGTCGAAAAAAAGGGATAAAATTTTTCTATTTCAAGTATCATGTGTGTTTGCAAATTTCAAGTATACCTGAATTTGACTAATCTCAGTTTACGCGCGGTATAGCACCCTATGTCCGGCTCGAAGGACCAATGTTCAATTCATGAAACTGTGTGTCCCCTTAGACATAGTCGACCTACCTCGAAGATTAATGTTCGCACGCGATGCATTGGTTTATTACGATACACAAAACCGGACGTATTAACAGCTTGCACTGTTTATTGCGCTGATTATCAAGGCACTGTCCCTTCGACTCGAACACAATGTTACTCTCACAATCAGATTATCGGAGAATGCTCAGGAGGCGATCTGTATCGATTGAAGGTCAAACGATTTCTTAACGATAAACTATCTGTCTTTAATTGTAAGAGGTGTCAGGCGAATTTTATACTGTTTTTATACATTAAAATTGGCCATTTTTCTTTCCATCCAGAGGTTTTTTTAGCCTTAAGATAGGGGCAATCGTTGACATATTTCGGGAACATATTTCGGAAACTTCTATCGCACAATGGTTTGGAAACACGTTCTTCGTGGCTAAAATTAAATTAATTTCATTTTGTTTCATTTCAGTTCATTAATTTCATTCTGTCTCAGCGCTACGGTGATCTTGACGAATGCTGCCCGCTTGGCTGAGGTTCTCTCGTTTGGCCTTTTACAGCCGTCGGAGAGATATTATGATGCAGATTGTTGGTTTTTAAAAACGTATATTTGATTTGATGTGTATACAACTGTTGCTGTGTGGTGTCTCGTATGAAAGTGACTCGAATGAATGTGATAGACTTGAGTCTGGGAGAAGATGTCTCTGCGTCTAGACTCATGGAATGACTGACTCGTTCTCTCCACTGTTCTCTCGCGTTATATGACGAACCCTTATTGCGTGTCGAATTGTGCCTACGTGACTTGGCGCCAGCCAAGACGTCCTTTGTTTATTCTTTAAGAGACGTTCTTGGAATACTCTAACCCTGCCTCTCAGGGTAAGATAAATGTCCCATCGATAGACATGTGCCAGGGTATCCGGTACTTCTCCGCAGGATAGAGTATTCTAAGAACCTAAACTATCCTGTTCTGATCCAGAACATGCCGGCCCCCCTTGACCGGTCATGGTCAACAATGCTTGTTCGCGACCGTGTATTTGTGTAAAGGAGTGAGTGATGTGTGTTGTATGTTATTTCTATATACAGTAATATCTTGACTAATTGATTTCCACTGAGTGTGACCGTTGCGTTATGCTGATTCTACGGGTAGTGGTGCTAGATGTCGGATGCAGCGTTTGTACTCGCCGCTCGTTGTTTTTACCGTGGCCACCCTTACTATTTAGTCGTCCCCCGGATGTAAGGCGGTGATTCTTCCTAGAGGCCAAAGGAATGGTGGTACGTGATCCTCCTTGACGATGACTAGAGTTCCGATCCGCAGCTCGGTTGGCTCCCTTGTGTGCCACTTGCTGCGGACCACCAGCTGGTTGAGGTAGTCTTTGTGCCAGCGGTTCCAGAAATGCTGCCGCAATCGTTTTATGTGTTGCCACATGCTTATACTATTGGTTGTTATATTGGTAACGTCTTTCTCAGCTATGCTGGTCAGTACGTCCCCGATTAGGAAATGGCTGGGTAAAAGTCGGATCATTTGAATGATATGATAGGGGATTGATAGGATTCCCATGGCTTTGATTTCGATAAGACACGTATTCATTGCTTCGAACGTTAGTAATTGATTTCCTACAATTTTTATAAGATGTTTTTTCATGGATTTTACCGCGGCTTCCCAAAATCCTCCGAAATGTGGTGCGCGTGGTGGGATAAAATGCCATGTTACCTGTTCCCCTGTTAAATAATCGCGAAGGATCGTATCTGTACTATTGATTACTTGTGCATGTATCTTTCGCAGTTCACGATTCGCGCCTACAAAGGTTTTTGCATTGTCTGAATACGTATAAATTGTTTTCCATGAAATGTTCGCGGGCCCAATCCTCCCCCCCACACGAAGAAGACCTAGTTCCTTCATGAGAGGGTCTAATGCGCGTGATCTACCCTTATACCTGGTATTTCGAATAATGATGTTGAGGATTGAGGTGTCGGTGTTTGATACCGGGTCAGGTACTAACCCTTGATGATTGAAGGACCATTGCCGTGGTCCGAAATCTTTGTTGCTCGCGAAGTGCGTGTGTTCCTGTCTAAGTGTCTGTTCGTTTTCGTACGTATCCGCGCCCGTTGTCAAATTGTCCAGGTGAGGGTCCAACTGGAGCGTAGTTGCGGTTCTACTATACCTTACCTCTTCGCCGAATGTGAGTTTGTGTAATATCTTGGTCGTGAGGTAAGGTGGTGAAGTTGTTCCGTATGTCTGTATAGTTTTCGTCGAATCGTCCCGCCAGAATATGTTTTGATAATGTCGGTCTGACGGGTCTATTTGTTTGTGTCGGTACATTGTTGTAAATTTAACTGTAAACACGAAGCTGAGGCTCCGCAATTTTGTGAGTATTGTTAATAATTCGAACTGTATTGTCGGTCCGGTCCTCAATGTGTCATTGAATGGGAGTCTGGTTAATGTCCTTACTGCTGCGTCGGAAGCTACGCGTAGCCTGGTTGTGAGGCTATTTTTCTTTAGCCCAGCATGGGGCGGCCGGTAGTAGCCTTCGGTGTTTGTACCTTTTCTGACCCTTGTAACGTAAGCTAGAGTTTCGTACCTTTGTATGAACGCCCGATAATGATTGCGTGGAATTGGATCGCGAGCTAATGAATGTCGTAGTGAGTTAAAGTGCCCGAATGATAATGCGTGGGAGTCATCTAGCTCGCGGATCTTCGACTTAACCGATATTTGAACTGTGATTGAATTGTATCTCCCATCTTGGGGATCGCGTCGCGTGTTTTGTGTATGCTGAACCTCAAGTAGGTTCTCCTCCTCCGAGAGTGAATGAGTCTGCGGACCTTCCTCGACCTCCCAGAGTCTCGTTGACTGCTCGAGATCTGTTTTCAGGAAAGTCATGTTGACCTGCGGTGAAACTCGATAATCCGTAGTCGCGCCCGAATGCAGCAGAGTGTTATGTCTCTGTTGACACACTCGGCACGCACTTGACTTGCACTCGGATACATAGTGTCCCTTGCGTAGGCAAATTAAGCATAAGCGATGTTCCTTTACTAATTTGATTCTATCTGGTATGGTAGATCTTATGAGCTTCTCACATGTATGAACGGCGTGATTCTGATGGCATAGGTAGCACTGAGTCGCGTACACGCGTGAGGTTGTAAGAACTCTATTTACGTGATAAGATTCGGAATTTCGCGGGATAAACTGCTGCTCGATACGCGGTGATGTCGTTATTGATGTGGCTGGCTCTAAGTCATTGCAACGATCGCTCAAAGGTGAATTATTATGAATTGTTGTTTTAAATTGATCTGCGAATCCCGGCCAATTCTCGTTGCACCCATTGAATCGCGTTGTATGTAATGGTATGATTGGCAAGCTCATGTTGTCAAGCCTCCTGTTTTCGGCGTGATTCGTGAACTGCGACGAGTGATTTGTTCTACCTTGATTAGGACTTGCGGTTGCCTTGGTGGCCGCTATGATGCGCGTCGATTCTAACAGGGAAAGTGCTTGGGCACGGCACCGCATATACTCTACTTTTATTTCTATACGTTCGCGTAAATATTCCCCGTCTTCGTCTGCGATATCTAATTCTGGTTGTATCTCTTTGAACGTGTAGTACTCGGATTCTAACGCCTCGAGAGGCACTTGAAGATATTCGGGTGACTGAGTGTGTGGATCGTACGTTTTTAATATCCTTTCAAGTGCTTGTAATTCTAATTTAAACCCTTGGCGTTTTAGTTTTAACGTTCTGATTTTATCCTCAAGTGAGGGAGCCATGCTTTTTCGTGGAGTTATTAGGAATGTAAGGAATCAAGCGACGTTAACCTAGCAAGTGAGTTGTACGTTACCGCTTATTGTTGATCTGGATGATGCGATGGCCACGATGTTGAAGCACGACACAGGGGGACTAGTTCCGCTGCACTGTATCGGCACTTCGATTGATGTTGATGTGGATGATGCGATGGCCACGATGTTGAAGCACGACACAGGGGGACTGGTTCCGCTGCTCTGTATCGGCACTTCGATTGATGTTGATGTGGATGATGCGATGGCTACGATGTTGAAGCACGACACAGGGGGACTGTTTCCGCTGCACTGTATCGGCACTTCGATTGATGTTGATGTGGATGATGCGATGGCCACGATGTTGAAGCACGACACAGGGGGACTGTTTCCGCTGCACTGTATCGGCACTTCGATTGATGTTGATGTGGATGATGCGATGGCCACGATGTTGAAGCACGACACAGGGGGACTGTTTCCGCTGCACTGTATCGTCGCCTCGATGAACGTTGCCTGATGAACGTTGAATGATGTGGTAGTCACGATGTTGAAGTACGACACAGGGGGACTGGTTCCGCTGCTCTGTATCGTCGCCTCGATGAACGTTGCCTGATGAACGTTGAATGATGTGGTAGTCACGATGTTGAAGTACGACACAGGGTGAAAATGGCTTCACTGCTGCTGTGTCGTCACTCTGAACTGTACGCTGATATGGATTAAGCTTGTCTGAGCTTGAATCCGTGCTCGAAGGACCAAAATGTCTCAGCGCTACGGTGATCTTGACGAATGCTGCCCGCTTGGCTGAGGTTCTCTCGTTTGGCCTTTTACAGCCGTCGGAGAGATATTATGATGCAGATTGTTGGTTTTTAAAAACGTATATTTGATTTGATGTGTATACAACTGTTGCTGTGTGGTGTCTCGTATGAAAGTGACTCGAATGAATGTGATAGACTTGAGTCTGGGAGAAGATGTCTCTGCGTCTAGACTCATGGAATGACTGACTCGTTCTCTCCACTGTTCTCTCGCGTTATATGACGAACCCTTATTGCGTGTCGAATTGTGCCTACGTGACTTGGCGCCAGCCAAGACGTCCTTTGTTTATTCTTTAAGAGACGTTCTTGGAATACTCTAACCTGCCTCTCAGGGTAAGATAAATGTCCCATCGATAGACATGTGCCAGGGTATCCGGTACTTCTCCGCAGGATAGAGTATTCTAAGAACCTAAACTATCCTGTTCTGATCCAGAACACATTCTGTAACGTGTTGTACTTGGTCACGCAATCGTCTAAAATGAATAATATTTTGGACTTCAGAATTCTAAAGTATCTCTATTTTATAAGAAAAAAAATTTCTTCAAAATATTAAACTTGAAAAATTGACTTTTGGGCACGAAATAGGTCTCTGGTTGTGCCATAAATTAGACCACCACTCGAAGTTTTCAGTAATTAAATTAATAAACAATTCTAAGCACATGCCCAAACTGTGGCTACATGTGTTAAACACTTTATCACATCATTAAACATAAATTTAATTGAATACAAAAATTGGAAAACGATTTAAAGAAAGTATTAAAAGAACGATCAAATATGTATTTCTCTGAATATTAAAAAAGAAACCTACGAAATCAATGTTCACAAAACTGTTATTTAATTTTGCATTATTAGAATAAACCGAATAAACATTTATTTAAGGTATTTAAATCATTAATTATTAGAATACATTACATAATTAACTTTGTTTTATATATTATTTATAGTATTAATATAGTATTATACTTGTAATATTAATATATTATATATTATTAGTTTTATTTATAGTACTTATGTAATATAATTTTATATTTAATTCAAGAAAGTTTTCTTGACGAAATGGACCCGATATATCGGTGCTTCACCTTTTTGCAAGATCCATTTTCAAACTTCTACAAAGAAAAATCCCTTTCATAAAACTTTTATAAATTTTAATAATTTTAATTCACTATTTTTGACGTCGTCAATTGCCGACTCTTCCGCATTTTTCAGACATTCAATTTATTTAATTTACTGTTTAATTTCAGCACCTCTTTTTAATAAATGAAGTCAAAATATACGAATTAAACTAAAATTAAACTGAAATAGGGCAATTTGAAGCAAAGAAGAACACGTGTTCCAAAATGTTAGGTACGTAGTTTAAATGTGCATCTATTGTATATAATTATAACCCGTCCAATGAAACGAGAGAGTAGATATGTATGTACATCGAGTGCAACTGCTAGTACTGGTATGATTATTGAGGATTCCACACTAAACCCTATACCGCGAGCCTAAAGCTACAATTATTTATAAAACTACAAATCTAGGATCGCAAACTCAGACCTAAAATCCAAATACTTTCAAGCATCTTCTGTACTTTAAATATTAAAATCTCAATGTTACACATTATCAGGACTGCGTGATATGACAATTCATTTAGACTGTACCCGAACTGTTTTAATGCGTTAGAAACATTTAGAAAAGACTGTGGACTGTATATTTCCGCGCGCTGCGTATTAGGGGCTTGTCTCCTCGTGGTAACTTTGTCGCAAGAGAGTAAACTTTATGCGTCGGAAGTCAAAGTGATTCTGATTTGGAAGCCGAAGGAAAGCCCGAACGTCTTCTTGGTTCCCCTTCCTTCGGCTTCGGAAAATCGCGGGTCCAGGGTGGGGCACGGAAGGCCAGATACTCGTTGCCGTCCTGAGTCATCTCGCTGGCCTGTGCTTCTCATATGTTCGGGAAAGTTGGCGCCATGCCTCAATCCACGGTCGAGGGTCTTGTCTGCTTAGAACAAAGTCCAGCCTTGTGGTCAAGGGTTTCTGGCGACGCAGGCCTGCTAAGGGTACTTACAAACCAATAAATTTTCCCTGTACGTACCTGCACCCAGACCGTGGGTATCGTAGCATGACACCTCTCCCGAACAAACATAATACCTAGAAATCGTTTCTAGAAAAACAAATGTATTATTGTCCACTGTATTAATATAGATGCCCATACGTGTATTTGTTTATATCTATTTTCATCTCGTTGAACGGATAATAGATGTTTCATCTTATATTCGGATAATCGATTATTTTATATACGCAAAAGAACTTCTCTGCAAACATCCTTTTACAATAAGAATATACATTATTAAAGTATTTCAAACTGCAAGGGCTTAATTTATTAAAAAAAATGAAAAACTGTTATATGAACTTCGTTAACAATGTGATTTCTTAATGTATACAATATGAACTTTATATAACATTTTCTTTTGTCTGTAGATTAATTTCTTGCAGTATGAGACAGTTTCACAGATAAAATTGGAACAATGTATCATAGATAAAATAGTAAGTGTCTACCACTTTTGAATAGTAATGAATTGGAATAAAGATGAACATATTTCTTAATTAAGTCACAAGTATCCTATTTTTCTTTTTTGTTTTTTCTGACTATGAAATTTTTCTTTCATAGAATAAAAGAACACACACCTGTATTTTGAGAGACACTGAAAGACGCATTTGGTATTAATATATTAATTTAGTATTTAAAAATATCAAAAAAGAGGTGGAATATCAATATTTTTTAACACAATATATATAAATAAGATATGACAAATATATATGTATGTGATCACACTGTATGATTAGACAAAGTTTCTATTCACATGGGAATATATCTCTCGGAGAAAGTTCCCGCGAAACTTCGTTTAGAATATATGTTGACAGTATGACGAAGAAAGTTACTATTGTCTCTCAACAATTGTTGATTACCGTTGGGCAATAAATTACAATGCATATGACGTTTAAAGAGAATTCTCCAGTGGCGAGATTTATTACAGTATGGTATTTGACTGAAACGAAGTTGATGAAAGAGTTTGATGACTGACTTTAACCCTTGAACAAAGGAAAAATTTTCTACATACTCGCACGCATAGCACAAAGTAAGGAGAAAATTGGTCAAAAATCAGTTTTTCCGAGTTATTCACATATAAAATAATATACTTTATTAAAAGAGAAATATTCATCATTAATAAACACAAAACTTTCTTTTCTAGGAGCTTTTATTATCGTATGATATAATTTTGTACTAATCTAAAATGATATAGCAACTTATGTCAATCGATTCTTTATAAGTAAATGATGACATACATATAAAATAGGCAACTTGAACATCTCTGCTGTTATTCGTGATAGAAAAAAATGCTTTAGACACGGTGTTAAGGAGGCACACAATCTGATGTTAATAGTTTTTTGATAGGTAAAGGTCAATTTTAACTTTTCAACAGAATCATAATACAGTCATTAAAAAGAATATTAAGTTATTTATATTGAAAAATCACTATATTGTAAATTATAAATCATCATTGCAGTAGATATCTATTATACAACATCATAAAATCTATCTTATCAAAAACAAGAACAACATAAACGCAAGAAACCACGTCTACCCTTGTCTCTCATACGACAGATTTCATAAAATTAAAATTAAAATGTTTATTAACCTAATAGTCAGTCTTAATATTCAAATGATGTTTTCGATGCTTCATCTTATATATTTATCTTATAGTCGATAACAACTAGTCTTAACATTTTTCGATCCATGATGTTTAGCTATCAATATTTTTATTGTCATTTATAAAATGAAATCTCTCATCATTTGTAATTTCGTTTGGATTTATTTTTTTGATAATAATAAACTTCGTAATTATTCTTATTATTTTTACTTATATACAATATGTAGCATGTACTTTTGCCAAATATCATTTTAGGTATTAAAATTCATCAAACAATTTCTGATAAGTATACACTTATACAGATACGAAATCAAGAAATGTGATAAAATTTTTGAAAAATTTAGTCCTAATTCATGTTAAAATTCAAACAAGGTAGATTTTCCATTTTTCAAGTTTCTTTCTATTTCCTCACGGTAGTACTCTATAGAGGGTTAACGAAAGTAATAAACATAATATATATCTTGGAATAAAATACCGATGAATAAATGTCTATATAAAATTTTCAGATACCAATATGAAACAAAAAATCAAGGATAACTGTTCACATTAACGTACACTCTAGTTTGTACGCTGTGATATTAAAATAAACTGTACGAAAAAAAAAATTATAAAAATAAGAAGAATGTTTTTTTTACGTAATTAAATTAAATTAATTAAATTGTAAAAATAAACAGAAAAGTATTGTTTGACGAATTTAAATTAAATTAAATTAATTTCGTTGAAAAGATACTTCTTTTTTTCCATTTTTATAATCTTTTTCGCATAGTTTATTTTATATTTTATACTGGATTGCATATACAAATAGGAAAAAATACAGGTAGTTGTCCAAACATAAACTTTGACGTATGTATACACATACAAGATATATATTAATACATATACAATGCATACATTGTAAAACTAAAAATAAGAAGTTGACGTAATTGCCGAGTTACTGTTACTAATATTTAACGAGCAATCGCATGGATTTCATTCAGGTTTACAGCATTTAGAAGCGAAGTTTGTCGTCCTCCTGTTTCTCATGTTGAAACAACTTAGTTGTGTAAACGAAATGGAAACTTCGACTTCGCTAGCAGTGCAAACATTTAAATTCAGTCTTGTTTGCTTTAAATATTATTACGATACTTCTGCATTCGTTAACAGCTGGAAACACAAACGAATATAAGATATTTTTAGAGATGAAGAGAATTTTCTCTGAGGTGGGCGAATTTTTATTATTAACCTCTTGAGATGCAGAGATATCTAAAGAACGTCATATAGTTGATAATTCTCTCAAAGTAAACTAATAATGTTCTCAAAAAGAAAAGAAAAAGAACAAATTTTCAAATTAAAAATTTTTGAATAATTTCATTGGTAGATATCTTTTATTTATAATTGTAAGAATACACTGTTATTAGCAATAAAGAAAATATTATCAAATTCCAATTATTATTTTTACTAAATTTCGCGCATGCCAAATCATTTGAAAAATTAACGACACAGTTTTAAAAAATTATAATAGTGAAAGAGTTAATTATATAACGTGTTTAATTAATGACGTATCCATTATTTAATACATAATTTTGTTTGGAGGAAATTTTTCATATTGCACATGACATATTATTTTCCGCTTGTTATTACTTATTACTAGCAATAAATCGATTCAGAATAAATAAATACAATAAATTATGTAGTAATATGAAGTATGAATGATCACTGAATTTTAGTAAATCTTTTATAAAATAGAATTTCGATCTAATGTCGCGATTATAACAAATAACATTAATTTTATATAAAACATAATACGTATACAATGTAAATATTTAAAATATAAAAAATTAATCCACATTAACTATAACCTGCTCATTATTCAAATCTTCAAATTTTTAATTTCGTCATTATTTAATTTATACAAAAAATTCTATTATTAAGTAAATAAAATGTTTCTATATAATGTATTAAAAAACAATTATTATAAATGTAGTTATTATAAATGTGTTATTATAAATGTAGTGGGTAATAATTTCTGAAATATTATGGTATCTGAATATTAACTTTCATCCGTTCTCTATTTTTCCAACTGTATTTGTTCCTTGGTATCAAACTAACACAATGCTAAAAAATTAACATCTAAAGAATAAATAGTTAAATAATATAGATATTTCTATTATATATAAATATAGATATTTAGATAATAATAATAGATATTTCATTGCGTGTAAGATTCCACTCTCACGTATAAATTAATTCCATATCGCAATTTTATTCTCTCTTATTATATTATATATGATTATAGTATAATATGATAACAATAATAATTATAAGACAATGTATTGTCTGTTAAGAAATTTGAAAACGAATATTACTCACGACATATATCTTGTTATCAAAAAAGTCAGTATTGTATGTTAGAAAATATCAAAAATATATATGATATGTTATAAAATATCGCATTATATAGATATTTCTCTAATATGTAAGAAAAACGTGTTAAATTGGCACAAGGGACTGTACAAATGGCTGAAAATTAATAAGAGAGCATTGTACAACATCGTTTCTTCATCTGTTTTCCAAATTGTGAAACAAAAGAGAATCGAAAGGATAACTTTAGAAAGAAGCAGTAAAAAAAGCTGTGTATAACAACGTATATATTGACAAGTCTGGCTGTTTGCGAAGACGTCTAGTAAAATATACACCATAGAATGGTTCAATTTCCTCGGGAGTTGGATGATCTCAAAAAATATGGCGTCTCCTTGAGTTATATGGAACCGTACATGCAGGTCAGCATGATGTGGCTACCTTCGCTTGTACATACATATCCACTACAGATATGTACATACACAAGCCTCTAGTGAGCATTATATAATATCTTGTTCCATATTTTAGAATTTTTATACGTATCCATAGCTAGTCTTTGTCTTTTATGCTAAAGCAATTCGATATACATATATACATATCGATACATATATTGGTAAAATATACATTTGTATATATTATAATTCTAGTTTAAATGACTTTGATATGATAGAATGAATGACTTCACATTTAATTAGTTTGTTGTAATGTTAATAATCAATTAGATTACTAACACACAAAAGGAGAAGAGAGGAAAAAATCGGTACTTTTTTTTAATGATATTAATTATTAACTAATAATTAATAATTACAATTATTAATATTTATAATCCCAATTTATCGAATTTTCGATTATCAAATACCATTTGTTTTTTGAATATTCTCTTGTCCGATGTTGTATGTATTATTTTAAATTTTAATATTAAACACAAAGCTTTTTGTAATAATTTTTTCATCTATTTGTGCTACAGAAAGTAATAAAAAAAGTTAAAAATTGATATTTCTCTGTAGATATTGTCATATAATATAGGTCGGATTTTAACGCATAAATACAAATTATTTTATATAAACAATCTGTTCTACAAAAAAATAGTTCAGATAAGAAATGAATGGTTTTGAAGGGCTTGTAATCTGAAATAAGTAAGTAGACGAACGCGTAGAGGTCACATGAAGATAATATGGAATATTTCTTTTAAAATGGAATTATATATTTTTATCCACGTTCTCTATAAGACAATATTAACCTATGTATGTAATCGAAAATTATTAGTTTAGGAAATATTTAATTTTACAAAATGTACATCTATCATATTTCAAATATTCAAGACAGAAAAAGAATAATTTCGGGCATTTTGTCATTCATATTATTCATATTATTAAGAAACTTTTTTATCATTTTTCAAAAGAACTATTAAGTTGCGGCCTGTAGATCCTTGGAAAAGTATTACTCGTAATAAGTAAAATACAATGCAAAAAAAAAAATGTTTACCTTGAACTTCAAGGTCAAGGTCAATTTTGCGACAAGTTCTTTACATGTATTTCCATTAAGTCGAAGATGTAAAATTTATTTATGATAGTCACGGACAAACTTTTTTTTCCACCCTACATCTGTCATATTTAAAATATTCAAGATAGAAAAAGAATAATTTCGGGCATTTTATCATTCTTAATGCTTTATGTCAAGACAATTACAACGTTTCTACTAAATTTTTGTATCATTAAATGACTCTTGATATATTGTAAACATAGAAAAAAGAAAAATAAATTTTCTAATAATTTCATGTTAATACATCTCTTTGTAATTTCTAATAATCTTTTATATGACGCTGTACATGCAGTCATTTCTTAATTCTCACACACAAGCATATTGTCGTACTATCTATAAAAAAATAATAAATAATGTTTTTAGTATCTGTGCTTCCAAAAAAATGAATATGAAAAAATATTGAATTACTCAATGAAGTCTTTACTATATTACACAGTCAGTTTTCAAATGAAATTTTTAAAGGTTTTCCAAAAAGAATAAAAATTTGATCAGAGCGTAAACGGCTCGGTTGCCTATGGCAGTTTAAATAATAAATTAAATAATTATGTAATGCATACGACAGAAATATAGAAACCATCGTTCTAAATATTCGATGAAATTAAATTCTACAAGATTTATTACAATTGTTATACTGTATTATCTTTTCTCTTTCATATATATTAATCGATAGCACTGAAGCAATAACACAATTGTGCAAAACTAAATACTTCTTGTTACAGGCAACTAAATTTTGTAATATTAAAAAAATTGCTTACGTTAACTTTAATTGACCAAAATGTTTTTACTGCGTTCATCTTCTGTGCATCATAATATTAATGGTAATAAGGAAGGATTTATATAAAACTTGTGGTTATTATTTTTACATTATGTAAAATCTGCTTTTATCGAAGAGTTGTACGCGTGCAAGATATACAGCTCTGATTAAAATTCGTCAAGAAGAGAAAACAAGAAAGAGGAAAGAAAGGAAGAAAGAAAGAAAGCAACATTTTGAAGAACCTAAATCGTGGTTGAACGATGGACAATCACTCACGAAGCGGTGCGGTAATTCCAAAATACTGTCACAAACGTTTGACAATAGTATGGTAATGCGAACGTCAGCCGTCAACTACTTGATTGCGTATTGTACGTTCTGGTCTGGCTTCGCATACAATCACCCACTTTTGCAGAACATTCGCACGAAAGCGAACAAATCCAGCAGCGAACCCCATTCACACCTGTCTTTTCTTCTGCTTTTTTCTTTGTTACTAACTTAACTTCTTTTATTTCTCTACTTTCTATTTCTTTTTTTTCTCCCATTGAGGTACCTCTTTCTTCTTATTCTTTTCTTATTAACTTTACGTTGTTACTTGCGAAAAAAACGGGGATAATTATCATTGCTTTCATCAAAGATTGCATCTAGAAGGTATCTTACTATTAATTTTGATATATTTTCCTAGCTCGATTAAGCTTCTTTAATTAGCCATCATTTTAATATTGTATTTAGTATGTGACAAATATGAGACAATGATCTCATTTAGCTATTATGAGAAAAACATTTTTCCACGCGATATAATGCGAAGCATGGAAAGCACACGTTTTTTTATATCCGATTATGGCATGTACATTGTTTTAACTAATGGAGTACGATCTATAGCAATATTGTGAGGTAACTGAAAAAAAAAAATTAAAAATTAAAAATCTAATCTTCCATTGAGTTTTAATATAATGAGTTTTCAAAGGTTTCATCAATTTTTTTATCAAATGTATGTCTGTTAGAGCTCTTACTCAATCATTTGTTGAATTTTGCCTACGATGATTTTTGGTAAAAATATATAGTATATATTATATATAAATAAAAATAGTAAGAACAATTATAAAGATTGCTTATAATATAGTATATGCTATTTACATATAACAATACAAGTAGTAAATATATTTATGCCTTAACCTGTAAAAAATTTAAGCAGAGCAATTTATTTAATGCCATTTCATTGATTGATTAAGGATCGAGCAATAGTTTACCATGTTTTAAATTTTATATAACTGTATTTTATATAAATTTTTATAAGTTATATAAAAAATTTTATATAACTCCGTCTATAAGAAATAATAATGAAAAAGATATTAAACGAATTCTTGAAATTTTACTGTTAAAATCAGGTTAGTATATTTTCAAATCAAATTAGTATATTTAAAATGTGTATTTATTATGTGTATAATCAACAATTAATGATTAATTCGATGAGTTTACGTTAAAGACTTATAAAGAACCGAACGGTTTCAATAATAAACAATTGAATAGAATTGAAAATATTTATAATATAAACTATATAAATTATATGATTAATATAGATATAATTGAACTTTTGCCTATGTATATTGTTAAGAAGGTATTAAATATAAAATATATCTATTCCACTATCAGAAAAGAAAAAACACATTATAAGGAATATACAGTACGTAAATAAAATGAACATATGTTGACTTAGTACTGATCAATATAAATATAAAATATAATATAATCAATAATATTATATATAAAATATAATCAATATGATAATTTTAAGATGATAAAGATGATAATTTTGTATAAAGAAATATAAAGTCTAGGAACGCAGAATGTTAGTATTGTTTGACTTTAAAAATTATTGATTACAAGTAAACACATAAAACTTGTTGTTACTAGATTCACCAATTAATCAAAATAATTTTAGGAGGCACATTACTTAAAATTTAATATGATAGATTCCACTTTAAACATAAAAATAGAATTTACGAAATAGATAAAAGATTTAAGCAGGAAATATTTTTTACACTTCTCAACTTTTTTCATAATAAATGATAATTTAAAAGGGTGTTTATTTTATTCTGATATAGCATTGTATATCTTAATTTATTATAGATCCGAACGGACTAAGGTATCGTTTCCGCATAGTTGAGCGAACATCCGAGAATTAAGAAATGAAATTTATGACATAATTGACACTAGAACTACTGACGATTAAAGTATAAAATTTCCGGTAAAGATATTAAAGCAAAAAAAAAAGTAGAGAAACTTTATAATACTAAAGGAACGTAGGTTGTTAAGGATGAGTGGAGGAATAGAAAAGATTTTAGGTAAGGAGTGGGAGAGAGAAAGCGAGAATTTGCGTTTCGTCTCGGAGTCACTGCCTAGACTCATCAGTGGGGCTGATGGCAGCGACCCCCCCCCCCCCCCCCCCCCCCTGCCCCTTACCCCAGACGCTTGTTGTTATAACTACCCGCTAAAGACTGGCCCGGGATCACCCCCCCCCCCCCATCTTAGCGGGGTTCCACACGCTGCTTGCTTAACATCGAAGATCGGTAGGACATCGACGCTAGGCGCGCAGTTACTTGCGGCTTGTGCTAGTCGAGTGTTCGAAACTCGTAGTCGAGGAATCGTAGGGCCGCTACAATACAATAGAATACAGAAACTCATATTTATATCTTAGATTTAAATCTTTAAAAGTACATTATTTTACATTTATAGAATATCTGAGAAAAATTATAAATTAATCATTTCGACCTCTTCAGTAGCAATGTTAAGAGAAGAACTTGTGTCGTAGTAAATGCCTAGAAAATCGAGTAACTTGCTCGGCGAGAGTCATGGTTGGGAACTTTCTGATTTAAAGCCGTTCAAATAGTGGCCGGCGCGGCGCCACTATTCGGTTTCGTTCGAGATATTTAAGGTTCGGAGTCGTCAGCGGTTGTCTATGAAGACACCTTTCTCTTATAGAACGAAGAGGCTGAGGACGCACGAGAGCGAACTCGCAGAGTTCAGCGGAACAAAGGAAACTTGCATCGTACGTTAAGCAGCAGACGTGCCATGACACGTACATGGACATAGTGGCGGACACACTCGCGGACCCTCTCCCCTCCCGGAAGCGTAAGGACCGAGCGTCCATGCACACAAAGATTTGCGTGTGTTCGCATACCAAACGATTTCAGACCATAGGAAGGGACGCGGCATAGGGGTGCCACGGAAATATATGCTGCCCATTGTCTGCAAATATTAATCGCCGGCTGAACTTCGAGCCCGAACCTAAACCCACTCTACCTTTACGTAACCTCTCTTTGAAACTTCGCTGTGTTCCTTGGCCCAAAGCTCTCCTCTTTACTTTCTGCCTCCGATCGTCTCACTCTTTCGAATTTCACGCATGTTGGAACCACTCGCATCTGGGGAAACGCGAACACTACCGTACGAGGAAGAAATGCTTGGAAAATGATAAGAGGTTTTGTTCAATTTTTAATGTTACAATTTGTTCATCGATTTAGGTATTTTAATTATTTTTATTATGCACAATTTTCGAGTTATCATTATAAGAATTCTGCAAGACTTGATCAATTATGAAAATCGTATTTATTCGTGTTCATAATTACTAACAACTAAGCTATCATTTGATTCGTTTTGAAATATGTTGTATTTTTTTTTATCAACAGAAAAATATTTTAAAATTTTAAACATTTCAAATAAAGGTATCAAATATCGTGTTCATTTATATGAACACGCTTTGAATCAAAGTATCAGAAACAATTGTGTCGCAATGAAATATGAAAAAACACAATTATTATTTATTACATTAGAAATGACACCTGAAAGTGCAGCAAAATTAACAGTTGAAAAATTCCGTCAATCCCAATTGTCGAAACAGAAATATCAATCTTTTAATAGAATTTTACTGGTAAATGTCCAAATATTTATGCACAGTAGTCATCTATATATTATTATACAAGCAATTCTATACCTATGTAATACAATATAAATATATTATTAAAATCTACAAAGTTATTTTCAGTTTCAATTTCATACTAAATATCAGAGTACGGCATAAATTTGTAACCCCAGGCTGTCGATCAGTGAATATTAAAAACCGAAGAATGCGGTCTTCTCTGAAAACCATAAGCGAAATCAATATTGCATGATGCAGAAGAGGTACTTCCTTTAAAAGACAAGGAAGGTATCTACGAGGAATTTAATAAAGCACTATTGCCATCTCTTTGTAAGGAGCAATCGTGTAATGTGTCTTTCTGAAAGAAAAGCGCATTGATTGCTTCGACCACAAGAACCGCCACAGGTGCTACCGGATTATCTACAATCTTCAAGAATTTATTCGTTCCTTTGGTCGAACAAGATACGGGAATCAATATCGAAAGCTGTAATATTACGTTAGTCTTCTGAAATGAGAATTCCTGCGAAAAAAACCCTATCGGCGAGTTTTATGTTCGTCGTACATAATCGTGTAAAGGCCACATCTTCCACTTTCTTCCATCATTATAATTTCTCATGGAACGGAGTTTATGTGGGGATAATATCGATTCTTCCGTAACAATCGCAGACCAATTTCATTTTAATCTTTTTCATTCCGGACAAGTTATTCGTTAATTTATCACGAGCATTTTTTTTTATTAAAAAGTAAAAATTTATTAAAGAATACATTAGATGTCTAGAAAAGTAATGTTCAATTTTTTAACGTTTCAAATTTAATAATAGGACATGTAATCATTATAGGGAAAATAAAATAAAATAAATGAGAAAACGTTATTTATAAAAAAAATCATATCATGGCTATATATATCAAGAAATTCATGTTATTAAAATTTTCAAGATTAATATTAAGACTTAGTTTATTAAGAAATATTAAAAACTAAATATATATTTATATATTTAAGAAGTTGATGAATAAAATTTCATTTGACCACAAATTGATAATATTGAATATACAATTTTAAATAATAAATTTTAATAAATTCAGTTTACGGTCCATGAAATTAATATTAAAATTAATAATAGTAATAATAGTAATATATATTATATAATAATAATAATAATAATATTACAATGATTATAATATTAATGATCAATATTAAGATTAAAATTAATACATAAATAATTGTGATAATTAAAAATATATTGTTGAAACTTATTGTCATTTAAACGATTTTTTAATTAAGAAATTAAAATTACTATAAATTAGGAGAAATTACTATAATAATATCAATATCATTAAATAATAATATTAAAAGTACATTGTCAGAAGCAACGTTGCAAGTAACGATGAGATTTGAAATTTTTATATCATTAACAGAAGCTTTAACTGAACGTGAACACATTATCAAACACTGTTGAATATTAAATTATTACCAAACTAAAGATGTTTATGCAAATTTAAAATTTTGTAGACGTAATTAAAGATTATATTATGACTTTTCACTATATTACTTTAAATTATTACAGCTTAAAATATTATATTACTTGTTGCTGTTTCACTTTAAATTTTTTATTCACTTTTGCAATTCTTATATTTCTAAATTTCCCATAAATGCATAAAGTTCCGCAGTTTAATTGCTGTCTAATTTCGAAAATTGAACCACGTTCGGAGAAAGACAATTACGATTTGAATAAACGGCCAGTTTTCAACTTCTTTCTAACCGCGATCCTCCATTTTCCTCCTCTTATTCCCTTTTTCCGCCCTCGTCTCCTCGATCATGCCATTACATCAATCGTACACATTAGAAGAGCGATACCGATCTGTTACAACTTCATTCGATCCTTTTCTTTCCTCTCCCTTCCGTTGCTGATAATAATAAGCTATTAGGCGCACGTTCCGTGAATTACGTTGAAATCGATGAATGTTAACACGCCACGCACCGGCCAACAGAATGAGAAACGAAAATACAAGCGTATGGTGGATATCAAGGATCATAACTATGAATCGTTTCGTGTAACGCCATGATTTCAGTCGAGGCGTTACCAATCTAATGATTACTAACCATGCTAACAGACGCTACATCGATACCGATGATAATAAACAACAATGCTAGTGGCACATCCGGTGTAGACGGTGAGCCAGTCAACTCAACCACTGGCTGTATTTACGTAAAATGAATAATTAAATTTCGCGCTTCTCGTGTAAACAAATCATAGAATTTACTTTTAACTATTAACCACGATTTTCCTCGATTTTTCGTATAGATGTCGTAGGAAATTACGTTAAGCGTTGTTTTGGAAATTCGAATGGATTAATTTTCACAAAAAGATTTAAACAGTATATTAGGAGGGAGAAAGAAAGAACCGGATTTGTGATATAAAGTAATTAATCAAATTCTCAATACGCATCCTTTTTTGATCAATTTTCTCGAACATTTGAATCCACAAAACACCAATCGAATACGAAATCGAAAGCAATTTTCTGAGCAAATGTGTTAGTACCATCAATTTTTAAAATTGATGTTTCCTGACAAAAATATTACAGTAAATTAAGTTAATTAACTATATTAATATTGGAGACTAAGTTAACTAACTATTATAATATTAATATCTAATTTCTAATACTGGTTTTTAGAACGTTAGGATATTCAAATATTAGAATGTTAAACATTAGAATATTAAAATATTAGGAATACTAGAATATCAGAGTAAATGCTAAAATACTAAAATTCTAACTAAAGTATTGAACTATCAGAATATTAGAATACTAAAATATTAGAGTAGTAGAAAACTAGAATGCAAGAGTAATAGGATACTAGAGTACTAGAACAGTAAAATCCTAAAATATTAGAATAGTAGAATATTAAAATATTAAAATTCTCGCATACTAGAATAACAGAATATTAAAATGTTAAAGTAGTAAAATTATAAAAGAATAGTAGGAGACTAGAACTAAAATAATAAAACGCTAGAAGAATTCTAGAAACTTATTTACTTGAGTAAGAGTACTAAAATACTAGAGTAATAAAATTATAAAATATTGGAATACTAGAATGCTAGAATATTAGAATATTAATAATATTAATAATCTTTAACGCAACAGAGTAGTTTATATTACATATTTTTTTCATATTCAATTCTGTTAAATCAATAATTGACTCCTTTTTTTATTATGCATATTATATAATTGAAAGGAAGAACAAAGAAAAATTAAAGCTATATTAATATTTATAATTTAGCATACGGTTCAGTATATTAAGCCCTTGAGCATTATACTTCATCACTGAAAGTATACTCTATATTAGTGAATTTTCCGCCGCTATGTATTTATCCCGATTAAATATTCGTCATTTACCTCTGTAAAATGACTTTCGTGATATCGCACGTGCATATCGCTTGAGAATCTTTATTTAAATAAGTACAATGATTTTAATATATTCTATAACTTGACAGCTTTATATAAACATTTTTAAGCATCTCTCCAGTAGGACATTCTTCATAATATTCAAGAAACTATGTAAAATGTATAATTTGTGAATATAGAAGAATGTTCTTATTATTTTTTCTCAGTCTCGACACATGAAATTGTTCTAAAATTTATTTTTCTTTTTTCCCGTTTTTAAAATATCGCGAAGGCTTATGAAGGTCATAAAAAATTAACGCAATTAACATCTTATCGATTAATATTAAAATCCTTTGATCAAGAACTAATTATCTCAGACAGTAAGAGTTAAATCGTTAACTGAAGGAGGAACGCGGGACTTTATTTCGAACTAGATTCGAGAAACTTGCGATCCAACTGTACCGGTTGCCTGTCAACCCCGAACGCGAATACGATTCACTGGAGCGTGTCTCTTTTCAAGAAATTTCTCGCGGAATCCCGCAGATTGTTGATCTGCGCAATCCCATCGCGTTATTACCGGATCTCCGTTACCCAGGCTATTCGAGATTCC
Organism: Melipona bicolor; assembly: GCA_030673865.1. Lineage (NCBI taxonomy): Eukaryota > Metazoa > Arthropoda > Insecta > Hymenoptera > Apidae > Melipona > Melipona bicolor. The sequence continues at coordinate 3,542,950 of JAHYIQ010000019.1, forward strand.
CATCGAGATACACTACGGAGTCGCCTACACACCGTCGTCCAAGATTTCTGTTCTTGCCCCACGGGATGCCGCGTCGCATCGAAAAAAATCTCCGGCTCGCGAAAGAGAGAAAAGCGAGACGAACCCCTACAGTCCTTCTCGCTCCTTTCATTTCACATTCTTATTTCAAGTTGTTCCTCTCACTCATTTTCGCGTCTCTTTGCCCCTTTTCATTTCTTTTTCCTCAATCTATGTCATCCTGTCTCCTTCACCGTCTATATACGTTTATACGTCCAACTCTCTTTTCATCTTACCAGCTGCCGCCCGCCGTTGCCGCTGCTGTCCCCTAGTCTATTTTCCTTTTCCGATTGTCGAGACGACGACGCAAGACGCGATAAAGGAGCCGAGACTTGCACGAAAGAAAATGACGCCGGTATAATGGAGAGTTCCCGACGCCCTCGGGGGTGTGTACGCGGCTTATACAGAAGGTTTTACCAAGGTGAATCATCTTCAGCTGGATCAATGATAGAGATGGACAAAGGTTCTTGCATTTCCTCGATAAAAGGGAAATATCAATCAATTATTTCTCTCTCGGTAATTAACAAACTGAAAGTCGTTTCGGAATGTTTAACATTTAATAATATTATAATTTTATATTACATTACCCTTGCCCTACGATTCTTTTTTTTTCAATTCTTGAGGCAAGCACTATTTACTAAAATTCTAACGTATAGAAACTATTACAGTTTTTACTTATATACAGTTTTTATTTTTCAATGTTCATTCTAAAGATGTTAAATTTAAAATTCGAATTAAAATTCTGTAGCATTACAATTTGTTTTCTCTTTCAAATCGAAATCGTAATTTATACCACGAATACGACTCGATATTGCAATGACAGCACAGAGTGTGCTAAAAATCGTCGTATAATCGATTGCGTAATGATTCTATATGAAAGTATATAAGTCGAAAAGGAAAAGAACATTCTTTTACTTAAACTACGTTATTAGACAACTTTTTATTGGACTAACAATGAAATTCAAATCATTCAATTAAAAAATTTACATTATCGTTTCAATTTCATTTCAATTTCATTGCCAATTCACTACAACCTGACTAATGCATTGCATAAAGAGATTTTATTTGTATCGTTAGCAATTGCGATTAGTTTGCTGTCTTAGTTGAAAGAAATAATTGTTTGAAAAATGAATAAGAAGAAAACTTTGTTGGATACTGGATACAAAAAACGATCTGAATTTAATTATATCATCAATTAATAATTAAATTAGATTAAATAATCAAATTAGATTAAATTTCTGTAGTCATCATTTGTAATGTTTCACAAATATTCATGTCTAACATATAGGTGCCAGAAATAATAAAAAAAATAGGTTAAAAACATAGAATAAAATCGTACAGTGGATAATCATAATCATATAGGATGCTTCATTTGAAAAAAAAAGATTCAATTTGAAGCTTAATTATCTACACATGTACCAAGTCAATTTTTAACTTCAAACTTCTACTTTCTCGAAAACGAGATTATTATATATGGAAAAATATATTTTATACGCTAATTTTATAGACTAACTTCCTATCGATGATTGTTTAACCTCTACAATTTGGGATTAGACAAATTCAAATATGTTTGATAAATTTTTTTTTCGAAAAAAAAAATTAAATGAAAAAATGTTATTCCTTTTTCTCAATTTATTTTTGCAACTAGAATCACTATCCGGTTAATCGTACCATGGTTAAAATATTCAACATGTACACATCCCTGGCAAAAAGTTTTCGTTCGAATGTTTTAAAGTATTCCTCTGCACTGAAAAACATTGAAATCTTTGTGGTATGAAGTACAGTTGTATTTATTCGAGATACACGGACAAATAAAATTAGCGAGTTCAGTTTAACAAAAGATTTCAATGTTTTTGAATATTCACGTATATTCACGTTTGATAGATAATTTTTTGCCAAGCGTGGTACTGATACTAATAAGAATAACATAAAATTTCGCATAGAGCTGTTTCTCATTATTCTCAGTAAAATGCTTTTAAATGTAAAGGAAGTAATCGAGTGACTGTGATTTCGAGTAATACATTGAAACCACAATGAAGCAAATCGGTGTGCCCGGTAATTTCTTCTCTTGGCCACGTTCCTTCCTCTTTAGATTCCTTTTCTGAAGAGAATAATCTTAGCCTCGAAACGTCCAAGAACATCTGCCGCTTTTGTAAATCGGGTCGCAGAATATCCAATCAACCAGCGGAAATAACGTCTAGATCAGAGATGAGATTTTCCATAAATCCAACTGGATCATTTCTCTCTCGAACTAGCTGTACAATTCGAATCTGTACCAGTGCTTTTAGATCTATCATATTTTTCTTCTCTTCGAGGCCAGGAAACTTATTGCCTCTCGCGACGTATATTCGATACTGTTAATTACGAGATATCGATTCTTAACAGCTTCAAATCTGAAATCTTTCAGATTTTCTCTAAGAATCTCTATCATTGCCGTAGGTAAATGTTAACTCATCGTAACTTTAATGTTTTATTATTAATATTATAATATTATTTGATTTCTATTTTTAATATTAAATTTACGTTAATGTTAAATTAGTACTAAATCATAAAAGATTTAAGTATTTCATTGTCTAATTTTAAAAGTTTTAATTTGAATTAATTTTATTACTAATATCTATCGGAGAGAATATGAATTATAAAATGAAATTAAATATCTTAAATTTTTATAATATAATATAAATTACTAATTGTAATATTTATTTTTGATTCCAAGATATCATTTAAGGATCAAATAAGTATGTTTCCAGATTTCACTATTAAAAAGCGTAACTAACTAAACTAATATTATATTTGTAGTTTAATTAATTTCAATTAATTACTTTTACAAAAGTAATATTTCCATTCATGACATAATAATTTATATATTCTATTTTTACTAATTGTAATATTTTATTAATTGTAATTGTTGAAGTACAAAACCTTCTTTGTAACGTAATTTTCGTTATTCACAAAGTTTACTAATAATAATTATTAATAACACCATAAATAATTAAATCATACTATACTAGCTATATTTATATAGTATTAATGATTTATAATAATATACAAATAAAAGTAATTGATTGCAATAAGATACAATACAAATACATATACACAAAGAATCTCAAAATTAAACTAAAATGTCATACAGCAAGAAGTCTTCAATAAAAAATTAAAACAAAAATATGAAACGTGAAATTATATATATTTACATGTGTATTTCGAAATATCTTTTGTTTTTATTAATGCGTTATTGAGTTTATCACAGACAAAATTCTGCGATAAACTTAATTTACCGATTTTTATGATTAATTCACCTTGAGAAAATATTTCTATATTTTAAATTAACTAACATTATGTATTTTATCTTATTCTGTATTAAGTTCTGTGTGGTACGTTTGTTGCATTTCATGATTCTGTTGTAACTTTTTAACGAAACGTTCATTTGCTATATAAAAGTTCATGTTTATTTTTATCAATAAAATTAACTGGCAAATAAATTGTGAGATACTTTGTACGCGTACTATTCATAAATACTTGAACGGTCAATTAAAAGATTAATATTTCTGTTACATTTTCAATTTTTGTGTTAAAAGAATATTTCTCTATTAACCCTTGCATTTCGTAATAAATGGAAGCAAATGGTCTGCTAAATTGATATTTGTATCGTTCAAGTTTTATCTATGACTTGACATTTCATGAAAATTATGGAAACTTGTAGAATGCGGTTACAAACAGATAGTTACTAACAATATTTAAATTGTTACAATTTCATAAAAAAAAAACAATAAATTTAAGTTCACTTTAAATCTTGAAGCCTCTGTTAAAGTTTAAACAAATTATTTTAGAACATTTAATTTAAAATCCATTGTTATATTCGAGCATTATTCATTGAATATTCAGTATCGGTATTTGCTATAAATATTGGGAACTTTGTAATATCGATGAATATTAAAGTAAATTATCTTAAGTATAGTAAAATAAGTTTTTTTGATAGCAAGATTTTTATTTTCGTATTCTATCTGAAACTTTAATTTTTAAAAACAATTATTTATCTATACTCATCGCGACTTGTGAAAATATTTTTTGCAAAAGTTCTACGATCCATGTTTCTATTTAAAAGTTCCTTAACTTTTTTGATCCCTAAAAATAATTTTTTTTTTTTTTTTTTTGGTATCACTTTATTTCATATTAAAAATGAAATTTGTACAGTATCAATTTTGTAGACTTTATATCATTGCGATTCTATAAACTAAGGGAAATATCAATTTCGAATCTCTTGGAAGACGATTCCGTTAGATACGCCCTTTTTCGAAATATGATGAGTGACTGTATAAGTATACATACCTACATGCCTTTTACATTGAAACGTTGTTTACAACACGCGGCTTTTCCAGAATTCGCTGATCCACATTAGGCACGTTCGACTTAATGCCGCGCCAAGCGAAACATCTCCATCTTTAATTGTTGTTTCAGTTTTTTAACGGAATAAGTTTCAATTTTCTGCACTTGTTTGAGATTGTTGATCTCTTTACGTTAATAACACGGGTTACTGATCAATGATACAGTGAAACTGATATATGAAGTGAAGTTCAGTACAGACTATCGATTTAATCTCGAAACGCTCTGCTACGATCTCATTGGTATTTTCAAAATGTCAATTTCGTAATTTCGTAATTGTTATAATTGTAGTGGCGAATGATAAATTATGCAAGCTCTCAGCTTTCATTAATTGGGCGAGCGTTTCAGTCTGAAAAAATTTGACACATTAAAATTTTGAAGTCATTGTCGGAACGTGATCGAATTGCGATTGGAACGTGAATGCGTATAATTAAAATCAGTGATTCCTATGAGAAATGATTCCTATCAGCGATTTCGTATATCAAAATGTCATTAATTAAAAAGCTTCTAGTATTTTATTAGTGAATTTATTTTATTAAAAAAAAAATTCGGCAACATTGTATGTAACTAAATAACTAAATGCATTTAATTGTAATGAGACTATTATAGATAGTTCTCAGCAGAAGAATATATATATTCTATAAAATATATTATATATTCTTTTGCTGAGAACTATATATAATAGTCTCATTAACTGTGAATTTGTTATGTATATATGTGTGTGTGCGCGCGCGCGCGCGCGTGTGTGTGTGTAAATATATAGGGATTAATAATTCTAAATTAGAATTCCTAATCGATACACAATGAAAGCGTGATTCCCTTCTGAAAATGATAAAATTTCTCCTGGTTGAAGTAATCTTCAAAATAATATTTGATTGAATCAAGCGTCAAATATGAGTAAATCGATAGTGGATCGATAGTGTGAATTGTACCTAAAAATCGAAACCACGTGATAATAATTAATGTCAGCTTCATCTATTTTTATGAAACTTTGGTAATTCATTATTTGTATTTTAACGAAACAATTAATTTTATATATACACGTGGATAAATAATTATAAATTAGTTATAATTATAATAGGAATAAATAATAAGGTTATAAATAATCCATTGCAATTTCATTGAATCGACTTTTTTGTTTCGTAATTACTATCGATAATTATTGTCGATGAAAATTATTCCTAAATTTTTACTGAGATAGAGAAGATTGAATATTCTATTAGAAAATAAAAATGCTCAATATAATTCAGACAACATTAGATTCTTAATTTTCAGATTTTGAAGTTGCTACATTAAAATTCCAATCTGTATAGTAATTGCACTTCTTGAAATTTTATTATTATTAAAGTTCTGAAATAATCAACTCTATGTGTTTTTAGTAACAAATTATAACATTTCATACATTGATAAAAGTTTTTGATAATCTTTATTTCTCCCTGTTGTTTGGAAAGGATCCAACAATGCTTGAAAAGAATAGAAGTATATTTACATACTGTATTTAAAATAAATTCTGTCCTTTCTACTTCGCTTCAATGGAATAAGTAATTTAGAGTTTTAACGTTGAAATATGAAACAAAATAGAATAACATGCTTAATAAATTATAAGTTTCAAAGTGTAAAATTTGATTAATAGTAATTGAAACTTTATGTTCGATAATCTTTCATTCCAACCAATTCTTCATTATTTCAAACATTGCCAATAATCAGCACTGTTTTTAAAAAGAAATTCTAATAATTCATGTTTTATTAATTTAATTTTTCAGTGTCCAGTTGTATCATGACAATAACAATCTTCACAATCATTTGTGGACAATTTTTTCGTGGACTGTAACATTGATGACAGTATTTTCCGCATCTAATCGTGAGTCGCATGCATTTTTGTTCTTTTGCTTACTTAAACGTGTGATTCTGAAAGTATAAATTGACTTATTTATGTTAGTTAATTGAATAGAATAATAATATTTCTTTTTTATATATATTCTTCATTGATTTATATGCTGGATATCGCATTTTTTAATGTTAGTAATAATATTATACATAATATTATATATAATACTATAATTATATTTATAAATATATTATGATATATTATTATATAATTATAATTTGTAATAAAAATAATATATAATAAATATAATTGTAATATATTATATTTATTATACATATTATATTATAAATATATAACTATATATAAATATATAGTTAATTAATATGAATAATGTAATTAGTTTATAGAAGTACTTATACCTTAAAATCTCAATATGTAATCTCATATATGTATGTTTATTGTAGTATAAGCAGAGTATAGTCACAATTAGTATAATTATTTGCAATGATAAAATATTCTTATAGATATCTTTATATAAATAAACAAATAACTAATTCTAAAATTACTATTTCATTTGTGTATTTTGTAGTGTAAAAGAAAATTGCAATTACAATTATCATAATACTAATAATTATGCAATACGTTATTATAATGGATTATAATGGATTATAATGGATTACGTTATTATAAATGAAATATTTATGGCAATATCCTAGGGAAATTCTTTTATCAAAGCACATCTTTGATTCACATGATACAGCTTTATTATACTATTTATTATATCAATTACTCCATATTATTTATTACATTTATTTATTTACTATTTATTATATTCAAGAGCGAGAAAATACTTTGCTTCAAGTAAATTTTGGGATATGTTTTCAAAGACGTATTTTAATGAAGGGATCACCAGAGTAAACTTCTATTAATATTTCACTTAAAATTAGAAACGATTAGTCTATTTTTTCCACATTTGCTGTTGAAGTCCGTTCAAATTTTTAGCATTTTAATAATTTATTAAATTAACAAAGTAAAATATATGGTGAGTGTGAGTGTATTGGCTTTATGCGATGAGAATGTGAGTGTAGTCTGTCGTATAGATGTGTGATATATATGTATGTCGTGTATGGCATGTGAGGTATTGTTATTGTTTTCGGACTGGGCCGGTAAGAGTCGATTCGTAGAAGAGAAACCGCGGTGTGAGAAATTGAGAGAAAAGAATAGCGAGTTAAGACTAGTGAAGATAGTGAATGATTGAGAGAGTGAGGAATCTAAAGCTTTACTGTTTTGTCTCTGTGTTTGTTCAATATATTCTTTTAAAATCACTTCGTCCCACTATTCCATTCACAATGAGGTCCTTAAAACATTGAATAAAATGAGAAAATTCAAAATGAAGGAATATTAGTCTGTTATAAAATATGTTGAAAATAAATAAAACCTGTAAAGTATTAATATATTATAGTATTATAAAAATATAAAATATATAATGAATATAAATATATTATTATAATATTGAATATGAATTGAATATACTCTCAGTGAATATCGTTAGGTTCATAGATAATTGTAGTAATTTATATTTTATATTTTATATGACAGAGATTTGTGATAAAATTAAATTCAATTGAAAATTTCAAAATGAAGTAGTTTATCTTATATTATTATAATCATCAATAGTCAATGATATTAATTATAAGTATTATATAATATTTTAAATACTAAATATATAATAATAATAACAATACAACATAATATTGTACTATAGAAGAAAAAAATTTTACTATCCATAAACACTGAGTATTAATGATAAAAACTATCATAAGACTCTTGAGCGGGCATTAGTCAGGATTTCTAGCTCAGGATTTTCAGTTTAATCCGTTCCATATCCATTGCTAGGGTCTTACTCATGTACCCAGGTGGTGTTTGAGGCATTGAGCATGATGACTATAATTTATAAGGATAATAATTTCTCAGCAATTGACGATGCGTTAGTATATTGTACACGACGTATATGTATATTTTCCATATTTGTACGTTTGTGGTGGTTATAGAATTACATATGTGAACAAATGACAATCACTGTAACCGATAGTCGTCCATGTGTAATTGAATCGATTATCTTGATTTATCTTCTTATTTATTACTTTTACGAGTTATTCTTTATCTTGCAATTAAAAAGTCTGAGACTTAGAGTCAAGTTTCAATGAGTATTGCACCCGAGGAAAAAAAAAGCTATAAACCGAAATGACCCGGCAACTTCCGTAGAAAAAGGTAATTATTAATGGTTTGCCATCCACTGAATGGGAAGTCATTGTTACTATTTTGTCACTGCACTCGCTTTTAGTATTTGCAGTAGTAACAGTTTCTTTCTTAGGCAATATACATCCTTGCTCAAGAGTCTTGTTTCTCGTCCATAGTAGATTTAGTTTCTAACTGTAAATTATATATACATTAAAAACTACACATGAAACAAAATTGACTCGCGATTATAATTCATTTTCAACAAGTATCTATAGCGCGTCATCTGTGTTCCATTTCTCTTCTTACACGTTGCTTCATTTCTGCCAATAATGAAAAAAAATTTAATTTTTCATTAAGTGGTAACTCGATTGAACTGAAATATCGATAACTTCGAGTATTAAATTTAATTTCTCTGTATATGAAGAATCCTATAGTGTTATGAAATTCATTAAATGAATCTAACTTGTATCTAACCGTTGATATATAGTTCGCAATTGACCTCTGTCTTCACTCTCTTCTTTCTTTCCTTTATCCTTATCCCCTCTTAGTTTTCATCGTGCCGCCTAGTCCTTATGGCTTTGCTTCTTTTCATGTACACGTGGCTCTAGCCAGGTGTCGGTAGACAACCACAAGCGTCCATTTATAGTTCCCTTCTCCCATCTACCTTTCCGTTACCCCACTAATGTAAGAGTAGTGGCCGTCTTTACCAGCGTATAGATAAATGACATCCCGGCCAGTGGTTTCTCTGTGGATAGACAGTTAACCATCTCTTGCTATTTACACAACTACCAGAGCTGAGATTCGGTTTCATTCTCAGAGCTGTTTGTACAGTGTGTCGAGAATGAGAGATGACGAGCGGGAAGGGTGGAAAGGTGTGTACGGTCGAAGGACACCTGAAAAGAGAGAACGGGTGAAACGTGAGTAGTGAGCACCGGTGTAGCACCTCTGAAATCTTTGGTATAGTACAACTACGTAAAGTTTTGCTTAAACGTGGGTAACTCCATATCTCTCCATCTCTCTCCTTCTCTTTCTGCCCTTTTACATGATGTTTGCATCGTTGTTATGCCAACTTTCATGTCAACTTTCATTGATCGTGTATCTTTTGTCTTGCTATGTCTATTATGTACGTAACGTTCACCGAGTTCTGTTTGAAACTCATCTATGTTTCTGAATGATATCATATCCAAATATTACAGTCCATGGGGTATATTTCCAAACAATTCGGGATGCGAGGCAACTATCTCATTAAAATGTACCCTCACACAAAAGTCTTTGAAAAAGTACTATATAAGCAAATAAAAAGTATTATATAAGCAAATATAAGCTATATAAGCCCCTGAATTATTGATGAACGCATTAAGAATAATGAGTTTACTATAGATAACAAGTACTAATTATATTTCACTCACCAATTTAATTTGTGTGTATTTTGGTTCACGTTAATAAAAGATAAAAGTCAAGTTTCGTAAAATAATGGTATTTGATTATTTATTATTTCGATATAGTTTTTATTTTAATCATAATTATTACTCTGTCACTTCATTCTGTTCTTAATTTATCGCAAAATTTTACGACATTAAGAAAAGAGACAGTTTAACTTAGATGCTAATATTTGTTTCAAAGTTCAAAAAATTAAATAAATCAATAAAGATTCCAAAAAGTGTTAGTATATTAAAATGCACATGCAATTCAAAAATTTTATTATTTACGATAAATATAAATACTAAACATTACAAATAAAAAATATCCTAAGACTTTAAGTGCGAGAGTAGGTGTATTTAATTACAATTAACGATTTAAATAAAGAATAACTCAAGGTATATAGGTAGATTCTTATCTTCATTTTCTGTATAAACAAATTACTTTATTAGATTGATCTATTTTAGAATGAATTTCAAATTTTCTTTATGGATAATTATTAAATAAAAAATTCTTTTCAAATCATAATTTTACAAAATTGCGATTACTGCTGACGATAGAAGCATTTGAAATAAAATATATCTACTGATTTATAAATTTATTGATTTATAAATAGAAATGTATAACACCAATTTCCAAAAATTTTAATTATTGTAGACAATAATTTACAATTAGAATTTGTTTTTACCAACAAAAATCAACTTTAAATATTTAGTAATAATTAAAATATTTTGGAATAATTCAAAGTCATACGTTATATACTAAGTAATATATTTCTATTTATAAGTCAATAATAATCTTTTACTTGAGATATGTCAGCCTTTTGCAGTGATAGCGGTTTTAGAAAATATGATTCTGAAACTAATGAATAATTGTAACACTTTAATTTACAATTAGGAAAGTTAAAATATAAAATTGAAAACCATATTTATACAATGTTATACTTCTAAAAATTAAAACTTTCCATTTATTATTTATTCAATTACTACACTGTCGATTTTTATGTAAATTGTATTTTTGAACAGAATTGAAGAAATTAAGCTTTGTTCTAGTCATTAAATATGATCATAGTAGTATATCTTATTGTTACATATTTTATATTTTTGTATATCATATTCATTCAGTGCATTACTGGATTTTTTAATTTCACATAAATGCATAAAAACCCACAGTTTAGAGATTATCTATGAAACAAATTTTATTTTTCAATGATTTAAGGTAGTTTACTCCCTTAATTGGTAAATTCTATGTATTCTTGTCAGATTCTGAAAGAAAGGTCAAATAAAAGAATACGAAAAACGAAGATCGAAACTTAATGAAATATATTATATATAATGAAACAGTAAAACATTGGTATTCGTGAACATGACAAAATTAATTGTAAAATAAAATTTTTCTCACACATAGTAAAGTTATTTCGAAACTATTTATAATGATAAAAAATTTAATACTTCTTTTTTATAATATTAAATTTTTATTAACAAAATCCGAATTATATAATATATTGACGGATGAAATATATTTTAATTGTAGTTTTTTGCGTAAAGTGTAGAGAATGATGTAGAGAAAATTACAACAGTTTTTTATAGTATTATTTTTTGACATTACTGTATATTATTTATTTAATGTCTACACAATATTTAAAGAAAATAATAATACACAGTATTGAACGATATAGAAAATATTCTAGTCACTCTCTTTTGAACACTACCCATTCGAAGCTTCCATTCTTCTAGTTCATTATGGTAAATTTGTTCATAATCCCAAAACTAGGAAAACGGGTAACATTCGGTTAACTATAAGTTAATTATCGTATTACATTCAGGGTGATCTTATTTTTAGAAGAATAAAAGTCAGTTGGTCAACATTGATGTATTATACAGAATTTGTTGTAGCTCTGTCAATTTCGTTTTTAGATACAGTAATTTGAATAGAAAGGAACATAGAATTTAATTAAGCATTTTACTCAAAAAGATCCTGAATGCGTCTTGCACTCAACAGTATAATTACAAATCGTGGAATGTTAGCGCGAGCATGAATCGCGTTCTAGCGTTGAATGATTTTTGACCGAACAAACGTCATCGATAAATCGCTCTCAATTGTCACCAACGTGTACTCCTAACCCCACGCTGGTTTCCGAAAGTGGAACTGCAGCCCATGTTGGTCAGCGGAAGCGAAATCAGCAGGTCGTGTCGAAAGTTTTGCAAAGCTATGCTCTAGAGATACAGTCGAATGTCTGATACCGCAGCCGTAATTTCTCGGTGTCGTGTTCTGCGTGCGCGTGTGCGTGTGCTTGCATGGTATATAAATCCGCGCTGTTACAGATGAAAAAAAAAAGAAGAGAGAGAAAGCATTTCGTTCGGAGTCACGAGTCATGACAGCTTAACCCTAGATGGGTATTAGTTCCCGTTTAAAAAGGAAATTTTCTAGATAAAAATGAAGCGTGTGTTTGACGAATGAATTATACGTCACGATTATCATAGTGAGATTCCAAATCTCTTGATCGATTAAGATTCGTTAAAAAAATGTTGCTGCAAAATTGAACATGAATTTCAAGGACAATTTTTTACGTTTGCTTACATTCTTCTTGTCAAAGGAATCATAAATAATTATCTTGGAAGAGTTTAACTTATTTTAAAGTTTCATTAGCTCTTACATGATCTTTATTAACAATAGGTTTATATTTCATAATTGGATGTAAAATAAATAATAAATAATTGTCTATATAATTAGAAATAGTGTAAATAAATAGTGTTAGTAACGATGAAACAGGAAATAGTTTTTTAACAACTAAAATATTTCACATGAAATTTTATGATTATAGATTACTCGGAAATTGTTTATTGCATGAGAAAATGTTTGGTACCGAAAAGGATACGATTTGATGTTACTAGTTTTGTGTAGAATACATATATTTTATAAAGGCTTGCTATGTTTTTTTTAAATGAAATCGTATTGTTTGTCGATGTAACTAGTTGTTATGTGTAAAATATTATTTAATTAGTTATGTGAAATAAATACCATTAGTTTAGGAAATATTGAATAATGAATATTATAAGATATGAATTAACGCTTCTTTTACAGATTATAGATTGCATTTTTGCTCTAACAATTAGTAACTTATTCCATTTATTATGAAAACTTGATGTTTAGAGTTATGATATCTATGTAGTTTTAGTTAGTTATTAATCGTTCAGTTTTTACGAAATTCGAATTAAAAATTTATTTTTTTATGGCAGTTGGATGAGAGATCATGCATTCCATCAAAAAATTCAAAGATCCAACGAGAAATGTTAATTTAAAGAGTGATAGTACTACATTATAGCAATAGAAGTAATAGAAGTAATCAGTAAGCACACAATGATAAAATTCTTTATAAAATCCTTAAACATATTGTAATTCTTTACGTAAGGTAGTGAAGTAAAACGCAAGATGTCACGTAGCAAGAATTACCTTGGTCTGCAACATTTTTGTCCTGAAAATATCTTGCTTTGATCTAAGATATCTTCTACTTGTCCTCTATTGAAAATGTATGGAATTTTATAGAGGCAGAGATTGAATAAACCCATTTAATGAACTTCGTGAACGAATTCTATTAGCTTAGAATGAGGATCAATTATCCCAGGATTGAATTGATTCAATGATATTAACTCTTTAACTGCGGATATATTTTAAGAAATTATATCGGTAGAAAACCAAAAAATAACAAAACTGAAATAAGTCGATAAATTAATTTAATTTTAGATACATGTTTCTATGCACTTTCAAACAGGTATATTATGCTTGCTTACAAGAAGATTAAATCACTGAAATCGCTTATTGATGTTATTTCTATTTCATAAATTTTACTTCGATGTTATTGAAGTTAAAAAGTTAAATATTCAATACATTTAACATATTAAATTATACCTCGATAACTAAGAAACTTTTTTAATCAAGTTCTTCTCTTTCAATAGTCGAAACAATATTTGTAATTTTTAGATTTGTGAAATTTCGTTTTTTAAGCTGTTGCGGATTTTTTTATAAGTAGTGTGTTTCATTTATAAAGGCAGATGCTTTTTCTCGCAAGCTCAGTATACAACATAAATGAAAGAAATCATATTTTTTCGATGAAATCTTGCTTATCTGTCACGTTTATTTTTCTACAATCAGCTATAAAAATATTCGAACATTACCATAATTTCGATCATTATATTTTACATTTATATAAATATATAGAAAAATATATACAAATTTTTGTTAAGAAAAATACAAACATCATTTATTAAATAATCGAAAGCAACGAATTTATATCGAATTTTGAAATCACAAAAATATTCGTACATTATATGAACTACTATATATGTATATTAAATGTTGACTGATAATTAATATTTTATTGCTCAACATGCTGCAAACGTGTTATTTCATAATATAATTCAAAAACTTTGCTATTCTATACAATGATATATATATTTTTTATTTAACAACATTTATTTTTGAATTAGACGACATTTTTATATCGTTTACGTTTGTTTATAATAAAAAAAACTTCGTTCTGCATTTTATTTGTTCTCAGAATTTAATTGAATGAAAATTAAATATTAATTGAATATTAACATTATTATTACAATTACTGCCTCGTTTACTGGTAGTTTTCTCAGAAATTTGACATATTAATTACCTATGCAGTTTGAACAGTTTAATTTTCAGAAGAAAAAAAACAATATTATGAAAAGTGAAGGATACATTGAATCATTTAATGCAAAAATGGTATAGACCTATTTGATTGCTAGATTACCATATTTCGAAAACTTAACTTTCACTTCATTTTGTTCAAAAATAAATAAAAAGTAAAAAATTTCGAATAAATATTTCTTTAAATAATTATTTACACATATTAACAATAATTATTCATTATTCGTGACAACTTTTTTTTTTTTGGTTTCAAATAAAGTAGGTATTTGAATAATAATGCAAATGATAATTACTTTCATTTTAAATTTTATGCGTATTTTCATATGGATACATTCGGTCATTATGCATATATGTGTAACATTTGAAAGAAAATTAATTGTAAAAGCTAATATGAAAAGAACTGCACGATAAAATTATTTTGTATTTATATATTAAACATCTTTCCTTATGTACAACATAATACATATAATTAAATAAATATAACAAAAAAATTCTTACTAGAATAAATCTTTATCTGAATATATTATACGAATAAATATTTATTCGATTCAATAGTGGCGAATAAAACTTAATGACTTACCTGCCATCCGAATAAAATTTTGCCCAATATTATTTGATACTGCATTTTACAGAACTTTTACTTCATCCCTTATTATTTTTTTTTCTTTTTATCTTACATCATTTTTGGATAAAACAGTTCAATTGCATCGTAAAAAGAAAATAAAAAAAGAATTGGTGTTAAGAAGTTTAAACTTTAATATCTCAATTTCAATGGAAGCATGTAACATGGGCCTTTCTCCTTATAATCACATAATCAGAGGTTATAGTTCATCACTTTACATAGTTCATATCAGAATGTTCTAACAATATTTGTTCTATCAATTGTTTCTTATTAATACTAGTCAACTATTTTAACAATTATACAAATTAAATTATAAATTTACTTCGTGATAGATTCTAGCGATTAAGTCATAGAATCTTAAACAATTTCGCGTGCGCACAATGTGTACGAGCAAGCCGCGATCCAACGATTTTTATCGAAATAGTCGTGCAATATCCAACACGAAAAAAGAGCAAGTTGAGAAGATTTTTTATCGTGGAATTCAACATGATGAGCGTGGAACCGGAGTTAAACGAGACTTTCATAATAAGGTACGGAAAATGGTTCAGCATACTCGTCGAAGCGTAAGATCAGTCCATATTTCCGGTAATTTCTAGGCAATTTCCGAGCTCCGAATGCTTGGTTGCCCAATTGCAGAGTGAGACGATATTATTGAGATTTTCATATGGACCATACTTAACAGCGTAGCGTTTAAGACAGTTTCCTCCCGCTCGTATTTTACGGTCTAACGGAAACTCCTTCTTCCCCTTTCTGTTGTTCTCCATTCTTCCTGTTGAAGGGAAGAAAAGAGAAAAGATGAAATGAAAGTCATCGGGGAGGGTTTTATACCTACCAATGTCGCGACCCTCTAAGTAAGCCACTTCTTGAGCTTTTATTCTATTAAACGGAAGATACTTACTAAATTACATTAACTCTCTGACGTTTCTCCATTTCTCTCTTTCTCTCTCTCTCTCTTTCTCTTTCTTTTTTTCTGTTTTTCTCGCGTGTGCGAGCGTGTCCTATATTTCCAAAACAAAAGAGAAGGATATACCAAGTTCCGAGTTCCGAGTTTCAGAGTACAGGAAACGTTAAAGGATTTAACAAGACCGCGATATTTCAATAGGACTCTACTTTTTCAATGGGTTTTGCTCGCTGTTATACAATAGCTCGTGAAAGTATTCGTAAACTTTTATTGCGAGTGTCTATAAAATATTTTTAAATTTCCCTCGCACTGTCATGAAACACGATTGTTACGATTATGTTGGTAAAATTTGAACCCAGTCCGAAATATAATAAGATGTACTATATTTATAATAGGAAACTTTATAATAATTATTTTGAAGTTTCGTTAAGTCTGCAATGACACATGATTTCATTAGTATGAAAGTTTATGAATAAATTACAGAGTATGCATACTGCGAATAGAAAATTCATATAGAGCACGAAAGATCACTTGAAACGTGTAATAAGTATGAGAAATATTGAATATTGAAATTCGTGAGAAATTGACTATTTCAATATTTTTATAATCTCAATGAATATATACTTGTAGTATACTTAAATATTTTGTAGTTTGCTGTGTACATGTTCAAAGTTTTATCAATATAATTGTGATAACACTAATGGAAGTATGTTAAAATAATTTCAAATTTCATCAACACTATAATGAGACTCGATTATTGTGATTATATTGCTCAAACAAATTTAAAAATATTTAGAAATCCCACAATATTTAATACATATATTATATTTCACAGAAATTATAAAATTATTTAAACAATCAATTATAGATTATATTAATAAGAAATTATAAAATTATTTAAACAATCAATTATAGATTATATTAATAAGTTTTAATATTTGATGAAACCGTATTTGATACTTCTCAAATCTATGTTTAAGATAGTAATTCACACTACATACTAATTATTTACTAAATATATTTCTAATATCTTACAATATATATAACATTTTCAGATTGGTTTCAAATTTTACTAATCTAATTATAATAACTGTCTCTCATTATGCGTATGTATAGAAGTACTAAAATGTATTGCAAGCATACAAAAATTGTAATATAATTTATATAACGATTAAATTCTTATAAACAGGTATATAATTAATATTAAAATAGTTTCATTAAATACAATCATTTATTAATATATTGAATAATTAGCTATTTAACTATTTTTATGATCTTTCCAAAGCAGTAGGTAATTTTGTAATAATTAATCTTGCAATTTCTATATTTTCAGATTTGTTTAAAATTTTATTTACATAGTTGAGTCTTTATAGAGCTGATAAAATTTCAAAATAACTACAAAAAGTTTCTCATGAGTGTTCAAATACTTTCGTAGATATAATTTAAAGAATAATTCGTTAAAATTCCTTTTTCCTTAACTTTTTATTTATTTTTCATCTGACTTGTCATTTCGTTTGATTTATCAAGAAATTGAATATTATCGTGTTATGTAAGAAGCACGCACGTCGAAAATGATCGACATTTGTTAGGAAATTCATGTCTATCAAATATATTATTTTTAATAAATTGGAATTTCGATGTGTTAGAAACCATAAATAAAAAGTAACGGTCGCATAATGCATACTACGTTTTCATAAAGCGATTTGCTTTCGGATGAATATCGCCAGGTGATTGAGCGAGACACGCTATATCGATATGCGGTTCACGCAAGTCGCTCGTCACGAGACGTGGCGAATCAATTTACAAAGACAAATTGGCCGAACGAGGCTGAAAATCACGAGGAATCGTCGCTCGTAAATTGAAATGCAGCTACGATTTCATCGTTTACCGAGTCGTTGGATTTGCACGATCTCTCTTAACTCTGGCTCGTGTTATACGCCACACCTTTTTTTTTAACACGGTATTTCCATTCTGTGCCTCGAGCTGCTGTTCGATGTTGCAAAAAATACCAAATGCCTGCAATGATTATTTTGTAGCCAGTGCTACGTGTTTAACCAGCATTTCAGGTATTTGCAATCCCTGCGACATAGAAAAACAACGGAAACCCTTTGATGTCCAGAAATCCTCGAAAGATCGGCTTTGAAGGTTCGTGCATCACGGAAAATCAAAAGATTTTTAAGATCAAACTAAATCAAAGCTTGCGTTAGAAAGAGCTGTTTCTAGTTACTCTTATCGATCGAAGGATTCTCTCAAACAATCGTTTGAGGATTTAAAAGGAAATAGTAGTAATTAAAAGAAAATCGAAATACAGAAAAATTCTTTGAGTTGCGATATGATGATTTTTCAGAAATGTTTTCACGTTTTTTTGTTTTATGCGTATATTAAGACGTAGTAAGTGTTACTTCGATAAAAATAAATAGTGATAAATAATGAAAAATAATAAAAATAAAAAATGAGTAATTGTATACCTATACAGTTGTAATTGAATTACTGTGTTGTAACTAAATTATGCAATTGAATGACAGTGAAATTTAATTAGCGTAACTGTGATCGTTGTGCCAACTCAGGGCGAAAAATAAACGAAAACAAAGACATCGAGACACGCGAGAATTTGCTCACTCGCGCGCGCCGAAATTGCAGAAAACAGTTTTGCGAAGAAAGGGTTTCGCTTGCTGAAAATCTCTTACCACGGTTAACAACACGCACGCACGCGAATGAGTACGTTTCAGTCTGAAGCGCCCACTCGACGAACAAAATCGACGAGAGAGAGTAAGTCGCACGACTCAAGGATGCGGAAACAGCAGCAACCACGTACTCGCTTGTCGAACCGTGACGTCGCGAGTCCCACTGTTCCCCACAGGAGTACCCAGAATTCTCTCTTTGCCACGGCCCCTTTCTCGTCGTCGTGTCGTCTGAAACTCGTAAAGCAGAAGGACTAGCGCGCTGGAGGATGCTCTGAGAATTGCGTACGACTTCGATATTCCCCAGCTTCGCGTTTATTTTCTCTCTCTCTCTCTCTCCCTCTCTTTTCTTCATTTTCTTTTTCTGTTAACATTTCGTCGACGTCTTAAGTACTGCACGCGACTACCGTCACGCATATAAACAGAGCAGCTATACTTCACCGTCAGCGAATTTCTCCTGTCGATTTTTTGTCTAAAGATTCTTCTTTCCGTCGGAACGTTCGACCGTGCGAAACGGAAGGAAAACAACGGAAACAGAATGCGAGAGAATGCGCGCGAATCGCGGGTATTAATACAGTTGCAGTTACGATTGGATACACACTTTGGAATAAACGAACAGCTTCGATCGGTGAAAATAAAATTATTTCTATTGCACATCATCGATGTGTAATCGTTTAGTGTTATGGTAAAAAAATGCAATAAAAGTCTAAGTAAATTTGTCAAATTTCGAATATTTAAAATAAAAAGGGAAGAATTTTAAACGTTGCATGGATCTTGAATAAATTAGCGTTTTTTTCTTTCTGTCTTAAAATTAGATTAATTTGAAAATATTGACAGTGTTTCTTACATTGTTTTAAAGAACAAAAATAAATTAAAATCAGAATATTACAAAAATCTATATACAATAATTGCCGCATGTATAATAAAGGGAATAAAATTCATTCTGATTATACAGTTCGAGACGAAGCACGAAGGTCATTTTTGGATTTTTTATATTTCAAAAAGAATAATATGTACAAAGGTTTTGTGTTAAAAATTGTAAATATTAAAAACAGTTAGAATAATATGATAGGATACATTGAAGAATAGTAATAATCTAATTAAAAAATTAGAAATTTGTCATAAATAAAAAGTATCAGTGTCAAAACATACTTCTTTATAAATTTTTATGTTCCTATGGATGATCATATTTCTTCATAATAAGAAACTCGAACATTTATATTAGGAAAAACGTAAAATTATGTTCTTATAATAATTAAAAATTCTTGCGCTACTTTTTAATTCAATGGATATTTTCGCTTTGGCCGATTCCTAGATAATTATATTTCATGAATGATTCCTTGTACCAAAATTCTATCAGATAGATACCGATTGTAAATTAAAAGTAACATTGATTATACCAAAGATTATTTTATTTACATCGTAAATAGAACATGTATTTGTAAAATATGTTATTGAAAATGCGGACCAGATTCGTTGAAAATTTCGTCGAGAACTGTGTACCAAAAAAATGGTAAAAATATACGCGACACGGCTTGTAAAAACCATTTTCCACAATGGAAATACTGACTCTGGATGATAATTTTAGCCAAAGGTGGAATCAGTTTCCAGAAAATAGCTATTAACTCTGCGGTAGCTGCCGGCACGGGTCTCCCGTTAGTCAGGATTATTTATTATTATAAAATCGCAACGACAAAAACGAGCTTTGCTCGGATTTTCGGAAAGAGTTAATACTTGTACTATATAAAGATTCAAACTGAAATGGTTGTAAAGAACCAAAATGATACCAACTGTTACGGGTGTGAACAATTCTGGTCGATATTCTCGAATGGTTCTGTATCGGTTCAGAAACAATTCTACGTGGGTTTTATCGGATTGTTTTTCACTACTGCTTTGATGAAACTCGGTGAAATTCGGTGGAACTTGTGTACCATTCCACACTGTTTCGTTCCATCGTTCGTATTCGCACGACGATCGGATTGAATAATTTATCGTCGTTTAATTCGTGATAAATTTTCAATTGAAACAAAGTTGTCGAAGAATTAAAAAACTCGCACATAAAATCACAACACAAATTAGGCTTACTGAAGAGAAATATACGCGAAGTTTGATCAAAATGTTTGTGCCATTTTTGTTCATTTGGAAATATACACAGATATTTATTTATCATTATTTATTTTCGTCTTCTTAAAAAAATAATTCTATTAATTATGTTATATCTACTTAATTTAATTATCTTTTCTACACTTAGAAATATTTTTAAAATACACTTTCTGATCGAAAGTTCAATAGTTCGCATGTCAAAGATTTTTGTTCATAAATTGGTATTTTTCTATGTCTTTTTTATATTTTGGAAGAAAAATAATTGCAAGGTATGATATTTGATGAATATAATAGTTATGGTGTCATTACTTTGTTGCTTTTAGTCAAGAATTCTCGAAGAAGCAGTGTGATTTCAGCTAGTGCATCGTCGTGGTGCAAATTGTAAGCTATCAATCTGAAATATAATTTGAATTATTTGAATTGCACAATAAATTTGAATATAAATTGTGATGCAGATCAATATATCAATAATTTTTTTAATGGGATATTTTTCGACTGGGAAAATTAAAAATTACATGTAGTTCTCGATCAAATCTCGTATGTACTTATATCACATAAATTTTACAAAAGCTAAAATAATTAACTGTATTTTGTATACGTCTATAATATTTCATAAGTTTATTTTTGCAAGATTTATTTAAGATAATTTATTTATTTAATAGTAAATTCCGAGATAAAGTGGACTCAATACTATTATACCACAATAGTATTGTGACATAAATTGAAACTTTTATAAAAAGTAGTTGCAAAAGATTTTTCGTAAGTTAAACCCATTATTTTTTTATTTTGTCGTATATCTGTTATTAGAACCAACTAAGAAATACAAGAATTAATAAAAATTTAATTTTTGTAGTACAATTCTCTCTAGACTTCTCAATTAAAAGACAGAATCGTAGTAATGTAAGTTACTCTTATGATGTTTCTCGTAAAATTACATTTTGTATTTACTATTATTACTTGTTAAATATTAAAATGAAGTATTGTTATTTCTTAGTAATAAATAGACTAGTAACAATAGTTGGCCATGAAACTAAATATATAGATTCTTTAACATTTGGAATTAAAACGCTATTAATTCGAATTATAAAAATTTGGACTTACATCACTATATCTTAAAATATTATGATTTTGTCATTTCATCCAGAAAAATTTCTGTCAATGCATTTTTATCCATCCTTCAACGTACAAGTGTAACAAACTTTCATACAAATGAAGAAATATATATGTCACAGCAATGTTACACTATGCGTATATATTATGATATTAAAACAATGCTCATTTTTGCACAATATTACCCTAATGTTACATAGATTGTTAGGTAAATATATGTACATACATCATGAATATTCAATATTATATCTACAATATAGTAGGAGAAAGAATTGCTATTGGAAAACACTTTTAAAACAATTTAACAAATTATTTGTTAGGAATATACAGATAAAATATTTTTAAATTCTAGAAATGAAAAGTGAGAATTCTACATCTAATAAAAAAATTCAAACAGAAAAAAAAGTTACAGTTCGTGAAGAACTCTTAGATGGTATTCACAATGATTTAAATTCATATAACACGAATATAATAGTACTTGTAACATTTTTATTTAACTTCTGAATATTTTATATATTGATTGTTTATAATGAATGCTTCATCAAATAATACAGACTACAAATGCAGGTTTCTCTAGAGATTTAATTTCTCGCAGTTAAGACTCGTTAAGAAAAATTATATAATATTTTATAATATATTAAGAACACATAAATGTGAAGAGTTCAGTGTAATTAGTATAAATTCTTTTTTATAATTAAAATTGATTCAAAATAGTTTGGTCGAAATATTTGCATAGGATAAGTTGTTCAACTGGTTTCTGAATCTTTCATATATAGCTTATATAATTTATTACAATATACATAATTTGTATCTACATATCATGTATTATATATATACACTTATATGGTACATAATTTGTACAACGTGGATCGCTTAACATGAGCTTGATTATTTTCGTTATTAATCGATTGATCTAAGTTTTTTTATCACAAACGACATTTTCGAAGAATTTTATCAAGATGATAATATTTGATTTTTTATCTTTTTTTAAATATGTATAAGTCACTTTTTTGAATATTTTTATCGCCGTATCCTTCCATTAGATTAAAAAAGAAATACTTGAGCTACTTAAATATAGTCTCTTATTACACTACTAACTGATGAACAAGAAAAAGAAAATTATAGTTATATATAAAAAAAAGTTAAAAGTGGTCTTGAAAACATAGTTTAAAAGGAGACATTGAAAGAATTGAATAACACTTCGAATGCCCATCGAAGTTACATCTGTGAACAAAAAAAATTTTGATCAATCTACAAATAACGTTCGAAAATAATTGACACGGTCACATTAGACGATCCAACCTGTTTATTGTATAAGTTAATATAACATAAATAGTACTCAATATAAAAGAAATAGGAAAATATGAAATAAAAGACACTAATATTATAATGATACAGGATATAGATATTAATGAGCATCAATCATTAGATCCGAATCAACAGATTCAATGTTCATTCATCAAAAGTGAAGATTAAAACGCAGATCGAAAGTATGAATTTACAAGTTATGAGTATAACTTACGAATTTGTTACAGAGAGGCACAAGCGGAAACAAAGTCCGACTGAAAAATAGAAAACTGGAAAACTAAAAAAAAAAAAAAAGGAAATGTTTGTAGATTTGTAGTTTTCTAATAGTTAGTTTCAAACCAAGATTCATGAACCAAGAGTTAAAGCAGATCGAGATCGTGAATGAACATTATATTCCAATTTGTAGTGTTTCTTTACATGGAGAGACGCAAGCGGAAGCAAAGTCCGATTATCGAATGGAAAGCTGGAAAACTAAGGAAAAGAGTGTTTGGTAGATAAGGCGTTCCCTGGTAATACTAACGTGACAGGTAGTTGTCCGGCAGAGTTGGAATCGGAACCAGAGGCCGTGGTGAGTCGTCGTGGGACGTTGGAGAGGGCCTGCGCGTTTCACCAGCCTGCGGGATCAGTCGGCATCCGAGGCGGCACTCACGTTCCGCGACCGTACCGCGCGCGCCTTTATCTTGCTTCACTAAATCGTCCCCTTTCAGCTCTACCCGATCGAACCTCCTGTTATTCATTGCCACGATAAACGTTCGTGAATATCGAGCAACGTTCGCGTTTCATCCTGTGGGACGGGCACACCCGAATCCTGAGGTGTCGGTTGCGGCCAACGCTTGAGTCGACGAACACAGGAACTCGTGTGCCCGATTCTCGAATTAATCCATCGACCTATCGTCGATCGGTGATCATCCAATCGAAATAGATCGATCTTCATCCGTATATGTTCGATCGATCAGTGAAAAAGAGTTCTCCTTTTTTTTTCGTGCGCGTAATAACTTTACTTGGAACCAGTTTATCGATCTTTCTTATCGATCGGACGGGATCTAGGAAGTATCCTTAAGACGATCGGCTTGAGAATTTCCGGGAATTTTTGCATTCGCGTATCTTTCGCGAACGAATTTGAATTTTTTTTTTTCTTTTTGTTTCAAGTAGGAACAGGTTGAGAAGTATTACGTCTGTAGATGTGTGTTGTGATATCTCCCCTGGGGATAGACATGCATTCAGCGAGTGATCAGTGTATTCGTCGACGTATTGTCGTTGTTTGTGTTTCATTTCTAGAGCTGTACTTATCTCGTGCCTCTTTCACTACGGTGAGTAATGAATCGTCTTTATTTTATTTTCCATGATTTCACGTTATTAGCGTTCTTCCCCCTCTTTCTCCGCGTCATCACTAAGAAGTTTCTCATTCACGAGAGAGCCGTTTCCTACAATTTGTAAACAAGTCGTTTTACCCGAACGATTCTCGCGCAAATTTGCTCAGAAACTATTACACGATATCCGCGATAGTTCGCTGGAACGTTTTTCGCTGAAAGTTCCACTTATAAGGAAATCAATAATAATTACAGCTACGATGAATATATCGTTGCCAATAAAATAACACTTTGTATCTAACGTGTTTCTCGACAATTATTTTTCCGTTGAGTGACAATGAGATTCGTAATTATTGGTTGTGTTCGAAATAATTAATTGTCTCGCTCTTTGGAAAATTATTAACTTCTGCGCTTCATCAAAATAACTAGCTACTGCGCCAGTTTATGCTTCATGGCACAACTATATATAGATTCACGAAACTAGTTGACACATATATGAACAATGAAAGGAGTTCATATAACGTTCTTATGTTTGATACTAATTATTAATTATTAACACGTCCAACTACACTTCTTTTTCTTTTCTTTTCTATATCTTTGTATTTTAAATAATAAGGTTGTAAATAATATTAAATGAGCAATATTAGTAAACTGTACACGAATTATTGCTTAAAAGTTTAAGGTATATTAAGATTTTAAAAGAAATAGCAATTTGCTGAAGCAAAAGTAGATACTTTATTTACGATAGTAATATCTTTATGTATCGAGATTGTAATTAATATATTTTAAATGAAATTTAAATATAATCTTTATTTATAAAATTTATTTATAATCACAATGCTTGTATTTCTCAAAAAGAATGCAAAAAATTGTTTCATCCAGAAAAAAAATAGTAAAACCAAATTTCTGAAGAGTATATATATATAGAAAATTGATTATGTTGCCATTCTAGTTGAAAAGTCTCAGCTGTTTTATTTTTTTAAACAATCAATGGACTATATACGAAACGAAGATCGATAAAAAATCATGAGTTCTATCTCTCTCGATGATATTGATTCATAGAATAATTTATTTAGTAACATATTGTTTGAGAAGATTTCAGAATAAGATCCACACTCTTATTCAGAAGTTAAATGCATCCTTTTTTTATTAAATTAATATTTTTCTTTCATTTTCTTAAGAGATATAAATTTTCTAATTCTAAATTATAGTTGTTACTGTAATAAATAGACTGCGGATTTTTATGCATTTGTAGCAAA
Organism: Melipona bicolor; assembly: GCA_030673865.1. Taxonomy (NCBI): domain Eukaryota; kingdom Metazoa; phylum Arthropoda; class Insecta; order Hymenoptera; family Apidae; genus Melipona; species Melipona bicolor. The sequence continues at coordinate 3,568,849 of JAHYIQ010000019.1, forward strand.
TTTTTAAGTGTAAGATTGCGCACGATATGAATAAATATATAAAGTATCCAAAATACAATATTTTTTATAATATTTAGTACGTAAAATAGTTTTCTGTCGAGATGCTGATGTTCCAATTTCAAAAATAGTATGCATAAAAATTTGCAATTTAAATACTTTGAAATATTAATATCACAAATAAAATATTTATATTTACTTAGAAACATTATTTCTTTTCAAATATCTTAAAGATATATTCTCGTTCAAATGCTAGGTGCACATCTTTCTTTGACAAAACAAATTTTTCATACATTTTTTTGAAAAATATAAATTATATATTATACATTGTAATTAATTATAATTATGATTAATAATAGTGATACTAATTAATTTTAGTTGTGATATTTTTATCGATTAATAGATTATAATTACAAAATTGCATACGTATATTATAAATATAATTAATTACAGTCTCGATATTCTGAATAATTAATATCATAAATAGAGTATTTATGTTAAACGAATCACCATTTCTTTTAAAATTTTATTACATGTGTACCTATGTACAAAATTAAATGATATTGAAATTAATATCATCGAATGACAATTTTAATAGTTTCACAAAATTGATCGACGTTTATTTCATGGCGGACATTCGACAATGAATGCACATGTTACACGTGACGATTTATGAAATCGTCTTTGGGAACAGTTGCCCAAAAATTTAATAATCAAATTAGTTTAGTGAAACTTGAACAAATTCTCTTTAATCCCGTTTAATTCTCGATTTAAAGCCATTGACTTAAATGATTGAATTGGAAAGTATTTGCATGATTAAAAGGCTCGTTACAGTATTATTCACGTGATAGTGGGGGCATTACAATCGAGTTTGAATTAACACTTCTAGAAGATTGCTGGAACCCCGCTAGAGAGGGTGATCAATGACGCATACAATGACAGGCGTATTCTGGGTCTTAAGGGATTTAGCTTACACTGTACAATCAATCCCACCAATGGATTGCGCTTTACAGAAACCATGTTCGATTATCAGTTCCTTGAATTATGGAAGAGCTTTGTCTTAATGAACACGCACGATAATCCAGGATAATACTTAATTGGAGGAAAAAAATTAATGAATCGCGTGACATGAAAAACAATTAAGTAAATTTAGCGGCTTTTCCCAATTTTTGATTATCTCGTTACACTTTCTTTTTCTTCGTCTTGTTCCGGATAGTTCCATATGTCTTTCATTAACATAACATCCACCATTTCTTTTAATTTATTTTTCATTAACCCCTTGCACTGATTCGCGGACCATAACGAGTGACCGAACCGTATAACATACAATAATTCGTCGCTTTCTTTTTCTTTTGAACTCGTCGGTATGATATCATTGGATAAAAATTATTAAAAATAAACTTATCATTTGTTTTGCCTGGGTTACATTTAAATGTACTTAAAACTGAAGAAATGTTGCAATTTGAGATAAAAAATTCTCAACGTGCGTGGCACGTCATTGCAGCGCAAGAGATTAAAAAGCAGAACGTTGAAAGCTAAAATTGAGTCGGTAAACTAGAAATTTACCAACAATTGTATCGACTATATCAGTAAGTTGAAGACAGACATCGAATGGACGTTACAAATATCTCTAGATACTTTTAGATACTTATTTTATTATCGGAATAAAAACCGGATGCTTCGAATACCGGTATGATGTCATTAAAACGATATTATAGCTATATAAATAATACCTAAATATTTAGTATAGTAGTCCCTCCTATTTAAGCGTCCACAGTCGAAAGCGAATGCTCAAGTGAGATGTATTGCGAATTGTGCCAAAATATCAGATATTATCCGCTTTGTATCGTGCAAGTGTCATGTTTCACGCAACTTTTGGCAGATCGCGCATGGTACCGTAGAGTAAGATAGAATCCCAATTGATTAGAATAGAATTCCAAGAATTGATGGGAACAGGGATGAATGAGGAAAAGTGCAAATGCTGTGGGGACTACTAATATTATTGAACAAAAAAATGTAAATAATATAAGATCGTGTTCCAGTAGAATCGGGCTTATATAATTGCGCAGTAGGTCGTGTATATTAATAGAAATATTCTAAAATTCATATTAATTAATCAATAGAAATTATCACTAATCACTAATCCTTAATCAACTAATCGTTAATAGAAATATCAATATTGTGAATGATTAAATTGTGAGGTTATCGTTAGATTGTCGATAATAAATAATGACGGCCACTCATTCAACAAGTATTTGCACATTTTCTTGCTCTATGTCGTCCCTGGAATACCTGCTATAAATGAAAACTATGACCATATTATATCTGTGCACTATTGTCCACTATTGATGTTGAAGAATATAGTATTTTGCAGCGTTTAGTGACGAATAATACTCTCAGGCAACCAATTACAAGTTTTGGAAAAATTTCTAGTTTTGGCGGCTTTTTGCAATTTTGATTATTTTTCTGTTGTTTCTATAATAAGTGGTTCATTTTATCAGAACGAGAAATTAGTTGGAGGAAGTCGTAAAAGTTAATAGTTCTTGTTACTTTAAAAAAAAACGTATTAAAAAAGTTATAATAAGCAAAAATAGCCAAAATTGGGAAAAGCCACTAAAGTGGAAATTTACTCAAGTTTTGTTCAAATTATTTATTAATAATAAATTTTTTATTAATAATAATTTTTTATTATTATAATTTTATTCAAAGTATAATTTTATTTAAATTATTCACAGTTATAATTTTGCATTGCATACATAGAAATATTCTTTCTCACTCATTTCTATACATGAAAACGAAAATTATACATTTAATACTATATTCTTCTTTGTAATATTGATATAATATCGGTATGTATTTCGATATTTATACCGATATTGTCGTCAAGTAACTTGAAATAGTGAGAAATGCTTGAAAATATCGGCATCAAACGTATAACATTGATATTAATAAAATCATGTTATATTAATGTAATAATGTAACAAGTTAAAAAGTTATATATTACATTATTAGTGGTTATGTTATATTATTGTTAATACCAGTATGTTACCGGAACTTCAAAATATGTCAGTATCATATATCTCTGGTTTGAAGAACAGTACGTGTTCAAGAACCTCATTTTCAAGTATTTAAACTAGTTGCTTTGGTTTCTGTTCATTGTTAATTATATCAAGCTATTCTAATTCTAGCAATAGGATGCTATCCACAAGAAATACATATTTGCGCACTTTTACTTACGAATCTTTTATAACTAAAAAAGATCATTTGTTCTTGAAATCAGTTCACCTTTTAGTCAGAAAATTAAACATACAGTAGATCCTCGATTATTCGAACTAATTCTTAAAATGATCGAACGACTTCTATTATGAATACATTACACATGAAAAATTATAATTTATCATAATACATTTATTAATGATCTTTGTCTTACCAACATTTCTGAGCTGCTAAATTGCGTATTTTTCTGAAGTAGTTACCGGAGTATCCACAATATTTACCCTGGTAATCAACGTTTATATAATCGATGTTCAGATTAATTGAACGTTCAGATAATCGAGATTCTACTCTAGTAACAAAAATGTTATTTATTATAGTAGTATATATAGTTATTTATTATAACAATAATAAATAGTAAAGAGTAAATGCTAGTAAAAGTAGTAAATGATAAAAAAAAGTACTTATACTTTAAACATAATAAAAAAAAATTATTTAAACTTGAACTGATTATTATTATTAATTACCAAAACCGATTATTAAAATAAGTTGAGTAACTGATTGATGAGAGAATATTGCCACTATAGATCTATATATATATATATATATATAAATTGTATTACATTGAAATTTATAAATAAAAAAAAATTAAAAATATACATTTATAAATTATTCGTTTCAAACAGTGGTTGAAATTTTAATATTTGTTGAAAGTGACTAATTTTTGTCCTTACATTACTTTTCAACTCTTTAATTATATTTCTGCATTAGTTGCACCAAATTTTCCTGGCCACTAAATTAATTAAAAAAAAGTAATCGGAGGGAACATAAACGAAAAAGGAATTTGATGTAATAAAGTAATCCAGGTTTCATTCGTAATGTCAAATTGGAACTCATTAATCGTTGTGTGCAAGTTTGTATAATCCGGAAAATCAATTTGACGTTTTTCTAAAAGAAAGTCAATATGCCTTTCATCTCTTCCGGTGAATGAAAACAATATATCACCATCGATCATACTCTGTCAGTTCGTGCAAACGGGAAATTCGTAAAAATTTTCTGTCCTCGCTGAGATGAACCAATATTCACAAAACGTGTAGCGAACAAACTTCAACTATTTTGATTAATAAGAAACACTGATTCATTAGTCGAATGATTGCATATTGCGAATATAAAAATATGTTATCAAGACGAATAATCGACCGATAAATTCATTTGAATATTTACTTCATTTATGTTACAATGTTATATTGCATTATCAGTAATTCATATTTATTTCTTTTGAGAAAAAGAAATAAAAAGAGAAAATGAAATTAAGAGTTACAGAACTAAATGTATAGCTATAAACAACGTAAAGAAAAAAACAAAGAACTATAATGAAATGAATATTCAAATGTTATAGGAAGTCTAAAATTCAATGTCTGCACTTATCAACAAATAAGAAAGATCAACTTGGTCGGAAATTACATTACAGTATATTACGTTACATTAATTACATTACGTATTTTGATAATCGAGTCGCTAAATCTATGATTACTCGTAAAAAAAACATCGACTCAGAGAATCAAAATATTGTGCAAAGGTTTAGGTTAGGTTTCGCGAGTATGCATTAGCTGAAGAGGCAGAGTTGAATATCAGTTACGTTTCTCTGTATGATCACAAGTATGAATTTGATAACCAATATAAGATTGAGGGTAAATTATAGTTAAAGAATATATTTGACAAATAATAAGATAATTATTAGACTGCATATTTGCATTTATTAAGAATTTGGGAAAAATATTCAACATACTTATTCACTTTTTAAATTATCTTCGCAAAAATACAAAATTGCATAAGCATCCGCAGTCCAATAGTTGAACTAGTTCGTTCGATATTAATTGAAAATTGCATTAATTATGATACAATTACATATATTTATTATATTTAATTATATTTATTTATATATATAATTGCAATTACATATATTTATTACATTTAATTATATTTATATATGTAATTACAATATATTTATTACATAATTATAATTACAATATGTGTAATTATATTATACAAAATTATAATACGTAATAAGTAATATTTAAAAAACAATTAATATGAAATTGTATTTATCGTAAGGATAATAGAGAATAACTACGTATAATGCTTTTTATAACATTTAATAATATTTAATATTTTTAAAATTATCTCTACGAAGACATGAAACTATATACACATTCGCAGTCTATTAATTGCATTGTAAGCTTTGAAGTTGACCAAGTTTCATGCAATTAAGTTTCAATCTCGAATATTACCCGAAAAGCGGTATTAATTACAATAATAAATGGTAGAAAAGTAGTCAATACGAAGATTCCTTACATCGTAAGGAATTGCAAAAGATAATGAAAAATAATCGCGTACAACGCTCCTTATAATATTTAACAAGTAGAATAATTTTCTACCTGAATTCCATTATCTTCACAAAAACATACTTCACTGCATAAACGGATCTGCGATCTGTTACACTATATGTCCAATCAGACATTAATTGAAAATATCATAGCATTAATTACAATAACAAATAGTACTTGAAAAGCGAGCAATACGAAGATTATACTTATCGTGAGGACTGTAAAGGGTAGTCGAAACGCGACCAAACTTTAACCAAAGGTACAATCAAAGATGCAAAGATCGTGGTCAAAGGATGACATAATTGGATATTGGCTTATTCCTGATTCGAAAATCACTTGTGATTTAACGAAGCAAAGAAAAGAAAAGAACGTATGTTATGTGAACGTATACCCTGTATTGTTTCTGATCTGCATCTATTCAAGTTGGAGAAAAGAGAATGGTTTTAAACATTCTGCTCGCAGCTTTAACTATATACATAGCTGGAGAATTACGTCCCTTATTAATAAGGAGAAAGATCCTTTCGTTCACTTTTGTTCGCGAACACCTTCCGCATCACAGACCATACAAATGCCATTTCAGCTCGCCAACGCTGTTCTAACAAGTGATCAATTCTGCATCCCCAGAAACCTTTGATAACGTCTGTCCTTTGTTAAACGGTTTCCTTTTTCCATTCTTTCTTCCTCTTCAGCGAAATGTATGTCACAATTTGAGCTGGAAACCGAGATGAGACCGTGGGCAGGTCTCTCGATTTCGTTCTGAAAGAAAATTCATTGCGCTGATTACACGCTGTGTCGTATAGAATATTATTCTAAATCTTGTGATTTACGGCCCACGAGAATCTCCGAACTTTCTTTTTTATTAAGAAATAAAATTTTTAAGATTATTCACGGGACATAACATCGCTTCTTTTCTTTCTCTTGTTTCTCTTCAATGTCCTTCTCGCTCGATCTCTTGAGTATTTAGACCTTCAAACTAATCCGTTGGTTGGCTTCAAGACGAATCTCCTTAAATCGCACGACAATTCTAATTCATCGTATTTTTCCTCCTTTTATCTGATTGCTTAACAATGTATAAAAGTCGATATCTATCAATATAAAAAAAAAAAAAATTAAAAAATAGGTAAAATTGGATTCATATTTATAAGCGCTGCAAGAAATGAATTGAAATTATAAGAATGCGTAGAAAGTGAGTAAAATTGGAAGAAAATTCAACGATATAAACAGAAGAAGAAATATATGTACGTGCCGTTTACGAGGATCATTAAAGTACTAGAACATACATTGAATCCCAAAAATATTCGAACATTGGATTTTGACTTTATATCTTTCTTAATAAAGGACAGAATATATTTGAAATTATTTTCATTGATAGATTTTTTTATTATATTATACTTTGAAATATATATAAAGATTTTTAATTAATATAATTATATAATATCACGTCTAAATAATAAAAATATTCGGACACTACTCGATATTAATATTTGTATTAACAACTAATGTTTGTAGTTTTTTAATATTTAGCAGAATAATCGGTTATTGCGAATTTTAATTGTTTCGACATAATAAATATGATTCTTTTAAGATATTTAGTACTTGTATTTTCCTATTCGTACTGGATGATATTATTTTTGTATTTATTTATGTATCAATTTATGTCAATAATTAGTAAAACTATTTTTGGTAAATACTTTGGCAACCGATGTTCCACATTATGTATAATGTGTTTCTAATTTTTTTTTTTCTGTGGAATTCCATATTTCCATTATTTTAGCATTCTATTACATAATTTAGTGTTATAAATAATTTATGATTTAGTTTTTTTTTGGGCGCTATTTCGAAATTTTTAAATGTTCTCCCTATTCGAACGAAATGCTTTGGATGTATTGAAATTAAGAACTTTCGACAATTATTTTCACTTTTCCGAAAATTTTGTCTAAATACTTTGTTTAAAAATAATGTTATTAGTTTAAAATAAATGTTCGTCTATAAATATTAAATTTCAGGAATAAATTTTATTTTTTTAATAGTACATTTTTCTTTTTCCATTACAATGCTATGTATTATTCAATATTTCTTTCACATACAATGAAATTTCATGTTATAATTTAATATTATAATTACATAACTTTAATTGAATTTAATTTTACATAAATTATATAAATAAAGTATCTTCTTAAAAGTAAAACAAAGTAAAATAAAATTTATTTTAAGTAAAGAAAGAATGTATCTCCTTATCGTTTTTACTTTTGATCATTTACGGTTTGGTATTAAAGTGATAAATTAATATGAAAGTTAGAATAGGAAAATTACAAATTGCTAGCTGAAGCAGTTGAAAAGAGATGATTGGAAGATGGTCTTGGAATTTTTTACCTTTGTGCGAAGAGCCAGCTGCCAATTCTTTGGCGAATCGCTTAAAATTCAAATGTAAAATCGATGCCTTGCTAGATTGACGAACATCGAAGAGAACTTTTAAAGGATTTAAAAATTTTAAATTATAATTACCATCGTTGAAATTTGTCAATACTTTCACTCGTAGAAAAGATATTTTGCCACTTAGTTATTTATAAATGATATCTGATTGAAACATAGTTTCATAGTATAACTTGAAATATTTTGCTTGCAAGTGCAGCGTGCAGATTTAATGAATTTTTTAAAATTATTCAAATGCAAATGGTAATCTTTTTCTCCGTGAAATATACAACTGACAAATGCAGTATATTATTTATTTAGAGGATAACTCTAATATTTTACGATAACAATGTGAGATCAGAAAATTTTGCTGAGAGATTAAAGAAGATACTATTACTTATACTACATCAAATCGAATAATATATTTAATATTATTATATAATGTTATAAATGAATAATCAAATAATTAATATATGCAATTTAACATTTATTATTATTATACATATATATATATTTGCAAGAGATTGGACAGTTCAAGAAGGATAAATAAGATGACAAATAAATTTGTTTCAAAATAAAAATGAATACAAACGAATTTCAATATCTTATTCGAGATATAAATTATTTTCAAACGATAATTTTAAATAAAAGTGCCAAGTAAAAAATAAGATAGATACTCTGTGCGATCTAATTGTGCACTTTGAATGAACTTTAATTTTAATATTTCTGATTTATATTTCCAATACGATCCTATGACTATTCCATCCTCAGTGTCAATTTTTCTACAATAATGTTGTAGATTTTTTATTGCTATATTTATTAATTCATTTCTGTCTTACGATGCAAATCTTCTTCTGTTTAAAATATTATTTAAAATGTTATTTAGTTATTTAGTCTATTTAAAATATTACATAGTGACAATTGTCGTGCAATACACCTGCCGAACAAAACTAAAATTGTGAATACGAGGAATGATATAACTAGACGACATGAAAACGTGAACACTGATGATAATACTGTTGAAAGTGTGTAGTTTTGGAATGGAAGTTCCATGTCACGATGGGAAGAAAATTATTTTCCTTGCAGAGTGAAACAACACGTATCGAAGTTTTGAACAAAGTTAATTTATTTTCTACGTACATTGTTATTTAACTCTTGAATGCACAATTTTTCAACTGCCAAAGTGGCCAAATTGAGCAATTTACAATTCTCCATAGAAATTTTATATACTTATATCGGTATATTTTAAAGATTCAAATGATTTTTGATAAGATATATAGGAGCTTGTGTTTTTTATTATAAATTTTTTCCTATTTTTTGCACTTCAATTTCACTGTTATAAATTTTATATTTATTTATAGTCGTCCTTTAGTTTTAGTGCTAAAATCAATGATACAGAATGTTACAAATTGACAATAGTATTCGTTTAAGGATTAAATAACATCACCTGAGATAAGAGTAATGGAGCAAATCACAAATGAAATAATACTATTATTCAAGTAATTATTTGAACAAAATTTCATTCGGATAATTTTTGCTTTTACTTGTCAAATACTCCAATTAGAAAGTATTATATATGTATATGTGCGCGTACGTTTCAGGAGTATCTGTTAACGAGCCATTGAAAAGTCATACATAAAACGGTATTGACTGAAAAACCAATGAAACGGAAAATGATATCACGATAAATGACACCGACAGCTTCCTCTAATATGCACGGTATGAATAAAAAAGTATTTATACGGGATGACCGGTTTTAACCTAACCTATAAATGCAAATTACTCGTAAACTATCTGCTGCACAAATAAATAGTTCAGATAAATGAATGGTCGCAATTTGGTGTAAATAGTTTCTTTGCAGATTATAGATCAATGAAGGTCACCTCCATATTTTTAAATACATTTCTTGATCCATTAGTCGATATAGCTCGATATTTTCTACAAAAAATTATTAACTTACGTATGTTGAAAAAATTTTAGTGTGGGTAATATTTTAACTTTGATTTTATAAAATCAGTGCACGAAAGACAAGTACACAAGAACATAAGAACATAAGAATTTGTCTCTTCATGTTCAAAGTAAAAGAAATAGATTTTACAGAATTAAATTTCAGATATTTCCTAAATTAATAATTTCTCGACATACATGGATTAGTACTTTTTAAATGGAGAATATTGAATTGATAAAATCAGAACAATCGATTTTTCAAAATTCCAAAAGTGCATATTCTGTTATTACGATTACTCTAGAAAATAATTAACCTAACGCTTTCATCAGCATCTAATGGTGACCGATAACTGAAACTCTAAAAAAACATTTTTCTCGAAGTGAAGTTTTGAAAATTGATAGAAGACTACCGAAAGACTACCGAATCAATTTGGATAAAAATTTGTGGTAATATTCTCAAGATTATTATCTAGTATTTGATGAAGCGAAATTTTAATTTGTTTGTTAATAAAATTTAATTTTCCTTTCCTTCATTTCATTAACAAAAGAGTTAAAAATTAACGACAAAAATTACATGTTCAAGCTCAGATAGCTGCCATTTGAAAAATTCATATTTTAAAAATCAGCTTCGACAAGTACTAGTTCCTCTTGTACAATTTAAAAATTTACTTTAAATAATACCTTTAGATGGTATTTCGATGAAATGACTGCTATGTTCCGTTGAAAATTCAAATTTTTAGCAATCATTAATCGAACAACATGTAATAAAATAATACGTATTATTTTTTCAATGAAATGTAATCTTACCTTCAAAAAAATTCTTTTTATTTACTATTTTATTTTGCAATCGTTCGAAGGTAACCTTAATAGGTCAGAAAAAATATTAATATATTAATATTCAAAATATATTATATTATTTAAAAAAGTAGAGACAAGTTTTATATAACCTGTATGCGTTCATTTACAAAAAAAAAAACTACGACAAACAAAAAATAGCAGATTGTGATCCCCTCGAAACCATTCATTTCTTTTTCGTATATCAGATAATTTACGAGCAATTTGCATTTATAGATTAAAATCAGTATATGTATTACGATCGAAACGTGCAACGGCACAGTCCAACAGAAAATCATTAAAGCCATCATTCGAAGATGTATTTAGTCGCGGTGTGTTTAACGTTTCGCCATGGTCGGGGGAGGGAGGGCTGTTAATTATTTATAGAACGATGCCGTTTGCAGAGGGAAGCAAAAGCTCGTAAGATCGGATAAGATTGAACTACAGGTAGCAGGTGCATCTCTCGGAATAGGCGCAGTTGGCGGAAGGAAGGGTGGCAGAGAGAAAAAAAAATTCGGTAGTTTCATTTCACTTTTATGAGTTTCGTGGCGCCAAAGATTTCATCATAGCGGATGCAGAGGTAAAGGGATGAAAAGAAGTCAGGGGAGCAGGGATCAGTTGAGCGGAAAGCTCTTTCGGTACAAAATACTTGCAGCTATGCATGCGCGAGTACCGGTATTTGACGGCCATACAGCCGATGAATACCGGTACTCGCAAGACGGCAGTCGTGTACAACCGATCGAACGCGTATTCATCCGTGTGCCGGTAATTCGTGCTCGACACACTAGAAACCGGAAGGACGATAAACATTTGAACAGGGTTTCCCTCAACGTTTGTACAAGCAATCAAGGGCAAGCGAGAAATTTTCTTTTCATAGCCGATACCGATTTCCCAGCGTATTGATTGTGTGAGAAAATCGTCTTCTGGGTCTGGCTAGATCAATTTCGTTTCTAAATACTATCTTATCTTAAATATCCACGCGCTTTCGCTGAGAAGTTCGATGCACTCTTTCTCCTTTTTGTGAAATATGATTTGTAAGACAATACCGACATGTCTGGAAGTTACGTTTTGAAATATTTGGAAGAATAGCTAAGGTTTGGGTACATTTTATTTGGAATAAAATAAAATGTTAACGATTTTGAAGTAATGATTTATCTTAATTAATTTGTTGTTGTTACTTTAGAAATAACATGGAGATAGGATACATTTATTTAGCGTGAGATAAGTTATTATAATTTCAAATAATTCTTCCTTTGAATTAATTCAATTATTCAAAATAACAGATAATTTGACATAAAATTATCTGAAAACTATATCTATGACGTAATTAATAATATTCGACTTGTAAGAATTTTTCTATTTTATTCCTTTTATTTATTTATCGTTACATAATAACAACAATAATAATGCAATTGTCATAATAGAAATAATAATGAGTAAAAATTAATAGATGACGTGCTCTCACAATTTTATCTTATTAGGAAGTGTCACTAATATTTTTGTGGAAACCAAAACGCTTCATATTAAATGAGATTGGCATGAATAATTTTATTGTAATAATATTTGGCTTATAATGGCATTTAATAACTTGTTTACGAGAAAAAAATCAAAATTTTATATTTCATATTTTTCTAAGGTGTGCTAACGTATGAAACGTATGTCATCGGTATGACATACGTTTGCAGGTTGATTGGTACATGTTAAGGAACAATACTTTGTCTGTCATCTTCCGCTTCATATTTTTTTTGTCTGACAACATACCGAACCCTGATCACTGATTTTGATGAAATTTGGCATGAATGTAGTTTTCAAACAAATATTTGACTCGTATTTCTTTTTATCGGCAATGGTCGATGTTGAAGGGATGAAAACTACTCTCAAAATTACGGGTGCGAAACATATTTTGTTAAATATCTCTGAAATGATTCAAGATATCGTTTTTGTGTAAGTGATGAAAATAGTTTTTTAACGACGAATTTAATGGTGTATACCGTTTTGCAAAAGAATCTTTTGTTTAAACAATATGTTAAGAAAACCGTGTTTTTTATAAATTTTTCTAAGTAAATATTAACAAATTTTCTTGAATATTTTCTTATGAATACTCTATATATATATATATATATATATATATATATATATATTATATAATATAGTATTCATAAATATTCATAATATATAATATTTATTTATTTATATATATATATATAAATACTATATATATTATATAAAACATTCAAATACTATATATATATATATATATTTATTTATTTATGAATATTATATACAAACACAAACTAATATTATAAAATAGAATCTTGACTTTTTCATTATGAGAAGTGAGTAGACAACGCAATCTCATTTTCTTGCTTCCGCATTAACAACATGTGGTTTATTATTCAGTCTTTCGTCTAGAAACGATGTGAAAGGACGTACACGTGATTCCCGAAAACAACTTCTCAACTGATCGTACAGAAGTTCGACAAATTTTAAATGGATCACCGTGAATCGACTACGTATTTCTACGAATCAGTTTATAATTTTTTACATGTATTTCAATATATATTCTATCGCTTTACTCGTTTCTTCTCTTGCAGTTGGAATGAAAAATTACAAGGAGACGTACATTTTTCCCCTGAATTTGCGCTTGGATTAGTTTACCCTCTATATTTATCAGAATCTCTTCATATCCCCTGAGAGGGGACATCCGAGTAGAGATTTGCTAGATTTACGGTGTCTCCTCAGAGGGGACATTCAAGTGTAAAGGGTGAAATTTATCTTTCACGTCATATGTATGGTTTGAATCGCTTATGTCTTCGTACGTCCATTGTTTTTTCGAGCAATCACTTGGCCAATTTATCAAGGTGGTAGAATAGTTTTTGCAAATGATTAGTTCTGTTTTAGGAATTTGAAGTTCTCGGTTCCCAATCATTGATTGCTTTTGTAATTATCCGTAGGATTTTCAATTGAAATCGTTTAAGATGAACGCAGAATCCTAAAGCTTTGTATCGTAAGTCCATATTGGTTTCTGCTTATGTATACTTATATATTGTTGTTTAATAAACAATTTTTATCTAGGTAAATATAAGGATTGGAAAATAATTCAGGACTTTATTTCCCCAAATAATTAATTATTTTAATTATTGTAGATAAATATTATTTCATTTGATAGCCAAATAGCCAAACAATCTAGAGAAAAATTATTTAAACAAACTAACATGTAGTTTCAAATAATGTCTAATTAAATAAAATAATATAATGTTCAATTTATCGTTTTTTAAATATAGTATTAATTTCCAAGTCTGGAATAGCTTTAAATTTTTTGTATCATCAACATCATTATTTTTTCACTTCTAAATATGATTGATTATGGTTGTATTTACTTAAGAAAGTTTTGTTTCTTCTGAAATTTTAATCTTAAACTTTCGAACTAAAACTGCGGATTTCTATGTATTTTAAAATTTTCATTAACACAATTAATGAAATAGAACTAAAGTAGAAAAATCGTTTCTTCTATGTAATATTATAGTTAATACTCTTCTTTGAATGTTTTATATATTTTTGTATATTACGTGCATTGTGTGCATTTTTGCACCCTCAAATTTCTCGATGAATGCATAAAAATTCGCAGTCTACTAACGACGAACAAAGAGTTACGAAATGCGTAAAGGAAATACGAATTACAGTGAGCGGTAAAACTGAAAATGTTCTTCGTTAACAAAAGAGACACGCTACAGATATGTATTTATTTATATTATTTAATCTAAATAATTTTTCAAAATTTCGAGTACTTTTTATCTTCCTGTATTTGATTCAATTACGTTCCATGTTATATCAGCATAGTATCGATAGAACAAATCAGTGCACATATAAAGCATATACGTGATATTTTATGCAACAGTTGATTAATCTGATTAAAATAAACAAAGAATTTGGTGACGAAGGAAAGTTTTTCCGTTCGACGCTTTGTTTTCGAGAAAATCGAGTTTGAAAATTCACAAGATACGTATACGACTGACAAAGTGCAACTTGGCTATTGTATCACTCTGTGCTTGGTCTGTTTGCTGAAAATAATCAAAATGACACAATCTTTGCAAAATATTTATCTTTATTGCATTACAAATATTGTAAAAAATTTTTTAATTTTTCAAGCAACCTTTCTTTTTATTTTAATTACGTAACACTTTTAACATTTAGATTAAATAACTGTTCTTTAATACGAAATACTTTTACTCGTAAATATTTCGTGAATTTTCAAACTTGATTTTTTCGAAAATAAGAAAGAAAATTGACGAAAAAAAATTTTGACGTTTATTTTTTCAAGCAGAATCATCTCAAATGCAATTATTCATTTTCTATATCTTATCTTATTTCGTATTAAACTAATTGTAAGAGAAAATATCAATCTACAGCACATACATGTCTGTCACGTTTCATATATTTGTCATAATTTTCTGCTAGATTACATATCTTAGTCTTTTCTTTTAGCTACGGAATACATTGGTAGAGTCTGAATACTTTCACACTAAACAACCTGTATAAAATGCGTATCTCTTTCGGTGTCTCCCTCCGATGCAGGAAAAACGTGAGCGAAAAATTCATTCTATTTAGAAATGGAATTTTCCGTAGATTCTTGAGAGTCGGGGAACGGTCTATTGGAAGGCAACGTAGAAGAAAGGCGCATGTAAATTTCTTTTAAACGCATCGTCCAAATCACCGTCAACTCTCGCCACGGTCTGGAATTTACATAGAAACTCGGCGCTAAGTCAATTCCCAGGAGCACGATTCCAACGATCGAGCGAAAAAACCTATGGTGATCTCTTCTTTGAGAGCCAGCTATAAAAAAGAATAAGTTCGCCAGAGGAAAACCTCTCATACGTGAGGAATTGAAAATGCAAGACGCGTGGAAAATAAAAATTGCTCGCATCTCGGGAAGAGATTGCGATTTATGTTTGTTCAACATGTATTTTTGATTATTCATGGAAATTACTCATTTATTTAGAATCGTAAGAAATTAGATTTATTTAGAAAATTAGATTTAGCCAGAATTGATTATTATTCGAGTGATTTCGAAATAATTATTCGAATATATTCGAATTATTTGGTCGAACATTTCATCCGGATAATAATTGTTGATTATTCGTAATAACTTATCTCCTCTGTTTATTCGAATAAACATTTGAACAACGATAACAAAATTTTTTCCACTAATCCAAATAATTGTTATTTTGTCATACATTCTAGATTCTTGTTTATAGTAGAATATATACCGTATGTGCATATATCAATATATGTAATATATTACGTAGGTACATATACAGGGTGTGTTGTAACAGGTAAAATATTACAAATTGTTTTTTCCGAAACTATTGCAGATATCAACTTGAAATTTTCAAGTGTTAAATGGTTCAGAGGGACTAACATTTTAGAATCTAAGATATAGTAAAGGCGAGTTTCTTACCGATGAAAAAAATGCTGTTCCCATTTTTTTTTCTTTTTTTTTTAGTGAAGTATATTAATTTTTAGATATTTGGAAAAATGTCATTAAATTTAACAATTTCTATATAAAGCATTTTCTTTTTAATGTCACAGCGATGTATAATTTTCTCAAGAGTAAATTTGAAAGGCTATTTTTTATTCATTTTTCACATTTATTTATTTATTCTTTTCAATTAAAATAATTTAGATTAGCGTTATGTATGTATGTATTTTCGTTAATATTAACGGCAAAATGAGATTATTTCAAGTACTTTACTGTTTTTCAATTTTTTCCATAAATTTCGCTGGATTGGCGAAAATATGCTTCGTGATTCCCATAAAAACAACAGGAATTTTTATACTTTTTATAGACAATTCGACACTTAAAATTTATAGCTGAAAAGAACATAAAAGAGACGCGAGCACTCTAAATCCAAAGAAAATGTTTGTTATGGCACAAAGAGCATCCAAATCCAATGACTTGATCATGAAATTCCTGAAGATACCACTTACTTTCGTTTGATACTTAATTTTAGGTGTTCAAAATATCGTTTTTCTACAGCGAATGTTCGCGTCCCTCGCAAAGCTTTCTCGGCTATAAATTGTAAGTTTAATTCTTATTTTCGGTGTCCAAGGTTATTTAAAAGTCAGATCACAGTACACGTCTGAATGTAATTTTTCGTAAGCTGTGCGATGCAACAGAGAAAAATACGTAGTCATTTGAAAAAAGAAACATTAATGGCCTCGAAAACTTTGAATCTTCAACAAAAAAAAAAAAAAAAAAAACGATTGCAGAATATTGGGTCAGTTAATATCATTCAAATTACGTATAAAATATTTTCTTACAATTAACATCTGACCATCTATGACCGGAAAATTTTTTCTCAAATGTTTAAAATAATGACAATAACACGAATATCGTGAACTAAAAAATTTTTAGCGTCACAACTAACAGAAAATATTATTAAATAAAAACTGTATTATTCGACGATTAAAGAGCTTAATTGAAACGTTATATATCATATATTAAAATTATTTTGGGTTGATGCTTCCACATTTTTATCATGGCATTCTGTCAATTGTATTGTCATTTCGAAATCACACGCTTTTATTCTTACATTCAAAAACAGTTATCTCCTTTATTCTTGTATTCAAAAACTGTTCATCAAAGGGCCACGATGCTTATCCGTGACTACTAGCAAGATAAAGCACTATAGATAAGGGCACGGTTTTATACAGGGTATACTTTTTCCATTATAACTTTTCCAATAGATTCTATAAGTGAAAATAAGAAAAAAAATATCATATAAACATATGCTCAAAAATTCTTTGTTATGGAATTGTAAATAATATTAAAATTTGAAATAATAGTATGATAAGTTTTCGCTTGGATACGACATAAGAAGGAATTGGCAATATTTATTTAATTTACACAAAGTGGGCTTGATAGCTAAAATCGTCTTTTTTATTTTGACAAAATGAGTTAAAGCCTAAATCTGTAGATACAGTTAAATGATCTTGCACATCATGTAATACTATCAGCGTTATTCACAAAAATGGTCGAGGAGAATCAATTTCTTGTTCCTTCAAGGTCACCAGACCTCACACTATTAGATTTTTGACTAAACAAAAATTAATACACATGAAAAATTTGTGAATGTACAATGCGTTCAATGAAATGAAAGCATATTAGTTAGAAATTCGAAAAATAATCAATTTTTGATGTCAAGCCAACGAATATTCATAAGAAAGAATAACACTTTGGAAATGGAACTAAAGTAGGTAAATATCGTCAACTCTTGTTTCGAATTTTCGTTGTAGTTTCTTAATCTCTTGCGCTGAAATGACGTGCTACGCATGTCGAGAATATTTGGCCCAAAATTGCAATATTTTCTCAGTTTTAAGTATATTGAAATATAACTCAGGCAAAACAAATAATAAATTTATTACTTATTAGTAATTTCTATCCAGTGATATACTGATGAATTTAAAAAGAAGACGAATTATTGTATACGGTTTGGTCACTCGTTATGGTCTGTGAACTAATTACTAGCGCAAGAGGTTAACGTAGAGTTTGTATGACATTTTTTTCTCACTTTCACTCGTAGAATCTATTGGCAAAGTTGTGCCGGCAAAATTAGGAACATCCTGTATAACTGTATTTCTCATTATTTTGTCGTTACATGCTTGGAATAATGAAAATTCTCCTGTGGTCCTCTGGAGAGTACCGTGCAAATCTCACGTGTTAAAAAAAATGTTCGCAGGTCGTGCTTAAATGAGACACCCTATATGCAAGTACATACGTACGTACCACTTGTTGTAGAGTAATGTGTAATGGCTTGCAGAATTGGAGACCACTTTTACCCGACCAGCTCTAGTGTTTCATTATTCAAGGTTGGAACGTTGACGGAAATTATGCGCAATTGGCCATGCGCGCGAGCAATTCGTCTTTGCGAAAGTTTCGATCGACTAATGTGTGGCACCGTGGCCCTGTACACACATGTGTAATAACGTAGCGCATGCGTTCGTCATTAGCGAGTTTCGTCGAGCGGGAATCCGTTTTAATTAATTTAACGAAACGCACCGATCGCTCATCAAGCGGGGAAAAAGTCATCACTGCTCGCCGCGCGGCCGCTCTTAAATATTCCATTTCAAGATATATCTGCCCGGAGGATTATACCCGATCTTTAATACGCAGGATTAGAAGCGAAATTTCATTTTTATATTTGCATTTTAATGTTAGAAACGGTTCTCGCAGTCGTATCGCTTCACGTCTCGCGAAATATTTCCGATGAGAATGTTGTTTCAATTTCGACGTCGTATGCCCATCAGAGATTTTGTTCTTTTCCGTTAGAAACATTAATTTTAAACATTAATCGACTGTAAAAATTCAAACGTTAAACAATTTTTTTCGTAACTAAGATACATCAACATTTTGAAGATTGTAGTTTGTTCTTTAAGAAGGATTTCTTAAAACTTGCTTTTTTTAATCATTCTATTAAATTTTGAATATTAATATTAGAAGACGAAATGTTAAGATTTCTTGAATTTTTGTCGTTTAACTCTGATATTCAAAGTTCAGTAAAATCATGGGAGAAAATTCGTACAAATTTTACAAGAAGTCGTTACGAAGAGAAAATTTCAATCTTCAAGATCATAATGGATCTGATCATGGGAAATATTTTGTAATGCGTTTACACGCGTTTGAATTTTCGAGAAAAAAGTATCCTCACTTTTTCACTCGTTACATTATGTAAAATTGTCTTTGGAAAAAACAACTCGCGACTGTCAAAGTAGAGGCTTTATATAATACTTTCAAATAAGACCAAGTGAGTCATACGAAATGACGTCAATTTAAATTATCGATAATTTTTTATTGTCAGTGGTACAGTTGTGTTCTTCACTCTACGTAGGATACTCATCCTACTTGGAAATTCAATGCGTTTTTTTGTTCATTATTCTATTTTTGTCTATGTTTGATATTGAGTATTTATCGTAGATTCCACAGAGTGAGTCAGTTGATGTTAAAAGCAATATCTTCTTTTTATATAATAGAAAAAAATATTAAAGAAAAAAAATAAATGGTTTAAGATGAATTTTATATGAAATTTTATATGAAAGATATATATATATATATCTTTGCACAATAATGTATGTATGCTCGTAAAATTGCACTATTTTTTCAGATAGAAATTTTTCCATTTCTTTTTTGCAGATATCAAATCGTCTCATCTTTACGTAAAAATGTATTAACTACTTAGTAATATACACTTAATTTTTATTACATTTTCAATGTTCTACTGAAAGAACATTTCTTTACCGTTAGTCTTTTATTTCTGGCAATAAATGACCTCAAGTGACCTGCAATTGAAATTGGAACGAGAAATTTATCTACATCATATTCAAGTTTTATATTCTTCTACAACGAATGTTTTAGAAATATATTTCAATCGCTCTAAAATTCCAATATGGAATCGATACGCCTAAAATTACTTGAAGTTTTCAATTATTCCTTTTTTTATTTATATCAAAATCTATTTATTTTAATAATAAAATTCCTTCATTTTGTTTACACTTGAAAATTTATTTCAGAAAAATCTGACAGGAAATCACAAAAAATTAATTTATTGATATCATGAGAGAGTAGTATGTTTAATAATAATTAGAATTGCAGAAAAACTGTTAGTTTAAAAAAAATTGTTTCACAACAAGTTCAAGTCCGATTATAGTTGGTGAAAGAAACGATTGATCACGAATACAAATTATAAATTTAATTCATACAACAAGAACAAAATGGCTCTAGATAAAGAATGTTTCACGTAAAATTAATTAAGTAGAGTTAATTCGGAGCGTGTCTTTAAGTGGTTAATCAATATTATATGCAATGAATGAGATGTTTAAATTAATGAATTTCCATTCCTGTTTGAAATATAGGTAGTTAGTATTGCATACAATGCTTGACATAAAATCAGAGACCAAAATTCGATCGAAGAGTTTCATTTGAAACATATTTTATATAACATACTTCGATATGCCCAAATATTTTTGAATGGTAGTGCATGTAATAAATATGAAACATATATTATTAGTTGGACTTTTGTTTGATTCCCGCAATTCAATATATATTAATTAAAATAATAAAATATATATAATATATATTAATTAAAATATTAATATTAATTCAATGTAATTTAATTAAATACTAATTAAATATAGTTCAATGACATTCAATGTACTAATATATTGAAGGAAATGAAAGATGTTATGGAGGGATGCCTCGCGTCATTGCCTAGACTCATCAGTAGGGCCTCTGATGGCAGGACTCCTTACCCTAGACGCTTGTCATTGTAACTACCCGCTAGGCTGGTCGGTCGCCCTCCTAGCGGTGTTCCGTACTCTGCTTTGCTTAACGTCGGAGATACAATATTAACAGTTTTCAGAAAGTATTATTATACTATTTCGTCGGTCTTAAAACAAGTATAATAGTTGTGTGTAATGTTCTCAATACATATCTTTGAGCGTGACGAAAACATTTAACTTTTTATTTAAAATTTATCTTGCATTCTTTTACAACTGTAACAGCATTTTCATTGGAAAGGGAAGATTTTTGTGGTCATCTGTGCGTGACGTCTCAGTGATTAATTATAGGGTAAGATTCTTTGAGATAAAAAAGGGAAAACAAAAAAAAAACACAACGCGAAATGAAATAACAATCGACGTTGCGCCGTTTAATTAACTTCCGCAATTGATTCGTTTAATTAGCCTGCCTCGAGTTAATCAAGTTCGTTCTATTGGATGGGAACGAAGAATGAAATGAAATCAGAAAAATGTAAACATTTTCCTTTGCCGGCCTTTGCGATGCGCTAACGGGATAGAAAATTTAAATAACGTTAAAATTTAAATAACAATGTTGCATAATTGGTCCCGGTAAATTGAATAATTTCCTTTGAAAGGAGATCGAAGAAAACCGAGCGCTCGCAAATTATCGATATATCAACTATCGAATGTCTTGTGTAATATAAATGACAAATAACGGTTTATATTAGTTTTGGATTTATGTTTGAAGAAGATTACACTTTACACTTTGAATGTTTAAAATTGAGAAGTCTAGTACAAGGAGTTATGTCACAACATAAGATTTTTGTGATTATAAAATATTTATTTATTATAAAATTTTATTTTTATTATAAAAATAAGATTTTTATTAACCCATTGTTAACTATATTAACAGCTTCCTCTGTTTTAATATTTCACTTCCTTATTACACCACGATCTCTTTATTTTATTATTTGATTGTTATTATTTTTATTTTATTTTATTATTTTATTATTATTATTTTTATGTTATTTTTGTCTTTATTTTATTTTATTATTCCAATTTATTATTTTTTTATTTTATAAATTTGTATGAACGTTTACAAATTTCTGTAAAATATTATTTTTCGAAAGGGAACTTCTGTTTTCGTGTATATAAAGAATTATACATATAAAATTCATTTCGGATCTTAAAGAATTAATTTTGACGTCTTTTGTTGTCTAATTATTATCTCTTAATTCATAAGTACCTGGCAAAGTTTGTACTTGTATTATGATTGTACATATGCATGATCGTATTATACCTAATGTTCAATATGCGTTTACCTAGTAATCATAATTGTTGCATTCACATGTGATATTGACGATGATGAAATTCTGTGATGTAGATCAAGAAACGAGGAAGAAAAGGAAAGAAAAATAAATTTTATTCTTTCTTTTCAACAAATGTGGACCATTTGTTATCTGCAATATGTGAAGCACCAATATGTTTATTCTAACGTACAATTACATACATTACGTTCGAAAGTTATATACATATAAATATGTGCAAGATGATTCTTGTAAAACGAAAAAAATAATTTAAATTATATATAGTGATTATGAAAATGATTTAAAAAGTAAGGAAAAGAAATAGAATAACATTTTTTCGCTCGGGGCTTTGTTTTATTAAATTTGGCCAATTCTACAGAAATAAATGATGAAATATCGTGAAAATAAAAATTGAAAGTATGGAATAAAATTTTTTCACGAAACTTTTTGTTTCTGAAGAAATTAAATTTGAATATTTGTATAAATTATTTATACATTATTTCTCATTTAGAGCAAGATCATCAAGTTTGAAAATTTAAATTTAGCTAATTTTACAGATTAGTACAAATTATGTATATTAAAAAATTCAAATTTTAAGCAATACAAAAGCGATAGAGGAGGGTGATTGGCAAGCGATAATTATCATAAATCGTCGAGTTACAACTGGAGAATTAAATATGTATTTTACCGTCCCTGCAAACGAGAAGCACGTCACGCGTTTGAAACTCACAGAAAAAAGGTCTGAAGTACAGTTTAAAAGTAGGGGATTTAAATGTTACGAGCGTTCCGCGGCTTACGTTTGCCGAGATTGTTTTAATGGAATAAGAGTTTAAGGCACTAAATTCATTCCAACATTATTGAATATAATGTAGTTGAATGTACAATTTAATCAACTAAAAAAATATCTAAATTTCCAGAAATTCAAAATCTAGAAGAAGAAATCAGCGGCATTCTTCTCAACAATATTTCTCGTCTAAATCACAAAATCACTCTAGTACATAATATGGTACTCAAAAGTTTGTGGAAGGAAGTGACAGACTAATATTACATTAGTTATTATTATTCCTAATTTTTTTGTTAATTATTGTTCGCGCGCGTGACTATCGAGTGTAGAAAATAAATGTGGACTGTATATTTTGCACGCTGAATATTAGGGGCTTGTCCCCTCGTAGTAACTTTATCGCAAGAGAGTAACTTTATTGGTCGGAAGTCAAAATGATTCTGCTTTGGAAGCCGAAGGAAAGCCCGAACGTCTTCTCGGTTCCCCTTCCTTCAGCTTTGGAAAATCGCGAGTCCAGGGTGGGGCACGAAGGGCCAGATACTAGTTACCGTCGTGGGTGATCTCGCTGGCCCGTATTTCCCACGTGTTCGGGAAAGTTGGCGCCATGCTTCAATCCACGGTTGAGTGTCTCGTCTTCTTAGAAGAAGTCCAGCCATGTGGCCAGTGTTTTGGGCGACACGGCCTGCTAAGGGTACTCAATAGGCAATAAATTTTCCCGTACGTGCCTGTACCCAGACCGTAGGTATTGTAGCATGGAAACTCTCCCGAACAATTATATTAGATTAACGAACTATATTATTATAATTAATTGTATCATTACAATTATATTATTGTATTGTTATAATTAATTATATTATTATATTATTCGTAAAATAAAATATTTTTTACGAAAACTTCTACGAATACAGTGGAATATACTAGATTAAAATCACATGAATTTTTCATTCACTGCAAATGCATGTGTGTATGTTTGTATGATTTCTAGACTGTGGATTTTTAAGCATTTTTGAGAAACATGAAAGTGAAGAAATCAACAGAATGAGTATAAATGACAAAATATATAAAATATCTAAAGTTAAATGGACATTATAATATTTAGTATGTGAAGCAAAATCTTTAGGTTTTATTTCTCTTGTTATTTTAATAAAAATATCAATTTATATAAATATCTGTCCAGTACTCTTGTTCTACCATTCCAAATAGCGAAATCAACAGTTTTGAAAATATTAAGAAATAGTTTTGTTTAATAATTGCACGTTTTGAGTTCTATGCGCAACTGTTATCAAAATAAGAAGAAGAAAAGGAATTAAAGCTTCAATAGCTGATACATCCGTGTATTGAAAAATATTGCGTGTCAGAATTCCGAAAAATTTGGATTTTATGATTGCGTTAATTGAATCTATTCAATTAATTAAATTGTGAAGTATAGGATTTAATACCCATATCAAACGATAAACATTCAGGAAATTCTAACGTTTCGTTACCTAATCCCAAAATCCAAAGTTTAATAAAATGGTGAAAAAATCGCGCAGTAAATTCTTAGGGAATGCTTCAATCTTCAAAATAGTTTTACAATAGCAAATTACATAGCAGTAGTCGTCTGTCTTTCTCACTCTTCGAAGAGTCCCAGTAATAGCAATCGACGAGATTACGCGAGTTGCACGTGGTTTTGATATTCAATGCTGCTTTTCCCGCAAGGGAAAAAAGTATTTCCCTGTTAGGTCCGAATCGCCGGTATTTTCATATCGTCCACTCGCAAGCCGATATAAATCGAGTTGGGGATAATGGCAAGGAGCGACGAAACACTCTAACAGAGCCGTCCGTGACGGGTCAGTCAATGGAATCGTCGATCTCTTTCCATTTCTCTATCGCTATGGCCAGTTTCTTGTCAGAAGTGAGCGCTTCTACGATTCAATGTCTTCTTCCTTTTATCTACTGTCAACTGCTGCCTTCTTTATGAGCGCACTACATTTTTATAACGCTACATATCTCAAATAATAGCGATCAATCGGTTATTTCATACAGAGTGGTCAATGAGACTCGAGTATCTGTTTTTGAAAATATTGAAAAACTTTATTCACAAAAATTAATTTAAAAAAGGGGCTACAATGTAGCAGCATAAATTTTTTTTATGGCTGGTGGTATCTTTTTAAATGAAATCGTATACTTTTTTTTTATGTATTATGTGTGTCGAGAAATTATTAGTTTAAAGATATTTCAAATATCAAATTATTAGTTTAGACATATTTCAACTTTAGATTTTATAAAATGTACATCTGTCAAATTTATATTTTTTTGATATTTCAAGTATTTAAGACAGAAGAGAAATAATTTTGGACACTGTCATTCTTAACGCTCTGTATATCAAATCAAGCGCGACATTTTTACAAAATTTTTGATATATACACTGATAAATAGAGGAAAAAGAAAAATCAATTTTAATAATTTCATTTTAATTTTAAGTTAGTACATTTCTATGTAATTTCTAATAATTTCTGATTACACTATATGTACATTCATTTCTTAACTCTCAGTGAATTTTACTTTTACATTTTAATTTTACAATAAACCTATTGCATAAAAAAACAGGATAACATATATAAATCTCTGTTTTTCGTCACTTCTCATACGATAAATTTTGCAAAATTAAAACTGAGATATCTACTATAATTTTTTGACGTATGTATGTTTTATAGAAAATGTCTATTAACTCATTATGAATCACTTGTCGATACACTAAGGAAACTAACAGTGAGCAAATCCTAGAGAGTACTAATAGTAAATAAATTTCATACAACAATAAGTACACCCACTTTTCACCTTTTACGCGGAATATCTGTTCTAAGTGGAACAGATTCACAATTCGTTTTACGCGAATGAAAATCACGTAAATAGAGTCTGTCGGTACAATTTTCATTTTTATGTCAGACATATGTAGATTTTCTTTTTCTTCGTGTTATTGAACATTGTTAAACACTTCCGAGTTAAAAATTGCAATATAAATTGTAAATCTGAACAGCGTGGTATAAATGTTGCTTACTTACTGTGTATTAAATAATATACCGTTTCTAAGGACGACTGTTTTAAGACTGATTCTAACGTCTGTATGTTTAAATTAAATATCGTCTGATCGATGCTTTTTATGCGTAAAAAGTACCGCGTAATGTTATAATTTACTGCGTGAAAAAGAGAATCGCGTAAAAGAAGTGCCGCGTAAATTGATATTGTGTAAATCGAAACCACGTATAAAAATAGTTTCAAATCTGCGTAAAAAGAGACTCGTATAAAAGGAATGCCGCATAAAAGGAGGAGGACGCATATGATAAACACGCGGTGTTTGTTTTCACTTTCAAAATCACTTCTGTTATTGTCCTGATCTGGAATCTTGCTCAACACAAGTTTCATATTAATTAAAAATTTTAAAGTTCAAGATCATTTGAAGGTCATATCATAAACATATCTGAATGTATTTTTTCATGAGCTACGTGATAGAATAGAAAAGAAATACACGTTTCCTAAATAAAAAATTCCAATGATTTAAAAAAAAACATTAAAAAATGATATTTTTTAAAAAATAGTTCATCAATCCGATTCGTCTCTTCCATCAGTTTATGTTATGTCAGGAACCATTTTCGTATTGTCACTAATAGAGAAGATATTCAGGTGACCTGGTCTCGCGAAACACTCTGTATGTACATTATAATGTATACTTTGACATAAAGTATATTGTATATATTTTTACAATTTATAACAATTTTGGAAATTTGCGTAAATTTCTCATAAATCCAGTGTTCTAATCACAAGTGTGAAATTGTTATTAAAATTATTGAATTATCTACTATATCAATAATCAAATAAACGTTTGTGTCCATTAATTTAGGCTATTACTTGACACGTATTCGTTGAACGAATCAAACAGCTTAAAATAAATAAATAAACAAAATGAAGTAATTAAATCGCCGAGTTAAAGAACAGTATGCCCAAAAAACAAATTTTAAAATATTTGAAAGAACAGCTCTAGTTTTTGTGCATTATAAAAGTTGCATTGTTTTTATTTATAGTGCTATTCTAATTTAACTTCGATCGTGCTAGATCGATATTGTGCATTCGTATCTGCCTATTTATGATTAAACTTTATTATTCGTTGATTAATGAATCTTTTATCTGAACTTGTATCGTTCTTGAGTTCAATTAAATTTTTAATCAGAAAAGGTACTATTTTTCAACGTGCTTTTATCGTAATTGAAATAAAAATCATTCGATGAAAACTGATTACTGGAGTAAATTTAAGAAACAATGACATTATAAAGGTATACTGTTTTTAAACAGATTAAAGTATTTTTATATTTTTATATTTTATTTTTATTTTCTTCGCCTTAACCTCTAGTTTTACGCATTTACACAGTTCAGTTTTAATATCTTTCCGGCAACGATTAATTTCGGAGTTTTTACTGTTCTTCAACTCACCGATTCAATTATACTGGACGCATAGTACTCGTTTGATGTCCGAATTCGTCCGAATTCGTCCGTATACACAAATCGTTTAAATCACTTTGATTTTTCGTCCGATCTGTTGCAACTGAAGCTATACATCTTTTACGTTTGACGAATGTCTGGCTTCTGAACAAATTTCAGCGGAGGGCCTCCGCAGTTTCAATTTCGAAAATTTGATTGCTTGCTACGTGTTCCTTTAATTCCATTTAGAATATAAAGGAATGTTTCAGGATTTGTTCAATAATATTCTCAAAATTTATTGGCTCGTTTCGTTGATCGATGAATGAAGCATGGCACTCTTCGTTTTCCTCTCTTAAAGCAAAAATTTCATTCTAAAGAAGATTCCTAAAATAAAATTCTTTAAGAAATACTAAATTTAAATACGTATCAATTAAAATGTAATGTATCTTTATTTTTGTTAATCTGCTTATATAAATTATTATTATAATATTATTATAAATTATAAGATGAAACAAAATTTATATTCTATGTATATTTGTCTTTATCAGAGCACTATATCATGTAAATATATTTTATTTTATTATGTCATCTTTCAGCAGAAAGTATTAGTATTATTTATAAACATATTATACGTGAAAAGGAAAAGAAATAATAATATAAAATGAAGTAAATCTGCAGTTTCTATCTCAAAAAGAAAACAAGAAAAGATAACTAATAGGAAGAATTGGTATCAAAAACTTTAAACATTAATGTCTTAACAATGAAATCATGTGACACGTGACGTTTTTTTTTATTACATTGCAATGATCTTATTCTTAAAGGTAATGAAAATCTTAACGATTATATTAAAATATCCAATTTCCAAATTTACATTTTCGTAATGAAATAGTTATAATTATATATAATTATAAATTAGTCATATAATTGTAAAATTTATGTGAATTATAATAATGAAATTTCTGTGGAGAACATTCGTACACTCGATCGATAAATTATCGATACTTAAACTCTTACAATTTTGTAAAATAAAAAAGATCCTACAACAAATTTCAAGGAATCGTCCTAAATGAAAGACATCAATTTTCAAGACATGCTAGACTTTATTATGAAAAGAATTTTTCAGTGTTCTCAACATTTCAAAACTTCAGTGTTCTTAGCATTTGAGTTTGCAAAATTTCTGAGAGAAATAATATTATTATTATCTCTTTTAGAAATGATGTTTAAATATTTTTAAACATAAAAGACTTTCTACATTTACTGTATAATTATTATAGTGCAGATCTTTATGGAGGTTCATAGTTTTTTGAAGGTAATTAAAAAAGTTTTAATTCATTTGTTAAATATTATAGCAGATATTATATATATTTTTACATTATAATATTTTATATATTTCACATTGTATTATTATATACACTTTTGTATACTGTGCGGTTTCTTTATTTTCAACATTTCCATAAATGCATAAAAATCGGCAGTCTGATGTAATTATCGTGGAATTCGCACCTATCATTCTAAAATTCTCAAAACTTCGCGCATGCACCATGCATGCATGTACACGTCTGCACATATTGGAAATACAGAGTGATCACTGAAAGACTGAATGATATAAAACAATCACATTTAACTTTTACAAACACATGTTTCTTTAATTTTTTATGATTTTATTAATATAAATATAGTTAATGAAATTATAATATAATATATAATCATATCATAATTTCATAAAATATAAATAATAAAATATAATTATTTTATTTGGAATTATAATTTTTATTATTTTATTTGAAAATATAATTAATGGATTTTTTTCAGTATTATGTGTGAAAAAAATGATAAAATATTATATGCGAAAAATATTAAAAAAATATATTTTGATGAAATTTGACTATAAATAATAAGGTATCTTTATGCAATAAAAATTAATTTGTACACCATTAGGATATAAATTAATTAAGTATTAGAATATAAATGTTTATTACTTTTGACGTACAATTAGATTCAAAATCCTCTCTATAGGATTAATTTAGTAATTTTTATTGCATAAAGATACCTTATTATTTATAGTCAAATTTCATCAAAATATATTTTTTTAATATTTTATTATTTTTTTCACACATAATACTGAAAAAAATCCATTAATTATATTCTTTTTCATATTATATGTGAAAAACAAAAACCCTTCAGTTTTTCAGTGGCCACCCTATATAAGGAACGTTTACGAAGTGCGTTTTAAAGGTTTTTCGTATTCGTGCTTTTTTCAAATTTCCAGGTGAAGCGGAGAATCGCGATTCCGCGTATTTAATCCCTTGCGCTGGCAACTGGTCCGCGAACCATAACGAGTGATCAAACCGTATACAATAATTCGTCGCTTTCTTTTTCTTTTGAACTTATCAGTATGATATCACTGGATAGAAATTATTGAGAAGTAATAAATTTATTATTTATTTTGTCTGAGTTATACTTCAATATACTCAAAATATTGAGGAAATATTGCAATTTTGAGACAAAAAATTCTCGATGTCACGTCAATGGCACGTCATTCCAGCACAAGAGGTTAAAAACGTGCAAACGAATGCCAATGGCATAAATGTAATGATCATTGTGAAGCACAATGGGAGAGCAATTTGCCAGTGACGCGGCGTAGACTGCAAGCTGAAGCTTATTTTTCGTTGCCTCTGTTCCTTGGAAGTCGATAAACATCTACACCGCCCAAACATCTCGGCGAAAGTATCAGTGTTAATGGCGACTGCGTTTTCCAACGTAGCCCGAATGCATGTCTTGATACGCCCCGTGCCACTAACAGAGCTTAGTTCTAATGGTCTGTGCCTCGTGTTACCAAGGTTTCCCTATTCTTCCTCCCAAACAAATATCTCAGCTATGATAGTTAACTCACATCCGGGCTACGCCGGCTGAGAGAACGATAGAGAATCATGCTCTCGGCGGATGAAAGAGGAAGGAAGGAGTTCCCTTTGGCTTGGAAGGTGGAGCAGCCTTGTTTACGAAATCTCTTGACAAGAAGAGAGAAAGAAAGAGAACGAGCGATTAGATTCTCTTACGAGTGCGCGCGAGAGAGACGGCGAGTCAAAGAAAGGTAAAAATTTTTACCGTGAAATAGATAGGAGGAAAGGATGTACTGACTGAGAAAGAGGAAAAAGAAGCAACAGAAGGAAATGGTAAGTAAAATGTAATGGGGGAAAAAAAGGAGATAGAAGTTTCCTCGGAAGAAAATACTATTTCTTACCGGGATGTAGACGTTCCGAAAGACCACTCGACTTGGCGCGAGAGAGTTGCCAATGGAAGAAGTGGAAAATAATATTTCTATCCGGTTTACAGATTTCTTTCGCGTTTCACTGGGATTATTGGTGGAGGAGAGAGTGACATAACAGTAATTTTCGTATTTATAGCGATAATATTTATCCCTTTATTGGCTGCAGACACAGAGAACGATGTTTTTATTATACCTCAAATAGCAGTAAGCATAAATAATTTAATCTGTGAAACGAAAGTTTTCGTCTTGCGTAAAAGATATTTCTCGTAAGCCAAAGGAGTTAAAGAGCTAATTGTGTTGGGATATATTTGATAAAAAAGTTTTGATAGACTTATAAATTTAGTAGACTACAAACCAGATATATTTTGAAATATAAACTTAAAGTTTCCAAAGCTATGTTATATATATTGACTTGTTTCTACTGTAACAAAAGCAAGAAATAAGTATTCAAATGTAATCAGTGTTATATAAATATAACCATCAGTGTGTGAAAACGGCTAAAGAGAAGAACTCGCTGGTCAACCATTCGCTTATCACTGTGCGAAGACAGCTAAGGGAAGGAATTTGCTAGCCCATTACCCGCTATCACCGTGTGAAGACGGCTAAAGACGGAGTCAGACTCCTCACTTTCACGAAATTATTCTCTGCGAAACATGTATAAATAGAGGCAAATTCATTAAAGGACAATCCAGTCCAGTCTGGTTTTTACAACCACTTGTACTTATTTACGGCAACCTTAATTCTCCTACGGGTAATTAAGAGGATTATAACTTATCATACGCTAACGTAACGTACACGAAGTATAGTAACTCTCCTACGGGTGATTAAGATATCGTAATATTCTACGTTAAACGTAACGCGTACGAAGTGTTAGTCTAGTAAAACGCGTAAAAGTCACGTCACATCTTGTGTGACGTGTATGAAGTGTTCTCTTAGCGAGACGCGTAAAAGGTCCC
The DNA here is from genome assembly GCA_030673865.1 of Melipona bicolor. Lineage (NCBI taxonomy): Eukaryota > Metazoa > Arthropoda > Insecta > Hymenoptera > Apidae > Melipona > Melipona bicolor. The sequence goes on from JAHYIQ010000019.1 coordinate 3,600,699, forward strand.
TTCACAAGTGTTATCAAAATCGATTACATATACAGGAAAAAGTTGTTCAGAATATTATCCTCTGCAACATATCTGAAAGTCATTGAAATTGGCTTCTCTATGTATAATTATTCAATTCTCTGGTATTCGACAAGATTCATTATGAAGTTCCCCATACGTATACAATGAAGAGCATAAATGTATGATAATAAAAAATTGTCGACAATTTAAACTGTCTTACCTTCTAACAAAAAAAAAAAGAAAAATTCATATTTGATTTCATTTTAAAGCTTCTACCTTGATAGTCATCAGTTTGTTCCTTTTAAAGATGATTTTACATCATGTAGCGGGTGGAAAAAGGGGGAATCCTTTTTTTTCTCGAAAATTGTAAAAATTCAAGCGTATGTAAAAACATTAAAACATTTTTTTCGTAACTATCCACCACTGTTTTGAAGAGGTCTTTCATTTACAACGATCCCTTAAAACTTGTCGTATGATTTTTCTTCTCTATTTTATTGAATGTTGAATATTAGGATTAAACGACAAAAATTCAAAAAATCCTAACATTTCATCATCTAATCCTAATGTTTCAAGTTCAATAAAATAAAGTTCAATGGTAAAAGAATTTTAAGACCTCGTTAAAAAGAGAAAATTTCAATCTTCAAGATCATAATAGACTTAGTCATAAAAAAATTTTTCAATGTTTGAATTTATGTGAAAATTTAATGTAAAAAAGTTTTTGGTATTTGAATTTTTACAGTTTTAGAGGAAAAGGTATCTTTACTTTCCCACCTTCTGTATGATGTAAAGTCATCTTGGAAGTGGTTTGATGAGACCAAGTGAATTGTTGTGTATGATCTTTTTTTACGAAGTTTAAGTTATTTATATAAGTTTTAGTTATCAATAATCTTTCATTGTCATTGGTACAGTTATGCTCTTTACCGTATATTTTGTAACGGATATTACTTCATAAATTAAATTATGGCGACACATAAATTAAATATCTGTGAATTATAGATACATAACGAGTGTGCATCTTATGAAAAACAAAATTTTTATTTCATTTCTATTACTTTCATTTTTATTCAATTTCTTAAAATTACTTCATTACTTTCATAATATTGTAAATATTTGTAAATATTTTTTCTATATTTTTCTACATTTTTATTTTTATATTTTTATATTTTTTCTACTTTCTTCTACATTTTTAGTTTTATTCAATTCTTTAACAGATACAATTTCACTAGTTTATCTACATTTTAAACGAAAATTTCGATTATGAATCAAAGAATACGAATGACTAAGAAGAAATTTAAAACTGGAAAATAGTGGTTGTTCGCGCGCGTGAGTAGCGAGACGAGATCGTGTTTAGTAAAGAATGTGGACTGTATATACGCGCGCTGAGTATTGGGGCGTTGTCCCATCGTGGTAACTTTGTGTCGCGAGAGAGTGAACTTTGCTACCCGAAAGTCGCAATGATTCTGAATTGTAAGCCGAAGGAAAGCCCGAACGTCTTCTCGGTTCCCCTTCCTTCGACCTCGGAAAATCGCGGGTTCAGGGTGGGGCACGAAGGGCCAGATACCCGTTGTCGTCGTGGGTGATCTCGCTGGCCCGTGCTTCTCACGGGAAAGTTGGTGCCATGTTTCAATCCACGGTCGAGTGTCTTGTCGTCTTAGAATAAGTCCAGCCATGTGGCCAAGGTTATGTGGCGACACAGGCCTGCTAAGGGTACTTAAAAACAATAAATTATCCTGGACGTGCCTGTACCCAGACCGTAGGTATTGTAGCATGGAAACTCTCCCGAACAGTGGTATGTTATTATCATCGCTGTACGGTTGATGTTTTCATATAATACTATAAGGTATAACACAACTTTGTTCTACAACATGGTATGTATTTCTTATTCATTTATTTTTTTTCTTAAACGACTTTAGAGCTTCGTGCTCGTATTTTTGAAAGTTTAAATGCTCCGCCAGTATCGTGAAGTTTGCGAAAGAGTAACATTTTCAATTGTGTCGCGCTCTACGAAAGTGCCGGTAATTACAAAAGTTTCACGATTTCAGACATTTCCAGTAGAAATTGCACTCGTAATAGCGCTGATATATCTACTGCGTGATGAACAACTCTCTCTGAGCCTGCTAGTTTTTTAAGCATAAATCACTAAGGTATTTAAGGTATATTTAACGAGCAATCAGTTTCGTTAAAATTTCGGTCCTCTTGTGACATTCGCGGAGATATCATCTAAATTATGAACATTGAATATTGTTGCGACGAAGAAATTATTATAGTAACGATATACTTTATTATACCTATCGATAATAGGAGAAATTGGGACAAGTTAATAGAAGAACAGATTGATCCAGGTGAAATTATCTAGATACTACATATGTATAACGTAGAGAGAATGATTTATGCAAATGTAACAAGTTACATTTTTCCTTTGTTAAATCGAAGTTACGAGAAGTCAAGAATATATGTATATTTTGCAGATGCGCTATTTTTTTAAATGGAAATGGAAATTTATTATTGTATATCTGTCATTTATTAGAATGTACACTTGAGTACGCTCGTTTTAGAAGTTGTTAATCAAAAGTCAGAAGTACACATTTATGTTAATTTCCCAATGTATCTGGTTTTTAGTAAATTTGAAGATAAGGTAATTTAAGATTTTGTTACTTCGTTTATATATTATAATAATTATATAAAATATAATAATACAATAATGTTATGGTATTATAATAATAAATATAATAATCTTAATATATAATATTGTAATAATAATAATACTTTAACATAGTGTATACATTCTTTCTATGTAAAGTGAATTTAATGTACATGATGTATAAAATTTGTTCATGCAAGATGTGACAATAATATTTTTACCCTTATGCACAATTATTGATTAAACTGCATAGATTTGTATACATTTTGAAATTTTTATAAACATTAGGTTAAAGAAACGGAACCTAAATATACTTTACTTTGGATATATTTGATATATTTCTACAAATTATATACGTTATATGTATTTTTGTATCTTCTATTGCTGCTAATGCATTTACATATATTATGTATATTCATGATTGCATATACATTAATCGTTGTCCAAATTTGAAACGTGATTACCCTTTTTATTTTTCACTCTGTTAATTAAATTTTCTGTCTTTACGTAATAAATATGTACATATAATACATACTGAGTCTTATTTGGACATTATTTATTCAGAAGATTATTTCTCTACATATTTGTTTATTGAATATATAATTTTACTGAATTATCATACCAATTGTTCTGAATTATTGTTCAATTGTTTTCAACTGTCCTATCAATTTTCTTGAAGAAACATAAATTTTAATGCAAAGGAGCAGTACGTTAAAGAGTGAGGAAATAAAAAATTGCGAACATTCGGTTAACAAACAAGTTTCATTAATTTACTAATGAAAACTTTAATTAATGAAAACTTGATGTATAATTTGCTTATCATCTTTTTGCAATTTTAAACTTCATTATTATTTAATTTACCATTTTTTATACAGAAAATTGTAATATTCTGTATATTATACAGAATATTGTAAAATACATATAATTTATGTACTACTGTATCAGTGTTTTAATATATTAAAAAAGTAATTAATTTGATAACACTATCATAAACAAATATATGGAACTAGAGTCTTTTACAGATTTGTTCGTTTCTGCTCCGTTTTGACGAAAATGGTGAAAAAAGAAACAAAAAAGTTTTCGTTTTTTTCATTTATTTATTTACTTATTTATTTATTTTATTGTTCATATTATCATCTATCATCATCTACACATGTGTATGTCATCTATTTAACTCTGCAGTCAGTCTCAAATTTCATTTTTGAATTTCTTTGAAATAAATTTTTATTTTTGCTAAAATTATTCCTTCAAATATTTGATTCAAATATTAAAGTAGAAATTTCGATAAGTATTTTTTCAAATTTTTTAAAAATCAAAAACAAAAAAGAAATTAGTAAACGAGTTAGGTTACTCTAAAGGTGTGAAAAATATAATTGTCTATGAGGGATTAATGAAGATACTGTTCAAAATGCTGTTCTCCTGTAATAATCCATTACATTGAACATTGATCATTTTGATTGCAGGTAAATATTGTTTTCGTAGACTATGTTTAGTGGACTACAATTCTTAGTTGTGTTTTTGACTTGACTAAATAGGAAAATAAAAACTTTAGTCTTTTGCTTTTTTTTTTGTTTCTTTTCTATGATTTTCGCTAAAAACGAGGAAATCTCTGAAAAATTCTTTCTATTAATATATTGATCCTCTAGAGATTCCCCAAGTTTTGACATTTAAATTTGGAACATCCTAAAATGTACAAAGATATATCTTAGCATATTTTAAAATTATTTCTTTATTATTTTATTTGGAAATACAATTAATGGATTTTTTCAGAATTATGTGTGAATTAATTCTATTTCCAAAAAATAATAAAAAATAAAAAAAACGTGTTTGTAAAAGTTATTTTTGTTTTATATCATTCAGTCTTTCAGCAACCACCCTGTATAAACGATCCACGACAAAGTTCTCTTTTTCATATTCGAAAAAATAAATTTTTTTTTTACAATTTGTACAACGATAAAGCGAAAGCGAAAATTTCTTTTCGATATTTCGAAATTTCTACCCTCGAGGCGAAAAGATGATACACAAAAAAAAAAAAGAAAAAAAGAAATTCGACTTGAAACAAAAGTGCTTTGAACGCGGCATAAATTTTTTCCCGCGTATGTAAATGTAATGTCTTTGGCAAATTTGCTCGTCAACGATACGATCTATCACAAGCAGTTCAGCAGGAAAGAAACGCTGCCGTGGCGGCTTTGTGTCGAAAACTCGTAAAAGCTCAACCGCGACGATTCTTTCGACGCGCCTACGGCGGCTAATTTTTTTCACCGCTCGATGGCCAGTCGCATTTTGGAATTGCGAGATTTTCTACAAATCTGACAACGAGCCGAAAATTTATAACAGAACACGGTTATGTTGTTCCTGAGATTTATCGACGCATAAATTTCTTTTTGTTCCTTTCGTTTGTTTTAAACAAGCGTCCCTTCGGCTGCATTTAACACGAAATCATACTTGTTAGCATTGAATAATAATGCGAACAGTTTGATTTGAGAATAGTTTTTGACTTAATTTATATACGTTAAATTGGTACAATAAAAATGTTAATGAAAAAATAAATAGTTGAGTTTGCAAATTTTGTATTAATAATAAGTAGACTGCGGATTTTTATGCACAGAATACATATGTCAAAACATACAAAAATAAAATATGCAGAATATGTAAAAGATGTACAAAAAATAAACGAAATATATATCTGTTACAATATTTAATAAATGAATCAAGTCTCTAGCTGGATTCTAGTTTTTTAATTATATTTGCATGAAGACCCGCAGTATAGTATGTATATCGTAGTTAAACGGATAAGTCACGGAGATTAGCAATTAGTGTTCAAATCTCTGAAATTGTTCGTACGATATGCGTAGACTCGGTGAAATATAGATCCAATTCTCATAATTACTCCCATAGTTTCTGTAGTTATAATAATCTCAGTAGTTGATATGACATTAAACTTATAAGAACAAAACAGACAGCTATATGAACTATGAATGACCGTGTAATTCAAATGCGAATTTGTAATGAAATTTTAAACTTTGATTAAACGAAATAAAAATTGCGGTGGTCATAATACTGATATAGAAATTTCAGAAAGTTACATTTAAAAAATAACAGGCCACTGTCATTCACGTTTAGATTAAAAAGTACAATCATTGATAATGAATTGCAAAATTATCAACAATGATAAATTGATACTCGGATTATTAACGACTAAAGTATAAAATTTGTAGTTAATAAACTTGAAATTAAAGAATAAGGATTAGGAGAAAGTTAAATATAATATAATATAATAAAAAATACAACCTTATGCTATATATATATATGTCATATATAATACAATATCATTAAGTATATATTATTATATTTTATCTATTATATAATTTAAAAAATATTTTAAGTTACTTTATTACAGTAAATTAAAAAATTTAATTATTTTAATTATATAATTATATATATATGTATATATATATGATAATACAATTAATATATTTATATATTATATGCATTTATGTATTTTATGAAATGTAAAATCCCTAAAAATGCACGATTGTAAATTTGCAAAATTTCCCTGAGAGGTTACGACTCGATCATTTTTACCATTTTGATAATTCTGCCGTTAAAGATTTCAATTACATTTAGAAAATTGCTTCGTAATGGACAGAACAACAAATTGAATCTACGAAAGTCGAGATTTAATTAACATTATCCTCTCGGATAGCGATAGACGCTGAAACTTGATATTAAAAATTCAGCCATTTCCTCTGCAACAACCGACTTTTGAATCTCTGCCAGTAAAGAAAATATGAACCTGCGATAATTAATTTGCTTCTACCTCGGCCCTCTCTCGGCTCGTTCCCCCGGAGTTCTCGTCCTTTTTTCTCAATTACGCTGTTTCTGCTGCATTTAGCCGAGCGCTGCTTGTCAGCATCTTTCGTTATGCTACCAAATAAGCGCTCGCTTCCTGTAAATCCATCTCTTCCCTGCCTCGGTCCGGTTCTGCTGAAATTTCACAGATCCCCGTGTTATCATTGCTCACGCTGTAAAGGGTTAAATCGCGGCGATAAAGACGGGAAGAACAGGCAATTACTTGAATTATTTAAACAAGGATCATTTCGGTGAGCAGCTTCGAATTCCGTGTATTCTCCGCCCGGAAGACGAAATTGTTCGTTCGACGTTCAGTGCTGAATTGCGTGAATCTAACGAGCAACGGTCAGCGATCTATAATTTTCTTCGCGTAATCCTTTCGTGTCGATGCTCGGTTAGAATTTAACTTCTTACCAAATTGTCGATTGATTCTTTCCTCTGTAGCAGAGCCTCCTCCTCTCCTTCTCATTCGTCGAAAGATCTTTTGTCTCGATACTTCAACGTTGACTTATCAGCCGCGGCGAGATTTCCACGGTGAGACGAAATTTATCGGTAGCGAACCGCATAAACCGTTTCATTAGGCTCCTTGCATTTACGTAATTGAATTTGAACTCCCCCCCTCTTGCTTTCTCCCTCCGATAACCGGCTTCTGTCACCAAGTTCGCAGCATCTTTTAATACCTGAATTATTTCCAGGGTATCAGGATTCTTTCCATGCCGCCCGAAATGAGAAGGTGTTGTACAGTATCGATTTTGTTCGGTTATTTGCTAAATATTGTTCGCGATACGAGTATACTTTTGTGTGTATGTGTGTACTTTTTAAATCGAACGTCTAAATTATTTTCATTACTATTTCAGCTAAGCTAAAGAAAAATTGCTAAGAGACACGTATGTATATGATTTATGTATATCAAACAAGTCGCGTGTTTATTGGCTATAAAAGTTCTAAAGATTGTTCCAAGGTCACCATTATATTTCTGCTTCGCTAGAACTATATTAGAAATAAATATATACAATAAGCAATAACAGTGCTTCAATATCAATAAGAAAGATAATACACATGCCTATTCATCGTACAGGGTGTCCCCAGTACAATCGGGAAGAACATGATTCTACGTAAAAAAAGTAGATCGAAAAGAAAAAATGAAATTTTTTTTGAGAAAATCAAACTTAAAAATTCATTAAGTATATTCGAGTTTAGTTGATTCCAAATCTGAAGAAACAACTTGAAAACAGAGAGTAAAATTTTTTCATAGAAAATTTAATTTTTGAGAAAATCGAAAATCGTTTTTGAAAATTTGTCAGGTATATTACTTTTTTCAAGTATTTTCAAATTTTATTCTTTATTTTCGACTTACTTTTTCATGTTCCCTTCTGTATTACCAGTGAAACACCCTATATATTACGCAAAAGTGAAGTTTAGCAAGGGCGAAGCACAAAATTGGACGGACTAAAATTTTCATTCTCGCGCTAAGATTCGAAATATATCTCTTGGTCTTTTTTTCTTTTTGTGACCCCCTTTTCACTGAGAAATTGAAGGATAGATAATGTGAAACGTGTTACATGCTTACTAGCCTAAACTATCTATCCGTTTCCAGCGAGCCGAATTGTAAACGCTTTTGGACTGCAGTTTCGAAGAGTTTAAATGTTTCTCTCAATCCCCCCTAATGTTCGAAACTAAATTACTTCATCGCCGTTACCTACCTTTCAATTGCAGTTCTTACCAGTACAAGGCGATTACAATAAATTTCTGCCATATACTGTAAAGTTTCTACATCAGGCTATTTTTCCTCCCCCTTGATAATTTAGGCACTGGCTCGGTACCGAGAACGGCTGTATGATTTCGAATTTGTGACACGCAAGTCCAACTTACATCGGTTACTCGTTCCCAGAGCCAATATATCAAGCGAATGGTAATGGACGTTAATTTACTGCCTCGATAACATCTCGTTATTAACTCTACCACCTTTAACGAGATCGCACAATTTAATCTATGTCATATCTGAAACGCTCCGACCGAAGAAAATTCAACTTGGAATGATTTGAATCCCTATGTAGTAAATTACTAGTGTGTGTTGCGTCCGATGATCCGCTTTCTACTTTGAGATGAATTATTAATTGCCAATCTCTTTTTATAGCGAGCAGCATAATTGAATCACTAATCGCATGCTTCGTGGAAAATCTTTCCTAGTTTAATATTGAAATTGATATTAATATTAAAATGCGTGTGAATTAAGTAAATTGGTGCGTACAAAAATTTATATTGGAATATGTATAAATACAGTAAACTGTAATAAAAAGAAATATAAAATTATAATAAATTGTAATTATAAAATTTGAAATTGTATAAATTGTAATATGTTGTAATGAAATATACAAAAGATTATATTGGTGCATGTTAAATCATTTCATGCAATCAAATTTTCATTGCACGTAATTTCTTCTAAATTTAATGAAAGTAATTTCCATATTAGTCAGTGTACATTTTCAATGACCATTTTACTAATTATTAATAGTTTCAGAATATTAAAATATCTCAGAATGGAGCTATTATAATTTCTTCCAAATAATTTATGAATTTTTTCTATAAAATAATTTGTGAATTCAAAAATTCAGAATGATATTCGTGAATTGGAGAATATAAAGGTGTTTTTAACGATTCGCCAAATGTTAAATTTATGTTTGTAGAAACTTTTAAGGCACTTTTCACTTTGAGTTCATATAGAAAAAAGTCACGCAAATATTTTCATTATTTTCAAAATAATGAAATTTTATATTTTTATTATTTATTTATTATTATTTATTTATAGAAAAGTTCTCCTTCTTTAATATAGTTGTAATCAACAGGACAGTATTTAAATATTCAGAGATCAAATTCAAAAATACAACATTTCGTGTACACCAATCTAGTGATAAAAACATTTTGGATAATTAAAATATTAATTTTCACAGTTGAATCTATATATTATAAAAAATTTATCGATTCAGTTTTGCACATTGTCTGATGCATTAAAATTTTTCAATTTTGATTCAATAATTTATTGATATTTATTCTGCGACTTTTTCTCTTAGAAAGGTAGTGTGTTTTCGTATAGATTGTACGATATTTCATACAATAATCAGGATGTTCCATTGTTCTTCAATTTTTTTTAACTCAGGGGGCAACATCAATAGACATTTAAAAAAAATCTTATACTTTCACTTTAAAAATTCTCGCAGATTTTCAATAATTGAGAGTCAGAATTTACTGATACAATAAATTATTATATTCTCTTTTAATTTTACACATTGTTTGCTATGTGTTTGGGATCCCTATCGTGTATAATAAATAAATAATATAATAAATTTAATAATAATATAATAAATAAATAATGTAATAAATTTACACGTAAAATTAATTTTTAAGTAAACAAATAACTATAATAATTTATATTATGTTACAAAAATTAAGTTGTTTAATTTTATTTCGTATTGTACATTTTTCTGACAGAGACTAATAGTAAAATTAAATCAAATCAGAAATTCTAAGAATAAGTAATGTAAAACGTAAATTTTTATGGCTTCAAATATCCAATAATATTTATCTAATATCTAATTCAGTTAATATCTATTCATCGCTACAACTTTTCAAAACTATGCAAAATAAGAAAAAATGTTTCAGATAGAAATTATTAGAATATTGGAAATTAAAATTAATATACTATTCCATTTTTAAAAATTGTGAGTTGCTCTCTTTTTACGCCCATGAAACTTACTGACAATTATTTCTACCAAAATATTCATTAAATATCCTATACTAAAATAACCTAAATAAGCCTCTTTAAATTATTCAGACGCATCCAGAAAACAATTTGTAATAATATTTGTAAGAGTACATTTTGCATATACAATAATAACAAAAATAAAATTTTATTAATAATAGTAATAAAATATTACATATATAAATTATAATAATATATATGTATATAATAATAATTGGTATTATATAATATTAAATATTATAGCATAAATAACAGTATAATCTTAAACACGTTGATTAAATAAATAGATGTATAATAAATTTCAAAGATACGTTGCATTTTTAGAGATTGAATGTTAGCAAAAATGTTTAATTAATCGTTGCATTCTGTGTTATTGTCTGTCGACTAATTTCACGCTAATACAGCACTTTCACGCGCGACGAGTTTTTATTATTCACGATGTGAAATTCTTATCAACATTAATGGTCAATTATACACTCGGAGTAAAATCTGATGTCAACTTCAAAGTAAAAGGAAAAGGGAATTGCCTATCGATGACGATGATTGATCGACGTCTATTTAAAAACTCATTTAAACGCTGTCCATCATTCCGCGAGGTTCTCGAATCTCTCGAGTTTTCCTCAAAACTGAAACCGTGAATATTTACAGAACCGAAAGTAAATTTCATAAATTAATGAAAGAACGAGATAATAGCATTTTTAACGTGATATTTTCAAGTAATATATAACTGATAGTATAATCTGATTGCGGATGATTCAACGTGCAAAGATAAATCGAAAAGGAAGAGGTATATTTTTTCATTCAATATACGTTTTCGCGAAAAGTTTAAAAATTTGTAATTAAATTCGAATGGATGACCTATAGAATCTAACTTATGAGATTTTCAAATTCAATCAATGATGATTAATTCCTCACGGTATCTAACAAATGAAATAATGAGAAATGGCAAATATCAAAAGACTGATTTCGGTGGAAAATAAATTATGAAACTCAAAATAATCAACGTAATCAAACAGTAGGAAAAATCTAAAAAATGTAAATACTATCATAAAAAATTAAAACCCTTCAATTTCAACAGATTTGAAAACTTAAAGATTTACATTAATTAATATTAAATATTAAATGGTGTAAATCATAGGATAAACACTTACACGATATTAACTTTTACATTAAGAATTTTTGTCAATAAGAATTTTCTTTTTTAGTTTTGAAATTACTATAGTACCTGGCCTAAGAATTTTGGAACGAGAGTTGCTTATACTTGAAAAATGCGACAATTGAAATTTTTCAACACAAGGAAACCTTGCTTCACAGTATTTGAATTACGCGGGGAAATAAGTTGACAGATTCGCCATTCTTGTCAATTTATTGTACTTGTATTTTGCGCAGCAATACCGGCGAGATTATAAACGAGGTTTTATGAAAGAATTCATTAAACTTTCAGTAGCTTTACGATGTCGTTTTATACGGAAGTTGCATAATAAGCGTTAATTGTATATTGCTCCCTATGAAAGTTGGTATTGTACACGGACGCGTGATGCACTGATATCTATACGTAATTTAAGGTATCAGGATTTATGGATAGCACGAGAATAGCCATTATTATTTATCGACGTTCGTTCAGAGTCTGACCGTGGATCGATGCATAAAATATTGGCTATCGGACCTCCGTCACGCTATCGTTCTCATTGTCAGCATCGCTTATGAACTTCTATTGTTCGAGCCTGCGACGTAATATCTTTTTAGACGCGAAAAAGATTCTGCAACAACGAGACATAGTTTCGAGAACAATGTTCCTCTTTGGATAAAACAGATACAATTCTCAACGAGAAATTTTATTAGTATCTTACGTATGCATATATTATATAACTGACTGTATCAATGACCAGGTTCTTATTAAATTTGTGAAAGAATATTCTATACTTGTCTTCTTACAAATACACGTACCGTTATTTGCAAAATACTACAGTCTCTTGTTAATAAATAAATTAAATACTATTTTATTCTAATAATAAAAAAATTATATTATATTATGTTACTATTAATATATTATAATATTAAAAATCTACGTAAGGGGATCTGCGATAATATTGTGAGATATTATGTAAAATCATACAAACTTATAAGAAAGAGTTTTTCCTATTTGATACACATGACTGTTGCTCTCATGAAGAATTATCAGTTTAAATTTTTAGCACTTGCAAAATATCAATTATATTTAAGAAAGTATCGTTTGCTAATCGTGATAAAAGACTATAAGACAGTTTCTTTCAATGAGGTAAAAAGTGATATGTAAGGGGTAAATTTCTTTGTCGAGTAATGAAATATTAAATATTAAATATTAAAAATAATTCATCTATCAAATTTGAGAAAAGAGTTTTGAATATTGTTGATCTCGCGTAATTTGTTAGTTGAAATTAAATAAATGTGTATTTTCTAATATTCTCTTTCATATATCTGTATTCTATGTATTTATATAAATGAATTGGATTCTTTTATATTTATTTGTAGTTCAGCTTCGACTGCTAGGATCATTTGTTAGATGAATTGGACAATTTTTAGAATATTGACAGTGTTACTTACGTTTGTTTAAAAAAAATATGTCAATAAATCGAAAACACAATCTTACAGTAAATATATATTTATACAATACACTTACTACACGTACTCTAAGACGAATAAAATTTATTTTAATTACAATTATAATAATGATAAAAAAGTATTTCATACATTTTAATAATTATTCTTGATAATTGTGTATTTTCCATTAAAAAAAGAAAAGTAAAATCTATGTACCTTCTACTAAATAAATTAATACCTATTAACACGTTCGTCGCCCAGCGTGAATTGGTCGAGTTCCTGCGGGACCCAAATTTCGAAGCCGGAGCGCCAGAACGTAAACAGAGCGATCAGCTGGAATAGCAACGATGAAATTCGAGTAGGCACTTGCGTGGTCTGTGACCTAAAGTTTTCGAACCTTCGTGTCATTATAAAGTAAAACATTTAGAAATGAAATGGGGAAAGCGATAAGCTCTTTGGAAAGAGGACTGCGAGAGATCTCACTGCATTTATCCCAGAGCCTTCATTCAGTCAAAAAGCATACTTTGTCTGACAAGCACATCAGTGATTTTTTATCCTCAAAATATTCGTTGCACAGTGTAAAAATATAATTGAAAGTGAGGAAAGTAGTAATGAAGAAGTAGTGAGTTTTACAAGAAGGATTATAAATAGAATTTCATCAAATTCAGACTCGGATGACGAGGAATCATATGCAAGTGAAGACCTTGAGGAGATGCTCGAAGAACTTGCTATAGCAGAAGAAAAGGAATTGACCAATGCTGGTGATTCTTTAGATAATATCCAATGGAACGAGTTCACCAACAAGCAACAATCATTTACATTCACCGGAAAAAGTGGGCTTCTGATGAAATTGCCTTCCAATATTAGCTCAGATAAAGTTCTTTCATTATTTTTGGATGAAAAGGTGATAAGCCTTCTAGTCACTAACTTAAATCTAGAAACTAAGATGGGAACTTTTAGTTAGAGAATTGTTGTACTCGGAAAATACTAGGCCCGACAATGAAAGAAAGAAAACGAAAAAAGTATCTCATCATTTAGAAATTCGTAAGAATCAGCAGGGCAAGCCAATTAGAAGAATGTGCGTCCTATGTTATCAAAAGAAGAGACAAATTCTCGAACGACAACAAACGAGAAAAAATGTAAAAAAAACTACAACATATTGTAAAAATTGTCCAAAGCTACCATAAATGTGTTTGAACTGTTTTAACAAATATCATAGAACGTAACGTAATGTTTCATTTTATTTTAAATATAAAATAATATAAAGTATAATATAATGTGTAAATTATTTATTTTTTATTTTTATTTTGTATATTTTATATTTGCCAGTGCTTATTCCATTAAATTCCTATTCAAAAATCCAATTAAACATCCCATAACTTGACCAAGAAGAACGTCACCCATATCTGGGTGACGGGGTCCCCATGGAAACATACCCGTCACCCAGATATGGGTGACGTGGCGATAAACGTGTCAAATGTTTAAAATTTTATTATAAATTTATTTATTCATTTATTCTACGGGGAAAATTCCTTCAAGATATAAACGCAATGCAAAAGAAGGAAATAAAAATATTGTAATATACATAAATAGATAATAATAAAACTAAAATATCGGTGTAGCGGCCTATGATTCCTCGACTACGAGTTTCGAACACTGACTAGCACAAGTCGCAAGTGGCTACGCGCCTAGCGTCGAGGCCTACCGATCTCCGACGTTTTAAGCAAGCAGCGTGCGTGCGGAACCCCGCTAGGAAGGGTGCAGGCCAACAACCTAGCTACTAGCGGGTAGTTATAACAACAAGCATCTGGGGTAAGGAGTCGCGCTGCCATCAGCCCCCACTGGATGATGAGTCTAGGCAGCAATGACTCCGAGACGAAACGCATTCGCCTTTCTTCTCTTTCTCACTTTTTTTCCATTCGTCCTTTCACGCATCCTTCTCATCTTACATTCCCCACAATCGGGATCAATTCAGAAAAAATTTATATGACTCACGTCAAGAATTCATCAGAATACAGATTCTGTGAATTGAATCAGTACGTTTAAATTGGGATGTTTATTTTTTTTATAGAAAAGATCGAGCTGCCTTGTATCATCATTCTATTCAAAAAATTGAAAGTAATCTTCGTGTCTCGATAAGTGTATCAGCGCGACGATGAATGTGACGATTGCTGCCCGCTTCGCTGAGGTTCTCTCGTTTGGCCTTTTACAGCCGTCGGAGAGATATTGTATTATGAAAATGCCGGTGTTAGGTTTTCTAAAAACTTATATTTGAAATAAAGTTCTACAATTGTTGCTGTGATGTGTCTCGTATGAACTGACTGACTCGATTGATTCTGAAGACGGATCTCGAATTGTTACTTGAGTCTGGGAGAAGGTGTCTCCGCGTCTAGACCCGTGGAATGACTGAATGGTTCCCTTCGACCGACTCGCGCGTTATGACAAGGAACCCTTATTGTGTGTCGAACTGTGCTTACGTGACTTGGCGCTAGCCAAGACGCCCTTTGTTTATTCTTTAAGAGACGTTCTTGGAATACTCTCTGCCTCTTGGTGTAAGATAAATGTCCCATAGATAGGCGCGGGCCATAACATCTGGACTTTCTCTGCAGGTTACAGTATTCCAAGAACCCAGCCTGAGTGTCCGTCCCGAGGTGGGTTGTTCTGCGCCAGAACAATAAGAAAAGCAATAATAACAACAAAACAATTGCAATCAAGGATCATAACTATATAACCAGAATGAAAAAAGTCATAGGGTAACAATTATTTTTTTGAATAAAATATTTTTGATCGCAAATAAAGATTACAGGTTTCAAGAAAAATTTATCGCTTGCGACAGTTCTCAGTGAGGGAAACTCTCTTCCGGTTGTTGATTATCGACGAGGGAAATTTATGTCGGTTCTCTTTCTTTGTTAATTTCCGCGAGATTTACATCAGAAAGCGATTCTACGATATCTAAAATGTTTTAATGCGATCGCGAAATATTGTTTCAGTCGAATGTAAAACAATACTTGATACTTAACACTATTACGAACGACCAAAATAGAACTCCTGTCATCAATAATGATATTGATATCTTATATCACTTATAATTGTAATCATTTGTAACCAAAACATTTAATTTCTTAATCGCGTAGTTTTTAAAAAAAATGTCTTCACATTTCGAGATTAATATTCTCAATGCAAATAATAAACAAAGTTCAATTACTGAATTACTTCTATTTCATAAAAATTCATGCGACAACTGTTATTTTTGATCTCTGATTACAGTATCGTCGTATGTCCTCCTGGAATCCGCGCAATTTTTATTTGAAACACATTTTTTCACATTTTCACTAATCAACGAAACAGTAATGCGTGCACGAGCAAACCAGACGTACTGTACAAACAGAAAATTTTTGAAAATTTGAAAACCAGATAGCAGAAGAATTCTGAAATCTGAGTGGCGTTCCAATCGAGCGTTTACTGCGTAAACTAGATGATCATTTCGATCGAAAGTTTTTCTAATTACCAGTAAACAGAAATCAGGGCGTGCAGCCGTCCATATGGCACGCAGCTGAATTATGGACAGATCATGCTTCACCATAATTACTTAGTTGCTTTAGTCGACAACACGTGGACAATGTACCGAGGCAGCATTGGCCATTGAGCCAAAGCTGATGTAGATCAAACCAATCCAATCAGATGGGAGTTCTGAGAACGATCCTTGAATCAACCGAAGGATGTCTTATCTATTAGCGTATTAGTTCCGCGGACGAACTGATACCAGAGCCGGCACGATAATACGTTCAATAACAAGTAAAACGTTTAATGGCGAAAGCAGGTCTTGTTCCAGAGGGTGTCTGTTCCCCCTTTGTCTTTAACGCGCGTGCAGTTTCAATATAATATTAGGCATGACAAACTGAATTGTTCAATGTGTGTCAAGTGTGACACTCCACTTGTAATGTCAGGCCCCGATAGCTCCGTGTATTGACTCGTCTATCTGCCCATCTATTCATCTATTCATCCGCGTTTCTGTTGCTTGGATCGTGTGCGGCCGCTGCAGTTTGTAGGAAATAAGGGATCGGTAATGCGATCGCATAGACACGGTGAACACGGGCCCGACGTGATCGTTGTGCGCCGCGCCCCGTTTACGAACCGATACTATTTGTCTCTCGTACACATCGGTCAATTAAGGCCTATGTGCTTTTGTGTCCTTGCAGCGAGCAAACTTAGTCGCCGCGCGCTCTTGATCCGAGACCATGCGTCGCTTGACACTGCGGGACCTCGCGTCCTGCATTTCAGATTCGTTTCGACCGGTTCCCAAAGAGAGGGCTTGTAATTGGAATGGAACGCGTATAGACGTTTATTTTCATCCGGGTGATAATTGGCTGAATCGATTGAAATTACAGAACGCCATTATCTCTTTTGGCGCGAATACAAAAATTTTAATAATTTAAAATCTTTTCATATAGAGTGACGAAAGTTTCGAGGGAGGAATGCAATTGGAGAATAAGCAAAATAGAACGTAATTATTCTTTAACTTTTTGCATTAAAATAAACAATGAAAATATTCGACTAGAGAGAGATAATATTGCAGAATTGAAAATGTAATGGTTTCTTAACTTTTTGTGTAAGTGTAAAGTTTTTTAATTTAAAATCTTTCTTTTTTTCGATATAAGTGACGAAAATATTCGACTAGATTCGAGTGAAGAATGCAAGAATAAGTAAAATTTGTAGAAATAATAGACACTTTAACACTTTTAATTTAAAATCTTTCTGCATCGATACACAAGTAACGATAATATTCGATCAGTTTCGAATATGCAGTAGAAGAACGCAATTGGAGATTGTAATTATTTTTAAAATCTTTGAGGGATACAATTGAAGAATTAAAAATAACATATTGTAATTGTTTCTTACAAATTTTGTAAAGTTTCTTAATCTTAATCTCTGTATCAGTATAAGTGACTAAAATATTTTACTAGTTTCGAAAGAAGAATGACTGCAGAATAGGAAAAATTAATAGAAAATAATAGAAAGTAATTTTTCCTCAATTTTTTCTATAAATGTAAAAAGTTTCTTTAGTTGAAATCTTTCTACAGCAATTCAAATAACGTAAATATCTCATTAGTTTCGAGAGAGTGATACGATTGGAGAACAAACAACATTACTTACTTTTTGTATGAAAATAAATGATATTAAGTTAAAAGGTTTTTTAACTTAAAATCCTTTGTATGAAAGATAATGAAAATATTCGACTAGTTTGGAGAGAAGGATATAATTAAAAACAGATGGATTTAATTCAGAAGCTAAACACTTATTTCGATCTAAAAATTGGCAAAATTGATAGAAAATAATAGTTCCTTAAATTAAAGTCTCTTTATATCAACACAAACAACGAAAATATTCGAGGTGATCAATTTAAATGAAACATATATAAACAGAAAATCATATAATTCTGTATAATAGAAAAAATTTAGCAATTCAAGAAAGTTGAAAAACTTTTTACATTTTACAAGGATATCATTCGATCTGTGTAAAATTGAATTTATGTTTAATATTTGAAAAAAAATAATTCAACTACAAAATATACAATCAGTGACAAAAGTCATATTTTATGTTTAAAATTAATTGACTTATCTGCTAGTTGGAATTTTTATTTAATAGTTAAAATTGGCATTTATTTCAAATTATGCAACTTTTCAAACAATAATCAACGTTTTTTACATTTGTTCATTAGGAAATGTAAATAAATCGGAAAAAAATTAAAGAATTGAATAAGATTTTCGAAATCGAGATCTCGAAAGTTTAAATTTAAAATCTATAGAAAAATGCAGGAAATGTGTCCTTATTACCATTATAGATAATTATACTCGGAATATGCATTTTATTCTCTTTATTGTACATATTGTATGATTATTGTATATTTATAAATTTTTGTAAAATTGTATTTTCGATTTATTTATATCTTCTTTTAAATAAACAAGAAACATTATTAATATTCTAGGAATCGTCTAATTTTAAATAACAAATTAATTGATTATTTGAAATTTAACAAATGCATATAGACTTCTGTAACTATACGTTATTCCATTTGTGAGAAAATGTTATTTTCATTTGTTTCATCCAATATTTTCTTCCAATTTTAACCGAAAAAAGAGGTACGATTTGTCTCAATTGTATAATTCACTCTGTATTGTTATATTTCTCATTTGTTTCACCTTTCAAGCACGATAATGCGTTTTTTACCCTCTAGGAATACTGTTGAGTTGCAAATAACTACTAATTTGTCTTAGATAATTAAAATTTAAGATGTTTTTTAGATATTTAAACAATATCTTAAATATTTAATTTTTTTCAATATTTTACACTCTTCGTGGTAGAAATTAGTAATAAAATTAGAAATAAAATTAAACACTCTGGAAATAAGTAATTTGATCCTAAATTTTTATGAAAAATCCAACAATAATTCTGAATGATCCAATGATGATAGTCCAATTATAATTTACTAATGTGAGATAACTAAAATTTAGGATAGCCGATTTTATTTTGTATATCACATTCTTTGTAATAGAGATCGGTAATAAAATTAAATTAAATAAAAAATTCTAAAACTAACAATAAGTAGTTCAACTCTAAATTTTTGTGGTTTTTAATCAGTTAAGAATTAATATTTATAATTAAACTATGCGTTTATGGGGAATTTGAAGATGCAAGAATGCCAGGAACGCGCACAATGTGCAAAAATAAAATATTGACAATAGCGTATTTAGTATTATAACATTATTATAATATTTAGCAAAAAAATTTTTGCTTAAACTAAGTTTCACCAATTTATAGTTCAGTTCATTTTGAAACAATCTGAATAATTCAGTATACTGAATACTGAATAATTATAATTATATAATTATATCCTAGAATATTAATTTATCTTTAGTAGATAATATTGGATAATAGATAATATTAATTTATCTAATTTTGATAGATAAATCAATATTCTATTCAGGCCTTTATTTTTCAAATCATCTTCGTAGAAATATTAAATTGTACGAACGTCTGCAGTCTGTTTAATAATGCAATAATAATAATTTAATAATGTTTAATAATAGGTCAGTTTAATAATAGGTTTATATTCATATTTCAGCACCATTTCTTTCTTTTCCGAAAGAACGTGACAACGTCGCTGTCGGTTGGTCCAATAATTTTTTAATTAGTTCTTAATCAGTCTCGATCAACTTTTGAAACTTGGCTGTGTCGTCGCGATGACAGAAAGTTCTTCGCGGTCGTACCATCACAGTGGTAAGTCCCGTAAATACCCGCCGGAGCGTGTTACGAAAGGATGGGCCGTTTATAAGCGGCTGTTATTGGCAGGCTCGATATACGCGCGATAATATGACATATAGAACGCGTACACCGCCCACGTTCATTGCCTAATGACTCATATGGTGAACACACAGCAGGTGTACTGTGTGTATGCCGTATGCTTGCTCCTCGCAGCGTGCTAGCGCACGTGTAAATTGCCGTGTAGAAATATCAAACGACTTATCTCGTCCACGACAAGCTTGTACGGGGATGCGGGTTGATACAATAACGTTAAATGTAAAAGAAGAAAAGAAAGTAAAACAATGTCCTGAAAGTTGAACCATAATAGAAGTATTCATTGTTCTAAAAAAAATGTATCAAACAGAATTTCGGATCCTTTTATTCTGGAACGAAAAATTCATTATACTGTTTCATATTTATTAAGGGTGGTTTTATTCAATATATGCTCAATGTAAATACTTTTATTATAATATTTTTATTCCTGATGCTATTATTACTATTATTATTACTATTGTAATACTATTATATTACTATTATAATACTTCTATATTCTATAATTTTAATACAATACTTTCATTACAATATAATGTAATAAATTTTAAATGTATTTTTCTTTTCATCATCACTCTCGTCCTTTGGAAAATTCAAAATCGATGTAACTCCTTTTTCATCAAAATTAGCGTACAAATATATTTTTCTTATCAAAACCTTCAGCCCATCGAACAGTTTAGTTATGATGTCGTAATAATTGTATTATAATGACTAAATTATTATTGTCGACCGACAGTTCTAATAACAGAAAAATATTTGTCTTTTAGTTGTTGTTGGATGGGACAATAATTTCTTTATCTTTTGACGGAAAACACTAAGTATACAAAAAGATAATATTTATAAACAAAATTATAAAAAGATAATATCGCAATAAACACAAAGTATAATAATGAATCATCTATCGGTTCTAGCTGTCTGGTTCTTCCGTAACAACTGACTGTTCTCAGACATTCTTCAAAACATCATTTACACTAGATGGGATTCTCACATGTCATATTTATATCATAGACTTTATAACTATAGACAAAAGACTCTCACTCATCCAACGACACTCACACTCACACATATAAAATTCATACACTCATAAAAGTTTCATAAAAATATTAAACACCAAATGTGATTCAATTCTGTTCTTTATCAATTGCTTCAATTTCCTAAAATAACTCACTTTTATGACGTAACACAAGTTAAATTCAATCAAATTGTCTTTCTCTCGCTGCTACTTTTGAAATACATGTAATATCGTTAGTTTTTCTATATTTTAGAAAGAAAGTTGAAACTGGAGCACACTGTGTTACAACCTTTTCCTCTACGTTATTTCTCATAGGAAAATTTAACTCAAAAGTCGAGCTATTCGTGTTCAGAATTCGAGGATCCATTTTGATCGAATTCATTGTATCTGTTATACGTACGTTGTATCTGATACGACGATATCACAGTTTTACAACAGATGCAAATGAATATGCTACGTTAAATTCTACAAGGTGATGATAAAAGCAAACCGTGCTGTCAGGTACCTTAAAAAGGGATCAACTACTCCGGTTAAGTGGGTCGCGAGCTAGCAGAAACGAAGATCCTTCACTTTCCGGGCAAACTCTTGTTATCAGTTAACCAACCGAGACCCTCGATGTCTATCTTTGTCGCGATCTACGCATACTAAATCCGTTTCCCTTCGCCGCTGTAAATCTTGCAGCGTGTAATTAAGATAAGAACAGTACGAATATGTCCGGGAAGAACTTTTGTGGTTGAATAATTAATGAAAACGCGTGATAAATCCCGCGACGACGTATGATGAATGTGTACAGCATGTGTTATTTATCCGCGAATACTAGATATGGAACCGAGCATGCAAATGTGTAATTAGCGTGAACAGAATCGTAAATATTCGTCTTTGGAAATATTCCTTCTCTTCTCAAAGCTAGTGCTTGCGTAACCCGTGAACAATTGCGAAATATACGAACAGCGAGTTTCCAGAAATGAAAGTGAATCATTCTGTTCATTGAAACTGAATTGGATACACTCGTTAAATGTTGAGAGATTTAATTCGTGTTGTTGAACGTAACAATTTTTTTTTTGAAACTTTTTTCTTTTTCTTTTTCTCTGTAGCTAAAAAGTTATTTTAATGATTAAATAAATTAACGGCAATGTTTAAATGATGTTTAACCTCTTGCTCTAGAATGACGTATACGCACGTCGAGAATTTTTTGTCCCAAATTGCAACATTTTCTCAGTTTTAAATATAGTAACCCAGGCAAAACAAATGATAAGTTTATTACTTCTTAATAATTTCTATCCAGTGATATCATACCGAGTTCAAAAGAAAAAGAAAGCGACGAATTATTGTATACGGTTTGGTCACTTGTTATGGTCCGCGAACCGGCGGAAGGGATTAAATGATAAACTGATAGGATGTTGTAGATCAATTCTCCGATTATCCAAATCCTTCAGATTTAACACCAACGGATCTTTTTTTGTAGGATTAGATGCATAAAGAATCAAGTATAGGAGAACTCCGTTTATATCGACAATAGTTTATGTAATTGCTGATCACGTAATACGATCATGTCTGGTTAAAACTCAAATATTCGAAACACAAGTATTAAAGAACATTGAAACATTCGAGACATAAAATACTATTATACTTGTTTAAAATACACGAGAAAATAAAATTAAAATATTTTAATTAAATTTGAGAACATGAAAGATTTCAATGTTTTTGAATGCTTTCGAATACAGTAGAACTCCATTTAGGGATGAGGTGATACAATTTCAGTTAATAAAAAATATTCATAATATTCATGTAAAAGAATTTCGCAAAATATTTATTGGATACAGATACGCATATATGCAAGTGGACTTCATATAAGTGCACAACAGTAGTTCATATAGTAAGAGTTCCACTAAAGTTCAAATCATCAGGTTGGAGCTCAACTGAAGTTCAATTATACGAGCAAAATTTTATTTTAATATGTTAATAAAATTTTTTAATTCTTTGATTATTTCATTTTATACATAATACATCAATTACTTAATTATTTTATTTTAATATATTAATAAAGTTTTACTCATAAATCGAGTTCATGTAAACGAAGTTCTACTGCATTTGTGTTTGATGGAAAACTTCTTACGCTAGGCGTAGTAAGAGTTCACTAATTTTCTCCTCTGTTGGTGATTTTTCGTTCGTAATGTGTAAAAGCTCAAGTTCAAATCAGTAGTTTCAGCCAGCACAGTTTCATTCAATCAGTTATTGACTAAAATTTAGTTCGAATAAATGAAGCTTATATTAATTAGTTCTACTATATCTAATTGGTACATATATACATATTCTGCCCTCTATCAATGATCTTTCGTCCCTATGTTAGGAGTTCGGATTCAAGTAACTGGATTCTGTCATTCTATTGGTTTTTTTTGTAACAACATGACGCTTTACAAGAGATCAGTATTCTAAACTAGTAATATTATATTTTATTCTTAACTTCAAATCTAGTGTGTTCTGTAGGTATGTTACGGTGAAACACCGAAATCTGGAGAATGTCGACTTTCACCGGTGAATGTCAACATTCACATAGTCGCTTGGTGTATGTCCGAAATATTTGCTAAATACCCTTATTTCTATAATACTGTATGTTCGTTTCCCCTGGTTTTAATGGTACAATTAACTTCTCTTCATCATTAGTTTTTAAAACATCAAAACGTTTTAATCGTCTGTAATCCAAAGGTGTGTTGCATTTAATTTTAGCAGAAACCACTTCAGAAAGTATTTTAGAATACTTTTCTTGAGAAAAATAAAAACATATTCGATCTTTCACCGACGTATTTGGTATCTGTTGACATTCACCGGTGAAAGTCGACATTCTCCAGATTTCAGTCATTCACGGTAACAGGTACAAATGAAACTAGACTAAAATTGGAAGTGTTGAAACTAATTTAAAACTAAAAAATAAAACTAAAATTTCATGTAGCAAAGACATGTCAGCAAATTATAAAAAATTCCGCTTTATTAAACTTAAAAATTAAAAATTATAAACTTTAACTATTATAAATTTAACATATTAATTAACATAAATTTAACTATTAAAAAATTTTAAAGTTAAAAATTATAACAAAAGAATGAAGGACGTCAAACACGTTAATATTCTTTCTATTGGTTTAATACAGAACAAGATAGAACACATAATGGTACATAGATAGAATACGTAATGGTACATAGATAGAATACGTAATGGTACAAGATAGAATACGTAATGGTACAAGATAGAATAAATCACATGGTATGTATTACTATCTTTGTGCATGATTTTATTACTATACTCGTTGAGGAGGTCTGGAAGCAAAAGTTTGCACTGCAAAAATATGTGAGATGAATTAATTATTTACAAATAACGGTGAAATTTGGTCCACAATAAATTTAATAGCAACTAAAATTGTTGACATCAATTTTGTATTGATAAACTGAACGACACACTTTGAGATACACAAGTACATATACGCTTCATATATTTGTTACAACTTTTTAATGGAGCATTTATGAACTTTTTAATCTTTACTTACTTTTTACTTTTTACCTATACTAAAATTCAGAACACTCTGTATAAATAAATAAGTAATTAGAAAAGATGTTCATTATTTCTAGGCTAATAAATAGTGTATCATATGCCGTGTGTTGAAAATGTACCACCTTCGTACGATCATTTCACACTGTCTGTTGAAGAAATGATGCTGGTACAGTTTCATTTGACGGGTAATGAATCACTTTAATGAAAAGATTTATGAAAGCAGCTGATTGAATTGTCGGTATTGTGACACTCTGCACGGTGTTATAAAATTGATACGTCTGTCGGGTGGTGTCCGTCTTGGAAATATATATTTTGTGATAATATTTCCCGTTTAGAAGTAGAGTATAAGAATCAACAAGTATGCTGTTATAGCGGCGTGAATTCAATATAAATATATGTTCGCGACAAAACTGACACAGGAAACGTAATTTTCGAGTTATCACTGCAATAGAAATCATAGAAATACTTTCTGAACAATTTTATTCATTTCTTAATCATTTCTTTTGCAGAATTTGGCTGATATAATTATTAATTTACAAAATTAATGTTTTATTTAAACTATATAACTTCAAAAAAAATTTTTTAAATTATCTATAATCCCCAAAATTATTATTTTTTTTAAACTATTTTTTGAAATATATGAAAATATTAATTATTTTATTTTCTGTTTCTATTATAAATTCATTTTTAATCTTATTTTTTTAAATAAATTTATTATTATTTAAAATTTCTTTTAATCCATTAAATCAACTAATTTATTTTATTTCTTTTTACTATTTTTATATCAATAAATGTTTATTTAATTAAACCATCATCATCATTATTTTTATATATAATTTTAATTATTATAATTAGAGGAATAATAATTTTATTTTCATATTTTATTTGTTTAATTAATTTATCAAACATTATTAAATATAAATTTAAATTATATTATTTTATAATTTACATTTTTGTTATATTTACTATATTATTTTTTTTAATACAAATTTTAAATTAATAATAAAAAATTTAGTTTTTACTCGTGATTCATGTACTGTTTGTGATTCGATATCATTTTCTATAATTGTTATAATTATTTTGAAAGACGTTAGGCATCTTGTCTATATAAATGAATTTATTATTTTATTTTTAGATATACCGCCTCAAACTCGAGCGTCCCGAATCGGATTCATATTGCTTGGTCCATCGAGCCACGACGTGTATCATATTTTATTAAATTGTTTCATGTGAAATGGTTAATTTCACAAGTCATTCAGTTTTAGTTATGTCACTAAAAGTGACACCATGTAATATTTAATGGACCTATGTTGACCTAAGCAATTCTGAGTATATTTCAAGTAAGAAGTATCAAAAACAATAAGTGAAATATTTTCAATGTATAATAATTTTCAATACAATAATAAAACGATACGATATATATTTGTCTGATATTTTATAGCAACCAAGTGAGTGAAATTTCTTTTTCTTATCTTCAGATTCATTACATTAGAATATTTGTACTTGCACATCTTTTTCGCGAATTTGAATCAATCCTGAATACTTTTCAAATAACAAATAGTGGAAATAATAATTAAAATATTTTTATTAAAATAAAATAATATTTGAAAGTTTATTTCACTTGACCGTGATGCACACAAGTGTATTGAAAATGGTTATTCGAAAATTTATCATTAATCATTTTAATGTTTTAAAGGCCTTTATTTTACACTAATAAAGATATATACACGAGTAACAATAATAACAGTACTAATAATAATGAGAATCACAATAATACCGTGATTGCGTCTAAATACAAGACGGTGTACGAAAGTAATTATTACTGTTTAACGCGAGAGTTATGTAGGAGACACTGCAGACTGCACACTGACCAGACGTGAACTGTCGAATACTAGACTTGCGGATAACTGTTCTTTTAACGCATCGGAATCAGTTCTTTTATACTGTGACTCTTACTATGTCCTTTCCCTTCAAGGGGTCGGAAAGCGGGTGTTATCTATGGTGTTTACGGTCAGGCTTATGATCAGGCCCATGAAAGGTTTTCTGATGATTGCCTCATAGCCCTGCCGATACTGTAACCTGAGTCCACGTCGTGGGAATGTTTATATCGCGGTCTGGGTTGTGTCCACTGCAATCATTCATTTTTTCATTGTAAAAATATTGATATAATATAACATTTTATATGAAGATTGACACAAGAGATGGCTAATTGAAATACTAATTGTTTAAGAACTATTAAAAATAATAATTTAAAGTAATATCCTATGATAAACTAAACTTACATCAGATACTATTAATTTAATTTTAAAAAATTGCATCAAATATTACTTTACACTAAAATATTACATACTTTATGTATATTATGCGACTGTTATATATATATAAATATATATTAAGTTATATAAAAATATTTAATATTAATATTAATAATTAATATTTAATATTATATTATATTAAGTTATATAAAAATATGTGTTTCCTCTACAATTCTTTTCTTTTGTGAAATAATAATCATGTAAAATAATATTTGATGCAATGTTTTAAAATTAAATTATATCAAGTTATATTGAGTTAAATTATATTATATATATAACATATCACATTTCAGATAAAAAATGAAATAAATAGTTTTGACACAAGTTCTGCAAAAAGCAACCTTTCTATCAAAATTGATGAACGAATTGTTGAATTAAATTTATGGAATAGTCTCAGGCATATCGAGCATTAAAGATGCACCGTCGTTAAAGATGCATCGTCTTTCAAATACTGGAAAAATTTCAATAAATATTTCATTATACGAATCATGAGAGAAATATATTATTTCATACATATTTATTTATACCAAACTTCTGCTGAAGAAAAACATAGCGGATATGCTTATCATTATTAAAATCAATATGAAAATAATCGATTATTTCAAATTAACGAACGCGACACTCTATGAAAACAACTTATCTAAATACGTTTATTTGTTTCAAATGCTATTTTAACTGAATTTGTCGATAAAGATCTTCCAAGTTTCTTTCTTTCAAGATAATCCAAAGTTTCCCGAGCTTGATTCGAGAAAATTGACTATAAATTGGACGTACCGAAGCACTGAAACGGAAGAACCGGTTGATGCATGTTCGATGCATCTCCTTTAAAACAAAATTTCATTTATACATTTCTCTTACGCGCCACAATACTCGAGCTTGAAATAGGTCGAAAGGGGACGGGCTTGCAATTTCATTTCGCGGATACGCAAAAAACAATGTTCCTCTTTAGAAAGCGGGCTAATTGAAAGGCAGAAATTAGGTGCCCTCCCTAATATCCCGTTTCAGTACTCCCGCCGTATAAAAATATGTTTTCAGAAACGTTTGCAACCGGCTGCACGTCGAGCAGCCAGCCATGGCGTTGTGAATCGCCGTTGCATTTAGATAAGATAGTTTCGAACGTGCATTTTTTGTCAAAAGTGCAACACGCAATGGAGTAATGGTGTCGAGTGCGAGACACGTGCACAATAGAACTAACAGCATTCTCACAAAAGTTCTGCAATATTTTTTGGCAATGAAGTTGCCATTCACGTGAATATGATTATTTCAATAACACTACACGTCATTTCGTTCTGACATTTTTGTGCTGCTAGACCAAAAATACTATTACTATTTATAATTTCTTTTATTTATATAAAAGACTTAAAAATATTAAAATATTTAAAAATGTTTATTAGGTGATTAAATAACAGTTTAAATTTGGTAAATAAAATACTTTTATTTTATTTAAATAATCCAGAGCGTAAGTAAAATATTTAATTATATAATTAAATTAAAAAATATTTGAAATAGTTGAAACATTGAGGGAGAATATGAGATTGAAAGATTAGATTTTTTGAACTAATCAAATATTTAGCAATTCCATCAATGCGTAAATTCAAATCTCTTGAAATTAGTTTTCCTTATAGTCGCAGATATAACTTCTCGCAAGAGAAACATGTCAAATTTTCACAAGGAACGATTGAGAGTTACAAATTTATCGAATTTCAGTTATTTGTGTTACGTTGCTGGATGAAATAGTATTTCAAATGAAATGTAAATATATTTATAAAGATTATTTTTCATGGTGTTTCATTAGAAATAATTATTCGTTTTATTGATTGAAATATTACTTGAAATTTATTTGATTTTACAAATATATGGAAAATGTATTTCAATTACTCATTTTTCGTGATGAACTTGAAATAGCTATTTGAAACGAATATTTCTTCATTCGTGCAATGAAATATTATTTTTATAACATTGTAATACATTATTTATTTTTGTGAGTAAATAAAGTTTTGTAAATAAATGAAGACTAGTGTGAGTTTTAATGCCACGTTTACGTTTCTACGTCGATTGAACAAACATTTGAAATCCATAATAATATGCTAGGAATTATGTTTAATATTACTAATTATTATTTATTTTTTATGTTAATTTCCCTTTGAAATAATAATCGAAAATAACATTTGAAATAATCAATATAAGTTTCGAAGCGTGAAATATTATTTTAAATAATAATTTTTAATGCATCTTGAACAATTATCATTTCAATCAATAATTCCCATTCATGTTTGAAATAAACAATATCAATATAATCATACCTAAATTATACTATAGTCATACACTCATACATATCATGCATCACGTACCAATAAAATAAATTTTCAGATAAGAGTGTCTCAATTATTATTTTAAATACTTTTTGCTTCAAACCTAGCGCTTGGCTGGATATTCGTTTTCTAAACATTTCGCAAGGAATACGTGCAGAATTGGGCATTGATCAATTGACTAATTAACATTTACGATTAATAAATAGTCGAATGACGTTAATGTTAATGAATAATACACGTGTACAAGCCTAATTAACTTATTTTGAACTCCTTCGAAATTTGTTGAATAAACAAACAATAATAAGAAACTTTATTTTATCATCTCTTTATACATTATCACAAAGTGTTTCGATTTCTAGCAGCGAATAAGATACGTAGAAAACGTTAGTTTCACTACGAAAAGAATTTCAGCAATTATTCGTTAACGAGGTATCCAACCGACGATTAAAATTGAAAGAAACTTGATCATTAATAACGTTTAACGACTAAAGTAATACTTTAGTCCTTAATTAAAATATATTTAATCGTTTGTCACAACTAACAGCTAAAATAAAAATTTAATCGTTATTTGTAATTAATAACTAAAGTTGGAACGTGCTCATTAATCGCGACATCTAATCTATAGATTATTAAAAAAATTTCATTGTTAATCGTCGACTGATTTTTTACCCAACTTTGAACTCGTGTATATACCCGAAACGGAAAGGAACATGGCGTTTCGTAACACAAACTTACGCAATGGATACGCGTCATACGAGAACTTTGAATTTTGATTCCAGCTGGGAGTCGAAACTACGAAATTTGTTCCTGGCAGAAGGAGATGTATATTTACTGTTTATAGCACCTCTGATAGGGGTAAACGTACGTTCGAACTACGTACATAGGAAATAACTAGTTTACCTAGTATTCCTGTATACGAGTACCACGCGTATACTTAGTTTACCTATCCTTGGAGAATTACGGGTTCCTACGAAGGTGACTGGCAGCATTTCAAAAGATCCTAATTGAAACCCGTATAAGTGCTTTCAGTAATTACAATTGTTACAATTGAATAAGTTTTACGTCCAGACACTGCTCAGACATAAATATAATATTTATATTTTTTCCCGCTTGAAAATCTTAGGACACTTATTAAAAATTATTTTAATATTCAATATCTTATTGTGAATTATATCGTGTATAAATATTTTGTCATACGATATAATACAATATATATACAATGTATAATAGTAATATATAATCAATATATACATATATAATAAAAATAATATTGTATTATATAATATTAATATAATAACACAATATATTAACAGAGTCTTTATTGTACAAAGTATGTTTATATTTATTGTATTTAATTGTATTTAATGTATGTTTATATTTATTGTATTTATTGTATTTAATATTGTATGTATTATAGGATGTCAAGGAATAAGTTAAGTTGAGATGAGAGTTAGATGACGATAATTGATTTCGTCAAAGAAAGCTATGCATCTATAAAAGACACTCTTTATAAAAGAGATGAAAATTTTGCACAAACTCCTTTACAAGCTGATTGAAACTAGATTCGTACGTATTTCCTTTGCGGTGCACGTTGATATTGTCTCACGAAATAGCGGTTCCTTTCTAGCTTTCATCGCTATTTTTCAAGACCCTGTGAGAAATCTAGAAAAGAATAAACTTATCTACAAAGTTTCCAACTTTATTCCGTGGCTGTAGTGTAAACCGCAATCCTTTGTATTCTCTAGAGGAAAAAGCAGCTTATTTGCATTACGTATTTTATCAACTGAAATATCGTGTACACAGAAAACGGCGAACTTTATAGAAGCTGGTTACTATTACCGTACGTGTATTAAATCCACGTAAGACATCAGACTAAATCTGTAGTAATAAATTCCTGGAGAATTGCAAATATTATCATACGCGATACGTTTCGTGAAAAATTAGTTCAATAAACACTAAAACTGCCGATGATCAAAGTATAAAAATTGTATCAGAGATGTGAAAATGTAAGGAAAAAGTTTACAATACAATAAAGATCACAAATTTGATGATGCAGTTGGATATAGGGTGATTTTACGAAAAAAAAAAAAATAAATTTAAAGGAAAAAATAAAATTTCTTTCATTTAAGAGTCCGATTTTTGAAGAAAATCGAGTTTGAAAATTTGTTAATCTTCCAGTGCACAAGGAATTGAAATGACCAGTTTCGCAAGAGATGCACAAATGGTGTAGATTAGAATGAAATGCAGTAAGTAAAACAGCTCTACTTAATATTTCTACTCAGTAGCCTTCATCAATAAGACCAATGTTATTATTCAGTTTCTAGATTGCAGCAGAAAACTTTCTAATAGTGAAGTCAACTGTAAAATTAGCATAATGATTACTTCTAACATTGCACAAAAATAAATAAATAAATGAATGAGTAAATCTATAATCATGTTCATAATTTAATTTAATTTAATCAAAATTTATTGCATGAGAGACAAAGAAAGACAGCAGCGATATTCTTGTATTCATATTATCTTCTATTGTATGAGAGACAAAGAAAGCCAGTAGCGATATTCATATTATCCTTCCATCGTATTTCATATAATAGGTTTACAGAATTAAAGTTAAAATATATCTCTATTCAACTAAAAGTTTTTTGATATACCTACATTGATTGATGAATAAAAAAATATATTATAGTTTTTCAAAAAAATGAACACCTCTTCACCTACAAAACTGTCATTACTATCATATTTAGTCTCTCACACTCTCTATATTTAATAATTTTCATTTTTTTCATACTTCCAAAAACAACAATTTTAGTTACTGGTCTACCCTGTATAAATGTCTATGTTGTAAGGATGTTTAAGCCATTAATAATGTACAAATACAACGAATAAAAATCACTTGTTGAAGATAATCTCTCCAAAATCAATCTCTCAAATGTGTCGAAAAATTATAAGACATTGTTAATGTTTTAAATATCGTGAAATTTTAACTAACGAATTAATTGAATCGATGAATTAAAAAATAGTGCAAGTCTAAAAATCATGTTTCGAGACATTGGAAGGATTAACTTTTGTTTTTCTTGGACAAAACAAAATCGTAAAAAATTATAATTTATCTATAAATAATTGCAATACTACATAGTACATAATACTATATACATATATTATATATACATGGCACATACTATATACTACTACATGTTTTACTAATCTGTGAATAAATTTAATATAACAAATGATCTATGATCACGGTGTAATGTAGCTTTTGCAAATCGTAATATGACTTCGAATAAACAAATTAAAAAAAAAAAGAACTCTAACTTGAATTCTTGTTTTCGCAATGCCTATCCCCGTTTAAACCGTTCACGCTGAAATTCGAGTGAACTCGAATTTTATCGATCAAACTCACCTGCGTATTATCCTGTATAAACAGGCCACCCATAGTTAAGATCGGATAAACCAATAATGGCGGCAAGGTGGTCGAACGAATCCCCCATTCACAGTGACCGGTTTTGCAAGAGGTGCATGAGTGGTGCAGGCTAGAACGACATGCAATAGATCAAGCAGTGGCCTAGTACACGAGGCTGTTTCCGGACGAACGAGCAACCGCACTAGAGTTTCGCTATACGTGGCATCTGAAAGTAACCCTTCCCGATTTCCGGCTTGGCAGGACAGCTTGCCCGGCCACGAGGTACCCATTATTGCCCGCTCGACGACGCCCGCGCGACCACGCGCGATTTATCGCCATCTGTGTTTTATTGGCTGCCCCTGCTGGTAACATCGACGCCCGCTTGGTACCCA
The DNA here is from genome assembly GCA_030673865.1 of Melipona bicolor. Lineage (NCBI taxonomy): Eukaryota > Metazoa > Arthropoda > Insecta > Hymenoptera > Apidae > Melipona > Melipona bicolor. Next base: position 3,633,863 of record JAHYIQ010000019.1, read on the forward strand.
GCGACCGGTTTGGCCTCGCGCATTAAAAACGCAACCTCGCCTCATCTCTTATCACTTTGCTTTTTCTAATTATCTCGCGTATCACTCGGACTCTGTGATAGAAGTACACTCAAATCTGTTTTTGTGCGGTTAAAGCTACAGTCATCTGGATTCCGGCTCATTAAGGAATTGAAGGAAATGAAAAAGCCGACGCAGCAGCGAAAAAAGCCACACTTACTTTCCTCACTTACTAACAACAACCGTAACCACCTTCTAATCCCCTAATTGAAGACCAAATAAACCACTGCAAAAGCATAATAAAAAATGAATAGAACAATACATGGATCACAACTAAAAGCACTCAACTACACAAAATTATCCGAGACTGTCACCAACAAACACCAAATATTAGCAACAGGAAAGAAGGAATAAATATCACATGCCTAAGAATTAGTCATACCAAGCTGACACATGAACACAAAATTAGAGCTACACCTCCTACCTGCAGCCATTGCAATAACCACCCATTAACAGTCACCCACATTCTACATGAATGCACCACAGAAGCCTAAAAATAGAGACACAGAATTAACTCAAACATAAACCTGACTTCTCAAAATGACGTACAAAGAGTTTTAAAATATCTCAAAAACACAAACTACTACACACATATTTATATCACCGTCGTCGTTAATGACCTCGCTGTCGATGCGACGTAGAAGAAAAGAAATGAAGAAGAAGAACAAAATTAATTTACACATGGGAACATTTTTAAATATTTCATTTACTTACACTTTAGCTATACTTTATTTCACCTAATCCAAATTATTTACCAAGAGCTGTGGATCCTTCGCCTCCTACTATTCGATTTAAAATCGCAACTTTAATTTCTAAGAAAATTGTCTTTCTTTTCACTTTATTTTTGTCCTGATTATTCATTTTCAGGGATTATGTCTAAACAAAAGACAAAAAATTATATCTAAATAGAAAAAGTAATAAATTTACTTCTAATTTCATTTTAAAATTAATTTTATCTTAATGGTCAAGCATTTGATTTTTTTTTCTTTTTATTAAACAAGAACAACTTTCTTTGACTTGTTTGCTTTTCTGATGTTCTTGTTATCTTTGCTTTTTTATCGCTTCATATTCATTTTGAAAAATAGCCTATTAGTGTAGAATCTCCGTGGATCTCGAACGTTCATTATTAGCGAACTTCTCAATAATCGATCATTTGGACTATGGTTTCTAAAGGAATTAAACTATGTGTGTTTTGATATATTTTTTATTAACTGGATGGATAATGACGATTTGTTCGATTGTAAATACACGCTGTTATTTTCTCAAGTTTTTAAAAAATGCTTCAAACAAAAATTGCATAGAGAACACGTAACGTTACAATTGCTTTGGTGTTAGTTTTCTTTTTTTATCAAGATACAAAGATCACTTTCAATGTATTAAATAGAATGGTATATTTTCTGATCCATTAATCGACGTAGCTCGACATTTTCTACAAAAGAGTATATTGATTTATGCATTGCGAAAAATTACTAGTTTTGAAGACATTTTAAGTTTAATTTCATAAAATGTGTAAGAGGTAAAGACGATTCTTTTTTCCCTCGTCTTTCATATACAAAATTAAGATTAAAGTATTTTTTAAATTAATAGCTTTTTCGCAATACATGGATTTATACCTTTTTGTAGAGAACGTCGAACTGCATCGATTAATGGGTCAAAAAATGTATCATTCTATTTTAAAAAATTGAGGTGTCGATAAAAAATGAAATAACAACAAAACGATTACAATATTATACTATATCTCCCTGGAAACTTTCATTTAAAATCTTTCTTCGTATTTTCAACAGTTAAGGAAATAGTAGTATGTATGCAAAAAAACTCTGTAAACTATATGTACGTATTTGCTGTTTTATATTTTAATTATAAGATAAATATTTTAATAAAGAAACTTGAAATATATAAATATTCATATATTGCAGTAATATATGAATATTTATATATTATATATTATATATTATGTTATTCTTTACAACCTACGTGAAAGAGTACGTTTCAGAAGTTTACGTGTTGACTTAACTACTAATTTATATATTTCTTATTAACTATTAATAATCATTTGCAGCCATCGAGAATATAAAAAGTTATTTTCATTCGTAATTTTGCCAACAAAAAATAACTTTAAATATTTGTAAATAATTGAATAATTAAGATGTTGAAAAGATCAAATGCTACACTTTAAATAACATATTTTTACTTATAAATTTTTTTACTGGATGTTCTAGTTGTTTGTAACGACGATAGCCGGCACTAGAAATAAATAGGATGCGGATTTTATGCATTTTAAAAGTTTTATAAACATCACTAGAAAAATAGCATCTAAAAAAAATTTGCTTTGTCAACTACATATTATAACATATTCTATTTTGGATATTTTTATGTATTACATGCATTAGATATACATTTTTGTAACTTCTAATTTTTCATGAATGTATAAAATTCACTTTCTACTAAAGGATGACTTTATAATCTCGTAAACATTTTGGAAAATTAATATATAAAACTAAAAATTTAAAAAAATAGCGAGTTTTTATTTAATAATTAGATACGCATGAAAAAGTTTTGAATTATTTATTCCTTAAATTTTAAATAAAAATTTAAAAACCGACAATGAGCAATGGCTAAATGCACAGTGCACAAATATTTCCACTGCGTTAACCCTGTCAATAGTAAACAGAGACAAAGGGACAAATTATTATTTATTTATCAAGAGAAAACGGAAATATTAATGTTTCCTAAGATAAGAGAGCAGCAGAATATTCATTATTAATACATCATTAGGTCATAGTAACGTCGTTACACAACGAGAAACTAGAATGATAAATTCAGTAATAAACGAAAAGTTTATCGCATTCGAAGTAGCGAGTGGTATAAATTGACCGTTGGTAATTGTGGGGCACGCAGTTTGTTTCTAACTTAGCCTCTACCTGCTACCTGCCTCAAATGCCACTTGGCATCTATGACTACATCTACGGTATACTACACCTACGTACTACTTGCCTCGTTTGGCATTCTCGTCTTCCGATTAGACTAGGATAAGTTCTTCTACTCTGTAATTTCAGATAATATCCTTTAGTTTCTAGCAAGTTCTTGGCAGAATTATCTATGCTGTACACCTATTGTGTTATATCGGTGGCAACAATCACACTGTGTCGTGCATAGCTTTCAGGGTAACTAGTTTTTGAACGAAAAGCGCGATAGAGTAAACATAGCAAGCGGACTTTATGCAAATTTTTATTGTTACATTATCTGCAATATAAATGAAGCTTCAGATTTCTATCGTTTAAAGATAAAAATTCACTTTTTGTAGATTAACTCGTGATGATAATGATTAATATCGTTATGTTAGGGAAACATATATTTATAAGTACAATAAAGTTCCAATGTATATACTATATTTGGAAAAACGTTGAAACATTTTGCTACGGGTTCGTTTGAATCCTAATATTCACCACATACTTGATTAAAGCAAAAACAGAAATAACAACTCTATCTTGTATTTTCTTTTTTCTTCTGGAATTATATGTATATCAATTACTACATTCTTAATTCATTTGGATTTAAGCATCTAAAAATTAGTAATACAACTGCAACTTTTCTGCAGATTAGTGACCATAAGAAATAATAATATAAATGAAATATAGATATTGGTGCTTTCAAATATAAAATAAAATAAAATATACTAAACACTGTAATATATTGTCTATAAAAGATAATCAGTTTAAGACTAAAATAATGGAAAACTATTGTTTTAATTTATTATCAAAGAAAATTTTTTAAATATAACAACTTATTATCATTTATTATTAGCAATTTATTATCAAAGAAAATTTTTTAAATGTAACAACTACGTTGGATTGGGTCACAGTAAGAATTATTGACAATACCATGCGTCTTTCAAAACTATTTTAATTTCTCAATGCAAAATTTGTGTTTTAACAATCTTTGATAGTTTCTGTTGTATCGATTGTTGCAATTAGATTTTCTCTTCCATCATTTATCAGATGTTTTAAAAAATAAAAGTAATAACATCGGTGTTAATTATTACTTTTTACGTTTAAATGTTATTATACTTGAAAATATTTGCAAAATTATTTTCTGTAAGAAACTGGACAAATTTTTGATTTGTAAAACATTTTAAGAAATAAAAGTAATAACGTTTTGTGTTTAAGGTATCCTTTTCACGTTTAAATATATATACTAGAAAGGGACTGCAGAATTATTTTCTATATGAAACATTTCTTGCATTTAAACTATCAACAACTAGAGCATGAAATTTTTATATAAGAACCGACTAAAGCATAGAATTTTTATATAAGAAACATTGAAGTAAAGAGAATAGATAAACTTCATAATACAATAAAGCACACAAGCTTTTATTTTACAAAAAATTATTTGAAACTATAAAAATATATTGTTTTGCATCTATAAAGTTTCTAATACAAATTACAATTTGGTTTTGATCATTTTGACCATTTCTGGTGATAAAGCACGAAATAAATTTAAATAAAATTTGCATTTTTTTCAAGATTGATTTTCTCAAAAAAGCTGAAGTTCTTATATTCATATTCAGTTTTATAGCAAAAATCTATGAAAATTATTTATTAATATCTACAGAAAAGATAGGTACATTTATAAATACGTAGAAGAAGCAAACTGCTCGTCCACTTAAAAAATGGAAAATGATACCTATATACAAGTTTTTATTTATTTTAAAAGTGACACAAGTCCACTTTGTTTCTAAATCGAGATATTTAGAGCATTTGCCTGGAAAAATTGATGTTAACTTTCGAGAAGATTTGTTATCTTGGATACTCATATCTTTCTCAATACAAATAATATTGCTCACAAAAATTAGGGGATATTTTAAAATGAATATGAAGCGATAAAAAAAAGGAGTATTTGATTTTTTTTTCATTAAACAAGAACATCAGAAAAGCAAACGATAAGTCGAAGAAAGTTGTTCTTGTTTAATAGAAAAGAGTCAAATGCTTCTTTTTTTTTATCGCTTCATGTTCATTTTGAAATGAACTCCTAATTTTTGTCAGCAGTGTAATTTCGCACGGACGTCAGCGAATCGCCATTTTTTCATTACTGTAAAGTGACTTGAGCCCCTTTGGAAATAAACGACTCGCACATCGCTACATTTAATGGATTAAATTTAATGGATTTAAAGCTATCGTCTTATCAATTTTCTATTTACAGTCTAGTGAAATTATCATTTTTCCCTTCGTAATGCGCGCCTCTCGTTCTACCGGGATGAAATGGGTCTTCGTCAGGTTAATGAGTCATTAACGTAGCTGGACATGACAGATCTGCAATACTGCGAACAGCATGCTGTACCCGTAAGCAGAAGTGGTGCCTAATTAACGCGTGGTATATCTTGCTTCGCTTCAATGTATCGATATTGCAACGCGAAATCGAATTCAAATGCATATGTATGTATGTGCACCCGTTGAATGACAGAACGTGCGTGTGCTTTACGAATGATCGCTCGAGTTAGGACGGGATGATTGACAACGTTAAGTTCATTGTCTCTTTTCATTATATACAGCGAGTTTTTTATCACCAGAAAATTACGCATATACATCTGTCAGGTTTTAAATATTTGCAAACAGAAAAAAACTGAATGGCTTTAGGCATTAATTTGTTGGGTAAAATTAGGTAATTATAGACTTTTTAATTTTCTCTTCTATGTATTTATGTAAATAAATTGGATTCCTTTTATTCGTTTATTTATAATTTAGCTTCAGTTATTAAGGTCGTTCTTCGAATTAGATAATTTCTGGAATGTTAACCATTTTGACGAACCGTTTAAAGGAGCACATAGGTTAATTGACAGTATGATCTTGTGAAATATATTGTTCGGGAGAGGTGTCATGCTACGATACCCACGGTCTGGGTCCAGTCACGTACAGGGAAAATTTATTGGTTTTTAAATACCCTTAGCAGGCCTGCGTCGCCAGAAACCCTTGGCCACAAGACTGGACTTTGTTCTAAGCAGACAAGACCCTCGACCGTGGATTGAGGCATGGCGCCGACTTTTCTGAACACGTGAGAGGCACGGGCCAGCGAAATGACTCAGGACGGCAGGGAGTATCTGGCCCTTCGTGCCCCACCCTGGACCCGCGATTTCCCGAAGCCGAAGGAAGGGGAACCGAGAAGACGTTCGGGTTTTCCTTCGGCTTCCATGGCAGAATCAATTCGACTTCCGACAAATAAAGATATTCTCCTGCGATAGAGTTACTACGAGAGGACAAGCCCATAATACTTAGCGTGCGAATTATACAGTCCACAAGTCTTAGATAAACGCGATCTCGTCTCGCTATCACGCGCGCGAACATATATAAATATTATAATCATGTATTTTAATGTATCTACGATGTTTTGAGTTTTCGTTGCATTTTTTAGAATCTGTGAAATTTTATAGATTTTACAATTCTGAAAAATGATTAGTAATTAATAATTAAATATAATTATAAAATGTAAAATGTAATGATCAATAATAAAATTAGTGTCCTTGTTTCCATTATTTTAAATGCAGATATGTAGATATTTTCGTGATCGACTGTATTATATTACCATTTATAAATAAAATATTTACATTTATTTAAGAAATAAATCTCAATAAATCTTTCGAAATCTCAATATATTCTAAGTTATATTTATAAACGGGAATGATGCACTCTATCTAGACTCTATCTAACAGTTAAACAATAAATCTCACACGTTCATTACACATATACAGTATCGATCTGCTTCGATTATACAAAATATATAATATATAGAAGACCTTAGTTTTTTAGGTTAAAAACATGATATAATAACAGATTAGTTTAGTTTAGTGTGTAACTACCTACTCATTCAGCTGACTAATATTCAAATAAGAGTGTGTATGGCAAATTTTTTTTGATCCTTCAATTATCTCTCTATATCAGCATTTTTTTTTTTTTTTGAAAGTAGTATAAGTTTATTTATTCTCATTTCATTATTAAGGGTTTGACAATAAAATTTTACAGTTAAACTTCTCTTTACTAATTTCTCAGAATATTGTACATTATTCACTGTGATGATATGAATCAAGGAAAAGAAGACATCTATATGTAAAACTTTAAATCATTACTAACTAAAACTTTAAGTTATTTTTTTTTCCAAAAATTAAACTTATACCACTTTCCGAAAGAAAAAAAATGGCTCATGTAACATTGTGTTTATTTCAACTAAACAATCTGCAGCGCCACCCAAACTTCTGTTTTCTTTTTAGTTTTTAGGTCGATCATTGTGATTTCTTCGAAAAATCGCTGTACACTCCTCAGAATAGTCGATGACTCGTTTGCTTAGGAATTAGAAAAACGACGTGGGGACAGCTGAAACATTTTGAAAATTGGATTACGACTGATTGTCCGTGCAGTGGCGTACCCGCCGACGAATCGCAACCGAGTCATTATTCATCCGCGTTTTATACATTATTTCACACTCAAGCAACCAGGAAGGCTCCTTCCTCTGTATACGAGCCCTTCAGCGGAAATGGAAAACGTCGGGAATTCGCCCAAGTGTCTCGGAACACAAGACTCACCGGTGCGTCGCGCGCGCTCCGCTCACGGCGAAAGCAATCTGCAACGCTCGCGTCGCATCGAGAATAGTTTCTGCCTTCGGCACTTGGCTGCGGGCAGCTGAACCCTTCACTCTGCTAACAACTAGATGAGGCTAGGGAATTTGACGGGATTTTCCCCTCCGAGTTTCGAAGCGGCAGCGTGTAACTCGGCCGTGACGAACTTTAACCTCTTGCGCTGGCAACTGGTCCGCGGACCATAACGAGTGACCGAACCGTATACAATAATTCGTCGCTTTCTTTTTCTTTTGAACTCGTCGGTATGATATCACTGGATAGAAATTATTAAGAAGTAATAAACTTATCATTTGCCTGCTTTACATTTAAACATACTTAAAACTGAGAAAATGTTACAATTTGGGACAAAAAATTCTCGATGTGCGCGGCACATCATTCCAGCGTAAGAGGTTAAACCTGACTTCGTCACCGCCGAATTCTGATATTCTCTCTCCTTTTTTCTCCGCTCTTTCTTTCGTATCTTCTTCGCCCTGTTCTCCGTTCTCTTTCTTCTGAGGTAAACGTGGCACGAATGCCAAAAATCCACGGGCCACGCGCGTTGTTTCGGGTTTGCCCTCGTCGTCAGTGACACCTGTGACGCTCGTAACTGAATCTTCGATACGGATTTGCGTAACGCGTGCGGAACATCCCGCCTGAACGTAATATTTCACTTCCGTTCGAAAAACGAAAACACGCACGTATCTCCGTTTGTCGAGTTTTCATGGCAGCATTACAAGCACGTACAGTGATAAGTAAAACTAAACACACGCACACGTAGAATTTCGATATTTCGTCGATCATTTGCATGTAGAATATAAGAAAGATAAAAATATGTAGTGTTTTGGGTTTCCCAAAAAGATCCTACAACCATGTCATTATCATTATTCTGACAGGCACAGGGTGTTTTTCTTGAATCACTTTTGCACCGCAATTATTAGTAACGAAAAATTATCGAAACTCCAAACTTGTAACTTTGTAAAAAAAAATTATAATAACTTAAAATAATAACTTGAACTTAAGCTTAAAATAACTTTAATTATAACAACTTTAAACTTATAACTTTGTAAAAGAAATTATAACTTAAAATAACTTTAATTATAATAACTTTAAACTTATAACTTTGTAAAAGAAATTACAATAACTTAAGTGTGAATGGAATAAGGGACGAAGTAATATTAAAAGAATATATATTTAATAAACAGTAAAGCTTTGAATTCTTCTCACTCTCAATCACACACTCTTTTTACTAGTCCGAACTCGCTATTCTCTTTCTTGGATCCTCACATCATGATTCATTCTCGACGACTGACTCTTCCCGGCAGTCCAGAAACAAAACACGACACAACAGACCCGACACACATATACATATCATATATCTACATCACAGGCTACACTCGCATTCACACACATAAAGCCAACACACTCACATTAAGATAATAACTTAAACTTAAACTTAAAATAACCTTAATTATAATAACTTTAAACTTGTAACTTTGTAAAAAAAATTATAATAACAATCTACTTAATCTTATTCTAAAACTTCTATTTTGACTTCTTAATTTCATTTTGAAGCTTCTATTTTGACTGCCTTGAATTGATTTTCTTTCAAAACATTTTAACATCATGGAAAATGTAAGAACGCGTATGTGAGAACACTGGAAAATTTTATTTACTAGTAAGTCCATCACAATCTCAAAAATTGAAGTTTTCCCTTGTTCTGGCGCAGAACAATCCACCTCGGGACGGAGACTCAGGCTAGGTTCTTGGAATACTGTAACCTGCAGAGAAAGTCCAGATGCCATGGCACGCGCCTATCTATGGGACCTTTATCTTACCCTGAGAGGCAGAGATAGAGTATTCCAAGAACGTCTCTTAAAGAATAAACAAAGGGCGTTGTGGCTAGCGTCAAGAAGTTACGTAGACATTTCGTTACACATAAAAGTTCCATCTCCTAACACGCGACAGACAGTCTATCAGAACCATTCATTCCGTTCGGATCTAGACGTGGAGACACCTTCTCCCAGACTCAAGTAACAATTCGAGGCAGTCTGCTAGAATCAATCCAGTCAATCAGTTCGAGCCGAGACACGTCTTACACAGACGCACGTAACAATTGTATAACTTTCTTTCCAAATATAAGTCTTAAAAACCTACAACCGGCATTCGTAATATCTCTCCGACGGCTGTAAAAGGCCAAACGAGAGAATTTCAGCGAAGCGGGCAGCAGTCTTCAAGATTCACCGTCGCGCTGATACATTCCTCTTTACGAACGACTAACAATAAAACTCGACTATTAAAACTTGCTGTACAATTTTTTCTCGTCATTTTATTGAACTTTGAGAGACAAAAATTGAAGAAAGACTAATATTTTTTCTAATATTTAATCTCAATGTTCAAAGTTCAAAATGACGAAAAAATTGTACAGCATGTTTTAGGTAGTCATTATGGAAGATCATAGTGAATCGGGTCGCGAAGGAAAATTTTCAATGTTAATATTTTAATTTTTCAATTCTTTTACTCATCTTACAAATATTTGAATTTTTGCAATTTTCGTGAACAAAATCTGCTACCCATACGAAATATCTTTGGAAAAACAAATTTGGGACAGTAGTTTACTCTTTAAAATGTACTTATCTATATGAGATATAGATTATTATATATTTTCTTTTACGAAGTTGTAACAGTTTAAAATATATGTTTAATTATACTCATATATGCTCATGTGTCAAAATATATTCGAGTTACTGCAGAATTATTATAATCACTGAATCTCTATTTTTCGAATATTTTAATATTATAGGATGTTCAGACTTATACAATATGTTAATGAAATCAAGTAGATAAAAAGAATATGAACTTGCTTTTCTGTTCTTTTGTTAACATTTACACTACTTATATTACTAATTGACACTTGGTGCAATTACATTAAAAGCTTGATATTTTTATTACGTTTTTCTATAATATTTTGCATTTTCAAGTTTCATATTTATTTTTAATAAATAACTAATACTTTATAAAATCTATTAAATAAATCTTTTCAATGCGTGTTTCAATTGTTCAAAATTTCAACAATACTTAAAATCACTAGATGAGTGTAATTTGTTATGATATTAACTTTTTTTTAATCAATAACTATATATGTTATGATTCAGTTGAAGAGATTCATTTAAATTTAGTAATTCATTTATATTGTAATAATTTAAAAATATCTAAATATTTATGCACAGCAGTATTTGTACGTGATACTTTAATAGTTAATAAATTTTTTCTTCAACTTAATAATTTTTATTCTATTCTCCAATTTTACAAAAAAAAAATATATATATGTATATATATATATATATATATATATAAGGTTAAAAATTTAGAGAACTCTATCTATATGAACTTACTGGCGTACAAATAGTTTATATAATAGGAGTTCATTGTTCAAATAACTGGATTCAACCAGATTTCATCTGGTGTTCAATACGTAAAGACTGTATAGCGTAAATAGTTAATTCACTTAAATATTTAATTCACATATAATTAATGTTAAAAATGCACTCTTTCAATTTCTTATTTTACTAGGAGCTGTAGAGATTTAGATAAATAAGAGTCCATTATACTTACATTTGTTGGAAATACTAAAATACTTACAACAAAAAATTATAAAGTGCAAAAATGCGGTGAAACGTACGCTTATGTTAAAATAAAATCATCAACTTGTAGATAGTGTCTTTAAATTTACTTTGTAATAGGGAAAATTATTAAAAAAATATACTATTTATTAACGTGCATGTACGTAAACGTAATTAAAATGCAAATTATTTAATGAAAACTAATTGAAAATAATGAAAATTTGAGAATTATTGAAGTATATACATCATATTAAGAAATATAATTGTTATCTTGTTGATATGTAATAGTTTTTCAGGAATAAATTTTTCGATAGAATGTGAATGCTTTATTTAGGATGTAATTCTTTAATTTATTGTTATTACATCTTGAATTTTCTTTCTTTGTATCTTTTTTATCCTTTCAAGAATGAATGTCTGTGGAAATTCTACCAAAACCAAGAGTTATTTAAATAGTATTAAGTATCATAATTACGTATAAACAAAATTAATGACCATTTCCTGCTACCATTTATAAAAGTTATTATTAGACTGCGGATTTTTATGGGAAATGTAGAGATACGAAATTTGAAGATATATATTGAATATACATATATATAAAAAATTCAGAGTATCGTACTTTTCATAACATTTGGTACATAAAATCATTTTCTGTCCAAATTTAATAATATTCCTAAATATATGACTTTGCATAAAAATCCGCAGTTATATCGAACCTACCTAATTATATTATTAATAAATTTAATTATCGGGATCAAGCGCTATTTCTGAAAGGTTAATAGTTTAATTAAATATACTAAAACGACTTGTTTCTTTGGAATTTTTATTACACAGATTCTAAAATATCTGTTCCGCGAGAATGCTATTCTTAAATGTAACAAGTTCCTCTTTCCATAAAAATTCCGCAAAGACAGAATATTCCTTTCGTATGAAATGTAAATATAACATTTTTACGGATTTTTTTTCAAAACGAAAAGAACCTGTCAATTTCGAATCCCTGTCATTTTCGTGTCAAATCCCCAGTTTCAATCGCTATAAGCCAAATGATGTTTGCCCGCGTTGTTGGCATGTTTTTCGACCGAAAGTCGTACTGATACGTGCATCGACACTGAAATTATGGCAATCGACAGCTAGCCGACACGCGTGTCGTTGAAACAACATTGGCCATTTAATGTAAAATAAATAGAAGCGGCACGCGTGTCGCAAATTCACAATAACGTCATAACGAATCGAACGTTGTTGGCCGCTGCTACTTTAATGGCTTTATATTCACGCGGCTGGCAAGCGGCGATAAATTTAAATTGATTTGTATATTTAGGGGGTTGTCGTAAATAATTGGAATTCTACCGACAGGAAGAATGACTGGGTGGCACGGCGCTGGGAAACCGTAAATCACGATCGATAGGACTTGCACGGTGAAGTTTGTCCGAGCGCGTTAATACACGAGTGTTTTCGATTTCGGGGTTGAATTTGAAATCTATTAGTCTTTGTGTCACGTTACGATGAATGAAATAACACGTGTATATGACTATCGCGGACGAGTCAACGTGCTGGAAAATTTCACGAACGAGAAATACGACGCTGTGGACTGTGTTAACACTTCCGTGGATTCGGATTGAATCGAAGATCAAATTTTTCCTTATGCAAGTAAATGTATGATCTAGTTGTGCCTGTAATCTTTTCGAAAAATTTCGAAAGTTTAATTTTAATAGTTTAATAGCTTAAAATTTGACACGAGTCAAGTTTGAGTGTTAAATTTAGTATTAAATTTTAGTAATTTAGTTAGTAATTTAAAATTTGACACGAGTCAAGTTTTGCTTCAGTAAAAATATCGAATGAGGAGCAATGTAACAAAATTTGAATGCTTGTAACAAATATTCATCTTTAAAGATATACTTTATATTTTTATTCGGTATATCTATTCAATATATTTCGTTACATTTGATACATTTATTCTTGCGATATGTTATCCTCTGTAAACCTCTAATAATAAATAAACCAGTTTTATCATTGATTACAAACTTATTATAGGATTAAATACTCAGAGAATTCACCGTATGGAACTTCATGCGGATTTCGCTTGAGAAATTTTTTTTTTCTTTTTTTCATAAAATTGATGGAATTTAGGATCTTTTCTAAAAGAGATAGGATTTTGTATTTTTAAATTTTAATTGATATCATGCAGTATTAGAAGTCGTAACAATTTAACTTTTCATTTAACATAATTTAATTGTTACTCTTCGCCAGGAAATGTGTGGAATACAAATAAAAATTAAATACTCAAAATTTTTATGATTTAACATAAATTGAATTTGAAAGCTCTATGTAATATTTATTATTCTGCACCATCTTCTTTCATAATCTTTCAATATTTAAAGTACACCTTTTTTACCATTTTACATTGACTTCTGATGGAATATTTGGAATCTACATGTATTGTAAAATGATGTAGAGATTATAGAATCATACTACATTATTAATTTAATTTCGATCAAAGTGTGATTATTATTATCATAATAATAATCTGTATTTTATATAGATGTTAATATATTATTACTATTTTTTATTATAATGCAATAAATACAATAGTAGTTCTAAGCCTTTTGGACGAGAGCGTATGTTGCATTAAATATTTTTAATCATCTATGGGGCGAATGTATCACATGTATGTGATTTTAATTACTATTTTACTTTTAATTACTATTACTATTATTTTGATTTACTTTTTTAGTTTTTCTGACTGTATCTCTCTTTGATAACCATAATAATAAGAAATACAGCAATGTACAGGATAATTTTTATTTAGGCACTGCGTGTGGTTGCAGAGTTATAGTACGAATAATTGAACGATTCTTTAATATAAATAATAAGGAAAAGTAGATTTTAGAAAAATATATAATAGAAAGGTATGACATAAAGATATAATACAATAACGAAAGATTGAGAATATTTAATTTTAGCGAGACACATCGAAAAAAGTTTCAAAAGTAAAATAGATATATACTTTAAAATGTTAGAAATAGACATACAAATTTCAAAATCGATGTATACTCATTCTCAGTTTGGAGGGATGTGAATTTCAGTTTGTAGGAAAAAAAAGAAATAATGTTTAAACAGAAAAAAAAGTTAGCCAAACCAGATTAATACTCGACATTAATGACATGAATAAGATTTCTTCTCACAATAGTGGTTATTCTTAAATAATTATCATATGGTTGCATTTCAATTCATACAACTATATTAATGTTTCATTCTAGGGGTACATCGTTAGAAATCTCTAATAACAAAGAAATGCATCTCATCTGAATATAGTTTATAAATTTAGGTAAATAAAAATATTATACTAATAATAAAAATTATTTAAAATTTTATTAATTTATTATTTATTATTTTGTATTAATATATTAATATTATATCTTTATTATTAATATAATATATAATTATTAAATAAAAATATTATTCTAAAAATATTACTACACCATTTAAAATATATATTATCACATCATTTAAAAAAGATAAGAAGAAATGTTTCATGCGTCATGAAATTCTTATTTCTGAGATAAAAAATTCTCAGACCTCATTGAAAAATATTCTGAATAATTTTGTTTAAAATAATAGAACAATACAAAATATGAAACAATAAAACAATACATATAATTATTGACATATAATTTACAATGTTTAAATATAATAAATAACGTGTTCGATATAGATATTCCGATGCCATATTATTAGATTTCACAATTAACGTGAAAAGAATGATTTATTGGCTATTTATTTTTTAATCTCTCAGAGACTTTCGATCGACTTTTATTCGCTCATTTCCAAACATGAATTATGATAAAGTTTCTCGAAGGCACAA
Organism: Melipona bicolor; assembly: GCA_030673865.1. Lineage (NCBI taxonomy): Eukaryota > Metazoa > Arthropoda > Insecta > Hymenoptera > Apidae > Melipona > Melipona bicolor. Next base: position 3,649,002 of record JAHYIQ010000019.1, read on the forward strand.
TCTGTCGTAAAAGGATTTTGCCTTCTTCTGCTCGTTTGTACGTGAAAAGTCGCCTCCCCTTGTAATTATGCAAGGGATTGCGGTGCATCCTATAACGGAGGAAAATTACACACCCCTTATAATTTTAGTTCCTTCTCTCGAAAGAAGCCGAGGTACAAAGCTTCTATCGTTCCTATCTACTAGCTTCAACGTTCCACTCGTTACGACTTGCGACGCATTGTAATTTCTTTTGTCTCTTTGACATTTCAAAGAGTAATCTGCACGTGAGAGACTAATCTGGATACATCCACGTGCAGAGAGCTTTCGTCCGCATTTCTTAGGTACAATATTATCCTGGAATTAACATCGTGCGACTTGGCTGGTAGATCAGTGACGAATTAAGAAGGCCATTAGCAGAGTAGTGACTTTTAATAATGATGGTTTTATTCGCCTTTGTGAAATCAATTTATTTCCATATCTTGAGAGCGCAACTGTACGAATGACACTGAAAAATTGTCGATAATTTCAACTAAATTTCGTAAGGATCCTGTGACGATCCATTTGATCTTTTAAACGTGATGCCTCTACTTTGACGAATCGTGAGTTCGTGTTCCTCGAAAACGGAAAAAGCGAAGATAATATTAAAAATTTCGAGTCTCCAATAAAGGATTTTAATTAAAAAAAAGATCTGTGTCTGATCAGCATTTGCCCCAAAATCGTCGAATTTGTTCAAAATTACAATTGAATTACTTGAATTACAATTATATCGTATTTTATTATATATTGTAATTTGTAATTCAGTTCTTTCATTTGATTTAATGAAATTATCCACTTACTATGTGATGCAAAAATGAACGATACATTTTGAAAGTAGAGGTCTCAAAATGAGCCCAGATTGATTATCGTACCATTTCTTTTTGCAAAATTATAATAGTTTCAATATTTACTGTCTGAATATTAATGAATGTTACTGTACCTATAAAAATGAAAACGATTCAGTTGCCGATTCCTGTATGTTCAATTAACCTTTTAGCTGTGAATGACGAATATATATAATAGTATAATTGTCATAAAGAAATGGCAATTTTTTTGTATAATAACGAAAATAACACATATTTGTAAATCATTTTTGTAATAAATATACATATTTGTAATCATTTCAATCATATTTTCTTGCCATTAATATTAATTAATTAATATTCATTAAATCAAACAATAAAATTATTGATTTAAAAAGAAACTAGAATTATTTCCTTATAATTCAATTTTAGCAACTGCGCATATTCTATGTTTGACAATTATAATCGTCATCGTGTTGTTTAAAAGCAGCACTACAGCTAAAAGATTAAGAATTGGTCGCATTTCATATGAGAGATGGTTAGGCACAACTCGCTACAGTCTGCGTTATAAATTAATGTAACGTTGCAACGTTGAGATGGGTTAAGACCCGTAGTTTAGTTTAGTTTGGTTAAGAGTTAGGTCGAATCCGACATTTTATCTTGAAGAGTGACTGACGAGTCTCTTTTGAAGCAGTGAGTGTTGACGAGAGTGTTGAAGCAGCGAGAGTTCCTGAATGGTGGCTTGACGAGAGCGGTTTGAGATTGTCCTTTTATAGGAAAAGGAGGAGGACTGGTTGCGGCCAGTCACATTCGATTGTTTTTCCGAATTGCCCAGGACCGAATTGACCACTGTTATTCTACAGATGGTTTGCAGATGGTAAGATCTTCGAATTGGTAATGGACATTTTGGAAATACGAACATTTTACAATTAGACAAAATAGACTCGTGTCTTCCGTGAAATCCAACAATTTATAGACCAAGACCTATCTTACATGGTTATGTATTTTTCTCTACTCTAATATCAACGGCAACGAAGAATAATTTACGTGAAATCTACAAATTAACCGGTTTAATCACGCTCTTCATAATTCCCTCCGACGTGACATGGTCGTACGAAAATCGTCTGTCCACGATAAACCCGTAAACGCTGACCAACAGTCCATTAAAAACGGATGGCCATTAAAAATTAGCCGGGCAGGTAAGCGCAATAAAATAATTCGCGCGTGGTACCGCGCGCAGGATGTGGTAACCGCTTAAGCAAATTCATTCAAACTGCGGAAATATGAGAGTTTTAAGATTGCAAATTGCATTAAGCGGTGATTACGGGGCTCGCCACGGTGGAATGACGCTAAACGGCTGTTTGTAGTTGCCCCACCTGTTTTTCAGGGCACATGCTATTGCTGATGCAAATAAGGAGATACGCGGTACAAATTGTTCAAACAACTTCCAGTGGCCATTAGCGCTGCGATTGGCTGCCTCTCTCTCTCTCCCCTCTTCTTTGCGTTGAAATTTCGCGGCTGCTTTCGCGACTTTATTGGGCGCTGTTCTGAAAGTTTCTGCGGCCAAGTGGGAATCGAAAAGCAATCGCGCGTTCTCGCCGTGCACTTCCCAACTGCTTTCATCGTGTTTGTTCAATTGCTCGTTCGAAAAATGCACGCCGCGGGTCAGCGCGGACAAATGTTTGGGATAGCGGGATGCCACGCGAAAAGTTCGACGATCGGTATCCGTTTCATTTGTTTCTTAAATGGTTGAACGTAACGAGCCAGTGGTAAGATGAATTTTGAACATATGCATCTGCAAATATCTCCAACACTTAAACTGTGTCCGATAACACGGGTCGGTGTATTTAAAGTGAATTATCTTCCTAAACTTGTTAGAGCAAAAAAATGTTTCAAGTAAAACTCATTTCGTTTCGAAAGGGACATTTTATAGTTTATATTTGTTTCATCAATTTTTGTTATTTCTTTTATTACTTTTAAATTAATAATTATTAAAATATTAAATTTGGAGGGAAAAAAAGAATTCCATTTGAATGTGGTTTTAATCAAATTTCAAAATTTATGTTAAATATTATTTTCAATAATATTTTTCTTAATCAGATTATTGTTTTTAAGCTTTGATATTGAAATTACAATATTAATCGCAATAATTTTTTTTATATATTTATATTAATTTTATCATTTTCATTTACAATATTATTAACATTAATTGTAAAATGAATATTTGGATATCTATATTAATTATATTAATATATATATATATATATATATATAAAACAATTAATATTGCCAGGAATTCGATGGCCACAAATTTTGTTTAGGTGAACGTGTCTCCGAAATTTCAAAATGATCTTTGTCTTAATCTACAAATATTTCCAACAATTAAAATTTCAAGGAAACCTTACTTCGTTTTGAAAGGCGTATTTTATGATGGTCACGAATTTTGTCTAGATGGATTGAGATTTCAGGATGATCTTTGTTTTAATATATAAATATTTCTAACAATTAAATTGTATCTGATAATATAAGATGTTTAAAGTAAATCACGCAATTATTATATCGTTATAGAAAAAAATGTTTCAAAACTTACTTTATTTCGAAGGGGACATTTTATAATAGTCATTTTTCGTCTCATCAAACAAGTAGACGTGATTTCGAGATTTTAGAATAACTTTTAAATGTATAACTATATTTTTATTTATTATCTTTTTGTTGTATGCATAATTATATTTTTATTAAGATGGACGTTCCATGACGAATTCATCGATCCAAATGTGTCAGTATTCCAAAATCATTGAAGATCGTTTACCATTGTTCAAAATGACGAAGAAATTATTTCTTATCTTCAATATTCAAAATGATGATTTTGTCTGTAAAAAAATTACTGCACTTTGTTCTGTCTTAATATTGAATTTTGAAATTTCATTCTGAGTTGTCACGTGCGGGCAATTGAAAAATCTTTTGCGGTGCAACGGTCCTGTAATTCGCCTATTCTTCCCGTAAAACTCAAATCATATAAAAATAAATTCCTTTGTTTGACGTATAAATAATAAATAAATTTGTTTGACGTGTAATGCCGCGATTTATAATACACAATATACTCACAATATAGAAACAAATATAATCGTGATTTAAATTCATGGAAATCTCTTCTTCTACAAAAAGAAATTACTTACTGTCATATTATAACTCCCTCTCTAACGAATAATTTTCGTTCACAAAATTTTTTTATACAATAAGAAGCATAACTGATAATGATAACACATAATGATAAACTGTTACAACTTCGCAAAAAAAAATCATACAATCTACTTGGTTTTAAAGCGTGAAACTTTTACTCTCTCTGATTACCCTAAATTCGTTTTTCTCAAAGATGTTTTTATATCATGTAGATTGGATTTTTATATCGGGTGAGAAAATAAGAATACTTTTGTTCTCGAAAATTGTAAAAATTCAAACATCTGTTAAAAAATTTTTTTCATGACCTGATCATCCACTATGGTCTTGGAAATTTTCTCTTACAACTTCTCTGTACAACTTTTTTTGCCATTTTATTGAACTCTGAGCATTGAGATTAAATGAAGAAATATTAGCCAATTTTTGTTTTTCAAAGTTCTGAAGGAACGAAAGATGAGAAGGATACATGGAAGAGATATTTTTAGGTAGTTGGGAGAAAAAAGATGCGTTTCGTCTCGGAGTCACTGCCTAGACTCATCAGTGGGGCGCACCTCTCTCTGATGGCAGGGTCTCCTTTACCCCAGACGCTTGTTGTTTTTGTAACTAACTACTCGCTAGGCTGGATGGCACCACCCCCTCCTAGCGGTGTTTTGCACACTTCTTGCTTAACGTCAGAGATCGGTAGGACCTCGACGCTAGGCACGCAGCCACTTGCGGCTTGTGCTAGTCAGTGTTCGAAACTCGTAGTTGAGGAATCCTAGGCCGCTACAGTTCAATAAAATGAGAAAGATTGTACAACAAATCGTGTGAACTTTCACAATTTTTTTCAAAGAAAAAAACTTAACATACGTGTAAACTTTTACAGTTTCTTTCAAAAAAAAAGTAATCACTTTTCTATTTCTCTGTACAACTTTTTTTGCTATTTTATTGAACTTTCAGCATTAAGATTAAATGAAGGAATATTAGTCAATTTTTGTCTTTTAAACTTCAATACAACTTCAAAACAACGAGAAAGATTCAACAAATTTTAAGGGATCGTTCGTGAAAAGAGAAAACTTCAATCTTCAAAATCGTGATGGACTTATTTGTAAATAAAATTTTCAAATATTTTTACATACGCGTGAATTTTTACAATTTAAAAAAAAGGACACTTCCATTTGCTACATGATGTTAAAATATCTTAGAAAAAGAAACGACAGTCAAAGTAGAAGATTCAAAATGAGATAAAATAATTAAAATAGACGCTTTATGAGATCGAGTAGATTATTATACAATTTTCCTTTACAACGTTATAACAGTTAAGAGTATCAATAATTTTTCATTTAAATTAAATTAAATTAATTGTAACGCCCAGCTACACGAAAACAATTTATATTTGCCAGAACAGTAAAATTTTTTTTGGAAAGCCAAAACCTCCTACAAAACTACACACTTTCCTCCATATTTTTTTAACCGTATTCTATGATCAAATACTCGACAAAATATTATTTATTTTAAAAATTCCACGCGTGTGTTCAGTTTTGCTTGTCAACGAAGATATTTAAGATGGTCAAGTTAGATAAGACACTCTGTATATTTCGTAATAAATCCGGAACATTTGCGACACGCGTGCTTGGAGGACAGGAGCGAAAGAAACTGGCGCGTGCGCCGGTATACACCCCAAGCAGGGAAGAAATGCCCGCGGTTTACATCCTCGTGAACGTTTTTAATCTCGTAGTGTCAGCGGCAGTTCCCACAACGCGAAATTAAGTGCGCTCGTTAGCAAGCCGATGTTTGCTAATGTGAGAAAGATTCGAGTTTCCTCCGGTTCTTATCTTTTTCTACTTGAGCGCCACGGCGTTTCACCATTAATTCGCAATTTCGCCAACTAGTCGTGCGTAGACCGCTGAACGCGACATCCACGCGGCACTTCTCATAGAAAACGGATACGGAAACGTATGAAGCGTCGCGAAACGAGCTAAAACCTGCAGATTGCAACTGTCAGTTGGTATCTTTTTGTTTTATTGAGGTAGAACGTCGTTGTAGCTCCCTTGGTGTTTTTATTTTGGAAACCTTGCGCGTATTGTACGAGACAATTGTTGTTCGATAGTGTAACGTGGCTGTATCGATAGATAGACAAAAGTGTCTGATTGATGAAATTTTAGAACAACAAAGTAACTATTTTTTTTTAATAATATTAAATATTTTTTAATATTTTTTATAATATTAAGTTGCGTGTATCCGAGTGGAGTTTAAGAGAATTGTCAGTTTCTTTTGATATTTGGAAATGAATGTAATAATAAGTTTTGATATTCAAAAACCTAGGAATTGTATATTCTTTAGTTGCTAAATAACCTATTTTTTTGAAAATAAGTAATTCCAGAGTTACACATCTTTTGTGTTTTAAATCATTCCTTTTCTAAATACCTTATTTCAATAAAAGTATTATAATACCTGTGTAATACCTAGTATTTCAATAAAAGAAGACGTATTTTCATTACTATAGAAAAATCACTCGTAGACGGAATGTTGATTTATCGCCGAATTAAACATAATAATGTTATATATTCAACTGTACAATTTCTTGATAAAATTTTGTATCTTTTACTATAGTTAATTCTTTTTATTATAGTAAGTTCTTATTACATGAAAGACATCCAATACGTATAATACATATAAAAAGATTAGAAAAGCATCTGTTCGCATAATACATGTCCAAATAACAGAATGTTCAGAAGTTTCACGATCATTCGAAAATTCTACGAAAGTTCTAAATACGAAGTAAGAAAAAAAAAAAAGATTTATCTGGTTGATACATTAACAGATTACTGAAAAAATATATTTCAAAAATGATGAATTGAATAATAGATTATTGATATGAGTTAGTTTATTCGAATATGAAACTAAATTTTCTATAGATAACTGATTCTTTTTATTATTATTTCACTACTTGGTTGTCAAAAATTTTGAAATAAATTTTTACTTTTTATTTTGTATTTGAATAAATTTTTATTCAAACACTTTCTAATCCCCTATATATTACAATTATTAACTATGTACGGATATAAATCAAGAAAGGGTCAATTTTATTCGAAAACAAAGCTAAAAAATAACAAATCATTTCCATGAATTTCCAATTTCATTGCAAAAATAACTTCGGAGAATTAATTTTACCTTGGATCTATATCAGATAAATCATTTGTTTGCAAATGATTCTTTATTTGAATTAATTTGTTGAAATAAAATAATCTCAACAGAAAATGGAATTTATACAATAGAATTAGAAATTGTTTGTAGAAATTATTCGAAGAAACAAATACAGAATAAAATATTAAATTATTTTACTTGATAGCCAAATAATTAAACAATTTAAATCTTTCTTAAAATTTCTTAAAACTTACGATTTTTTTCCCCGCCATTTTATTGAACTTTGAACATTAAAATGTTAGAATTTCTTGAATTTTTATCGTAACTTCAATGAAATGGTGAACAAAAAAAAAAAAAAAAAATCGCACAGCAATTTTCAAAGAGTTATCGTAATGAAAAGACTTTGATCTGTAAGATTATGGTAGATCTAGTCAGGAAAAATTTTCCAGTTACTTTAGAAGCTATCTCTTCTTACAATTTTCCTACAAAATTTTTACATTATCCTTACTTTCTCACTTATTGCCCAATTTGAAAATATCTTTGAGAAAGTAGAATTCAATGTATGATAAAGTAGTATTCAAGACCAACTGAATTGTTATACGATTTTATTTCAAATAAAAACGTCGATAATTTTTCATCGAATTTGTGAATACTGTAAACGAAATATTAACCGAGATCGACAAACTTAACAGTATGAACAAAAAAAAAAAAAAGAAGAAAAATAACACCGTAGAAAACAAACGAACCTTTCAATCCCGAAAAGCGGCGTGCATTTGACGCCGGGGCCCCAACTGGCCGATGCGATGTCCTGGAACGAAAACGCGTTATCACGAAAATGCAATATAACCGGCGCGGTCGTATGGCGTTGATTATGATCGTAAATAACAATCGGCCGCGGTATTGACGTTCGCCCGATGTCGCCTGGTGATATACGCGCGTAAGCACGCGTTGCGCCGGATTCACTAGCCGGCCACCTAGAAAAGCAAGAGGGATTATCTATCAATCATGACCATCTACCGACACGGTTCCCCGTTAACGGACGCGCGCACACCTGTAAACCGTTTCGCGTCTGGCTACAGTTTATTCCCGCGTCAAGGTCCACGGCGGCCAGACCCGTGGCTTTGACAGGCCGAATTTCATTAACACGTGGATAACGTGACGTTATAACGAGCCACGAGAGCTCGCCTCTACCCTCTAACCTTCTCCACCGTTTGTTCAGGCCGGCCGTGCCCACGATCCGTCGATATCACACGCCGGGGATCTGTGAAGGCGGGATTTCCTCTGAGCGTCAGACGCACGCACGTCAGATGGATAGATACTAGAGGTCATGGTGGTTTCGAAGAGATCACGTGGCACGTAATACAACTGCCTACCGAGAAATTTTCAATGTTCGTTTCTTCCTTTTTTTTTTTGTTTAACTTGATAACTAAAAGTCGGAGTTTAGCATTAATCGATTAAAATTTTTAATTTGATCAACTGTTTACGATCGGGAAGAAAAGGCGATTGATTTATAGCGTTAATCGTTATTTATCAATTGTTAGTTGAGGTGCCTATAGGCGCCCGGAAAATTTTATCGACCATAACTCCAGCAAATCTCATTTGAACCAGACGTAAGTGAGTGCTAATTCAACAATTACATATTCCGTTAGTCGTATATTATTTAAATATGTTTATTTTACAGTTTTTCTTTTTTCATATCCTTAAAATGAAAAATTGGGATAATAAAATGGTCAGAAAAAGTACATGCAAACATGACACAACAAATGATTCGTGTTGTGTACATTCATATTTTGTAGATACGATGTAATTGTTTGATAACTTGATACAATCACCGTACTGCAAAGAGAAAAAATAATTACGTACTTTATTTTTGGAACGTATATTAAATCAGATGTATGCAACAAAATATATATTCTTATACAATGTAAATTACAACGAATCAACTTAACTAATCTTCATGCTCACACTCTCTTTTTTAATTACTTGACAACAATTGTGTATTTATCTCCTTAGTGACTGTTACATATATCCCTAACGATTATTCATAAATTTCCTTGACGATTGTTATAAAAAGCTTGATGTTAATGTTAAATCTTTAGTATATGCATTAACGATTTAACGCAGAATACGAATAAATAAATAATATTGGTTTAATGTAGTGGAATTCAGTGTTTCGGTTATTTCAATATACTTTCTCCGAAATGCACGCCTAACAAAAAATTTCGCCGTTCTCGGTATAGGTTGCGACTGAATTCTTTCCGTATTGTACGGCTGGTACGTCTCAAAGTCTGCCATAATCAAAGGATTAATTTATATTATTGATATTTTATTTTATTCAACACTGCCAGTTGCACTGTTACCCCTCTGAAAGCGCCCAACAGGGAGCGGTACCATCCACTTTGGACTGCTCGAAAAGTCTTCGAAGCACACATCGAGGTTCTGACATGTACAGAAAATTCCGGTGTTAATTTACAACGAGTCAAGATAGCAGCCAACAGAGAAACGCACACTCCGCGGGATGAAACCGATTCGATGCTGAAATTTCGAGTATTTGCTAGATTACTGACTCGGCCACGCGTCGCTGACTGCACGTGAACTTGTACTGTTTGAAAAGCGAAACTCGTCCGATGCGAAATGGACGGGAGAATAAACTGTTTGATCCATCGTGCCGTTGCAACTAGATTTTGTCCTCTATGAACACGGCCGGGAACAGAGAGAAAGAAAATTGCTTACGCGCTCCGCCGCATTGAAATCGGAATTTAGATGCTATTTCCTTGCTATATCTGGCAGAAGCGTTAAGAGAACGACGCGTGTATCCTTTCTTTCTATTGTTATTCGCGCGACTGTCGCGTCATTCACGATTTTTTTCTTCTTTTTTCTTTTTTGTTCGTTTTTTGAATGCGTCGTTGTTAAAGCGATATAATTTATCTATGCAGAGAAGTTGCGTTCAAATAAAAAATTCTGGATACGAATCGGATGGTTTTATGAGAGGTATGAGAGATAGGAAAGTTTCACCGTGACGATATTTACGTTTGATATCTCGTTGGAACGTTTGACAATCTACGGGGTGTAAACTGTTAGTTTAGTAAACTGTTTGTTCATGGTAGATATTTTAATGTTGCACGAATGACAAGGACAATACAAATTCCAAAATCACCGATTTCTCAGAAATATATCATTTTACAAAAACAAAATTAAAATGACTTTGAAATCTCTAAAATCTCTAAAATCTCCATCTGAAAAATTTCATATTATGATCGTCCCTATATTATATCCCTTACGTTAACAAACATTCGTTCACATAAATAACAGAGATATTCGAGATGAGCAAAATTATTGAAATCATACGAACATGGACAGTATAATTCAAGCATTACATTATTATTTAATTATATTGTCTATTATTATCTTAATAAAAAAAATTAAGTTTATTATTAAATAATAATTAAAAAATAAAGTTTAAAATAAAATTTATTATTTTAATTTTGCAAAAACAAGCTGGATCGTTTCTGAGGGAAACGTCACTCGTGAATTTTCCGAATCAAAATTTTATTCTCCTTAGAGAATAAAGATTTGATTTAAAAATTAATTGTACAACATAGAGAACACTTCATTCAATAATTTTCTTGAATTTTTTTCAGATTTTTCGGAGGCTTGAAACGGTAAGAAGATTTTTCGATCTGGGTATGAATGACCCAGCTTTCCTACGAAGAATGCGACAATAAATATATTTGCCAGCGAAAATTGATACAACTCTGGAATTAATTTATTAGAATCGTACGCAATTTTCAGTGTTCTGAGATATTTTAGTTTTTAGTAAAATTGAAATACTTGAAATTTAATTAAAAATTTATTACTATTTAAAGAATTAATAACATTATTTAAATGCATATATTAATATATTATTTAAATTTTTTACTTTTCAACATTTTCAATAAATAATTTTTATAACGTTTCATGCGTTAAATACCAAATATGAAAACAGTATGTTTCATTTAAATTGTTTCACTTGGATATTTGCCAAATGGCTAGGTTTTAGATTTAAAAAATGCTTAAAATAGAAATTGAATGATTTTAGAGGGTACATAATTTGGCATAATTTTTCTATAGGTAGATATAGAAGACATGTAAAGATCAAGTTTCATTCTTTAAACAGAATTAAATTCAATTTGATACGTTCCATGAAATTATGATATAACAAATCGTATTATGAAGAACGAAGAAATACATTCTTTAACGCTTACATTTTCGCTTCACCACTGAAGAAATGAAATAATATTTTACGCAAAAAGAATCTGTAAAGGATCTGTATATGCGACATCTCGATCGTATTTGATTATGAACCTTCAGTTCTTTAATAACGATAACTTGTCACATTGATTTCGTTTCCATCTGGATTTTGTTCACATGCTTAAAGTTACTTGTTTTGTGCAACTGTAAATCCATTTTTTTTTTTGCATTGAAATGTTTGCGTTTGAATCAATTCTGCAATTCCATTTTAGCAACGAAATTTTCACTGATTTAAACCAACGACTTAAATTATAAATTATTTTTAAATAAAAGGTTCGTATTAAAGTGTATGTAAATTTTTTGGATTCTTCAATTTTCTCGAAAAATGAATTTATGTCACTCTCAAAATAAATAGTTCATGTATTTTCACAAAGATAATTCTGTATTCACTTGTGTACTACTTAGAAGTAGTATTGTATAAAGCTCGAGTCATGTATTCATGAGTTTATTAAGTCGTGTGAAATTTGTTGTTGTGAAAGTTATTTATTATGATAGAGTATATGTCTGTGTACGCTGACACTAATGTTCACTATTCATTTGGAGTAAATATTTGACTTTCAATTTGTTCAGAGATAAATCCTTAACATTCAAAGACAAGAACTTTATATCTTACAATAATTAAAGACAAGAACTTTCCATTCAATTATTCGAAAACAAACTACTTATGTTCCATTCCTTCGTTTAGGTACATGATCCAAATTTCTTTATATTCTTAATAATAATGATTTCTTATGGATTGTAGATTAGTGCACGATTCAATAAATTCTTGGTACACAATTCTTGGTGTATAAATTCTTGGACTCACGAGTCACTTACTCTATATGTAATTAGAGTTCAGGTTCAAATAAATTGATTCAACCAGCAGGAGTTCATTTCAATCGAATATTGGTCAAATTAGTATTGTATAAAGCTCAAATTTTCAAAGTTTCTAGTTTAAATGCTGAATTTTCAGGACTATTATTACACGAAGTTTAAGCTTTTAATCCCTTTGCGCTGGCAACTGGTCCGCGGACCATAACGAGTGACCGAACCGTATACAATAATTCGTCGCTTTCTTTTTCTTTTGAACTTGTCGGTATGATATCACTGGATAGAAATGATTAAGAAGTAATCAACTTATCATTTATTTTGCCTGAGTTACATTTAAATATACTTAAAACTGAGAAAACGTTGCAATTTGGGACAAAAAGTTCTCGACATGCGTAGCACGTCATTCCAGCGCAAGAGGTTAAAGCTTTGAGACTTACATAGCTCTCAAGATTTGCAACTTAGCTCTCAAGAACATTTTACGATCTATTGTTTACAAATCTCATTATCGTATACAATCTAGACGCGAATCTCCAAGTTTATGTAAAAATTCAAGTATTAAAGATTACGACTCAAGCTTTTACAGCTCGAAGGTTCGAATCCTTAGAGCTTGAACCACAACTCTTTCATTTTTACAATACTACTTGGAAATCATCTGTCAAATTGATTTTTCTTCAAAACAAATATCTGTACGCGTCTGTGGCGTATGTGAAAGTATAATATTCGAAGAATATTGATGTCATTGAGACTCGAATAAACGTGTCTGTATCTAGTAAAATAACGTGACGTTTTGCAAGAGAGATGTGTGAAATTGACACGAAGAGAGTGCTTTGTCCAAAATAACGATCTCCAGATTAGAACGATGATTTGTTCTTCTTAATGATTAATTCTTAAATCTACGCTGACGTTGTAGTACACCATGATAATTGGTGCCTTGGAAGTTACGCATTATTACACATTTGGCAAGCGCGTGCACATTCAACGTCCTAGCTCCCTTATTGGCATACCGTGAACCTGAGGTCATATCAAGGTAATTAACGGGCCTGTTAGCTGCATAGGCACCCCCTGGGGCCCCGTTGACCCCTTACGTTCCTTTGTGTCTGTCTCCATGTACACCCTTGCTCAAAAACTTTAGGATATATTTTGTTTCATAACTTGAAGAATTAAATAATATTTTGTGAAAGAAAGAATTCGTGTAGTGTTAATATACTAATATAGCACAATAAACCTATTTGAATTAATATTTGAATTAATTGATCGATGAAATTTTCGTAGAACAGCTTACTTTTCTGATATTAAATTGCATGTATCCAGATGATGATTAAAAAAATTATCAGATTATTTTGATATTTAAAAATGAATGTAAAAATAAATTTTAATATTTAAAAACCTAAGATAAAAATAAATTTTAATATTTAAAACTAAAAACTTAAGATAAAAATAAATTTTAATATTTAAAAACCTAAGAAGATAAAAATAAATTTTAATATTTAAAAATTTAAAATGAATGTAAAAACATAATTTTGATATTTAAAAACCTATAATCTGTCTGACCTAATTGTTTAAATACGAACAACTCTGTAGAATTACATTTTGTTTGTGTATTTTATTAATTTATTAATTGTGTATCCTATATATTTTCTCACTCATAAACTAAATGTTTATTTATCATGGAATTAAATGTAACAATCTTATATGTTCCACTAGTATTGTTTTTCAATAAAATTTTTTTTTTTAAATTCTATTTTTTGTAGATTTTTTATATAATAATTTTATATAATAATAATACATGCAAGAAAATTTAATACAAGAATTTATATTTCTTATCAAATAGCAATATTCGGGTAATGAATATGAGAGATTCTACGTTTATAATTGTGTTATAAAATATACGTACAAAAATATCATGACTCACGATAAACACTGAATATTAAAAATAAAATGATTTTTTAACCGAATTGTACTTCACAATCACGGAGAGAAGCGTTCCAAAGTCAAAAGATTACTACGTGGGCGGTTTTCAGTAAAAGTGAATTCTTACGTTTCTCACTTGACTGTGGAAAAGTAGCATGGAAAGAGATGAACATGAGCATAAATGTAACATAACAGAGCATTATCAAAATTCGTACGACATTTTTTATTTTTAACATTCAGACTTTTTAATATTCACAGATTTTTTTCAACATTCATTTATCGCAAAATTTTCCAATTGCGCGTATTTTATATTACGGTTCGTAATATTTTACAAATTGTATCAAATATTATTTCATTTTTCCAGTTTTGAGACTTTTGAGCTTTTTGTCGATTGAAAAAGCGTAGATCGTCATTTGAATGTGACTTGTAAAAATTGTTCACAGTCGTTGGAAAGTTCTCTCTCGTCAAAGTTCAGTTACTTACAATATAGTTGTAAGCCCCTATTATTAGCGATGAACATTCAGACCTCAGTTTCGAAGCGGATCGAAGTTTTTCTATGCTGCGAAAGTTCGAATCGCTTCGGATACGATTCGATATCTCGGAACTTTCGTTGGAGTCTTGAAAGTCTTGAAAATCCTTAAAGCATGGTTGAGCAAATTTTATGTGAAATCGAGATAAAAAAAATAATAATTTGAAATAAGGAATAATTTCCACTGGTTTATTATTTTCATTTGAAGAATAAACTTAAATAAAATAATTTTACTCCTGGTGCATATCAAATAGATTATTTGCAAATAATTTATTATTTGAATTAATTCGTTGAAGTAAAATAACTAAATACGTATTAAAAAATAAATGATCTTGAAATAACGTAAGATTCACACAATACAATTTTGAAACTATTTGAGAAATTATTTATGGAAACAAATACAAATGAAATAAAAAATTATTTTATTTGATAGTCAAGTAATTGAATAATTCAGAGAAACCATTTGTTTATTCAAATGAATTAACACAAGATTACTTCAAGGTAATATCGAGGCAAATAAGATGATACTTAAACAATCACTTTCCAAATATTTTATTCAAATAATGCTTATGTTTGCTTCAAAACATAATTAGGCTTGGAAATAACAAATAAGAAAGGCAATATTTCAAAACAAATTCCAATATCTCATTTGAGGAACAAATTATCTTTAAATGATAATTTCAAATAATAATGCGAAATGAGAAATAATTTTTAATTCATCGAAATAATTCTTCGTGCACAATAGACATATTAATTATTTTCGTTTATGTTTTCATTTTAAATGAGATCTAAAGTTTGAGGCAGAGGTTAATAATTTTTCAATTTCAATATTTCATCGCTTGCATTTTCGACATTTTGCTGTGATTGTCTCATTTTCATTGCCGATTTTCGATTACTATTTAATCCTCGTTTTAAATTTTTATTTGATATTTAAATTTAAAATTGTCTTTTTTCCATTGAGTTTTTTTACTGCTATTTTAAGTAATTCATTTTTACAATGAAACTTTCTTTAGTTTATCAAACAAATATAATATATAATAATTTATTTATATATATTATATATTTATTTATTTATATATTATATATTTATTCATTGTTTATTTATTTATTTATTATATATTTATTTGTCTATTAATTTATTTATTAATCGTTAATGTTTATATTATTACTGTACCAATGTTGTATGCCACTTGTTAATAATATTAACTACGTTTAAAACATCATGTATTACATATATGGAATACAATATCAATGAAATTAAGAATAAGAGGAACAATATAACTGGGAGGATGAGAATAACGAAGTGAAACTCCATTTATATAAACTTTCCCGAAGACAAATATGTAATTGAAGTTTATGTAATTGGAGTTCACAATACGATGAGTTTCTCCACTACCAGTGTTTTTCTGATCATACGTTATTATTAGGAGTTCACATTTAAATAAATGGATTCAACAAGTGAGAGTCCATTCAATCCATTAAGAGCCGACGTTTGCGTTAATGCAGAATTTCATTTGAAACTTCTCTCAGTCAATTTACATCATCGAACTCTGTTTTTTTTTTCAAAATTATGGCTATAAAGAGTAATTCGCTTGATATCTTTTTCGTTACCGTTTTTTCCTTCGAGCTTCTACAATTGTATGAAATTTCAAAAAACTCGTAACATCGTGGTAAACTATTGCTTGGTTCTTAATAGGTTAATCGAGCATAGAAACGGAATTCTACTGCATACGTATTGCAATAAACGTAAATATTATGAAAAAAGTGACGCAACTCAGAAAACGCGAGTTGTTATTGTAAAAGTTTTCGAAATATTTTTATAAAAAAATCACCTGATCAGTTATGAAAATCTTATTCATTGATCTCTATAATTTGACCAGTAAAAAGGAATTATGTTGCTTTACCTAACTTGTGACACAATGCTCTATAAATAACTCTTCTTATGAATTTTGTTTTAATTAGCATTGTGAAAAAATGCATATTAAAAAAAATTGAGAAATGTATTACTTTGAATTACGTTGTTTCTTTAATTAACAAAATAATTCTGTTTAAAACTAGTTTTTCGCTTGCCATGAAGAACATATTTTTCCGAGTTCCATCATTTTTTTTCGCAAGGATGCAATGTTTTCAAAAATCTCTGGTTTTGGAATAGAAGAAGTTCCAAATTAAGATAGAATGAGAATTATTTTTCTTTAAGCTTCAAGTAGAATAACAAATGATAAAATAATTCATTTCTCAAGTATAATAATAGTATTTCAAATATTTTTCAAGTATAATTTATTTTTCAGGTATTGTTACCTAAATTTATGACATTTATGACATTATTTATGAGAAAGTAACGGAGCAAATATTAAATAAAATAAAAAATTTACTTAAATGGCCCGAACAGAGAAGTTAAAAAACTTCTCAATGTTTGTAGCAAACACCGATATTGAATGCCATTCGATGAATGGTACTCGAATTTAAATAATAATGGATTTTTAATTAAACGTTCTAAAATAACTACCGTAGAAACTTTTATTGAAAATATGAGAATTCAAAGGTATAACTTTTTTTAACTTCTTTCTACATAATAAAAATTCCGCAAAAACAGATATTTTTTTTACACGAAATATGTACACGTTCGAATGGAATTTTTTTGAAAACGAAAAGAACTTGTTAACTTCGATCTCAGTTTTGATTCCCAAAATTTTATATCACTTGTATTATTATTGCATAATTCGTTAATGGAAATCGCTGCTCTGCACATTATTTTCGTACGTAGTAAACTATTTATGAAAACAGATTTTGTTACGTCGTTTGCTTTCGCAAAAATGTGACAAGAAAACCAGACGTGCCGATACTTTTTTTGATCCATTGTCTCGCAACTCGAGCAACGATATTTTACCTGACACGAAATTGTGCGAATCGAGTTTCGATTTCCATTCCAGAAATTTTTCTTTTTTCTTCTTTTTCCCCAATGCTTTCTAAAATCAGCGCGCGCGAGAGTAACTCGAGAGCGTTAATTAAAATTGGAGGGCTAGAGCTGCGCTAGAGGAGCCAAAAAGACGTCCTTGCGCGAAACTAATCGCTTAAAACGCTATAGTCAGTATTTGATCGGACTGTATTTTAATAACGAGCTCTCGCCGATTGTTGAAAATTTCCAAAACGAGCTGCCCTGCTCTCGACAACGAGAGCTAGCGAGTTAATCGATCGCGAGAACAGCGTTTTCAATTTACCGACGCTTTCTTGCCTCACGAATCGGTTAACGATACGTAAAAAAATATTGCAAAAAATATTTGACAACTTCGCAGGCAGTTTACAAGTCGGCAAAAGTTAGAATGCGCGTAAGAAATATTTTTTTTTTATCGTTCGGCACATTTGCGAAATAAAATCGTCTTCGTGTTCAAGTGAACTTTGATTTATGGTAGTTTCAAATAAAATCAAAATATATTATAAATATAAAATAATAAAATAAATAATATAATAAATAATATATAAAGAAATATAATAAAATATAAATATTATAAATATAATAAATGTATTATTCAATTTGTTATTTTTGAGACAGGTACTCGCATTGTTCGAATAATGTTTCAATAAAGCTGATTTCAGTCGTTCGAACGATTTGAAACGACGCGGGGATTTGTTACAATTACATAGAGGTAACAGAGATGTAAATTCCTATTGGCGAACAATGAACGATACAACAGTGCGTGAATGCATTGTTCCAAATAACAAAATACAATTTAACGAGATGAGAGTGGGTTTAATTTCGCCAGGTTTCGAGTTAGACGAAAGTTGTATTGTTGGATGTAGGAAGAGTTTAAAACGCTCAGGCCTTTTTTCTAGTAAAATAGAATTCATTAGAATTCATTAAAAACTTATATTCTTATAATGTATTATATTATATTATATTTTTCATACATAACTTTTCTTTTCAAAAGCATAATTGCATACCAATAACAATGTGCACCGATATAACCTAGAAGAAAAAATCATGTAACGATCCACTTGGTCTCATTTTAAAACGTGAAACCTTTACTTCGATAGTCGTGAGTTTGTTCTTTTTTTTAAATGATTTTTCAAAATGAAGATTCTAGCCACGGAAAGAGTTGTTCAATGTTTTAAGAGATATTTTGAATTTTCGAAGAAGAAGCATCTTTACTTTCCTATTTATTGCATGATGTAAACTCTTCTTTGAAAAAAAAGAAAGAAAAAACGAATTTAGGAGTGTGAAAGTGAAAGTTTAAGACAAGATGAAGCTCAAACTTCAAAATGAGGTCAAGTGAATTATTGCATGATTCTTTTTTTACAACGTTATAACAGTTCAAATTTTTCGACGATTTTTCGTCGTTATTGGTCCACTGTACATAAAAAGTCATTCAATGACACAAAAATTTAAGAAAAGTATCATAAAAAAACTCAATGCTAAACATAAAGTACATAATATAAGAAAAATTTCATTTTCAAATGTTTCGAAGCACACCTGTTTCTCAAAACTGTACGGTACAGTTTCACTTGATAGTAGCACGCAGTAACTATTTAATTACGCCGAGTTCTATCGATCGGCTTTCCTAATTTGTTCGAATGGCGAAGCCCAAGCGTTTCACCAGGAAGGGAGGTTGGTGCAGCGACTATCTGTGGGTCAATTAATTCGCCAACTTTGGAAACTCTTACCCATCGAAACACGCGTAGGTATCAAGTTAATTTCCAGATATCGCGAGACACTGCAGTTCAGCGGGACGTCATTATCAGAAGCGAAATTGAAAACTTGATGAGAATTCGGGATGTTCTAACAAGCGGTAGCGCAGTTGTCGCGATTATCGCAGACATTCGCCAACCAAGATTAATTTTATTGTAATTTCTATTTCATGGTGCTATTTAGCTCGCGCGAGCGCGCGTGCGCGTGTGTCGAGACACGTATTCCTATTGTCGTTAAATTCCGAACGGAAAATTTAGCAGTCTGCGTGTAATTTCATAAAATTAAACTGCAGCCATCCGCGTTTCGAAAAGTGGAAATTTCGCTCTCGTAAAGTTTCGTTTCCGTGTCGCACACGGAAAATCTATTCTTTGGCGATAATGCGCGCGCGAGAATCTCGTTAACAACGTTCACCGCCGCCGAGCTTTCCCACCTTCTGTTTACGCCTCGTTTTCCACCGGTGACCGATACAATCGGTGTAACACGTGATTACGAGGGTCGGTTGATCACTTTAACTTCTTGCGCTGGAATGACGTGCTACGCACGTTGAGAATTTTTTGTCCTAAAATTGCAATATTCTCTCAGTTTTAAGTATATTTGAATATAACCCAGGCAAAACAAATAATAAATTTATTACTTCTCAATAATTTCTATCCAGTGATGTCATACCGACGAGTTTAAGAAAAAGAAAGCGACGAATTATTGTATACGGTTTGGTCACTCGTTATGGTCCGCAATCAGTTGCCAGCGCGTGGTTAAGAACGAAAACAAACGTTTAAAAAAAAAAAATAACAACAAAAAATAGAATGAAACTACAATTCATTGGCCAACAAATTGTACGCAAATTTACTTTATTTTTCAAAACTTGTAAATTTTGCATTTTTATCTTATCTGTGTAGAATTTTAGCAGGATTTTAGTTCAACGCGAATTAGGAAAAAATTTTTAGTTTTTACTTTCACACAATTTATTTTAATTGAACATGATCAATCTAAATTCTAGGGAGACAATTCTTTTTCATAGTATTATTAGATTGTTTGAGAATTATATCGTGATTCTAAGGGTCTAGAAAGAGACACGAATGCAACAATTAAACCATTGACGTAAATAAGAATTATGTATTCTGCTGAAATAATAATGGTTCCGAGTTAGAAGAAAAGGAATTTTTGTGTTGACCCAGAAATATATTTTCGCAAGGTAATACCGTCGAAAAAAGCAAGGTCTGTGGAAGAATGGAATGTGCGTCAATGGATTAATAACTGACCACAGGAGACTAGTATTAATTTTGTTCAAAATATCACGGAAAGAATATCATTTATGGAGCAAGAAATCAACAAGTATTTTCATTGAAAGTGATATTTCTGTGCGTTTATTACCGCAATTATCTCACACAAATACACATGTTATCGTAGTATGGATAACATATCGTTACTAAAAAATCTTATTATGTTATATAAGATCTTGTTATGCGAAATTCATATTCTTTTTGATACATTTTTATACAAACGTGCAATGAAATGCACAAAAATAATAAGATTCTGTCATAAATTTCCATATGGTTTATTGTTTTATTTTTATTCATTTTTTAAACTTGAAATCAATCTTTTATTTTTCTACAGACACAGTGTTTTTACACGACATACAAAAACTAACGCTGTTCCTTCAAACGTGACAAAACATTTTGGATATATTGGATTTTCTTCTCCGATTCAATTAATTTCTCAATTAGATAGTTTATATGAAACTATTCTGTAGATATAATAGATTAATAATCTCATCTCGTGTTCCTTCTTGCTACCTGCTTATACTACCACACACTGCATACCTACATTAACAACACAAACGATGTTTGCTTCTATTAACTTAGCAACAGAATCTGCGCCAAAAAGAACATTTTCATGTATATACGCAGAGATGGACGAAAAATTGTTGATACTTTAAACAGTTTAAACTTGTAACTCGTAAAACAAAATCGTTCAGTTTTATTTTAAAACGTGAAACCTTTATTTTACCAACTTCGAATTTTTTGTTTCCAAAGACGTTTCTGCATCATGCAGCAGGTGGAAAAGCAAGGATGCATTTGTCGTCGAAAACTGTGAAAATTTAAACGTCTCTAAAATCGCTGAAAAGTTTTTGAAAAGATCGTGACTAGATCTACTATGATTTTATGACAATATTGAAGTCTTTCTTTTTTACAGCATACGAATTTTCTTTTGCCATTTTATTAAATATCAAACGTATTAAACGTGTCAGAGATAATCGACAAAAATTCAAGAAATCCTAACATTTTGTTGTTTAGTCCTAACATTCAAAGTTGAATAAAATGGCGGAAAAATGTCGTACAGCAAATTTTAAGAGGTCATCCTTCGAATTCGTTATAGGCTAAGTTTACAAAAAATTTTTCAATGATTTTACTTGTTATAGCAATTTATAGTATTTTCAAGAAGAAAAGTGTCTTTACTTTATCATTTTTTCTATATAGTGTTAAAATAGAATAAAATGAACCTAAGTTTGTTGTAATATCACTAAATAATAAAACTGTTGTAATTAAAAATTATAACAGTTTTATTATTTAGTGTCCGAATATTAATGGAGATCTTCTTTAAAAGTCTTAGAACATCTCATATTGAAGATCACAAAAAAAAGCAAGATAAGTATTCATATTTTTATTGATTTTAACGTCACTTTATTATTAAACAGAAAAATATTAACCCTTTGTTTTATAGTGTTAAATCGTAGTCGTGATACAAATGATGGCTTCGATTTGAAAGAGAAAACAAATTGTAAACCTGTGAAATTTCAATTCGAATTTTACTTCTTTCAACTGAACATTGATAAGTTTAATTTCTTTAAATTTAACATTGATTTAAATTAATTTACGTTCAAATTTGAATTAAATTTATATTTAACATAGATAAATTTAATTTCTTTGAATTGAACATTGATAAATAAAAATTATATATAGTATGCTTGCCTCTTGAGATTGAAGAGAAAATCATGAAGCAAGTGGTCAATAATAACAGAATTGAAAACAAATCGTTTTGTCAGATGTAAATTAGTTTTCTGATAAATTAATTTAAGTCTTGTGAAAGACAAAGGTATAATTATTAAGAGAAGCAACCTTTGACGTTTTAATATTATGACAATTTCAAAACGACAAGAGAACACTGAAAATACCGAATAAAAAGGCCATTTTTGACAATATGCCATTGATTAATAATATGTTCAACACTCAAACTACAATATGTTCTTCGATTTTTGATAAAATTTACATTACGAATTTTAAATTGTAAATATCAATAAAACTGTTAATTTATAACAACATACCGCCACGCGAATTTTATATACTTTCCTTTAAGAATAACTATAGTTTGAAATATATTACATCGTCTGCGTCGTTGAGCAATTTTCTAATGCTTACAATTTGTCTTATTTTAATCTATCGGCGTTTCAATTTTTAATTTTAATCCTTCAACTTTGTATAATACTTGTTTGACACTAAAAACTAACGTCAATTATCGCTTTGATCACGTTTTGAAACCTTTACGTAAACTGCTCTAACATTAAAACATAAAAACGAGGTTGTATCGATATATACGCACTTTACGTTTTAATTGGACATTCGTCGAACGAGAAACCGTCAGGGGGAACGAATTATGGGGACAGATAGAGAAGAATACCGGCGATACAGAGTGGTCACTGAAACACAGGTTTTTTTATTTGGAAATATAACTAATGGATAATTAATATAGTTATATTTAATATAATTAATATAATTATATTTAATTATATTGTACTTACAAAAGAAAGAAAGAAGAAAAATAAAGAAGATTGAAAACGAACAAGTTATCAGTTTTTCAGTGGCCACCCTGTATGATAAAACTATCGCTCATTGGTTGTCGTATTAAATCCTAACATCTCGTTTCAGGGATAGGCTATGATCCAGAGCGTTCGTCATGGCTGCCAGCCGTAGATTTATACCGTTCAAACATCGGCTACGCATCAGACCGTGTACGGATTGTCTCGCGTGTCTCGAATCCATATTTCAGACGAGCCAATTTTACTCGCCAACTTTATCGCGACCAAGGGCCGAGTATGTTTCTATTCTCAATTACTCGCGCTAACGCGGTGGTTCGTTTCCACTGTGTCCGCCTTCCGAGGAATCCCATTTTTCCACCGGCTTCCAAAAATTGGCGGTCGCGATCGTGCACAAGGGTCGATCGTGCCGTCTACTCGTAAATCGCGTGACGTTGCACGTATTACGAGAGCGGTTGCAGGCTAATGGTATCATTTTGAACAACTGTGGGACTTGCCACGAGGAGCTTGAGGACTCGGCGTTCTACGAGTGGAATAATATTTGAGGATACGATGGAAGATTACTAAAGGAAGTACGCGAGATTTATTCTGCTCCGGATGATTACTATGACATATGTGTATATGTAGATACCGTGCGTGCACTCTCGTGCAAAGGTGCTTTCCTTTCACATGTAATTTTTTTAATCTAATGTATTTGAATTGCTGATAGACTCAAGTGAGTCTGTTGTAGTTTTCTTTAAAATAAAAAAAAAATTAAGATGTATTAAATCAAAAATAGAATTTAGTAAAAACAAATTTCCATTCAAACATTGTGTACTTCATAAATTCTGTTACTATTTAATGCATCCTGTTTATTTTTAACGGACCGTGAATGAGTTAAAGATGGTATACAATTTATAGATTATACAATAACAACAGTTCTGTAGTTTTACTAAAAAATTGATCTTAGATTCATGATCATATACATGAGCTAGTTAAAGAGAAGAAAATAACAATCAATAATCTAAGTCTATATGCTACAACATATAGCACATAGCATATAGGATATATAGTATAAGTATATAGTGTACATAACATATAATATATAGTATATAATATATAACTATAACATACAAATATACATATGCTATAACATATTAGTATTATTGTATAATAGTGTCAAAAGTAAAATAAAAACGAATAAACATAACTATATGGATGCAAATGGATTATTTGATAAGACCCTTAGTTCTAAATAAATTTCTCATCAAACCTTTCAAATACCCAATCTCTCGTTGTAAGTCTGACTTACTTGATTTTTCAATTTTTCATTATGTTCAGCCAGCTCACGTTCTTCACCTAATATCTCTTTTATTTCTTGCTTTTTTTCTGTTTGTTCATCATGTTGCTGCATTCTTACTTTGTTCTTTTTCGAACATTTTTATCTTCGATTCGTGGACGGGAATAAGGCTTCTTTGACTTTGAATTTTGAATGTAATTAATGTAATAATTTCCGTATCATGGAAAAATGATACTATAAATATAAAATAAGAAAAATATAAATATGTATATTGTATTAATAATATAATTAAATAACATAATTAATATTATATTATAATTAAATAGTGTAATTAATATAGTGCTGTTTGAATTATATTAATAATACATTATAATAATATTGAAATAATATTATAAAACAGTACTGTAAAGATATATTATATATGACACTAATATGAAGTAAAAAAAAATATTTGTTTACTCTTGAAAAAAATGATTATTTCTTTTGAAATCTTAACGTATTTTAAATTCTAATTTAGAGGAATGTGGGGCAAGGGAAAATATAAAAACAAAAAACAGGATGTTCCACTTCAAATATTTTCATTATTTTTATCGATACGAAAAAATGTTCGAAATGAAATTTATGCTATTCACGGAGGGAAATTTTATCGCTGACAAAATTGGAAATTGGAACTGGATGAAAGTTATATTTTTCAATATTTCGATCGTTATTTTTTTTTCAAATGAAATACATCGTTTTTACAACATTGTTGTTATAACTAACATTAATGTGAACTGAAATGTATTAGAATATGATTTTTCAACTAATTTTAAAGCAAGAAGTGTCTCAACGAAATTTTTGCACCTCTCTCGCATTATGCATGCAGTACAATTTATTATAAATAAAATAATTTTTATAAATAAAATTTAAAATGAAACAAGATAAAAAATTACGTAGAGTATTGTATTTCGATTATCTTATATTTTTCTACGTTCATATTTGCATTTCCAAATTTCTTACAAATGCACAAAAATTCGCAGTCTAGTCATTATATCATATTTTTCACGCCAATAAATCATTATATTACATTTCGTAGAAATAAATCGTACTGCATGCACAATGCGAGAGATACAAAAATTTCGTCGAGACACTTCTTGTTTTGAAATTAGTCGAAAAATCATATTTTAATACATTTCAGTTCACTTTAATGTTAGTTGAAACAACGATATTGTAGAAACGATGGATTTCATTTGAAAAAAAAAAAAAAATAATAACGGTCGTAATATTGAAAAACACAACTTTCGTCCAGTTACGGATACAAATTAGAAAACACGAAAGAGATTCGGAGAGAGGCAATAGCGAACCGGCGTACCCGGTAGAAAATGTAAACGCCGCGCCGTATCGCGTCTTAATTACCCTCGCATTGGAAGTCCCGTTCTTACAATTAAGAGAATACCTGTCATCGGAAAGTAACACGATGCCGGATGCGGATATACACCGGCGCACGACGAGAATTTCTGTAATGCACTGGTTCTACATCGCTGCGAAGCAAAAGTGCGCGAGTACAGCGCCCGTGTAGCGCGATATTGCAGCCGTGTAGAACACTTGTGTGTCCAATAACAATCCAAACCCGATTTTACTCAGTTGCGCAGCCTGCGTCCTCGTTTTGCTGAGCTGGAAACTACCTATTATATGGCTGTATTACCAGCTCTATTCCACTGAGTCCGCCTTCTCGCTATCGGTTGAAATTTGAATTAACCAGGATGCATAAATATGTTCATTATTTCCGAAAGAAATGGACCTCTTAATCGAAGGAACTCTCAGGGAAACTCGTAAATTTTACAGGTAATATTATTCGGTGATACATCACGAGTCTGACGAGAATAGAGTTTGAAAACTCGCGAAAAATTTGTCTGAATAACTATTTGTTGCGACAGTATGAATAACGTGGTACTCGAATAATTAGTTTTACTATTTTTCGTTCGAAGTTTAATAATGTGTGTGTAAAATTTACGTATCTGTAAACTATTGAAATACCGCTGTTCGCTCGCGGTTTCACGTGAAACCGAACGAAGAGCGATAATTTTACGCAGTAAAATATCAGACTGTACACTCAGGCTCAAAATCTTAGGATAAATGCTACGTTTGTTTCAAAATTTCAAAAAGAAAAAGATTAAATACTTAAAGATACTTGAAGATACAGCAAAGATACTCTCTCAGGTGTCAATACACAATGGATGCAGAAAATATTCACACGCTTTATGAAAAATCGTCCATATTCACGGTTCTTATAATTTCGCGAGAAGGAATCACATCTATAATAAATTTTTGTAAAAAGGAGATTTTAATCTTCAAGACTATGGTGGATTTAGTTGTAAAGAAAACTTTCAGTGTGCAAAATTTTCGAGAGAAGAAATATTATTATTATTATTATTGCAAAAATACAGATTTCACGCTTGAAAATGAATGTAGTTAGTGTACAAGTCCATAGATTTCCTTGACTTTAAATTTTAAGGAATTTTAAAATATTACTTTATCAATAATTTTATAAAGTGTATTATATTATCAATTCCTTACGATTTCCTCTTCAATTTTAAGAGATAAGCATTATTTATTAATTTTTTTTATTATTTATTAATATTTTATTATACTCCAATATTTAATATTAATTTGGAGTGTAAATATTATTTATTTATGTTCAGTTTAATGAAATTGAATTTAAAATTTGAATTGAAATTTGAAAATAGGTTTTACAATTAACTTTTTCTTTCAAATTGAGACGATAACTTTTACAACTCGATATTATAAGTCAAAAGATTAAGGGGTGCTACTTAATGCACAGTGGACAACGTGACAGAATTTAAAGGCAATAGATGTTCTGTTTAAGCGAAAAATTTTTATCAATTTAAGAACGTCTTATAAAGTACAAGAAACCATTTAATTTGTATTTATTATTTTTTTACGTCTATATTTTCACTTAAGAGGTGTTTCCAGTGTGAGAA
Source organism: Melipona bicolor (assembly GCA_030673865.1). Lineage (NCBI taxonomy): Eukaryota > Metazoa > Arthropoda > Insecta > Hymenoptera > Apidae > Melipona > Melipona bicolor. Next base: position 3,676,418 of record JAHYIQ010000019.1, read on the forward strand.
ACTTAAAGAAGGTTACAAAATAGAAATGCCTGGTATTTCTCTTGGGATTTATTCCAAACTTGGCAAAGTTTCAAAAAAATTGGAATTTTCGAGTTACCGAAGTTTCTCTGGAAAAAATATTTTGATATTTTACAATATTAATATCATAAATAAAATGTTTATATCCATTTTAACATGTTCGTATTCGTAACTTAATGGAGAAAAAGAAAATATTCATGTTGACTTCTCGTCTGAACGTTTAAATGTTATTTAAAACTTCATATTACTGATTAATTTTGTATTCTCATTAAGTTTATAATAAAATAATTACTGCGTTCTTTATTTCATTTGTATGTTCCCAATTTTTTAATGAGTGTCTTTTTAATAATGTAATAATTAGACCATGGATTTTTATGCATTTATTAAAAATTTGGAATAACAAATTTATGTGATATGCATGTGATATGTTGAGATATGTGTATAAAATAAATTATTTAAAAAACATTAAATTATTCATTATAATATTTACTAGATGGAACAAATTTCTGTTTAAATTCTCTTTTTTTAGTTATGTTCATGAAAATATAAAAAGAAACCATAGTCCAACAGTAACTTTATTTTATGTTATATGTTAATATTGTACAATATATGGATTCTGTACAAAGTGAGTTGAGTGCATATTACACACGAATCGACTTATATAAGATATATAACTATACCTATATTAATTGTTACTCAAACTTGAAAAATGAGTAACTCTATATTCACTTAAATTTTCTGTTATTTATATACATATATAATTAAATTACAATTATATTATAAACAACATGACTAAGATAGTATATCCTTTAAGTTTAAGTAATAAAAATAGATATTAACAGTCACATAGTAATATTTAATTCTTAAATACATATCATTTGCAATATTTTATGTTATTAATTTGAGATCTATGAGTTGAAAATATTATAACAACTTGACCTTCAGTGGACTAAATTGATACACTTTAATTTTTCAGCAAATAAATATTTTCTCACTTATTCTCACTTTTCTTGAATTATCATTTGCAATAATAAAGAAAGGGGGCCAAAATATACTTTCATATAACTCATTAAGGATAAACGTTGCGTCAACGTCATTTGCAATTATTTCTAATTAATTTTTATGAAGGTTCTATTAAATTTAAATTCTACTTTTTAATTGTTGAGATTATAAACGGAAATTCTAATGACATTTTTCATCATTGTTTCTCATTCAGATTCTACAATCTTATAAAGTTTAAACAAATCAAAGTTCTTACAATGTTACGACAAATTATTACTCAATACTTAGTAACTGATTCAAACGAAAATTGCAAAAGATATTAACTTGCAACATCCAGGAAATAGTTTACATCCAAATGTAAATGACTTAAACATCTAAATCTTTCAAAGAAACCATAGCCGACGCCGTAAAGTCCCCTATATGAAACTTATTCAATCACCCCAGTTTGGTAGCTGTCGAGCGCGATCTTTCGCGGCGTTCACATCAATTTCAACCTATCGTTCCACAAAGAACCGCGAATTCAAATGAGAAAAAAAGAAACCGCAGTCTTGCGAGGCAATCATGTACGGCGAGCTGAATGCATCAAGCCGACCCTATTCCCTTCTTCCTTTCCATCCACCATCGGGGCCCAAGTGTGAATCGTGCGTGAAAACGCTTTATGCCGCGGATAGAGGGTGGCACACCCTCTCGTCTCTTACCTACTCGGTAAGTTCGAGTTGCTGCTGCGAGGAAGAAGCGAGAAACCCTCCCTCACTTTGGAGGATCCTCGTGTCGCGCCAAGGACGTTTCCTCCAATTCCCCGTTTCCATTTCACGCTGGATCCGGTCTCGTCCTGCTTTCGCACTCGCCCGCGAGAACTGCAGTCACGTACACCGCGTAGACTGTGGACGAACGGTAATTCCGATAGCGTAATCGACGACGATATTGCGAAATTACGATGGTTATAATTTCCTTCGAGCCGTTTAAACCCCGGGAGCCGAGGAGACCGACGTGGAATACGTTTGCACCGGATACCTCTTACAAGCGGTCGTATAGTTTTATCGAGTTTCGTGCGGAAGAATCAGCTTCCATTTATATGCTACCTGCGCAACAGTGAGCTGAATATTAGATTGACACGAAGATAATTGAAATTTCCGAGAGAGAGAGAGAGAGAGAGAGAAAGAGAGAGAGAGAAGGAAAAGGAGATGAAAATACGCAGTCTTCTTGGTTAAAAGTTTGAAATTAACATAAGGATTGCGATCGTGTTCTTTTTTTTTTATATTCCACGATGTAACGTTTCGCTGATTTTGTGCGGAATGTAGGTGTACGATTTGTAGGCTATTTGTAATCGTGCTTTCTTTCCTTCCGATTTGTACGAGGTATGAGGGTTCTGTGTAATTTTCAAGTTGTAACAAGATAAAATTCTTTTAAGTTACTCCTCAAATATTATCGTCGGGCCACAGATGATAATAAAGGTTATGACTAACATTTGCGTTAGACATTATAAGTGTTTTTGTTATAGAGTTAGAATTAATAAAAATTAAAATTTCGGAAATGAATTTGTAGTTTAAATTCGATAAATAGTTTCTGCGAAATTTAATAATAAGAATTGATGATTCGTGAAAGAAGAAAGTTGTAATTTGTAAAAGATAAAAAATTGTCACCCAGTATCGATAAATTATTAACACGTTCTCTACCAAAATATTTTGTGTAAATCGTTTCCTCATCGTTCTATATATCAAATTTTATTACTCTTTTTTTTGTTTTGTTCAATATACATAGATGTCCTGTTTTAACCTATAAATGAAATTATCTTCTAAATCATTCATTATTCAAAAAAATATTTCAAACAAATTTTATATTTCAAGGGGAAAATAATTTGGTAAAATCGATTTGTTTGAAGACATTTTCACTAAATTTTGTTTAAATGAAATCATGTATCTTTTTATACGCTAATCGTTGCATCGTTTTATTCTCTATTTAAAAAAAAAGTATTATGTCGACAAACTTTAATTTTACAAAATCTATGCATGGAAAACAGAGATAATTCCATTTGCAAATTAAAAACAGACATCTTGTATGTTAAAATGTATAAATTCTTACGTCTTTGTGTCTTTTCTACATATGAACGACGCGATACAGAATGCGTTAATTTTCAATGAAACTTTAATGAAATCTAAAACTACAGTGAAAAGGTATGTAAATAGTTAAATTTGAAAATTATTTTATTAACAATAAATAGACTAAATTTCTATTCAATTGTGTATAACTTGTTCTTGGATAGAAATGTTCAATTTTATATCGCGATTTTATACGTATTCTATAAGAAAAAAATATATTATTTTTTTAAATTAATAGTCAGAAATATGTTAATAGATAGACTAAATTTAATTGCATATAATCTATTCTTAGATAGAAATGTTTAATTTTATATCGCGATTTTATACCTTTTCACACGCATTTTGTAAAAAAAAATATGTCAAATTGACACGCGGGACGTGTGAGGAATTAATGATCATTATCATTCTAGTGAAATTTTATTTTTGATATAGCATATATATGAAAATAGAAATAGTAATTCACAAATAAGTAAAAAACTAATACAAGCAGTACGAAAATCTGAAATATCTTATCAAGATATCTCGTAGCATGAATAATATTCGGCGAGATGTTTCATCCATACAGGATGGTTCGCTTAAATGAGGTCACCTAAATATCTCTTTCAGTTATAATAATGCAAAAAATATGTTTTATATAACTGTGAATAGTATCAAAGGACCAATATCTGGCGAAGATTATTTTTTTCGGAGTTTTCAAAATCATCGATGTTTCTTTGCTCACAAATATATATATACACTTTTTTTATCGCATTGTGCAACTGATGAGAAAGTACGCTGAAATATATATAGTAATTGAAATGACTTCGATTTCCAAAAATTGTGGTACATTAACCGTGTTGACTATGTTTATTAATAGTAAACATGTTTATTACATTCATAGTTTCTCAATTGTCGCGTCTTGAAACGGCCAAAATCTGTGATTTCAATGGACGTAAATTTTAATTTTTGGAATTTGGGAATTTTGAAAAACATTTTTTTGCATTATCACAATTCGAACAGATAGTTTGGTGACCTTACATAAATGAATCACTCTGTACACGAAAAAGTTAAATTCGTCAATTTTCTAAACGATCCGACTACACTTGCATATTGCACTTAACGTATCAAACAATTGTTTGAAAAATTTCACTTTATGAATTATTTACGAATGTATAAAAATGATAATTACACGTGTGCACGTTCTGTTACGTTGGAGAGTTTAGTCGTTTTACATGAGATGTAAAAACCATTAAAAGCGATAAATAACTTACCTCGCGGTAATACGATAATCCCAGGCTTGCTCGAATCGGCCATTTTTCCCATGGCCGACACTAATACTAATAATGGTGAACTAGAAGGAAACAAAGTTTCATGCTATATACTACACAGAAAACTAATTCATTGTACTTATTAAAACGAGTTTAATGCCCAGATTAAAATCGTACGTATATAGAGAAACGGCGAGACACAATGGGCTGAGAAATTCTAGAAAATACGTAGTAAAAATGTCGATGTTTACGGGAATCCAGTGAATTTTACAATTGGCCCGTGATCCAGTAATTCCATTTCCAATACTATTTTATACATGCATGTATCATCGATATCTCTGAATTATGCTAACGTTACTCGTATAATGTATACTTGGTTTTAATGGAGAAGTTAGCGAGGCGATTACTCAGGCCTAAAGTAAGTATTGGGTTGGCAACTAAGTCATTGCCGCTTTTGTCGATAGATTCACTCTACACTTTCTTTTGTTTTGTTAACGTGGTCAGAGCATCTAACCTATATTTTTTTCTTACTGTGTGGACTTCTACTTTTAATTAGTAAAAAAATTATATCGATTAGTTCTTTAGTTTTGTTTTTATCCCAATTTAAAAATGGAAAAACAGGACGTGCACTTCCGACACATTTTATTGTATTACTTCCGAAAAGGCAAAAACGCATCGCAAGCACAAAAGAAGTTATGTGCCGTATATGGAGATGAAGCCTTAAAAGAAAGGCAGTGTCGAAATTGGTTTGAAAGATTTCGTTCTGGTGATTTTTCACTGAAAAATGCACAACGATCTGGCCGCCCAGTCGAAGTGGATGAAACCCATATCAAGGCCATTATCGATTCAGATCGTCACAGCACAACACGAGACATTGCAGAGAAGCTCAATGTATCGCATACATGCATCGAAAAAAAATTAAAAACCCTTGGTTATGTCAAGAAACAAAAATTCTGAATTTTCCTTCTTATTTGAAATCGGCAATGACTTAGTTGCCAACCCAATAGATTCAAAAAAGAAATTTCTACTGTAGGACATGATATTATGTAATATTGCTCACGAATTCTAACTTACGGTAGAATTTCTCGTATTCAATCTCCATTACAGTAAAACTCCGTTTTATACGAATTGCACTTATTTTAATTAAATTTTTGTCAATACTCGGTTAAATGAATTCTTGTTAGTTGAATCCACCTATTTGAATCTGAAATCCTATTGTATGAACGAAAAATCAAGGCGGAATCAGAGGATTCCTGTTACGTAGATCCCAATTGTACAAGTTTATATAAATGGATTTTTACTGTATCCGAATACTAAATTAAAAAATTATAAAATTAAAAAATTAAAAAATATTATAATATTCTACTCTGTAAATCTTCTGTTATTCGAGTAGAATATTTACCAGTATAGTAGAATTTTATTTAGTTTTAGAGCTTCATTTATTTAAGTCAAATTTTATAGAATAAATTCTGGACTCGTTGAATCTATTTATTTAAACCTGAATTTCTGTTATATGAATGAAAAATTACTAGTAGAGGGGAAAATGGTTTTCTATTATACCAAAAGCTCAGAAGTCAATTAAGTCTAAAGTCATCTTCCATTAGAATTAATTTATGCTCTACGAGTATTCTTTTGTTATTAAAACTATCAGTTGACAGAACAGTTTAGTCATTATAATATAATTATTATCTTATAACTAAACTGTTCTATAGATTGAAGAAAAATATATTTGACAAGAAAAATATATTTGTATAACACAAGTTACTTTTAGTGAAAAATTAATTGACTTCTGAGCTCTTTATATAAACCGTTTGTTTCTCGATAAATTCATATAAACATAGTTCTACTGTCATTGATGCTTTTTTTTGTATTAAATTTTTTTATTTAAATATTTATTTTAAATATTTATTAGTATATATATATCATATATTTTTTACAATTGCCAAAGAGCTTACAAAAATACAAAATAAAAAATTTTACTAAAAAAAACTTTTTTATTTGATCGAACGTATATATAATACAGGATGTTTCGCGAAAACCAGGTCACTTGAATATCTTCTCCATTAATGATAGCGTAAAAATGGTTCCTGGCGTAACATAACTGGTTGAAGAGACGAATCGGATGGATGAACTATTTTTTTTAAATATTATTTTTTAAGACTTTTTTTATTGACATTTTTGATGTGAGAAACGAGTGCTTTTTGCTATTTCATCACGTAGTATTAAGACTTTAAAATTCTTAAATTAATATGAAACTTATGCGAGAGTCTAATAAATTTCTTAATTCGTCTTTCAAATATTTAATGTAACTTTATCCAATTTACGTACCGCTGATAAAATAAAGTCCAATTATTCTATTGTATTACTTATAATTCCATTTGGAAGCTTTATTGTAGTTAATTAATTTGTTAAATGTATGTGATGAATGTGCTCGTCATGAAAAAATGGTAATTTTTCGCATTTTCTTTTTTTTAAATTTGTTATTATTTCAAAATAATTGAAATTTTAATTCTAATAAAAATTTTATTAAAGAAAATGGTTTTAGCAAATGGTAATTACCGTTTTCATATAACCAGTATATTCGTCATGTAAAAAAAAAAAATGCCAGTCTTACGCGATAAAAATAATTATTATTTGTTAACTTGATTAAAATTTAACGAAAAACTGAAACAGAATAAGTATTTTAGGACAATAACGAGAATATTTTCAGCTACATATAATTGTTAATATTAAATTCTCCAAAATTTATTTCGAAACAAAATATTTTAAAAATATATAATATATTTAATTGCTCAGTAACTGCAATTTTTTGACAATTTTTGTTGTTATTAGAGAAGAATAGGAATAAATTAAATTTTTTTCATGTATTCTTTTTTAAAGAAATTCTAAATATTTAGATTTGTCTAAGTGTATATAATAATATCAAGAAATTCTAAATATATAATAATAAAGTAATATATAATAAGAAATTCTAAATATCTAGACTTTGTCTAAGTGTAATATCAATGAATTTCAACAATAAAATTACAGATTTTAAAAAAATACTAATTACCATTTTATAATTTAATTCAGTTTGTTTACTCTGGATATATTTAATGAATATACTCAACATCGTCGTTTCATTTTTATATTATATAAGTACAGACTACACAGTTATACTACGAACATTTCAAATTTAATTAATAAAAATACTTAAAATGTAGTTAACGTTAAATACCTATATGAGGTGAATTAAAGTTCTCATAACTTTTCGTTCCTAACTTTCGACCAACGTTGTATCGCGTAATTAATTTTATGAACTTTGATTGATATAACAATAAAAAGATAACTATGATTGAATATTTCGTTACGAAGAGAAAATCGATTCGGCTAACGCGGAAACCGTATCGAATATTATACTAATTTGTTAACCTTCCATAATCATATAACAGAAAAATACATTAGTTAATCATTCTTATAAATAATTTATTTATATTTTTGTAATGATGCAGTAGTGTATTAATAACAAAGCAATGAATATGCAGTAATATATTAATAACAATGAATATAACGCAATTACAAAATAAATTTGGTAATTATTAAAAATAGGGACAATGATTTCAGTTACAGATTTGAATGATCTTGAAATATGTCGTAAAATTATGATTCTGAATATACAAGTATATAGTCGTTGTTCAGCTTTAAAGTCTGTGATACTGATAAAAATATTTTCAATACTATATTTTTATGTATATCTCTGAAACTATATACCTATTTTCAAATTAATTATTTATAGCGAAAAATACTCAATTAATTTTGACAACATTTTTCAAAGTCGTTGAAATCAACGATGTTATCTCTATTCTCAATAATCACTTGAAATTTAAAAGAAAAACATAATAAATATAAAAAACTGAAAGTATGTATAAACTCCACGATAGTGTTCGTCATTATTTTTCGTCGATTATATTCATTATTTATTATTTAAGAAAAGATAAATGCAACATTCTTAAAATTTACATACAACTCTTAGAAACTTATAATTTTTTTTGTAGGAGATTTTAAATTACACAAAATGTACGTAATACGAAAAAATAGATAAAATATCCAAAGTATAACGCTCTCTATAACATTTGCTTTGTAAAACAATTTCCTACCACGATGTTCTCAAAAATACGAGTTTATATAAAAATCCGTAATCCACTTGAAAAATATGTTCGCAGAATTAAAAAATTATTTATATTGATTTCAATTACTCAAAATATATTAAATTACTCTATTACGTGTCTTATAGTATTAACGACAGAATTTAATATTAATATCTTTATCAATATTTATTAATATTAAAATTAGATATTAATAATTGTTAAATATTGATATTTATATTATTTAATACTAATATTAAATTTTATTGATATTAAAATTAAATATTAATAATTATTAAATATTGATATTTATGTTATTTAATATTAATATTAATATTAATATAACATTAACGACAGAAAGAAAGAATTTATACGAAATCCAAACCAGTTTATTACAACAGATAAAAAGTAGCCTCCTGAGCAATGTATAAAGGATTGACGCGTAATTGACTCGAAGGAAATGGTCAACGATGAGCGAAAGATGAGAACGCAAGTGCGAAGAGGAGCCGTTAAAACGTTTGAGCGTTTCTCCCCGTTGGAATGGCGATACGTTTGAACGTGTTCACGTGTAGAATGAGCCGGAGAAATCCTACGGAGCTTTTCCGTGCAGTTGCTCGAGCCCTGTTTCTTGGCTCCGGCGAGGAGTAATAAAGTGCCAGTGTCCAAGCCAGCGGAAATTAATCGTCACGGAGAAAACTGCACTGCGCCCGACGCGACGCCGATGCTTCTCTTTCAACAGTAGCACAAGGGGAACCTCTTACTTTCTCGTTAAGGAGTTATTGGACGACCGCGCCGCGGTGGAAATGCGTGTAATCTCCCGCGGAACCGAACGTTTAATTCAGAGAGCTGTCAAATTGCCGAACAAACGACCACATCGCCTGATTATCACCGCGAAGTGTTACTCCGGTCTATTATCCTCGCGGATTTACAGATGCTATTTAACTCTCTCGATACACTTCTACCGTGTTCTACCGGGCAATCAGGTTACGAATGTATGCGAGTGTATCATCGTGGATAGCGGGTAACGCTTGATACTTCATCGCGTAGTGTAAATTATTGGTTTTTTATTCAGTTATTAATTTTTCTTTTTTTTTTCGTACTGCGGCCAGAACGTAACATTCGATACTTCATCGCAGCGCAGTGTTATTGGTTTTTCATTTAACTATTGACCGTTTTTCTTTTTACTGGTTTTCTATTACAGATGAATATTTTTATTAGAGAATGAATTTGAAAAAAAGGATTAGACAGTAATGTAATTTTACGTGAAAATTATTCACAACTTTACTACAGGTACTATTTATATGTGTTTCGAAATTGGAATGGAAAAAATAATCTTAATAGTCGTGTAATTTGGTGAAACGAGATTTTTAAAAGAAGCGATAAAAATTTGGTTTCAAGTAACGATGTATTTTATTTTGAAAAGTAAATAAGTAATAATTCTGCAATGCATATAACAATCAACATGTGAACACTTGTCATTTTTAAACATAGTCCACGATAAATTTTTTGTTAACTTTGATACTAAAAGAAATAAATAGTACTCTACTAAGATTCGATAAACATATCAACAATTATTGCAACTGAAAAATTTTACGATAAAAGTTTATGGAAAGTGCTCTAAAATTTTTTTGGCAGAAGTGTATATATCACAACTCTTAAAAAAATAACGAGTTTATTACTATATACTATTTTTGCAATAAATAAAATTCCTTTTATTTTATTAATGTAAATGGCAATTCTTAATGTCTTAATATTTGTCAGATTAATTCAAAATAGAATATTTTGCTATTGAAATATTTTTTCTATTTCATATTTATATAAAATATTCCATAAATTGTGGACAACTGGCTGTGAAATAATTCTACGTACAAAAAAAAAAAAAATACTACGTAGAAAAAGTTTTTTTTATTTGAGATTTTATTTTTGATAAAATCGAATCTAATTTTCGAATCGAACTTAAATTTAAATTTCTTCTTTAAATTTTATTCTACCTTCTTTACATTTTCGTGGGTTCTCTTATCGATTATGTATTCCTATCTACTTGATAAATTTTCAAACTCGATTTTTCCAAAAATGAAAGTTCGAATGAAAAGATTTTACTTCTTCTCTTCGAATCAATTTTTATATTTAGAGGCATGACAATATTAATTCCAAACATCTAACATATAAGAAAAAATGTTTCTTCTATAGTAAGATTGACAAAAAATACTGTACTATACTCTGCCGCCCAGTATTAATTTAATTCTGATAAGTATTGTTTACATTAGTCTGGATGAAGAAAAAATAATCAGGGCTTGCTAATAGAGAAAAATTACGCCACACCATATATATACAGTAATATATCATTACAGACTCTAAATATTAAAATTAAAAAAGTTACATTGAGGCGTATTTTATTTATTTATTCATTATATTCATTTGACTTAGCACCATCATATTTTACAATCTTAGTATTATTATTATACAATTTTTTTATTAAAAAAGATTTTGATTCTCTGAATATCTATGTAACGCATATTTCAAAATTTTTTGCTGAGAAAAATGGCAAATTCTGAAAAGATAACATTATAACTTTATCTAGATAGCAATAACGAAGTTTTTTGTATTAAAAAAATTATTTATATTTTCTGAAATTGCTGATTTTTATGTATTTTTAAATTTTTAAATAGAAATTTGTTTTATATATTAAATGTTGTAATACATATTCTGTTTTAGATGTTTCATATGCTTTTGAATATTATATACACTTTGTGCATTTTTTCACCTTCTAATTTTCTGTAAATACGTAAAAATCTATCATTTATCGTAAACACGTGAATGTCTAAAACCAAAGGATTGATCAAAGAATTAAAATCAAACAGAGCCAAACAGAGCCAAAGTTAAAAATTAGTTATTTTAAATTTTCGAAAAGACGCTCGAGAGACGTTACGAACTTTTACAACAAGTAGTACTTTTCCCGTATCTTGTACGTTTCTTTGCTTCGTCAGATATTTTATGAATATCGGCTATACACGTTCAACTTTCTTCCAAGTAATAAATCTCCCCGACTCCATTGGTACTTAATCGTTGCCTAGCACACAGATTTCGGGAGAAATGATTTATCGTTCGGCGTTCACCTGAATTTCCTCGCACACGGGAAATTAAGGGAAGAAATGAGTGATGCGAGCAACGCTGACCATCGTGTCATGAAAACGTTTCCTGAATGAGGTATGGCAATTGAATGGGAAATGAAGGTGGTAACGCTGTAAACGATATGCGATTCTCGTTCGAGATTAATAACACGCTGATATTTCTAGAGTTAATCTCCTCTATCATTGCCAACCGGATCAACCTTAGGTATATTCATCTTCCCGGTCGTATTTGCCTGTACATTCGAGGAGGTTTGAAAAGCGAAAAAGATTCAGAAATTTGCATCCAAACACATTATACAGGATGTCTCGCATTTTAGTGTTTTTGTAAACAAAAATAAAATTAAAATATCATGTAGTAAGAATTTCATAAACGATTTGTTTATGAAAAATTACTTGCCATACCTCGTGGCAAGATACCAAGTTTAGTTTAAAATAATTGAAGGAAATGCATAAAGTTTTTTGTTAAATTTATAAAAAATTTAATACATATATTCTATCAAATACAACAAACTTCTTTCATCTAAATCATATACTAGTAAATAGACGAAAACTAAATGATAATCCATAAAAACAACAGCCTGTATTATGGTAGGATACCTATATGTATATTTGCAATATATTTAGATTTTCTTTTCCAAGATATTAATAACTTGGCTATCTCTAATATAATTTAAGCATCTTACTTCAAAATTAGATTCGTAGAAGATGCTAAGCACATTCAAATCAAACTGCCAGTTATTCTTGAAAAAATCGAAATAAATAAGAAAAATACTTTATTTTCAACTAATACCTCGCTACCTTAATAACATTTTCTTTTTTTCTATTATAATATAAAATTTAACTTTGTTTCAAAAATCGAACGGCTGCAAATATTTGTATTTTAAAATTAATGCTAAAACCAAAAAATCAAATAATTCCTTTATCCAATTATACTATTGCCAAGTAATTGACTCATAGATATAATTATACCAATATAATAGTATAATAGAATAAACTCTGAGTTATAGTTGTTTGACATTTTTCTCCATTTAATCTCTTCTTATCCTTAATGACATTCATATTACATAAAAAGAGTTGAAAATCACTTATATCAACTTATAATGGAACGTCCAAGTAATCAATATTATATATTGTCAATATTTCGGGTTTTCAATATTCTCATAAATAAGACATCCTTATACAGTCAATATTGACAGTATGTATAAAAAATTTTCACGAGAATGCTGAGAATCTTAAAATATTGATAATATATGTATATTGATTGTTTGAACTCCTTATTAGTTAGGAAATATGACGTTTATTATATGAAGCTTCTGTATAGTTCGATACATTACAAATACTTTTTGAACTGAAATGTTGTTGAAGAGGTAAAAAAATGTATAATTAAAGGAAATATTAAGAAAATTCAAAATCAGACGCAGTAAAATTCGCCCAATTGTAAGAAAGTTTAATTATACGTATGGTTCACCAGAATTATGGCGTAGTTCCTAAAATATTGATGAAGAATTATAGATTAAAATGATTGATAGATTTTTATCTAAGTTTTTATTTAAGAAAACGGCCATATTTTATAAAAAAAAGCACTACATTATTTTCTGTATTGTACGACCCCATGTATTAATTTAGTAAAAACAATCAGAGTTCTCTTTAGTTAAAAGCTTTTTTTCATACTTAAACTACGTAAGCGATAAGAATATTATCGTCTAGCTATCGTGGAAGTCTCTTTCATTTAACAGATTTTAATTAAAATTTTAAGATTATATTGTAACATAATCTTTTTTGCTACAAATGTTTCGAAGGTGGGTACGTTTGTATTTTCATACGCTTCCATGTGAAAATCGTGGACGAATTGTAAAATTCATTAGATGCTATTTTAACCGAGAATTTTGAATATTTTTGAACGTTGCGAATTATATTATGCTTCGATTACCACGAAATACAATGTTTACGAAATTATGCATCATGAGCTTTCAACCAAATTTTAATAAATTCTCTGTCATAGAGTTTATGTTAAAATGATTTTATCTGACTGAAATGAATTGCAGCTTCACGTGCAAGCATCCTCGCAAAATGTTGGTTCATGTTCCACGGTTGGATGAAATTCGAGAGTGGACGAATATATGTAAAAAAGAAAAAAAGAATAAATGATAATATTATCTAGATATACGTAAATCATACGTCCAAAATTACAGGTAAATAATAAACAAAAATAAAAATAACAAAAATAAAATATATATAGTGTACTAGTGCAGTATGTACAATATGTTTTTATGTAAAATTCTGGTCATAAATATATATAATTATCATGCATAAGTATTTGGACAAATCTAAATTATTGTAAATACGTAAAGTACAATTCAAGTGAATTTTTGAAATTTAATTCCATGTATAGTTAATAGTATAGCTAATACCAATTAACAAAAATAAAGAAGCAATAATTGAAAGCGATTGAAGATTTCGCAGAGACGCTTTATTGTTAATTAAATGATTTTGTATCTATTCAATGCTGAGATATTTAAAAATTCGAAATATTTAGTCGTATTCTTATATAAAAGTTTATTAAAATTGAATATGGAACTTGAGTGACATATGTAAGTATATTCTTTTATTTTTTATTTTAGATTAAATTTAGCAAAGTATTTGACCTGAGTTGTAATAGGATGTAGAAAATTAATAGTAGAAAAATATTCATCGTTCGTAGGTACGGAAATAAAACAAAAGCATAAATGATTTGATGAAATTGCAGAAATGTTCAATTATTTATGCACGATAAATAATAATGTAATTTTAATCAAACTCGGTTAAATATCCGAAATATAAATTTGACTGATCATTCGAAATCTTAGCTAATGAAGTTTGAAATGGTTTTTATTTATATTTGCTATAAGTGATATTTATATATTACAAAGAATACTTATTATCTAATGGAAATTTACTAATAAACTATTATTATTATATCAGTTTCACATAAATAAATATACACATTGTCCCATTTACACCAATCTCTGATATTTATCAAACTATCGATGATACGAAAAAATATCCAAAATAAAAGTTGAATAGTTTCAAGGGTTATAATTTGGCATACGTAATTTCTTTATAAGCCGGCATTATAGAGGATATGAAAGATTTTGATTTTTTTAAATGGAATTATACATTTTTAAGGGTATTGATTGATGCAGCTAGATATCTGCATTCTTTATAATAAAAAATATTAAGCATGTTTATCTAAAATTATTGGTTTTATTTTAGGCCGCGTGAAATGTAACTCTTGTACAATACAAAGCGAGTGATACCTGATATATTTCGGCACAATTCGCAGAATAGACTTCCTCACCTAAGTGTCCGCTCTCGGTCCCGACTGTGACTGTTTAATAAGTGGGGATTACTCTATATACATATTTACGTGCATAGGCACGTAACTCACATTCGGTTGAACGGAAAGTTTGGTTATGTTTGACGATTTGTTTCTGCATCGTTCGAGTACGTGATTGGTTATTAGTCGTTCTTCTGATTTTATAACATTCTTTAGTATTCCACGTGTCGTCGTGATTGCAAGTACATTGCAAGTTGTCGTGACGATGTATTCTATTACTAAAAATTCAGTGTCTGTTCATAATATCTATAATAGTGCTATAAATGCTTTATTATTGCTTTACGAATTTCGAAGGACGATTATAGGGTGTTCGCGCGCTGAGATATTAGGGGGTTGTCCCCTCGTTAATTGATTTGGTGTCGCGAAAGATAAACCTTGTTGCTCGGAATTTAGATCGATTCTAAACTCGTAAGCCGAAGGAAAGCACGGACCCACTTTTGGTTCCCCTTCCCGGCTACGGGGAGTCTCGAGCGCAAGGTGGGGCACAAAAGGCGGATGTGTTTCGCACGTATTCGGGAGAATTGGTTTCATGCCTAAACCCACGATCGAGGGCCTAGTCTACCGCAAAACAAACCTCAGCCAAATGACCAGGGCTGTATGGCGACACAGGCCCGCTGACGAACCGGGGGCATTGCGGCATGGAAAACTCTCCCGAATATAGGGAATAGTAAATGTACATATATGTCGAAAAGAAGATATTGTGAATATTCGTGTGTGTCAAAAGTGGTTTCAAACATATGTAAATCATTATGACAATACGTCGTGTTCTGGATTGCTGAAACGAAAAGAGGATAATTTGCTATGAATCGTCGAGTTACAACTAGGGAACTGATTCACATTGTTGCAAAGTTTTGTGAAAAATTTTAACCTATGAAGAAGTCAACGACGCTATTTTGAAGAACATTTGTCGTATCAACGAAAAAGCTTGTGGAACGATGGGAGAACATAATAAAAACAAATTCTAATTGAGCATGTACGAAATCATACATGAAATTATTAATAATATTATACGAGATGTATGAATTTACATGAAATTAATATTGAAATTATTAATTAAGTTATATCGTTCGTTAAATTAACCATTTATCACAAAAATGATACAGTGAAGTGTAATGGATTGAGTGTTTCGAATTTACGAACTTTCTGTTTAATTTAATATTTAAATTCTGTTTCTTTTACTTCATCCATACATTTTATAAATATATACACCTACATTTGCAAGAATATTTGCTATCTATGTACAGGATATCTGCGTAATTGACGGTACAACCGAGTAGGAGGCGATTCTGCTTGAAGTAACGAATTGAAAAAAAAATAAAATCTTTTCGTTTAAGGTTTCATTTTTTGAGAAAATCTATACAATAGTATAGTATACTTAAATTTAACTAATTCTAGACAGAAAAGAATAATTAAGATGCGAAAGTAAGTAAAGAATGTAAAATAAAATTTTTTTACAAGATGCTCCGTTTTCGAGAAAATCTAGTTTCTATATTTTTCAAGATAGTTCGTAATGAAACATGTTCAGTCTGTTTTCTTGAAAATGACATCTTAAACGAAAAAATTTTGTTGTAAATTTTTCATTTATTTTTGCACAATAAAATTAATTCACGCCTGCCTGGTACGAAATTAGGCAAATTCAAGTATACGTGAGAAATTTTCGAACTAGGTTTTCTCGAAAACGAAGGCTTTAATGAAAAAATTTTATTTCTTTTCGACTTATTTTTTCCTAGTCAGGTTATATCACCAGTTACGGGACACTTTGTCCATACGAATAATAAAAGCTACATCAATTGAATTATCGACGTTTAAATAGTAATGATATCAAAAGAATTGAAACAATTTATAGTGAGATCCGCGTAGAACGAACGACTGTAGTTTACTACGAAACTAGGTACGTAGCTCTCGCTACAAGTAGGATTTACACGAATATAGTGATTGCCGTAAATCCTCGCCTTAAATGCGTTGCCAAGTTACGAAGTTACGTTACCAAGTTAGTTACGTTAGTTAGGAAGGCCTGCTTTCTTCTAGCTCTCTCTCTCTCTCTCTCTCTCTCTCTCTCTCTCTCTCTCTCTCTCTCTCTCTCTCTCTCTCCCTCCCCCTCTCCCTCCCTCCCTATCTTTATACAAACTAATCAAGCAATTCATTGAATTCAATAACTGTAACTGAAAGTATACACTATGTCTGGTTATTATTCTCGTAACTACTGAAAATGCGTTTCATATAAAAGTTGTTGGATTTCATGAAAGAAACGTAATAAAATTTTGTTAGCTTCTCTTTTTATATTATTATTCGCAGAGATTTTTATATCAACGTAACTGTTTTAAATGAAATGTTAAATTTTTATTATCAGTTCGTTGCATTTTTTAAGGTGAATCGTGTACAACATGTACGTTATTTATGCAGTTTTATTATAAATAGACTATATTTTTGTGCGTCTATAGGAAATTTGAAAGTGCAAAAATCCGTTTAAATGCACATAATATAAAAAATGTACATAAAGTACTGAAAGTTCATAATATTCAGCATATGAAACAATTTTGTAATCAACTCAGTTTTTGTTTTTTAAATTGATTTTTTAATTTGATAAAAATCCGAAGTTTAAGTATAAATATTGGTATCAAATTCCAGAAACGTTGTTAAACGCGGACTACAAACGATGAAAAGAGCTACGTAAGTTAAGAGTCGGAAGGGAAATTATAAAAGTTAAAAATAAATTTATCTAATATCTCTTATCATAATATTATTTCTATTTTTACATTTTTCGTTTTTATGTGTTTTCACATGTTAAAAATTTCAGAAATATTGTACATTAGTATATTATTACCTCAATCTCATTAAACTTAATAAATAATAACAATGAGTATAATACCTTATTTTTGTTAATATAGTCATTTTTGAATCTGTGAAATTGTATATTCTAATTGCTTTTACTTACTGCAGTATCTAATCCAGAAAATGTTATTGTAATTTTAATGATTCAAAATTATGAATCAACCAGTTATATCTATAGATCGTCGGATTCACCTTAAAAAACGTAACAGACTTATGGCAATAAAAATACATACATTATCTAATTAAAAGGTTCCGTTGAAATTTCTGTGAGTAATAATTACAATAAAAAATTCAAAACGAAATGTTGCTTTGTATTATCAATAATTACGGAAATAATCAGAATAAACTGGATCTATTAAATGTTAGGTTGCCATTAGATCATCATTGATCATTTCACAAATACTAACACGAACTTTCGATGATTGTTTATTTTCCGAAACGATGTAATTGTCGATAAACATTCAATCATTATACGCTCGAGTTGATGAAAATATCATCAATGATAATTTACTGAAATAGTTCCGGTAACATTTAATGAAATAATTTTTATATTGGGTTGGCAACTAAGTCATTGCCGATTTCAAATAAGAGGGATCCATAAATCAAGTTTCTTGACATAACCAAGGGTTTTTAATTTTTTTTCAATGCATGTATGCGATACATTGAGCTTCTCTGCAATGTCTCATGTTGTGCTGTGACGATCTGAATCGATAATGGCCTTGATATGGGTTTCATCCATTTCGACTGGGCGGCCAGACCGTTGTGCATTTTTCAGTGAAAAATCACCAGAACGAAATCTTTCAAACCAATTTCGACACTGCCTTTCTTTTAAGGCTTCATCTCTATATACGGCACATAACTTCTTTTGTGCTTGCGATGCGTTCTTGCCTTTTCGGAAGTAATACAATAAAATGTGTCGGAAGTGCACGTCCTGTTTTTCCATTTTTAAATTGGGATAAAAACAAAACTAAAGAACTAATCGATATAATTTTTTTACTAATTAAAAGTAGAAGTCCACACAGTAAGAAAAAAATATAGGTTAGATGCTCTGACCACGTTAACAAAACAAAAGAAAGTGTAGAGTGAATCTATCGACAAAA
The DNA here is from genome assembly GCA_030673865.1 of Melipona bicolor. NCBI lineage: Eukaryota > Metazoa > Arthropoda > Insecta > Hymenoptera > Apidae > Melipona > Melipona bicolor. Next base: position 3,695,347 of record JAHYIQ010000019.1, read on the forward strand.
GCGGCAATGACTTAGTTGCCAACCCAATAGTAATATAAAAATATAAAATCTATAATACGAAAATGTTATATATATTTTTCTATTTGTTACAATTTTTCAAATATTTTTAAGAGATTTGAAACAAATATTTATATCATAATATTATTAATAATATTAGTTTATTATACAAATATATCATTAGTTGTTAATACACTATTAACTGTTTACTATTAGATTATTATTGGTTAGTTCATTTCTACTTCATTAGTGTTAGTGTTGGAGTATAAAAAAATATTAGAGTATATTTCGAAAAAAATTCATCGCGTAATATATCGATATGTTTAATTAACGAGTTACCATGGTTACGATTTTAATTATCGAGGAAGACAAACAGGTGTTAGTTTTAACAGATCATGTCTACAATGGAATAAGTGAAAAAAGTATTGACATTTATTTCGATTTTCAGTATTATAATGATTTTGTAATGGGTTTGATACAACTTAATTGTCGTAATATCGATAACAAAATTATAGTTTTAAGTTTTTCTTTAAAAGTAATTTTTCACGAAACTCAATATTTACCTTTAATAGATACAGTCGAAAAATGAAAAAAAATTTTCATAAAATCATCGTATTGAACTAAATTATATTAATCTTGAATAACCTGGAATTCAATAAATTTAGTTTCAAGATTTTTATTTACAAATTGTTTACTTCTATTCAGTATATTTTATCTCTCTTTTTTCTATCTTACAATATTTTTTAATGACTTATTTGATAGCGATTATTATAATTAATAATGATTATTTTGTATTTTCTACAATTTTCGTGGATTGGATTAACAATTTCAATCTCAATCTTATCCACATCGAAACCAAGCCTGAGTTTCATTTTAGGCTTGATAGTTTTAACAGTTGCATAGATTGGTAAATTTTTGTCGTGGTAAAATTTTGTAAAATTGATAAAATTGCGTCGTATGTTATTTGCCATTTTTGGAGATTAGTATATCTATATAATTTGCTCCAATTTTCCTCTGATTGACGCATATTGCTATTCTATAAAGGGTTTAAAAGACCAACAGCAAACTCACGGATGTAACATGACATGGTTTTACGTAATTTTCCGAAATTGACCAATCGTTGCGCTGGAACGCTGCCGAAAGTACAAACACAAGTAACCCAATTACCCTGGCGTACACTTATAGCAGTAGAACGCATTTGGTTTGTGGTTACGAGACGTGAACTTACATTATCATTAACCCTTCACAGCGAGAGCCATGTAGTAAATATGTTTACGTAGCAAAGCCAGTGCCTGGAGGCGTGAGACCCCGTGAACAGATCAAACGTATACGCGTGTTAATGGCAATCGTGTCGTGTTTACCCTTGTTCCGATTAATCAGCCTTACTCGCAAATAGAACTGTGGATTGCTGCAGCGCTCTGATGTCGCGTGCAAATCCGAGAAAGAACGTTCCGTCGAAAGTGTTCGCTTGATTGTCCCGGCGGTGAGAATGGGTGCGCTGTTACGGTTTTATGCGACTTTGGTCGGCCATCATATTGCTTTCGTTCGATTGTTTTTGATACGTTAAAATGATGGATGGACTCTCGGTCGATAGATCCACAGTGAATTCTAACTACACACGGCAATTGCGGGTGGAAAATATTGCGCCGAATACATACGTACGTAGGCTTGTAGGAATTCATCGCTGAAACGCGAAAATATTTCGTTGAAAATATTTCCAGTCGATTTTTGCAATATTTTTTGTTCACTTTTCGTTATACGCACGTTTAATAAAGTATTGTCGGAGATACCAAAATGAGAAAAAGTAACAAATAGATATACGTGATCGAGAGAGAAACATTTTATTTATTTATTTACTTTTTTTTTAGTAAAGTACAGAATTGGATTCTACATATTTTTTTACACCTTTGTGGCTTATAAATTTCAAACTCACAGTAAATTTTGTATGTCATTTAACTGACCTATATTTAACTGAACTCTGATTCAAATTACCACGTTGACATGTCGTCACATGTGACCGGAAATTGTTTCCTCAATGAGGCTATCGTGGTCATCAATAACTGGAATGCTTCAAATGTTTCTAATAAGAAATAAAATAAAATGAATATCATTGACTAAAAAATTTTCAACATCATAGCTAACTAGACAATATTATGAAATAAAAAATGCACTATTCGACAATTGAAGATTTTAATTAAAATATTATATTACAAAATTGTATTACAAGAATTAAATACGGTGTATTGTATTAATTGTTTTGTGATCCCCTGATAGCACCATGTTAAATATCATTTAAAGTACTCAATTGTTTGCCGATTAAAAGTTTTCTTATTAGTTACGTGATTATGATCACGTAATAAAATATACTATAGAAGATGCAATGCAGTAAATAGTTCTCAAACAAGTTCATTACTATATTATTTTAATACTTCTTTTTAAATATTATGGAAATAATAAATGAATAATATAGAATAATATTAAAAAAAGCTTATTGCTTTTGTACATCAGCATTTTATGCAATTAAGAGTATTATAAATCTTGGAGTATTGCAATTAAAATTCGTTTCATTCGTCAATATTTACGAGTATGAGTTTTACTTTCATTTAAATCTCGGAAAATGAACGGGAAAATATACTTTTTTTTTTATTATAACATATCTTTTTTTCACATAATTATCACCTACTCTTACACTTCGCGCAACGCTGCATTAATTTTTCGTAATTCGTTCATCAGAAAGACATCTTTTTGTCGAAATTATTTCTTCGATACAAACTTGTCTCAGATTAAAATAACCGTGATTTGTAAAGAATGCTTCATCGATAAATAATGATTTCATGAAAAACATTTCATCATTTTCATACCGACATATGCATACAAAGAAGTTGTCACTGATCGAAAAAGAAATGCTTTGTATTAATGATTTATTACTATTATTGATTTATAAATGAAGATGAATTATTTATGAATAATGAATAATTATTAATTTATTATTTATTTATTTATTGAAAATTCTGGTATATGGAAAAGATACTGTCATGTGTAAGTTTGCTAATGAAATTAACAAATAGGCAGAAAATATTATCAAGGTTTAATACCAGGAATCATAACTAGAATTAAAAAAATCGTAGAACAATAATTATTTTTCTGGCTATAAAACATTTTTAATTACAAGTAACGATTATAGGTACCCGAAAAATTTTTTCATTGCCAATAACCATTATCGATGAGATAAATTTATTTCGATTACGTTCTTCGTAAACGATTTCAAGCTTCTTCTGATTTTTCCTGCTCACTTCGTCTTCGAAGAAACCTCGGTCCCTGTCCATAGCTTTCCTAATTAGCTAAGCGTTTTTCAGTTTTAGCCATTTAGGCTGCCGGGAAATTGCGCCACCTACTCTTTGCGTTCGTAACGCGCTTTCTCTAGAGCGTGGCTGCAATTTCTTCGGGGACTGTTTCCCAAGTTTCTGGCGACGTAGCGGGGTTTCTTCCGGGCCTTGCTTATTACCATCTGGTGTATCTCAGACCCTTCGGCCTAAGTGCAGGCCCTTCAAAATTCTAGAATTTACGACGCTCGCGGATGCTATTCTAGCCGTATCACTATTACTTGGTGCGGATCATATTGCCCTATGCACCGTAAGAACAAGACTTGGTCTTCGCAATTCAATAGCATGTCTGGCATGAGAGTCGTAAAGTCTCCTGGCTCTTCTTATCGTGAGAACGACTTTCTCCGACATCTGCTACAGATAGCCGCTATAGCTCATATTATCAATTATCAGTTGTCTTTCTTCATTAATTTCCGCAAGATTTACACTTACAAGTGACTTTTTGAATTTTAAAATGTTTTATTGCGGTTAGTTCAGTAGTTTGAACTTTACGCTGTTATGAGGAATCGAAGTAGCTCTCATCTATATGTATTGTAAGTAACCGAAATAAATTTCTCTAATCTAACTATTATAACTGGCTGAAATAAAATTCCCCTCATCAATAATGGTTATCGGCAACGAAAGAAATTTTCAGTCACTTACAATTGTTATTTTATTTTTTAATCATGTAATTTTTTGAAATTTTTTTTTGCATTTTGAGATTCAAGTACTAAACAACCTCGTTTATTGATTTTTTTTTTTATAAAAATTTTTGAGACAGCTATTAATTCTGTCTGATTGATACAAAGATACAACAAGATATAACACACGATAAGTCTGAGTGGAAAGAATGTAGAAATTAAAGATAAGTAATATTGTTCGCGGGCGTGAATAGCGAGACGAGATCGAGTTTAGAAAAGAATGTGGACTGTATATTACGCGTGCTGAGTATTAGGGGCTTGTCCCCTCGTGGTAACTTTATCGCAAGAGAGTGAACTTTATTTGTCGGAAGTCAAAATGATTCTGATTTGGAAGCCGAAGGAAAGCCCGAACGTCTTCTCGGTTCCCCCTCCTTCGACTTCGGAAAATGGCGGTCCAGGGTCCAGGGTGGGGCACGAAGGGCCAGATACCCGTTGCCGTCCTGGGTGATCTCGCTGGGCCGTGTTTTCTCACGTGTACGGGAAAGTTAGCGCCATGCCTCCATCCACGGTCGAGGATCTTGTCTGCTTAGAACAAAGTCCAGCCTTGTGGCCAAGGGTTTCTGGCGACGCAGGCCTGCTAAGGATACTTAAAAACCAATAAATTTTCCCGTACGTACCTGCACCCAGACCGTGGGTATTGTAGCATGGCACCTCTCCCGAACAAGTATAACAGTAAACTAATTGTAAACTGTTAAAAATAAATGGTTTTATTTATATAGAAAGCTGTCAGTCTTTAATGATCTGAAATTGAGTAAATTTAATTTGAAAATCTTAATATAATGAAAGAAGTGAATTTTATTTTCATTGTAAGAGAAATATTTTATTTCTTGTTTTCGTTTTACTATGCTTTCTAATATTTATTGAACAGCGACTAGTATAAATAGTAGAGATTATAGTAGTATAAGTAATTTATTACTGTTTGTTAGTTACAATAATTATATAATATAGTATATATAGGTAAGAGTTCTTTTATGAGTTCGTAGATTTTTGCAAATTAAAAATTACAAAATTAGGAGATCCATATTGTTTAATTAATATTTTGTCATTTTAAAGATTATCGTGATTTGACTCAAATAAAACATCAAACATCTCATGATTTTTTCTAAAAATAGAAGATTAAATTTCAACGAAATATTCTCGTCATTATAGTATATCTCTTGATATACGAAGAGTTTATATTTCCATTTATTAATATAAACTTTGATATTAAATTATTCCGTCACGTACTAGTGAGAACTAGAACGTGCATACGTGGAAATCCACGTGACTGTTGGAACAGTGTATCGGTTAAAAAATCCATTTTCACTAAATATTCGCAACATGTGCGACTAATGCAACGACGTGGCGATAAACTTCTCTTTCCAATATCGTCGAGCTTAGCTCTCTGAAACTTTCGCGAGTACGATTCGTATTTATTTACTTTGAAAAATTGTTAGTACACGGCAATTATACTTAATTAATAGCTAGTTGCATGGCCTGATTTCCTGAAGGATGGGAAACAAAAAGCGCACAGCGAACGACTTGAAAACGTTTGCGGAACACGAAGGAATTACAATTGCAAATTGATTTCTCCTCTGCTATTAGCCGGAGCCTGTTCCCTCTGTCGCGCCAATCGAAATCGTTTGATATTAAACCAGCTTTTGTTTTTCATATTCTTTTGATTGCATAAGCTCCACCAGGTGGGAATTAGGTTCATGTCGGTTCGTTTTGGCTGATTATTGCGAATTCTTCCGGTCGTAAAAAATGTATCGAATCCATGTTGTTTCGTTCTTTCTTAGGACATATTACAATTATAAAATTATGAACAAAACGAATCGATACTTGTTTGTTTGTCACTTTGACAAAATTCAAACCCAAACAAGCATTCATACTCGATAAATTATTTAATTGTTTAATTATACATAAACATGCAAACGCTTAAAGAAGATATAGTTTAATTTAATTTAATTTCAATTCATTTATTTATACGGGATGGAAACTTCTTGATACAAAGATGTAGAGCTTTAACGTACAGAATAAACAAGTGCCAAATGTATTTAATAATTCGACTGCGGATTTTCGTGTGTTCATAGGAAATTTGAAAATTCAGAAATGTCTAGAGAATATAGAATAATAAGCAAATAAAGAGTCAAGCAAATAAACGGTGTGTTTTGTCAGAAACAAACGAAGATATTGAATTAAATGATGCAGAAGAGTTCAGCTTTTTAGTATGAAAAATGATGAGTTAAAGATTTATGAGCCCTTCTTTTCCATTTAATTAAAGCCGATAAGTGAAGCCGATATTTTTATTCATTTGTGTTCAGCTTGTGCATATGTGCAAAAATATATAAAATACCTAAATTTTTGAATATTTACAATTTATTTTAGAATATGTTTGGATCAAAATTTGTCCTCGTTTAGGTTAGGTTTAGGTTAGGTATAATCGGTTAATCGGTTAATGAAAATTATATTTGTGAAACAAATATTTGAAACAGAAAAAAATAAGTTTTGGATATTAATTAATTTAAAATTAGCTATTAAAATATTGATTAATATTTTTTATATTATTTTGATTTTATGAAAATCTATGCATAATTATCGTAAGTACAATACGAAAACTAATTCTAATTATAATTGTAATAATATTAAGTGTTATACATGTTTTGTACGTTCTGATGTACTTTTAGTAATTGTACTTAACATAATTCTGTTTTTTAGTAAACAAATATAAGAAACATTCTTCAAAATTTGCACTATAATTATAACTAATAAATAAATTGTGTATACGACATGTTAAATGCTAGAACTATTTGAATATAACAATTAGAATGCAAGGAATAGGAAAAAGTTTTCAATATTACACTTTTGTTCACGTATTTTACAAAAATCAAATTTTTAAAAATATAGCATCGTGAATCTGTAGAACTACTTTAAGCAGTTGTATAAATTGATCATTTTAACCGCATTAATACATTCTGGTTCCAATCGATTTTTCAATCACCAATTTCACAACCTAGAGAAATAAATTTACATTTTTGGTATTGATATGTCATTATAAGTTTCAAGACGTTTTTAACATCAACATATCATTATAAGTTTAATATACGTTTTTAATAGCAATATGTCATGTTTAATAATAGAAAAAAGTCCTTTTAAACATGGAAACTATGGAAAGTATTAAAATATCTGCAGGTACGTGTAACGCGAATATAACAATTTGATCATGAGTATGAACTATGTAATTTAATAATGTAGATACTCGTGCAAATTCATATTTCTATGAAAATGAAAATTTATTCCATACGCTGAATACTATAAAAAGTACTATATTTTGAATATTTTATGTATTATTGAATGTTACATATATTCTAATTATTTTTAAATCTTGAATTTCGTACAAATGCACAAAAATTTTCCATCTTGTTATTACATTTGGCATTCGTTCATAAAGTCAAACATGAGGACTTTTATTTTGCAATTGACTTTATTAAGAAATGATTTTTTCACTTCCAGTTCATTTCAAGAACTGAGTGAACGTACAAAATTGCGTCTTCGGCTATTTAGTAGAGATAGGAATCATCGTATAGTTCTCGAATACGTTAACTCAGCCGCGTAATCGGGTCGAGATAATTTCTGTTTATTCAAGCAGAACTCACTCGTCCATCCATTTTTGGGTAAACCTGCTCGTTGCAACCGTAACTCCCTAATGTAAACGCGGCTGCAGAAACCAAATGTCCAACGATATTCACCACCGGTGATTTATTTTCGACGACGCGACGCCACCTGGTGTTTTCAATTTGCAGAAACGTGAAAAGCTAGAACGCGATTGATCTAAAAAATCGAGTCGCGCGAATTTCCCGCGAAAGTCGAGTTCGAACGTCTTTCAAGAAGAAGAGTTCGGTCGACGCGAGACATCGCCATCGCGATCGGTACTCGATCCTCTGTGTTCCATTTCGGTGAAAAATACGGCAAGGTGAAACGAATGGCACCGCGTAATGGTAACGAGCGACGACCCCGATCCTCCCTCGCAGCAGCCAACGTTGCAGACTCAGCTGCTGCGCGACACGTCTCGATTTCCCTACGTGTTTCGCTCTTTTGGGCGGCCTTGCATCGATCGTCCTGGAACGATAGCGCATGCTGGCGCCGCGGCTTTTTTTCGGCCGATTCGACTCGCAACCCACTTTCATTCCAGACAATTTCGACGGCTGCTTTTGATGTTGCGTACGCGAAATGAGACGGGAACGAGCTTTTTACTTGCCTCTTTATCCACCGACCGTGTTTCCCTCCCTTCTTTCCTCGGTGTTTCTCTCCCTTGAATTTTCTGTTCGCGTGGGCCCCTCTTTCTTCGTAACTTTCCTCTCCGACACTTTGTTTGTTAACCGCGAATTTCCCAGCCAAGGCCGGATTTTTCTATAAACGTCTCGGAGATCTCTCGATTTTCGAACGTTACATTCGCATCTGACGCGTTTTTTGAACGGTCAATTGATGAGTAGACAACTGTGAAGAGTAAAATTAACATTAATGGCACGTTGTTTCAACACTCGCGTGCTTTAAGCATCGTTTTCAGTCATCGGTTGGCAGAGAAGAAGAAAAAATAATAGATAATTGATGTGATCTATCTTAGGCTGTAATTAAGCATTTATTTTCTAACGTTCTGGCCAAAAATAATAGTTGTCACGAAGATTTTTATGGAAAAAAATCAGTAATTGAAATTTGTTTATTCTTTATGTTGATTCTATGAATCTAGACACTTGAAGAGAACTATTTAAAAATTAGACATTTTTACAAATAATTATAAGTGGTCAAAAATATTTTTCGCTGCCGATAATCATTATTGACGAGGGGAATTCTATTTCGGTTGCTTATAATAGTATCAATAAGCGAAATTTATTTCGATCGTTCGTAATATGTAAAGTATAAAGCATCGCTTTATATTCGACTAAAACTCCGCGAACCGCGTTAAAACAGTTTAAAAACCGTAGAGTTATTTTTTGATGTAAATCTCGCGGAAATTAACGAAGATAAAGAATCGAAATATAAATTTCTCTTGTCGATGATTTATTATTATCAGCGACCGAAAGAAGCGTTTCGCTCACCGAGAACTGTTGCAGGTAATCGAAATAAATTTATCTCGTAATGGTTATTGACAGTTAAAAACTTTATTCTACGCTACCCACTTATTCTCTGTGTCGATTATTCGCGCCCGTCCAGTACGGAATTGACTAAATTTGAAATTTTCAAATTTGATTTTTTTCGGAAATAAAACGACTTGTTTTTCCATGTAAAAATCAGCTCGTACTCGGTTGTACCACTAGTTACAAGACACCTTGTATATTTTACCATGATTTTTATACATTCTTTATACATTCACCGTACAATGCTTTATGGTTTTAAATGATACATAAAAAAATTGCAAGATACTAAGAAGATTAAAATAACAGTCTGATATAAAACGATAAAAAAATTCTAGTCTCTGTCAATTTATTCGAACACTATCTACCGAGTCTATCTTGTTTACTATGATAAACCAAATCATTGTCACAAATATTGAGAAAACAGTCAGTCTTTAGTTAACTTGTGGCTAACTAAAAAACAATCGAATTCTTTATATTTATATATACAATTATAATATAATATAATGTAATATAATATAATATAAAATATATAAAATACATATTTTTATATTTAATAAATATAATATAATATACAATTATTTTTTAAAAGTTACCAAATACATTATATACATACACCGTATTAAAAATTTTCTGTTCGTTAACTCGTACATTCAGATATCGATCGATCGATGCTCGACTCGAATACATTTTTAGAAGGGTGAAAGTCGACATGTTGATTGATATCCACTTAAAAAAATTATTACCGCCTCTTGAAAATTGCGCGTAGAAAAGCTATTGTATCGGTGTAAACGCGTCCGACTCATAGAAAATTCTACTTTTGATATGTAGCGTCATTCACCACCAAGCTAACACGTTTCGGTTTCTATCGAAAAACGGGAAGCGCGAAGAACGTAACGCGATCTGTGTGTGGCTCAAACTGGCAGATAAATGAGCCGGATAAACAGTCGGGGGAGTTTCACTCACAGAGACTGGGGAGAGCGATCGCGTTTTCTTCCGCACAGGACCAATGCGAGCACCGCGTACAATGAATTGGGTTTTGGTGCACGCCTGCGAACGTACGCGCGGGAAACACGCGGGGGAAATTGGCGGCAGATCGATGGGATCGTTGACAGCTTTTATTCCGGTTTCCGCGGGAGGGTTTTTACCCGCGACGTGGATGCGTTCTGACGTTTATAACCGATCCAATTTTTTACGCTCGAACGACGTACGTGCGACCCCAAGCACGTTCGAACGTTTAGGAAACTTGTAAATTTGGGCAAAGTTGAAAATAAAATTGAAAGGCGAGGAGCGTCGATATGCCTCTCTGATTGCTCGAGTGGATATATTAATTGCCTGCGTTTCTTTTTATCTCTTTTTTTAATTTTGAAAGTGGTCCAAGTTCATTTATTCATACATTGAGATATTTCAAAATTTAGGGTTTGAATTAACTAGAAAATATAAAAATATTGGCAAACGTTAATAAACTCAAGTACGAAATTTTATGGGTGTTCTAAGAACTTCGAAGGAAATCTAGATATAAAATCTTAGTTTCTAGAATTCGTCCGTTTTTAAGAAGCAAATACCATTCTACAAATAGTATGATATTCTACAAATTACAATTGATCTATTTATATCTATTGGTTTATGTTAGACTATCAATTACAATAGATATTTGAATATATTAGAATATAATGAAAGAAATAGAACGAATAGAACGACGACCTCTTGTGCCAAAACTATTAATAATATTAAAAATATTAAAAATCGTAGTGATAATCGTCGAGTAAGATTAAAGTTTGCTATTACGTGGCGATAGTAAGAGAAAGATGTAGTTTCTAGTAAATCACCTTTCGATAAATTCGTAATTTATCTCTTTATGGATCTGATTTATCGCTGCGATTTGCGAGACCAAAAGAATTGGGGGCAAACATTTGTTCTCACCTATAGTTAAGGATTAGCTATTGCGATGCTATCGCCTGTGGTTGTAGCGTTGTGATGTAGCAGGGGAAAAACAACGGTATAAAAATTTATCGCGTTGTTTATAACGATATTTTCGTTTATACAGAACATACGTAGATTCCAAGCTGTAATTCGGCAAAGAATATTGTATTGTATCAATTTAAGTACAATTTTCTTTGTAAGTTTCTAGATATATCTAGGAAATTCAGGTAAAATGTTAATGATGTAATAGTAAAATATTTTTTTTTAGTAAAATTGGTGGTCGAGAAATTACTCTGATAATATTGTGAAGATATCATTAATAAAGATCACTACGCGAATTTTACATATTTTACTTTAGGAATGATTATAGTAATATTAAACAATAATATTCGATCTTATTAAACCGTCGTTGAACATTTTTTAGTGCATAAAATTCATCTTTATTTTAATCTATAATCTTTTCAGTTTTTAATTTTAGTTCTTTAGTCTTTTAATTTTTTTGATACTAAAAGATACTAAAAAGTCAGTTATCATGAAAATCAATAAGTTAACAAAGAAAAATAATTAAATTAAAAGTTGTGATGAATAATTTAAACAGAAATTTTGTTTCAAAATTCATTTCCATTGTTCTTTTAAAGTTTTGCCGTTTACTCCATAGATAGTCTTCGAATTGTCTTTCTATTATATATAAATGAGTTGAATCAACGACGTTTTTGAATGAATTATGTAACGTACATAAGCGCCGATCATAAGTGTATCGTGTAATGAAATTATACACCATTACATTATTTATATTAATTAAATTATACGATCGACGTTTTTTTAAATTTTCCAGTTGCACAGCTTTTCTCGTTAGTGATTTAAAAAATAAGGAGTCCTTAATATTACATGTAGTATTTCATCATTTCTGATTGTGTTCATTATTTATAGTTTCGTTTCATTTTTTGCAGGATAGTGTTTGTGTGATAACCAAAACAGAATTAAAATATAAAAAATCCATTTTCTTCGAGTTCTGGTACAATGATTTTTCAAAAACATTGTCACATTTTTTGAATATGTGTTTGTTTGTTGAATGTCAATGCCCACAGTGGTCTTTAGTGAAAATACATATCAATTATAAAATTTGTATTTCAATTTTATTGATGACAAAAAGATAAATTTAAACAAAATTATAAAGAATTTATGAATGATAATAAATATATATTGATGATTAAAACTTGAATGTTTAAACCAGAGAATATTGAGATCAGTTGTCATCGATCATCGACGTATATGTTTTTACATACATGTAACATAAAGTATAGACTATCACAACAATACTTCACGATCAGCAATCTATAAAGGGTTAAAAAACATGATTATCCAAATTGTTGTTTCTGGAATATCTTAACTTCCGCTCAAAAGTTTCGAGATATTTTTATTTTCAATATTCAAAATATTTTGTGGATTATCATGTATGCATATTTTATAATACGGTGTATATATATATATTATAGTAATATAATATATTAACAGATTCTTCATATATAAAATATATCTTATATTTATTGTATTTAATTATTCATTGTGAATACAATAATTGATATATATTATTGCATATTGTGTGTATAAGTTATACTTTTATATTGTATAATTTATATTATAAATGTTGTATATTATAATTATAATATAATTATATTATAAACGTTGTATATAATTTATAATTTTTATTATTCGAATAATGTTACTGTTCATATAATGTTATTTATTATTCAAATAATTATTGTAAAATTTCCGAGGGGCGTAAATGTTATTACTATCAGAAAAGAATGTCTGACAGTAACTGAAAAATCACCTACTAACCGACGTTCTACTGCAGTAATACAATATTCCAACACGCGAAAAATAAAGTTTCAGATAAAGGAGGTTTTATTACACATGTGAAATTTAATACAAAAGTAACTGTAGTTCTATAGTATTATCTGAAAAATTCTGTTTTGTTTGTCATTTATCTTTCAGTTAGTTAGTTCCGACCTGATCAATTACGCTTTATTGTACTAAAAATTCCTATGTTATTCAGTAATTCCTCGGTAATTATCGAAACGTTCCAGCATAATTAGTTCTTCTGCAGATAAACGAATAGAGAGGAATCTCGGATGAAATATCGCAAATCAAGAGCACAAAGATTGGAAAAGCTCGTAATTTCGCAAATCAGTGTCCTGCCGCTTGAAATTTCCTCGTTCCTCCCATTAAAAGGCTTGATCGCAATTATCTCGTCTATAGATAGCCAGATGACCCCAGAAGCTGACTTGGCTATTCACTTTTGTCCTTTTACCTACGGCTCCCTCCTCCCTTTTTTGTTCGCGCGGACACGTTGTCGGTTGCATGTCGTTTTGCATTGCGCCGCGTCCCATCCGATGCAGCTGGTGCAACATACCATTCTTTATTCGTTAACACGTGGCCCTACCCCTCCTGCTTTTTCTCTTTCGCTCTCCCCCTCTGCACCCCCTTTTTTCGCTCCCCATATATCCGTGTCGCATACCGGAATCGCATCATTTTATTCCTTTCCGCGAGCCACTATGTCAGCCGATGCGACACGGTGCGATTTCGTTGCATTTCGAAAATCGTTGAAGAAAATACTTCATACGATAGTTTGTAAAAACTATTGGTAACTATTGTTAATCAGAATTTATTTACGTATGGATTCTGCTGGAATCGATTCGTTTTGAGCCACTGTTTCACAACTGATTCGATGCTTTTCGTTGCACTGCGAATCTTTTGATCTGTTGCAGGAAATCGTTTTAGAAAATATTTCGATTTCGTTTGTGAAAATTGCAACTTACTCGGAATTAGAATAGGGATGAGTTATTCGAAACAACGAAACGTCGAAACTTTTCGGGAAAGTTTCGAGTTTTGAGAATTTGAAATTTATTTATTTCTTTAAATATATATATTTATTTATTTTCTTGTGATTTGAAACTCTCGAAATACGAAAAGTACAAAAAAAGAAAAAGTACAAAATCAACGAATGAAAAAGTGGCGTGAATAAGAAAGATAGATAGAAGAATAGGATGAATCTCGGGCGTTCGAAAATCAATTTTTTTGGTTTTAAAAATGTAAGCAGATGTGCGATTAATTATAATTTCGAAATTTCGAAATTTAAAGAGAAAAAAGTTTATTACATCAGCATTAATTGTGTACTTTGAAAGACTTTAATGCATCCGAGATAAAGAAAAACTGCACGACTTGTACCCCAGTACGATTCGTTTCACTGAAAGTCCCAGAAGCAACAGTTCTGACTATAAAATGAAGACGACTTTTTTGCCATAAAATTTTATTGATATGCAAACATTTGAATCGATACAAAACAAATTACAGCCGCGATCGCTCGATACCAGACAACGCCACTCCTACTCCAGGTTTACCTCACGCCCCCTCACGAATCACGTGACCCAAATCAACCAATTGCTAATTTTCGTTGCATTAGCATTGCACCTGAAGAGGCCCCAATTTTCTGGGTTACCCCCGCTAAAATCACTTTCAGTGATAAAAAGTAGTAAGTTCAGAAAAAGTTTTTAAATTAAAATCTTAAAAAAGAATCTGGATTCGATATATTTGTTTCGTTTTTATTTCGTTTAATTATGACGAATAAAAATTCCAGTTCTTAAATTCCTTTATTTCTCAAAATAAAATCAACATTCCAAGTTTCGAACCCATTCCTACTGCACTATCAGTTAGTATACAGAATTATCATTATCAATTAGTATATAGGATGAGTTAAAATATGATTAAAACTACCTTGAATATTTTCTTTTGTTGCTTTTAAAAATATGAAGAAAATTTGTCAATAAAAATTGTTTAGTACAGAGATCATAATGTGATACTAATAGTGGAGGGGTTCAAGGTGATTTCAAGGTCATCTTTATTTTAAATGAAATAATATTATTTTTCGTTCCATTTATCAATGTAATATTCTCAAAAAAGAGGACGCATCATGCAGGAAAACTTTCAAAACATCTGAAACCAGAAAAATGTAACTAAAAGCTTCTACATTTTATATTTTTTATATAAATTTCTAAAGCATGCTAACAGCCAATCAGATTATAAGTCAAACTTTTTTAATCGTGGAAGCAAACACCGGAGTTTTCATACGTTTGATGGCCATAGGTAATAAAACGCGTTCCTTTAGGAACTTTACGTTACATATGCACTTATTTACCCTGACTTAATAAAAAAATAATATATCATCCTTAGTTAATAGAAAATACTATGAAATAATATTTTATATAGTGTATTATGTTTATTACTAGTCGACCGTGATATACATTCGTACATGAAAGAGAAACAATTTCTCATTATCTGTGACATCTATTAGAAGTAAATGCATTTAAATAATTTAGTTCCATATACTGAATACTGTTGAATTTTTTATTTGATTTATTTTTATTTAATAAAAAACAAAATAAATTTTTAACGAAATAAATTTGTATGAGATGTTAACATTTATATGAGATATAAATAAAAGATTTTTTGATTTTTATTTAGAATGCAAAGAGTCTCTACATCTTAGGGTAAGGGGGACAAATGACATTCTGTATGAGATAAAAAAGGTTGGAAACTACTCATCTACATAAAATATATAAATTATATTTATATTACATGATACATTGTTGAATTGAATAATTACATAATTAATGTAACTCATTATCCGAATTTCTACTGCCTGAAATACTTGTTTTAACAAGTAGATTGAAAAAGAGTTAATTCAATAAGACTCAATAAGACTATTATGAACAAATATATACGAAAATATACAGTGGTATATAAATGTAAAAAATTCTTGAATAAACTGAAAATTTGGATATTTTTGATATTTTGTCTTCATTTTAATTTTTTTAAAACTTTTTTTAAAACTTATTTTAAAAACTTTTTGGTTCATTCCTTATTTTATATTTTTTTCCTAGTTACTGAATGACAAAATTCGGATCACATTCAACTAGATGTTATATGAAATAACTATGCGTTAGTTTTATTTGAACATGAAAATGATCTTCCTCTTAATAATTATTACATTATTTGAAATATTAAATGAAATAACGTTTTATTTTATTTCCCATTTTATTTGAACCAATTTCTATATGATTTCGTTATTGAAAAACATCAACGTTATCGATAGATAATGTTATCGTAATTCAAATTATTTATCATTTTATTTTAATCGAATTAACTCAAACAAAATTACGTACAAATGATTTATTGAAGTCTCACGTTAAATGAAGTTAGTTTTCTATATTGTATCTAACAGTAAAATAACAATAATAAACTATTTGAAATAATTCATTGTTTCAAATTATAATTTTTCAGTTTTTTTCAGATTTCAAATAAAATGTTTTATGGTACTAAGAGTGACAGTTGCAAACATCATGAGTCTGTTTCTTTTGTTAAAACTCTAATCTTTACCCAATACAACAGATTAATTTACTTTTCTTAGGCAATTTTCCAGAAATCACTTGTTATAGCGAGGATTTTTATATAATAGTGGCGGTCTATCGATATTGAGAGTGCAAAAGTGAGTATCTAATAATTCATATGACTCGAGCAAGTTTCCATGGAATCATTTTTTGGTTATTCGAATATTTGGCGAAGGGAACGTTTTTTTTATTGCTCCTCAAAGTCTCAGAAATACATATTATAAATTTGTACTTCTCCAGACGAATACTACGTTAGTAGTATAATAATATTTAATTTTATTATTTAATTATTTAATATTTAATAATTTCATATAATTCTATATAATTTTATTTTTACTAAATTTTACTAAATTTTACTAAATTTTACTAAATTAACTTAATATTTAATTATACTTTTTTGCGTTAGATCAAGCCATTTCATTTTGCAACATTCTTTTTATTTTGGATATATGTACTTATAGAAGTGAAAAATACCGGTTTCAAAAAAGAAGAAAAATTTGGCTGAAAGGCTTTATGTTGAGGATTGGGACACATACGTCGCAATGGGACATACATGTCTCATCGATATCAATATTGAAATATCTTTCTATTGCAAAAAATAGAAGGATCAAGAATTTCAATATCGACAATATTTTTGATAGTCAATTGAACAAAATTGCGTGCAGAGATTTTAAATCTTTGAGTGCTTGCTAAAATTATCAAACGTGATATTCGATTGAACAAAACTGTATGCAGAAATTTGAAACTTTTGTATGCTCGCTAAAATTATCAAAAATTCGAAAGTTTAACGAGGAGCCCATGATGTAGATATATTGTACAATAATGTTATTTTCTTTAAACTTGTAATTAGCTTTTAAATTTAACTAATAATTTTAATAAACTAATAAGTTTAACTAATTATTTTAAACATCCCAAATTATTTCCATGATCCAGTGCGGATTAAACACTCAAAGGGTTAAAGAACTTATTTTAAAATTTCTGTGATTTATTAGTCTCACTGGGATTAAAAAAAGTTAACTATGACAAGCACAATTATGTGATCATCACACTTTCGTGGAAACAATTTGGCGAGTATGTTAACAAAGATAGCAACATACCACTGAAACTTCGGCTGAACAGAATTTAATATTTATGTCCCGGTAGAATGCTTTAGAATTTCACTTTATATGTGGTTTGGGACTGAAAGAGTTAACCCTCCAGCTGTGGGAAATTTCTTATATTTTTAATTTTTATATTCTGTTTATCAGGGGAAACGTTTTTAATATGTTTGATTTATCATAAGTGGACGAATTTTTATGTATTTTTATATTTTTACGACTTTTAAGACTTTATATAATAAACGAATGTTTAAAAATTTATAGTTTTATGAAAAAGTAGAACCTAAATGCAATTTTTATATTGTATTACTATATTAGAACCTAAATACATTTATTATATTATATTATAATAAATACTCTATTTTGAATATTTTGTATATTTTTGTATATTCTGTTTTTTGCACGTATATTTGTATTTGGAAATTTCAATTCACGAATGTATAAAATTGGATAAGCATAATCACAAGAAAATTTTTAATTCTTAACGCAAGAAAGGAAGAAAGAAAATTGAAAATAAGTGAAAAATAATGAAATATTTTTATTTGTATGAGAAATCATAAAATGAGAAATTCATAAAATGGAAACAATTCAGTGCTATGATAACGTGATTCACCTAAATTGACAAAATAACAATAGAAGTAATACGCATTTCTCATTTAATTAAATAATAAAATACAATAAAACAATTCATAAAAGTAATTTAATTATATAATAAAACAATAGCTAGAAACAATTCTCAAAATAAGTCTACAGATTGGTTCGATAATTACGCCAAGATCTTGCGAATGTAAATTTGTATATAATTTTAAAAATATTAAAAAATAGCGGCTAAACATGATTATCATCGTTCAGTAATTTCATTAAGATTTTGAACTTTTTCTTTTATTATCCTATGCATATTATTACGCACTATAATTTCAAAAAAAATCGAACAAAGATCGCTTGTGGTATCTCGATCTTTTAGGATTTTTAGTTTGTTAATTAAAATTAAAAGAAAACTAATGGACTTTAAAATCAATTATCAGTATGAAATAGGGAAATAAATTTATGTCAAAGCTAGGCATTATTGATATAAATTTTTATTTTAATAATTATTTCAATCAAATTTTTATCTCATTTATTATTCGAACTGATACTTGAGAATTAAATTTATTACATGTTAAATAGTGACGGTTCGTGGTTTGAAATCGTGGGGACGTTGCAACTTTCGAAATAAATACAATGAATTTTTATTACTCTCTATACAAATCTCTTACTTTGTAAAATTAAATATAAAAATTAATTAATAAATACATTAGAAAGAAATTGAGGATACTGCAGTTTCGCAGTGCTGCCTATACACGCCCCTGGTTGTACAGTAGTTTACAATATTATAAAGAGCTAGCTAAGTTTTTGTTTATGCAGTCTACGAAAAATCATTCTAAAAACACACGGTTATTTATACAGATCTATAAAATTTCTACGAAAAATCACTTATTAATCATTTCGACCACTTTAGCGTTAATTATTCATTTTATAAAATGTTAGCAAACTCTAAATAAAATGCACTGCACTTGTCAGTTGCATATTTTCCGGAAAAGGAGATTATTCTTTCGAAGTAAATATCTGTCCCTTTTATTTGCTATTTTCATTTCAAATGAAAAAAATCTGTCCAACTCTGGTTTGTATCGTGTCATTAAAATGTTAAAAAAAAAAATATATCTATTTGATGAAAATTGGTGTAACTGGCAACGGTAATCGTATTTGCCAGCCGTAAATTTTACACGTTTTTTCTCCGCTGAAAACGTTTCTTTTCCTCTTTTACAACGACACGTCATATATCTTTCCACCTCGGTGCTAGTGACAGCGTTGTAGAAACACAATAACTCACGCTTTCGTGGAAAAAAACACATTACATATAATACGAATACACGCGAGAGTATATCTACTAAAAGCAATATTAAATCGGGAGTGTTTAAACGCGACAGATTTTTATTTTCTTTGCTCTTGTTCGCCGATAGATAAATAAAAAAAATGGACAAATGACCATTTCAAATAAGATACGAAGTAAGTTTATTTCGAAATGGAAATAGGTACAATCTTATTTGAAAAGTAAATGATAATTTCAGACAATAATGTAAAATAACAGATTTCCTTGTGTATTTATTTTAAAATAGAGCTATTTAAAAATCAGTTTCCTATCATGTTTCCTTGGTAAAATTATAAGTAATAAAATAATTTATTTTTCAAATTTCATTGTTACTTAACTGACATCGTCTAAAATAACATAACAGAGAAAATAACGGCTAAAATAAAAATTTTATTTGAAAAGTTTATTTTAATAGCACCCTAGTCTTGAATGGTGCTCGTAGAGCGCGCAAATTCCTTAACTGTCTACTGAAGTTAAAATAAGTTCTTTAAAACGGCTAATACACCCGTGAAGATACGTAACGACAATTGTGAAAAAGTTTACTTCTCTATAACCTGTTAAGTGTGCTGCTTTAGGTTTTATTCTTAACGATGGACCCTTTTTTTATAAATATACATTTTTTTATAAATATATGCCTGGAAAGCAAAAAATATTAATAGTTTCAAAAGAAATATGAACCTCGCAAAACTAAGTGATATATAATTAAATTACATTTACTAAATATATAATATAGTATTAAATCATACTTAAGAATAGACTGCGGATTTTTGTGCAGGTACACATTATTATAAATAAAATTTAGAAAAATGGAACTGGATAAAAAATTGTTTTCTATACTAATTATTACATATCGCACTTTGAATATTTTATATTCTTTTGCACGTTACATGCATTCTCTGCATTTTTGCATCTTAAAATTTCTTATAAATGAATAAAAATGCGCTTATGAAAATTGTATAATCAGAAGATCCATTTATATCTTTATAAATAAAACTTTAATTTTCCAAGATATATTCTGAAAGAAAATCTCCAATGTATAGCAGTGGATTTTTAGTAGACGTCGAATGATATATAAAATTTTTAATTAAAGAAAAAAAAGAAAAATAGCAGTTTAAAAAGAATAATCATTTCAATTAATTTATTACTGTTATTTAATTAATTAATTACTGATTATTCAAATTAATTATTCAAATAAAATAACAAATAATCTAAGATTACTTCTTGACATACAAGGATTAGAAAAAATAAATGTAAAATTCATTTGAATAAAAATTTATTACTCAATTAATTAATTAATTCAATAAAGTAGAAAATTATTTATTTGATAACCAAATAACGAAGTATTTATATCTATATCTATAATCTGAAGAAAAATTATTTTCGTATTTAACTAAACTAACGTACAATTATTTTAAATATCATTTAACTGAATAAGATAATATTTATTCAGTTCGTCATTTTTGAAACATAACGCCCAAGCCTATTGTCAATGTATCAATATGGAACGAGGACAATAAATATTATCAATCTGTGAGACCTTGTACAGTAGTGACGTAATTTTTAGTACCTGTAAAGTTAATTTGATCAGGACCAGTCCATACTAAATCAATTCGTCAAATGAAATTCCACTGTTAAACGATGAAATCTAAGATAGAATATCGCGTCGAATTAATGCATCCGGTAAAATCATTCATGAGAACGACGGAATCAACACGAAGAGTCAATTTTCAAAGAATTCTTTCTAATGTCAAATATCTTTAGTTATCTATCAATGTCGATTGAAAACCCCCGTGCCCTGTAGGAACTTGGACGTCAGCTTCCTCAAAGTTTTCTTCTTTGGATCCCCTTTCTAAAAGATTCCTTTTGTCGGACCGACGGCTTTCTACGTTCTCCTCCCGTGTGCTCGTAACACAATACATCAGTTAGATTACGTATTTGTATCTGGATCTTTCCGTCTGTCACTGTCATTCGACGAATGAGTTTAGTGCTCACTTGTTCCTCTTTGAATTTCATACTTCGAAAATATTATCGATTGCAAAAACGCGAGGCAGAGATAAACAAGGGAACTATTTGCGTTGCTGCAGATGAAATGTCCAAATTTTTAATAGAAATTTTCTTCCAACATTTCACTTCCAACATAGCTCTCTTGAAAATATTAGATTACTTTCGTTTTATTCGTAAACAATGGGTATACATTGTACAATATTTTGTGTTTTTTTGTCATTGCGATCCATTCTGATTTATTACATTCTTTCATCTCTCCAAAACTCTTGTAATGTCATTTTTCAAAACTTTTCTGTAGTTTGGTAGTAAAATATTATTCGGATTGTCATTTAGTGAGCCAAATTTTAAAGAATTTTTTTTAACGAAAAAAGCAGTAATGAGATAATTGGGGATGATATCATAGACATAATTTTTCCAGAATTCGAAACAAACGAAAATGACAAAAATGTGTGTTCTTATGTTGCAATTTAGAGGGACTCTGATGGTATCAAGTACAGGAAAAACCTTTCTCTGTAGGATTATGCTAAAAACGTTAGCTGATTCATCAGCTGAAAATAAATTCAAATAAACTGACAAATTTATGTATTTTCATTTTGATGCAATTTAATATCAAAAAAACGAAAATCCTATTATTAGTTCAAATACGATAGGCTTTAATATAGAACTAACTGTATTATAAAATATATGTGTAATTTTATTACCTACGTCAAACAATGATTATTGATTAAAAATAGTCTAAGAATTTTCAGCGGGAATATAAAAGAAATATAAAAAATAATTCGCGTGAAATCTATAGCAGAATTTGAGCATTAATCGATGAAAATGTTCATTTGATTGACTGAAAAATCGTCAACTTATTAATTATTAGTTATTACATCGAATTTTGATTATAATTTCATTTAAATTGGAAGTATACTTTGAAATTGTAATAAAGTTTCGACGTTTCAGGAGATAGCTAGTCGAAATACAACATTCCTGATTTATACTATCAAAAGCGACCATATATTTAATTGCAAGTCTGATTAATTTATTTTTGAAATCTTTGAAAATTTGTTAAATAAACGAGCAATAATAAAAAAGAAAAGATTATTTCTTTGCATTAAGCATTAATATCACTTGCTTTATCATCTCTTTATATTATTGCAATGTATCTCAATCTCTAGCAGCGAATAAGAAAACGGTAATTTAACTAATAAAAAGAATTTCGGCAGCTAATCATTAATGAGATACAACTGGCGATTAAAATTGAAGAAAACTTAACTGTTAATAAGAATTAACGATTAAAAGATATTTAATCGTTCATCGCAATTAACGATCAGAGTATAAATTTAATCGTTATGTATTAATAATAATTAATAATTAAAATTGGAATGTAACTATTGAATGCGATTAAACGTTATTGAAAAAATTTAGTCGTCAATCATTGATTAATGTTTTGTTCAATTCTCAATCTATAATTACCAATCCACTTGTGCTTTTCATTGTACGTGTCATTGATCATCACGTTTATGGACGAACGTCCAATAACCATTGCAATTCGACAAGAATTCTTCTTTCTAACTTTATCCGGACGATGGTTTCCAAAAATGTGGAGCCGCATTGTCGCTCACTTGGGATCGATCGAATAATTCACCGTGGCTTACGTGGAAAGTGGAAATGTTAACTTTAACTGCCCGAGAGAAATCGCAGGTATCGAAATGTAAAACGTATTGATTTTCAATATTCGCGAAAGCTTCAGCAACATATAATATGTATTAAGTATGGGAAATAGAGATAAGACGGGCATACTCGGCAAAAATAAGTGTGAAGTGTTTTAATTTTTGTACAAAAAGAGTAGTATTTTCGCAAAACAGTCTGACACGTGTTAGAAATAAGAATATCTGTCAAAAAAATAAATGTTATTTTGACGCGTGATTTATAACCTTGAACTTAAAATTTAAAACTAATTTGTGAATAAATGAACCATGTATTTGTTCAAATGAACCGATTGTTGTTAATTTAATTTTAGCATGTGAATAAGCCAACTCTTCGATATTTAACAAATTCGATATTTATACAAAGTTCATGCTACCAATTTAAATATTTAAAATTTAATATTTAAAATTTAATATTTTAATATGTTTATATTTTATTTTAATTTTTTTTTAATATGTTTATCTTAATTTAAAATACTACAATTGTCCTCCAAAAGAGCATCTGTATATATTTCACCTTCCATATCAAACTCGTTTATTTGATTTATTTGATTTATTTGATTTATTTGACCTATTGATTTATTTTGATCTATTTGATTTATTTCATTTATTTGATTTTTTAATGTAATTTCGTGACATTTTACAATTATATTAAAATAATTGTAAAATACGCAAATTATAAAGTGAACAAATACCATACATGAAATAAGATGGCAACTCTATTTTACTCCATACAGGTTACATGGATAAATGATATCAAAATAAAATTGCAACATTAAATTTGTTTTAACATTCTGAATGCAACGTTTCCTAATTCACAGCCTATCATAGGGAGACCATATTATTTAGGAACAATTAAATAGGAAAGATTTTCACACTTGTTTGTAAATATGTATATTAAATTTAAATAACGAAGTCTTAATTTGCAGATAAATAAATATATATATAGATAAATACATATTTCATTTATTCAACGAAATATTATATTTACAAATACAAATCTTTGGCATCCAAAGTGTTAAAAACCACAATATTCCTTCTATACTTGTATAAATACCAAAATTTTAATCAATTACATTTAGTTAGTAATTAAAGTTTACATTTAGTTAAACTTCTATTCACTAATTTGCAACGTCGAATTCCCAGAAGACGCACGCATGAATAGGAAAATTATTTCGTCAGAATTTTCCACATCTGTCGCGTCGTCTTTTATCTATCTTATCATGCTAAACTAATATGATATGAGCAACTGTTTTTGAAAGTGGTATAAGTCCGTTTTTTCATATATTGGGATATTTAAGGGTTTGCGTTTGAATCTATTTAAAAATATTGGCAAACGTTAATCAATTCGGGTGATGGTTTTAAAATTATTAACTTGTTAAATTTGATTATCCAATGATAATTAATAAAATTATTGAAGAAAATAAACGATTTAAAATAAACCATTAAATGTGTGGTTATAAATATAAATATATCTCACTAAATCTATCATCAACTCATTTTTTTCCAAAAGTGGACTTATATCACTTTCAGAAACAACGGGTTCATATATTACCGACTGTTCTACAAAGATGGATATTCATATATCTCGTCTGTGACCTAAGATAATCGAATCTTGTTACCAACAGATATCAAAAAAATGGCGGAGATAGTGTTTATTTAGCGTACAACGTTTACGAGTTGGGTAGGAAGCATCATAGCCTCTGTAATCTCTTGGAATTCGAGGCTAAGGTGCAGTAAAGAATTTTTCGCGACGCTTTCAGAACGAAAGAACTTCTAGAACAGACCGAGTATACTTGCGGAACGACTTCTATCTCGATTACAACGTTTCCTTCAGTTTTTTTCTTCTCTTTTCTTTATCGCCTCTTTTGAGTGGTAAGATTGCGGTCAATATACGAGCCTCCGCGCTGAATGTCAAAGTAGAGTTTTAGTCGAACAATTGAAAATCTCCTTCGCGCCGAGGACAAAAAAAGTTACGAACGATTCGAGCTTAAAGATGCACTCGCGAGATTAGCGTCGTTGGTTGAATGTTGCTAATCGGGACGTGACAGTTACTTGAGAAAAGTAATTACAGCGGGTTGTGAAAAGTATTCGTATCTTCTTCGAATGGGTGTAGTATGATATTTTCGGAGGACTGTACAGGGTGGTTCTATGGGGTAAGAATAAATCGAGGAGGAAGAATAAAATTATTTCATTTAATCCTTTTACAGCCCTTTACCCTTAATAGTCTTTGATTACTCCAAGTCTTTGATTTATTTTTATCGTTGTAACTGTTAATAATCAAATTTCATTTATCAATATTTATTAATAGACTGCGGATTTTTATACAAATTCATACTTTTGAGAATATAATTTAAAAAACTGGAACTTTGATAAATCTATCACGTACCAAATATTATATAAAGCATAATGTATTCTGGATATTTTATATATTTCTTCACATTATGTATATTCTGGGCAACTTCGCGCTTCAAAACTTTCATAAATACATAAAAATCCGTAATTACGTTATATCGTTTCTTGAACAAACAATACAAACTCTCTTTTTGTGAGAACGAGATTTCTACATTTTTCATTTAGTCAGCAATTATTAGTGAGGGTTCAATTAACAGTCAAATTTTGTCTGATTGTTTAGCTTTTTTGATGAACTCAAACAAATCACGGCTTTTTTTACTTATTAATACTATTTTTTGGTAAAGTGTAAATAATCATGTCAAGGATAAGATAGCTTGTAGTAATTAGTCTACTGCTCTTTTCACATAGTTCTGCGCTGATTTTTTATTTATGTAGCACAGAAGTTTCGAAAAGTGAGTTAACGAATTAATTTTTGATGGATTGTGGAAAATTTCAAAATACTACAATAGCTTACATATTCAAAGTATTTCGCTTATCGAGTCATCTTCCACATTTATTACATTGCAAGCAAGTGAGTTGCAGAAAAATATTGTTTTCGAAAGTAAGTCTCGACCCATAAAATTTCGAGAGCAACTAATACAAGTAAGAGACATAAGTGGGAGATTTTTGAGTGGATGCAAATTTGGATGCAAATGATTGCTTGATTTTACTCGTTAAATGGACAATTATCCAAATTTATGTGCATGGTAAACAAATTTTGAAATTCGACTTCCTCGAAGGTTAATCTTCAAATGAAAAAATTTTATTTTCTATACTTTTTTCTTATATCGTATGAGAAACCGCCTCATGCTCGTTTTTTCTTTGACCGCATTCTGCATTTTATAGTGTGCTTACATGTTGTTATAAGTACGATTATAATAAATCAAAAAAGCCAGTTCGCATTTTTGTGATATGTGGATTTGATCGATTCCAACTATTTTTTAGACAGTCTTTTAATAACAAATAAGAGGACGAAACGAGAGAATGAAATGTGTTCTTTAAAAGAGAAGAATGGAGAGTACTATACTCTGTTTCAAGATCTATTGGATCAACTGAGTAAATTTGGACTAGTGAAATGAATTTGATCAGTGAATTGGTATAAACATTACGGCTTTCATCTTTTACGTTCACTAGGTGTAAATTTGACTTAACTGTTGGTAACTACGTCGATAATAGCGATCATTTTTACGATTTTGTTACGATCGATGGTATAATTATTTTTGACATCAAATGAGAAAATATTTGTACTAATATTTGTACTGTATGCATTATTACACAAAAAAACATTTGTCAAAATATGTATTAATAGATATAAATTTTTGAGGAATTTAAGGTTAAAACTCTATAAAATGCATATAATACGTAAAATATTCAAATTAGAATACTTGTTACAATATTTAGTTGATTAAACAAATTTCCATTTGGAATCTATTTTTATATTCGATGGTTATATTCGTAAAAATATAGATGCATAAACATTATTTAAAATACATTCTGAGTAATATATAAAATATATATTGTATTTAAATAAATTTTATTTTAATGTATTGTGCGTGAAATAAATAATAAATATTGTTTATTTAGCAGCCTATGTATCAACTATCAAATATTTTTAATATATTTAAAAAAAAAAGGATAAAAAGTAATAATCCATCGAGCATTTTGATTACAATTTAACACATTATTTAATTCTAATTCTTATAGCCAAAATTCACGACGTTATATTAACGTTTGTAGAATATGAAATGTTAACAATGTTACGTACGTTGAATTTAAGATGATTCTGTTATTTGAAATTTTGGTACGTTCGTATTATAGTATGTTACATATTGTGAAATACAATTTAAAATTTTTATTGAGTAAAAAGTTCAAATTATTTTTATTTGAGAAATTTGTTATTCGCTTCTAAAAGCGATTCTATAACGATGAAGAAATTGCAGAGAATCGTCAAATTAAGCAACACGTATATATTTTGCGTTTGAAAACGTAAGAGACACTACTATGTGTTCTCAGTTTTCTGGCATAATTAAACTTTATTCGTACATTTTATGCAGTCAAAAGTCTTAGGACATTTCTTAGTTTTTAAATTTCATGCTTATTATGTAATATAATTGTTAATTTATTAACATCACAAATTCCTTGATATATAAAATATTCAGTTTTTTAAATTTTGAAGCAGATATAGCAATTTTAAATTTTAGAAATGTACACGTTATATACAAAAGCAAAAGAAAATCAGATTGAAAGATAATTGAATCAATTACTCTCGATAGACGTAACAGGTGCAGTATATTACGCTCGCCTAAATCCTCATCATACACATTATTTATTTCGTATCGCAGCAAAGAATCAATTCTTGATATATCTAAAAGAAATTTCGAAATAATTCGAAATTTTTTAATAAAATGGAAATCGCTTCGAGTGACATTTGAAAGTCTTGCGTTCAAAATCTTAATAAATGATTAATAGATCTCAATAAGTGACAGATTAAATATTCAATATCTTCCAAATATTATTTTTATTAGTTAAGTGCGTGGTATATAAACTATGAAAATCAAAAGAAGTAAATTAAAAGATACAATCTTAAACACGATATTTATTATTAAATATTTCATGCTAAATAAATTTAAATGAAATACTAGTATTTTTAAACAAATTTCATCGAGATCATTGGGAATCTTTTTATTTTACACATTTTTCTTCGCTTTCTATAGAATGAAGCACATAAATATATTTATAGGTATACACCTCATACTTCGAATTTGCCCCTTGCGCTGGCAATTGGTTCGCGGACCATAACGAGTGACCAAACCGTATACAATAATTCGTTGCTTTCTTTTTTTTTTTGAACTCGTCGGTATGACTGAATAGAAATTATTAAGAAGTAATAAACTTATTTGTTTTGCCTGGGTTACATTTAAAATATATTTAAAACTGAGAAAATGTTGCAATTTGGGACAAGAAATTCTCGACGTGCGTGACACATCATTCCAGCGCAAGAGATTAAAAACTACAGAACATTTTCCAATATATTAACTATAGAAATGAATGAAGTAAGTGTAAACGTATTTATCAAAATTCAGTACCAAACTTTCAATATTTTTATTAACATATTATGTCAACCATTGAAATAAAACATTGAAAATGCTTATAAAATACTGAAATATCACTCATCGACATCCTCTCAGTTTTAAACTCTCAAGTTTAAAAACTAAGAAATTTCGAAATTTCCTAACGCTGAAACTTTGCTCTCAGAAATTTCAAAGCCGAATTACATTATGATACGATTCAAATTTTTCTTCCAATAGATAGTACATACGTAACTCGACGCAACTCGCTGAAACTCTCCGTCACTACTACGTGTGCTCGCTAAACGAAAGAACACATACATATATCATATGTATTTACAGAAAACAGCAATTACGTTGACAAAAAGTAACAATAAAGATTTCGTAAATTGGTGGCACGCGTCGGACGTGAAAGTGGCGTTCGCTGCGGGTCTGAAAAGGTGACATTGGACAGGAATCCCGGTGGGTTGAAAGGGGTGAGGAGGGACGCGCGCATGCAGCCCGCCGCGTCGGTTCCGAGAAAAAGGTGTAGTGCACAGCGAGAGTAGAAGGAAAGGTTCTCGTTTGGCGAACGTTTGGCTGAAAACACAGTGGGACTTCGATGGCGGCGTGTAGGTGATGGTGCTGATGCCTGGTCGTTGGAGGGAAAACGATGGCCAAGGGGACTGCTGCTGGTAAGGAGGAGAAGCGAGAATAAAGGGGTGGGTTACGTGTGAGGTAGAAAACGACACGCTATCAAGCGGGAACACTCGGTCGTGTCGCTGTCGGTGTCTAGACAGCAGGCTACGGGCGCGGGGCTGACTAGCGGCGGAAAATACAGTGCATCATCAACAGATAAGCTGCTTAGCTGCGGCCTTATACCACTGAGTGTTGCTCGGATAGCAGTGAGTTCCGGTGGCTTCTTTTCTCTTCGCTCTCCTTGCTCCTTATTTCGTCTCGGACCTTTATCTTGGCGAGACCGGTTCGTCGCTTGAATATCGCGAAATATTGCGCCAAATAAGCGCGAGAAACGAGAGGCGACCTCGATTTTTTTCCGATCGCCGGCCGGCAATAAAGCCCCGGTAATGTTCGCATTAAGGTTGCGCGCGCGCTGAACGTGCTCTGTATTATCGCCGATTCGTTTCAACGAATCGGATTCTTACGGCTGTAAAGTCTGCGCGGCTCGGTGGGCTGTGCAGAAATCGCGACGAGAAGAGTTTCTATTCCCTGGCTGTTTCGCGTAAATGGCTTTTTATCGCGCTAATGTACCGTTAATGCATCCCCGTCGAAGAACAGATGTAAAAATCTCGTCGCAAAATCCCGCCACACCGTCGGAAATATTTGATATCGATCTTGCAATTAACGATTCGATAACGCCGTTTTTCCGTCGCCTCTGCTCGCTTTTTTGCGGCTTTTATGCCTAGAATACTTGTTCCCCCGCGGTGTTTAGATATTTTTGGCGGCGTCGCGAATTTCTTGCAGCAACGTCCAGCGACAGTTCTTCCGGCTTTGTTGGGCAATTCCCGCGGTGATTCTCGAATTATCTGAAACATCATTGCGGTTCATTAAAGTTTAACGATATCCACCCGATTCAATAACATTCGAAGTTATTACTAAATCCTACAGTACATTTTACAAAAATACGAGATCTATTATACGTGTTAAAAGTACTTTCCTCGTACATAATTAACAATTTGGCTGATTGCGGACCATAACGATTGACCAAACCGTATACATTAATTTGTCGCTTTCTTTTTGAACTCGTTGATATGATATCACTGGATCGAAATTATTAAGAAGTAATAAACTTATCATTTGTTTTGCTTGGGTTACATTTAAATATACTTAAAACTGAGAAAATATTACAATTTTGGAACAAAAAATTCTTGACGTGCGCTTCTACAATTACGATTGACGTTGAACATTTTTCTACTGTTAATTTTGCTATAATTGAGGTCAAATGTTCTGGTAAATTTATAATTTATCTGCATCAGTCAAGATCCACATTATTTCTAGTGTTCTTAATATAAGCCTTTCAATCTGCAGCTTGGGAAATTCGCGGTTCTAGATATCTTACGTCTTGAACCTGAAAGGTTGAAGTGTCGAGCTGTGAAAGCTTAAACTCTGAAGTCCTCGACGTTTGAACTTTTAAATTTGAAGACTCGAATTGTTTCAATTATATACTATCGTAGACTATTAAACGTTACATGTCAGCTTATTTTAAAACTGGCATAAATCACTTTGTTTTAAAATCGAGATGTTCAAGGATTTGCGTTTTAACATGTATAGAAAACTGCTAACTGCCAGTGTAAATAATTTCACATAGATATCAACGAATCGCCATTTTTCTTTGCCATAAACTGACTTGTGTCACTTTCAAAATAAACGGTTCGTACGTCAATGATACTGTACCATCTTATTCATAAAATGAATCTCAAAAAATTCGAGACCTATCATGAATTTTGAGAAATTTGAGTTAGTCTCAAAGCTTCGAAAGTTTAGGCTTCCTATGATATTAGTTTCAAAACTTCAGTTCTTAGATTCAGTCTCAAAGCTTGCAAGACTTAAACTTTATATATCATTATTTATTCCTAATAAATAATACTTCATAAAAATTTTATAAATGATATTATTAGAAATATATATCTCAATCGTTTTAAAATTTGAACATAAACATACTTAAGTCATTTTGCAGAATCCTCAGCCACCTAATTATTATGATATTAATATTTTTTAATGGTATATTAAATTAAGATTAATTTATTAAGATTATTAATGGTATATCAAAGAGATTCATTTGAACTATATTTTATGTTGCAATAATTTATTAATGTACAGTTAGTTATTCACAATAGTGAATACATGTTATGTAAACGAATCTGTGTAATTTTTAGTTAAATGAGTACACGTATATTAAACT
Source organism: Melipona bicolor (assembly GCA_030673865.1). NCBI lineage: Eukaryota > Metazoa > Arthropoda > Insecta > Hymenoptera > Apidae > Melipona > Melipona bicolor. The sequence goes on from JAHYIQ010000019.1 coordinate 3,726,956, forward strand.
CAAAATAAAATTGATATTATTGAATTGCTGAGTAAATAACAGTTAATAAAATTAATTTATTTAACTTAGGAATTTTTAATTTAATTTAATATGAAATTAATCTAGTGTGCTATTTGAGGATTAAATACCTATGTGTGATCTAAACTCACAAATATCTCGATATAAAATCATATATATACATATAAAATCATATATATACATATGTATACAAATTAATAGCTGCAGAAAAAATAATTTCTAAATTTTACACACAATTGTAGAAAATATACAATTTTTCATGACAAAATTCAACTAATTAATTTCCTATTTTGATATAATAAATGCATCATTAAATAATTTAACTCTAAACTGTTACATATTATATATACCATTTATACAATAACACAATTTGAAATAATTATTTAAATAATAAATAATTTTATTCGACTCGATGTGAAACTGCGTTAGTTTATTTAAATAAGTAAATATTTCTTCTTGAAATTATTTGACTATCAAATAAAGCAATTGTTTATTTTATTTTGTATTTTGTATTTGTTTCTGCAAATAATGTCTCAGTTATCTTTAATACCCAGCTGCTGCGATTATTTATTATTTTATATCAATGATATATTTTTTTAGATACGAGATGGTTACCTTTTTTGATAATTTATCAAATTAATTACTAGTAAATTAGTATGTAATGAAGTAATAAACAAAAGTAATAAATTAGTAGAAACGATTTATTATTTCAAATAAAATTTGATATACCTACATAATAATAAATGAAAATAATAACTTAGTAGAAATGAACTCATTATTTCGAACTTTCATTATAAATAAAACTTACCTAATTCACGAGACATTTTTTTTTTTTTTTTTAGCAATATGAATTGAATTTCAGACAAAAATATATCAGCCCTTTGAATTAATTAATACGAAAATGTTGAATTAATGTATGTATTTTACATTCTTTGTGATTGAAATTAATTGCAAAATAAAATTAAATTAAAAATTCCAAAAATAGTTGAAAATTTAAAATACTAAATTGCTACGGCCCTGAACGTCTCATAACACAGTTAACAGCCAAGAGTTAAAACTGCAATTTTCAGTTGCAGCCTGGCATCTCCTTTTCGGTAATATTACCAAGAATGTTGCACTCGTAAATGCATGTTCGGTATAATGCCTCATTCTATGTGAAAATATCGAAGGAGAATCACCTATCTAGAACTTGAATAACGACGATTCCTTGGGAGTAATTCGCTGGATTATGACGCGTGCTATCTAAGCGTTTTCCACGGATATTATCATCGAAGAAAGATAAAATAGGTTACTCGAGAAAATTTTATGGCTTCATCCGCAGATGAGGTTATAGAGTAAGAATAATTGAACTTATTTTTGGCAAGTATTCTGCCGGATACTGCAAAACCGATATATCGAATTGGTAGAGGAAATGGTGATAAAATCTTCCAAGTATTAAATTTAATTTAATAACCTAAATTACTCTAAATTTCATATGTAGGTAAATTAATAAGATGATACATACATGTTAAAAAAGAAAACAATTTAATTGAATTTTAGATATGAAATTAAGTAATTTTAGAAGCTTGAATAAAAAATGAAAGTAAGAATAATCGCAGAAAGTTATTCTCCGACAGATCAATAAATTGAATTCTATTCTTTATAACATTAATTATTTTTATAAATTCTTTATCTATTCTTTGTTATGAAATTTTCTTATGAATAACGCGTTGTTTTTTAAGTAAGATATGTACTTATAATTCAACAAATAAGACATTTAATGTTGTTACGTTAAATAGTCTAATATATACAGAGTACGATAGAATAAAAGGTACCAGCGGACATGATTCCTCACAAAACAAAAATAAAAAATAAATATAGAATAAAATATTTTTTAATTTGAGGAATTTCAGGGCTTGAAGTTAATTAATTCTATACACGACAGAGTAGAGGACGTGCTATTTTACGTGCGGAAATAACGAAAAAATGTAGAATAAAATTTTTGTGCAAGATGCTTCATTTTCGAGAGGATCGAGTTTGAGAATTTACCAAGCCAATCTTTAATGAAACATATTCAAAGTCTATTTTCTTGAAAATGAGGCTTTAAATGAAAAAATTTCATTCTACACTTTTTACTTATTTTTGCGCGTTGGGTCATTTATGCTTATTACTAACAACTGTTTTAAGTAAATTTCTAGGTAAATTTCGCCGGCTTGCCATTTTTTTTTAAAAACAACGTTTTTTTTTAAAGTAACAGAAACTCTAATTTTTTAAATCTCTTTGGATTAATTTCTTGTTTCAGTGATAAAACGACCTCCCATTAAAGAAATCTTTTATTAAAGAAACCATAGCAAAATAGTCAAAATTGAGAAAAATCGCGAAACTACTTAATTTTAATTCACTTAATTTTAATTTACTTAGTTATCTAAATTTGCTAAAATTTCTAAATTTAACTTAATTTTCCGACATTTAATAAAAATATCTTTCTCTACGTAGTTAATAAAGAAAGAACGTGACATAATTTGCCTCTAAAATATCTTTCTCACAAATATAAACTCAATTTTTGGTATATAAAGTTCTAAATAATCAGCAAGAAACTCTAATACTTCTGATTATGTAACGCGAATTTAAAATCGAGAATAATAATATATAGTTATATGCAGTGTCATACAATACCAAGAATGATAGTTTTAGGTGCGAAATAGTTTTTGCCAAGTAGCGAAACTAATTATAATAACCGATATTTAACAAGCTTTTGATAATATTCCGTCTTTTGCATAAATAATACTCACCGTGAAAGCACGAACCAAACGTTCAAATTGGACACTACGTTACTAACAATAGGCGAACGAACGTATTTTATGAACGTATTTTATTTTCATACAAACTCTCGTTTAAAATTCTTGTTTGAAAACAATTGTGTGAATTTTATTTGAAACGAGGAGAAAAAAGTGATTATTTATTACTTTTATTTTAAAAATTACGCAGGAGAGGTAACTCTATCTTGCTTTTGTTCAAATTAAATACATCATTTGCAAATTAATCTTTCGTTTTGATTAATTCACAGTTAATCCGAGCACCATGCTTTGTTTCGCGAATATTTTTCCAAGTAGAATCAAGAATTATTTGTCAAAATAAGTATAGAGTGCAAAGTGAAATAAAGGATAATTTGAATTGATGGCCACATCAGTGAAATCTCTGTCTGGAATCTATTTTAGTAGAATAATGCAATAAATTAAAGTAAGCGAAGCATATTGCGACAGTTGATAAAATTTCCCAAATTTAACGTATTCTACTATTGCCTGTGATCTTTATGATACTATTTGAAAGATAATTTAGTGCGTAGCTAAGATTCTTAAAGTTTTGTATTTCATTATTATTCTTATTTTAATAGACAAAAGGGAACTTTAAAAAAACTTTTAATATTAAATTTGATCGGAATGTCATACATACAGTGAAGAACATAATTGAACCGATAACGATGAAAAATTATCAATAATTGAAATTGTTATAACTTTGTAAAACGAAATTATATAACAATTCATTTGATTTTATTTTAAAGCATAGAATCTCTTTTTTGACAAACCAGAATTCTTCCTTGTTTAAAGATGATTTTACATCATGTAATAAGTGTGAAAATGAGAAGATTTTTCTTTCGAAAATTGTAAAAATTTAAACATCTCTAAAAATATAGAAACATTTTTTTTGTGACTGAATCCACTATGATTTCAAAGAATAAAGTCTCTACTTTATAACGAGCCTTTAAAATTTGTTATACAATTTTTTTTCAGCATTTTATTGAACTTTGAATCCAGAATTAAATAACAAAAATTCAAAAAATTCTATTATTTTGTTACTTAATCTTAATATTCAAACTTCAGTAAAATGGTGAAAAAAAAAGTGTAAAAATAAAATAATGGTAAGTTTTTAAATGGTAGTAAGTTGTAAGATCATTTTATAGAAAAAATTTCAACCTTCAAAATCATCTTAGATTTAGTCAGAAAAAATTCTTATGTTGATTCTAGAAGTAAGTTTGAATTTTTATAATTTTCAAGAAAAAAGTATTTTTATTTTCTCATTCGCTGTACGATGTAAAGTCACTTTTAGAAAAAACGAACTCAAGGCTATGAAAGTAGAGGCTCTTAAACTTTAAAATGAGACCAAGAGCATTACTACATCACTTCTTCTTTTAGGAAGCAGTGATATATAGTTCAAGCTATATAGTTCATTATATAGCTATAATAGTTCAAATTATTGATAATTTTTCATCGTTATTGGTTCAATTAATATATTTCACTGTATAAATAAAATTTCATTCATATTTATTCTGTTCAAACAGAAGATATTTATTATAGTTAAAAAAATATTACGTAGCAGAATTAATATTGAAATACCTTACTCGTCTGAATTTTGCTCGATAAGATATTTTTTTACCTTTAATTACTTTAACATTATAACATAACTGACTCAAGTGAATTTATTATCAGTTATTTGATATATCATCTCCTTACTATTTTCATTTCAAATTTATATACTCTTCCGTTCAAAAGTCTTAGGACATCTTTTATTTTTGATATTCAATATTTATTGTGAATTATCGTGTATGCATATTTTATAGTACACTATAATACGACATATTATTGTAATAATAATAATAATACAATAATACAATATATGTGTACAATATATAATAATACAATATAATATTAAGAGTATTGCATAAAGTATGTTTTTTACTTGTATTGTATATTGCATATTGTGTATACAATTTATACTTTTATATTGTGTAATTTATATTATAAATATTGTATTTATTACATATAACTTGTAATTTTATATTTATTGTACTATTTTTATTATACAAATGTAGTACTTGTCCTGAGATTTCTGAATGGGCGTGTATCTATAAATTAATGATTAAACAATAGTTTTTTGATGAATAAGTATGCAATCGTGAAATTTACTTCTGTTGAAGTATTATAACTTTTTATAGAAATTACATAAGAATCAGAATGGTGTACATGGTTACTATAGGGTTAATATAGAGGGTAAATTATGTAACTTGATGATTTTAAATATCTTTCTTAGTTTTCAAAAATATGAAAAACTATCAATAAAAATTGTTTAGTACAGAAGCAACCTTCGCAAGCAACGAAGATGTCCAAAGTGATCAAGTCACCCTGTATAAACCGATCATAGGGCCATTCCTTATAAAAAGATACTTATAAAAAAATATAGAAGAAAAAATTTTTTGATTTGAAAATTTATCAAGTCAATTGATTGCAAGACTTGAAGTTAATTAATTCTAGACATGACAGAATGTCATTTAGGTTACTTCACGTGCGGAATTAAGTAAAAAAGTGTACAATAAAGATTGTTACGTAAGATGCTTCGTTTTCGAAAAAATCAAATTTGACAATTTACCAAAGTAGTCTTTAACGAAACATATTCAAAGTCTGCTTTGTTAGAAATGAAACTTCAAATGAAAAAGTTTCATTCTACTATTTTTGCACCTGTTAATTATTCTTTCCCATCACGTCTAGAATTAGTTAAATTCAAGTATACTTCATGAATCTTCAATTTTCTCGCGAACGAAGCCTTTAACCTTTTGCGCTGGAATGATGTGCCACGCACGTTGAGAATTTTTTGTCCCAAAATTGCAATATTCTCTCAGTTTTAAGTATATTTAAATAACCCAGGCAAAACAAATAATAAATTTATTACTTCTCAATAATTTCAATCCAGTGATATCATACCGACGAGTTCAAAAGGAAAAGAAAGCGACGAATTATTATATACGGTTTGGTCAGTCGTTATGGTCCGCAATCAGTTGCGAGCGCAAAAGGTTAAATCAACAAATTTCATTTTTATATATTATTTTTCTTATTTCTATATTTCTATATCTTATTTCTTATTTCCATATTTTTTATAATTTTTTCTTATTTCTTCGTCAGAAGTTGTCTTTTGCTTGTTGTATATATTATACATATTATTGTGCATCGTGTATATGTAATAATACAATTCCTTCTGAAAAGATCAGACACTTTTCTATCTTCGATCGCGTTAAAACTGACTCGGGTAGATTCGAATCACTTTGCAGATAAAAGTTTCGATATTTGCTATAAACACGATAAAGACTGAAATGCACGATATAAATCGTCCACGAAAATGAAATCAACACGTCAATAAAGCACATCAGACGAGTCGACAAACCGTTCCGCGAGAGAAACGGCACCGGAAGAATCTGTAATCGTTTGTACGAGAATTTTAACGTAAAAGAAATCAAAAGACGTTTCGACGTTCGATAAGGATCACATCGATATGCACGGAAGAGCGCTGCGCGCGAACGTATATAAAAGTTTTGGAAGGCCTCTTGCTGCGTCCCGCCACTGGGCAAAGTTTGCCGCGGCTGCGAGCCGTTGGAACGAAGTCGGGAACGAAGTCGGGAACGAAGGATTTATTGCCGGCGAATGCTTATTGGCTCGGCGTCGCGAAATGATACAAGGTGTACTCACTTTGCACGGCAAACATTGAGGATACACGCGGAGGAGTTTTGAAAGGAGTTGAGCCGAAGGCGGAGAAACGAACATGGATATTGGGAGTGTCAGCTCGAGAAAATATCGCTAAACTAGAAAATTCGTTGGTGCGGATTCTCCGGCCGAGTTGCGCTTATCGGCAGACACAGAGTTGGGCGATATTTTTGCGATTTTTAAATACTTTAAACTTTAAGTATTGTAAATATTGTTTAATATTTTACATTTAAAATATTTTACATTTCGCTCGGCTTGAATAAAACAATATAATAATAATGATATATATCGGCAAACGGAAAATATTTTCATTTTGACGATTTAAATAAAATATTTTCGTTTTAATAATCTGAAAGATTAAATATGTAAGATGAAGTATTTCAATTCAGTAATCTATACTAAGAATAAAATAAGAAATATAAATAATAAAAATAAAGTAAAATACTTTTAATCTCTCTTAAAGCGTTTGGGTCATCCCATAATAATGCGCTTTTCTCAACTCATTCTTTGACGTAAGTCGAATTTCTATCGTTGAGGTATTATAAAGAAATTTAGATCAGAATAAGTTTTAAATATATTGGTGATAAAAGATATTTCTGATAATGTTCAATGTTTCCTTTTCTTGTGTTATTTTAAAACTCTTAGAAACTGCAGAATGATATAATATTTCTTGTCTTAGTAATGATTCAAATAAAAAACAGTTCTTACATTTAATTAATATGATACATTTTTATGAATAGAAAAATTACCGCGATTTCCAGTAATATAAAAGGAGATTAGCAAATTATTTATACTCGTAAATATATCGAATCATCATTTTTAGCAGTAATATTTAAAACAAAGAAAAGAGATTAAGATATTTTCAATAAAATGCTATTTTAAAGTACCAAATAAAATATTTTATTTTCAAACTTTATACACATACCTTAAAATAAATAGGATTATGTACTATTTACTACTTATATAGTATTTTACTTAGCTCTTCCATTCAGATACACAAGGACAAAATTAATTAAATTAAAGAGAGCTCTTCTATTTAGGTATATGCAGTGAAGTAGATAATATACCTTAAAATATAATAATAGGATTATTTACTATTTATTACTTAAATAGTATTTTACTTAGCTCTTCCATTCAGATACACAAGGACAAAATTAATTAAATTAAAGAGTGTTCTGCAGAAAATGTACAAAAAATTCGCTCAGAACAGAAATTTTAGAAATTGCAGTCGACCGAAGAAATTCCTTTTATTCGAAACTTACTCTTTTCGAGAAAATCAAATTTGAAAATCAGTTTGAATTTGATTTCAATATCGACCGAGTACCAGTAAATTCATTAAGGAGAACATAAGTGAATATTAAACTATTTTTTGTTAATATTCATCTAAGGATGAAAATAATATATAAACAAAAAGCTAATCGAGTCAAAAAAACGTTTTACAAAAAATTTATTTGAAATCGAAATTTTAGATTGATCGAAAAAATTTCTTTTGTTCTCGAGTGAATCAAAATTAAAAATCTTTTCGTTTGAAGAAAACGAAACGTAAGTGAGCAATAAACATATTAAAAAACTGCTTCTGCTAATATTCACTTGAGTGCGAAGATGAAATTAAGAAAAAGCTAGTCAAATTAACACTCGTAGCGCCGGAGCCGCTTTAAGGCATAATACGTGGACTGACGCTAAAGCCCAAATGCGTTTTCACATATATATACATATTTCTACAGAAAAAAATATGTATCTCTGGAACTGCGCGTGTTGCAAAGCTATATATGATTACAGTTTCTGTCTTTTTAATGTGTTTATTTATTTCGTGTCACTGAATATTGATTCTTATCAGTTCTTATGAAATTTATTTTTACTTTATTACGTAGTTTCTTACAATTTGGTAAAACAGTGGATGTAGAGAGAGTGACGAAGAAATATAGTGCAAATGATCTGTCGTGCAATGAAGATTTTTCTAACGATGAAAGTGACGATTCTGAAAGTTCTAAAAAATTTATTTATTAAAAGAATTTAGAAAAAGATATAAATCCGATAATTAGTAGTAAATCGGAATTACAAAACTCGTAAATTAGGTATGAAGCTATAAATTACAAAACTTGTTTAGGTATAAAGTTTCCCCAAAATAGTCAAAAGACTGGAAAGAAAAGTTTTGCAAAAAAATTCGCTCGAAACGAATATGTCCTGAAATTTTCAAGCAGAGATGTGTAACTTCCGATCTCACTCTGCAGCGAGAGATGAATTTGTAATTGGTAAGTATCGAAGTCGTTACACAACTGCTTGGTATTCGTCGATTGTTAAAACCAACGCTGATGACAAACAGTCAGGTAAACAATTTACCGCGATATTGCGTTGTTCGACGATTGATTGAGAAGAAAAGCTCGGGATAAATAAATTTCCCACACGCGGAGTTCAGAAATTACGTGGCTATTACTCCGCAATTCGGCTCCATTATGGCCGATCCGATCCGAGATCTCCGCCAATTAATCGGGTCATCTGTAATTGTCACGTCCAAGGAGCTACGTACGTGAAGTCACCATTATTACGTGCGTACAGCATACCCACTTGCGTATACGCGGCGCGCGGATGTCATCGTTGAAACAAAAGCAGCTTCGCAGCTAGATCCGGGACAACGACTACGTTCCTCTCTTCCATCTTTAGGAGGAGGAACTGCGTAATCAGGAATCTCTGGGCTGGAACGCGTGTACATGCATGGTGGCTCGTATTCACGGCTCGAATAAAGCCAACGAGTGGTTTGCGTGTACAATGCTGGATAAAGTAAATGTACGGTGCTAGATAAAAACTATTTAATAAATATGCAGGGCGAGTCACCTAAAACCGAAGGTTGAAATATCTTTGAAACGATTAGTTATATCAAAAATATGTTTTAGACAAAAATGAAATAGTTTCTAGAGCGTTAATCGACATAATTGGTATTTTTTTATGGTTTATTTATAAAATATGGTATATTTTTAATGTTGATAGAAGACGTTTAAATGTCAAAGTTTGCCCTTTCGAATGAATTTTTTTAATACGTTTCGATTCGATTCAGCTCGTCGAATTTCGATTTTGAACAACAATCACGCTGCATTATTTTAAAGTTGACATGATTTAATACTTTTTTATAGAGAATGACGAGTTGAATCGAATAACGTAAAAATATACAATTTTACTTAAAAAAAAGAAAAAGAAAACAAATTGACTTTCAAATACTTTCTATGTTGAAAAATATCAATTACATCAATTAATTTTGAAACCGTTCAATTTTTGTTTAAAAAATTTTTGTTTTGTTAAAATATTTCTTGATACAATTAATCGTTGTTTCAATTTCTAGTCTTAAATGACTCAATATAAAGCGTATTTGAAATGAAATATAAAAACATTTGCAAACACTTACATTTAATTTTGAATAATTACGATTAATTTTAAATAATTATTAAATATTTGAGATATTTATAATAAATTTCACAAGTATATTCATTCGTGTATTTCAATTGTATAATTGAATTACGAAATTATTCAGTATATAGTTACAAGAATAACGTTATTATTAATGTTATTATATAATCAATTACTGAATTACAATTATGTGTTTGTATATTATTTAAAATTCTTCACCTCTTTCATCTTTGAAACTTTCTTATTTTCGTCATTGTAATAAAGGAGTAATAAATCTTTGTAATTACTTTTGTATTTTACATCCAGCATTGGTAACAAAAATAAAATTCAATAAATATGTCAGAAATGATCCAACGATCCCACAAAAATTAAACAGCAAACGTGTATTAAATTAAAATCGAAAATCCATTTAATACACGAAGATAAAATATTATTTCAAACAATAAATAGCAAATGATCTGTCTCACTTTGAATCATATGAAAATAGTATATTTTATTCGTTGGGAAAGGTTTTTGAAATAATATTTGAAATTATATTTAATTGGAGGATAATGAAACTTCTATTTAAAATATTTATTTTATTTTATTTTCTGTCTTGTCAACAAACAATATTAGAAGCTTTAGAAGAAATAACAACTCTAGGTGTACAAACCAATCCTCTTTATGTTTGCAAAACGGAGTAAACGTGATAATTGTTGCAATACTTAAGTGATTGATGATTCTCGAATTTAATATATTTTTAAAAAATTATTTTTTGAAATGCTTTAGTTTCTCTAACCAAAGTGATGAAAAAGCAAATTTATTTACTTAAAAAAATTAATAAATTTTTCAAACATTGCCATTTTCTGCACTTTAATATTATTCCTCTCCTCAATCTATTTTTCTTATTTAAACCAAACTGAAAATATTTTATCTCATGCTTTAGATTATCCAAAGAAAAAGTATTTCACTTGCCGAAAAATCTTACTTTCTATTTAAAATAGTATTCTGCTTGAATTGCAGAATTTGACAAAATTTTGCTCTAGCTCCGTGCACCATTGCCGAGGTATCTTTGTTATCCTCCCCAACCACCGTAACTGCAATCATTCACAAGTGTCCAAATACTTGTGCTCGGTGAATGCACGTTGCACACGCACGTGTACGAACATAGACGAGAACTCGATCAAGCGCGTGAAGAGTGAAATGATCGGATGTGAGAAGCGCGAGAGAGGGTTGGAGACAAGCGGGCGCAACAGTCTCTCGCGACTAGGGGGTGGGTAGGTAGGAGAGAGCGACAAGTTCTCGGCGGAGAGAAGTTGGTTGGTCGTAAACGGCAGGAGGGAGAGACAGGTGGCATCAAATTATTGCAAACAATTACGTTTAATGAGAAGGTTAACGCTGCCGGTCGGGGTGGGTGGCGCGAACGTGGATGCAAATGTGCCGACGCCGAGTAATTAGCAAACAGAGAGTAGTCCTCAGCTGGCATCCTCCTTCGCCCCCATCCTCCTTTCCTCGTCCCTCTCTCGTTCAACGGACGCCATCTCCGGCAACGACGTTTCAAAATGTGCAAGGCGAATCGACCGACTTCTCCCCTGGTTTCCTTACGCGTCTACATGTGTTTACACGTGTGTGCGTGAACGGGAATGATGCACGCGACGCCTCTGTCTCGCGGATATTTGTGCAGGCTCCTTTCGAAGCTGAAGTCTCTCTCTACTGTCACGCCCCTTGAGATTCTTTAGGAAATGTCACCTGCAACAACGAACATTCTCCCTTGTCCAAATCTTTATATATTTTGGAAAGTATACAGGCTGGATCGCTTGAATTTAAATCTAAATAACTTTGTTGCTTTTAGATGAACTTTGTTAATAAAAGTTATTCTTTACTAAGGGGTCCATGATATGGCAGTGATGATTGTTTTTTTTGTAGGTATCGTATAAAAGACAGGGAAAGGACCTGCTACTTTTATAATGAACATGTTATTTTTAGTTTTAGAATTAGTTCATATATTGATTGTGTCGTTCCGTTTAGATCATTAGAAATCTGAATGAATTACAATTAACGAATTAATTTGTAAATTGAAGTTTGTGATTCGTGCCTTGAGATAAAAATATATATTACACATTCATCAATGGCAATTATATGCTTATGTTCAAGCCATGAACAGTCATAACTTTCGAGTATCGAAAACAAAATTGCGAGAGCGAAAAATATAATTTTATAAATTATATAACTGTAATATACATAATAGAAATGAAATTACAATATAATAATAATTATAATATATAACGTGAATATAATATTTAATATATTATAAATATGAATAATATGAATTTTTTTAGTGTTTTGTAATGTTATGATAATGCTATTCAGATTTTCGTTAGAATCGCTAAAAACAATCAACTTTTATCGAAAAATGTACGTAAATGTATACTTGCACTTGCATACTAAACGCAAATAAATGTGAACCGTAAACGGATGTCACTTGTGTCCAACAGAGGAACTTTGACTACGTACCGTATCTAATGTGTCCAACTGACTCCTATTGTCAAAGTTACACGTCCTTTTTCGTTTTCCAAAAAGGAAACTACAAGGCCGTTACCTGTTTCTCAGGGAGTGAATGACGAGTAAACATTTTTCACCTATTTCTGATACCTTGATCTTCAACCTAATTTCGGCACCAAATGATTGAGACATCGGTTACAGCAAATTTTCAGCAAAGCTAAGCCGACAGTTAGTTTGTGAGATATGGTTTTAAAAAATACGTATCGATTTACGAAAAGTATTAAAAATTGTTAAATCGGAAATTTTTAATATTTTGAATCGAAAATTTTTTATTTCTGTTCTAACAACGAATTTGAACTCTTAATGAATATAGATTTTTTTTTTTTACATAGAAATCTATTCTTGGCTCAACTTAGAAATTCGTTGTGATTAGTGTGTCATCATTAAATTGTGGATTTTTATGCAAGTTTGTATTTTTGGGAACATAATTGAAAAATTATTTTGTAAGTATTTACAAATATTAAAGATATTTTTTACAATTTTTCACATTATGTACATTCTGTGCAATTTTTTACTTAAATTTAAAATTTCCTACGAATACATGAAAATCCGCAGTTCGCTTATCATAAGCTTGATATCAAATTCAGAGTTTTAAAAAATTCAGAGAAACGGGCAATTTTTTTCGATTACTCTTCGCTAGATACAAAAGACACCTGAAAATCATATTCGAAATAAAAGTTAATTATTTGGAAATAATAGAAAATCTAGTATGTCAAGAAAATGACTGATAGTATTCCACTATTTTTGAAAGAAACGGGAAAATATAAATTCATGCAAATCAAAAACTCTTCCAGATACAGATTACTCTGGAATATTACACGAATGTGGCGAACTTAAAGAAATTGTTGAGAATGGTTTCCTTCTGCAGTAATACATGTTCCAAAAATAATCGAAAATGTTTAAAAATTTTTAGCGTATTTAACAAATGAGAATTCAAAAAATTTAGAAAGAGCGTCTCTATCCTTGAAAACAAGAATTTTCAAACCTGCGTTACCAATTCTTTTTCTGTTTCTAGACAATAGTCTATTTTTTCGACATTCTGCATAATAAGAAACACTCGAAACATTGACTTGATGCGAATTGCATCTTTCGAGATGTTTGATCGATCGCCATGGAAAAGGAATATTGCGCGATAAAAGCGCGAGTGCGATCAGATTTTCGCAGCGTTTTGACTCTGACAGGAAATGTAATAGAGACTTGCTGTGCCGAAAACTCGCAGTAGGAAAGATACGATGATTTACTTTCTGTGGAAGAAAGCCAGAAGAAACTGAAACGCGGAACCACTATTCTTAGTATTCGTGCTGCAACTTCATTTTTATGTATGTTTCAACTAAATATATCGGCCAAATGATTTTTAGTTCGAAAATTCTGAGATTTGACTTCGGTTAGTCTGCGGAGTTTTATTCAAATTCAAACTTTCATATTTTATGCAAATTAAGGTCTGTAGTTTACATAATGTAGTAGAATTACTTCATTTTTATGTATATTTCAACTAAATATAGTTATATATAGTTAGATATAGTTTCATAATGTAGTAGAATTGACACCATATCAATCCTTTCCATCAGAACAATAATATTTAGTATCCGAACTACTTTGTTTCTTGTATTCGAATAGAATTTACTTACCAGTAACTAATGCTTTTTCTTGTATTAAATTTTTGTATTATCATACATATTATTATATTGTATGACGTGTTTATCACGACTGCGAAAAGAATTCACTAATTTATAAAGATACAAATTTTTATTAAAAATTTTTATTAAAATATTATATGTAATATATAACACACACATATATATATATATATTTTTTTTTAATTTATCGAATTTTTATTTACTACTCTAGCTGGGTCATCTAGCAAATAAGATGTATGATTAAATAACACCAGAGAAGATAACGCTCTGTGGCGATTTTTCAGAAAATTATTATATTTAATTTTAAATATAATTCCGTGTTTAATTTCGTAATAAATCAACATTTCATGAGTAACGAAAATCTCTCAATTTTCTCATGATGAAAACACAAAATCTTCTTAAATGTTAAAATATTAAATCGTAATTAATGAAGAAATTCAACAATTCAAGTTATATTTAAAAAACTAAATTATTTAGCAGCTGAAAAAGATTTTTTGAACTCCAAAGTATCGAAATTTTTTTATATTCGTTCTTAAGTATCAAAATAAGCGATTTTTTACTCTCTGAAAATTCTACTATAGTTGCATATTTTGTCACGCGAAGGATTTTATTCAAAAACAATATCGTGATAGTTATTAAGTAGCTTCGAGGCTTAATGACTATATTTCATTTTAAATAATATTTATCTTATATTTTTTTCTTACTATATTTTATATTTTATATTTTATTTTGTATATTTTATGTTCGGGTGAGTTTCCATGCTACAATACCTACGGTCTGGGTACAGGCACGTACGGGAAAATTTATTGCCTTTGAGTACCCTTAGCAGGCCGTGTCGCCCAAAACACTGGCCACATGGCTTCTAAGAAGACGAGACACTCGACCGTGGATTGAAGCATGGCGCCAACTTTCCCGAACACGTGAGAAAACACGGCCCAGCGAGATCACCCAGGACGGCGACGGATATCTGGCCCTTCGTGCCCCACCCTGGACCCTGGACCGCGATTTCCCGAAGCCGAAGGAGGGGGAACCGAGAAGACGTTCGGGCTTTCCTTCGGCTTCCAAATTAGAATCATTTTGACTTCCGACCAATAAAATTACTCTCTTGCGATAAAGTTACTACGAGGGCACAAGCCCCTAATACTCAGCGTGCAAAATATACAGTCCACATTTATTTTCTACACTCGATCTCGTCTCGCTAATCACGCGCGCGAACATTTTATATTTATATAAGTACGACATAAATTTATATTATATACATATTGTATTTTATCTTGCCCTCGTTATTTAATGACACAATGATATTTCCATTCCATTATATGCACTGTACAGTAATTCTTATGAGAAATGATTACTTATATGATTTACATAACAGTATCTCTAAAATGATCAAATGTGTAACATATTTATGCGACTCGATTTGAATCACATCGTAATTGATCGTCTGCAAAATTTCTCTCAATACTACTTGGGAGTAGTATTTCTCTACAACACTACTGTTGAACGATTGGAGGGAACATTGATAGTCTGCCTGGACCGTTTTTATTTCATTCATAATTTTCTTTCTTTCTCGTAAAAGATTACCAATTGCATTTTACGATCTGTGTACAATGCTTGAAATTTTTCAATGCAATATTCTACAATACTTTGCAGATCCGACATCCGCTGTTTCCGACATTTCTGAAAGTTCTCGATTCCATGGCACTATTTATAACAAAAATTAAATTGAATATTTTGTTTCAGACAAATACATGGTTGCTCCTTGTATTATAATTTGGCACTTTTTGTCTACTTTGTGTTAGATTTATTAGATTTAAGAAATTATATTTTTGATTTATTCGATATAATTAGATTTCTGTCTACATCAGATATTGATTGACGTACATAGATAGTCTATAAAAGAGAAAAAAAAAAGAGGAAGTGACCTGTGTTATCAACAGAAATAAGAAAAAAGATTATCGTATGCTGAATTGATATTAGTAATGTATACAGAGGTATTCGATGAAAAATAAACGATATTTTAAACTGTTCCAAACTTCATGAAATAAAATCGTATATAAGTCCAGCTAAGATAGTTAATGAAATCTCTATTATATTAATCTCGAGTTCTCTTTTCCGAAAATGTTTTTACATCGTGCATCATGACTCTATAAAAATTTCAGTGCCTCCAAAGTGACTGGAAAATGTTTTTCATGACTAGATTGAAGTTTTTCTTTTACATTAACTTTTCAAAGTTTACTCCACGATTTTTCTTCGCCATTTTATTAAACCTTAAATATCAGAGATAAACGATAAAAATTCAAGAAATCCTATTTCGCCTAATGTTCGAGATTGAATAAAATAAAGAAAAAGAATCCTATAGCAAGTTTTAAGATTGTCGTAAAAAGAAAAGATTTTGATCTTCAAGATCATGGTAAGGTCAAACATGAGGAAAATTTTTTTAATATTTTCGAAAGCATGCAGCAGTTTCAATAACAAAAGTATCTTTGCTTACTCTTCTGCTTGCTACATAACGTGAAAAGAAGTGATCTGGAGCTGTCAAAATGGCAACTTTACGTTTTCGAAAAGAGGTCAATTGGATTGTTATACGACTTTCTTTCATGAAATTGTAACAACATTTCATCGATTGTGTAAATATTTTCGTCTACTTCAGTGTGGATCATCTGAAACTCAACAGAAACAGAAAAAATAACATTGACTATCTCATCCTAATTTTTTCTACAATTTTGCTTGCAAATAACGACATACGTAACATACATAACACACAGGTGTCATACTTAAACTGACAGGTGTCCTAGAAGTATAAGACACTCAATTAGGCACTTCATTCGCTCTCTAAACCTAACCTAAATCCCAACATAACTTCAAAAAACTTAAACGAAATTATTATAATCACAGATATCATAGACCGATAAACTCACTAACTCCACCATTTCTTGAATAATAAAAATTATGATGCTTAATTAATAACTACTAATCGGTAACTCATTATAACTATAGGGTGGTCATTGAAAGATAGGGCGGTCACTAAAAGACTGAATGATATAAAACAAAAATAACTTTTACAAGCACGTTTTAAAAATTTTTTATTATTATATTTGGAAATATAATTAACGAATTTTTTCAGTTTTTTTTTCATAACCTACAAAAAAAGAAAATAAAGAATATTGAAAATGTACAAGTTATGATTTTTTCAAACCCTTCAGTTTTTCAGTGGCTACCCTATAGTAACATAGTCAGGCTTAAAGTCACTGCAACTAGTCACTGCTGAGACAAGATACGATACAATTTTAATTGCAAAAGCTCATTAAACAAGCTACAACAATGATTAAATAACAAAACTTGCACCAAGCTTGCACCAAAGTCCTCGATTCTTACCCGACTCGATAAAACACGTTATCGGCGCGTTATATATTTCCTCGTGTCTTGCGCGTATCGATTGCAAGTACGTCGTTAAGGGTTAACGCGACGTCATCATCGCGATCTATTGAGCATTTTCGAGAGGAATGTTTTGACATGACAGTTGTCACGGGCAATCGGTGGCCCGTCGGTGAACAGGATTCTCGCGTACGTGTGCATAACGTAGTTGTAGGTCCGTCAACAGGATGTCTGCGTGAGGATAGTTGTTGTTACAGTGACAGTTCGTGACGTGACTGCACGGCTGGATCAGAAATCACGTGCAAATCTGCCGTTCGAAGCACACACCCTTCCCAAGTATGTCAGCCTAGTGTTATCGATGCGTCTGAGCAATAGGTGTACACGCTTCCAGAACGAGCCGCCGCCACGCGTGATTCTTGTTATTCAGATCGCTACGACGATTCCTGCTGTCCCTCGTCGATTGACAAACGATCGTAATTAACGCTTTGATTACGGCAGACTTTGAGACGTACCAATATACGATAGGAATTCAGTTACGACTTACACCGAGAACGGCGAAATTTTTCGTTAGGCGTGCATTTCTGAGAAAATATATTGAAATAATCGAAACACTGAATTCCACTACATTAAACCAATATTATTTATTTATTTGTTTTCTGCGTTGAATCGTTAGTGCACATACTAAAAATTTAATATTAACATTAAGCTTTTTATAACAATCGTCAAGAAGATTTATAAATATTCGTTAGGGATGTATGTAACAGTCACTAAGGAGATAAACACACAATTGTTGTCAAGTAATTAAAAAAGAGAGTGTGAGCATGACGATTAGTTAAGTTGATTCGTTGTAATTTACATTGTACAAGAATATATATTTTGTTGCATACATCTTATTTAATACAAGTTCTAAAGATAAAGTACGTAGTTATTCTTTCTCTTTGTAGTACGATGATTGTACCAAGTTATCAAACAATTACATCGTATCTATAAAATATGAATATACACAACACGAATCATTTGTTGTATAACATTTGCATGTACTTTTTCTGACCATTTTATTATCCCAATTTTTCATTTTAAGGATATAAAAAAAGAAAAACTGTAAAATAAACATATTTAAATAATATATGACTAACGGAATATGTAATTGTTGAATTCACTTACGTCTGGTTCAAATGAGATTTGTTGGAATTATGCTCTCTTACCAAGATTTTTGAAAATCACGTTTTCGTAGTCTAATCTTTACGAAAGTATGTTTGTTCTTAAAGGCAGAGTTTTGAATAGAGTGGTTTCTTTTTGAGTTTTGTTTGGGATTTTTCGACACTGTGAGACACTTTTCGGACGCGCAGTTGCTGAATTCTAATGATCTCACGTTTCTTATTTTAGTAACATTAGTTTTGTATAAAATACTGTGTTATCTTCAGTTTCACTTGTAAACTAAACAACATTGTCACATGATCTGCATGATTCTTTATTTACAAAAGTTTTATTGCCTGCTGTACTTCGATGTTTTTTCTTTAATTTGAAATAACAGAACACGATCTCGTTCAAAATTGACGTGGAATCGTGAAAATGTCAAAATTTTAAGTCGGATGCGACACCGATCCATTTATCCAATCAGTTTGAAATTTTCCACGCATCATTCTTACATCGTGTCACTGTTTAGAACATAAGGATCATCCTAGTGTACAATTAATCAATAAAGATTTTTTAGTGATAATATTCAGTACTGATTGCAGTGTATAATCATTTGTATTTTAGAATGTTGTATAAGTTTCTATCCAGTAATTTTGTAATTGTTTAACTTCATATATCTGGAGAAAAAGACACGAAAATTTATTTAAAATATAAATTTAAAATATAAGACTTATGTTCTACTAATTTCTAGAATTACAATATTAATTTCGGGTTCTACAGTCAATTCTAAAATAGATTTAAAAAAAAATTGTTATTCCCAACATTAGGACGATTAACTTTTATATTAAGAATTTTATTTCTGAGAATAAAAGAATTCGTATTGTTACATTTATTTATTTATGCTATATTTAAATCTTAATATTTATTCATCTTATAATTTATATAAATAGATTTATTCATTATATAAAAGGAATACGAAATTTTCGTTTTTATAAAGAAATATATTTCATTTATCCAATAAGAAGAATTATTATTATATTTTCGTTATTGGATTTCTCTTTTTGGTAGGACTTCGTTCAAAAAATTTAACAATTTAATATGATTTTTCAAATAATATAAACTTATTTACTCTAATAAATTTATGGTATTCGTCACACATGTTCTAATCTGTCATCAGTTATCCTAATGAAATTGCAGAGAAATATTTCATTACGATATTTTAGAATCTTCTTTTTTGTTTTGTTTTTAAAATTGATGTGACTGATCGAAGAGTACTTATAGAGAATGTAGTCTCTACTGAAGTGACATATAAAATTGTATTTCATGATAGATACCCAGTGGTTTCAACAGAAAAACTCGTAAAAAAGTATGTAACAGTATTACGAATATTATGTTGCAGATATAATTATTATTAGTTGGAATATAATTATTAGAAAATTACAAATTAATTAAACTTGCTTTTTGCGATTTTTATATTCTAGCTGTAGAAAGATATTTAAATTCCAGGAAATTACATTGTGTGTAACATTTTCTCCAAATTTACATACATCTTTTTATTCTGGATTGCGGATAGTTCATCTACAGTGAATATGAGAGATGAAAGGCGGCGAAATGTTTATACCCAGTTCACTGGTCGAACTCGTTCCACTAGCCCAAATTTACTAAGTTGATCAAATAGATCGTGAAACAGAGTATGGTATTTTCCATTCTATTCTTTCAAAAAATATTTTCTTCCATTCCGTTCCTTAATTGTTATTAGAATTTTAATAAAGAACGTAGTAAAAATCGATTGAATCCACAGAGGTAGACTTGATAAAAATCGTCTATATTTTATACTGTTACAACTTCGTAAAAGAAAGTCGTACGATAATTCAGCTGGCCTCATTCTGACAGTTCTGCGTCAATTTTTTTTTAAAGGTATTTTCACGTCATGTGGCAATTAAGAAAGCGAGAATACTTTTGTTTTCGAAAATTGTAAAAATTCAAATGTTCCTGAAAACATTGAATAATTTTTTTTGCAACTGAATTTATCGTGGTCTTAAAGATTAAAGTCTCCTTTTTACGAATCTCTTAAAACTTGCTGTATGATTTTTTCTCGTCGTCCTATTGAACTTGGAACATTAGGATTCAGTGGTGAAACGTTAAAATTTTTTGAATTTTTGTCGTTTAATTTTGATATTCAAGGTGCGATAGAAAATAGTGAAAGAAAATCGTACAGCAAGTTTTTAAGAATTGACTTTAATCTTCAAGATTATGGTTCAATCAAGATCTTGTTATGAAAAATTTTCACTCATTTTCGACGCGTCTGAATTTTGACAGTATTTGTCAACAAAGGTATTCTTGCTTTTTGTAACAAAGGTAAAAACATCTTTTTAGGATAAAAAACAACTTGAGGTAGATAAAGTAGAGATTTTGTTTCACGAAGTTTAACAACTGAAATATCGAAACAGTTTGAAATATCGATTATTATTCATTGAGTGATTCTTTCGTCCGCATTTGTAGATTTATTTATTTTGTTCAATATACATATATCGATAATGCGATATTTGTTACTCCAATACTTTTAATATATTAGTTATTTTATAGTTAATGTGTTATTGGTTAGTTATAAATTATTAGTTATATTATAGTTATTTGTTACTTCGTTACTTTTAGTAACGATCAAAAATTATTGTTCTGTAGGACAGTAATATAGATTAGAGTTCTGTGTGTCAAATACATATATTGCAATATTATATTACAAGTATAAATTAATTCGTAATTTTTTCTTTTTCAAAAATTTGTCGTTTATTTGCGAAAAATTGAAATACATTTTTGTCCGAAAAATAATCTCTGTGTACATTTCTATTATTGGTCAGTCAACTTTTGAATCTTCTCTCATAAAAGAATATAGCGATTTTGTATAAAAAAAACTAATAGCTTTCTCAAATCTTTTATAGTGTAGTAAACCAGATGACACCGAAGTGATCGAAACAAATGGTAATCTGAACATGACTAAGTTCGCAATATATAGAATATATTGCTTCTTTTGTTAAATAGTTGAACATTTATCGCTTGAAACGCATACAGGGAATTTAGTATTGGGTAACATTCTTGTGTCTACTTAACCTCTTACGCTGAAATGACGTGCCACGCACGTTGAGAATATTTGGCCCAAAATTGTAATATTTTCTCAGTTTTAAGTATATTGAAATATATAACCCAGGCAAAACAAATAATAAATTTATTACTTCTTAGTAATTTCTGTCCAGTGATATATCGATGAATTCAAAAAGAAGACGAATTAATGTACACGGTTTGATCACTCATTATGGTCCGTGAATCAGTTACTAGCGCAAGAGGTTAAGTGCCCACAGTTCGGACCGAAACGGATATTTAAATGAGGAGGTGAATTGTGCCGAAATATCAGGTATCACTCGCTTTGTACTGTACAAGTGTCATGTTTCACGCGGCCTTCGACAAGTTTCACACGGTAAGGTAGCGCAGAATGAGGGTAGTCCTAATTCCAAGAATTGGTGGAAATAACAATGGATTCTTAAATGGGAAAAAGTGCGAACGCTTGAAGTGAGGATTATTGTATTTTGTGTGATTACAACAGCTTTCATTTGTTTCGTGTTTCAACTCTGATATGAAGTTCTTGATAAATTCGAAGATTTCTTTTCTTGGAGTTAAATTAAATTAATTGGGAGGTCCACGAACCAATTTACCGATAAATTCCGTTGTGTTATCCATACTCGATACTGGATCCTCTTTTAATCAAATCAAATCAAATTCTTCTTTTCTCGTTTCACTCGTTGTTGAAATGAGTTCACTAAAAATGGGTGTTTCGTATCAACTGTGACAGAGAATGTTTAAACGCGCGCTTTTAACTAGAATTTTCTGCGCAGTTACATTTACGGCTGAAACTTGTTAAAAATTTGGCTAACGATTTGATTGTTATAGCCGAGTTTTTCTGCATAATAGCAGCGTGGTACGAGCCAAAAGAATATCTTTACGCTTAACTGTGTTTAACGAATGTCGCGGCATTCGTGATTTACGAAATCAGTTTTGAAATTCGATTACTTTAACAGTGTAAAATCATAACTCTTGAATTATGATTTTATATGTAGGATTTACGATATTATACATACACAATATTAATGAAAGAAGTATTGGATACTTAAATGATTCATAAATCGTATATTTTATATATATCAGTTATGAATAATTAAAAAACAACTTCGATTTTAATTGATCTGAAATTAATTCTGAATTCTGTTCAAAAATTTTCAAACGTTTTTCGTAGATAATTGTAAAACTGAAAGTTCCAATTTTTTTTTTTTTTGAGATATGTATTTATATATATAAATGTGACTTTCAGCTTTATATTTTAATTTTTTCTTTTTTCTTAAACTAAAGAAAATGTTGAAAAACATGGAGTTATTCTTTCTCTTCATTTCGATTGTTAACCTTCAAAGTTACAGAAAATTTCCGAAATTTCTGAAATTGAAAACTTTCTATTGATCTTCAATTATCTAAAATGTGATGTATCATTTTTCAATTATTTGATTTGTAAAAATTGATTTTTCTCGGAAAAAACAGTTTCTACTATTTCAATCTGTCACGTTTATGATTTTTATGCAGTTGTAGGAAATTTTAAAATACAAAATCGCAAGGCATATAAGATATTTGAATTGCAATACTTTTTTTGATGTTTGGCGTAGAAAACTTTTCTACCGATTATTAATTATTTTTCATGAAAATCCGTATTTTTGAAGATTTACGCGCTATATTTTTGGCAGTACACTTCTATTTACAGATCAATAGGAATTTTTTGTTTTAAACGCATCAGTCCTTTGAAAATTTTCTGAAACTAGTAAATGACTTCGTCATTTTGTTACATTTCGGTCTGAAAAAAGATCACATTCATGTGCTCTGCAAAATTACGATTTTTCTCCATCTACTTTTTGATAGTTTAAAATAGTCTACCTCTGTGACACATTCGACAAAAACTTCAATCGATTTTCCAAATTTTCTTTACATTTTTAGCTTGGATCTCATTTTTAATTCTAGAACACATTAAATAATACTTACATGGGAGATCTTTTTTAACATAGGAACTATCTTTAAATATGTCAAAGGATTTACAGTTTTTAACAGAAATAATAGATTCTAAAAACATCCTTTTTGACGCAAAATCAATTTATTATCTATTAGTGTTCGATATCTTGGATGAGTCTTTTCTCAGTGCATTGAATGCATAACATAATCGAAGAATATCGCGGATTTAGTCAACCAATCTGTTTGTTAGAATAGTATGTTGAAATTGTTTTAGAATTTAGATGTATGCTGTTTTATTTTCTAGGAACATTAGTTCGAAGTCTTTAACGTAAAATTTTTAATTAGTATTAATATATGAAATAACTAATACTAATATAAAATGACAATATTATTATCAATATTGATTATTCATTAATTATTCTTTTATTTTTATTAATAATATTAACATACCTATTAATATTAAAATTAATCTAACGCAATAAAATTAAATTATTATTAATGTATAAATACATTATTATATATTTTACTACATTTTATATACTTACTTTATATTATTGTATATTCTATAATATTTTACATAATTACTATATTACAAATAATATATAATAATGCAAATAATGATGGAACTTGAGTCTGTACATATAGGGAAAAATTCTAATCACGTGATTCGAAATTCAAAATTTTTTATAAGACTTGCGAGTTTCGATGTGATTTAGCCTCGAGAATGTCTTGATATTTTGAAAATCTTGAGATTAGGATAAGATCCGCGAAATGATTACTCGATGTCTTAAAATGAAAATTCGAATTGTCATAAATACGTTTATAATTTAATTTAAATTTGAATTAAAATTTAATTTAATTTAAAAATGAATATATATATATATTGACAAGGACAAACTTTTATTGCATTTCTTTATCCATATAATTACTATTCTAACATACATGAAAAATATAAAAATATTCCAATTTCTCAAAGATTTTCTTCGATGACTTCGTTACCTTGAATACTAATTGAAAAAAAAAAAAAAAGAAAATAACAAAGTAATGAAAGTTGACCGTACGTGAGAATTACTTTCGAAAATTCTTGTTGATTAAACATTTTCCATTTCAAAGTGAACTAAAGTGAGTAAAGTGCCGTAAGCCCTTTGAGTTTATCGAATCGTTTTTGCATCAGCCTGTATGTACAATAATGCGTTTTCGCGACAGTTTTCCAAGTACGTGGCATAGAAACCGTTTCTATAAAGTCCTCTCAAAGGATATAAAGTTAATAGAGTAACTTTGAAACGTTTCGAACGAGCTTTTCATGTCCATTGGCTTGTGTTGCGCGCGGTATTCGCGTTTCGAGTTGAAAACAAGAACGACTTTCGCTAACGAATTTTTTATGAAATTTGACGCGCACCGTGGATGCTCGTTAGACCGTTTCGTTCGCCGATACAATTTTTCCAAAGAACGCAAAAGTAAAGTTTCTGATGATGTGCGTTATTACATTTTTTCTTTTCCTTTTTTTTTTTTTTTTTTTTTTTTTTCTTTTTTTGGAAATTCAAATTACAAGATTTCCTTTGTTTACTGTTCTATCATTATTGCGATGTTCGATCAAACTAAAATGCCTGTTGACGAGTCGCGCATGTGCGTATGTCGAATATGAGATTTAAATTTAATATTGTTTTAATTTGCCTTCAAATTGAAATGAATCGATATGGAACTGGACAGATACTGTTCACGTGATATTATAACAGATGGCTATTGAAGCTAAAATGTTATTTACAAAGAAAAAAAAAACAATTGAAGCCTCGTCGAGAGTTATTAAAAAATTCAAGTTAATTGCTTTGAATTTATAATATACCTTCGGTTTATAATTTGTGCGAATAGACGTGTCACATGACGGTTAATTGAATAAAATTTCGTTAGAAGATTTATATAGAGAATTTTTCCAACTCACTCATAATTATTCCGATCAAAATTTGAAAAGAAGTCGTAACAATTACTCTTTGTCGACTAAAATGTTTTCAATTAACGATTACAAGTACCCAAAAAATTGTGCCAACAAAACGATATTTAATAATAATGTTATTATTGATGGAAAAAATTCATGACTAAATATCATTGTACGAGAAAATTTATTTCGATTGCTCCTAACAGCTATCGGTGAAGGGCAATTATTATTAGAAAAGCCAATATGGAAAGAATTTTCCAACAGAATGTGAAAATTTAAACATCTTTGTGTATCACATGATGTAATTAAATAAATATGACAACGTGATTCTTATTCGAATAAATCTTTATTCAATCGTAACAAGTGAAACTTTTTTCTCTATTTTTATCTTTTATCTGTCATCCGAATAAAATTTTGCTCAACACTGCGTCGCGAGGAAATGATATCCAAAGCATTTAGTTTTTTAAAGCTCTGCGAGTATCTTTAAGCGCTCTTTGTATCTATGATACATCGTACAAAGTGACATTTCGCGAGTAATTCTTTCTGCTTCTCTCAAACAATTGCTCTCAAATTGTTTCTGAGAATGTTTCTATGATTCACGAAACTCTAACGAATATATCAAATTATCAAATTATCATGTAGATGACTCACGAAAGTTTTCCACGGAGAATTTTTTATAGAAAAGAATTTTATACTGTTACGGGTAATTTGCATTTATACACATCCTGTGTATGTATTTTTTTAATTTCTACGACATCTACGTAATTATACTCGTCGAATAAGTAAATAAACAATTGAATCCTATCGAGCAACTTTTCCCTTTGCTGCAGACTAGGTTCCCGTTCGTTGCGGACATTACAAGCGAGTGGAATTATTATTCGATCCTGTTTATTTAAAAAGTTCAAGCGACCATTAAGTAAAGTGAAACTTTTATACGAATTCTTCGATTGCATTCAGCAAATTTTAGCACGGGACTTTGCAAAACTTGTTCGATAAGAAAGTTTAACCATTTCAAGGCAATCCAATATTCTTCGATTTCCCGGGGACTTGAAACTAAAAGGCAATTTCCGTAACATATTTTTCTGCATTCAAGAACGTATGTTAGCGCGCCCCGTGTCTCTTCTCGTCAAAAGTTCACGTTAGTTCTCCACGTTTTCTATTCCATCACGTTCGATTTACATTCTTTCTTCAAACTTCCAGATGATACTTCTTGGAATTCTTCGTAATTACCGAATTTCTATGCATTTGTAGAAAATTGGAAACAAAAATACATGCAGTTTTTATTTAGGTTTGATTTCTTTTAGTTATGCTCGAACAAAAATATATTTAGATATAAATAACTCTGTTATATACTTGAATATAAATAATGGAAATTCTTAAAAATTCAATTTTTCTAGTCACGACGGCTTGCAAAAATATTCGTACATTTACCATAGAAAATTGTTCGAATCTGTAAAGTATTTTAACATTTTATTAAAATTGTAATGATACACATATTGATGAATTTTGAAATTATTGCGAATGGATAAGCCGAGAAGTCGAAGAAATTTTTACGATTATTAAATCATTTTTAAATCAGTTCGCTTCAATAAATTCTTGAAAATCCAAAATCCTGCATTATAAGATGCTTATCGCCTATATTTAAAAGATTAGTACATGATATGAATATATCGAGTGTTTAAGATATCTCTGTTGAATGATAAGGTTTAGTGATGTAACGAATAACATTATTCAGTATTATATTGAAATGTAATAATCAATAAATCTCATTATTCACTTGTTCTATCAATAAAACTCAATAAATATTTTGATATATTAATATAATGGTAATTGATACTGGCTATTTAAATAATTTAGTAAATTCTGAAATATGTACTTGCAACTTCAGATGTACATTTTTAGAATTTATTATATTATTGAAATAAAGTATTATAAAATAATATATTAAAAATTTTACCAACATAATAATCATGACGACTGAATGTCTTGAACGAACGAAGTTTCGGAATATTTCGCATAAAAGGTTTCTGTGAGTCACTGTGCGTTCATAAAAATTTAAAAATGCATAAAAATTCACAATCTAACAACCGCTGTACATATAATATAATTAAATACCATTCCTCGCTGTACAAAAAAAATTTTGAATTATATTAGTTCGTAGCTAGCATGATGTGAACTTATATTTCTGTTACAGATATCGCAGTGAATACGTCTCATCCAAGGGGTAACGACGAAAAGGTAAATGGACATAAAATTTTCATATATATTTTTAAAAACACGAAAGGTGAATGTACAGAGTGATCGTACTTGTTTTTAATTGAATTTAGAAGAAAGAAGATCAATGGTTTAAGATGGACTACATTTTTCTATTTTATATATTTGCTATTGTGCACAAATAATTGACACTCAATGCAGTTTCATTAAAAGATTGATATTTTTTATTATATTTCAACAATTCTTCTATTCATTTTTAAAAAGATTTTTATAAACATATGTTAATTCTATAATTCTCATTAATTTATATAAATTTTAAACTAATATATTTATATATTATTAATTTATTTGTTTATTATTATATATAAATTATATTATTGTATATTTATATACACAGTTTTTCAATAATAGAAATATTTGAATTCTAAAAATTATAAAAATAAAGATATACTTAAGCCACTCAACATAATTATCGGACTTAATTATTATAATATCAACTATTTTGCATTTTTTAATTTATTCATCGTATATATTACACAATATATGTGTATATATTACACATTATATATAATTATTAATATAATAATATATATATAATAATTAAAATATATAATGAAATACATTTATATAATTAATACAATATATAATATATATAATTATAATATTAAATCGAAGAGATTCGTTTGAATTGTACCTTGCATTGCGATAATTTAGAAATATCCAAATATTCGTGCGCGATAGTGTGGTAAACGAATTCAGATTTCAATCCGTGTAATTTTTAATATCATATATCATAGTTATGTATTGGAAGCCAATGTTGGTCACTTTTTATTAAAAACAAATTTTGCACTTTGTAAATACTTGTTTATTGTCAAAATATTCAGTTGGTGAAAGAGTTCAGTTATTACAATATAATCGCAACTAAACTGTGTCATTGTTCATCGATTCCGACAACGAAAGTATATTTGTATAGTATATGTCAAAATATTTTAATGAAAAATGGCTTTAAATCTTTTTATTTAATACATTTATATTTAGATTTGTACGTAAACAGTCGTTAAACAATCAATCGTAAAGAATCGTATCTCGTCTCAAAATTTATGAGCTCTTTACTACGGTATATTTTTAGTTTTGTCTATAGAATGTACAAAGTTTGAACACTTATCTCGCTAGATTGCTGAAACAAGTCGTGCGATGATCGACGATTGTGTCAATCTCGTCGAGACCCAGAAATCTTTATTTTCACATTCATCTAATGACAATACTCGCCTATAAAAATTGTTTCATTTCTCTGCTTCGCGCAATTCCTGATTTAAAAACGAATTAAACAACGGTAGTTTGGGGTAGTGCCCATTTCACGGCTAAGTTGTTGAAGCTAGTTGGCTAGAAATAATGCACGCGGCCTGTTCTAATAAAAGCTGAAAATTCATAATACGCCGGCAACAACTGGTAATGTATCATTTTGTACGTATCCAGGTCAGCTGCTTCGGCCTTCCCGTGAACGTGTGCATACGGGAAGACAGGGCTACTCGCAGGGGATGCAGTTTCTTCACCGATGCATATATACGTACGTGCGCGTTCTGCCGCGATTGTACGCGTGCAATATTCTTCGCTCGCGTGCCTTGACGATGCGCAAATATTTTTTACATCGCGATACTATATTTTCTCATATATCGGTAATTAAATAATCGTTTTTCCAGAGCTCCCCCGAGGTCAAATTCGTCAAATTCGTCAAATTACGCGAATAGCTACAGTTGCTTACGAAAGTATTTGAGCGCTTCCAATCTACATCGTTAATAAATAAAACGCACACGTTAAGTTTAAGTTTTCAAAATAAGATTGCACGTAAAGTCACATAGGAGTCTCGAGAATGTATAAGTAAAATTACAAAAAAATCTGACAACACATACAGGATTTACAGGGCATTGAGTGTAAACATACCCATTTCGGACATCTCAAAAGTATTCGAACGCATAGACAAGAACCGTATTTCTAGTGAAAAAAATGTAAACATTACATTTTAATAGATTCCGAGACATTGTGTGGTTCGTACAGATTTTGCAGAATATAATCTTTCATAATTATTCTAATCATGAGCACGAAAAAGTCAGAAACCAGTAAATGTGAACGTGAGTTAATATTCAAGTTACATAATGAAAATAAATCTTATCTTGAAATTGCCAAATTATTAAATTGAAGTAAATCTACGATACATTATATAATAAAAAATGTCAAAAACTGAAGGAAATATTACTAACAAGAAGTGTACAGGATGTCGAAAGAAGTTAACGTCCAGAGAAGAAAAATGATTATACGTGAAATTAAGAAAAATCCAAGCACATTTGCATTGACATTTGCATAAATTGTTTCAAATTTTCGTATAATCATTTATACGGTTTCTGACTTTTTCGTTAGAATAATTATGAAAGATTATACTCTACAAAATCTGTACGAACCACACAATGTCTCGGAATCTACTAAAATGTAATGTTTACATTTTGTTCACTAGAAATACGGTTCTTGTCTACGCATTCGAATACTTTTGAGACGTCCGAAATCGGTATGTTTACACTCAATGCTCTGTAAATCCTGTATGTGATTTTTTTGTAATTTTACTTATACATTCTCGAGACTCCTATGAGTGACTTTACGTGCAATCTTATTTTGAAAACTTAAACATAACGTGTGCGTTTTATTTATTAACGATGTAGATTGGAAGCGCTCGAATACTTTCGTGAGCTGTTGTACGTGATCCTCTGTTATTTCGTCTTTTAACAGGGTAATAAAATTATCAATTTCAGCCAAAATATGTATAATTTTTTTCATTAGTGATTTAAATAATCATTTTTTCGGAGGTTTGGAGATTACAATTTGTTAAATTCTCTATTATTTTTTTTTGGAAGTTAATCCCTTAACAAGAAAACCACTTCAAAATAAATAAAAAAAAATATATAATTTTTTTATTAGTAATTTTTTCATTTATTAAATTACACGAATAGCTACGCAATCCTGTGTCATTTCACTTGGAATTTAATAAAAACTATAAATTTCAGTCAAAAATATAAATAATTCTTTTTTATTGACTGAAATAACCATTTCTCCAGAGAGTTTAGAAATTTCAATTTGTGTGAATAGCTATGTAATTCTCTATTATTTTATTTGAAAATTAATCCCTTAACAAGACGAAAAAACTATAAAATTTAATCAAAGATATATATAATATTTTTTTATTAAAATAATCATTTCTCCAAAAGTCTGGAGATTCGAATTTATTCAATTGCTTGAATAGCTACGCAATCCCCTATTATTTTTCTTTAATCACTTAATATATGGATAATAAAATTATGAATTTTAGTCAAAAATATGCAGTCAATCCCTCATTCTGAAAGCATGATGCAGAAATTGCGACAGTCCTGTAACACGGTTTAAATATGTTCGTGCGCGTGTGTAGCGTGGCGAGATCGTGTTTGATAAGTGAACTGTATGTGTATTCGCGCGCTGAAATATCAGGGGGTTTTCCCCTCGTGGTAGTTTTGTGTCGCGAGAGAGTGAACCTTATTGCTCGGAAGTCAAACTAAATCTAACTTGCAAGCCGAAGGAAAGCACGGACGCTCTCTCGGTTCCCTCTCCTTCAGCTTCGGAAAATTGCAGGCCCAGGGTGGGGCACGAAGGGCAGATACACGTTGCCGTCTTGGGTGATCTTGCGGACCCGTGTTTCGCACGTGTTCGGGAAGGTGGTTCCATGCTTCAATCCACGGTCGAGGACCTTGTCTGCTCAAAACAAAGCTCAGCCAGATGGCCAGGGTTTTCGATACAGACCTCAGGGCACTTAAAAACTCATAAACTTTCCCGACGTGCCTGCACTCAGACAGTGGGTATTGCATGGAAACTCTCCCGAACATACTGCTCACCTTGAACGTCTCGCGTTCGAAACTAGATACAAGATTGTACTAAGAACAGATTACAGGTGGATACTATCGATCAATGACGCAAGGAAGAGTTGCGCGGCATATACAAAAATGTAACTTTAACATGCACGCGCTTGACATGAGTTAGGAGTCCATTAATTCTCTGCGGGTCCTTCTCCTTCGTCCATCGGTAGGATGCACATTCTGGCTGTTGGACGTTTCACCATTCCATCGGCTGTTCTGATAGATACGACCCTGGCGATGCCATCTTTCTCTGGGTGTAAAGCCGTGATCCGGCCGAGTTTCCATCGCAATGCTGGCAAATTTTTGTCCTTCAGCATCACCATGGTGCCTATGCCAAAGTGCTCTGAAGTAGACGACCTCCATTTGTGCCGCTGCTGCAGTTGATGAAGATAGTCGGCCTGCCACTTTCAAAAATGCTACTGCATAGCTTGAAGCAGTTGAAAGCGACTCAAGCGATTAGTTTTGACGTCGGTGACGTCAGGATGTGGGAGCACGGTGAGCGGGCGTCCGATCAGGAAATACCAGGAGTTAAAGGATTCAAATCGACAGGATCGGATGACATTGGGTGCAGTAACCGAGAGTTCATACATGATTCAATCTGCGTGAGGACGGTGTAGAGTTCGTCGAATATTAATCGCGTTTCTCCGACCACTCGCAGCTAGTGTTGCTTCGCGGATCTGACGGAGCGTTCCCATAGCTTTCCAAAGTGAGGGGCATGAGAGGGAATAAAATACCAATCGACACCTTCTATGACCGCGTGTTTCGATATTACCTGGTGGTTTGCCTTGAGGAACACCGTTATTTTTTTCATTTCGTTCCGCGCACCGACGAAATTAGTACCGTTATCGGAGTAAATGTCTTTGCACACTCCTCTTCGCGCTAAGAATCGCTGCAAGCATTTTAGGAACGTGTCGGTGGTGAGATCCGCGGCTAATTCCAGGTGGACGGCCTTCGTAGCCAAACATACAAACAAGCACAGATATGCCTTTGTGGCAGTTTTGGAACGTACCCTATCCGTAGAATCACGTAGAATGGCCTGGCATAGTCGACACCCGTGGAAAAGAAGGGACTCTAGCGCTTCTGGGATTTACTCGATTGCAGCGTAGCATTTCCTGATTATTCCTCTTATCAGGCTCCTGGCCGAAAGGAAAATTTCCTCCGAATTGCCGATAGCACCGACTCGAGCCCTGCATGTGGCATGCGCTCATGTTCTCGCTGGATTATCAGTCGGGTTATGTGACTGTCCTTGGGAAGAATCACAGGGTGTCGCTGTTCGTAGCTTAAATCCGCGAATGCGAGCCTACCACCCACGCGGAGTAATTCCTTGTCGTCCAAGAGGGGGCCCAGGGGGCGTAGTGAATTCGAGCGGCTGTCCTTGCCTCCCTTGAGTTCTTCTATGTCGCGTTTGAAGGCCTGCCTCTGGACGATTCTAACGATGACGACCTCGGCTGAATTCAATTCTTGTGTCATTAGAGTCTGCCCCGTACTATCCGGAGTTGCTTCAGGGAGCTGGCTTCTGCCTGCGCTCTTGCGGTTGATGCGTTGTTTCAACGCACGGTGAAATTTGAGGCAGTACGCGGTGACGCGGATCAATCGCGAGTAGTTCGAGTATTTCCGAAGCATCTCGAGTTCCGGCTCGTCCTTTATTTCTACGGAGGTGCAACTTACAGCCCGCTCTTCATGTATCTCCGCGGGAGGTGGTCGAGTGGTTGGCCATGTATCGTGAGGTTGACCTAGCCATGAGGGTCCTCTCCATCAGTGATTCGAGTTTTGCAAACTGGATGCAGAGGCGCCCCGTAATAGGATGTCCGCCGGGTTGACGTGACATGATTCCAGTCGCCGCGCGAAAGAGATAAAATTTCGGTCACGCGATTTGCCACGAAGGTCTTCCAACGGTCGGGGAAGCCCTTCACATACGCCAACACTATCGTGGAGTTTGTCCAGTATGTGTCTTTGACGATTGATAGTCTCGAAGCAGTTCGTACTTTGTTTACTAGTTGGCTTAAGAGCAGTGCCCCGCACAGTTCTAGTCGGGATAAGCTGATCCTTTTAAGGGGCGCTATGCGCGATTTGGAGCACAAAAGTCGGACTTCGATTTCTCCCGGTGGGTCGTTCGCAAGTACACACAGGCGCCCCGTATGCCTTTTCGGACGCATCGCAAAACCCGTGGATTTCTACTTCCGCGGACGCTCGTGTTGATACCCAACAAGGAATTGATAGTTGACTGAGCGGCGAAATGTCAGATTAGAAATTGTGAAATTCCATGAAGTGCTGCGGCACCGATTCGTCCCATGACAATTCCAATCGCCACAACGATTGTATCAACAGCTTCGCGGTTATGACTACGGAAGCTATTAAGCCGAGGGGGTCAAATATTCTCTCGTCTTGGGACAAGATCGTTTGTTTCGTCACGCGCCTTGTGTCAGAGGTATTCGCGGGGAATTTCAGAGTGTCGAGGACGGGAGCCCATAGCAGCCCGAGAGTTCGGGAACCCGTTTCATCTGGCGCGATGGGAACCGTCGCTTCCGAATTCTCATGTAAAATCGCGGTCTCGTTCGAGACCCACTTTCGTAGAACGAATCCTGCTTCGCGTAAAATCCTTCCCACGTCTCGTTTGATCTGTCGCGCCTCTGTGGAGGTTTCCGCGCCGGTCAAGAGATCATCCACGTAGAAGTCGTTCTTGACGCGACTCGCGGTGGGGAAATCATGGCGGGCTTCAATGCCGGCTTGCCTCAAAGTGCGAGTGGCTAAGTATGACGCCGCCGCCATGCCGTAAGTGACGGTGTTCAGCTCAAATGTCGCTAGGGGAAAGGAAGGCTGTTCCCGCCAAATAATGCGCTGGAATAGCCGCTGATCGGGGGAGATGGGAATCTGCCTATACATTTTCTCAATATCCGCACTTATCACGACGGGATACTGTCTAAATCTTATTAATATGGATAGTAGATCGTCCTGCACAACCGGGCCGACCAGTTGGGCATCGTTGATGGAGATTCCACTGGTCGACTTGGCAAACCCATCGAAGACGACGCGAATCTTAGTCGTGGTGCTACTTTCCTTTACCACGGCATGATGCGGTAAATAGTAGGAGTTCTTCAGACTAGTATCGTGCGATCTTGATCACATGCCTGAGATTTTCGTATTCGCGCACGAATCCGATATACTCATGACGCAGGTTGGGCGACCGTAACAACTTCTTTTCTAAATTAAAGAATCGCCTTTCAGCCATGGATCTGGAGTCGCCAAGCTCTGAGAGTTTGTCGTTAAACGGGATGGTGACGCTGTATCGGCCGGAGGCATTCCGTGCAGCCGTCCGTGTGGAGAGGTCCTCGCAGGGGTGATTGGTCGGGTCACCGTTGACCGGGACCGCTTCAATGTCTCAGAATCGCGTTAATTGATGGTCGAGGTATTCGTTCGTAATAATGTTGCAGGCGAGCGCCTGGAACCCACTATCTGCGCGGATACGACTTCCAAGTACCCATCCCAGTCACGTTTTCGAAAGTACGGGCAATTTCGCGTCCAGCCGGTGCTGCCCCACACACATCAAGTCGCAAAGGTAACCGTTGCCGATGATCAGATCAACATCACGCGAAACGTAGTATTGCGGGTTGGCAAGGACCAGATATGATGGAATGGGGAGTGTGGTGGAGGCGAGCTTGAAATTTGGGATTTCCGTGGTCAATTTACGCATGACAAGGCACAGCAAGTCACATTTATAGTTGCTGCAGCGTAAAGCTATCTGCACTTGCATCTTGCCCTTGATGCAACCCTTTGACGTTGTCGCGCCCACTCCGGAGATTATCGTTCGCATCGCGTCCCACTTCAGCCTGAGGCGTCTCGCGAACTCTTCCTTTACGATGTTCATCTGGGAGCCCTGATCGAGGAGCGTGCCTCGCCTTCATGGATTCTACTCCGGTTATCGGTGACTTTGACTATCGCTGTAGACAGCAGCTCAGGTGGTGTCGCGTTAGCGGCCGTGGACATCAGGCTCTGAGGCGGGTTGGAGACGTCGCTCCGCTTTGCTTCCGTGTCCTCTGCTGCTCTGTTCGTCCCCGATCCCGAGGTCGCTCCCGGATGCAACAGGGTGTGGTGTCTTGCTCGACACACCTGGCATGCGCTGCGTGTGCAAGTCTTGACGCCATGTCCCGAGCGAAGGCAGTTGAAGCACACGCGCTCCTTTACCATTTCGCGACGACATTCTATTGCCAGCTTCTTGAAGCTCTTGCACCGCGACAATAAATGGTTATCGGAGCAAAGCGGGCACTTCGTTTGCGTGTAGAACAGCGGCGGGCTTACGCTCCCGTTGCGCGATGAATCTGCGGGAAGTCGGTGGGAAGACTTGGCTCGATTGATTGTCTTTGGTGAGTAACTTGTGCCGTTGCTCCAGAAAGGCCATTAGATCGGAGAGTGTCTTCGTTCGGTCTGCCTCGGAAATGTGTCTTCTCCACTCTCGTCTGGTCTGCGCATTGTCGGACTATGAGGCGAATCAGCAGAGTGTCCCACTTGTCTACCGTTTGGCCTAGTGATATCAAGGATCGAGTGTGATTGCTGAAATCGTTGAGTAATTCCCTCAACTCGTTCGGCGATTCCTTGCGGATAATTTTGAGATCGAATAGCGCATCTAAGTGGTAGTCAATGAGCTCATTGGTGACCTCGTAGCGCTCGCGTAGCAATTCCCAGACAGCATCGTAGTTGCTGGGAGTGTCTTGAGAGCACGAGCGGGCTCGCCTTTTACCGCTGATTTTAGGTAATGGAAGCGATCAATGTTGCTTAAGGACTCCTTCCGATTTATCAGAGACTCGAAGCTGTCGCAAAAGTAGACCCATTCCCCCAAGGAACCGTGAAATTGAGGTAGCGCAATAGTAGGTAACCTGGTTAAGGGAGGTGTTTCGGGGCTGCCCGGAGACGTGGACGTCAATTGTGGGTACCGCAAGATCCGTATTCGGTGCCGAAGCGCGCTTATCAACCGATAATACGTGTGTGCAAACTCGTGCGAGTGCCGCTCATGGACTTCTTCGTCAGCGGTGCCCTCAACGATCGCAACTATGCGGCCCTGAATCACTTCGAATCGTTGTGGTAGGGCACGGCAGTCGTCGAATCTCTCCTGAAGGGAGTCGATCGATTCGGTTTCTCCTCGCGTGTCATAGAAGGTTTCAAGACGCGTTAGGGACGTCTTGACGCGGCCTCGCTCTCTTATGAACTGTTGGAGATCGGTCCGTTCCAGTTTTCCTATCCCGCGCAAGTCAAACAATGAAAGAAACTCAATTCACCGTACGAAGATAGCAATGGGTGACGGGAACGCTGGCCTCGTACTCTGTGGATTGTGACCAGCGGAGAATCTTCGATTTCGAGCCTTGATTGAACAGTCGTCCTTCCTGGAGTGGCTGCCCTGGAGATGGTTCTCTGCGACGTTCAATCGTGGCCCGTCCGCGATCGTATCCTCGTGGCTGACCTCGTCCGCTAATAACTGCTGCTACGGAACCCGTGGTCTGCTTCTATAGCACTAATCACTAATAGGGTGCACTTCGTAGCATTCGAACCGATCCGGCTCGAAGGACCAATGTTCGCGCGCGTGTGTAGCGTGACGAGATCGTGTTTGAT
Source organism: Melipona bicolor (assembly GCA_030673865.1). Lineage (NCBI taxonomy): Eukaryota > Metazoa > Arthropoda > Insecta > Hymenoptera > Apidae > Melipona > Melipona bicolor. The sequence goes on from JAHYIQ010000019.1 coordinate 3,764,295, forward strand.
AAGTGAACTGTAAGTGTATTCGCACGCTGAAATATCAGGGGGTTTTCCCCTCGTGGTAGTTTTGTATCGCGAGAGAGTGAACCTTATTGCTTGGAAGTCAAACTAAATCTAACTTGCAAGCCGAAGGAAAGCACGGACGCTCTCTTGGTTCCCTCTCCTTCGGCTTCGGAAAATCGCAGGCCCAGGGTGGGGCACGAAGGGCGGATGCACGTTGCCGTCTTGGGTGATCTTGCGGGCTTGTGTTTGGCACGTGTTCGGGAAGGTTGGTTCCATGCTCCAGTCCACGGTCGAGGGTCTTGTCTGCTCAGAACAAAGCTCAGCCAAATGGCTAGGGTTTTCTGGCGACACAAGCCTGCTCAGGGCACTTAAAAACTCATAAACTTTCCCCGACGTGCCTGCACCCAGACAGTGGGTATTGTAGCATGGAAACTCTCCCGAACAAAATAAATTTAAATAATATAGCACGAATTTTTCCATTACACTGTTTCTGGTGTTTTAAATTTCGCTAACACTATTTTAATACAGCACCGTGTTACATACGAGTGGTTAATTGCAATTCTTTTGAAATAATTTTATACATGAAATTTTTGAGCAGAGGTGCTGCATACAAAGTACGAGATAAGTGTGAAATTTCACCAAGCTCCGATTATCTTAGATACAAGTTGTTTCGATCATTAGATGAGACGGTAATGCATCTTTCTAACGATTTCGAATTGCTCTTAATCGGTACTCGATAAAACGAACCGCGAGCTGCTCGTCCGATAAATCATGAACGATATCCCCGCGAGAGATTTATCGTTTCGATTAATTCTGATATGCTAACTGTCGGTGTAACACCTGCACGTGTATTTAAAGCTTCAGTTTCGTTTCTTTTATACTGTCTCGTCATAGTTATAATGGATATACAACTGGTGATACAATCGGAAAGTGAGTGATATGACATCGGGAATAACATTTTTCCAATGCTCTTTTAACGAATAATCTGTTTTATAATAAATAATGAATAATCTGTTTTATTTTAAATTACGCGCGTAACTTAAAAATAGGATTTGTTGCAATGAACAGATATTTAAAACTAGTATTTTATTTAAAGGATGCTGGAAATACTGGCATTTTGTTTTGAAATGTTTGATTTATTTTTACATTCGCCTGACATTCAAAGTTCAATAGAATGGCGAAAAGAAATCATACATCAAGTTTTTTTTTTCTCCTATCCATTGTAGATTTAATCATGAAAAAAGTTTTTCAATATTTTTACATAAAAGTGACAGTTTATAGATTGCTTTGAAAATGGAAAGTATCTTTGTTTCATCACTCGTTACGTGACGTAAAAATTTTAGAATAAAATGAACGGCGTATTTTGACTGTAGAGACTTCAAGATTTAAAATGAGCCCAAGGTTTATTATTGTACGATTTTCTTTTTAAATTGTAATATTTGATACTATAATATTAATGGGAGTTACTGTTAACTATTGTAATACAAAGTGTGTTTGTAATATTTAAATTGAAGAACCTTAATTGACAAATTGTAATATCTATAAATTATGCAAATATATCCCTAATTGTGCAGATATTCCATTGATCGTAAATCATTTCTAAATTTTTTTCAATAACTGAAAAAATATTTCAAATAATACAAAACACATATTTAGAAGTTGATATTTTATTTTATACTTTATATCACTAAATCATTACTGAAAAATTGACTTTGTATATTTATTGTTTGATAACCAGTACGAAATGATTTATTTAAATTGGAATAAACACCTACTGTAAACCGATACGTAATATTTTTCTGTAATTAAAACGCACAATGGAACAGAGTAACGTTTTATTATCTTGTACTCTTGTACTAAGAGGCATGCAATACAAAGGGCGGGATTGCATATTTAATGGAATGGGAAACATGTTTAACAGTTTTTTTTAAATAATAAAATTTATCATCCATGAATATCCTGTTTCATTGTACGGTATTGCTTTCATTCTGGCTGAACCATGTGCGTTACATGTATTTCCGAAATCAAAAGAGTTGGCTTTTTGTTGATCGTCCGGTTTTAAATTGATATTAAAAGTAATTTTTAGCTGCGCATTCACAGAATTCTATTTAGGATGTGCTCGACCTGCAATCAAAAAATGGATAATTCTTCATAAAATAAATAAATCGAAAAAGAAGAGTATTTTTTCGTTTGAGGCTTCATTTTCGAAAAAAAAAATCAGATTTACAAGTTACTCAATTATGTTTGAATGTAATTAATTCCAGACTGAATAGGGGCGAATAATTAACAGTATGTTATGAAAAAAATTTTCAGGAAAATGGAGTTTAGTTAAAAGCTGGCTTGATATAAATTGTGCTTGATAAATTTTCAACTTTCGTTTCCTTGAAAATATAAAGTGTTCTGTTGAAATTGAAATGTGCCAAAAAAATTTTAAATTATGTTTTGTTTTAAAGAATCCAAATATTATCACTTATCTACTTTTTGGTTTATAAAATGCAGCTCACCAACTTCAATTGCAGTAATTTCCTCTGTATTTTACAATTTCTCCGAGATTTTAAATCAAAATATTAAATTTTGATATTTAATGTTATTAGTAAATTTTTCATTAGGCTTTTGTCATTCATCCAAGTCAAATAAGGTCGATAGAAACTAATTTGGGCACGAATTTCAAATATTTGAAAGGAGGAACAAAGACTTCAAACATTTTAGGCTATTAATTCATTTGGTACTTGTGTTTTCTTAGCCTTTATTTTCGATTTACTCGTATTTCTCTGAAATTAAAAAATTCTCTCAAACATTAAACAAAATATGAAAAAATTCTGATTAATATAGATACAAAATAATGATTTTTTATTATACATCTTCTTAAAGAAGAATCTTCTTCTTATTCACGTTGCATGTAAAGCAACAAGTTCTAATAAGATTGAAAATGTAAAAATGACAATATTTCTTGCATCTATTTGCTCGAAAATAAGCCGAAACAAAATCATGAAATAATTACATTCACTATAAAATTATTACATTATTATAACTTTGTATAAAGAATTTCGTATTTCGTATTTTAAATTCCCGATACAGGCGTATTCATAATAAACTGTTACACATAATTACACCAGTATTATTACATTAATTACAAATTATTAATCAAACTAAGTTTCGTTCACTTGTGAGAACGCAAGCACAATTTTATATAGATTCTCTTGAGGTCGTGTTTCAGATTTATTCATAGGTTCTCTTAAGACATACGAAACATTTTAACCTCTTGCGCTGGAATGACACAGAATGACAAAATTGCAATATTTTTTTAAGTATATTGAAATATATAGTTTTAAATATATTGAAATATAACCCAGGCAAAACAAATAATAAATTTATTACTTCTTAGTAATTTTTATCCATTAATATACCGACGAATTCAAAAAAATAGACGAATTAATGTATACGATTTGGTCACTCGTTATGGTCCAGTTACTAGTGCAAGAGGTTAGGTTTCGAAATAGTTTAAGAAATATTATCGCCTGATTTTAAATACATATTTGAAACTTGTTAGATGTATACCATATGGACCGATACTCTGACTTCTTTAAACTGCTTAACATACTCAGATTATTTCAAAATGAATTATTCCAGAAACGCAGCACCGGTTGTATAAAAATCGTTCGATACTTCACTCGGAACAACGTTTCGAAGGCGCATAAATAAACACAATCCTGTCCCACAGCGTAATCGAATAACACGAATCCCGTACCACTAGTATTTTTTTATTATTCGAGCCAGTCGAGGATGATGACCCATTCGATTCTGCGAACACGATTTTCCCCTCGTAATTGACTGGCCATCCACGCCCCCCCCCCGGATCTCTCTCGGGCCCGTCGTTTTTATTTAGTTCAAGCCAGAGATAGATCAGTTGGAAATGGAATCTCTCGAAATGATACAGCGGAAGATCGTGTGTGCCGGTGCCAGCGCCAGCCGAACTTCCTTACTGGTTACAATAAACTAGGATTTGTGTAATCCCGAAGGCGTATCTCTATCGCGGCGTGCTACATGACGTCACGCGGAACAGGCAAAGGGATCCGCCGGTTCTTTTCGTCGAGATATACGAAAAACGCTTTTATCCCCCGTGTCGGTGGTTTATTTCATCTATTTCAAATTCGAGAATATTTTTAAGCCCCTCCGTTCGACTCGTCTGCATCTATTTCGACTATTCCGCCGATTTCGAGAGATCCACGCCCTGCGCTCTAATTTCGCTGTCGGCGAGCGGATTTTCTAATAGTTGAAACGATATGTAATAGCCGTTCGATTTTGATGACGATGTCAAATGGATCAGTTTTTTGCCGCGAAAGGTCAGGACTTCTTCGAGCATGGACTTACGAAGCTGCCAGAAAGATAGCAAAAAGCAGTGAATCGAAATGGTCAATACATTCTTGTATAATGTGAAAAAGTTTTGTGATATTTACTTGGAAAAGACCGCACGGAAGACCACACTTGTTGACCAAACTGCTGTTATTTATCGTACGTAACTGAAACAAGCTATAGAGCCGTCCAAATGGTTGCAGATAGAAAAAAGTGTTACACACAAATCAAATGATTTGAAGCACAATCTGAAAGTGGTCTTACGCATTTTTACGCGTTGGATTAGAAAATGCAGTTGTAGCTTTTCTTTAAAAGAAATACGGAAATAAGACAAGAAGGAAGATTAAAATTTTTTGAAAAAAAAAATCGAACTTGAAAATTTCTTAAATATACTTGAATTTGGTTAATTTTGGATTGGTCATAATTAATTATTCTACTTACGAAAATAAGTGAAGAACGTAAAATTCAGTTGCTGAATGCAAAAGTATTCTTCACTTTTTGCTAATTTTTTTTTTTTTTACTTACTGATTTAATTGAGCTTAATCACTTCTATCAACAATTCTCATATTGTGATTATAATTTACAATATATTTTGGGTTTTTTTTATTTTATTTATTTTTCTGTAATTTTTTTTAATTTCTAATAATTTTTCTGTAATTTCTCCCAAGTGGAAATCACATCCAACCATCTTTTTTATCACGCCATTTCAACAAGCCTTTAAATGAATGAATCTTATTTCTTTTGCATGTTGAGTCATCCCTCAGTCGGTTGTTCACAATTTCTGTCCCCTAATCTTATGATACAGTAATCGTATTCATAATAAATACAATCATATTCCATAGGTAATTTTATTTATTTATGTAATATTTGATATATTAAATACTAGTACTAACATTCGAAAAAAATTGTCTACCATTATCCAAAAGACGGATATGTTTCACGTTTGATAGGAATAGAAGAAAGGAATTCATTTTGTCGATCGTCACTCGTCGTATGCGATTGTATCGTTTTTTGTCGACCAATTTCCCATGTTACCCGTTCGACGGAAGCTATGCACAATGTTGCAAAATTTTATTTACCATGTCGTTGAATATTAAAAAAAAAAATCGCTCATTCTGTCCACGCGATGTTTTATAATTTTACTTATCTATTAACGAATGTAGCGAGTGTATTCTTTAATTATAAAAGCAGCAGATGTATGTAGTATAATTATAAGAACAAATGCCATATTAGACGTTTTAATCTTTTTGAGGGATTATTATCTAAAATTTTTAATATTTTTTTAAATTGTTAGCAATTTCTTGTTTTCTTTTTATAAATGTATATTTTTAATAAAATACGTGTAACATATTCTTCTTTTATTTAAAGTCGCATCAACCACTTCGTATAATATTTGTCTTTCTCATGTACAAATTATTCATATGTAGTAAAAACATCTCGTTAAGATAGGAATCTATCAAAAATATATTTTTGTAATTGTTGTTTAATATAAAGAGCACATCGTATGGAGCAAATTATTTTTTTTTTTCAGATCGAGGATATCTTAAGAACAAATTTACTTTTTTATAATATATATGGATGTCCTGGTGTTAAAGAGTAACAATAATCTTCTACATAAAAAGAATATATCAGAAATAAAGAATGAAATTAAAATTGGAGTCGAAAAACTTTATCAAGTGTACTTGAATTTTGCTAATTCTAAACTGTACGGAAGTGACTAATCGATAGAAGGTTGCGAAACAAGGAATAATATAGGACAAATTATAAAATAAAATTTTCAAGAAAAATAGGATTTGAGTTTATGTTTCAAATTGAGTTTCCTCAAGAATGAAGCATCTTGTGAAAAAAATTATTGTATTCTATACTTATTTTCATAGGTAGAATAATACATTATTTAAAATACATAGATTTAACTTATAATGGATAGATAGATAGATAGATGATATATACAACGAATAGAAACAGTATCATAGACTGTCAAATGTCACATACATATGTCGATAGTAATGGCGTATTACTCACAAAATGAATCTTAAAAACATTGACAGCTAAGTTTTGAAGTCTTCAATACTTAAAATATTTGAAAGCTTGAGTTTCGTACAGCATCAGTATTGAAGACTCAAAAGCTTTTAAGATTGAGTCTTGGAGCTTCGAAAACTCGAGCTTTATACGTCTACTATTGTATAATCTGCTCAACGAGTCGAGTCAGTAGAGGTGTGCTAAACAAAACATTGGTGTGCTGAGCACGTGGTGAATGCAAGGGAGCTCTGCTATTGATTGGGAAACGGAAGCTTAGCAACAGATTTGCATCACTGTCAGGGCTTTGTTTCGACTTCTCGGATTTAAATGCTTCAATATCGGGAGATTGCGAGTATGTCTCGGTCACGTGCGTTTCTTTACTTTTGTTGACACGATTCGTCTCGTGACAAATATATATACTCTCGATATCAACGCTTAAGGGATTAAAAAGAATTATAAAAGTATGTAAAAACTGTCATACGTATGTAAAAACATTGGAAAAATTTATTTATGATCTTGAAGATTGAAGTTTTCTCTTCTTACGAACGACTAAAATTCGACTTTTAAAGTTTGCTCTACAATTTTTTCTCGTCATTTTATTGAACTTTAAAAGACAACAATTGAAGAAAGTTTTAATCTCAATCCTTAAAGCTCAATAGAATGATAAAAAAAAAATCGTATAGCAAGTTTGGGAAGTCATTGTAAAGAGAAAATTTCAATTTTCAAGACCATGCTGGCTCAAATCACGAAAACATTTTTTTGTACTCTTGTACTCCTGAAATACTCTTACTTTCTCATCCGTTACACAATGTAGAAACATTTTTGAAAAAAGCAAATTTGGAACAGTGAAATTCGAAGCTTTACTCTTTAAAATGTGATTATTATATAAGAGTAGATTATTGTGTGATTTTCTCCTACGAAGTTGTAACAGTTCGAAGTATCGTCACTACAATTTTTCATGATTATGTGTCATTCAATTATGCTTCTCGTTTGTTGCATCACATTTATACAAACAAAACTCTGGAGTAAAACAGTTTCTCTGACAATCAGATTACAGCTCGTTAATTTCAATACACACATCTTTTTATTAAAAATAGAAAAATACACTCGTGTTTTGTCCAAAGACAAAAAAAAAAGCAGGACGATATTTCAGAGTAATACAGATAATGTTTTGCCGTGACTGATGTTTTATGCGATTATGAGGATTGTGGAAAGAACCATACGCGAGCTAACACGCGCGCAAAATAAAAAAAAAAAAAAAAGAAAAAAAATAGAAAAGAAAAAATATTTGCTGAAACGAGGGGGAATTCGCGGTGGTGGATACGATCGTTAGCGAATTCTCGTCGACACGTGATAATTCCGCTCGACGATTTTAGATTCGTTTATGTTTGCTAATTAATAATTAAACACTGGATGAACGGAATCGCGCAAACGAGCTTCTGCTTTCTGCCTTTTTTCGTATCGATTATTACGTCGAGAACATTCTTTGGAAATTGATACGTGGATTACAACAGATTTCAACGCACTAATGTAACCATTTACCTGACGAATTGTCTTGAAGAGACCAACATTCGTGGAAGCGATCTTTCATCTTTTAGCTTTGAACAAAATGTTATATATAATAGACTGTGATACGTTTTATCACTGAAAGTGATTTTAGCGCGGGTAACTCAGAAAATCGGCCCTCTTCAGATGCAACGCTAAGACTTTGAGGAGCAATAAAAAAAACGTTCCCTTCGCCAAATATTCGAATAACCAAAAAATGATTGCATGGAAACTTGCTCATATGAATTATTAGATACTCACTTTTGCACTCTCAATATCGATAGACCGCCACTATTATATAAAAATCCTCGCTATAACAAGTGATTTCTGGAAAATTGCCTAAGAAAAGTAAATTAATCTGTTGTATTGGGTAAAGATTAGAGTTTTAACAAAAGAAACAGACTCATGATGTTTGCAACTGTCACTCTTAGTACCATAAAACATTTTATTTGAAATCTGAAAAAAACTGAAAAATTATAATTTGAAACAATGAATTATTTCAAATAGTTTATTATTGTTATTTTACTGTTAGATACAATATAGAAAACTAACTTCATTTAACGTGAGACTTCAATAAATCATTTGTACGTAATTTTGTTTGAGTTAATTCGATTAAAATAAAATGATAAATAATTTGAATTACGATAACATTATCTATCGATAACGTTGATGTTTTTCAATAACGAAATCATATAGAAATTGGTTCAAATAAAATGGGAAATAAAATAAAACGTTATTTCATTTAATATTTCAAATAATGTAATAATTATTAAGAGGAAGATCATTTTCATGTTCAAATAAAACTAACGCATAGTTATTTCATATAACATCTAGTTGAATGTGATCCGAATTTTGTCATTCAGTAACTAGGAAAAAAATATAAAATAAGGAATGAACCAAAAAGTTTTTAAAATAAGTTTTAAAAAAAGTTTTAAAAAATTAAAATGAAGACAAAATATCAAAAATATCCAAATTTTCAGTTTATTCAAGAATTTTTTACATTTATATACCACTGTATATTTTCGTATATATTTGTTCATAATAGTCTTATTGAGTCTTATTGAATTAACTCTTTTTCAATCTACTTGTTAAAACAAGTATTTCAGGCAGTAGAAATTCGGATAATGAGTTACATTAATTATGTAATTATTCAATTCAACAATGTATCATGTAATATAAATATAATTTATATATTTTATGTAGATGAGTAGTTTCCAACCTTTTTTATCTCATACAGAATGTCATTTGTCCCCCTTACCCTAAGATGTAGAGACTCTTTGCATTCTAAATAAAAATCAAAAAATCTTTTATTTATATCTCATATAAATGTTAACATCTCATACAAATTTATTTCGTTAAAAATTTATTTTGTTTTTTATTAAATAAAAATAAATCAAATAAAAAATTCAACAGTATTCAGTATATGGAACTAAATTATTTAAATGCATTTACTTCTAATAGATGTCACAGATAATGAGAAATTGTTTCTCTTTCATGTACGAATGTATATCACGGTCGACTAGTAATAAACATAATACACTATATAAAATATTATTTCATAGTATTTTCTATTAACTAAGGATGATATATTATTTTTTTATTAAGTCAGGGTAAATAAGTGCATATGTAACGTAAAGTTCCTAAAGGAACGCGTTTTATTACCTATGGCCATCAAACGTATGAAAACTCCGGTGTTTGCTTCCACGATTAAAAAAGTTTGACTTATAATCTGATTGGCTGTTAGCATGCTTTAGAAATTTATATAAAAAATATAAAATGTAGAAGCTTTTAGTTACATTTTTCTGGTTTCAGATGTTTTGAAAGTTTTCCTGCATGATGCGTCCTCTTTTTTGAGAATATTACATTGATAAATGGAACGAAAAATAATATTATTTCATTTAAAATAAAGATGACCTTGAAATCACCTTGAACCCCTCCACTATTAGTATCACATTATGATCTCTGTACTAAACAATTTTTATTGACAAATTTTCTTCATATTTTTAAAAGCAACAAAAGAAAATATTCAAGGTAGTTTTAATCATATTTTAACTCATCCTATATACTAATTGATAATGATAATTCTGTATACTAACTGATAGTGCAGTAGGAATGGGTTCGAAACTTGGAATGTTGATTTTATTTTGAGAAATAAAGGAATTTAAGAACTGGAATTTTTATTCGTCATAATTAAACGAAATAAAAACGAAACAAATATATCGAATCCAGATTCTTTTTTAAGATTTTAATTTAAAAACTTTTTCTGAACTTACTACTTTTTATCACTGAAAGTGATTTTAGCGGGGGTAACCCAGAAAATTGGGGCCTCTTCAGGTGCAATGCTAATGCAACGAAAATTAGCAATTGGTTGATTTGGGTCACGTGATTCGTGAGGGGGCGTGAGGTAAACCTGGAGTAGGAGTGGCGTTGTCTGGTATCGAGCGATCGCGGCTGTAATTTGTTTTGTATCGATTCAAATGTTTGCATATCAATAAAATTTTATGGCAAAAAAGTCGTCTTCATTTTATAGTCAGAACTGTTGCTTCTGGGACTTTCAGTGAAACGAATCGTACTGGGGTACAAGTCGTGCAGTTTTTTTTTTTTTTTGCATTGTGTACATATATGGTGGAAACATCTTGCCTTACGACTCTCTTTTTAATCTCTTTGAACAAACATTACTCATTGTAATTGCAGCATTATTTTAAATATAAAGTACCGAAATGTTATTCGCAACTTGTTCCGACTGATTTGTTCATTCTAAAGTGAAATTCTTTTATCTAATCAAAACTAGTAGAAAGAGAAGAGTTTCGTGTGTTTCAAATGACTTGTTATGATTTTTTTTCAACAGAGACTAGATTAAAAAATTCTATCAGTAAGGGAAGAATGATAATCATAGAATTGCCAGTATATTGGTTTAAAATACCAATAATGTATAAAATTAGAAAGATCGAAACACTATGTCATACAACTCAAATCATACAACTCAAATCATAATTTTAACGAGAATGCAGATTTTAATTAACCTTTTGCACTCGATTATCCCTTCTGAGGAGACGTCGTACTTAAATCTAGCCAACAGCTCGGACTCTTTTTATAATTTGTTAATAATTATAACGAACGTATGCATTTGGTGTTATACGTACACAGACGCCGTAGAGTGAAAGCTATAATAACAACGGAAGAAGAAAAGAATTTCTGAAGATAGTCCTGAATCAATTGACACTTCACAATAATTCGCATAATTCAGAATAATTCGCATAAACGAAACAGATATTATTTTTCCAGAGATTGAAACTATGTGCAAACTCGTGTAACGCACGTTGATGATTGCTTTAAATTTAAACGATATCACACGTTAGAAAGATGTAGTCAACAAAATTTCGTGTTAAATACCATTCGAATGATTATTTCCAATGCTATATCATTTTATTTGCTAAGTAGATTGCTGGTAGATACAAAAAAAGTATGTTGAGGGCAAAGGGTGAATATTAGAAAATGCAGACCAGCATTTGTTATATTCTTAAGGCAGTGGAGAGACATGATGGATCTATCGATCATTTCTCCTGGTAATCACGATTATTATAAAAATTTAAAAACAAATCGATATGACGGGAGTTCAAATGTATGCGATGAAGAGGGCATTATTATTTATCTTGATGATGGTTCAATTTAATCTCACTAACAATAACAGTGCAATAGTGATGCAACTATTATCATAAATTTGTTCTAAAAATCTGTAGTAAAAAATTGCTTTAAAGGTTGAATTCGACAATATTATTTTCTTTTTATTTCCACTTGCTAAATCGATTAACTAACTTGATCATGCGGAAATTGTATTAATGACAATTATTCCAAGAATATACTTATGCATTATATCGCTAGATGATATCTGGGCTTCTGATAATACATTCTACAATGTCTAGTGTTTGAATTTATATTTTAAACAATGTATGCTACTTGATCATTTTTCTCCATTTTTTGTTTTATGGAGAAGAGTAATGTATTAAATATTATAAAATTGAGAAATATAATTAGAAAAAATATTATATAATTATAAAGAAATATTAGAAATATTATATAACTGTAAAGGAGAGGGAAATACTATATAATTATAAAAGATAATTGCACCCTTTTCAATGTTTTAGGACGTTTCACATATGATAAATTGATGAATTTATCATAGTTTCATTTAAAAAAACAAAAGTCACCTTTCAATCTTGTAAGCATCTAGACAATATTTCTGACCACTAAAAAATGTCCCCTTCGACGAAGTTAGTTTTACACTTTTTTCCGTAACAAATAGTTTGAATCATATTTCAAATAGGATACCTTGTATCAGTATAATACAGCGTTCACTACATCTTGCGATGTTAATTTCCCATTTTGCTCCACAAATTCATCTTACCTCACCTCTCTCCCTAGACAAAAGCATCATCAGATTTCCAAAACTTTCGAACTTTCGAAAGTCCATCGATCGGTGGAGACAGCGAGTTTAATCGTTGAAATCGAAATACGCAATCGGTCCGACTTTCATTCGCGCCTGAGGATGATGGAGTAGGACCAAAGCCGTACAACGATTGACAAATGTTCCAAGACGTTCGTTGACATAAAACCACGATCGATACGGAGGAACTCGGTAGGGTGAGATGTTGGAAGATAGATTTTTCACGTTGAAGTAACTGGAAGGCAATATGAAAAAACCGTGGCATGAGGATGTTGCACGCTCGCAGAAGACGGTATTATGTCGCGACCCCGTTTCATTTATTCGCTCTCTGAATAGTGAACACAGTCACACATGCAATGCGTGCGCATTACACACGCGTGCGTGTCGTGTGCTGTATTACGCGTTGTCTCTTTCCACGACGAGCATACATACGACTGTGTCTGAAAATCACAGTCGGTGCGACTTTGCTGAGAGTTCCTGTTGGTACGAAGTGGAAAGTAGGGAGAGGTTTTGGCAATATTTTCATCGGGATATTTTTTCAAATATTAGAATATTATGTATATCAGTACGTGTTTTTTATATACTTCAATATCAATGACAGTGAAAAATAATTGACAAGAAATTCGTAATTATCAGTTTAGTCTGTATACTTTATTGTAGCTCCGTAAGTTTTGTTCCAACGGAACCTTTCGTCTTTCTTCTAAAAAGGATTTTCATCGGCGATAATAATGGAAGAATCGTAAAGATCTTTTCTTAGTTTTTCCTTTTTCCCCGCTGTTTCGTGGAAATGAAATAAAAACGCTCTGGCCCGTACCGTTTTTCAAATTAAGCTTCTCCAATGTTCCGTACAGGGTAATTTTTTTGATAACTGAATCAGAGCGTTTAATCGAGTTGTAATTTTTTTTTCCGAGTGATATCACGGCGGTTGGAAATACTTGGATACTTCTGAAATCAATAATTCTATTATCGTACTTCGGAATTTTTTGCGACCGGGGGAAAACTTGAAACTTTAATTAATGAAGGGTAACGATTTTTCAAACATCGCTGTTAAGCGCGGTTATCTGGGTTGATTGGACATTTTTATATTATCGCTTCGGCTATTTTTTTTCCTACAGTTGTCGAGAGTTCGATATTTGCCAACCGAGTATTTTTTAACGAGTAATTTTTAATGACATTTCACGTGCGAAGGTTATTAGTAGGATATTGATTATTTTTCCAGACAGTTCGGTGTTTGAAAATTCTGGTCTGCGGGAAATAAGTCGAAAAGTTAGTTACACTCATGTTAAAAATAAAACTAAAGTAAAAAGTATTGAGAACAGTATTTCGAAATTTTATTGAGATAAGATACCGATTGAATGTTTATTTTATTTGACAATGATACGTACAAATATGTTGAAATTATTTTAGACGTATGATTCAAAGTGGGAATAATTAAGTGAAATATATAATTGTTTAAGGTAGAAATTGTTGTTTAAAATAATGTTTCACACTTCGAGAAACTCGCACTGATTATTTCAAATATTGCTATTTTAGACGGAAATTGACGAAAAAAATATAAAAAGAAAACAAATATTAATAAAATGGTGAAAAAAAATCGTACTTTCGAATAATATATTTTTCACACACACTTATCATACAAATACCACTCCTTGGAAATCTGAAAACGAATATTGCACAAAACTGAGTTTGAACATGACGTATTTCGTTTGTAAGGCGAGCACAAGACCATTATATCTGGTTTTCGCCTGCGGTGAAATATAAATACACATTTGTGTAGAATAACTGGGATGGAATCAAGACTGTTAACAGAATTTCGTTTTTTAAGTTTCAAACTTGGCTCCGTTTCTTGGAATTTCTGCTGCGCGCACGAAGGAGGATTTTCAGTCGGATTTTGAAGCATTAATCTTCATAAAGTCGCAGATGGGCAGCTTCCGTTGCATCGTGTTTTATATGAAAGAATCGCTTTTTGAAATTTAGATTCGGAATCGCTTCCGAAGGTTTTGCATTTCAGATCGATTGCTAGAGCGGTGGTTCTTTTTTGGACGGATGAAAAGCACTTTGCAAATATTTTGCGTTTCGTTCGATCATTGGTACTGTATCTGTTTCTTGAAACAGATCGCTTAATTTCTCGAGAACTGATAGTTCTTCGTTTAAATATTGTGAATAGATACTTCAATTTATTTATATTTTATGAAATTATAAATTCAATGATGAGACATTTTAATAAATTTTGATAACATTATCATAAAATTTTTATCTAGCAAAACGAACAATGAACGGCGACAGAAACCTTTTTTAAAAGTTTCTTCTTCTCAGAAGAGTGACTTCAGTAACACATGTGAAGATATCATGGTCATTGAAAATGGATTCCCTAAAATCGATATTTCTCAGTTATAAATTTATTACAAAGGAATAGAAGTTAATTAATAAAAAAATTTGATTGCATTAATTTATAGTCTAAAAATATTAAAAAATAAGATTCAGTAATATAAACTGATTGAAAGGAATCGCGGAAAGAAATAATACTTAATCATCGGTTTATCATCGTTTATACGAGAGAATTTGTTCGTTTTAATTCTCAAGGTAACAATGTTTTAAAAACATTTCTACAATTCTACACAATTATTTGAGAAAATGTTTCTTCAAAACTTTCATTCGATGAATATGTGATCCATTGGTATCGAAAAAGAGTTCATTGCAATAAATCAAATTACGTTGTTCATACTATTCAAAGAAATAATAAAATAATTTTCCAAAGAAATTTTTCCATGAATGTATTTCCTTTTCTCATTTATTTATATAAAGTGTTATATAAAGTATCGACTTCCAAAATCTATTAGCGATTATTTTACAAATTATTTTAGTTACTAATTAATAATTAATAATACATTTACTATAATAAACACAAGTTACGTAATAGAGTAATGTAATACAAGTATTATATTACTGTATTACTTTACAATTTACTTTCAACTAGATTGGCCATTTCTTAATTTGCAGTTACTTACAAACTGATCATTTCAATATTTTTTATGAATCTGGACGATTACATATTTTCTGTAGATTAAATTGTTTTTAATTGTTGACCAGATCTTAATGTAAACAGATAGTTTTTCTCTTTCTCTCAGAATTCCTGCGTTTATGTTTTATTGATAACTCCACTTTGCTTTTCGGTGGATATGTTAATAGCAAGGTAGTAAATGTATTGCTGGAGCTATTGCTAAACAGAATTTAATATTTATTTCCCAGTAAGGTGCTTTGCATTTTCTCTGGAATGTGCATGATCCATTGGGACTGAGAGGATTTAATACCACAAAATAGTACTATCTATTTCATTTTGCATGTACGCGAATGCGGTGGAGTTGCTGTACACGTACATATTGGGTTGGCAACTAAGTCATTGCCGCTTTTGTCGATAGATTCACTCTACACTTTCTTTTGTTTTGTTAACGTGGTCAGAGCATCTAACCTATATTTTTTTCTTACTGTGTGGACTTCTACTTTTAATTAGTAAAAAAATTATATCGATTAGTTCTTTAGTTTTGTTTTTATCCCAATTTAAAAATGGAAAAACAGGACGTGCACTTCCGACACATTTTATTGTATTACTTCCGAAAAGGGAAGAACGCATCGCAAGCACAAAAGAAGTTATGTGCCGTATATAGAGATGAAGCCTTAAAAGAAAGGCAGTGTCGAAATTGGTTTGAAAGATTTCGTTCTGGTGATTTTTCACTGAAAAATGCACAACGATCTGGCCGCCCAGTCGAAATGGATGAAACCCATATCAAGGCCATTATCGATTCAGATCGTCACAGCACAACACGAGACATTGCAGAGAAGCTCAATGTATCGCATACATGCATTGAAAAAAAATTAAAAACCCTTGGTTATGTCAAGAAACAAAAATTCTGAATTTTCCTTCTTATTTGAAATCGGCAATGACTTAGTTGTCAACCCAATATATTCCTTCATTCAATTTTACATTCGCGTAGATGCTTGAAATATTCAAAATTCTAACTTGTTTCAACAAGTAACGCTTAAATATAACATACAAGAACAATCGGCAGATGATACTGAACAACATTATCTTGATATATGACGGATTATCAAAAACCGAATGAGATTTGTTCGAAATTTTAGATACGTTGGGAAAACATTGCGATGCGATTTTTTGTTACTATGACAATTTTAATCAGCAAGATGGAATTTTAATCAGTAATTTGCAAATATAATGTATAAGAGGTATCAGTGTGTACGATAGTTTGAAGTGCCTATATACGTATTCGTTTATACACGTATATATGTATATGAAGTATATGATAGTTTGAAGTTCGAGGTGTATAGTTTACATGTTATGTATCTATCAATTGTTTCAACATTTCATTGTGTACATATATGTACGTTCTCAGACACTTGGAACTGCTTCGAATCTCCGTCACATACCCTATGACAGATTCGAAACATTCGAGTTTCAAAACTTTTCAAAGTTTTGAGAGTGCAATAGAGTGCATATAGCGTGTTCTACAAGCTTTTAGATTATTGAAAGTTCGAGTTTTCCTAAACGTTGTTTTTTTACACCTAGGAGTATGAAATATACGTATTACGAATATTGAATAAATAAATAAATCAGAAATCAAAAATGTTAACTCGAAGTTTCTGGACTCTAATACTTCATACCAATGATACCGTTTAAACTAAAGTAATCGGAAAGTTTTCTATAAGATATACTGAATATTCAACAATAAATTCTTCTGCTGTCAATACTTGCAAAACTTTCCAAATATTGAAGACTTTCAAGACTCGAGAGTCAAACTGATAGTCAAACAGATTATCAAGACTCAAAATTTATTAAGAATTTTAAGCTTCGATTCATAATTGAAGTGATTTGAATTTTCTGTCATGAAGGATATTTCACGTAACTACATATATAGTATTGAAGCTAATACTTGTAAAATTAGAGTAATTAATCATGTAATTACATAATATATATCATTCTATTATAATACATATTATGATATAATATATAATTATAATAATTATAAAAATTAACATTTATAAATTTAATTTTATATTTTCAATATATATATATAAATGAATATTTTGAACTTAACTTTATAAAATTTAATAATTATATGAGAGATGAGTAAGGATACATAATAGTTACACTTATCCACATCATGTTCTTCGTATATTAAATTAAATAAAATTACAATTGAATTATTTTCTAAACTAAATATTCTCAGACGCAAGTACTCCAATTCTACTCTAATTCTACAGAAAGTAAAAATCATTTCATCGATCGCTGTAATATAATATCCTCTAAAAAAAGAAAAATGATCTCGTGAAAAAAATTCTTTGTGTATCCTTTGAAACAACCAGTGTTTAATTTGCATTTTCGGTATCGTTTGCTCGCTCAGACGTGCATTGCATTCGCTGTTGATGTTGGAGCATTTAAACCACGACGAAATGTTAGAAATTAGAGCGCCAATCTCTCGCTCCTCGCGGGTTTGAGGACCACACATGACGCATTGCACGACTTGCGAGGAATTTTATTCTCGGGCTCTTTGAGAAACTGCGTACAAACAACTTACCAGCACGCAAGGAAACTCATTCTCTGTCCTTTGAAACAGTTGCAACTTCGTGCCAAGAAATGTCGCTTTCACGCGACAGTAAAGTACAGCAGGTACGTATTTAGCTGAGATACCCGGTACATACAAATTCGAAGTGACAAATCCTATGGTGTCGTGGTTCACTATGAAATATCGAATAGATGGACATCGCATTGTTTGCCAAAAGTGAATTTTATTTTAAAAATTAGCACTGTTCGGGAGAGGTGCCATGCTACAATACCCACAGTCTGAGAGCAGGCACGTACTGGAAAATTTATTGGTTTTTAAGTACCCTTAGCAGGCCTGCGTCGCCAGAAACCCTTGGCCACAAGGCTGGACTTTGTTCTAGGCAGACAAGACCCTTGACCGTGAATTGAGGCATGGCGCCAATTTGCCCAAACACGTGAGAAAACACGGCCCAGCGAGATCACCCAGGACGGCAACGGCTATCTGGCCCTTCGTGCCCCACCCTGGACCCTGGACCGCGCTTTCCCGAAGCCGAAGGAGGGGGAACCGAGGAGACGTTCGGGCTTTCCTTCGGCTTCCAGAATCAGAATCAATTCGATTTCCGACAAATAAAGATATTCTCCTGCGATAGAGTTACTACGAGGGGACAAGCCCCTAATACTTAGCGTGCGAATTATACAGTCCACAAGTCTTAGCTAAACGCGATCTCATCTCGCTATCACGCGCGCGAACAAGCACGAATCAGATTTTTATGCAGATTCATATCGAAAAAAGTGCAGTTATTGTATTTTGGATGTTTTATGTATAATATTTTCACGTATCATGTGTACTCTATTTATAACTTTAAGTTTCCCATGTGTGCGTAAAAATCCGCAATTTATTAATATTATTAGCAACGCTAGTATATTAGTCAAACACTTTACAGTATTGGTTGTGCAAATGAGAATAAAATTGATAGCGCGATAAAGTACGGTCAAATACTCTGTTACGCATCCCGAATGAAAAATCTAAATTCAGTTCTCTTCTTTTTCTTTAAAGCGATTCCGGTGGAATATAAAATACTCGATAGCTGTTCTGCGATGCAAATGATTTCAAGGTGAACTTACGGTTCAAAGGATATAAGAAGCATGTTTTAAACTTCGTGCAACTTTTCCAATAGTTTCAGAATTTCGAGAGAGGCAATTGGCTCTGGACGTGATGAGACGTATTTTACCGGTGGGAACTTAATAGAAAACGAAAAAAAGAAAAAAAGAATTGTATATATAAGTATCAAGATAATTTTGAATATTTGAAAAATATTCGCGTTCGCGATGCTGGCGGTTGTATCATTTCAAATATCGATCAAGTATATTCTGGCTTCGAAAAAATCCGTTTAAACGCTTTCGAGAAGAAAGGGAGAAAATGTCCAGCCGGCGTGGGAAATATTGAAAAAATAATCGTGAAAAATGTTTTAAAAGCTTAAATGGGGGACAAAAGAGGAGGAAAAGCCATTTTAACAAATAGGAACGCACAACAAAAAGCTTTTATCCTTGCCCCCGATTTTTTATTTTATTTGTTCGTTGTACACGACACGGACGAGACACTCGCTCTTTCTTTCTTTTTCTTTCTTTTTTTTTTTTCCAACAAGTTCCACCTTCAAAGTTCGCCCGCAGCTCGTCTACTGTATTACATAATACGGGGACAGAGACATGTTAGCTGAAAAAAAGAACGTTCGAACCTAAGTAACTCAAAAGTGCATCTAGTTTATTCTTCTCTGTGAACCGTAATTCGTCCTCGAGTTTCGTTTCTCGAGTTTTGGAATTTTCCTTTTAATATCAACTCTTTCCATTAATATCCGTAGACTCCTCTTCTAATTTCGAAGTACAAATCTGGACAGAATTTGTTTCGAAATAATCTTGGAGCAAAATATTTCAATGATCTCTCATTTCTCCAACTTGGTGTCAAATTGACGCACTAGCAGAAAAAAAAATGAAGAGATAAATAGTTAAATTTGTAAATTCTCTTATTAGAAACAAATGAACAATATTTCTATTCAGTTGCGTGTGAGATACGTGCATTTGATCGTGATCCTATGTTCTTTAATGTTTTGATATAATAATTATAATTTTGTCTAATATTATGATCATTCGTTTTGGATGTTCACTTGTTACAACCATGTTCAAAATTGTAACTGATTAATGACTAAACTATATCAGCCTACATGTGCATAGTTGTGGTATAATAAAGTGTTGCTTGTCAAGTATTTTAAAAACGAATACTATTTGTAAATCTGCTAGCGTATTTCGTTATCAAATGTCAAGTATATGCTGTGTTACATGATAGAAAAATCTCCAAAATAATTTATCACAAGAGATGGATGTGGGTTAGAATATTAAAATGAATATTATTTAATTATTAAAATTACTATTTGTAAGTGAATGTTTTAAACATAAAATAATATTTGAAATATTCTAAAATTTCTTAATCAGTATTGAAATAATGCGAATTGTTATCATATTTTACAAGTAACGTATTTCACTTGATGTTACACGTTCTTTATTTAGTGAATAGAAAGAATTTGAGATTAGATGAATGATTGGAATGATAATAACTTGAAGAATTGATTATTTGAGGAAATAACGTTTGTTTGTCAAAAGGAAATTTCGATAAAAATTTATCTGAAAAGTTTACAAAAATTTAAAAGTTTTGTAATACTAGAAAAAAAAAAATATCAAGTGTAAGATTTAAAATAATTATTACAGTTGTTAAGTATCGTCTTTGTATAGTCGATTGAACTGTCGGCTTTGCAAAGATTAATTAATTAATTAAAATTAATTTATTTAATAATATATTGTGAATATATATTGTTAACATAGAGTACTTTGTGATATTTTTATTATAATACAGTTCACATTATACCTATATTATTTATTAGATACAAGTGGATTATTTCTGAAATAATTTACAACGATAATTTTAAAACAATAGTATATCACTGAATATTTTTGAAAACTTATTAGATTTGAATATAGTTTGAAATAATCTCTGTCTACGATTAGAAACTGAAAGCTTCGAAATGAAGCTTTGGGGGTACTGTAAAGAATTTAAAAGATTCTGGGATGCAGCTGGAAGGAGAGAGTAAGGAATGAGGGAAAGTGAGTAAGAAAGGCGGTGATGCGTTTCGTCTCGGAGTCACTGCCTAGACTCATCAGTGGGGCTGACGGCAGCGACTCCTTACCCCAGACGCTTGTTGTTATAACTACCCGCTAGGCTGGCCCGGTTCACCATCCTAGCGAGGTTCCGCATTCTGCTTGCTTAAACATCGGAGATCGGTAGGACCTCGACGCTAGGCGCGCAACCACTTGCGGCTTGTGCTAGTCGAGTGTTCGAATCTCGTAGTCGAGGAATCGTAGGGCCGCTACATCACCCCCTTCCCAGTGTAAACGATACTGAGAAGATGAGGAGACTCATAGTAGCGTTGCGGAAGAGTGGTGATGTCTGCTCTCCATTTTTCTGTCTTTGGCTCGGTCCTGGCATCTTTTCGTCTCGTAAGATCTGATCACTCAGGGCCGGCGTCTATGTTGGAGGCTTCGTGTGGCTGTCTTCAGAGGCGGCGGCGTTCTACTTGTCCTGGCTGCGCTGCGTGTTACATGCGTGCTACTCTTTGTAGACCCCGACGTGATGTCTGCATGTGGACGTGTGTGTCTGCCTTGCAGCGTGCAGCCTGTGTGCGCGCGTCCTTCTCAGTCTTGCATTCGGCGGAGGCGTTTGCGTGCGTGCGTGCGTGCGGCGGGCCTTCTACGCTCGTCTGCGGTCGGTGGAGGCGCTGCGTCTATAGGGCCGTCCTCGCGCTCTTCTGTGTGCCATGTGTGCTCTGTCCTCGATGTTGCATCCTCGTTCAGCGTCTGGTTGGTCCTTCCAGATGTTGTGCTGCATCCTTTGTTTGGGTATCGTCCCTTCCTTTGTAGTCGATGTGGAACTCCATTTTCTATGCTGACTCCAGAAAGTTGCGTGTTCAATCGTCGGGTGGTCACCACTGTGGGAACTGTTAAGAATTTAGAGAGCCGGGATGCAGCTGGGAAGGACGGAGAAAGGAAATGAGGGAAAGTAAGAAAGGCGGTGATGCGTTTCGTCTCGGAGTCACTGCCTAGACTCATCAGTGGGGCTGACGGCAGCGACTCCTTACCCCAGACGCTTGTTGTTATAACTATCTGCTAGGCTGGCCCGGTTCACCATCCTAGCGAGGTTCCGCATTCTGCTTGCTTAAACATCGGAGATCGGTAGGACCTCGACGCTAGGCGCGCAGCCACTTGCGGCTTGTGCTAGTCGAGTGTTCGAATCTCGTAGTCGAGGAATCGTAGGGCCGCTACAAAGCGAATTTTACTGAACAGTTGTATTATACGTAAAAATAATGCAACTGGAGGTACTTGTCAATACATTTTGATTTATTCGTTTATTTATACCGCACGAGTGTCAAAATTTATATATTGGTACATTGATTTTTCACGCGAGTGAAATTAAATTTATGACAATATGAAACTTGTTTGTTATACAGACTAATGGCAAAAATTTAATAACGTTCGATACAAATTTGTGTTCTATAAAGCTTTTATAATCGTAGAATATTAGATTGCGGCAATTAAGTAAGTAGTGATAACTAATGGTGATTCAATCTGATCTCGAAATTACACATTAAAAATGTGCACGTAATTTTCGTCGTTTTCATAAATAAATTTTTTTCCTTTCTAATCCGATTTGACCAAAATTCATTCCGAAATGTGTTTAGAGAAATTTACTTATTTTTAATGAAGCTCTTCATAATGCATATAACTATTTCTATAATGCACTTACATACAAAATAAATAATTCCATAAGAAACGTCACGTTTCGTTTATTCATTTAGATTTTCAGTTCTGGAATTTTTATCTGTTGTTTTGAGAACAGCATCTAGTCGTTGGCAAAAATAAAATTTTTCTTTTTAAATATAATTTCCGTCGGACAATGTTTAAAACAGCATTCTTTATAACTAATATTTGCACGAATATCTTCTTATAATTGTACAATGGAATATGTACATACAATTGTTCACATTAATGTTTAAACACGTAAAACAAAATCGTATAATAATAAATCCGAGTTTGTTTTTAAGTTTGAAGCCTCTACTTTCAAAATGCATCGTTCACTTTATTTTAAGATGTTTTTATGTCGCGTAGCGGGTGGCAAAGTGAAAACACTTTTCTTCTCGAAACTGTCATAAATTGTAAGAACATTGAACAATATTTTTCATGGATGAATCCACCATGGATTTGAAGATTGAAGCCTTCTATTTACAGGACCTCTTAAAACTTGATGTCTGATATTTTTTTTCCATTTTATTGAATTTCCGAACATCAGGCGAAAACGAATGTTATGATTTCTTAAATTTTTGTTCTCTACGTAACCTAACCTAAACCCAAATCTATTAGTCAGAAATTACTCAAATATAGCCAAAAATAACCCAAATATAATTCTAACGTAATCAGAAATGTGTTTGAGTTACATTCAAGTTTTTGTACAGGCTCCCTTTTCCTTACCCACGTTGTTATCATCAAATTAATATCGTGAAAACATGATCAGCTCTTTTTAAAGTTTATTAGTTTGAATTAAATAAATCTCTGGTCGGCGACAGCCGACAGTTTTTCGTAAATATCTCAGAAGCTCCGAGAGTCCGAACTTTTTGTCAAAAGGAAAAAGTCATTCGTGCATTATTTCAAAAAACTATTGTGATCGGAGGTGACTCCCTTTTTTTTCTGTATCATTATCCATAAATATATAGAAATTAAAACCAAGATATTGTTTTACGCTGACGCTATCTGTATAAATTATTTGTTATTTTTTCGAATATTTTTTTCTTGCGCTGGAATAATGTGCCACGCACATCGAGAATTTTTTGTCCCAAATTGCAACATTTCAAAACAAATGATAAGTTTATTACTTCTTAATAATTTCTATCCAGTGATATACCGACGAGTTCAAAAAAAAAAAGAAAGCGACGAATTATTGGTTCGGTCACTCGTTATAGTCCGCGGACCACTTGCCAGCGCAAGGAGTTAAGACAAACAACTTAAATGGAGCACTAACGATACACGTATAAATACAAAATGAAACCAACGTTAGCCGCAGGTTATTCCGCATTCGATGATACAATACAAAACAGAAATATTCTATTTTATGACACAGATGGATACGCAAATCATTGGTATGAATTGCAAAAATAAAAAATCAAGAAACGCGCGCGAACTCGTGCGTGAGAAGAAAATCTGTAATTTGTCGTAACCAAGAAGACAAAAGTAGCTCTAGAGAACGTGAGAGCCCACTGTATCAAGGAGTTTAGGGGAAATATCGGTGACTAGATGATGGCTTAATTCCCTTAGTCCTTTAAATACGCAGTTACGCGTCCAACTATGAGAAGGTGGTCGGTAATACAGGGAGCATGCGGTGTCGCTAAGTACGCGTGTTAGCCAACAACGGGCAACCGTACATACATATTTAACCAAACTGATGTTACAAGCATTAAGGAGTCGAATACACATGCGTACGTGTGTATTTACTTGCGCTTGCAAAGGGGTGAAGGGAAAGGAGCGACGTCAAACGTTAAACGAACTTTAATCGAGTTCGCAATGTGTGTACGATGAAGCAATTTGATTAGGGGATTAAGGGTGGAGAAGAAAGGGTAGAGTCGCCGCGGTGTGCTGAAACAGGATTATCCGCTTGAAAATCACACATACGCTTCCGTAAAAGCCGGTGAAACTTGCGTCCATCTGATTGGAAGAATGATTCTTACGATAACATTGCAATAATTAACACTAATGTTGCATCTAGTAGATTCATTATTACTACGATAATATCTGTTTATTTGAATTTGTTATTCCTATAAATTTTTGTGTGTTAAAAATAAACAAGGATACTATTTTTTTATTCTCAGTTTCTTTTTTTTTGGAAAAGTTGCAGATCTTCAACTTTATTACAGATATATGTTTTTCTAACGTTATAAAATATGAGTATATTTGTATAATATAACATTATTTTATTATAATTCTATGATTTATATAATGTATATATATGTATATATATATATATATATATATTTTTTTTTTGCAACATTATATATCGGTCATGTAATGTAGTGCATATTTTACAACATTCTAAATATTTAAACATGTAGCATCTTAACATGTTTAAAAAATCCAAAGAACACCAATATTTGTAGATATTAAAAAACGTTTTTTAACTTGTTTTAAAAATCAATGAATAAAGGAATCGATAGAACATCCAATTACAACATAGAGTATAGACTTTTCCTCTTACGAAAATTATAAAAAAGAATTAAACTACAAATTTTATTCTCTATTGAGAAATTAAGATAATTCTGCGAGACACGAGGTACTGCTATTAATTTTCAATACTAACGATCGCTTGATGTTCTCATCATCATAATGCAGCATGTTCCATGCAATTATATTGTAATGGGCCAGCATTATTTTACCGATGAGATGTGTGCAATATTCTTAGTGATTTAGAAAATAAATAAAGTAAGGAAAACAGTTACTAATATACTAAATTTTTAAGAACTTATATAATGAAAATTGGTTTTTTGTGACACATTTTGTTTTGATAATAACATATTTCTTATCTTAAAGGATCACTTGGACAATTTTGTACTTTCGAGGAACTGTAAATAGTTATTTAATTTCTTTATTAATCCTTTGTAGGACAATATATATATGTGATACAATTGAAAGAAAACTAAAACTTGGAGAATATACTTTCTCTAGAGTTCTAATATGATGATTTTTCAAAAATTATGTCACACTTTTCAATTTATGGCATAGTAAATACACTTATCACTAAATCGCGAATTTCTATAGAAATTTATATTTTTATAAATATAATTTAAAAAGTAGTACTTTAGATATTTTGTATATTTTTTAATAATGTGTGCATTTTGTAATAAATTCTAAAATCTTATATAAATATATCGTTGAATTTCAATATATAATTCAATTTTAATTGCTTTGTAAAATATACGTGTATATGTAGGTAAAAATAATAATAAATAATAATATGTAGGTAAAAATAATAAAAACGATCAATAAGTTAAATACATTTACCAATAACATATAAGGCTTAAAGCTGTTAAATTTCGTTTATTTTTAATGACTTTTAATACACGAGATGGCATATCTACTTTAGTGTTTTAGAGGCCTTTATTTTACTAACAAAGATATTTACACGAGTAACGATTATACAATAATAGTAATAACTATGATCACAATAATACTGTGATTGCTTCTAAATATAAGAAGTATACGAGAGGAATTATTACTCTTAAATGCGAGTATGTGGGGAAACGCGACAGACTGCACACTCACCCGACGTGAACTATTGAATGCTAGACCTTCAAGGAACTGTTGTCTTAACGCGTCGAAGTCAGTTCTTTTATACTATAGGTCTAGGTATGTCCTTTTCCCTCAAGGGCGGGAGAGCGGGTGTTATCTACGGTCAGGCCCATGAGAGGCTTTTTGACAATCACGTCATGGCTCTGCCGATACTGTAACCTAGGTTCACGTCGTGGGAATGTTTATCCTGCAGTCTGGGTGTGTCCCCTACATCTACAATAAACTGTACTAAAAGTTTTTATTTTTTGTCATTTAGTAGTTTAGAAAAATGAAAAATGAAAACGACTTTCAATTTTTTTCACGAAATTTTTTTGTTAACAATTTCTTAATTGGAATGTATTTACATATTTAAATGAAACGCTGCTACGTATTTTATATTGTCTAACAATCGCTTTCATGTCATATAATATCGTTTAATACAATCGTAAAAAATAGCTCTATTTGTTTGTAACCTTAACTTAAAATATAATATGCAAAACTACAACAATTTTTTCCGATTACACGATACTGAAGGTAATTGTATGATACATCATTGAATTCGTTTTAATACACGCTTTTATACAATAAAAAAAAAGGAACTCGTAACATTCCATTTTAAAAATTGGTCTCTTTATTTCTCAAAAAAAAAGTACAAGCAGACAGAATATTTGCATATGCTATTACGTTGTTTATAAAAAAAAAAAAAACAATACCATTTCTTCCGTTTTCGTTTACGAGAAAATCGTAATTCATTCTTTCGTTTCGAGAAGAGCGCTGTTTAGCAAACGCATGAGCACCCTTTTCCCATACAAATTTATCGACCGACATATTTCAAACAAAATAACGCAGCCATAAGTTCAAAACTTCGTTACACCGTTTTTAAAATTTATTTCTGATTCCACTTGTACTGTAATGGTAGATTTGATTTTCCAGTATTTATTTGTATTTTTTCTACTTTAGAGGAAATCGTAATTTTCTCTTCAAATACGCGAAATACGAGAAATATTCTATTAATTTTGACTTTGCGCGGACAAGTGCGTATTACACTTGATAAATAATTACAGCGTCCCAGTTCGCCACCGGTGAATACATTTGTTTACATCGAAACTAATATTTGAACTAAAGTTGCGAACTATGGAAATCGATATTGATTTTTGCATGCGGAACATGCGTGGAAACTGTGTCGAAACTCGGTGACACTGTCCTGTGCGAGGTAACTAGTTTTTTTTTTACGTGACAAAACATCTGCGCAACAAATTACTTCAGCTCTGTAAATTAATCTTCAAACCGCGAGATCATTTATACAGATTAGTTCTGTATAAATAATCACAGTTCACAGGTAATTTTATACATATGCAGAAATAAATTTCAGAGTTAAATTTTTTTATTTAAGATTTCGTTTTTGAAAAAATTCAGTTTGAAAATTAATCGATGGAAGGTTTCTCTAGGTGCAAATATATCTAAGTCGGAAATGTAGAACAAGATTTTCCTATTTATCCATATAAAATTAATAGATGTTGTTAATGTTGAAATGATAATATTCTTTCGGGTTTTTTTCTTATGAAAGAATGAAATTAAAACGAAGTCCTTATATTATATTATTATTATTTTTTTTTTTTTTACAAAATGGCTGAGCTAGAATTGTCTTGATATTTTTCATAATGGAGGATACGCAGTTTGATATAAAGAACAAAAGTCAAAGATTTTCATTTTCTACCGAATATTTATTGGAGTGGAAGGATGTAGAATTTTTATGAAATGTTTAGAACTTTCTTGCTGCAGATATTTTTATAATCAATTTTTTTCTTATAGTCGTAATGGTAATGAATATTTATATTTTTGGAATGAGAAAATCAAATGTGCCTCAAAACTTGTACAATAAAAACGTTGATGCCAATTTCTTTTTAACTTCATTCTTCTACGAGAGAAAGAAACAAAAAATTATTATTATTATACATTCAAAGTAGTTTAAGCCTTAATTTAGACGTGTTTGATGAAATTGTCATATTTCATTTTTACGTTTAATTTTATTTTTTGTGTCTTGTTAAAAAAATTCTATTTTTATTCTATTTTTAATTTATTTTCATACACACGCAATAATCTCAGTCCGAGATTATGCGAATTACAGTATACTTCATAAACTTTTTGAATTTGATTTTTAAGAAGACACAGTTTCAAATGAAAAAAATTTGTACGTTACATTGTAAAATCACGTTATGTATAAAATGACACGGTAAAAACGATTCTAATAATTACTAATAACCGAATTAGTAAAATATTAGGTTAAAATTAAACAACTAAACATTACTACCAGATAAACATGATGTGATTTGAAATAATATAATGATGATGTGACAAGAAATAATATGCCTACAATAAAACAATTAAATTTTAAAACTAACAAATCTAGAAAATGTACCATCAAAATTATGTGTTAATCTTCTGTTCCCTCTTACCGATATAAAAATTATTTACTATCATTTTAGGAACAAACAATAAATGCAAAAAAATAAAGTCGAATCAATCGCATCTGGTACAATCCAATTTAAATAAAAACAAAAGAAAAAGAAACTTCAAACTTCCTTCTCTGCGTGTTAAAACGAGCGAAGATTAAATTATTCAATTTTGTGAGCAATTACATCCACGAGGAGGAGAGAGGTTTCGTCTAAAATTTAGACTCCGTATCCGCTATTGCGAACGATTTATTTATTCTCCTGTCTGGTTTCCCAGGCCAGGTTCGCAACTCGAAACTCGGGGCTAGTGTATATTGCAGCGAATTAGAAATAGGAGGCGAACCGATATTTAATTTTCGGCGGTTATAGCTCATTCCGGGAATGGTATAAAATACAGTGGCAGTGTGCCAGTATGAACTGGAACGTTACGATCTCTGAACGACTCCGGTTATTTCTGGAACACTTTTGCTACACTCCCACCGGCGCAAACTATGTTTTGCCATACATTCGTCATGGAAAAGGAGAAAAAGAAAATAACGCGTACGTTTCAGATCCTAATGGTTTTATGCTAATGACACAGCCGGACTGCATTCGTGGATTTAACGTGACTGTGAAAATACACGTTTCGGTACTCGATCCGAAATGTCTGAAAATGTTAACTGGCACCGGCCAACCTTAATTTGCATCACGACTTCGATTCCACGATGCACGAGTAACCACAGGTTTTCTGTCTTACAACCGTTGCTGCTGAGACGCTAAACAGTTTTTTTTTTTAAAGAATATTTCGAATGTTCAATCGATCGCAATCAAATATTTTAACTTTAAAGAGCCACTGATATTTTGTTTGTATTTCTTCGGATGATTTTATTTCACTTTTGTACGAGATTTCAATAATAAGCAGAATGATTTTCATTCCGTTGTTTTTCAGTAATTCAACGGACTTGATCTTTCTTTCTTGGTCTTGTAATTTCCGTTTTTAAAACGAAAAATCTCCATGAATTCTAAATGGAATTGAAATCGAAATACTGCGTAGGTCATATTAGTCTAATAAATTCTTACATTCTAATTAATTAATTTTATTGTAGATTGAAACATAATATTTCTTCAGAAGGTTTCTATAAAATATCTTTAGTTGGTAGTCTATTTATTTAAAATCGCGTCAGGTTATTATCAGCTACTTGAAGATTTCTACCAACGGGTTCAATAGATTGAAATTGAAATTAAAATTCTCTAATTTTTTTTACTAATCTGAGATATATATCATCAACAAACAAAATTGTCCAATATTTTTTATTGAAGCCAAATGACTGTGAAAAGTTGCTTAGATTAGCATGAATTGTACAAAATGTTTCTTCAAGTGTGTATTTTTCAAATCGATACAATCCAAGTTATATTGGGTTGGCAACTAAGTCATTGCCGATTTCAAATAAGAGGGATCCATAAATCAAGTTTCTTGATATAACCAAGGGTTTTTAATTTTTTTTCAATGCATGTATGCGATACATTGAGCTTCTCTGCAATGTCTCGTGTTGTGCTGTGACGATCTGAATCGATAATGGCCTTGATATGGGTTTCATCCATTTCGACTGGGCGGCCAGATCGTTGTGCATTTTTCAGTGAAAAATCACCAGAACGAAATCTTTCAAACCAATTTCGACACTGCCTTTCTTTTAAGGCTTCATCTCTATATACGGCACATAACTTCTTTTGTGCTTGCGATGCGTTCTTGCCTTTTCGGAAGTAATACAATAAAATGTGTCGGAAGTGCACGTCCTGTTTTTCCATTTTTAAATTGGGATAAAAACAAAACTAAAGAACTAATCGATATAATTTTTTTACTAATTAAAAGTAGAAGTCCACACAGTAAGAAAAAAATATAGGTTAGATGCTCTGACCACGTTAACAAAACAAAAGAAAGTGTAGAGTGAATCTATCGACAAAAGCGGCAATGACTTAGTTGTCAACCCAATAAAATATCGACTCTCAAATAAATATAATTTTGACAAGAAAAGTAATTTCACTTCTGTTGGATCGATCTAATTTTGTATGTTATTATTTTACAATATTTTGAATGATTTGTTTAACAGCGAATAGTATAATTAATATTATTTTAAGCTTTCTGTATTTTTTGTAAATTGGCATCGAAGGTGTAAGAATTTTAATTTTCACTTTCATTTCTAGATTTCATATCAAAGCGAGACCTAAAATTTAATTATTATTTTGGCAAGTTCTTCGAAGATAATGACAGAATTATGCGATTTATATTATATTTAAATTTCTACAGTACATAACTTAACCTAATTATAACTTTGTTTTATAGTGATCAAAATATTGAATCTTCTGGTATCACAACAAAAATGGTATTATTTTCAAGAAAGATATAAGTCTATTAATAAGTTAGCAGTCTATTAATAATTCCATTATTTTCATAATAAATTATCAATTATTATATTATCAAACAGAAGACGTTCTTCGTTTCATAGGTTCGAATCAATCTAAAATCCGCGACAACGTAACAATCATTCAAGTATTAAATTATCGATTATTACATAGTGTGACAAAAATTTCCCTTATCGCGTATCTTTTTCTCCTTCTCCATTCGGACAACTTCATCCCCGAAGAGATCCGAAACGAATTAGCATTCAGGTAAGCGAGCGAATCGGTTGGAGCACCGCGGAAAAACGCGAAGCCGTTGATCGCAATGCTTAATGGAAAACGAACTTCTTCTTCTCCATTGCAGCGAGTCTCTAATTATGTAAAAACGACGAATAAGAATAACGAGCATTAGGGAAAAGAAAAGAAAGGAAAAAAAAGGAAACGAGAAAGGGAGAAAGAGAAAACCAGTGGAACAGGGATAAGAAAATTAGCGGGAACGAGAGTTGCAACGTTTCCCTCATTTCCATCTGCCTGTTTCGTGAAATGTAAACTAGACGGAGGCTGGTCGTATCTCGCCCCGATGGAAATTTTCTTGGTTGAATATCAAGCCTGATTTTTCGACGATACAGACACTGTGTACATTTCACGTAGAGCGAGGGAGAAGGGGAGAAAAGATGCAACTTCGATCCCTTGCAAATTTTCGCTTAAACGTTCTTTTCCTTCGTAGATTCGCGCAAAAACCGTCAGCTACCATAAAAAGAAGCTAACTTCAACGCGTGGAAGAGAGGATTTACGAGCTGAGTATAGTTTGTCCTTGTAAATTTTACAGCAAATATTAAACAGGTGTTAATTAAACATGTATGAGCCATGCACGCGAATAGATTATTGTCTTTCGAAAGTCGATGAATTTATTACTATTTTTGTTATGGTTGATATTTATGTTTGGATTGGATTTTTGGGAGTTGTCCGCCATTTTGATTTGCCTTCGTAACAGAGCTGTTATTTTTACAGCAAATATCGAACTGTGTTAATTAAACACGCGTAAGTCACGCGAACAGATCATCGTTTTTCGAAAGTTGACGAATTATTAAAATAATATGGGTTTAATTTGGTGTTGCTATTTTTTTTTTCTTTTCTGTGATGGTATTTGTATTTTGGTTAGATTTTTTAAAGATTTGAAATTTTTAAAGAATTCTATTTGCATGGTTTTCATTTGTCCTCGCAGTAGAACGTCGAATTTGTCATTGAATTTTAAACCTAATTAGAAAGGTCATAAATTATTAAAGAAGTATTTGATTTGTTGCTGCTACTTTTGATATTGATAATATTTGTACTTGCATTAGATTTTTGAAGGATTAATCCTGTTTCTGCAGGTTTTTGTTTTTTTTTCTTATTCGATAATTTGTAATTCGGTTTTAATTTGAAGTGCGAAAAATTCTGAAAATATGTAATTCAGGTAAGTCTTGCCACTTAAGTTTCTAATAATAATGTAAAGCAATCGCCATTATTCGAGCATTTTATCATCCTAATATTTTATTATTCGAAGTGAATATTTAATAATAATAGATGCCTTTTCTTGTACTAAATTATTTCATTTGCATATTTGACATGTTTTTCATAATTGTAAAAAGAACTTGTCTGCTAAAATACGAGATACAAGATTTTATAATTTGGAACATACAAAAGGTTATGTTTATTAAGTTCAATAAGTCAACGTTTCGTTCGTAACAGAAATGCCGCAAATTTAATTTCTCCACAAACTGAAACAGCAAACAGAAATGACGAGAGTATGTCTTACACTGAAACAAAAGAAGATTTAAAGAACAAAAAGAACGTACTTATTTGTGCTAAATATTTCATTTTTCAATAGTCCAAAATATGACATTTTTATCTATCGAAATAAATAAATACTGGAATAAATGATACATCTATGTAATATTTAATTAAAAAAATAGTTGTTCTATTATCATTTATTTCTGTCTCTTCTATTATTAAATAAAAATTGGAGATATTTTGGGCGTAAAGAAGATCATTGGCATTTTTCAAAAGATAGAACATCATTTTCCAATCTTGATATTATACCACAAAAGACGGTAAAAAAAACACTGAAAAATTAATTGACTTATCTGTCTTTGAGTCCTACGTATGTTGTTTTTTTATATTTGTCAAACTCTACATTTAGTAAAAAAAAATCACTTTTATATGTAGGTTTCTTGATATTTTTTTTTAAGTTGCTGATTTTCAAGCTTCAATTATTTGAAAATTAGCTAAACACTTCTGTTTAGAGAAAGAAATGTTATAGTTTATCATGTAGTTTGTACATATTTTGTTTGTACAGAAACACAGAGAACAAATATTGTTCATTTTGGATAAAAATGAAATGTTGACTTTTGCTTAACTTTTTGATATAAATATCGCAGGTTGAAGATCTTTATAGCTATTTACCTCTTTGAGAGCTTAAAATGCAAAGTTTTATTTTTTTTACGCTATCATATCCTGTGTTTGCAAAATGTTGCAACATCCTAGATACATATATATCAAACACGTTATATATACGTGTACTCTGTAAGATTGAAGAAAATGTGCATATAGTCCCTTACTATTTTTGACTGTAATATATCTATTTTAATATTTTAGGATTTTACAATATATTAGTAAAGTAAAATATATTGTAATAAGTAAAATAAAATAATTGCATGTTCCATTGTCCTAATTTTGTTTTTTGTTTGTTTAAATTTTAAATAGTTTGTTAAAATTTAAATTCTTAATTCTGGAAACTGTAAGACAATTGTAGTGGAGAACTAAATTTCAAGGTCTAAGGAAATATAGATTTACAAGTCTTTTCTAAATTGCATCGTTCATTTTTTGGATTGTTCTATCCAAGCAGAATGAAATAAAAATGAAATAACGAAATAATTACTTTATGTATTTCCAAAAAATAACTTTCATGTATTTCTTTTCAAAATAGCAAATCAATTATTACGAATAGTAAAAGAAAAAGTAATTCATAAAATAATTGTTTTTCAAGAAAAAAAGATCACTCAATGTCATTTAATCATCCATATTTTATTCCGAGAGATTTAATACTGAAAATTCTCCTATACAATTTAATAGAAAGACAAACATACTCAATTAAAGAAATCATTAAATGATAGAACAACCACATTTCTCGCGCTATTGCTAGATTTATGCATTTATTACTAGATTCATGCATATATAGAAAATTATGGTTCACAACAGCACAGGATGTACGTAATATAAAAAAATACATAAAATATCCAAAGTGCAATGCTCACCATATAATCTTAACCTAGGCTTCTTTTTTTTTAAATTAGATTCTCAAAAATACGAATTTGCACAAAAATCCACAGTTTGGTAATCGCACATATTCCGAAAATTTTTGTTTCAACAATTCACTTTGTTTCAATATTTAAAATCGCTGTTATCTCTTGCCTATTAAATTACGTATCACTTTCAACGCAAACAATTGATATCGCTATTCTATTTTGTTAAACACCCTAACGTGCACGCGCTTGCGCATACTCGTTGATCGTCGTATCTCTTGACGAATGCCGTTTCTCGTCCCGCAATCAGATGGATCCCATTGAGAGACGAACGTGTCGGTTAGTTAATTAAATTGTCGACGAGCGAAACGATTAAAGGAAATGGGGTTGGTTTTTCTGGTCGTGGGGCGAAGTCACGCTGCTTCGTGCATCGGATGCTGCTCGTCAACTGCGACACCCTCCTCTCGCATTTCGAAGCTCTGTGTTTGCTTTCGATTTTCGACCGACCGGCTGTATTTATTTCCCGCTGCGTTCCACGGAAATTCGCGCTCCTTTCGCGCGAAATTCAATACTGCTTTCTATAGTTTCGCCGCGCTCTCTCGATCAAAGGCGCGAGATTTTTCATTCTTCCCGCTTTCAATAAAAGTCCTTCTTTGACACGTCGCGCAGTGTTCGAAAATCTAGTTAGCTGTTCGGGGAAATTTGATTGTACGTCAAATTATTTTTCCATCGTGCTTCAACGGCATTATCTTGTATTTGAATTCCACTGAATTTCAATATTTTTCGATAATTCCAAAATTTTTCTTTTTCTTTTAGTTTCTCAAATAATTCGATGAAATGATCTCGACATGCAGTATGGTTTGTGATATTCTACAGCTCAAACTGTCGTTCCTGCGAAGTTTTTGGAAGAGATATCTCACAAATCAAAAGTCAAAACCGCATTTATTAATAGGAAAAAAATTAGCGATGTTAACACAGTTGACTCGTTTCTTTGTACACAATTATGATGCATAATTACTTTTGGCCGGTCAATAATATGTTAAATAACGATATTAAACGATACATTAAATAATAATGCTACTAGTAATAATAATAACAACAATAATATTTATGACAAACAAATCTTGATAAATTAAAATGAAGAAAAAGATATATATATATATATATATATATATATAATACTCAAAATGAGTAAAATCAGGTGTTGATAAAATATAGTGCGAAAAGTTACAAAAGGCAATTTTCAGTCGATTTTTAATGAAGAATAACGAATTGCAAAAAGACTTTAGCTGATAAACGAAAGAATAGGTTCGATCGATGGACTGTTGTTTGCAGTAAAATATAAGTGATATTTTCTAAGAATCCTAGCTAGAGTATTGAGCTTTATAGTCAGAGTATATTTACTTTTCATAAATATGATAGTGATCTTATTTTTCTGGTATATGAAATAATTCAAATATGAAGTATCATGGATAACACATTGCGTGGCGAAATATTTTTCTTCAGAAGAGATTAATATATTATTCTTATAATATTTTCTTTTTATATAAGATCTTTCTATCTATGTAAGAAGAGATTAATACGTTTTTTTTATTGTACTGTATTTATTATTCATTATTATATTATTTATATTAATGAAGTGTTAGTGACGTTAGCTAAAGGATCAATAATTATTTATAAATGTTAATATACGCACGAAATTGATAAAGCAATGATTTGTCTTAATATTATGAATACTTCAATTTCTTCAGATTTCTTCAAATTATGAAATCTAAGTAAAGAAATATTGAGCGAATTTTTAGAATTGTCTTTCACAATCCAAATATTAACAGAATTCAATAATACAAATTGATTGGAGAGAATTACAAACAAAATGTTGTGTTAACGTAACGTTAATAAATCGATAGTTAAATCGCACACCTTTTCGTTCGTTCAATAGATTTAATTCGGCGAACTTCGGTTCTTCCTCGTATCCCGAATTTCTTTAATCATTCTTCTACAGTCTGAGATACTCAGAGATACCGAAATATCAATATCAATATCAATATCAATCGTCGTCTGTTCTGATCTTTGATCATTCAACATTTCGTATCGTACACGTCGCACATCGTATCGGTAAAAATTTTTCGAGTTTATCGAAATGGCACGATATCGAGAGTTTTTTTTCGCGCTATACTCCCTCATTACGTATTTTCAATAGCCGTATCTCCGATTTCCAATATCCGTAATCTTGACTTCCATGTAGCGTATTACTTTGCCATTACAGTTTCAGTTTTGCTACCCTCGAGTTACCTAATTAGTTTCTATTTAGTTGGTGTAATTAGCACAGCGCGGTTCCATTTCAGGGACATTAGAATGCCATGCAGCACTACTCCTGTTAGATTTAAACTGAATCGCACGCTTAAGTACACTCGCTGTTTGGATAATGAAACGTTCAAACAAGTGGCTGGATAGCGAGACGTTTAAATAACGTTTAAAAAAAAAAAGAAAAAATCTGAGAAGCATCGAGCAATTTTGTCCAGTTGTTTCTGTACCACGTTCGAAACGCGACACATAAATTTGAATAAATATTTGGACAATGACAACGTTCAATTATCTGCTACTCTCCGTAGTATTTTTAACAGTTGCCATGATTTATGTTGTTGCATTCATCCGAAAGGCAAAAATGAAAAAAAAAGTGAATTCCAATCTGTGCAAAAGTAATTATCTTCTAAACTGGAACTATGCCAATATCGAGAACAGTTTTTTTCTTTTATCGCCTGAAGAAGTTGCACATTTAATGAATTTTTGCTTTACACAGTTACCATTTTGCGCAAAGAAATTTTTTTTCTACTTCGTTCAGCAAAATAGTTGTTCAGTTTTGTACAGATTAAATTCGTATTCGATTTTTCCCTTTCAGATAAATACAATAATGAAAATCGTGGATGATGTTAAAAATAAATTGCAGGAAATTTACAATTGAAATAATAATGAAGATAATTGTACAGAAATTACGCTATGTTGTTTCTAAATTGGCATAATTTGAAAATCTTGATGTACAGTGGTACAAGAAAATAATTTTTTGGCTATATCATTTGTGAAAACAAATAATACAAAATTCATTTTCATAAATAATTCACTAAAGTAACATACATACAATAGCAATTATCAGTAATGAGTTACACAATGATAATACAAGAAGAATGAAAGTTTGGAAGTCAAAAAGGTATCGGCACACTTGTAATTTCAATGCTACATCTACATTTAATTGCGGTTGTTGGAAAAATTACAAAATATCCTTTTGTAATTACTGGAATAATATCGCGCTTGTCTTTAAACCAGGGACTGTGAAAGTTAAGAATCTTTTGAATAGGTCTATTTAAAACATAAATCGTCGAATTTTTTCGAAAAATGTTCTCACATTACAAGTCTCTATGAAAACGACAAAGATAAATAAATGTTATTTGAAATAAAATTTCAGATAGACTAGAACTTGTAAAGTATGAAAATAAAAATTTTTCTGTCTCTGAAGAACAGATAATTTGTTCATTAATATTGAATAATAAGTTTTTAATATTTGTAGCAAACGTCGAACATTTGATATAAAAACTCGAATATGAAATGGGATATTTCAATTAAATATTCTGAAATTTTTTCCACAGAACTTGTTCGCGCGCGTGATAGCGAGACGAGATCGCGTTTAGCTAAGACTTGTGGACTGTATAATTCGCACGCTAAGTATTAGGGGCTTGTCCCCTCGTAGTAACTCTATCGCAGGAGAATATCTTTATTTGTCGGAAATCGAATTGATTCTGCTATGGAAGCCGAAGGAAAGCCCGAACGTCTTCTCGGTTCCCCTTCCTTCGGCTTCGGGAAATCGCGGGTCCAGGGTGGGGCACGAAGGGCCAGATACTCCCTGCCGTCCTGAGTCATCTCGCTGGCCCGTGCCTCTCACGTGTTCGGGAAAGTCGGCGCCATGCCTCAATCCACGGTCGAGGGTCTTGTCTGCTTAGAACAAAGTCCAGTCTTGTGGCCAAGGGTTTCTGGCGACGCACGCCCGCTAAGGGTACTTAAAAACCAATAAATTTTCCCTGTACGTGCCTGGACCCAGACCGTGGGTATCGTAGCATGACACCTCTCCCGAACAGAACTTTTATTATTATATTTATACAGATTCGAAAATATTTGTTCCATGGGAATACTATAAAAATGACAGATCCTGTAACATTTTTTTTTTATTAAAATTTTTCAAAAGCAAAAATGTACAAGTCGAACAGAATATTTTTTTAAAAATGTTAATTTTTACCTGTCTTAAATCATTAAAGATATTTTATATTCTGTTCAAATATACAGCTATAAAAAAGATGTTAATATCTTTTTGACTCTCGAATTTTTATATTTCTTGTATTATTAAACATCTCATTATTGGAAATTGTGCACATTACTTTTATATGTGATAAACCATAAATTTATAGATACAGATTTTGTTAATGTATTATTTTGTTTTCGTGAAAATAAGCCAACTTTTTTATTATAATAACGCTTTTGATATAATAAAATACAATAAATAAATATTTCATTGTTATAACGCTTTTAATATAATAACATGGCAGAACTTTTAATTCAAATAAATAGTCTAAAATCGGCTGCTGCAAATCGGAAAACCCGTCGAACTGGCAAAGCTGGAAAGCTACAAGTTGCTGTTTACGTCATTAGGAGAACGTATGCTCGATCGAATCGCTCGCCGAAAACGCTAATATTTAGGTCAGATTCCGTAGTACCGAATTTGCATCGAAGTTGTATAAAATACATACTGTATAGGTAGCATGAAAGTAAAAACGAACGTTGTCGTAAATCGCTCGAACGTGCCAAGTCACTCTGATCCGAACGGTATTTAAAAGAGACTGTAACATAAATATAATATTTACGCGGCCACATGGTAAATATGCGTTTCGAAATCGTTTGAAAGAAGTAATTCGACTTAAATGAAAACGTTAAATTGTTTAATGCAATTTCTTTGAAACGTAGCTTGTGATAAATTACTTTACTCGACTTCAATCAATTACTTTGCAAATCTTTTGCGATACTGATAATATATACAGGTAATTTTGAATGAATATGTACTGATTAGTAATCGTTTATTTCTACACTGTGAATTTTTATGTATGCAATTTTGAAAAGTATAAAGATGCAGTAATTTACAGAATATAACAAAATGATATGTGAAATACTGTAGCATTATAATACTCTTTTATAATACTGTATTGCATTATACAGGATGTTCCAAAGATTAGTTCAAATTTTGTTGAAACTAAAATGTCACGCATCACGAATGCTTCATTTATAAGATTATGACAAAAATATGAAACGTAAAGTGTATATATACCTACACTTGTCCGCTCAAAAATTTTAGAACAAGTACTATATTTGTACAATAAAAATAGTACAATAAATATAAATTATAAATTACATATAATAAATACAACATAAATTACAAATTTACAATATGAATTACACGTAGATAAAAGTACGAAGCAGTCATAAGCTTTCTGTTACATGATATTTTAATCTTATGTAATATAATATAATAATCTTTGAACACTAAATTTTGAAACACTTTGTACAGTACTATTTTGCATTCGGAGACTTTTTTTGTATCATACTTATTACTCCAAATAAAATGATATTGGAAGTAATCATCTTGGTCAAATAGTATCTGGCATGAAATTTTGTTAATTATATCTTTCTAACATGTAATATTTAAAGCAGTCGTTGAATGCTTTAAATTGCTAGAGCAACTATTATATATAGTTAATAATACATATTTCCAATCACCGAAAAAATAATTTCCTCCATTATTCTGTAAATTTTATTATTTACAATTATTATTTATTCAGCTGGTGTCCGACTTGACGTAAATATTCTAGTTATTTCTCTCATTTCTGATCTTTCATAATTTTAAAAGGCATCATTTACAATATAATTGAATTCGTCTTAACAGCCGCTTTCGTATGATAAATGAAAAAAAATAGCACTCTATATAAAAAAAATTGAAGATCACAATTTCGTAAAAAATATTGCAAACATAAAAAGTTGTTGTACATACTGCTGTGTTGGTCATAGTAAACCGTACAAATTTATTCTCTGCCATTTTTTTTTTGTCTTGTTTACCATTTCCGAGAAAAATGCTGGACAAAAATAATGCAAACATCCTGTATATTGGTGGAAATTTTATGTTTCTATTTTTGAGGCTCGTTAGTTTGTTTCTAAATAGAACTCTATATTTTTTTTCGACAAATTTAACATAAAAGATAAAGAAAATACAATACATAATACATAATCATTTAGTAATATTATAGTAGGATTATAAAAATAATACGTATTACTACTTATAGTAGTATTATAAAAATACGTATTAACTGCTCTCTTTTATAAAAATAGATACAACAATAATAGTACAGTAATTAGCGAAGAAATTCTTGGAAGACTTGCAACACTACAGGCGCTGGCGAATTTATTTTTCAGAAAATTATATTTGTGGAATTTTAAAACGCAACCAGATTTCGAGTACGTAGTCAATAGTTTCAATAGTATTCGAGAGTATCGTAAATTTTGAGTTTTCGAAAATACCACAAGCGAAATGATTTGGTGACTTGTGACCTGTCATTGTCACGCACGTCAGGCTTGAAAAAAAAATTTCACGGCATTGTTAAATTTACGTGGAGAAAGTTGTTCTTGGCAGATAGTTTTCTCATTTTCTAAAAAGCTCGCTAATAGTGAAAAAAGTGGATAAAGCACGATTTGTAGACAACTTGTCCAAAAATTTTAATAAAAATAAATAAATGACAATATCTATTAACGCTAGAACAGCCTATCAAAATATTCTACATTATAATTCAAGCGATAATTAAAATAAATAGATTTATATATATATATAATTGTGTTTCTATGCAAATAGAAATTAGTATTAGTTTTCACAGGAACATCCGTGTCTTTTAAGCAGTCGTAAAAAACAAAAGTCTGAAATCAGTCGATTTAGTGTCAAAATAATAAAATTGTACAATTATGTATAAAACTTCTATAATGATGGTTCTAATAAATACATATTTCTTCCACGCAACTCTCATTTCAAATATCCCTCCGGGAAAGTATCAATTGGCTAATGTCGAGGTTTAGTCAATCAAAAAAAGGAAGAAAATTTGCACACGTCTGCGAAAATTTATTTATTTTATAATTAATTTACAATTCGTGCGGCTCGATATTCTTACTTCCAATAAAAAATTGCCAGCACTTTAACTTCTCGTATAACTTCTTAACAAGAAATCGTAGAAAAATCAGTCTTCTACTCATTCTAAAGAATGGAGGCTTATACTTTCACAGTACTGCGTTCGTTTCTTTCAAAGATGCTTCTACATCATTTTGAAAGATACTTCTTCTCTTGAAAGTTTCGCAACTTCAAACGCCTTTATGGACGCTTAAAAAATTCTTTTCCATAATTAAAACCACTGTGGTCTTAAAGATCGAAGTTTTTGTAACGATCCTTTGAAATTTTTTTTATGACTTTTTTTTCTTAGAAAGTAAACAAGAGTTTGAAAT
Organism: Melipona bicolor; assembly: GCA_030673865.1. Taxonomy (NCBI): domain Eukaryota; kingdom Metazoa; phylum Arthropoda; class Insecta; order Hymenoptera; family Apidae; genus Melipona; species Melipona bicolor. Next base: position 3,806,313 of record JAHYIQ010000019.1, read on the forward strand.
ATTGAACAATTTTTCATTAAACGGAAACATTATAAACGAACTAATATTATAGAGCATATACGAAAATAAACATATCAAATAACATAATAACTTTAAAGAATATATGAAGCTAATCAATGCGAGTCGTTTTTCATTAAAAATAATTTATATCATGCAAATATCATTTTCAATGTATGTTGTGAAATTTGTCAATCGATTGAACAGTCATTACAATAATTAATTGTTTCGTAGACTGAAAGTTTTAATAAGAAAAATATATTTGTTGAAAGGGAAAACTTATGCATTTCGTTTACGATAGATTATACAGAGCATTTCAGGAGGATATCTAATAACTTTACCAGTGTGTTTGGTAGGTTATTCTATATAAAAAAAGTTATACTACAGATTTTAGTTTTGGTTTTTTATTTATTTCAAAAAACAGATTTTACATTTATTTAATTGGAATAGAGAAATAATTTTTTATTCTTTTTATATTACTTTCACTTGTATAGATTAAGAATGACTATTTATATATGTACCACAAATTTATAATTGTACTATAAATTTTATTGTTATGAAAAGGAAACTCCAGTCTTCATAATTATGAATTCAATTACGAAAACATTTTTTCACTTTTTCGCAAAGATATTTGAATTTGCGAATATCAGTAGCATTAGCAACGTATGTTTACAATATTTTTATTGAATTAATTGTTTTTGAATATTGTAACAATTATTCCAGTTAGTAGAAACGGAATTTTTATTTGTTCAACATACACAATTTTTGAACTGAAGAGGAACAAATGGAACAAATGAATAATGGAAAAATTCAATGTCGCAAAGAACTCCGGATGAGTTGATTCTATGTAAAATTTTTATTATTATATTAATCGGAGCAAATTTCATTTACATTAGAATTGTATATATATATATGACAATTTCATACAGTAAGATCGTGTTTTCGATTTACTTATTTATATGACACATCATTTTTATGTATATATTTCATAATTGATCCAACTTTGGCCAACAAATCAATCAAAATCTGGTTTCAAGATCATTCTTGAACAGATCGTGTCTTGATAAATATTGTATATAAACTTCAGTTACTGATGGTTACCTTACCATGAGATTCCCGTCTTGAAAATAGAAAACACGGAAACGAACGCTTTAGAACGCGAACGGCGAGAAACGGTTAGAAAAGAGCAGCGGGAAATAAAGAATTGTCTACGGAAAATTGCATCACCGTGATTGCACCAATTTTCTTCTGAAGAAGCGATCAATCGGTCTTGGCGCAAAACTGACGCAGATGAGCCATGGTTACGTAATTAATACTTGCTGTTCACGTGGAAGAAACTATAGAAGTGGGGAGGGGGGAAGTTGGTCGGCAGCAACGAAGAGGAGACGCAGGAAAGCAAAGGATAATTTTGCGTTGCTCCGGGCGAGCGAACAAGTCGAGAAGAGGGAAACTCGCTTCCAAAGGAATTTTTTACTCGAGCCTCGTGAGCTCGTCGCAGATGTCATCTTCCGAGTAAGCAGGGGCGGATTTTTACATCGATGCTAATGACGCTGTGAGCGTCGGGGCCCCCCCCCCCCCCCCCCCCCCCCCGAAACTACGGCCCTCTTGGTGCCTTCAAAAGTGATTAACCACTTGCGCTGGCAACTGATTGCGGACCATAACGAGTGACCAAACCGTATACAATAATTCGTCGCTTTCTTTTTCTTTTGAACTCGTCGGTATGATATCACTGGATAGAAATTATTGAAAAGTAATAAATTTATTATTTGTTTTGCCTATATTTAAATATATTTAAAACTGAGAAAATATTGCAATTTTGGGACAAAAAAATTGAAGTGGCACATCATTCCAGCGTAAGATGTTAACATTAGAACTACCAAAATGGTCAAAACGACCAATTTATAATTTTTGTTCGAAATTTTGTAGATACGAAACATTTTTAAAGATTTAAATGATTTTTTTGTAAAATATATGGATAAAAATCTTTGTTAAAAAGTTATTGTTAACACACAGCTTTGCTGCTTTTTCATTTTAATGTCTCTGATGAAAATTTTATACGTAAGTCTGTAGTTCTAGTGTTAAACCGATTATTGCAACTATTCATTAATACACGAAGACAGCTTTGCTAAATTTTACGTATCTTTAACAATATTTCTACTTGCAAAGCAAAGAAAACTTTCTCCAAGATGTCAGTAATGAAATATAAATACAGGATGTTCTAATCAACAGGGAATGATTCTTGGTGAAAAATAGAAGTTTTTTTTTATTTGAAATTTCGAATTTGAGTTTTAGATGATTTGTCGAGTATATTTGAATGTAGCTGATTCTAGATGTGACAGAAAAAAATAATTGACAAGTTATTTAAAAAAATGAGGAATAAAATTTTTTTTCATTCTAATCTTCATGTTCAAGAAAATGGATTTTGAATGTGTTATACATATAAAAATTGGTACGCTCGATTAATTTTCAAGGTCGATTTTTCTCAAAAACAAAGTGTGAATGAACAAACTTTATTTTACTTTTTTATGAAAAATCTAGAAGAACTATACTCGATGAACTATTGAACTTTTTCAATCATTCTGAAAATGATATAACTGAATCGTTAGCGTACGAATAACGAAACAATGAAACAATTTGCATGTACGAAAGTCAATACTCCTGATTTATATTCTTACAATTAGTAACTATTCTGTTAGATTTCTTATATTGCAACTATGTGCAGTATATGTATATAAACTTTTTCAACAAAAATGAAACGAAACTTTTTAAACCTCGTGACGGTTAAATCTGTTACTGCAAAATGGCGGATATACTAAATGTATCGCTTTAATGTTGATTCAACGACTGATAGATTTAGTTCCAATTTAACGATTTCTGGATTTATTTATCCACGAAATTATCTTCCTGACATGACTCGATCAAGTTTCATTCCGACCCATTTTCGCGAGATTATTTCATATTCATTCTTCATTCTTTTCGTTCATTCATAATTAGCGTTTGCGTTCCAGAGTCGGATGCAACGTGATTTAATTAATAGACTGCAAATTTTTATACAAATTTAATATTCAATATTCAAACTTTCGTGAATATAATTAAAACAGTGGAATGTTGTTTTATCAATCAAAGATTATAGAAAAAGTATCACATTTTGGATATTTTGTCTTAAAATTTGCTGCAATAAATACACGAAATTTGCAGTTTTCTGATTAATGTGTCGGGTTAGGAAGGTAAGAATTTAGATGGACGATTGGACTTTGGGATCGTAAGAAAGAGAGAGAAAGCGAAGGTTGCGTTGAAGGATGCGTTTCGTCTCGGAGTTACTGCCTAAGACTCATCATCAGTGGGGCTGATGGTAGGCGACTCTCCTTACGCCAGACGCTTGGTTGTTGCAAACTACCCGCTAGGCTGGGCCCGACACCCATCATCCTAGCGGGGTTCCGCACACTGCTTTTGCTTAACGTCGGAGATCAGTAGGACCTCGACGCTAGGCGCGCAGTCATTTGCGGCTTGTGCTAGTCAGTGTTCGAAACTTGTAGTTGAAGAATCCTAGGCCGCTACAAATGATTGAAGATTATGAAAAACGTGAAGGCCTATTAATCATGATTGGTTAGAAAATACAATAAGTAATCAAGGCTGCTGTTACAGATGGTCATTGTTCGCGCGCGTGATTAGCGAGACGAGATCGAGTTTAGCAAAGACTTGTGGACTGTATATTTTGCACGCTGAGTATTAGGGGCTTGTCCTTGGTAGTAACTTTGTCAGAAGTCAAATTGATTCTGCTATGGAAGCCGAAAGAAAGCCCGAACGTCTTCTCGGTTCTCCTTCCTTCGGCTTCGGGAAATCGCGGGTCCAAGGTGGGGCACGAAGGGCCAGATATTCCTTGCCGTCCTGAGTCATCTCGCTGGCCCGTGCTTCTCACGTGTTCGGGAAAGTTGGCGCCATGCCTCAATCCACGGTCGAGGGTCTTGTCTGCTTAGAATAAAGTCCAGTCTTGTGGCTAAAGGTTTCTGGCGACGCAGGCCTGCTAAGGGTACTTAAAAACCAATAAATTTTCCCCGTACGTGCCTGCACCCAGACCGTGGGTATCGTAGCATGACACTTCTCCCGAACAGTCATGATTAATTTAAAAATCATCGATCATGAAATTATTATTCTTTTGATTATATTTTAGTCTTTGTGTGTAGCATATCTTTCATATTCTAATATATAATAATATTTCGTTTTAATGAAAACGTTTTTGTAAATAACAAATCACGTACCTTTCTATCACAGTTACCATCTGAAATATTGGATAATTTGCAAATTTTCTTCGTTACATGATGAAATTGATTCGTTCAAATTATGCAACGCAGATTGTATTTAATAACGTAATTAAAAATATCTTATTACATTTTTAATCATGTATTTTGAATGATAAAAAAAAGTTGTACATTTTTTTTTATGAGGATTCATAAATTTATTAGACAATTAATTTTTGAAGTATTCTCTATCGATGTTCCATTTTTTTAAATGATATATTTTTCAAAATATATGAAATTGCATAGACATCCATATTTTAACTCAATTCCGGACTTAAACGGATAATACACGTTCGAAACTATGTAGATACGTGTAGACTGTCGTTTGCATACGAAACGATCAAATTCACAAGCATGTAAAATCACTCAAAATTTAGGTTCAATCCAGATCTTTATCGTTACAGTTTCGCATCGGTGACTCTAACGATTCGGCAAATTTGAATATATTTCATACACTGGAACTATTATCGATTAGATTGTAAAACTTGATAAACTCTGACAAATCGAACTCTTAACCAGAGAAGTTAACGAAGTTAAGAATAAAAGAAAATTTAAAAAAAAAGTTCAAATCTCTGAAAATGCGCTTTTACAAATCTAAAATGCAATTTTATATGGATCTATAAAATTTCTGCGACAAGTTGTAAATTCTACCAACAATGAATTAATATTATTTTCAATGTTGAAACACTAGAAACTTTATCGTTTTATCTGCAACAACTTAATATTCTTTTACATGGATCAACTTGACGTTTACTTCGAGACACGCTACGTTACTTCAGCTTTGCTAGAAAAGGATGTTCGATCTTTTCATCAGCTTCTGAAACGCACGGTGCGCGCCTGCTAGAGATGTTTGCACAGTCAAAAATTAATCACGTCGATGGAATAACTCGACTATAAAAGCGTTACAAAGCGGAACTTCGTTTTTAATACGCTCATAAAATCTATCTTTTGGAAAGAGAGTAAATTTTCAGATTTTTAAGAGGAGCTTATATTTTATATCCATAATTCTTGGCTTATCGACAAAACTTGCATTCAAGAACAAAATGTTGAAAATCGTCGACATTTCAAACTTTTGTGACTTTGTAAAAAAGTCGTATAACAAATTTTCAGACTTCTTAAAATCGTAATGGTAGATTTATGTAGTAGTTATGAGAAAAATTTTTCAGTGTCCATAAAGACGCTTGAGTTTGCAAAATCTTCGAAAGAGTACTTTTCTTTTTCGTTTTGAAAGTGTCTTTACTTACTCCCTTCGAAATGGTGTAAAAACATGTTTGAAAGAAATAAACTTAGTGCTGTGAAAGTAGGATGAAACTCGACTAATTATTCTTTTACGATTTTTTTTTTCATGAACTTTTAAGAAATTAAAGTACGAACAATTTTTTATTAAATGTACGAAACCTTTGTATCTTGCAAGGCAATTGTTTAAAAATAGAACTATGTTTGTAAAAATGGAACATGGTCTAACGAAAATATATTAATTTAACACTGGAACTATCAACGATTAAAGTATAAAATTTCCTTTGGAGACAATAAACTAAAAAGAAACAAGAAAGCTTTGTAATATAACAAAGTACACAAACTTTCATTTATATATTTTATGAAAAATCGTTTAAATCTTTAAAAATACACATCTACAAAATATTTAAAATATCTCAAATTAGACATTCTGGCTATTTTGGTAGTTCTAGTAATTTTGATTGCTACAGTCAATCCTTTTAAAATACAGCATTTTCAAAACACGGTTTCCACATAGAGCACGATGTAACTGAATTTTTTTATTACGTTATTTCTGTATTCTAAGTTGCAACGTGGGACGAATAAATCGTTAGATAGTGGAAGAGCTAGCTGTAATTGAGCAAGATGAAGTTTCATTTGCTTCCTGAGACTCAACTCTGTGAATCTTTGATTGATTTTTCGAGTTTTGTTCGAACACCAAGACCAAGTATTCCTCGAATAGAACTTTTGCTCGAATTTCGAACTTGTTCAAATGTCAAATTTTTTAAAGATCCAAGAGCCCACTGTAATTGTAATTTGTAATGAAAATTCGAACGAACGAAAAGACATACGCGAGGTATTTCATCCAACAATACAAGTACAAAGAGACTAACAGTTGTGAAAGTGTACAACAGCAGTTCGTTAGGGCATAATTAATGAATAATTAATTTAATCACGATGACAAACTTATTTTCTTTTCATTATTCGCCAAGGAATATTTGTACATTATTGAAAAGTTGGCTGTATGCGAGATAACGTTGTGTTCACGATATAACGAGAGAGATTCTCTTGTGTCTTACGCTTTGTAGGCAACGTCATAAACCACTATGCCACTGTTGGTCGGCGGGCTAACAACAGTCGTGGTTAGTAGGAATTTACCACGTACAATTCCAGGAATTCGCAACTCGTTCAACTTAAGAGATACTTGGAACGATCAATGAGGTGGTCTGTTGAAAATCTTGGTGGATTAATGGGGCTAGAAGATCCCCTATACCGAAAGTTCTGAAGAGAATAAAAAACTGCAAAGAAATCAAATTCCTTCGACTTAATTAACGTTGAAATTAAACGGCTGAAATATAACACGTGCAGTAAATATTAATAATAAATAATTATAACATATAATATTACATAATAAAAATATAAATATTAAGTCGATATATCGGTTCCTCGATGTTTGTTTTAATTTAATACTTTGAACATTTTTTGAACGTTTGTCATATTTCAACTTTTCTTATTTATCTTTCTAATATACTACATAAATATTATAATTTATGATTTAAAATAATATATATTGTACTTATAACATGATACAATGTAATATTATAGTTTATTTGTATATATTTATCGTTACGTATATTATTATATATATTATTTCATTATTTTCTATATTTTCAACATTTTAACTCTCAGACTACTGAAGATCGCGGCCCGATACGAGAGTCACTTTTGACTCACACAGAGTCCACTTATTCCACTAAACATATTTAGGGTTGTCCGAACGGCACACCGATACTCTACTAACACAGAATGATGGTTGAGACCCAGGTTTTCACCTATATTGTACCAACACAGTGACAGATACCCTACTCATGTAGGAACATTTGGGAGCATATAGGAACAAATAATAATTACATGAATAATAAAGTGATTTGTTATTTTTTATTTATGTATTTATCATTTATGTATTATTGCGAAAGAAGACAAGGAAAGATTGCTCGTTGGCAATGAAGACATTGCGTCAACAAATGGAAACAACAAATAGAAACAACGAAAAAAAGTAATAAAAAGAACAAAAATAACAATAAAAATAGTAAAATATTAAAATAGTGCTAAAAACTAAAATCTAAATAGTAAATACAAAAATAGTATAAAATACTAAATACTAAAAACAAAAACAGTAGAAATTATTAAATACTAAATACTAAAATACAATGCTAAAATACTAAAACAATAATAAAAACATTAAAATAAACAATAAAATAAACTTTGAAATAAAAAATTGCTTCGATTTGCTGCACACGTCTTTTTTCTTCAGAACCTTACCGGAAACTGACTTTTTTCGTCTTCAGTCTTCGTCACTTCGGCAATTTGGCAAACACGTGTTAGCCACACGACGTTCGTGCCTTAGTGCAATCACTAACACAAACAACTCCCATCGCTGTGTGCGTTATTGCATTCGAGTGGCCCTCAATAGTGTGACCCCGGTACAGTATACACAGGGTTAATAACAATGGTATTTTTCCTATAACAGAACAAATAACTTTTCTGATTCGCGATACGTATGTACATTACGTGGACGAAATCATCAGTTTCTGTAATTAGAAACCTTTCATTTAATTGTAAACATACCACTGTCCGAACGAAAATTCGGCCATAGAATAAATTAGAAATGTGTATTTGCAATTTCCGTGCGCAAGTTTCAGCGTAATACGGAAATGATTAAAAGAGTAGGATAGCAGGGGGAGGATGATACGCAGAAAGAGGAAAACGTCCAAAGGGGAGACAGAAATGTGCGTGTGCCATTCGTCAAAGTCGAGCGGCTATCAGTTTGAATGCAGCTACGAAAAAAAAAAGAAGAGTGTAGGCACGCTGATAAAGGACAATGAGAAAGACAGAACGGCGAAGAGTAGAAAATCCGATGACAAGCGAGTTACGAAAACGGAAATAAGGATAGATGTTCGAAATTGGATTCGGTCGAGTGGAGGGAAGGAGAGGAGAAAAAGAGTTACGAAGACAGGGGAGCGTTCGAAAACACGGGAACAGGTATAAAATTTGTGGCACGATAATTCGTGGCCGGGAGCGTGTATCGTGCGAAAATAGTCGGTGACAGGCTAATTCGCCTGAACGACCGCGTGACTTTCACATTTTCGCGACAGGCGTCACGCGTGTTGTCCAGAAATATTAGGTCGTTGTGCGAATGAATGAAATGAAAGCTTCTAGCTTTCAGTCAGTTAATACTTTCCTTGAGTGTAATATCGAATTATGATCTATCATGTTCGATAAATTTTGGAATTTAGGCTTGAATAACAAGGTTAAAATAATTGTTATGTTTACTTTGATTATATATAATTATAATCATAACAATGGGATCGATGAAGGATCGAGAATTGCCGGTGGTGTATAGTTATAATGTTTCTCCTCAAATTATGTTTCACGTTTTAAAACGAAGTACTGTCATTTCTCAGCAATAAATCAAGTTATAACTATACAGTAGTTGACTATGAAACTAAATATAATATTTTGTAACACTTTAAAAGGTCATTAATCAAATTATCAAAATGTGGATCTCATATACTAGGATTCTCACAATCAGTCCTTCGATTAGTATCTTTAGTTTACAATAATTGATAGGTGTTTTTTTTCAGATCAGTGTTGTTTTTTTCTCTTCAAATAGTGTTTTGACATTTGAAATTAAAACTCAGGAGACACCCTAGTAGAAGATTGTACAGGGTGTCCACAAAGTCTCTTTACAATTTCAAAAATTTATTACAAAGGCAAATGAAAAGACAGTGGAAATTATTACAAAATGAGACGTATATATTTAATTTTTCTTTGCCTCATTTAATATATCTCTATATGGGCACCATTAGTTGCACGAAGCACATCAAGATGGTACTCAATTTCTTACACGATCGATGTTTTCCTCAGATGTTCTTGGTCGTCCATTCCTCCTTTTATCGAACACTGTTCCTCTCTCCATAAATTTTTTGTGCCATACACGAATTGATGGACGTGACGGTGGATCTCTTTCATATTTAGTTCTGAAGTTTTACTGGGTCTGTAAATCCGATTTGGTTTCAATAAACCATGATACACACTGTGCCTTCTCTTGAAGAGTAGCCATTTTGTAAGGGGTTCGTTTAACAGTATCTTATTCATCAACAGGGTATCTGAAATGCAATGTGATAAAAACCTTTGTAACATAGAACAAATAGTACATACCTGAGTACATACAACAAATCTGATGAAGATATCTCATCAATTATCTTTGTAATAAATTTTTGAAATTGTAAAGAGACTTTATGGACACCCTGTATTTTCAAAAGTAAGGCCATACGTATCGCTAGACGAATTAACGCGGAAACGCCAAGAGGAGCTCGCACGTCCGTCTTGCTTCAAGCGAGCAACGTTTTAACCTGCTACGAAGGGTGGATTGGCGGCGAACGAAGGTGAGGGAAAGGGCGTAGGACAGGTGGGGGGAGGGGAGCAGCGGCGCGGCTGGCAGGGGGCGAAATTTTGCATCGCGGAATACTCTCAGGAGCATTGAAACGGTCTCTCATTTGACGTGCAGGCATCGTCAAAGGGGTGGTCGCATTATGAGTACCGCGATCTTTTCACGGGCACAGTAGGAGATATCTCATAGAAATGCTTGCGTCTATTTACCGCGGACAGAGGGGTTAGGGCCGCGAGAGGAGGAGGGAGCGAGAAAAACGGAATGAGGTGGAGCAGCCTGAAAGAGACGAGGGGGAGAGCTACTGGCCTCTGCAAACGTCGAGTGGATAACCCGGGGGAAACTCGAGAGGTTCGGTCGCCTTTTCCGTAGCACGTGCCTTCTTCAGACCCGTTAATAGTACTCTTGCTAAGATCTTCCATCTTGCTACTCGATCTCCGCTAGGTGAAAGATGTCCACACTCCGGAAACACTTCTCGTACTTCCTTCTGAAGTAGGTCGTGCACCTACCGTCTCGTGCAATAGACCTTTCTCTCTCTCTCTCTCTCTCTCTCTTTCTGTTTCTGTGTCTCTCCGAGGAACAGATTCTCGCTGGATCCTAACGTCTAGTGGGCCGAGTTTCTCTCCTCTAAACGCTCGTTAATTCTTAATTAGAGTTGTAGCCAGCGATGACGGGATTAAGTGGCCCGCAAACAATTAAAATGAGTTGTATCATTCTTCTGGACCTGTATGGACCAGATGATAGAGTTGATCGAAAGAATCATGGATATATGTAGTTCGAATTAAGATTCAAATTGGGAGTTTTTTGAAACTTTTTTATGTACCTAGTTAATAAAATATCTAGAACTTTTCAGAAGTGCTTGAGACAAGTTAACAAGGAGAGGTTGATACAGTAATATTATACAGATATTGTACATGTAATTCAATCAAGGAAATTTATTATAGGGAAATTTATTATTTAGTAGTTTATCATAACAGAATGTGTACACTGGTATTGATCAATTTTATTAGTAGATAATTAATGACTCTCCGATTTTCTTGAAAAATAGAGCCTTTCTTTATACGATAAATAAAATAGAGTCCTTCTTTATACGATCTTCTAGTTTTCAGATATTTATATTTCGAATGTTATTAAAACAGAGTATTTGCTAGTAACTAAGAAATAAACTAAGAAGTAAGAAGTAGAAGATTAGAAGAAGAAAAGTAGAAGATTATTTGCTACTAGAAGATATTTTTGTCTGGTGATATAATATTTGAATATTAAAATACTTGAAAGAACAGAGGTTTACATAAGATAAATTCTGCTGCATTCGTTCTCAGTCTGTTCGAAGACAATATTTAAATTATGTAGAATTTTAGTCTTGCACAATTAGCGCAATTTCTCATCTGAAGACAAGTTAATTACGTTTTTCAAATTTTTTTGGACGTTTGTTATGTAATGACTTGGCTTAATACAAAGTGTGAATTGAATGACATAAAATATTGCAGTTATACAACTCCAATTATACATACATTAATTATTATTCGAATCTGGAAAGCGATTAATTTTGTTTATTCTGTCAGTTAAATTTGTTATCATATATTATATGTATTATAGCTAAATTACAATAATTGATTATATATTTTTAAATAATAAAAATAGTTATTATCAGTTACGTTAAGAGATTTTTACGTTAAGACATTTTAATTAAAAAACATTTTTTAATCGGTTGAATCTATAAAAGAAAAAAGTTAAAATATATTTTATTATATTTAGCTTAATACAAACAGAAATTGCAAAAATTAAAAACGATTCGTGAACCGGGCTTGGACATTATTTGAATAAAATATTTGAAAAATAATAATTTGAATAATACTTCTACTTGTTTAACTAGATATTATTTTTTAAATAATTTCATGATAGTTTATTTAAATAGGTAAGTGATTTTTTCTAAAAATTGAATTGAAATAATATTTCACTTCATTTTCTGTTGTATATTTATCTCTACAAAAAACGTTATCTTTGTGTTGAGATTATTTGTTATTTTATTTCAATGAATTCAAATAAAAGATTATTTGCACATGATTTATTCCATTTATGTAGACAAGGTATTATATCTATGTTACCTATGGAGTAAAAACATGAAGTTAGTTGAAATTATTTTGAACAAAATTTGCCCAATTCCAGCCTGAAAGAATTCTTTGAAATTCGGAAAAGAAAATTTGATGTACGCACTTCCGAACATCGAAATAGAACGATCCATGAGAAACAGTAGCAGAAATCTTATTTCAAGAAATTCTAAAATACGAAATTGTATTCCCTTCCTGTGGATATACGTTGTTATAAATTTCCTGTACTTAAGTCGATTAATTGCGAGAGACAATATGAAACTTCTTCTCCGTTTAATTAAAATCTCGGCCTTTTCCCCAACCGTAAAAAATGAAATTAAGTTAACGAAGCGAAAGATACATAGAAAATTTAAATTAATCAAGAGTTTAATACAAACCATGCTACGAAATGACACGTATTCAATTTGATTCGATAAATGGATGACCGTTTGTTAACCATTTTCTCTGCTGAACTTATTACCGTGTTCGAAAATAATATTCCTTATTCTCTCGTTGAAATTGGTCAATTTAAATTTTTTGTAGTTATTTTTGGTCAGTTGCTTGATTTTTTTGGTAGTTATTTGTATTTATTTATTTAACTAAGAATTATCCTGAAATTCTTTTTAAGGATATGAAGTTCTTTCAATCCAATAGTAATTTTTCGTGTATAATAACGATCAATTGCAAATGATTTAATGAAACCGTCAAACTTTTATTCGATTTTGAATATAAAGTCTCGAATAATTATATAAAATATATCAAGTCATTATAAGCCTATTTGATGTGTATTTCGGTCAAAATTGAGTTAAGAGCAAGTGATCGGATCTGAGACATTTCGAATTGCTTCGGATTTATACATACAGCAATAAATTCGAATCACTTCGAAGCTTAAAACTTTCGCAAGTTTTGATATGCCTTAAGTCTCCAAGTAAGTTTCGCAAGTTTAGACCGTCTTCTGTGTCTTAAAAGTTCTAAGAGTCGTGAGAAGGCGCGGTGAGTATTCGGTATCATAGTTCTTCGATTACTATGGCTCGAACAGTATTATTGCCATAGATTATTTAAGAAAATTTGAAGTCATCCTAAATAGGTACATTTATTTATTCAAATATTAACATTTGCAGTTGTATAATATAATTATATATTGTATAATATATTATTATACAATGTATAATATAATTATTTACAATAATGAATATTTTATGACAATCAAAATAATTAAAAAGCTTGTAAGATACTGAACAATCTTCAGAATAAAGTACTGAATGGCAACTGTCAAGACGATATTTTAAGACTGGAAAAAATTCAAGATTTGTCAAAATTTTCGAGTTTCAAACTTCGAATCATATTCAAAGTGATTCGAATTTATTATCAAGTGCAGAATATGCAGGATGTCTCGGATAAATATCTCCTTCATTTTTTTATGACACGAAAAATGTTCATAGCGCAGTTTGAATGGTTACAATGAATTTTTTTTTGTGAAGTTATTTTTCCTATCACTAGGAAAAATATTTTCAACATCACTGGTATTTTTTATCCTGGAAATGTATATTTCTTCCGTTCTATCTTTTAACAAATGAGAAGAAATACATTTGAGTATACTTGAAGCATGATGTCAATAATGAATTGAAAATCAAAATAATGTGACGAAGTTACTATGAAGATATGTCAACTAATTGTTTATTACTGCGACTAAATTCAGATTATATACTTTTGTTTCCGGTAGGACAGAAAAAACATTAATTATATGCAATTATATTCGTTATGTTTTCTGAACACGTAAGTTTTATAAACACGTAAGTTCACATATGGTCGCAATAAATTCATTTATCATCGCAGCAGTTTATCATATTACTGGTTTACAAAAATCATCTGTAGGTCATGATTTATTTTTGCATTCAAAAGGCTCAACAGAAAAAATTCTCAAAATAAAAAATACCAATCATATTGGAAAAGTACCTTGGAAAACCCAGAAAGTATTTTATTCTTTCGTTACGTCACATAAAACAAAGGAGATGCTTAGATAACTTTCTTTATTTGAGACACTCTGTATCGAATCTCGTAAATCACTAATTAACAACAGAATATATTTTAATCGTTTTAATAAACGGTTGCAAATATTCCGCTGAAAAGTGATAGAATGTTGGAGACACGAGTTATGTTAGGTATTTGAAACTCGGAGATAAAGAAGGAAGGTCTAAAGCAGAGCATAGAACCAGGGGATTTAAATCTCACAAACGTTCCTTGGTCCACGTTCGCAGAAATTGTTTTAATGGAATAACGTTCTAAGGCGCAAGAGAAATTCATCTCAAACTTACTTCGTAACTTACAAATCGCCTTTCCGTGAAATGCGCTAAATGTGCTTTGGGGATTTCCATTCATTTTAGTTCCCCGGTTCTTATTTGAAGTTTCCATTTATTTGGTCCCTCGAACAAAATGGGAAATAAACACAAATCGCACAAACGAAACTCAATTTTCTGTTATAGAACTACGGATCAGTAATATTTGATTTTACGTGCTAATCTGGTGGAATGTTCGATGCAATTGAATCGATAACTATGGGAGCACAAATCGTTTTTCGTTGCTGTTAACATTTTGCATAATTAACGATCGTATAAACAATTTTCCGATGTTTGTGGATGAATAGTTACAATGGGCACGTTTCATTTGGAATAAAATAACAGTAACAATTTGAAACAATGAATTACTCCAGCTAATTTATCGTTATTTTGGAAATAACATAGAGAAAAATAATTTTATTCGATTTTATTTATTTGAATAAATTTCTCAATAATTTCTTCTTTGAATTAATTTGATCGTTCAAATAAAATAACAAATATATCTAACATATGTAAAAGAGATTACCACTTGTTGATAACGTTGATATCTGAGGAAGCTTGTGTATTTGAAAAATTGCTTATCAGTTTTATAGCAGCTGTCTGAAAGAATACAAAAAAAATATGGTCTTTTGGTTTTGGAAAAAAATTAGAGTGTCAAAAAACTTAACTCTCTAACACAGTCATCTGAAGCAAATCTTTTTTAAGTAATCAACTCCTTGGTACAGTTAAATATATAGTTAATAATAAAATACTAAAAATTATTTTTTATTTTTGAGATGTTAAATTATTATTATTAAATTATTATTATTATTTATTATTTTGGAATTACTGGAATAATAAAAATTTATTTTAAAATAATGAAAGTAATTAAAAATTTGTAGCGGCCTAGGATTCCTCAACTACGAGTTTCGAACACTGATTAGCACAAGCCGCAAGTGGCTGCGCGCCTAGGTCCTGCCGATCTCCGACGTTAAGCAAGCAGTATGCGAAACACCGCTAGGAGGATGGCCGGCCGCCTCTAGCGAGTAGTTACAACAACAAGCGTCTGGGGTAAGGAGTCGCTGCCATCAGCCCCACTGATGATGAGTCTTAGGCAGTAACTCCGAGACGAAGGCATTCGCCTTCTTTCACTCAATACCCCAAGTCCATTCGTCCTTCCATACATCTTTCACATATTTCGTTCCTTCAAATTTAGAATTAGTTTGAAGAAATACATTCTAACACTTTAAGTATACATATATTAACCTACTGACACTTTACGTATACCTATTTCTATCATGACCGGTCAGACAATGAAAATTAAATTTTTTGTAATGAATTAAATTATTAGTAAAACTACTTTTACATAATGGCAAATCAAATTTATTTTTTTGTTTTATTTATAAACGTGAGCAGAAAATGAAAAATGTAAGACAGTAGTTTTTTTTTAAAGTAAATAATGCATATTTTTACACGTCGTATTTTTTGCAAATTGATAATTCTCGACATTTATTAGTTTTATTGTCCTTAACAATAAACAATATTTTACTTGACAAATTTTCCATACGTATGAAACTCTACTTATATTTATCGTTTTATTCTGTATTCTTCCTTGGTTTACTTCTTATAATTCTTAAAATTCAGAGGCAAGTTCTTGATTGAAGTAATTGAAATCATTGACTAATGCTTGTTTCGAAATTTTTTCTTCAATTGTTCCTTTAATTGTTTCATTATACAAAATCTACGCATTTATTCCGGCTAAATCGAGGATATTGAAGATTTGCAGAAACTATCTCCCAAGATTTTGATTTTACATCATATTTCCTAGTCATTTGATTGATCACATCTATACTAGTATACTTGGTACTATTACAAAATCTAATTATTTCTGGTATACGCAAATGAATGCATTGAAGTCGAAATAAGTATTTTTCTTCGGTTTACTTTTATATATTTTAAGAATAGAATTATCAGTTTTATATAGTTCTGTTATAGAACACGCTATGTTATCTTTTGTTTGTTTGACGAGTTTTGGCAGATTCCTTTTATTAAAACGAATAGCTCCAACCACAGTGGTTTTTTTCGCTAACTATTTTGTGGCCAATGATAGTGATTTTTTTTTATCCTCAAGTTTGTAGTAAACATTAGTGCAAAATTTTTGCAAATTGTAAAATCCTATAAAACTGAACGAAGAAGAGCGTCACCCATAGTTTGGTAATGGGGTGTTCAACATGTTAAATATGGGAATATTAAAATGTATTAGCTGTTTACGTAGCTAATCAAAGTTTAATGTCAAATTTATCTGTTTTATTCAGCATACTGTGTACATCTATACCTATTGTTAAATCTTCTCTTAAGATTACAAAGTTGTACTGTTTCTTCTAATTTCGAAGCCTTTTATAAATATAAACAAAACACATTCTTGTCACTCAATCAACCACATTCTTGTCATTCATTTATCATCACCTTATCGCTGCTTTTTCATATCGTATATCAAAGACTGATACCACTTTTAGTCGAAATTATACCTCATTTAGAGATCGCCTTACATTTATAGCTATCGTACACATTTAGATTTGGATCTTTTTCGAGATTATAATGTTGCAAAAGAACTTTCTGAATCTTTCAATCGGTCAGATAAGGCGAGCTGCATGTATTTCCCAGAAAAAAATAAAAAGTGTAGCGAATATTGAAAAATTCATTCTATGTGTATTATAAAAAAAAGAAAATTCGTGAACTTAAATCACGATGTAATAACATTATATGTATAAAATTTTGAACAAAAGTTTAAAAACGGTTATTCGATCGATTGTGTTACAGAATTGTTCATAATCAACTCTCAAAACTCATCTTCTACATACACATCGCAGTATTAACTTAGCAAATTTCGTAGAAACATTCTATCCTATTGATAAAAAAGAACATAAATGTTTAACTACTCGATAATCTTTCTTCATGACAGCATGCTTCGTCAGATCCAAAAGTTCTTTCATCGCACAGCCAGATACCTTTGACATAAAATTACGTCGATTTCGTCAGGAAATATGCAGATAATTCATCTTTGAGATTCCTTCTGTTGACAGAGTTCTTTCGCTGTGAATCGCTGAGAAAGGTGATAACTCATTGAGAAGATATCAAGGGAATAAAACAGATGAAATGGAACTTTCCATTGTAGATCTCTCTAATCGTCTGCTTAACAATTTCTGTCGTGCGCAGTCGAGCGTTCTCTCCGTGAGCGGGAAGGGCCCTTTCCTTTTCTGTTTACAACACTCGACTGCTTTGCTGCACGAGTTTCCCCGTTTAAATATATCCCCAGCGACGACTTGACCCTGCTCTGAGAGTAGTACAAAGTAATTCGCATTCTTCGAGGTCCTCGGAATACTCCCGAGGAGAATTTTTTTCTTTTTTTTGCTTTTGGGGCTCTGTACGATCAGTCAATGAATGACGTGCCACGTACGTTGAGAATTTTTTTGTCCCAAAATTGCAATATTTTCTCAGTTTTAAGTATAACTCAGGCAAAACAAATAATAAATTTATTACTTCTCAATAATTTTCATCCAGTGATACCATACCGACGAGTTCAAAAAGAAAGCGACGAATCATTGTATATGATTTGATTACTCGTTATGGTCCGCAATCAGTTGCCAATGATTAAACGTTAATATATATATATATATAGAAGCGATATGTACATATGGAAGGAGAAAATTAATTTCGTAATAATATACTACTCAGTGTCGACATGCTTGAAATTTTCCTGTCATTTATCGATTCATTTTGCACATCTCGTTGACTAACACGAGAAATTGTTGTCATAATTGCATCTCAAGTTATCGTTAGGTTACAAAAGATCGATCACCTGTAACAAAATTATTCGTGTGCACACCTCATGATTAAGATCGTAAAATAAAGACCTCTACTGTTTCTTGAAAGGACTAAGAATATTTGTCTGTTTTTAATTACCGGGGATCGTTAACAACGAAAAGGGATTGAGATAAAGTTTTTTGGGCTCGCGAAATATCTCGAGATACAGTGCGCGGATGTAGCACTTCTACATACATACGTAGAATTTCGACGAGATGATCCGAAGCGTGATGATCAAATGGGGAGGCAGCTTTGCGAGCATCACAGGGCCAATTCTTTCGTCAATTACCAGCAGGTTAACGAATTCTCTTGCGCGCGGGGAAAACGCGTGGCGATAAAAAGGAGGGGGATAACCACTCGAATTCCGATCGTATTTCATTCGATAATCGAACCAGCCACCTACACTTTGAGTTCGAGGAATCGATATCGTGCGGCAAGCAATATCCAAGCACCCTTTATCCTCTCTTCTCTATCGGCACCGACATACTACACGGAGCGCCTATCGCCGCGCGACGTATATCTTGCTTGCTTCGCCGTTATATCGATCCGTCCCGCTCCGTTCGTTACTTTTTATTGGCTTTTCACGAGGAGAAGGACAGTTCGCGGTTTTCAGTCTCATGGATCTTCTCCTCTTTGCTTTTGTGCTCCTCGCCGCTCTGTGTTCTCCTTTCATAGAGAGGGAGAGGGGGGAGGGAGTAACTGAATCGCGCGCTTTCTCAAAGGCAGCGACGATTCCGGCATGATGAGGAGTTACATCTTAACCCCTTGAATCGGTTGGTGAATGGTGATTTGGTTCGAATCCAGTCGTCGTTTCGTTAACAGAAACTCCACGGATCTCTAGTATTCTGTTGTTTGTTTTTCAGCTGTTTTATTCTGTATTCTTCCAAGCTATAGCTCTTGGTTCAATGCCGGAGTTTCTCATATTTTTAGTAAGATCGAACAGTTCAAATGGAATTTAATTGCGAGTTTTGGAAATTATCGAAACACGGTGGAATTTCGCGGTTTTGAAATACGATTTTATTACGTTCCATATCAGATATTGTGTAATTATGAAAAAAGTAAGTAGAATAAGGATTAATTTGTTTGATTACAAATTATAAGTGTTCGAACAATTTTTTGTTGTTACCAGTAACTAACTATTCTTGAGAGGAATTGATTTCGATTATTATTTATCATAACTGAACTGTGGATTTGAATGCAAATTGAACTATGATTTCAAAAATAAAATTTCTATGGAAAATTGTTTTGTGTAGATTATAAGAAGAATACTATAATAAGCATTATATCTTGGATAATTTGTATGTTTGTGATTTTCCGCATTGCTTGCTCGTATTGTTGAGCTTCTCACTTTCAAATTTCTCTCATAAATGTACAAAAATTTGCTCCTCAGTTTCTCGAATGCTTACAATTTAATTAATATTGAGTAACTTGGAGTAACTTTATCCCAAACCCACAAACCAGTTCTTCAATTGCTTGCTGAAATGATCTTTTATCCACAAAAACTGTACAAATTTCCAATTTGTGATGAATTTTTTACGTGGCCCTCTATGTATAATCGAATGATATGAGATTCTTACTATACATCACGTAACCATCAACTGGTCGAGATATATTTATTTTAAAGTAGAAGTTAGAAGAGTGTAACTTACTTACGGAAGTATTAACCTGTTTATGTCCAAAAACCACTAATTCAATAGATATTTTACTAAAAATAAGTACAACATAAAAATGTTTGTGCGCAATAAAATTACTTGATGTAACCATGAAAATTAAATCTTCATTTTCTATAGTCTATGCTAATGATGTAAGCTTTAAGACTTAACCTCAAATACTGAGCTTTTAAGACTAATGTTATACGAAGCTTAAGCTTCTGAAGCTTCAAAATTGAAGCTTTGAGACTTACTAGCTCTCGAAGTTGTTAAGACTCATTCTGTGAGTAATACGCCATTACGATGTAACACTTGAATAGTATCTACGATTTATATCCGTGATTATATACTAGTGATGAATAAAGCTCGCATCATCGTCGAATCTTCGAAATAGTAGAAAAACTAAACTTTAAGTTGTTATGCAAAAAATCAAGAAAGAGCACAAGTATTCGAAGGTGCTCAAGAAAAATTGAATCTTTTGTGTTTGCGTATTGAATTGAAATTACTAATTTCAAATTGAAGTAACTTAAAGATTATAAATTTTTGAATATTTGAGTTTTTTCTAGTGATGTATCTGCGTATAATTTATAAATTTATATACGATGGCTCACAAAAGTATTCGTACAATTACCATAAAAAAACTCTTATATGTATACTATGTGTATAATATAAAATATTTATTAATATGAGACGCGAGTGATTATACTGATCAAATTTCAAATTAGTCTGAAAATTTATTTATCTATTTACAAGTAAGAAAAATCCTTTATTTTTCGAATATCGTAATACACAAACATTACGTTGATCAGAATGTTTGCTAATAATGAACAGTTTTTTAATTACCTGTAAACATTCTTTCCTGATAATAAAATATCCGAAAAATAAAGCCTTTGTACATATAAGTTATAAATTGTTCGTTCATTATATATTTAGTAAAAAGTAATTTATAGTCTATTAATTAACTCAGTATTAATATGCATTAGTAAGCCAGTTTATAGTTCGTATACATTAACTATCTTAATTAGCTCCATTGAATATTAAAGTTTGATATAATGAATTCTGTCTGTTTAAATATTTTTGTGATCTAAATGTGCGAAATATACAAAATAACATTTTTAGAGTTTTTAAAAAATTTACTAATATAATTATGATTAGGCTGCAGATTTTTATAAAACTTTCAAATATAAAATTGCACGTGATGCGCATATGATTCTTTTTGTAATATTTGGTACATAAAACAATTTCCTACCAAGGCTTTATTCTTTTTTATTATATTTTCAAAATTATAAACTTACGCATTAAATCGCAATCGTGGCATTTGTATTTCGTATAATATAGATATGTTCATAAATAGCGTCCACAACTGTATGAATGCTATCTGGAGTAATTGCGTAATAATCAATAATTTTCTAAAATTTTTTGAAATTAGAGAAATAATGCATTTTCTATTAGCTAGGATGAAAAAACTTCCCCTTGATTGTTCTCAGTTTAAAGCAATGTCTTCGAAGAGGTAGTTTATATAATTAATTTATTTTATAGCCATAAAAGAATTTTTTTTTTTTGACCTGAATATGACAGCGCGAAACGTACATTAAAGAAACATAAATATTATATTATTTCATTTCTGAGGATGCCTTTTTTTTGTTTTATGATGCTTCGTAGAAGCAGAAACCCGTAGAAATTTAAAAATGGCAAACTATGATAAATCAGAACGAGTGAATCTCACAAAAACGGAGCTATCTATCTTATCGTTCTTAGATTCATTCATTCAAATGAAATTGAATTAAATATAAAATTAGATAGTAATAGAAGTTTTATGAAGAATTTAATAATTATTATTTGTTACAGTGATTACATATTCTTTTACGTTAATGGTCGTATTTGGAAAATGTTCAGTTTCTAATTGACTTGCGAAATATATAGAAATTTGACTCTCAGATCAATTATCCGAAGAATAGGTTTATCTCTCAATTAGTTCGGATAATTGACGTTCTCTACTGTACATCTATTTAGTTTGGATGATCATCGAGGTTGTGTAGAGAATATCGAACTGTATCGATTAATGGGGTAAAGAATTTACTATATTATATACTAAATATATACTATGTAGTAACATTCTCCTTGAAAAAAAAATGGAGGTGATCTTGTAGCCCTCTACCTACAAAAAGAAATTAATTGTCGTCATATTTTTGTACCCTACTGAACAATTTTTGTTAACAATCTTCAAAAACAACAGAGATATTCAAGATGATCAATTTACATGATTCACCCCATGTATTTTCCATTTACTGGAATGAAATTTCAATTAATATTAGACCTATTAAACTCGTCAGTAAGAGGGATTTCAGACTTCTTTTTTTTTAAATTGTTGAAATAATATATAATAATATACATGTATATTTTTGATTAATATATAATAATATACATGTATATTTTTGATTAAAATTAATATTGCTTTCTATTTAGACGAAGACACGATTCTATACATCTATTTATTTGAATTGTTTTCGTTGACATTATAACGATCGAGGTAATTGTAGTGTCAATTGAATTTTTGCTAATTCATCTAAAAATTATTTTAACTTGGATTTTACTATTTTAAAATTATATGGAAAGAAGACATAAAATAGAATTTTTGGTGTTGATGTTTTGCTTGTGTAATTCTTAGGTTCAAACTAGGTTCAACAAAATTGAAGTAAAAATATTTATTTTTTCGACATAAGTGTCTCGAATTATTCAAATATGTTTAATCAACATCTTAATACATATATTCGAATATTCGTCTGTTAAATTCTAAAATACTTCAACTTTTAAATATCCATAAAATTTCATTCTTTCATCTACATTATTCCTGTCTCATTTTCTTTCAAAACTAAGAGACGCAATGAGAAGACATAAAGATTGTTAAATCACTTGGTCGAGATAATGAAAAATTGAACAAAGGTCGTTCGAAGGAAAGTGCATTCCGTATCGACAGGTTATTGGCGATATCATCTATTCGGAACATCTCTTTAACCGAGTCGGACGTTCGGCCAGACCGACCGCTCCGCTCTTGTCACACATATTCGCTCCATTCGATCCAGTAGTTCTCCTCTTCAAAATTTATAGTTCCATTCGTTTCTGAAATCTGAAAGATACTTCTCTTTTCGTCTTTCTTTCTTTCTTTCTTCAAAGTCAAAGTCGTTCTTTTTCAACAGTTTTGCATGTTTCTGAAAAAGATGAAAACTTTGAACGAAATTTAGTTACAAGTTTTATTAACGTAATATAATTAAAAATATAGTGCAACTATTGAAATGCAGTATTAAAATATAGTATAACGTACTAAATTATTAATAATTTATTAATTATCAATTACAAGAGATAAGTGATTGAAATTTAATTTTGTAAGGTCTATCACAAATACTGTTTTAAAATTAAAACATCTACTAAATTAACAGTTTTTCGACATAATATTTTTTTAACAGAGATTATGAACGACCAGTGAATTAAATGTTACACAATTTTGTTCAAGAGAACTTATCTCATTTTTATATGATCTCTAAGCCTCCTTTCACTTTCTATCTGAACTATTTTTTTTATACAGCGTTTATCAAATATTCGTATTTATAAATTAAAATTCGACAGCCTGTATATTTTTAGTGAAATTGCTCAGAAGCAGCAGAATATTTGAAAATCGATCAAAACTACTGATAACTGAAGTATATATGCAATTTGTAGACGAATTACAGTATATGAAACAGGACAAAGTTCACAATTTATAACTGTAGTGAAAAATTTCTATAAAAACTTAGTTAGTTGTCTCAACTATTTTGGTAGATCTAGTGTTACAATATATAAAAAATGTTTTTATAAATATTTTGAAAACTAAAGCCCATCATAATCTATATTATAGGAAAAGATTAATCAAAATCATGTCACTGGCAACATATTTGATGAGACTTATATTTAATTATCGATTACTCTTTTTAGCATAATTGTGTGTTTTTTTCTTTGCAATATTTCTTTTCAAATTACACAAAACGAACAATATATCTTTAAACATCCAAATGGAGTATTTCCTCAATCACTTACCTTTTGTAATTGATATTCTAGTGTAATAAATAAGATATTAAATTCAATTATTACTACATATACTCCCGTTCAAAACACGTGTTATATTCAATATGTACCATGTATTATCAAAAAAAAATAGATCATAAAATTTTTATACTGTATTTATAGCTAATACAATAATGCTTTACAAATTCTCTGTAGCACAAAGTGTCACATAGTTTTTCCAATTTCACTGCTAAAACTTTTCAAGTTGGTGTGTATATTATATAATATACTTTAACCATCTGCGCTGACAATTGATTGCGGACCATAACAAATTACCAAACCGTATACAATAATTCGTCGCTTTCTTTTTGAACTCGTCGGTGTGGTATTACTGGATAGAAATTATCGAGAAGTAATAAATTTATTATTTGTTGTACTTATATATACTGGATTTCTATCACTGGATAGAAATTATCGAGAAGTAATAAATTTATTATTTGTTTTGAGAAGTAATAAATTTATTATTTGTTTTACTTATATATACTTCAAACTGAGAAAATATTGCAATTTGGGACAAAAAATTCTTGACTAGCGTGGTACGCCATTTCAGTGCAAGAGGTTAATGACTAATGTAACTTGTAATTAAATTCGGTTCCAACCGCATCAAAATTTTGTTCCACGTGATTACTGAAATGTTGTTTGATAGATAGCACACCGTTCGTTAAATTTTCACTCGCTTACGAGTTAGCATATCAAATGGAAACGCGATCGTATCGACGCGATGATCGTTTTATAGAGCAGCGGTTCTTGTCCTGAATAATTGTACGGGGACGTTTGTTCTGGTAACGAGAGAGAGGGAGTCTCTTCCTTTGTCCGTATCGGAAGCGATGTATCACAAATAACGATTGCTTCCAGCTGTATTATGTATGACGGTGTGTATCGTTCTCTGTCTTCCCTCGGAGCTTCTCGTTCTCTTAGCCATTCTTAGTCACCGGTTACCACTTTATGATGAACGGCCAACGATCGCTCGGTTCTCCCTTTATATCATTCAACATCGACCGATGTAATCGAGAAAGAAAGAGGAAGAGATACAACACCACGCGACGCTCATTGAACAATTCCTCATAAAAATGAAAAAAGAAAAAAAAAATTAATCCCTCTTCAGTGTACCTGAAAAGCTCCATTTGGTTTTCCCTGTCATTAACGCTCAACGGCCACATTCTGTCCGACATCTTTTTTTTTTGTATGCGTGTATATTTATAGCTTCTCTAATTTTTTCTAGATCAGTGAGTTGTTGTCGATGTAAAATGAATAAAACGAAAATTAAATTAAATTTTCTATTCGCTTTAAAAATTATAAACTATTATTTGTTGCAAGTAATTTTTACAATTTTAACTTCCCATATGTATCATGTTCTTTTTTCAAAATTAGTATTTTGTAAATATGTTATTTTTCTAAAATTAGTACTTTGTAAATATGTTCTTTTCCTAAAATCAGTATTTCGTAAATTTCAAAAATTTGTGTTTGTGTAAAATAAAAATAGCCAAAAGAATAGAATAATCGATTGCTCGTCACAGTTTCTAATATTCAGCGAGTCCTTAAGAAGTCAAAAATAATTTGATTTACGAATTGTTCGAACCACTTGAAAAAATATAACTTTAATGAATTATAATCGCGGAAGAACTATTTGCATAAAATGTTTAATTAATAACATATTCTTGATTCTGAGATTTATTGCGTTAATTTTTTGGAGTCGTTCGGAGGAAACTTTTCGTACTGCACATTTATACAATACTTGTTACTACATTTATACTTGAACACAAAATAAAATGCAATTTTTTGTCAGTTTTGAAATAAATCTACGTAATGGAATGGTAGGATAAAGAATATGAATTTAACACTTTGTATAAATGATCTTTTTACTATTGCAATCCATGCAAGATTTAATAGAAGGTAGATACAATAATTTTCAATTCTATGTATTTGTTTCGTTGTGTAGTAAAATTATACGTTATAAAAAATTAATTTATTACAAACAGACAACGGATTTTTATGCACATTCGTATTTTTCAAAAATTGAAACTTCGGTAGAAAATTATTTTGCGTATTGATGGAATATTTTATAATGTATTTTTTTTAATTATATATTTTATATTTTTTTATATTATATTTGATATTATTTGCACTTGAAGATATCCTATAAATGCAAAAAAATCTGCAGTCTAGATGTGAGACGTCTGCAAATCAAGTTTTAATTTCGAAATTCGTTTCGTTTCTAAACTTTGTCCCGTTTTTAGACAGACTCGTTCATATGTCATGAGACGACGACAAGTCGGTCATTTCGATCATTTCAAAATCTCCTTCATCATCAAAATCTCCGCCATCTCCTTCAAAATTTAAGATACTCGACGACAGGAGAAATTCATCTTTCTGTCTTATAAAAACAGGCCGAAGGAATTTCGATTTTGTTGTACGGAATGCAATCTTGCGAAAGTGTAATTTCAGCAGTGGCTTAAAACTGCTTCAAAGTGGTTCTCTGAAACAAAAATTGAGACGAAGCCAGTTTCACAAATGGAATACGTTTCAATTTTAAAATAATCGAAACTCGAGTCTGGAAATCTGTTTTTGCCGATATCATTTATCGGTTCACGATATTTTCAATATTTTATTTAAGTATTTGAAGTTATAAACGGTTTTGCAAAAATAGTTCCAAGTGTTTCTGAGTAGTCGCGGTTGCATTAATTTGACATTTTCCCGAGTTTCGTTCGAAAGAAGTAGGAAATTTTATTTCAAAATGAAAAACTGGAAATGAATTATTTGAAATATCATATCGGTTCGTTATTTTCAGTATCATCGTCATTTGAAGACACAAGAGATAACAACTTACTTTGATGTAATGATAATTTCAGTTTGCTGCTTGCAGAAAGACACTCTCGTTACAAATATCCCATTTCATCACTGATAAACGAAACTTTTTTGATCTGTCCTGGAATTGAATGCCGTCCGTATATGTTCTCTCTCGAATGTTTCTTTTTTTAAATCTTGTATTTCGTATTTCGATATATTCCTTTTGTGTACAATAATATATGAGTGTTGTTTTTGAAAGTAGTATAAGTCCATTTTTCATATATTGAGATATTTAAGGGTTTGAGTTTGAATAAATTTAAAAATATTCACCAACGTTAATCAATTCGGGTGATGGTTTTAAAATTATTAACTTGTTAAATTTTATTATGCAATAATAATCAATAAAATTGTTGAAAAAAATAAACGATTTTTTTAACTTCAAATGGACTTGTACCACTTTCAATAATAACAAATTATGAAAAATAAAAACAGTAGCGATTTTAAATTTATATTTTTATAGAAGTTGGCTTCTCTGAAATGTATTTTTTAATGTTAAAAATAATAATTAAAATGAAGGCATGTATGTACAAGAATAATCGATTTTTTTAAGAACTAATTTCAGTTATATTAAAAGAAAATATAAATAAACAAGTGTAAAAAGTAAATTACTTCGTTAAGATAACTAATAATAACAAACTTATTTATATTTTAAACTTATTTTTCCTTTACGTTTAACATGGTGAAGTATTCATGGTAAATAGGAAGTATGTAAGGGAGTAAACTCATCGTATCACTATATTTTTCTCTTGTTATAGGTCTTGAAGTTTTATGTAATGGCATAGTAATTTTGTAAAAATGTTTAGGCCTTTCTCGTTTTCCAAATAAATAAAGAACTTTAAATGGCGCATTTTCTTCCACAGGAAGTTGTAGAAAATTTTGTAGAAAAATCATCCCTTTTAAACTTCATCCAGCATATCTTCAGCCAATTTATAATTTATAATTATAATTATGTGATAATATTATATTTATATTTATAATTTATAATTACAAGTTATACATTTTTCTTAAATTCAATTCAGAATTCAAGTGTTTTTCTGGATTATGAGAACGCGTGTAATGGCTTTCATAGTGTGGAAAACTTTGAAAAAAAAAAACTTTGAATACTTATACACTGAAGTCGTAATAATCGATAATTATTGCGATTAGAAACGAATGGACTTATTCCACTTTCAAAAAAAAAACATTCTCGCGATAACTTTTTACAGCTAAACTTCTTTTGATTAATTTATGAAGAAATCGTGCACCATTAAATGTGTGATTATAAATATGAAAAGAAGATATCTATATCTCACTAAATCATTAACTCATTTTGTTCCAAAAGTGGACTTATACCACTTTCAAATACAACGGCTTATGTAACGATGGACACGATATTTTTACAAACACCATTATGTATCATGATTTATACTTTGAAAATATCGTCTGACATATCATCGAATTCCATTGTAAATTCACCTGAACTTGGCCAACTCTCAAATATCTTTATCAAACACAGAAAAAAAAAAAGAAGAAAGAAAGAAGGATATAGATCTCGAAACTCGATTTCCAATTTAAATTCTCTAACCATTCGCGCGATCAGTTTTAACGCAGTTCGTCGTGGCAATCGATACCGTGGGGGCGACAATTTTCCAGTCGATCCCGCAATAATATATACACGTAGCCAGCCGCAGAATAAATTATGATAAGGCTGTCTAGCCCCGTTAACCGAAAAATACTGTGTTTTGCGTGAGAACAGGCGGCATTAACGACGTTGGACGCGGATGTGTGCAACCGCGGCCGGTGTAACGCCGCAAAATGAGAACAAAGCAACGTCCGGGGCCATTCGTTCGGCTGGAAAATGTAATTAAAGCGAGATTATAACAATGGATTTGTCACGTTTTATCCCAACCCCGTTCTTTGTCTCGGCGATTTTTCCGCAAATATAAGGGAAGGGGAGGAATGAAATGATGACTTTGATATTATAACCCTTTCGCCGCCCGTTTGTATCGACAAACGCATTTTTTTTCCAGGGATATGAAGCTTATTACCATCTGTTTGATGGACTGGCGCCGAACACGCGCCCCGGTTATTTATTTGCCCGAGGTTCTCGCCGCGCTTGTATATTTTTCCGCCCCGACTTGTTTTCACTCTTTTACCGCGACCTTTATTCTCCTTCCCCCCCTCTCTCACTCGTTTCTTTTTTTCCCCGTTTTTCAGCTCCCGGTTGGTCTATCGCTCGGCTACCTACCTCTCCTCTCTTTTTCTCTACTTTCATTCGCTGTTGCCGGAACGGAATCGCTCTACATTTTCCTAGACGTTTATTCTTCGTTTACATATTTCGGAGGGATATGGAGCAAGACGGGGTTAACATTGGGGAGAAACGTGGAAAGAGTTAAGTATACTGTTCGTGTAATGTACGCGACAGTAATTTCAGAGTCGGCGAGTGTCTACCTTTGGATTGAAACGCAGAAGGAGATTGAGATTATAGGAAATAAGAGTTTCAATAAAGATTTTTTTCCAATTGTGTGAATTTCTCCTTTTATATGTATGATTTACTATTGACACATTTCACAAAGAAACTCGTTAGAAGTGTGTTTCGTCCCAATATATTAATTGATATTAGGTTAGGTTTAATGCATAATATATTCATTCTAAACGTACATTTCGAGAAATATTGTGAAAACATTGTTATACATGGCAATTAATGTAGGTATTGCATTATTTACAATCATCAAAGAAAAGATAATCGTATTAGCAGTAAACGAATTGTTTGTTTTTATATAAAAGATTGTTTCTTTTATCTTTATTATTACTTTTTATCATTTTCATACCCTAAATAGATAGAAAAAAGGTGTAACATGTCCAACATTAATTAAATTGAAGTGAAATTTTTGAACAGTTTTTAAACGTCTGGAGCCGATTGGAATCTACGTATTAGACGAAGATTTGATTGGTAGCTTGCTGCATTTAACGTTAATGAAAGGCAGCTAGTTCAAATTAAAGTTTGATTAATGTTAGGTTTGGTAAGATTTTAATTCACTCAGAAGTGAGAATTGATCGGATGATTTGATAATCTGACGAATATGAATTATATGAGTAAAGAATGTATAAGATAGTATGTTTAATGCGTAAGAATGTTGTGAGAAAACTATACGTGTTGAGATGCTGTATGTAAACACTCGCGTGAGCTCCTGAAAACTACTGACCACTCTGCTGGATTGTTGAGAAAAAACTAAACTTGAACTGCTGTGAGTGGTCTTATATAGTAGTAGTTTTAATGTGTTTTCCCGGGCACGAGAAATTAGGCAGGCAGCTAATTGAATCCAGGTTCATTATGGCGAAGACAATTGCGATAAAGAAATTTAACAAGCCTTGGAATTGGGAGTCAGGTATGACTACACAATGAAAATAAAAAGTAACATGAATTCAAGGTCAAGGAAAATCTCTGCCGTGGAGAAAATAATAAATTTGAAAGTTATCCCTGGCTCGATGAATTTGTTTTTCGCGTTTGGCTCTCGCTGTGTTTAGTGAAACCGAACAATGTCTTTAGAAATCTTCAGAAATTTGTCTTTTTTCTCCGAAAGAGTCTTCCATTGAAATATTGGAAAATTCCAAAATCTCCTATAAATTAGTTAAGAATTCCTACAAATCAGTTGCCGGATTTTTGTCATAGTAATAAATTACATTATATTATATTAATTATAATATTAAAATTATACCCAGTATATAGTATTAGAATTATATTATAATATTTAGAATTATATTATAGTAACTATAATTTTAATGGTCTATAGGATTGCAAACCCTTTCGAATATAAGCCCGAATTCCCTAACTTGCTAACAGTGACAGTCATCATTTCAATACTTGAACTCGGTCGGTAAGGTGGGAAACGTTACTGTAATATTCGTGTCTTTCAATCTTGTCTCGTTATTTTGTCCTGTCACGCTGTTCCTCAAAATTGTACCTACAATCTCCATTTATAGTTCCTCTGAATCTTTGATGTCCTACAAAGTGATCGCGTAGAATTGATGATGGCAATCACGGTGTGACACATGTTTCTCGATTGACACGACTGGCGTACGAGCTCTAGTCTTTTTTTGCCAAGGAGGAAATCGATTTACACGTTGAGGATCGTACGAAGTAACCCAGCTGAGGAAATGAGAAACGCGACTTGGACGGTTCACGCAATATCTCGTCCGAGACGTGTCACGGCTTGCGTAGTTTGGAAATGTAGCACGCGCGGAGACAAATGATTCGGATTCGAGGCATAAATCCTGTCTACATCTGCGGGTTCCCTTATTTTCCATGGAATGACCAATGAAAGTAGGGGTGCTTACTGGAAAATTATAGGAATAATAAAAATGTTTCCTCGAGTGACCAGGAGGCTGAAATCGCTTGAAATATGGGACGAGAAACGTGTAGGCAACGAGGGTGCGGCAACTTTATCATTCGCACCTGCGTTGAATGAGCAAGTACATTTAGCTGTACATTTATTCAATTCGGCCGCGGCTCTTTTTCAAACACGGGCTTACGCACATTCAATGGCATTACGGCCTCTCGCACACCGAATTATTAACCTCTTGCGCTGAAATGTCGTGCCACGCACGTCGACAATTTTTTGTTCCAAAATTGTAATATTTTCTTAGTTTTAAGTATATTTAAGTAAAACAAAATAGGCAAAACAAATAATAAATTTATTACTTCTCAATAATATCTATCCAGTGATATCATACCGACGAGTTCAAAGAGAAAACGACGAATTATTGTATACGGTTTGGTCATTCGTTATGGTCCGCAATCAGTTGCCAGCGTAAATGGTTAATAGGGAGACAAAAGTGTTTTCGTTCGTGGAATTTTCAAACAATAGAACTTTTCTGTTATTAAATTGCATAAACGAAGAACAAGAGCAGCCAGTCAGTGTTTATTTCGATGTTTAATTAATGGCATATTATCTTGTACTTACCTTATCCGACTTCTTTGAAGTTTATTATCTTCCTTTGCTGTTTGTAGACAAAATCGTGTCTAAGAAATATTTGTCACTCATAAGCGAAATGTTGAACCATTTCTGTTGCGTAAAACATTGGCAGAGCCAATTACTTTAGTCGAGTTCGAGACAAATTTAAATTAAGGGCAACAAATATAGAAACTACAAGACACAGAAGCATTTAAATAATTAAACAATGGAACAAAACAGTCCCATTGAACGCTGAGACTGATGAATGTAATAGATAATTAATTATATTCGTCAGTCTCAACATTTAACAAAACTGTTTTTAATACTTATTCATTTTGTTCATTTGATATTTATTCAATTTCAATACTAACAATTCTTAACTATTAATTTTTTACGAAATATTTAATATAGTAATATAATAAACATCTTATAATTGTCATGTATATTTTCTGATTTGTTTCAGAATTTGATTATACAATTGTGATGGTTTTGTTTTATTTTAAAATACTTTTATAAATATTAAATATTTTTATGATTATTATATGAAGTAATTTAATATAAGCGTTTGTTTCTATACCCCGCATTCATATTCTATTTGGGTAACAGAAGATTTGATTTGTTCTACAGCATTCGTTGTATATAATTATTAAAAATGTGATATTCTGAGCAATGTGATATTCGTACAAAACGTGAATAATAAAAATTTAGATATCACAATTAGTTTGAAAATAAATCACCTGTCTTTCTCTGCAGTTCGATAAAATTTTTACTGTCCGTGAACGTGTTGATGCAATGTTACTGACCAACTTTCTTTCGCCAGACCGGAAGTGCCTATCGAAAATCGTAATGACACATTACATTCATCGTTCCGTATTCAAATAAACTCGGACAACGAGAAATACGTTTATTAAACTACAATTGAATTAACTCGATAAAATGTTGGATTAAGCAATGAGTTCACAAAGACGTGGGTAAGTCGATGTTGTCAAACTCGGTAAGAAAAGAGCAATCGCCCGAGGCAAGGGCGGGAAAGTGGGAAAATTATAGTAAGTTGGAATGGAAATCGTACGCCTGGATAACGTTGGTCTTTAAACGATGGAAAACGTAAGCGGGAAAGACGGGTATAAAGCGGCCGCTGGATTTTCACGAGGATGATAAATATTTCATCGAGCGTCGTACGATTTTCATCGTTGTCCGGATCATTGCAAAATTCACCGGTTGTATTCAACGATGCTCTTCATTCGCCATCCAGCTATGTGGCTAGTTGGCTGCTGCTGCTCCTTCGATACCCGTCGTGGAATCACGTTGCAACGCTTTACATTTTATGCATTCTTCGAGTATTCGGAATCGAAGTGGGCCAACACCGCAACGAGAGAACGAGAGATATATCGAAGAAATCGAGAGCCGACAGGCAAACGGTGGCTATTAAAACAGAGATAACAGCAAATTCCAATAGGAATGAGCACACTTTACCGGTCGTACCACGGCATGCAAAACACTCGATAATTTATGTACTTGGTATGTTAAGAGAATTTTATCTCAGCATTGGGCATCTTGCATTCAAATGAACGAGAAAGGACAAATGAAATAAATAACAAGTTTGTTCCCAGAAAACGACGAATGCAAATGAATTCCAACGTCTTATTTGAGAAATCCGATGAATAGTTTTATTTTCATTATTGAATTACTTTTTGTTTATACCTTTGTACGAAATTCATTTTATTTGAAATAATAACGAACAAGAAACAAATAGTTAATCCCAACGAAATAAATAATAATTATTTCGAAACAGGAATTACTGGAAATAAATTCCTGTAATATAATTTTCTTGAAAAATCGATCATTGGTGGATAATTTTTATTATCATTATCGAATTGCTTTTACTTACACTTTTATTTGAATGATAAGGGGCAGATGGTTGTTCCAAATGAATTTACTTTTAAATAGGAATGAATGCAAATGAATTCCGATACCTTATTTGAGAAATCAATTACTGATGGATAATTTTATTTATTTATACTTTCGTTTCAAATAAAAACCTTTAATTTTATTTGAAATATAACGAATAAGAAGTGATAAATAGTTGCTCCAGTAAATACTAAGCTTATTTCTTGAAATAAGAATTAATGAATAATAAAATGAATATTATTTGAGATCTTATTGGAGAAATAAATTATTGATGGATCATTTTATTATCATAGATACAGTGAAGAGTATAACTGAATTATTGATATATGAATTAGTAATGATAAAAAATTGTTAACATAAAAACAGATCTGAGTTTATTTTATTCAAAATTATTTTTACATCGTTGTAGCAAGTTTTATTCTGAAAAATTGTGTAAAAATTTAAACATTTCTAAAAACAATCAAAATTTTTTTTAGATCTAGTTTCGTGATCTAGAAGATCAAAATTTTTTCTTTACAATAATCCTTTAAACTTGCTGAACTTTTTTTAATTATTATTATATTAATACATATTGTGTAATATTTTATAATTATTATATTATATTATAACTAGATATTGAACTTTTAATATTAGAATTAGACAATGAAATTTTTGGATTTCTTGAATTTTTATCTCGCGATTAAACATCTTTTCAATATCTGCATGATTTACATAAAAATTAGCAGTTTAGTTATTATTATTGATATTTGAATACGTGAATATTCTAATATATAAAACGAATCAATACATTGTAAATTTTCTTTTATTAAAAATGTAGTAAAAGGTGATGAAAAGATCATATATGTATGTAAATATTTTCTGTATAAAATATAGGCTAAAATGAAATCTGTGTGAAAATCGTAAATTTTTTATTGATTCAAATCTCATTGGAGAGTTAAGGTGATGGATGCATGATGGTAGGATGGATACATTTGAAGTAGATGAGAAAGAGAAAGTTGCGTTTCGTCTCGGAGTCACTGCCTAGACTCATCCAGTGGGAGCTGATGGCAGCGACGAACTCCTTACCCCAGACGCTTGGTTGTTGTAACTACCCGCTAGGCTGGTCTGATACCCAATCCTAGCGGGGTTCCGCACACTCTGCTTGCTTAACATCGAAGATCGGTAGGATCTCGACGCTAGGCGCACAGCCACTTGCGGCTTGTAATCAGTGTTTGGAACTCGTAGTCGGGGAATCATAGGCCGCTACACTTACGAAAAGAAGAACAATAAATTAGAAATAATAAAATGTATTATTAGCAATTGCTAGCAATGTAATAGCAAACATTGCTATTACATTAGCAATTAGAAGTAATAAAATATTTGAATCAATAAATTTTAATCAATTTAATAAATTAATATTTCAGTAAATGAATTGTAATCAATATGTAGCAATTAGATAATAAAATTCATTGAAAAAAATGAACACGTTATTCTCTGTAAAAATGAAAATATAATTATGAGAAAATTTATACTCGGTTTAAGACGTATAATCCACCGGTGCAGTGAGACACAAGCTGTGCTTCTATCAGGCGACGTGCATCAGCGGTGGATCACAACTACTTTACATCATTAATCTAGCATGTTGTCTAGGGGTGCACGTCGTCTAAGTTTTCTATTGTAATGTATAAAAACATAATTTAACGAAAACTAACGAAATGTAAATGACGTAGAAGGAAGCTAAATAATGTTGTTTGCTTGTAACTTGCTTAAAAGAAGAAATATGATTTGCATGATTTCTTTTTATTGGTATTTTTATTTTGTATAAAAAATGTAAATATTGAGAACAGCAATAATCAGCGAAATACCATGGTCGATAGACTATAAATTTTTTATACCTTCTTTAATTTTCATGAAAGTGATGGAATAAATTATTAATCAAAAGAAATTTGTTTCATTTATCAAATATTGCAATAAATACCTATTCTAGTTATTTTTGCTCGTTACATTCTTGCGTATTATATTTTCTCACATTATGATCATTTTCGAGCTTTTAGATTTTCCATAAATGTATAAAAATCTGCAATCTGTTAATCACATGTTTTTTCAAAATATTTGAAATAAAATGTTGATCGGTTTTCACAATGCGGATAATAACTATTAACTGTTTTTTAGATTTTTTAATATTGTTTTTTTTTTCTTTCCTACTGAAAGAAGTGTGCGGGTACCCGAAATTCTGGGTTCGGGTCGGGCTTACACAAAGTCGGGCGGGTTCGGGCGGGCTCAGGCGAGTACCCGTAATATATAAATATTCGGATAGCCCGACATTACGGGTAGTATGGTGATTTCAATCCGAGTTGGAAAAAGTTGGCTAGAATCGCTCCCAAAACAAAATTAAGTATTTTATTTAATATAGTTTTTTCGTCCTTTTTAAACTAGAAATAAATGAAACGGACCTTTAATGTATCGCGAATATTGTTGCTCATATTTCTAATCAGTGTAGTTGCTGTTGGATATGTATTACATGTCTATTTCGTGAAGAGTTTTCCGGATGTGTTAAGTAATATTGTAAGTACATACAATAGAATAAGGATCTTGCAATATGTCTTTTTATAATTTTCCACTGATTTAATGTTGTAAATTGACGCTATAGAATCATAATTATTAATATTCTTGCACCTGGTAGATGTGTGTAAATTCCATACTTTCACAACGAATGTTATGTACACATTCTAGGTCAAAAGCACCAACGAGTATAACAGTAAGAATAGAATTCACGCGATTGAAACAGATACAGTGGAAACAATGTTTTTATTCTAATTTTCATAGAAAAAAGATAAACCTTATTTCCTATGATGAAGCTTCTGTGTCATTAGCGTAATGTTTCAGTCTTCAGTTAACTACGAATGTAGTAACGCGATCAAAATTTTCTGGAGTTTATTTTTAAAACGTATTATATATTATATATTATACGCAGTGCAGTTATGTGTGATAGTGATAGCACAAAAGACATCGTCGACGCATCTGGTGTGAATGTTGTGCGAGGAAACGGACGTAGAAGCAATGGCAGCATTTAAAAAAAATTAATCGACGTGTAGCACAATGTAAAATATGTCAACAAAAAGTTAAAACGAAGTACGGCAATACGAGTTCCCTTCGTCATCATTTAAAGTCTAAGCATAGTATTGTAATTAATTCAGTAATATGTACAGAGGCAGAAACCAGTAACAGCCAACAATAGAATACAACATATTTGGACAAAAATTCAAAAAGATCTAAAGAGTTTACAAAGGCTATTGCTAGCATGATGGCATTAGACTTACAATCTCATAGTTTAGTTGAAGATCGTGGATTTCGAAAGTTAATGAAGATAGCAGAACCATTATATAAAATACCCTTGCGAACTACACTTTCATGTGAAATAATTCCAAAACTGAAAAGATAAAACAAAATCTAAAGAACAAAATATCCATAGACTTGAAAGAAAGTAAATTATACTTTTCTCTCATTAAGCATTATTTTTTGATATTATTCTTTTATATATATCTTCTAATACATATAATTTTCTAACAGGAAATACCACTGTAGCATTTACTACTGATGGCTGGACGTTAAGAGCCGTAGAAAGTTTAAAATATGTCTCTAACTACACACTATATGAATAAAAATTTTGAACTTTGCCGCATGTTAAATTTAAAACACATTCCGGAGAAACATACGTATAAATATATTCAGAATGCTATATTACACTGCTTACAATCATGAGATATACATACTGAGACGCCAGCCTTTATCACTACAGATAATGGACGAAATATTGTTAAAGCCATCGACAAGTATAATAAATGAAGCAGAGTTCCTTGTTTTGCCCATTGTCTACAATTGACAGTTAAGCAGGATTTGAAGAAATTTGAATTATACAATCATGTCCGGAGAAAATGCAAGGAAATAGTTACGTTCTTTTCACGTTCCACAACCGCAAAAAACAAACTTATAACTGCACAAAAAAATCCATCAACGAACAACAAGAACCACTGAAATTAATACAGGATGTCGATGAAATTCAACATACGAAATGTTTAAACGGTTCATTCTTTTGCAAACAACACTAAATAAAGTACTGTGTGAAGATAATATACCGGATAATTTAGATCCAGTTGAGTGGAATTTCATTATAGCAATAACAGATGTCTTGAAACCTATTAAAGATGTTACAGAAAAAATGAGTGGCGAAATATATCTAACTGTCTCCCAATATTATCCAATGTATTTCGCATTAATAAATATACTTCATCCAGAGCCAACAGCAACTACACTGATAAGAGATATGAGCAACAATATTCGCGAAGCATTAAAAATCCGTTCAATTATTTATTTTTAGTTACACAAGAAAGACGAAAGAAACCATATTAAATAAAATACGTAATTTTATTTTTAGGAATTCGAACCTATTGTACACAATAATAACTTGTACTTTAATATCATATTATTGGATCCTCGTTTTAAGCATTAGTTATTATCGACAGAAGAAAAACATAAAGCAATAGAGATGTCAAGTGCAACTATTTCAGATGTTTATAAGGAAATATTAATACTTACATGAAAACATATCAGACAAACGCAATACCAGAAAAAGTAATAAGTTTATTTAATAATAAATATAATTTTCCTATTATTTAAGTATTTCATTATTTATTAACTAATTATCTTCACGTGTTGCAACTTATAGGTACAAATAAATCACAACTGGACCAATTTTTTGACGATACACTAGGAACATACAAACGTCGACAAACCGGAGACCTTTGAGTCACAGCTACATCGAAAGATACATATGTATTTCGCCAATGGTCTTAGTGCTAGAAATATACAGACATTATAAGTTGGTGGAAATGCAATGCAGCCAGATTCTCACTATTGTCATTAGCTGCAAAAATATTTCTTGCTGTACCTGCTACTCAAACTACGAATGAAAGACTATTTTCTTTGTCCGGAAATATAATAACAGAAATTCGAGCGAAGTTAATATCAGAAAATGTTGAATAATATCTTTTTTACATTATCATTTAGAGTAAATATTATTACATTTGAAGAAAAAAATATATATGTGTATATTAAATATTATGAATATCAATTGAAATAATTGCCTTCGATAACGCAATATAATCCCTATCTTATCCCCCTTGAACTTCTTCCAACTCGATCCGAAATCAGGCTACTCGAATATTTACATATTACGGGTACTCGCCTTACACTTTGTGTAAGCCTGACTCAAACAGCCGGGTACCTGTTAATTTCGGGTACCTCGCACACCCCTGTTTCCTACAGAACGATATTTTGTACAAGAATAAATCCGTTACGCGACGACTTATCGTAGAACGTACAAAAAAATAGAACCATGTTGAACGTGTTAAAATACTTTGCATATAAATTATCGAAAGAAGCGAAAGTTATGAATCATTTTTGGGATGACATTAATCCCAATAATAATTAATCATAATACTCTAAATACTAACAATTTCCATAAAGTTCATAAAATTATGAAATATAAATGGAAGATACAATTATAAAAAAATATTAATTCAAAAGATTAATATCAAAAACATTAAAATATTAAATATTGATTTCTTTAGTATTTTTTTTTTTTTTTCATAACTACGATATTAAGAAATATAATTTGTTAAAATGAATCAATTGAAAATAATTGTAAACGAAATGTGTTAACACTTAAGAACGTATTTCATGTTGATACTTAAAAACATATTTCATGTTGCACAATTGAGAATTCTTTTCTACTTTTTGCTATATACGTGATTAAATACAATCAATAAATATAAAGTAGAATTTTATTGGAATCATCAGTTTTTAAACTTGACTCTAAAACTCGTGCGTTTCAGGCTATTGCGTAAATTCTTAAATTACGACGCGTATTTATTTTATTTTTTCTTAACCCGTTAATGTTAACGTAACATTTTAGTTGCAATTATTTTTTTCAATCAGTTTACATGATCGAACTCTTTTATCGAATTTAACGACAGTTAATTTTAAATATTCGTTAAATTTTTCATCACTGTTTCTTCCATTTAGCTCCTACAATTTTATGAAATTTCAAAAAATTAAGATATTTACATATAAACTATCGCTTGATCTTCAGTATAGTGTTTCTCACATATAGTAACGAGGACTTTTGAAAATCAAACATAAACATGTAGAAAGTCTTATACACTAAATAAAGTCTTGAGAATTTTTTGCAAAATAGAAATAGTTTTAATTTAATTAATTCATTTTCTTTGTTATCAAGGAGGAGTTTCTTAAGAGGATTAAATCTTATTTTTATTAAAATTTCAAAGAACTAGACAAATTTTGTGGTCATTTTTGAATTCAGCAAAGTGATGTGTATGACAAGTCGAAGAAAAAATTTTGTTACATACTAACATGTCAAAAATTATAATTCCGTTAAAAAAATAATTTAAATATATTTTTTAGATCGACACTATTTTTATAAAAATTTGTAATATATTGGTTCTAAGCTC
This sequence comes from Melipona bicolor, assembly GCA_030673865.1. NCBI lineage: Eukaryota > Metazoa > Arthropoda > Insecta > Hymenoptera > Apidae > Melipona > Melipona bicolor. Next base: position 3,846,484 of record JAHYIQ010000019.1, read on the forward strand.
AAAATGGATTCTTCATCGTTTTATTTATTTTCATTAAAAGTTTTACGGTTTCGATGTACATTTTATCACTTTATTTCATAAAACGAAAATTCGCTAAGAGAACTCAGTAAAATCGAATGAAAATCAATTTTCTTCTTACAGTTTTTACTGAAAATTTTCAGGCGACTTGACATGTAAAATAAAAACTTGATATGTAAATAACGGAAGAACAAATTGTTGTTGCAACATATCATTCATGAAATTATGTGATTTCACAGGTCTCCTCGTGCAGCTAATAGTTGGCGAATAATTTAAAGTCGCGAATGCCACGTTAGGTAAATAAACGTTAAATTTTGATAACACGATACGCGAAAAATATCCGTTAAATATACATGTGCATTTAGTTGTAAATACAACAGAGGTGTGCATAAAATGAATAACTTTATTAGGATTTCCTATATGTACAAAACATATTGTTTTGAAACATTAAGTTTCAAATATTTGAGGCAGAAAATAATACAATAATAATTTCAGCTACAATAAATAAATACAAATAACGTAATGATTGATCTGTGTATAGTAATAACAATGTATAAATAATTCAAAATATTCAAAACAAAAAATAATATAATAGTAATTTCATGTGCAGCAAGTAAATAAAAAATAATATAATAATCCTAATCTATAGTTCCAAATATTTTATGGAACTGAATTAATCCTAAAGTATTCATAATGCTTCTTGTATTTATTTACATGAGTATAAAATAGATCGAAAACACGATTTTACAACAATTTTTATGTAGAATTATTCCTATGTATATGGTAAAGAGAATAATGTTTTAATATAATAGTATATAATATATTATATGCATTATTATATATATTATATAAATTAGTATATATTGTTACATATATTATGTATTGTTACATATATTCTTTATTCTTATAATTATAATAAAAGCATTTTTGACTTTGTAATATTTTTCAGTAAACAAATACAGTCATTATCAAAATATCCTACATTTGAAAATGAATGACACTTATGTCTATTATCTAATGACCTTACAATAATTATACATCTATAATAAATTAGTTTGGACTTCAAACTAACTAAACTAGGAAGACATAAATGAGACGTGATCTCGTTTGTCTACAAAAAATTCTTAATGAAAATATTAACTACGCTAGCCTGTTCAGTACAATTAATTTCTACACTCTACTCCTCGAGGTTTGACCGATTCACCAGGATACGTAAGCTGGCTACCTCGACTTTTCCTCAGATTTCAGGTTAAACTGAAGAAATCAGTATTGCACACTTTTTAGTCGAGTAATTATCTATTCTAATTTGACTACAGTTAAGTTTATCAATTATAAATTTTCTTCTATTTATACATTATATATGTTATGTTTTATTTATATATCTATATTTATGTATTCTATTTTTTACTTCTCTTATAATTGTATCCTCGCTACATTTGTAATATTATTCTGTTAGAAGAAGTTATTTCGTGAATGAATGAATCCCTTGTCATCTAATATCGGGTTGCACTCGTGACATAATTAGTTTGTGGCTTGAAAGAAGAAGCAAATTGCAATTTTATTATATTTGGTTTCGAATTTTAAATTTAATTTCCTCAAATTGTATGCCAATAAATATAAACTGTATATAACGTTTCGACATTTTATACGTAGAGTAATGTTACAATTGCAATAAGTGATTCTTATTTCAAAGATTGAGAAAAAAAATCGTACGAATGCAAATGAACAAAATTAAATTTCCACCAGAATCTGTAAATAAAATTAAATTCGAATCGTTAAGTAAAATCAAATTTGTCCAGAAATTTTAGCGTACAATCACTTGTTATTGTCTATACAAGCAATGGTAAAAAAAAAAGAGAAAAATGAATATTCGAAATCCCTGTTGTGAACATCTAAAGTAGTATGTATTATAGATTCTCGCGACTGGTCGTAGGTGTATATATTTTCCATACCGGTGGCTCAGACAAGGTCCGATTCTGCATTCTTCTGTCCGGTATTCCGATACAGTCTTTCATTGAGCAACGAGTTGTAACATAAAGGTTAAAAGACAAAGGCAATTTAACACTTTGCAATTAGTTTACGTTTGCCGAATGCATATAGAACGAGGAAGCGCGCGAACATGCGCGTATAACACTTTCCAACGTTCAGCTTTCAGGCCGTCGAGTAATTGCATTAGCCTCCTGCTGCCGCTCCTCTCCCTCCCCCTCCCGCTTCGTTGCAGCTTTATTGACTTAATTTGCATAAACGCGGAGGCCTCGGAAAGAAAGCTAGAGAACATCGCGCATCGACCGCACTCCAGGATAGCCGGGGAGAGGACCAACCTACTGTTCCAACACTAGTTGCAATGTAAATAAAAATATGACGTTTCGTAAATTAAGCGTTTAAAGTTTTGATGAATTTCCCTCGCAGATGGCACGATTTAGGAAAAAGTTGCGAGGCCCGTTCTTATCTCGAATTAGTTTTCGGGACGAGACACAACGTCTTCACTCGTTTCAACTTGGAATAACACCAACGTTCCATTACTATCCTGCATCCTGTATCAATGTTTTCTCTACTTTCTTTTTTTTTTTTTTTTTAATAATCTCGTTACGAATTTGTCTTACTTCCAGCGCAAGTTTCAATTTTTGTAAGTTTCTTGCGAAGCAAGTAGATGTTTATTCATAAAACAGAACAAATATTTGAAAAGAAACAACAGTGTTTTAGGGAAACAATCCTATGTATTTTAGAAGAACCTGTGTACAAGAAAATAATTGAAACTGACATCTTCGGTTTAAAGTTAAAAACTAATTTGGCAGTAAATTAGCCGCGTTCATCGGTTTATTGGATAAGATAGTTCTATTAGTTTAGTAGAAGATTCTATTGACACAGTGAAAGTTTATTTATTTGAATCGGATTTTAATCAGTGCTCGATTGAATGAACTGTTGAATCCATTTAGTTAATCCTTCGAGTAAAAGTTAAATATTGAAGGTGAAGCAACGACAAATTAAAAATGCAATCTTCCTCAAACATATATCATTTTCATCATGATCATTCAAATCATTCGATCAATTATCAGAAATCATTCAAATCAATGAGAGAGCCGGTCATCGACAAGTCACCCAAATTATTTTCGCTTATAATTTTTTATTAAATGGCGACCACCGTGTACAGCTTTCAAAGTGACGAAAGTCATTAATATATTTCAAGGTTATTGCAATCAGGAAATAGGTGGCGTCCTGTTGTAAATATTTTCCGAAATTCTTTGCTTTTTACACAATATGTATAACGTTCTGTCTCAAAATTTTATGTAGTCGGTTTGTCATTTCGAGTCAGATCGATAAATCGGCCAAAGTCGAGTCGTGTAACTATAAAAGAACAAGTAAAAAAAAAAGATAATTGAAACTTAGGTTTGATAAAGACAACTGACTTTTGTCATTACGATTTCGTGTCGACAATGTTGCATATGTGGTTATACACTGCTCACAAAAATTAGGGGATATTCCAAAATTAATATTTTTTTTTTTTTTTTTTATTAAACAAGAACAATTTTCTTTGACTTATCATTTGCTTTTCTGATGTTCTATTTAATAGAAAAAAATCAATTCCTTTTTTTATCGCGTCATATTCATTTTGAAATATGCCCTAATTTTTGTGAGTAGTATATTTGCAAGGTAACCGCATTAACAAGAGGTAGTCATATTGTGAACGCGAAACAGAGCGGATATCGTGAAAAATCGAAAAATCTTCGGATATTTATTATATAAATATTTTGTAAAAGGCAACGCAAGGGAAAAATACGATTTTGTAATATTACAGTGAGATCTGACGTTCGTACGAAATTGTTCAATTAAAAATATAAACCTGCGTGTAAAACCAGCGGCAGTGCGAGACGCGACGACAAAAATCGGTTCGGTTCGGATATACAGAGAGGTATACGGACAAACGAAACAATGCTCCTCGAATAAATGAAAGCGGTGATGCTAGGGTATAGTGCGTATACACAGCGTGCTTTTGTTCGTCCGTATACGCAAGTCGTTCCAATCAATTTAATTTTTTGTCCGATCTGTTGCAACCGAGGCTACGGTCGAAGAATGTTGCTCGGCTTTTCGATTTCGAAGATTTGACTGCTTATGAAGCGTTCCTTTAAAATTCCACTTCAATTGTGAAAAAAAAAAATGGTTTTGTCAAATTTTTATGCCTCTTTAGATAATTTTGGAGACATTTCAAACGTAATCAAATTTGAAATATTTTTCTCTTTTAGCGACTCGAAAATTTATTTCTTGTTATGCATATGTAATGCATTAACAGACTAGATCGGTATTAATAATTGCTACATCTGTCTCACAAAATAAATTAAGTATGAAATAGAACGAATCGATCAAATTAATATTTCATATATTACACCGCCCGCCGGTGTAATATAATATCATTAGGATAAATCGAACAATTATTAAATTTTTTCTCCTTTAATTATTAACTCCTGCGTATGAAAGGTTGCAATTTGAAAACATTTATGTCATCGAAATAATAATATTTCGAATGAAAATTCACTGTATATATATGTCCTAGTTTCCGCGATGGAACTAGATCGTGAACAATTTTACATGAAGAAATAAATTAGCAAGAGAGAATAATATTCTTTCATTCGAATACATTTAGATTTAACTAATTCCAAATGAGTAATAAATAATTAATTAAATGGTAAAATGGTATGTAATAGTGTATAGTCGACAGGGGGTATATTCTAAAAGATAATTAAGAAATATGAAATGAAATTTTCCCATTTGAAGCTCCGTTTTTAAGAGCACAGCTTCTTGTTTATTCGAGCGTGCGTCGTTTATTCAAAAATGTGTGTTTGATAAATTTTTAAATTTCATCCTGTCAGAAATAATGCGCTTTAAGAAAAAAGTATTATTCTACATTTTTGCTACGTTTATTTTTGCACGTAGGGTATTCTCCTGCTCGACCTATTAAAGACTAACGTAATTTCATTTCCAATTGTTTTCAATAATCGATTTACGTTACGAGATATTATTTTTTAATATCGTAGCGATGGAGGGATATCCCAATGACTCACTTAATATTTTTTATCGTCACATCTTCGACTTGGATTCCTTAATTTTATGAAATTTAACGAAGTTGATTATAATAAATTATACGTGTATGTCAATAATTTCTTGTAACACGATACATAAATTTCTTTTACATGTTATGACAATAAATTATACATATTGCGTATTATAATAAATTATTACTTCTTAATGGATTAAGAAATATTCAATAATTTGTCTCAAAAACGGGATGTTATATGAAAACATTTTATTCTATATTTTCAGTTTATTTTTGCACATAAAATCTCACGATTATATCTTTTATATTCCATTAACGCATGCTTAATTTTCACGGTTTTGCGAAAATACAATTCTGAATACAAAATCCCGAAACATCAATTTCTTTTTTTTACACAGTCAAAACTGTCGGAAATGTGCAAGTTTATTCGTAAACTTGCCTCTACCATTTCAGCAAAAATATGCACGACGACCACGCAGTCGTAGTTTACGAAAGATCCCCGTTTAAATATCCGAATTTCCGCTCGATTATTGACAAACGGAGTCCGGATCCGCGGTATGTGTAGAAAAGCCAACGTCCGGCGTGATTTTCTCCAACCACGCTTTAATAACTGCGATCCCAAATTACCGGCGAGATCCACTTTGTACCCGGTAACACGCTATGCCCCCATTAATCGTTATCAGTTTCACCGTCAAAGACGAAACTATGTTGTTACCCCTTGGCTTACCGAGCTTTCCAGTGAAACGTGAAGGCATTATGAATTGGCGAGTCGGTTTTCCAAGAGTCTTCGGAGCGCATTTCGGAGCAACAAACCTCGAAGAATCGGCCGTTACTTATCGGAATTGATTTTGGCGGTAGCCCGTTGGTCTCGCGTGAGGTTGGATAGAAGGAACACGAAGACGTCTGTCGGTGTTGAACGAAAGGAAGAAAACGTCTTGGGGGAAAAAAGAGACTTTCCTGAACACATGTTGGTGGGGAGCAACTTGACAGGGATCAAGATTATCAAATTTCATATCGGTTGAACCTTCGGTGAGACTCGTGGGAGCCGGTTTGGCTGGCCATACCGTAGACCTTTTTCATTGATTTCGCACGATTGCTGCAGACGATTCCTAGCAGCTGTTGCTGCTTGCCCCACCGACCTCGCCTCCTGTAACATGTCGCGTCTCTCTCGCATCCAATCTCCATTACTGTATCGAAGTTTCTTACACGAGTAGCAATTCTTTCGGCTTTTACCGGAATCGCGACGTAACCGTGATGGGTGAGACGATTCGTACATTTGGTAAAAAGACTCGCTGAACGATGATGTAACGTTCCTTTTAGAATTGTGACTCGTGACGTTGTGTTTCTCTGCTTTGTTTATAAATGAAATGGCTGGCTGACATTTGTACTTGCCATGATTTATTAATTTATTTACTTAAGTAAATAATGATTTATTCAATTAATTAATTTGTTATTTATTTACTTGAATACTCGTGTAATAACTTATTTATTTCACTTGCAGTTAGCAGTATATTTATTTATTTTCCCGCGTAGTAGTACTACTTATTTGTTTAAGTATTTAACGTACTACCTTGACTATCGGGTATCGTAGCTGGTTTCCAATTTTTATTTAACCTTTTGAGTTTGTGTCACGCTGGAGATGATAATACAAATTTATATAAATTGTTTTAAAAATTGTCACGCTCAAAAAAAAAAGATGACAAAAAATAAGTTATATTGTAATAATAAATAAAATGACATAACAGTAATAAGTAAATTGAATTGAATCGTTTTTACATTAATTTACTTGATTTACCCTAAAATAAATACAAGTGAACGCGCAACAACATTGAAAACAAATCGAGTCCAAAGGGTTGACTTTATTTTTCTTTCCACATTTTATATTGTTCAATTACATTTGGAATTCTACGCGAAGGATGCATAGAATCCCTTGTATATACCAGAAATTTTGAGATATTCTTGCGAATGGCACGAAATCGGAATTTGAACAAAAATTGCTGACTGCCGAGTATTATTGGATGAGATAGTAGACCTAAAATATAAAATCTTAGCTTCAGGAAGTCGTACGTTTCTGGGAAGATGTAGAGATATCTCTCCAAATGGCCCTGGTGGCCGATTGAAATGAAATTCGGTGGATATTATGAAAAGAGATAATAAATTCGAAATATGAAACCGTAACTTTGACCACTGATGAGTTCAAAAAATAAAAAAGCTGATCGTTCCTTTTTCGCTTATTTAGCATTTTTTGACTTTTTGAGAAAATTAAATATATTCTTCAGATATACGTCTTATTTTATATTATATATCTACATTTTCTTTAGTAACTATCAAACTGACATATAACGTTTTATATAGAAATAGACTTAAAATGGGGCAAAGATACTCGTAATTATACAAGTGTCAATTGTGATTGTGATTAATTTATTGTGCACTCATTGTTAGTAAATCAAATTCAAACAAAGATGTCATCATCAATCATTCATATTTATCTTCGTTTCATATATACAACCGTAATTACATATATTGTAATTAGGCTGATCTTTTACATCATATCATATTTCTAGGAGCTTAATTGAAAAAATTAAAATTTAAAAATATTTTATATATTTTTACATATTGTGTGTTTTCTGTATTTTTGTATATTTACAACTTTCTCATATTTATAATCATGAGCAATCAAACTTAATTATTAAACTGCAAATTTTATGCATCTTAAAATATAAAAATACAGCAAATGCATATAATATATAAAAATATGTAAACTATCGAAGTTATAATATTTAATGTTGGAGACAAATTTCTGCTTAAACTAATATACGCTTGACTGTGTCTATAAAAATTTGAAATTGCATAAAAATCTATTAATTACAACTAATATATTTGAGAAATAAAAGTAGTTATCAAGAGTTAAACCAAGTTAATTTATACCAATGTGGAATAAATAGATCTTGATTTCATCAAATAAACATTCTTCGATTTTTTATATCTATTTTCTCGAAATTTCAGTTACAACAAGCATCAAACTATATCTTGACATATCTTATATTAAATAATTCATTTAAACAAAGATTGAAAAAATTTAATAATGAAAAGTGTATCAGTTTATTTTGATCTTTCTTAATAGCACTGTATAACAAATTTTTGTTTATTTTTTTTCACGTTTTAATTATATGTATAAAATAATTATATTGCTAATAATTATATAATTATGTTACATGTATACATGTATAAAATAATTATATCTAAAAAAAATATTAAGCGATCATATTTCGTGTTTTAATACTATGATTTCTCTATCAAAAAAAAATCTATATAGTGATAATTAATATAATAATAATAATAAATAATCTTGAAATTATTAATAAATGAATAACGTAGAATTCTAATAATTTCATCATTTGATTTAATGTTAACTATTATGTTTCCAATTGTATTAAAATATATAACTAAAATTTCAATAACTCTAATAATTTCATTATTCGATTAAATATTAATTATGCTCGTTTCAGTAATTGCATTGATTTCTGTAATGAATCATTGAACATAAATTCTATTCAACGTTCGCCACTTTCATTAAGGGAAAGAATCGTTTTTAAGTATTAAATTGAAATTCTATCTTTTCTTTCAATTTTGACAAATTTAAAAACTATTGGATTATTATACTGCAGCTTAATTAGACCATAATTAAAACATACTTCACTTGTTCGGTTTCCGATGAACTTGTCTTTGAGAAAGTGTTATGAATATTATAAATTCTACAGGTTTGCAGCTTTGAAAATGAATACCAGATAATGTGCAGCAATAATTACTTGTAGTTATTTGAAAGTTATAAGATTTTTTTTTATTTTCCTTTCCTATTCTAAGTTCTAAATTGCGAAATTAAATATTCTATTCTATCAGAAATTTTCTATTAAAGAAGACTATCATTTTTTCTATTAACTAATTAATTAATTAATTATTAGTCGCTTTATACTTCATTCTGTATATAGACTTACAAAATTGACTGAAACGTATGCGGGTAACATTAATTTCTTTCATGATAGTATAGTGTTTTTAAAAAAAAAGAGTATCTATTATATTAACTAATTGTATTATCTTTGTTTTATCAAATTTTCTGTTTTTATGTCTTTGTAGTTTTATGTATATTATTTTTTGTATCTTATTGGTACATTAAATAATAAATATGCTTGTGGTAGCGAATAGTAAATATTTATAACAATAATAAAGTTTTTATTAATTATTGCTGCACAAAGTACGTCTTGAACAATGTACTTAATTGACACACATAAACTTTATTAACGGAATTTCTCAAATTTAAATATCAAAATATCGAAAACGTGTAGGGGATAAGAAAAAACGTCCTTTAAAGATTGTTGTTTCATTTTGAAAAAAATCAGAAGAAAACAAACAAAAAAATTTTCGTTTTCCCACTTGTTAATGTTATCATTATATAATATTAATTTTTAACATTTTATAACATTAACATTTAAGATTTTATAATATTATCGATTTTCATTTATATCATCAATGAAAATACTGCTCGAAAGGTTGGCCACTTGCAAGCATATTACGTCGAACATAGATCACTTCGATTGTAGCTTTGGTGATGTTTGGTGCATTGCAGCTACAGCTCGATCTCTCTCGAGTTGATTGGTATGGCCTGAATGAACTCCTTGGATAAGTTAGAAAACTAGAATTTTTTGAAAATGGAACAGATCTCCGAACGACTAGTTCCCGAAGTTTTGACATTTAAATTCGTGGACACACCCTACGAAAAAACAAATTCATCGAGCCAGGGATAATAACATTTAAATTTATTATTTTCTCCACGGCAAGAATTTCTCTTAACCATACTTTCATGTATCCTTACTTTCCATTTCATTGTTGTAGTCATACCTGACTCCCAATTCCAAGGCTCGGTAAGTTTTCTTTATCACAACTGTCCTCGCCATAAACACATCTGGACTCAATTCACTACTTGCCTAATTTCTCGCCCGGGAAAACACAATAGAATCTCCCACTATATAAGACCACTCACAAAGTAGTTCAAGTTAGTAGTCTACAACAATCCAGCAGAGTAGTTAGTAGTCTTCTCACAGTATTCCTACGTGCATCAATCTTACTATCTTACATATTCCTTGCTCATATAATTCAAGTTCGTCAGATTATCAAATCATCCAATCAAATCTCACTTCTGACGAGTGAATTAAAATTCCACCAAACCTAATATTAATCAAACTTTAACTTGAACCAGCTGCTTTTCATTAACGTTGAATGCAGCAAACGACCGATCTAATCAACGTTCCTAATACGTTACACCCTGTGCAACACAGTTGTATCAGTTGATCGCGATGTTAGAACGATTCGAGAAATGTCAATTTAATTGGCGATTGAACTGGCTTGTGCTATTGATGTGTCGGGTGATTTCGGAAGAACAGTTTCGTACAAATGTCGATTGTCGGATCTCGGGAGAGGAACGATCTCGGAAGCTTTTAAGCGCGGAGAAAAAGAAAGAGAAAGGGTTGGCCGCGTTTACCGAACCACCAGGCGAAAGTGACGCATTCGCTGCGCGCTACGTTCTATTTTCCAGTCCCGTCATCGCGAACGAATCTCTCTCTCTCTCTCTCTCTCTCTCTCTCTCTCTCTCTCTCTTTCTCTCTTTCTCTCAGCACGTTATTACGCGAAACGCGAAACATAGCGTTCGACGGGGGTTGGTGGTGTGCTGGCGTAGCGAAACGAAGGACGGCAAGTTGAACCATGAAACGTGATTTACGACGCGAGGAGGATACAGCCGCGGCCAAATATCAGTGTAAACGGTACTGAGCGCGACGGAAAACTAGATTTACGCTCTCTCCCGGAACCTGTAAATAAATATGTCATTTAACGCGTACCTATAATTTGAATTAGTCGCGCGCAGAGGCTGCGAATCTTGGAAATCTCGAATCGCGAAAGTACACACACCCCAAGACAAAAAGACTATATTTTCTTATATTGTATTTTCTTGTATTATATTTTATATTTTCTTATATTTCATATTTTATATTTTCTTATATTTTATATTTCATATTTTGTTGTATTGTATTTTCTTATGTTGAATTTTCTTATATTTTATATTTCATATTTTTTTATATTTTACATTTCATATTTTATATTTTCTTTTAATTTATTTTCTTATATTTTATATTTTCTTATATTGTATTTTCTTATATTTTATATTTTCTTATATTCTATTTTCTTATATTTCTTATATTGTATACTGTAAAGTACTCTTTATTTTCTTATATTGTGTGTAGTAAAGTGAAGAGAATGCGTAGAAATTATTACATGAGTATTCTTAAACTTGGACGTGCATAAATATATGTTGAATGTCATTACCGAGACTTACTTCCCAAACAGATACGAAAGATTAGAGAAGACACAGAAACTGCTACTTTCAGTAGAAAAAGAATTTCACTGGTTAATCGTTAACTCGATAATTAAAGTTGCAAGGAACTCGAAACTAATAAGAATTAACGATCCAAATAAAAATTTAATCTTTAATCACAGTCAGAAAATATTTAGTTGTTTGCAAACTAACGACTAAAATAGAAATTTATAAGGATTTGCAGAGCGTTTATCTCCTGTGAAGAACGTGTTTCGCGTAAATCGTCTTGGAAAAGACGAATGGAAATTTGGTACACGCTCGTTACTTGCGACCAACTAGACTTGAAACGTAATCATTAATTGCGATTGAAAATTCTTAAAAAAAACTTCATTGTTAATCATCGATCGGTTGAAATTAACTAAATCAGAACCCTACTGCGCGCCGCTGCACAATGATGAAACAACGAAACAAAAATTCCGGCGCTCGACTACGAACCAGTCCGGATGTCGGCAATTAACATAATTCGATCGAAATGTACGTAAACTACGAACACTTCTGGAAATTGGTCGAAGCTTCACTTTTAAAAGAGGAAAATCAGCTGGATATTGAATTCCGTTTCGTTCTTAGACGCGAGACTAGGAATATTATTATTCGCGGAAATTCTCTGTTTTCCTCTCGTCGCGACGTAACAAAATAAGATTTCGCCGCGCGTCAACTCCGACGAATCCGGCCAGAATTAGCGAGTGAAAAGCTGGCCGATGACGCGGAATTGCAGGTACTTACGGATCAGGGCTTTTCCGATCTGTCGCGGAAATGCGCGAAATTGGATTCATGACCCGTAGAAAGGGACACCGGGGCACGTGCGCCGCGCGAATATTGGATTTTCCTGCGTCGTTATACGACTGACGAGTCGCTTCTGTTCGCCCGATCGCTGTCGGCAGAGCAAACGATGATACCCAATCGGGGGTGGAAGAGGGATACTCTCTCGTAAGTGGCAATCGCGTTGACGTCACGTACTATTGCAACGTGTCTCCCTTGCGAACAGCTCGGTGAGAGATAGAGAGGAGTATGTGCAATAGAAATAGCGTAAAGTCTGGCTGCAAATAAAAAAAAAAGTGAGAGAAAGGGAGGTAGGACTGGGCGAAGCTGTCGTTTTGTTGATTGGAGCGTTTCGCCGCCACTTCTCGCGGCAGTTTGCAGGCCTCGATATTATGACAAAAAAAAAAGGCTGATATACGTTTCGTTCGTTGTGTCACGGATACTCTCGTTAAGTCTCGTTTCACTCGGCAAAACGATTGAGAATCGCGGCCGATCGGTTGGTATCTCTCAATACGTATTTCGCGTTCCCTATTTTCGATGGTTATCGGACGGGTTTGTGAATTAGCGACGGACTTGCAGAGCTTCTATCTCCTGTGAAGAACGGGAAAACGTCTTACGAAAGAGTGAAAATTGGTACACGCTCGATCGAAGGTTGTAAAGACATTTTTTATCGCTGAAAGTGATTTTAGCGGGGGTAATCCAGAAAATCGGGCCTCTTCAGGTGCAATGCTAATGCAACGAAAATTAGCGATTGGTTGATTTGGGTCACATGATTCGTGAAGGGCCGTAGACTTCGAGTAGGAGTGGCGTTGTCTGGTACTGAGCGATCGCGCCTGTAATTTGTTTTGTGTCGATTCAAATGATTTGCATATCAATAAAATTTTATGGCAAAAAAGTCGTCTTCATTTCCTAGTCGGAACAATTGCTTCTCTGGGCCTTTCAGTGAGACGAATCGTACTGGGGTACAAGTGCAATTTTTTAAATAAAAATATGTCCTTTATTAAACGTATTAAATCCGGAAAATTTGGAAAAGTTATTACTCTAAGCTCCATGCTCCTAATTTTAATTGACCAATGTGACCATTTGTGTACGGTGTATTTTTGATTATTTCTTGAAATTTTGGATCTTTGTTTTTTTTTATGTGTGTTTCGTTTTCTTCCTTCAGCGTAGATACAATGCAATGCAAAGAATTAAAATTCCTTTTACTGAAATTTGTTTCTGAGGAGGTTTAGATTTTCCGATCCAGTGATTGAGTGCAATAAAAAATATCGCGTGATATTAAAGAAAGGATGTTCCCAGATTTGTGATATCTGTGTTAATCTTGCATTTATCTTCAGAGATTTCAGTCAAGACATAGTGAAATTGAATGCAATGGTTTCGATGAGAAACTATCTCAGGGACGTATTACAATATTACAAGTACTTTATTAGAAATATGATTATTAATCATTTTTATTGTAATATGAATGACAAATTAAAAACAAATTGTACTTACATTTTTCTGGGTTGCAAAGAGCTACAATCGTTATGTGGAATTTTTTTCCGTACTTATTTTGACGAAGATGATTCATGTTTCGTAGAGAAAATTATGCAAAATATTTTAAATAATTAAGCTTGAACCTTACTTATATCTTTGTTGCTTCACTGTTATATTAGCTATAGCTCCACCATATTAGCATAATCTGCACTGTCACTCAAAAGTTTTGGAATACTTTTTATTTTTTCGATAATATTCGGTATTTATTATAGATATTCAAATTTTTAAATTACATGTATATATTTTACAATATGATTAACATATGAATACACAAATGTATTTCATTTTCTATTTTTGTAACAAATATAGCGCATTGTTCTATTATACGTCTTAAGATTTTTTCTCAGGAATATATTGTACCTATAACATAAATTATAATTGGATAAATTTTGAGTGCAAATTTTACAAAGAAATTACATGAGATAGAAAATTTTTGACGCACAAAACAGAACGTAATTAACATAAGATTACAAATAATAAAATAATTCATTGATCAAGTACAATGATACACGACTAATATCATCTAGAACAAAATAAAAATTCGACTACTTTCGAGTTCTTTTTCGTTTAGTCATGATTTTGAGATAGATGTTCCATGTCAAAAATTCAAATAATAATTGTCAAAGTTTCAAAATAACAAACAATAAATCCATTAATTTTTTGAATATATTATATTCGTATTTAAATAATATTATCCAAAATATTGAAATAACTTATGAAATAACTTAAAAATTTAAAATATTATAAAAAATATAATAAAATTTAAGATAAATTACAAAAATTTAAAAGCGGATAAAATAAAAATTTGTCCATCTTTGATATAATAATTATTTTTACCCGAATAAACGCTGCGAATCTGTATTAAAAAGAAATTCTCTCGTATTTTTACAAACCTTCCGAAAATGAAATGAACTTGAACTTCAAATGCGCATCACGATCAATTGCATGAACGATCAATTTCATAGGATTTGAAATCCTCAGTTACAACTTCTGTCAGAGAAAAGGGAAAAAGGGATAAATAGCTTTATGTCAAGTTTTATGCAATTCTAATACAAGGATGGGGCAAGTAACACGTGTATCGTGGGGTGAAATTTCCATGCAGAGCGAGGAATGGAGGGGAGGATGGTTTGAGGAGGAGGAGGAGGAGGGAGCGAACTTGACGGGAAAAGGGTAGCTTTTTCGCAAAAAGGGACGGTTGCAATATCTACTTGGGGGGATACTGGCCCGCGTCATGGCATCCTTATCCACTTACCTGGGAAAGCACCTGACGGTAATGCGACAAAAAGTCCCTGTCTTTTTTACCCGGCTGCTGGAAATTACTCTTTAATGGTGATAGCGTCGGTTCGCTTGCCAGCGAACGCTTAAAATCGGTCTTTATATCGGCGATGTGCTTGACAGACTCGGCTTCTCCGGGCATCGTCGTTTCACCGTCAGCGCCCATATGTACCTGTGATCTGGCTTTCCCTTCCTCTTTACCGGCAACTTCTATCTCGGGACGAGAGCAAGAAGAAAAAAAAAGAAGACACGTAGCAAATGAACGGCACGGCAAAAAGTGGGAAAGGAACTTTCAAAATCGATGTACGTGCATAGCGGAATCGCTTGGAATTTGAAATTTCGAAGAACGAAGGCGATTCCGTCTGTCGGACTGTCGTTGCTTTCTTGCGAATTTCATCTTCTGTTTCTATCTTCGAATTGTTTTTGGTAATTGTTAGACGTCGTTTTTATTTCATTCCTTGTTCAAGGCACGACAAGGAACAGCAAAACAAATGATTTCATTGTTTATCGATTCATTTGTATCTTGGATTATCTATTATTTCGTTTTTACCGAGAAAATGATATTATTCACAGTCGAAATCACGGATTTTCGACTGTGATAGTTATGTAGGTTGTGGAAGTAAAATAGTGTTCAAGTACAGTAGACATTTTATTTTATAAATATCCAATCGTCGTCTGTATTAATTTATTGTATTAATACATGAAATGTCTGTAAACGTCAGTAATGATTTCTCAATTAGCAACCGACAATCTTTTTTAATATTCGAATCTTAACCTCTTGCTTAACATCGAGTCGTACTCGTGGTACGAATTATGAAGTACAGTGTGTTACGATTTCGAATTTTACATTTAAATTCTCCAATTTGAAAATTAGAAAGTACAAATCACACATATGTTTCAATACAATTGTAATAATTAATGCTTATCTATGGAGTCTGAAATGAAAATTATAGGTTGAGATGATTGAAAAACGGTAATTAGGATAAAACAGATTCTACTGTAATTATTCGAATAAAATAAGTAGGAATGTATTTGAAAAATAAATGATTTGATTAGTCGTCAATTTCTTTGAGATTTACATATCTGTTTATTTCATTTTACGTATACTTTTTAAAATAATTTTCTTTCCATCGTAGCGTGAAACTTACATTTCTGAACCACACACTTTCAACGATACGTATGTATTATCAGCGCTGTTTATTTCTATCGCAATATTATTTCCCTTACCATTAATTTTATTTGTTTTAGTTTGTGAATATAAAAATAATTCACAACATAAACACAGCGAGAAACAGGAAAAAAATAAATAGCGGAAGTGAATGATTAAATAAAAGTAGATTGGATTAGATGACATGTCATTAGATGACATTTTATGATATTGCAATATAAAAATCAGCAATGAAACATGTTAACGCTCATTTCTTAAGTAAAATATTTGAACTTATTTGGAACAAACTTGTTCGTTTCTGTTATTTTGAGCAATCCTCTCTGTCCTCTCCATTTGTTGTTCTCATTTCAAATAAAAAGTGTTTGATTTCAACGCCAGTTGGACATGTCGATTTTTCTTCAGTTACAATATATTTCGGACAAAATAGTACCTACGTCGTTCGGTTGTTATTCAAGATGAAAAATATCTTGACAATCGTTTCACTCTTCTCTGAAATCAGCGTCGTTTAAATTGGCGTATGTCACACAAAATCTATTTTTCATCTTCGGTTTCCAAATGCCGTATAAAAATAGCGTGTCATTCATTGCAAACGATTCAAATACAAGTCAAATTTACAAAAAAAAAATGTAAAAGTTTTAAGAACTGACGCATGTCTAATTATTACCGTGATATGTACGCAGATTTTGAGAGGCAAGTTTGAAAAATTAAATATTTTTACGCTCGTCGTAATTTTACTCTCCTTTGGCGGAACGATTATTGCATTTCCAACACTAACATTTACTTCTTTGCCTCTACCCACTTTCTGCTCGGGTCGCTTCAGAAACTTCTCACTCTGCTTCGGCACAGGAAATTGTGAACTGTTTGCCTTTCTACAAAGTCTTTCATAGCGAAAGGAAACTGAATACTTTCAAGGCGAGGCAAATATGGTTGAAAAACTGGTGTGGCGATGGTAACTTATAGAGTTATCGCGAAATAACTTCAAGAAGGAAGAAAGCAAGGTTTACCCGGTGTCGGAATTATAATTTAACTTTAAATAATCTCCGGTAGTTTGGTTACTTACAGTCGGACAGAAATTATCCGCCGCTTCTTTTGAAAAAGAATTAATCGTTTAAATTGAACGAACTAACGCTCGTTTGTGTTCTATTTCGTTCAAATTCTTTCTCATTCAGTATAAATAACAGAGGGTCCACGGGAAATAGTTTTAGCAGTTTTTCAAAAATTTATTTTTCAATATATTTATTTTTCAATATAATTGTTATATTAAAAAGAATAAATATGGAACTCTGATTGTGCAAATTTCAATTTACAATGTGACAATGTGTAATCAGTGAAAAAGAATACACATAGGGGAATGCAAAGAAATGTAAAATTCAAAATTTTGTAAAAATTGACATTTTCTTTTTTTCCTATCCATTTTATTATTAGCTATCCTTATTAATAAACTTATTAATAAACTGCAAATTTTATGTATTTATGGAAGATATAAAAAACTGCGTACGATGTACACGTAAAATGGTACAAAATATTTATATATTGTGTTGATAATATTTAATAGATCAAATATTTTCCAGCTAAATCTGATTTTTTAATTCCTTTTACAAAAATATGAAATTAGATAAAAATCTGAAATTTCTATTAACTTGGGAGTTATTATATAGAGGACAAGTTGAAATAACTTGCAAACTATTTGCTGTATGAAACAGAATTTGTATAGTTCTCAGGAATACATATAATATTTCGTAATTTTATTGTTATTTTGTTTTTCAATCGTCTTCAATTTTTGAAATGGAATGATCTATTTTTTGATCCAATCGATGCAGCTCGACATTATTTTACGTTGGCATGTTATTTCAAAGTAGTTCGAGTTATCTCAAGTCGCCATGTTGCGAGATTCCGTAAACTTTATTTTGTATATTTACTGTTACTTTGCCGTTGTAATTTATCAACGTGCTATTACAAACATATCAATCGAATTACTTATAGATTTCAAAGATTTTGAAGTAATAATTAATATATAATCATTTCCTGTTATAATGAAATTCTGATTAATATTCTGATTCATTGTCCTTTCTTCTGAGGACCATATTATTACATTTAATTTTTAATCAATTTATCGTAATTTTAGAAACTTCACTTATAAATATCGATTCTACAAACATTTTTTCTAATACATTACTTTTTAATTTCTTTAACTTTCAAGAAATTTTCTTTTTAAGTAGAACAGAAAGCCGATTTGCAGATTACGTTATTTAATATAATACTTGATATAATACTGTCAGCAATTTAATTACATTTAATGAAAACATCTTTCTCTGTGTCCATAATTAAGGGAAAATATGACACCATTTACCCCTAAATATAGAAATTACGAGAAAATTGAATTACCGGCAGAGGACTATAATATCATCCATTGCTTTATACTTCCATTCATATTCTGAGAAATTTGTTAACACGCTTTAATAAAAATTGAAAATTAAGTTTAAGGGAAAATCGAGTAAATTCGATATGATTTTTTATAAAAATTAATTAACAATATCGTGCTGTGATCTTGTTGATTTATTCCAAAAACAAATTTTTTATAAAATGTCGATGTTCCGCTTAAGATGACATAATATATGTATTTATTCGTGTTCTGTGTCTAAACGCATTAACATTTCAGTTTTGATATTGCTTGAAAGCTTCGAGAACTTGCAACGTTTTTAAATACCATTTAATTTTCGCCATTTCTGTATTTCATTATTATTCATCTCGCACTTTCGTGTTTCATTATTGAACTTGTACTGTTCTTCAGTTCTTAATATTTCGTCACTTTACATTCGAATCTTTCCTTCCTGCATCATACGTGAACGTGACTCGCAAGGTGCACGATCATTGATCGAACAAACTCCACCGAATGAACTTGCAATTGCTCCGGATGGTGGGAAACCTGGGGAATTCGATTTAACCCTTTGACTACTGTTGGCGCCTAAAAAAGATGCTCAAAAAATTGTTCTTACGATACTGTAGGCGCTTAACCTACTTTGATCTGCTGACACAAGATGCGCCTATAGGCGCCCGGAAAAATTTATCGACCATAATTCCAGCAAATCTCATTTGAACCAGACTCAATTCAACAATTACATATTCTGTTAGTCATATATTATTTAAATATGTTTATTTTGCAATTATTTTTTCTGATATTTTAAAATGAAAAATTAGGCTAATAAAATGGTCAGAAAAAGTACATGCAAACGTGATACAACAAATGATTCGTGTTGTATATATTCATATTTTATAGATACGATGTAATTGTTTGATAACTTGGTACAATCATCGTGCTACAAAAAGAAAGAATAACTACGTACTTTATCTTTAGAACTTATATTAAATAAGATGTATGCAACAAAATATATATTCTTATACAATGTAAATTACAACGAATCAATTTAACTAATCTCTATGCTCAAACTCTTTTTTTTAATTACTTGACAACGACTGTGTGTTTATCTCCTCTAGTGACTGTTACATATATCCCTAACGATCATAAATCTCCTTGACGATTGTTATAAAAAGCTTGTTAATGTTAATGTTAAATTTTTAGTGCAAAAATATGTGCACTAACGATTCAACGCAGAATACAAATAAATAATATTGGTTTAATATAGTGGAATTCAGTGTTTCGATTATTTCAATATACTTTCTCAGAAATGGACGCCTAATGAAAAATTTCGCCGTGCTCGATGTAGGACGCGACTGAATTCCTACCGTTTGGTACGGCTGGTACGTCTCAAAGTCTGCTGTAGTCAAAGGGTTAATAAGATGATGCGTAGCACATCAAGATCAGGATGCACCAGTGTGTGTGCGCGTTAACAGTAAGTGGTCCTTTCAACTCCGTCTCGATTCGTTGCTCTCACCTCTGGCCAGATCTCCCACGAAATTATCCTCCCGGTTTCGATATTATCGCGTAGAATCTTCACCGAGCGAGCTCGCGTCGGCCTCGTTTCCGCGAATTGCTGTTCCGTCCAGCCACGCCGGCTCTTTTCTGGGATTTAATGTCTCAGAGTCTACGGAACGCAACGGAGGCGGTTTCCTGTTGTTAACAGCCGCGGGCCTCCTCCGTGTGCTCGTTGTTTATCACCGCGTAAGAAACTTACGAATTGGCAAAAATAAAGCACGGTCAACGGGGGGGGGGGGATAAGGGAGGTAAACAGATAGGGCGAGAGAGAGCCGAGCCGAGAGAGGATAGCATTAGTTAATTAGGTTGGGCAGGAGGCGTGACGTCGTAATTATTGCAACGTAGCTCCAGCTACCGTGCCTGCCTGCTTGCCTGCCCAG
The DNA here is from genome assembly GCA_030673865.1 of Melipona bicolor. Classification (NCBI taxonomy): domain Eukaryota; kingdom Metazoa; phylum Arthropoda; class Insecta; order Hymenoptera; family Apidae; genus Melipona; species Melipona bicolor. The sequence continues at coordinate 3,867,028 of JAHYIQ010000019.1, forward strand.
CCTGTCTGCCTACAGGTCTGCTTGCCTGCCACAACAAAGTTATTAATTGCTTCCTACCATTCCAGCCTAGGCAAACCCTGGCTGGCGCGCGCGCGTTCATTCTCTCCCACCGTCAGCGGCTCGTGCCGACCGCTCTATGCAACATCCACCTGCATGCCTCTCTAATAGCTTCGCTATTCATCATTGTATTCCATCGTTTCTGCGAGTGCCTCGCTCACCCGACAGCTTATCATTCCCTGCTTTTTCTTTTTCTTTCTCTTTTTTTTTCATTTCTTTTTTTTTTCCCAACGAAAGAGCGGGGTAGAAGGCTTGATCGATGAACCGTTCTAGCTTTCTCGAGCTAAAGGGGAGAAGAGTGGTCCCGCGTGCTCAGGAAATTGTTCCATTTCGTGTAATCGGCGACAGTTACTGTTGTAATGTAAACCAGTCCGAAAAATTGGGACGAGTATTACAAATGATCGGTGGTAAGATTTTAGCGACGAAAGTTAGTTTCGGGATGAGCGGATCTCGACTTGAAACGTTTCTTGTATACGAGTGTTGTTTGAAATTCTTTCTTTTCCTTTGTAGTTTTATTAGTAGACCACACGATCCAAGTGATCTAATGTAAAGAGCATAACTGGATACAGAATGATGAAAATAATAAACTACTTGGTCTCGTTTCAAAGCTTGAACTCTTCACTTTCACTATCTTTCTCAAAAATGTGTTTTGACATCGTAGAGTATGTGGATAAATGAAAGTACTTTTAATTCTCGAAAATTGTAAAAGTTCGAACGTTTCTAAAAAAATTTCAAAAATTTTTTTTCGTGATTCGATTGTATAATTGACTTTTATTACACACCTGGAATAATTGGTACAATATAAAATATGTGTATTAACCGCGTTAATAAAATGAACTCAACATTATAATACCTTCGAGTATCGCATAAAGCAACTCTTGCTTTCTTTGTTTATGTAACGAAGAAAGTATCCAAGAGAGTGGAGTTTCGAAGTTTAAGTTTTTACTTAAACTTTTCATTACTGCATGAATTACAATAATCTACCACGTTAATATAATGGATGTTATACGCTTAAATATCGAAACAGTGGATCAAAAGTATTGATCTAGGTTTTTGGTGATATCTTTACGGAAACGAATGATACGTTAGCAAAAGCTAATAGTTTCCATAAATAGTTCATTATATACAAAAGTTAATTTCCAATAATGAGTTATACAATAACAGTACAAGGAATAGAAAAATTGGAGACCTAGAAAAGTACACACACTTATAATTCCAGTGATTAATCTGTACTTTAACAGAATGTTAAAGATGAAAAAATTAGAAAAGAACACTTGTTTTTGAATCCTTAAAAATATTTTGTAAAAAAAATTCAAATGTTAGTATCTTCTCGATTCTCGAATTCTTATGTTACTTCTGTCATTATTGTATAATTTATTATTGAAAATTGTTGTTGTGCACATTACTTTTGCACGAAATAAACTATTCATGATAACAAAAACTACTTGAGATTTTGTTTATTATTTGTTTTTACAAGAGAATTAAGTGTGCCAATACTTTTTTTATCCACTGCATTTGAACGTAAAGTAAACGAGAAAAGTTCCGAAAGTTCGTGTGATTAATTAAGAATATTAAAATTACAAGTCCGCAGGAATTTTAATTTCACCTTTCCGCGATAGAAATTGAAAATGCATCGAATTGATGAATGCACACGTTCCGGTTCGTAAAAGTCACGCTCGTGGATTTCAAATATTTGTACGCGAATAGATGGATTTCGATGATTATAAAGAATTTGAAAACTCCGGGGGGAAATATTACTTCTGCGGATAGCTGCAAATCATTCCCATCATTCGCAGAAATTTTCTGGATGTAACTCTTCTACTCTTATCCTTACAGCATTGGACCATTTCCAAACAGCGGGATTCAATGAAATTCCAATATTTCGTTGCCATTTGTCTCTTATTTATCAGTGATAATCATTCGATCCGAAGGATTAAGGTATTATTCACGAATCGAACTAAGGTAAAACTATTTGGGATTTGAGAATTTAGGTATACCTTATTTCCGGAGAATCATTTCTTATTCTGTCAAGACGTATTCTGTTCTCATTCACAGCAAGTGTCAAACGTACGTGATTTTGTTTAATGGCAATAAAAATATTTGGTAATAAAATAAAAATATTTGGTAATAAAATAAAAATATTTGGTAAATTTTTTGTTAAGTTTAGCGGCTTTTTCCAATTTTGGCTATTTCGTTACAGATTTGTTTTGTTTGAGCAATTTTTGCGGACGAGGTGATTGCACGTATAATTTTCAAATTAAATGTCTAATGAAAAATTATTAAATACAAAAGTTATTATATGGTTTCAAAGGGATAAAAAATGGACAGAAGAGGCAGAAGAGGCCTTTCAATCAATCTTTCTTTGTATCTAGAAAGGTTTCAAAAATCAATATTGTACTTTCTAATTACATGTATATATTTTTTTTATATATTTTATATATTCTTTATATATTTTTTAACACGAAATAATATTAAAATCCAACTAAAAAAATATGAACCTAATAGTTATTAAGATATTTTATGATAATTTGTTGTGAGGAATTTGTTGATAAAATAATATAATCTTTTTCTTTGATCATCACTCTATTTATTTATATATATTTACCAGAAGATTAATGTACATGAAGTGATCTTACTGTAAATTCGAAACTTGTTGGTATAATGGATTAAGACTTTTTAACTATTTTCGTGATTTTTGCGATTATTATATATTTTATAACAATATATAATATATATGTCACATTTCTTTCAAACTTTATAGTTTCAGTACTTTATAGTTTATAGGCTCCTATAAACTATGATGTTCGAGTAAAAGTTTTTTTAGTAATGTACTCATAAAAAGTTAAAAAATTAAAAAATTAATTAATTAAATTAAAATTAAAATTAAAAAAAATTACGCTTAAATACTCTCGTGAACAATTGTATACATATTTTCGAATTGTTCGAAATTTTCTGGATGTAATTATTGTCACGTTACGTTACGGAGATAATTATTGTTACGTTATACATTATAATTTTTTAACAATTTTGTTAAGGCTTTAACGGAGTAAATGCACATGCTGTGAAACTGAAAATTAATAATTAAGTTATAACGATATAACGGTCGATTTTTTCGAAAATCAAAAATTTTGTTGCTCAATTCGTTGATATGATTATCCTCATTAATAAAAAAAAGTAAAAGAAATAAAAGACAAAGACAAGAAATTAGAAACTTAGAAACTTCGTTCTTGTTTTCGTCAGTGTTATCAAAAAATACTAATCGAATTAAATAAATATTCTAATTGAATTAAGTAAATATTCTAAAAATTCTATTTTCAAATAAGTTTCAATCGAATGTTTTTCTTTTCAAGCGAGCGTTTTTTAATTTAATTATGGTCTCATATATTCTAAGACATCTTAAATCTACGAAACTTGTTTAGTCTTTGTTAAAATTCTAGTTCAAATAGCAAAAGATGTTCATAATATCTCTTCGAGAATGACAAGTGTGCCTGTTGAATACAGTTAACAATTTCCAATTAAAGTCAAATTATTTATATTTATTACTATTTATTTTATTTATTTTAGTAAACAATAGAGTTACTGAAAACCACTAATACAGTTTGTGAGATAATTAAATGTTTGTGTGCAAAACATTAAGACATTAATAATATCATATACTATAATTATAATATAATATAATTATAATTATAATTATTGATAAAATACAAATAATAACACAATAACACCTTATCGACGGGCCTGTAACGTTCATTTTTTATCGCTAAGACGGAAGAAAATGTGTACTACTATATTTTTTTATACATGTGTACTACTATATTTTTTTATAAATGCCTTTATTTAGAAAAATTAACATTTTTATACTTTTTGAAACTAATAAAAATAAGACATTTTATTAAAAGGAAATTTTTCAAAAAAGTTGAACTTTATGAAAAATAAAACATTTATGTATATTTCACAGTATAATCGTAGAAATAAAAATTTAGTCCATATAAAATTACAAATTTAATATTGAGAAATCAATAATTTTGTTTAGTATGATAGGTATGATAATTAAAACAATTTTCTATGTCTAATGGGACTTCAAAAACTATACATATATTCAGTTTCGTCTTTTTCTTATTTTCTTTTCTTTTCTTTCCTTTTCTAACTCTTCTAAAACAGAGGTGACTAACTAGTGGCTGTTGCCCCTACTTTTCTGACCACTAGCACTACCCCCTCTACTCCGTCGATCCCCCCACCACATTGAAATTTTCTCGCCGTGCATGAGCCCCGCTTTCTCATTAATGGTATGCAGCTCATTTGGCGAATTAAAAGAAATTGAAGCTACACAAATAATTGAAAAAATAATAAATTGAGAAAAACTGATTGTTTAAGAAAATGATATTTGAAAATTGAAAATTTGTCTTTAAAATAACATTCGAAATAAATATCAATGAAACTCAAAATACTCAAGTGAAATAAAAAAGAAATAATTAATGAAAATTGAAATAACTTATTAGTGTGCGTCATCAAATTAGAAAGAAATTCGTTTTAGCTTTTAATAGAACTCGTTTCTCAAACATTGGTTCGTTAATGAATAAAATTTGGGGAACATCTGTTGCAAATGAGAATAGTCTCTACTGATGAGAGACGTCAAAGGACGGGAGCGGAGTATTCTATTTTACAAATACTCGTTTTATTAATACATGGTCATGGAGCATATCTAAATTTCTTCTATAGTCATAAAAAATCAAGTAATATGCAGTTTGATTTTGCATCTGAGAATAAGAGCAGTAACTGTGCCGTAGCCGCAGAATAAGCAACAGTAAATATAAATATTTATATTAGACATTATATCTTGTGAGAAAGCAGTTATTTCTATCAAAATCAAATATCAAATAAGAATTCTGGCAAATAGTAAGTAATTTAATTCACGACATAACAAGTCATTTAATTGGAAATAAATTAATTTAATTTTTATATGAAATACTTAATAATATAATTTCGTTATTTTACAAACAGATTATTTCTGAAGTAACTTTAGAAAGTAATTTAAAAAATAATGTCATTTGAAAATTTTTCAAAACGTTCAGACCGGGTGGGCTTGCATTGAAAATAGGCTCGAAGCTAACCTTTAAATTCCCGAAACTCGAATCCGAAAGGTTGTTACGTTGTAGGGGTATTAATTAAAAAATCACATCATACAATTTTACAAAATTTTTATTCATGAACAAAATCTCCAATCCCCGCGCAACACAACTTATTCACGTACTGTGGCTAACATAGAGACATTAGTCTTACAAATCTAGCGTCAGTTGAAGCAGAAATTAATGAAATCGTTAGTACGAAATGTTGCATCAAATACTATAATCTACATTTACTACAGAATACTATTACACTTAACGATTTAATACCGCTAAAAGTTATTTAATTCCAATTGTAAGTGGCATTTCTTTATTTTTGCATTTCAGCAAAGAATTACCCACAATTTGAGTAATATTTTTTGCAGGCATAATATCAAGTTTTACACTGTCCGACACTCTAGATTTATACTCAAATTTCAAACCGAAAAAATTACATTCCTTTGTAATGTTATTTATCGGTCTGATAGGATTTTCATTGAATTTTTCTCGAATTGTTACTATTATATTAAACATAGTTTGAGCGTCTGAGAACATTAAATTTTCAGTCCTTTCTTCCAACGTTATAAATTTGTCAACCGTCAATTTGTTTTCATTGATCAGTTGTTCAAAAGTAAATATCAAAAATTGGTCGACGAATTCTTCTGAACACTGTCCAAGTCTTTTAACAGCCGTCTGACGGAGTTTATCAACATGCTGCAAAATACACTTGGGTATATATTGGCACAAGTCTTCCCAACTAAATTCAATGCCCATTTTGTTGCGTTGTTCCTTTTCTTTTTTAATTATGTCACCCAGTTCCACTTTCCTCATGTTTTTGTGTCTTCGTGATGATCTTTTTTGAGATCTTTTTGACATTTTTCTTGATTCTGCCATTTTTGATCGAGAAAATGTCAGCAAGTTCAGTGCAATTAATACGAATATTAATTTTACCCAAGACACTTTGCTTGTTTCGAGTGTCTCAGCGTTCCTCTTGTTCTTCTAGGATCCTCGCCTCAGCCGTAAATCTTCGCGTGAAGTTTTCGCGTGAAAATTGATGAGACTCAGCAGCTGCACCAAAGATTATTGTGATGTGACGGTATAATCAAAAAAATTATACTGTATAATTTTACACGAACTGTACTGTACAATTTTACACTACGCTGCACAATTTTTATATATTTGCAAGGTAAGACTTTCTCTCTGTACTGGCGAAAAACTGAATGCGTTTGTCTTATATACCCTTGTATACCTTTTCCGATTTGCATCCCCTCCTTGGCCAGAGTAATTTAGGATTTATACCTGACTACTTCCTTCAAACATTAAAAATTTCTTACGAAAGAAAATTATCTTTAAGGTTCAAGAAGACGTCGTTATGTTGTATACAGTCCGCTACAAAAAAAATAGCACGCATTGTGTTTGTTAATTATTATTTAATAAATTACAAAAATATAATTTTACAAATACATAGTTATTGTATGTCAATTTCTGCAACGTATGTTACGAAAATCATAATACAGTTCTCATTTTATCTGTAAAAACAAAAGAATCCTGAAAAATCGGTGCGACAAATTAATAGCACACTATTTTTAAAAATCAGTTTCATACTTACCAAGAAAAATCAATATTTTGTAGAACCTCCAGACTTTTTTATAATTGCAATAATTCGCCTTGGAAGAGATTTATAAAACTTTTTAATTCGTTTTGTAGCTTATTTTTTCCCATTCTACTAAAATACGTATTTTTAATTCATTTACATATGTTACTGAACTGTCTTCTCTTGGCATAAACGGCTCTTGCAAAATCTTCCCATAGGTTTTCTATTATGTTCATGTCTGGAGAACGGGCTGGCCATTCCAAAAGTGGAATATTATTAGCTTCAAAATATGACTTTACCACTTTTGCAGTATGAACCGTCGCATTATCTTGTTGAAATGAACTCATTTCCAGATATCCTTGTAGCACATCTTTCAATTATTAGTCCTAAATAGTTTTTGGCATTTATTTTACCTCAAATAAACTTTATATTTATTCTTCCGTGGTGGCCAATACCAGCCCATATCATTATGCTATGGTGCCACCCATCTAACGGCGGCTCAAAAATTTTGTATCTTTTCGCAAGTCACGGTAATAGTAATTCCACCTGTCAGAACGGTTAAATTTCTTTTCACCACTAAATAATACTCATTTTCATTTTTTAGTCCAATGCATATGTTCTTCAGCAAATTCCAATCTTGCCATTTTACGTGCCTCTGTTAAAAAAGGTTTCCTTTGCAATTATTTTCGCTACGAATGTTTACATTGTTGCAGGACATGTTGCACGTTTCTAATATTTGTTTTTATCCCACAAGCTTCAGCAATAAACCTTGCAGTCAGCGATGCATTTGATGCTGCTCTTATAATGGCATGTTTTTCGCGTTTTATGAAAGCTGCATGTCGTCTAGGACGTTTTTTTGCCCTGTAACTTTTTGGATTTCGAAGTAAATTGATAATAACTTTCCGACTTCTATTATTAATAGCTCTTGCTATCTTCGCTACAGAGAAATTTTCTCTTGATAATAACAAAATTGTTTGTATTTCACTATCCATTGGCTTTTTACCACGACCTATTTTGTTTAGAACTACTTTACGATATAATAGTGTAAATGAACATAGAAACGATTGACAGTCACTTGCCCGTATTCAACTGAGAAGTGAAAATATGCGTGTGCTATTATTTTGTCGGACTGATTTTTCGCGAAAAATGCAACAACGATTCCAAGAATTAAAAAACAATGTTTACATGCCGCCATCACGTTATCAGACATATAAAACAATAACTGAAGTAGTATACAAGTAGGATACATATTTCTTTGTTCGTTCATGAATTTTACAAAATTTACAGGGTGTCACGGACTGTAATTAAGAGATCATAGTTTAAAAGTAACTTTGCAGCTTTGCAGAACTTTTATTCGAACAAGATAACGTTGTTAAGAATTTGTCACACATGATTCACCTTCAGGTACTTTGCTCGAGGAAGTACAAATCGGCGTAGCGAAAAGGATTAACGGTCAATACAGTATAGTATAGCGCAGTCAGTATTGCAGGTCATTATATTTACATTAGGTTTCGAAGTGGAAAATCTTTCTGTAAAACTGTACTTTACAAAGTATAATCTTTTAATCACACTCTTGCAAACTAACGACGTGTTTAAGTTTCGAATTTCAAAATTCTCGAATCTTGAGGTTGATTTTGTTTTCTTGCTTCGAGAATTGAAATTAACGGAAATTTACGTTAATTTGAAAGTGAAAAGTTGAAAATAAATTTTAAAGTAGCTTTTATATAAATTTTTAATGGTTGCGGTTGAACAAAACAATATACAAAAATGTCTAACCGAGATTTCTGTTTAAAAGAACACTGAAATTCGAACTTTTTTCTGAATCTAATTTACTTCTTTCTTTTTATTTACTACACTGTTGAAAAATATTTATATTAAATATTGAAGATATACAATTGATGGTATGTTGGTTGGTGGTGTAATGAGATATTTTTTTGATACATTATTTAGACATTTTATATTTCTGGTTTCAGAATTACGATCGACTCGTACGTCTACTTTATATCGTTGAAAACAAAAACCGATCGCGAAACATATCAACATTCGACATTCCACTGTTCTTTACTCACGCCGTAACACTTCTTTATTCTTTGATTTTGTTATTTTCTTATCTGAGTTTCAAGAGTCTTGGATCACGAAGAAAGCAGTTTTGAATTCTCAGAACTTCTTTTAATTTCGAGGATTTTCGACGTCTCGAATACAGTCAATTTGAACGTTCAACCATAATGTAAAATATTTAAATCCAAAGAATCTATCAAAAAAATATCTCGTTAAATATTCTGAAAGAATATTTCAGTACACTATAGTCGACAAAAAAAAAAAAGAATTAGATTTCAGACGTTGGTGTTGATAAAAAGGAATCTAAATCAGATATCTTTGTACGTCTTCATTTATAAAAGTGCCCAAGAAAAATTTATACAGATGCAGTTCTTAAAACAATTCTTCTTACGAAGCATTAAGTCTCAAGAGTCAATAACATTATAAATACAAGTAATAAAATTGTAGCAATTGTACAATACATAATTGTACATTTTAAATAAAAAAAATTATTTGAATTAACATAGTAACTTCAATATCAAAAATTAAAAATAACGATCGAAACAAAAGAATGGTACGGAAAATGCCATAAATTTTGGAATTGCGTTGGAACTGCAAATTCAAATAAAATTTTTTCTTTTACTCTAGATTTATTACTTTATTTACTGACAAATGGTCAATGGGATAACATAAAATTAATTAAAGGATTAATTAAGGCTGCCTCTATTAAAGGATTACAATGAAATAAAAGAACATTAGTCTCTATATTAGAATAGAAGATTAAACATTAGTCTCTATATTAAAAGAAAAGAATAAAGGCTAGCTTCTGTTCCAGAATCTACTTGTTCCAGAATCATCCTAATTGTTTTCCTCGTTCATCCTCTTTACCTGTGATAATTTTCTTACAATACAATGCGTAGGAACATGCATAACAATACAAGCTCGGACAAACATCCAGGCCGTTTTATACCTAAATTTCATTTCATGATTAAGCGATAAGACTTTCACTCTCGACCGTGACAGTGACAATGATCTGCCGTTAATAACCCACGGACTGATTCTCGGCAGCACTTCAAGAGATAGCACAATCTCTTCTTTAACTATGTAGTTTCTACATTTTTTGTAAATGTTACTTCTGAGTTTATATTTCACATTTTTGACGCCGTATTTTGTAAAATTTTAAAGTTATAATAATAAATATTAGGCTTATTTTATCATTTCTATATACGTAAAACTAAAATCTTAACTGTAACTTTAGTGAAATACGGCGGTTACTGCGCACAATATTCATATGACTCCTAATTACGTCATCCGTAACACATAATTCAATTTGATGCCAAATATCGTCATCCGTAAATAAAATGATAATATAATAATACATATTAGTGATAATTCATATTTAACGAAGATAATAATAATAGCTCTTTAAATACTTAGCAGGCTAATATGTATACATATAAAACACTATGACTATCAAAATGATGTAAGTGACAAATTTATCGTTTTTTTTTCAGAGTAACTTTACCGAATATTGCATTCTTGATTAATAATATAATTATAAATAATAATAATATAACAATATAATAATACAAATATAAAAATAATATAATATAAATAATAATAATACATAATATTATTTTTGAATGATTTTTGTAGAATATGCAAATAAAATTTTGTGTTCTACACTTTTTCTTATTCCTCAAACTTAACTTTCTCTGCTGCAGTTTTTACATTTTAGTCCTAGTGTTAATACTACAAAGGCTTAAGAGTACAATATCTCTAAAGAATTTACGCTTTATGCTTTCAATACTTCTTTGTACGTTACATTGATTCGTTTGCTCGGGACATTCTAATAAATGTACGTCCAAATAACGAAATATTTTTATATTATTAGCAAATAATCGTTGCAGTTCTCGTTTATACGTTTGTTTCTGATACCTGAGCTTGAGAATTATTTCCCATGCAGAATGTCGCATAAACGCTTGCCGACCTCGCTCGATTAGCGTTCGTACGAAACGTTTGAACGAAGGCAATGAAACATCGCAAAAAATTATCAGTATGCGTCTCTTCGTCGCGCAGAACCGTTTATAATATTTTTTGGTGTAACGGAGATCTGATTTATGCAGCGAGAAGGAATAACGTTACGGTTCGATATACGATCGCGGAAGATTAAATGTATTGCAGTTAGCTTATGATCAGAGAAATTCCAGATACCATAAAGCGCGCGCATATTGGAGCTGGCTTTATTGCGCGAGATTTAATATGTTTCCGAGGTCGAGATTTATAGAAAATGAATGAGAGTCGATTCTGAAAAGCGACCGTCGAGGTGTATGAAAGAAAATAATTGAACGGCGACGGATGTGTAAGGAATAAATCTTGGGGAACATTGCTTTCGATGATGTTAAAAAAAAAATATCGCATGAAATTTTAATACAACTGAATCTTCATAACTTGATTCTATTTCTATAGGACGAAAGAAAACTTCATGCTTTTGTTGTGAAAACCTCTACAGAAAAATCGAAATATACTAGCACTAAATCGAATTAATTTTTTTTTTTTTTTTTTTTTTTTTTTAATTAAGAAACCTCAGTGAAGATTTATATATACAGCGGATTGAAAAAAACATTGGCACATCTAGTTTTTTTCTTGTAGTATTTTTGTGAAGTGAAATGATATGTTAACAAAATTTATTTCCATAAATAGTTTAGTTTATTACAGACAATAATAATACGAATAATATAAAAATTCGAGAATCGAAAAGATTTTGACACGTAAGTTTTTTCTTGTAATTCTACTATGTGTGTAAACAGAAGATAAAATATTTTTAAAAGGATATTTCATAATTTAAGAATATTCCGCCATTAAATGCAGATTAGTCACTATGTCAGTACTTTCTCGAAGTTTTTGTATTGTATTATTATTAATTCATTGGATATTAATTTATTATTGAAAACTGCTATTGTGTATATTACTTTTGCGTGTAGTGAACATAATTGTAATTGTATCGTGATGATCCTCTGAGTTATTCTGTCTCTCAAGAATTGCAACATACATTTCGTAAAGACAGCAAAGACATACATACAGGTGTTTGGCAATGTTTGGTTTGGCGACTGGAATTTCTATATTTGAAGGAATTTGTAATTAATTTTTGTAGATTTTGTATAGTTTAATGTTTAATGTAATATAATACTGTAATACAAGTTACTCACGAAAGTACTTGAATATTACAGGAATTTTTATAAATATATCGTGTGTATTATATATAAATTATAAATGTTTATGCAATTTTAAATTTAAATAAATATATAACTGTTCGGGAGAGTTTCCATGCTACCATACCCTCCGTCTATGTGCAGGCGCATCGAAGAAACTTGATGAGTTTTTAAGTGCCCTGAGCAACCCTGTGTCGCCATAAACCCTGGCTATCTGGCTGAGCTTTGTTCTACGATAAACAAGGCCCTCGACCGTGGACTGAAGCATGGAACTTGCCCGAACACGTGCAAAACACATCCGCCTTTTATGCCCCACCTTGGGCCCGCAATTTCCCGAGGCCGAAGGAAAGGGAACCGAGAGAACTTCCGTGCTTTTCTTCGTCCTGCGAGTTAGAATCGGTACGATGTCCAATCAACACGGGTCATCTCTCGCGACATCAAACCAATTACCGAGGGGAAAACCCCCTGATATCGCAGCGCGCGAATAACATATACAATCCACTCGTTAACAAAGATCTCGTCTCGTCTCACACGCGCGCGAATAATAACTATAGAAGTGGAATTGAAATAGGAATTTGTTTTCTGTATTATTATTATTATATTTTTGCATCATACATTTTTATATATTTATTTTATATATTTCATGGATTCTATAGATTTTCATATTCTTAACACTTCGTGGGCAAATGTACATATATTTATCACACTTTTTGTTTGGTTTAAGAACAAAGTCGTTCGTATTTGCGTCTAATTTTTTTACTACTCCAAGCTTCCAAAAAATATGGAGGAACGTTGAATTATTTAGTGAAGCTTTTATTATACAGGCAGTTTTTAAATCAAATCCTTCAGAGATTTTTCAAAAAGGTGAAGTTTTAGTGAACGCATGCACCAGGTTGCATATGAAGAGTTAAATTTCCCAGAAATGCATGATCGTCCACAGTCTAGTTATGTGAAACATTTTGATATTTCATTAACATGATAATGAAACCTGATTATCATAATTGTATCGATCAAATTTTGATGTTTCATACGAGTGTATATTTCGCAGATATTCGTTAAGATTAATAAGCCTCACTAAGTCAATATTCATAATGGGGTCGTTTTTGACATTTATTATTCGTTTAAAATGAATATTTGTGCTGTATATTAATTCTTCATTAAATATATACTGTACCCTTAAAAACAGTGTTAGCATACTTTACGATTAAAAATAAAATGCTATATAAGCATAGGATTGTAATTGCATTACTATTACAAAATTGCAGTAAAAGTACCATAAGTGATTGCTTTCTCGTTTGATTCTGTGTGAAAACACTGGCCAGAAAGATAGGCAATGTGTTCCATTTATCAATAATGACAATTTCGTGTTTACAAGAAACATTGCAAACATGACCAATCGTACGACTAGTCATTTATAATTTTGATATTTTCTGATAGAGTATTTATCCTATATATACGTGTCACGTATTATATATTTTTTCTCTTATTTTTTTTATTTTTAATCACAGAACGTATTACATTGACATTCAATATAAGTATTAAATATGTTCAATAGTATAGAGATCGTTCCATACAAATATATACATACATCAATACGTCAATTAAATACATTCGATAATACACAAACTATTTCACCTTTGCATTTCAACTGCACGAATAATTTTATCCCCAACTATGGGCTCCACGATCGTTTACACCAGATAAATACGAATTTGCCGAAACTCGTTCGGTCGATCTACACGCACGCGCCACTGTGGTACGAAATTTTGGACAGACTATGTTACCTATCTGTTAGAATTTGATTTTCCCTCTAATATGCCCGTTTATATATTATCATAGGCAGGCTGCGTAACGAAGGTACTCGGAACTGTAATCTGTCAACCTTGAACAAGCAGATGCTCGATCATTCAGCGTTGGAATGCGTTAACGTTCAACGTGCATCGACAGATCGCTTACGCGCGTATGTATGTACATATGTACGTCTGTCTGTCTGTCTGTCTGTCTGTCTGTCTGTCTGTCCGTATGCAGAGGACGTCCTGGAGACGTGTGACTAGTATACTCTATACACACGGTAAATCTTCTCCAACGTTAATTCGCGAAGATTGCGTTAATTCCGCGGGGGGGCCAGATAGAATCACTCCGGGCACAATTGTGAATCACAGCGACACGGGGTGAATTTACTTTTATTAAAACATCTCGCGCGTTTGATACGAGCCAGACGATGCAATTAAAATAATTTAACCGGGCAGAACCGGATGGCTGGCGATCGCATTAATACACACCGGTGGAAACGTATAACAGAATTCATCTCGCGCGAAATTACCTGCCCATTGTTCTTTAAAGCGGATTTCACCGTTGTGGCGCGCTGTGTTTCACATTTACCGCCGGAAATCAAATTTCGTGTGATTTTTGAGTGATTTCAATTTTAAAAGGATCCACAAATGTTCTGTTTTCTTTTCTTTCTTCTTTTTTTTTTTTATGTGGTCATTCGCAGGTAGACTTCTAAGGTAGATTTCGGCGAGGTGATTGATGTGAAAACGTGCAATTTTCATGAATAAAATTAATACGTTATAGTTTCGACTTTTGATACTTCTGCAGTTTTGGACAATTTGTATTTCTGCGGAGGCAACTGAAAGATATTCGGAATAATTGGAATTCGAAAATTAGTTAAATTATTTTTTAGATATTATAAAAGGCATATTATGCCTTGAACGTTTCATATATTTTTGTTTACGTGCATTATATGCGCGTTTTGCATAAAAATCGAAGGTAAGATGGTCTTTATTTTATTTTGACTAATAATCTTTTTGTTTTTTATGATTAAATCATTTAGGAAATTTGCTCTATATTTATACATATGATCATATGATACATATGATATACATATGATCTGCAAGATGCTGCCATTAATAATTCTTCAGAAATACAATTATTGACAATTATGAACAATTGAATTAGTTATTTTACATTGGAGTTTCTTAAAAATCTGTATCTTAGTAGATTAATGATCAAATTTACAGTTAAAGATATTCACACAGAACATTGAGATCTATCGACCCAGACATAAATTTTATATTATTTTGTATTATTCGTTACTCATCTTTTTAATTTATATTATAATACATTCCATTTCCTATATTTAAACCGATGTATTAGTAATGTCGTGTTTTTCACTTTGAATTTAGAACAGAACAGAATCTCTGAATACGTATACTATCAGTCAGAAGTTTGCATATATGTACCTTCTGTCAGAAAATATTGTTAGATTTTCTAACATTGGTAATATTTTTCTTGGCCAAAATATTTCATTGCAAATGAAAAACATATTTGGAACATATTTGGAAAATATTTTATTGCAAATAAAAAATGAACATCATATCGTTGAATGATACAACCAAAAAAAGGTGAAATTAACATGTACTGAAATATTAAACCTCATCCATCCTTTGTCAGCTTGACACATTTTTCTTAAATATAAAATATTATACTTTATAAGAAAATATAGAAAGTAAGGCTCTATAACATTTATTTCTCCATCCAATATATAGCATATATTTTTGACGCTTTTAATAACAAAATATACATTAGTTTTCAAGTCCTAATTATTATACCATCATTATACATACAAAAGCGCATAGCGTATATTTGTGACACATTTGATAACAGATCATTCGTTTTCAAATCCTTTGAACAGGCACTGCATTGTCTTCTAATTATTGTTGCATAATAATGCGTTTCGAAAGTGCGTGTAGATATTCATAGTTTTGATTGCATTTATATTGCAGTTGTAACGTACAATACACATAATTGAAATTTAAAACAAATGATTATGACGATAAACGGAGAGAAGATAAGATCATTACATAAAATTAAATACTTATGTACATGTGAGAGTAGAATTTGTGAATCTTTTATATACACAATCAAATGGCAACTTAGTTCACTTAGTGGTAATGAAGGGAAGAGAGATGGAAGGACGAATGGACTTGGGGTAGTTGAGAAAGAGAGAACGAAGGTGAATGCGTTTATAGGATGCGTTTCGTCTCGGAGTCACTGCCTAGACTTATCACTGGAAGCTGATGGCAGCGACTCCTTACTCCAGACGCTTGTTGCAACTACCCGCTCGGCTGGCCTGACACCCATCCCCTAGCGGGGTTCCGCACACTGCTTGCTTAAACGTCGGAGATCGGAAAGACCTCGACGCTAGGCGCGTAGTTACTTGCGGCTTGTGCTAGTCAGTATTCGTAGTTGAGGAGTCCTAGGCTGCTACAGTAATAAAAGAATCTGCAAATTTAACTATTTACTTTTTATTGTACAATATCATATCTATTTCATTAAACTATCATTTATTATAAAGGGAATTAAGAAGTACGAAAAACATTTTTTATATTTTTTATATTTCTTGAATATTTAGGTATTCCTATATTTTCTAGATATGAAGTACACTAAATTTTTGACGATGTTAAATTCCATCTTCTTGATCAATTGATAGGTCTAGTAACAAGAAGTTTTATCTTCTTGTAATCAATAATTTTTAAATCTTTCTGCATCTCTAGTCTTCATACTTTTTTATATAATCTTTGTATTTAAATTTCAATATTATACGTTGATTTTATTCTTTTGCGACACTGTAGATATTAATTTTACCATTGTGTAAATTAAGTTCCAAAACTCAGAGACCGATAGAAGTTAAATTAAGAATAAAATAAAAAGTGTATTAAAGTGTATTAAAAGTGAATCCGAATTTTTGATTGGAATATGATTGTATATTCCAGCTCTTGTTTGTTCCTTGTGTTCGATTTCACACATTTGTTTCGAGATGCCTAAAGATCTCGTTAAAATATAGGATTTATGTCTAACAAAATTTTAAATTAGATAATACGCAGTTGAAAAAAAATTTCGTCTCTTGCAAAATTATCTTCTCGTCGTAGGTATTAATTTTTGATCACTTTTTATCAGTTCGACATCAAGATACAAATTAAGTTAGAGGACTGAGAGATGGATAAGATTCAATCTCGTATTTAAATTAAAAGTTATTTAAAAGCCAATTACAGCCATTGGTTTACAACGTTTAAAGAAATTCGAAAAAAAAATTGTTTCAAAGAGAAGAAATTTCAAAAGAAATGACCCTTTTCGACACTACTCCTTCCGGTAGTAGAGTATTTCTTTGTCGTTATTTGCCAAAGCGCGTGCATTTTCTACGATGAAGTTAACTCGAGTTCAGAATTTGAACAAGGCGCGACGTGGTGCATGGTAATCACGGAGTTGGCGAAACAAAGCCAGGAACAAGTGGGCTTCAAAGAGAAAAAACCAGCCGGTAGCCGAATTCAACGCACGAGTGATAATTTATAAACAATAAGCGGAAGTTTTAATTAACTTATCGAACGTTGAAAGAGAGGAGGAGGAGGCTGTTACAGCTTGGTTTGGACGTTCGAAGGATTTTTCACGTATAGGTTCTTCATCGTTTGGTTCATCAGTACTGACGATTATTCCCTGAGAAGTTCTGACAGGCTGTCAATGTCGCGTCGCGTCCACTGTTGAAAGCATGCGTTTTTTTTTTCCCGACCTGACTTTTGCTTCTGACTTTCATTAAATCTTGATTAAACTGTGCGAAACGGAACGAAAAAAGGAAAGAAAAGAAGAGAGCGATAGGATGAGAGATTTCTTAACGGACAGATTTACCTAGTCTCGGGGGCTGGTGGATTGGGTGAAACCCGGAGCGGCAAGTGCTTCGAATACTTGAAAAGTTCCTCCATTCGTTTTATCCTCCTTCTCCTCCTCTCCCCGTAATGTTGCCCATTCAAATTTCAGTTCTTTCTCAGAGAAAATACGCGAATTCTGTACTTTGCTGATCCGTTTTATTGAACTGTCATTTATTGTAAAAAAAAGTTGAGAAGTGGAAAAAAATAATTTTTATATATTTAATTTATTTTAATTTCTGGTATGATGCAGATCCTGAATTTTCTTAGACGTAGAAATCTAGTAAATTTTTAACAAGTTTTCTTGAGCTTGCTCAATTAATTGGATAAAGTTTTATTTCGTTGTAATTAATAATTTTGAAAATCAACTGCTGTACCAACATTCTCTTCGTTCATTTCTAGTCTTTATATTGAATTCTTTGGAGCAGCTAGTACATATTCATTTTGTTCTGTTATTGCATTGTACATCTAAAAAGTAATCTAAAAACCAGGAATCGAAGCATAGTTTCAAAAGAGTTTTGTTCGAACCTGTGTGATTTATTTAATAAAATTTTTTTATTTCTGTGGAATTTTTATGGAAATTCTTCTAGAGAAAAATGTTCTTACAGGGTAGATATTTTAAAATGTGTGTAATAAAAGTTCCATGGCAACAAGTTATTTTGGAATATTTATTTAAGAATGCCAAACTATTATTTCTACTATTAGATTCTAGTTTTGTTTGAAAATATAATATCGTATTAGTGAAAATACAACGATAATGATCAAAATGCTGATATTGCACTACTTTATAAATTTCATATTTGTCACCAGCAACGTCCTTAGCTCCTTAATATTTCAACTTCGAACTGTGAATTGTTTTTAGTTTCATAGATTTTATAATTAAATAACATTTATAATAATTATATTTCGAATAAGAATAATTATTCAATATTGTTATAACAGTATTCATTGAATAATATTCAGTATTCGTTACGGTGATTGAAAACTTTTTTAATATCCTGTTTCTGTGATATAAAAATTTTTATTTTTATATTTTGCAAGTTCTATCGTATGAAATACCCAGAAGATATTTATCTCGTATTGAGATTTACAACGTGAGAATATTTTTTAAAAAAAGTTCTACAGTCCACGTTTTGATTAAAATCTATTCATCGTTTTCCGGGTCTCTACTAAAAATACAGGAAAAAAAAATTTCAATTGCAGGTTATCAAAGCAGCTTGCTCGAAACTTTGTGAAATAAAGCAAAAACATCCAAGATTATATTCAAAAATCACCCAGATCTTACTTCTAACATCCGAATAGAATTTTCTGACGTTAAAAGCGATTAAAATCATCAATTGATGTATCTGAAACGATAAAATTAGCGACACTATTTTGCATGTAATTGCACTTGGTCGCGAGGAGACTCGATGAGAACGCCTCTGGCGTCGGAGGAATATTAATACGCTCGTTGTCCGTAAAATGGAACAGTGAAGTCAGGATTGTTGACGAAGACAACTGGTTTGTGGTGGTTCCGTGGATCAACGGAGCGAAAGTATAATCCGCGTTTCGTACACCGTTTCCCTGTGACATTTGTTGATTCGTTAATTCTCGAGACCAAGTTGAACCGTTCCTTCGCTTCTGATACACGTTGTCGTTGGCCACGAGGAGGGGAATGTTTCTTATAGGCAGGATTATAGAAGATTAGCCGGGAATTGGGGAATTTCAACGAGTGTTTACTTTGTACGTGAAAGGAAAGGTTTACCAGGTTTCGATGTTTAATTTAGTGACGACCACTGCCGCGATATCCTCATTTTCGTTTTCGCTGGTTTTATAATGCGAGACGTGCCTCTTTTAAAAATGTGTATCTACATTGTAGAACAACGCGACGACGATTATACTCGTCACACACAGAGTTCAGCTGTTGTAAAATTATATTAAATTACAAAAAAATAACGCTAGTTTCTATTTGAAAAATCAATAATTTTGTCGTTTATTATTACCTCTTGCGCTGGAATGACGTGCCACGCACGTCGAGAATATTTGGCCCAAAATTGCAATATTTTCTCAGTTTTAGGTATACTGAAATATAACTCAGGGAAAACAAATAATAAATTTATTATTGGGTTGACAACTAAGTGATTGCAGGTTTTAAATAAGAAGGAAAATTCAAAATTTTTGCTTAAAAATATAACTTTATTCAATTAGGTATTGTCCGTTTTTGTCGATGACTGTTTGCCATCTTTTAGGCAGTGTCATAATTCCATGTTCATAAAACTTCTGATTTTTGCCAGCAAAAAACTGAATTAAATGTGATTTTACATCATCAGCAAATTTTACCATTTAAGGAGTTCTGCATGGAATGAAATAAATAGTAATCTGAAGGTGCAAGTTCAGGGCTACATGTGACAACACATTCCAACCTAGTTCCAATAATTTTTGGCGAGTGACTAAAGATGTGTGCGGCTTTGAATTATCATGCTGGAAAACACCCTTACGATTTGCCAATTCTGGCTGCTTTTCTTGAACTGCATCGCTCAGTTTGGCGAGTTGTTGAACGTACACGTTTGAATTAATCGTTTGATTTCTTGGTAAAAGTTCAAAGTGCAGAATTCCTTTATAATCCCACCAAACTGACAGCATAATCTTTTTTTGGTGAATCTCAGCTTTTGGTGTCGTCTGGGCTGGTTCATCTTGCATCATCCACGGTCTTTTCCGATTAATGTTGTTATAAACTATCCACTTTTCGTCGCCAGTTATCAGTCGTTTCAGAAATTGATCAATTTCGTTGCATTTCAGAAGCGAATCGCAGATGCTAATGCGTTGCGTCAAATGAATTTTCTTAAGCTGATCAGGGATCCATAAATCGAGTTTCTTGACATAGCCAAACTGTTTTAATTTTTTTTGAATGCATGTATGCGATACATTGAGCTTCTCTGCAATCTTACGTGTTGTGCTATGACGATCTGAATCGATAATGGCCTTGATATGGGTCTCATCAATTTCAACTGGACGGCCACATCGTTGCGCATTTTTCAGTGAAAAATCACCAAAACAAAATTTGGCAAACCAATTTTGACACTGCCTTTCTTTCAAGGCTTCATTCCCATATACGGCACATAACTTCTTGTGTGCTTGCGATGCGTTCTTGCCTTTTCAAAAACAATAAAATAAAATATGTCTGAAATGCGCGTCTTGTTCTTCCATGTTTAAATTGGGATAAAAACGAAACTAAATAACTAATCGATACAATTTTTTTACTAACTTAAAGGCGGAAGTCCAAACAACAAGAAAACAATATAAGTTGGGTGCTTTGAATACGTTGATAAAACAAAAATGTGATAAGACCATCTATTGACGAAATCCGCAATCACTTAGTTGCCAACCCCAATACTTCTAAATTTCTATCCAGTAATATACCGATGAATTAAAAAAAGAAGACGAATTATTGTATACGGTTTGGTCACTCGTTATGGTCCGTGAACCAGTTACTAGCGCAAGAAGTTAAAGCAAGAAGAACGCTATGAAGAACCAATTCAGTTTTGCAAATGTCTCGCTAATTATTAGGTTTAAAGCAAACTGAGTAAATTGAAATTTATTGTTATTTTAAAATTAGACAAATAATACTTATTCTATTTAAAATATCAGTTTCTAAACAAATTGGTTGCTCAAAAAAATCGTTTCGGTATCATATTTTCTCTTAAATACCGTCTAACTTTTAACGATTTTTTTGTAGAACACGAAGTTATTTAAGGTGGACGAGTGACTCCTGCGTAGACAGCTTCCTTTTACACTCTTTTTCTTTAAATTCTTATTCTTTGCATACGTCGAATTCTCTTGTCGTTCTATGAGAAAAATTATTGGAATAATATGGTCGTTCATCTAATTTAATAGGTATTTTAATTTTGTAGAGTTTATTGTGCAAAAAATTTTGCAACGAAATTAATTGTTAATCATTGAGCCATTTTGAGACTGTATTCAATTAGATTTTAGAATTTTTAATTTATTTTAATGTTATTACTCATCTCTATTATATTGTAAGATTGAAAGGAAATGTCGTAAATTTCTTATGAATTCAGAAAGAAGACGAGTTATTGCATACGGTTTGGACACTCGTTACGGTCCGTGAACCAGTTACTAGCGCAAGAAGTTAATAACACGAAAATAGATAGAAACGATGTGAAAAGAACTAGTCAGATCTACTCTCGAAATATTCTAACATACCTAAGATCTAATTTGAGCAACAAATTGTAATTATAATTACTTTTCTCGCATGACGAGTATACTCGTCGTTCAGAACTAAGAGGTTGGCACCACCATCGACGATAATTCTTTCCCTGCGAGGTCGATCTCCGATCTCTTGTGAAATTCAGATCACGCTATTGTCACGCAGAAGTCGCTTCGGCGCAACAGTGGCAAACGATAGTTGTTCCCTTCACGGAGAGGACGGGGTTGAGTGATTACATTGCGAAACCGGAAGCGGAGTTTTTCCTGGCCGATCAGGAAGTTCCGATCAGGCAGCGCTGCGCTCCATCTCGCCGCATAAATTTCTATTTCCAGGTAGGAAGTTGCAGCAGCTTATTCCCTGTGATGGAAAAGGGCGTCAATGGCACTTGGGCGTTGCGATAGTCAGGCGGCGAGAGAGAGCAATAAGACCGTTGGCTCTCGACGATTGCTTCATTTCCGTAAAGAGGCTGCCTATCTGCGCTTCCGTTTCCATCGAAGCCCGTTGTCGAGGCTTGTGTATGCACGTACATCGATCCCCCCCCCCTTTCTCTCTCTCTAGCCGCTCACAGGCGACACGCCATGGCTCGAATCGTTTTTGCAGAATCTGACAGAGTTTCCCCTCTAACGAGCAACGCTCGCTCAATTGCTTTTTCAGTTCTTCCCTTTAAGCCCGTTCTGCGTCGCACTGACAATGAGCCGCTGGATTTCTTACGCGATACAGCCGTGCATTCAACACGACGAGATATTATCGCTGTCTCTCATTTTGTACAAATCGATTTTGTAAATTGTGTCTGAAATTACCTTCGACGTGTTAAGCTGGAGTACGTTATTATAATTTCAAAAAAAATAATATTTTTATTCTTTAATATTAATAATAACGGAGTATAATAGTAATATTTATCACCAAAGGGAGACACAATAACAGATACAGAGAAGAAAGAAAAATTTAAATATTATTGAAAGAATATTGAAAAGTTTTATTTTGTATAGTTATATTCGATATTATTAATATATTAATTAGCATTGATATTAGTGATCAATCACAAAAATGTCGATTTTTTCGTAATATGTCATTTGGTGCTTACACATAGATTTAACTTCTTGTGCTGGAATGACGTGCCACGCACGTCAAGAATTTTTTATCCGAAAATTGCAATATTTTCTCAGTTTTAAGTATATTTAAATATAACTCAGGCAAAACAAATAATAAATTTATTATTTCTCAGTGATTTCTATCCAGTGATATACTGACGAGGTGAAAAAGAAAGCGACAAATTTGTAGTATACGGTTTGGTCACTCGCTATGGTCCGCAAACCAGCGCAAGAGATTAACATTTGATGTCATGATGAATCACAGAAATTAAGAAATTAAATTTAACTATGTATATCTTATAGTAGAGTAGAATTTATTAAAGATTTTTAGAATTTGTTAAAGAACTGTGTCTGTAATGTTACGTTAGCTGCGCGTACAATATTGATTCGACTAGAGTAATTTTTATTCCAGATACAGGAAAGTTTGTTCGAAACTGTTTCTACCCTTTTTATCAACGACCTTTTTAATCAGTCTTGTCGATTTCATTTTTCTCTTTCCGCATAATATCTGGGTATGAAATACTTTCAGACCTGCGCGTAATTAAAATTTCTACCAATAAACCATTAACCAATAACCCATAAAAAACCGAGGACCAGTAATTTATTACAATGTTATTAATACTTTACTTTATTGAAATTTCGTAAAATTATAAAATTCAGAGAGAAGATGAGAGATGTTAATCAAGTACTGCAAGAAATATTGAAAGATGTAATTTTGAGTAGTATAAATTGATCGAAAAGAATTGCAAATGGAATTCCTCGAGACCATCTTTGAATCGTAAATGTGCTTTTCCCGTCGTCGTAAAGTCGACGAACTTTTTTCGATCTCGAGCTGCAGCTTCGAAATAAAAAAAAAACTAACTACACGAAAATGCAACTTCTTTGCAGAAAAAATTCAGAAAATTGGAATAAATATATTAATCTTTTGTTAAACTATGTTAATAGTTAATACGGTAATTCGTAAAAGTAATATGCAGAGATTTGACCTTGTTTTCGAATTGATTCAATATTTCGTGACACAAATATTTTCTTTTGTTTCTTTGAGTTTCTGCAAAGTTCGATTTTTGCACACCAATGTATTAAATTTTATTCTATTGTTTCTTTATAAAAATATTAAACAAGAAAACATTCACTACAAGTCACGTATATTTTATGTTGAAAAAATTAATAATAAATGTATAAATCTTCATTATTGCAATATTAACCTATATTTTATTACATTATCATTATATTACCTTAATAATCATTATCGTTATCATTATCATTAGCATTATATTAACTTGTTTATATTTTTAAAATATTCGTGAATTTATATATATATATATATAATACAATTTGAAAAAAAGGTCCTAAATGTTGTTCTGAACCTAAATTTAATATTTAGAGAAGATTAAAGACATTTTTTTATGCTCTAATTAATTTTTTAATTCAGAAATTATCTTGAAGAAATTTATATGAATGAATCATTTGTGACAACGTCATTTGAAGACTTTTTAAATTCTTAAAATTGACGATTCCTACAAATTTAGAACATCGAAGCAAAGTGACAGTTGTTGAGGAAGTATATTGAGCGACGTGGAAATTATCTGATAGCAGATGCAACTAAAATTTTTATGAAAAGATGTTTGACACGCACCAGCCTAAATAGTTGGAGAGACAGATTTTTCAACCATAAATTTATTCGCAAAGAGAATCATAAATTTATTCGCAAGGACTGACATGTAAAGAAGTTGCAGAATGTGCACGTAAGTTGCAACTAGGATCATCTTATCTCCTTGACGTGCTTTACAAATTACGAGAGCTTTCTGTCAACTTCTGAACATTTATGCAACACGTCAAGAAAGGGAACAGTAACAATTTCCTAATTAACAGATGCCTTTTGATTTCAACGTTTAATACGCTTTTCGTTTAGAGATCACTTCTTTCACGTGTGTTTCTTTGATAAAACGTTTTTTTTATTATCGTTGAAAACGTGTTTTTAAGAGATTATGTTCCAATTATATAAAAACAAGAATTGTTTGAGAATAAAGATTTTTTTTTTTATAGAAAAACTCAAGTTTGTTTCTTTTACTCAATGTACAATAAATTCATAAAAGCCCACAGTCTATTAATAAAAATCACCGTACGTATCCACGCTGAAATCTTCAAAATTTTTCATTAAAGAACAATGCTTTCAAAAGAAGAAGAGAGAAACTGTTGAACGTTATTATTATTAATTTCAATGAAACAGGAACGAATTCGTTATCAGCTACCTCTATTCACTTCACGACAATACCTGCAATAATTAAATTTAATATATAATATCCCTGTTCCTTCACATTTTCGATGGTATTGGCGCAAATCGTAAGCACAAAGACCGGGAGCTTAAGCTCCGAAATAGCGAGACATTCTAAAGTATATCTATTTCATTAAATCTGTCGACGTTATCGCGCTATCTTGCTCTATATCTTCATTGTCGTTACTTTACTGCAGATGTAGGTCAGGAAATGAAGGCGTCATAAAATGGTTTGCGGTCTTCAAGAATCTATTTCGTTGCTCATTTTTCTTTTATGTCATCAGTCGCGTTCTATGTGAAATGAGTACTTCTCAACGCGAGACGTTATCTCGGCAATTATACCTTTTTTTCACTTTAACTAAATTTTATAAAGAACATTTAACGATTTGTAAGTGATATTGGGTGAACCGAAAGTTTAAGTGTCTTCTTTTAAAAATTAATATCTTTTCTCTGTGACCTGTTTTCCCAATTGTTTCACAGATTTTGGAAATTCATATCTTAGAAATTCCAACATTCGAATTGTTAGACAAATTTTCAGAGAACGAATTTAAAAAATTGCCAAAATTATTCATCACTTAATTATCCCAGATCCGTTTTTGTGGTGCTATTTAAAAGGCATTATCATTATTATCAATTAAAGATTTTCATAATTTTTTAATTCCATAATATTAGGACTTCCAAATATAGCATTTCCACGAATAAATAATACTAGATTTTGATTACTTGCACCATCTCTGCTATTATTACTATTAAATAATTTATTTTTTCCAAATATAGGAACTGGATGAACTGTATATCCACCATTATCATTATATTAATTTATATTATTCATCTCCATCAATTGATTTTACAATTTTCTCTATTCATGTAACAGGAATTTCATCAATTTTAGGGTCTTTAAATTTTATTGTAACAATTTTTATAATAAAAAATTTTTCCTTAAATTGTGATTAAATTAATTTATTTTCATGATCAATTTCTATTACTGCAACTTTATTAATTTTATCATTTCCAGTATTAGCATCCGAAATGAAATTCGTGCTATATCGCAAGAAATTCTTCGAGTTATAATGAATAATACTCTGTACAGAGTAGAATTGTGTCGAGCAAAGGACAGACATTTACTTGATGCTAGAAAAATCTCATTAAAAAAATTTGGAAAAGTTTGCAAACATGCAAGAAAGCTAACAAATGCTATTCTGAATCCTAGAGTTTTAGACCACCTTTGTCAACATATCAATATAGTATTTTTTTCAAGTTCCCATCAATCAGAGTGAGCACGAGTAACAACGAAAGTAACGAACTCGAAAAAATGCGATTTTTTTCCAGTTACAGTAAATGTACTAAAGAGATTCGTACATTTAATGAATAATCGTCGATATATTCTTCTCTTATAACTCATACAAATTTGTGAAAAAAAAAGAATCGTTCGACAAATTTCAAGATACTCACGAATATCGTTTCTGTAATTTCTAGTACTGTTCATTTCCAAATTAGATCAAAAAGAATATTCCACGCTTAAACCTTCGGAGCAATAGATAGATGAAACAGAACTTCGGAACATGTAACATGATTATTCTATCACCGAATTCCACTTTCTAACTATGCATTCGCACAAAGAGAAATCGGCGAACGAGTTAGACGTGTAACACTTTCCTTTCGAGTTTGGGAAATTACGAATTGGGTACATGGCAATAACAGTGAAGTAATGAACGTTCTAAAAATATAGGGTGGTCACTGAAAGACCGAATGATATGAAACAAAAATAACTTTTACAAACACATGTTTTTTTAATTTTTTATTATTTTATTTGGAAATATAATTAATGGATTTTTTTCAGTATTACGTGTGAAAAACAACATTCCTCAAATGACCACCATTTTCCTGCTCACAAATAAAAAACATTGAAAGTGAAAAATTATATTGATACGAAACAAGTTATGACTTTTTCAAACCCTTCAGTTTTTCAGTGGCCACCCTATACTAACTATTTTTTACTAAATACAACTAATATACTAAATTACTTACTACCATTTACTAATATACTATACTTTTACTAAATACAACTGTTCCAAAAATACCAACTAATAATCTTTATTGAAATGTCGTCATTATTATCTAGTAGGTAGATATTTATAGCATATAGGACAGTGTAAATATTTTATTAGCTTCAGAATAATTTCAGTAGTAACATTGATGTAGCAAAGAAAAATGAAAAGTAACTCTCTTTGCCAAATGAATTTAAAATATATGTATTTGGAGGATTCGTAGTTCAAATGAAATGTAATTCGTAGTTTTAATGAAATGTAATAAAAGTACAGTTAATAAATGTTTTGGATTTTCTTTCTATATGATAAACGCAATATTTCGGCTTATTGGGAGAGAAGCATAAATAATTAATAATTAATATTTACTCTAAATTCAAAGTAGGATAATATATATGTAAATTGTGATTTAAATTACTGTAATTACTGATGTGAAGTTACTTTAAGATAAATATTCAAGATTAAGAGATAAAATTGTAACAGAGATGATTGAGAGTGTGTTTTAAAATCTTCGAAATAGATTGGAGTAATTTCTAATGAAGACACATCTTACTAAAATATTAAAGAAACAATAATAAAACATTAGGTTAGGTATGGTATTATTTTTATATTGATATAAAAGAATTTATTAGACAATTAAAAAGTAAAAACTCTATTACATTTGAAAATTCGCTAATTTTTTGGTTCCACCCTATATTACTCATCAATGAAACATCCTTTTATAACATATGTGTAAATTCTAACATTAATTTCAGACGGTTACTTGTGATATTGAATAACGCATAAAATTTTAATTGTGAATAACGAATAACAAATAACCAATAATTTCTTGTCAAATAAAATCATTATTCATTATTCACATAAAATCATTCATTATATGATTAAATTTAGGATTTTATTCGTTATTCACTATTCTGGAATTTTATAAAGTTTTTGTAAAGTTGTTTTTTTCTCATTATTTGAAGATTATTACAGCATTACAGTGCTTAAAAAGCTACTAACCGTAGAACTTATACAAAATATCTTTATTTCTTTTTATTTTTAACTCGAAATTTTATTAACTTTGTAGTAAAAGAAAATCATTACTTAAATTTGAAACAAATCTGTATATATATATAGAAGTTGTAGATATTTATTGCAAATATTTAGTAAAACATTTATTATATTTCGCAAATAATTATATTATAAATAGACTGTAGATTTTTTGTATGTATTTACGGGAAATTTTAAAGTTTAAAATTGTCAAAACACTTAAAATATTCAAAACACAATTTATAGTATTTATAATACGTAAAATAATTTTTTATCTTTTATTGTATTTTCAAAAATATAAATTTGCATAAAAATCCACAGTCAAATAAGTGATAAATACAATATCATTAATATACTACTAAATATAAAATTATTAAAATCACGGTCCTACTAAATATTGAAATTTATTACTATAGCGATTAATTTGCTATTTAAATACTTCCTTCTGTAGGTAATCATCTTATGGTTTCTATATATTTCTAGATTTGCAAATTGTTTGTCATTTGACTATTATAATCATAATAATCCGCTCTCGCTACAATGCTAGTGAAATCTCAAAATGTTTTACTCAACATATACAGGTGATATTATTTGTAAAATGTTTGAATATTTTTGTAAGAAACTATACATGAACTGAAAACAGTTTACAGTTTTTCCTCATTCTGATTTTAACTTTTGTTTGTAAAACTCAGAACGCTGAATAAAACTTGTCGTTGAGATTTTTAAAAGCGTTGTACAACGATTTCGCTATTTTGAATCCAATAGTATCTACGGCATCTGTTTTAATTGGTACACGCATGCGAACGAATGTAACGAAAGAATATAACGATTTCAGCTGTATATAATGTATACAACGCTCGGAATCAACCCATTCTTTCGGAAGCGAGAATAAAACTGGAGTTCAATGGAAACGTGCAGGTACAAAATCGGATTTACTCAGGATATAATCGGTTTACAAAATGAAACAAAAATTTGCTTGAAAGAACGAGAGACAAATTTTTTATATATAAGTCACATACTGTAATATTGACCGAATTTAAAAACGTGAAGAATTTCAACGTTTTTCGTATATGTTTATGCAATATTTGTTAAATATTACATGAAATTTAACATTACATTTTTTTCTTTTTGATAAAGCATAATAAAGAATATCTTGTTACGTCAATGCTTGTGAATCTTAACATTTTAACTTAATCTAGAGGTAGTTTCTTTTATTTTATTTTTTTTTAATTTATTTCTTTTAATTCTTATTACTATATTTATCTTTCATTTCATTTTATTGTTTATTCTTCCATTATCATTATATTTAATATTTATTCTTTACTTCTTCTATTCTATATATCTTATTTTTTATTTTATTTAATTTTTAATTTGTCATGTATCGACAATATATCATTTGTTGTTAAGGTATCGTTAGGATGAATGGATTAATTGTAAGAAAGTCAATCGAAATTTATTTATTTTTATTGAAACTTGTTGCAAATAATATATCAGTGTACTTCAATTGTAATGTTATCTTTCTGTGAAAAATAATTTTCCAGAAGAAGACAGAAATTTTTTCAGACTGTGAAACAAGATTACAAGTAAAATCCCTCAACATATCCATCTCTAATGAGTAGTAATTGCATATTTTTATACAACTTTGCATTCTTGAAAATTATGAAAAAAGTAACACCTAGATAGAAGTTTGTTTCACTTATTAAATATTAAACAGGTATTTTAGATCTTTGTACTTCCACGTATTACGTACGTTCTGCATACTTTTGTACTTTCAAATATTTCCACAAATGCATAAAATTTCCACAACGAAAATAAATAAATTTCAATCAATGCATTGAATTCCTCTCAGTCCAAAAATATTTTAACAATATTATTAACGTTTCAAAGTATCGACAGTATTTCGATGTTATCAACTTTATCGATAGTCGCACCTTGATCTAATCCAACTTTAAAAAAGAAAGGAAAAGAATTTTACTTCGAAACGGAATTGCAATTAACAATCGGAACATAACAAAACACCGAAAGAGGTTTGAGATTCCTGTGAAAAACACAGCAGATGATACACACAGAAGGAAAGGAAAACACCTTTCGAGTAGTGGGCAATTATGCAAACCGAGTGACAGCGATAGTTGGAAACTTCAAGATCCCTTCTGGCGATAATAAACAGGACCCGTCTTCCTCATTAAATTTAAGACATCGTTTGTCTCCCCGGTTTGTGCTCGCTGTGTTGCCCGTGCAATGCAGCCCGCCCTTAAACGAGATAATTATTACATACAAAACACCTTTTGAACGCGGCATATACGTTGGACGAGCGGTGGAAATCGCTGAAACTTCTCAACGAGTTCAGTGACTGGGTCACAGGTAGGACCCAAGTATTCTTCTACGGTGCTGGCAACGACTTAATGGACAAAGCTGAGCCGCCAACTTTTTCCTCCAGCCCCCGTGTTCTTGTTATTTTTATTCGCGGGACGTGCTCCGACTATTAATTTACCCTCTCGACGTCCTCGAGCACAGGGAGTGAAAACACTGAAATCATCTCGTTCGCGGAATCGACTCGGATTTCCAGCGAATATTTTCCGTTATCTAAAACAGAAAATCGTGGCGTCGTATTGAAATTATATTCTTTCTTTCTTTTTTTTCTTTTTTTTTTTAATTTTATCGAATACGTTTAAGGTTCTCTCTGCTTGATTGTTTTTGCAAGTTTCGTAACGGTCGATAAAGAAGGTTTAAAAGATTATTTGAAGAAAAATCTCAGTTCTACGAAATTCAAGTATAATTGATGTAAAGAAACATGAATTTAGAACGTCAGTTTGATGAAATTTAAATGTAATTGAACAAGAAAAATGAACGTATGTTATATTTGTAGATATAGATATATTTATAATTACACATTACAAA
This sequence comes from Melipona bicolor, assembly GCA_030673865.1. Lineage (NCBI taxonomy): Eukaryota > Metazoa > Arthropoda > Insecta > Hymenoptera > Apidae > Melipona > Melipona bicolor. Next base: position 3,898,277 of record JAHYIQ010000019.1, read on the forward strand.
ATAGATATATTTTTAGCTGATGAGTGTTTAATAGGGGGAGGGGGGATATTTAAATATTAAATGTTCAATAAATCACCTATAACGCCGTATTCGTATACATTAAAATATTTTTATTTCGAATAAAATCGATCACTTTATAAGATTTTATAATATTTCTTACACGTAAGAGCAATCATATATTATAAAAAATATTCTCAGTATACAGGGTGTTAGCACGTAGGGAATGATTCCTCATGAAAAAAATAAGTCGAAAGTACAGAATAAAATTTTTTCACATGAGGCTTCGTTTCGGAGAAAATCCTTGAAAATTCATCAAGCGTACCAAATTTTTGACGAAACGTATTCGAAGTCCATTCTCATGAAAATGAAGCTTCAAATGAAAAAATTTTATTCTACATTTTTGACCTACTTTTGCACGTAGAATAACCTCTTGTTAATTATTCTTTTCTGCCACGTCTGGAATTAGCCAAATTCAAGTATGCTTGATAAATTTTCAAACTGAATTTTCTCGAAAACGGAATCTTGAGAGAAAAAATTTTATTCTAGATTTTTGACTTATTTTTTCACGATGAATCCCCTGCTCTACATTCTACTCTATATAGTATTATCACAATATATATTATTCTCAAAGAGCAATATGTTCTTTAGAAAGAATATATATAAGTGATGAATATAAAAATTTTTTACACAAATTCATCAGGAAATAATTTGATCTGAAAATTTGTCATACAGTTGCATATCTATTGTTTTCGTTTTTTTATTGATCTTCTCTTGTATCTCAATATTCTTTTTCGTCTTTTTTTCTTCCATCTAAGTAAAAGAGGATTGTTTCATGCGTTGTTTCAATATCAATTTTTTTCTTTTAATCGGTATATTAAAAAAGTCTGCTCCGCAGTGAGTTCTTTCTTGCAATTTATAATTTATTTTTTTGTTTTTTTTTAATTTTGAATAATAATGAATTACTGGAGATTATTAACGATAATTGGTAGAAAATAAAATACTGGTTCGAACATTTTGGATCTTTTTACGGTGAAAGGTAACGTTAGAAAATTCGTAAAGTTTGCAGCAACCGTAATAGGGATTGTTAGGAAACTGAAATGATACTGCAACTAAGTTTATCCGTCGCTTAACGACAGCAGCACTGGGGGAAAATCAACAGTATATATATGACTGCAATTACTGTTACAGTTAACTGACTTCTTCCATAGACTCGTGAAAATGCTTCAGCCATGTAGCATCGTTTTAAAAATTCTAGTAACATTTATTTAAATTTTTAATCCGATGTGTAACGAGATCTTCGAGAAACGATGCAGAAGTGATACGAAAATTGTTGAAAATCGAAACATGTGAAACTTCTCCTCTACTTAACATTAAAACTACTTAATGAAATTACCACATAATTTCTTACCACAGTGATACTAAGAAACAATTTGTAAGACGAGAGTTAACATTTTAAAAGAAACATTTTAAAATTAAAATATTATCTAAAACAGTACATGCATGTTTTTGAGATAACAATCAGGAATTAATGAAACTAATTATTAGCGTTGATTATTATTATATTTATTATTATTATATTATTATTATTATATTAATATTGGTACATTATGTCAGATTAATTATTCGATGTTTTTTGTATTAAATTTTAAATTACAAATTTTCAAATTTATAAAGCGAACAATACTTATATTCTCTTCAATTCTCAATAGCAATTTAGACATATCTGAACAAAAACATCTCAACGTAAAAATTTTGAAACTTACAATCTCTTAGCGCTTGAACAGTCAGTAAATGAGAACTTTTCTCAAATGCAGGAAAGACTTGTTCTACGAAAACAATTTTCTATTAGAATGATCTAAGAGAAAAATTAATGAATAAATAGCAAATTTGTCTACGGAAGGTATCGAATAAGTTTCTGCTTCTATAATTTATTATAGCATGTTTCAAAGAGATTTTTATTGTTTAACTCTGGCCTTAAAATGAACCAAACGTTATTCAGCAAATAATACGATATCGCGAAAATCGTAATGCTCGTGCGATTAAATTAATCAATCAATCATTGCAATTAGCCGAACCTTTCTGAGGGCGTGCGTATTAATTAATTAGGAAATCAATGCCAGCCGCGCGATGGATACGAAAACACCGAAGTAACCGTGACTGAACACAATCGGCTGTAATACGGATAAATAATCAGTGGTCGTTGTTTTATACTAATAACGGAGATATTTCTTTCGTTACGACGCGACGTTTAATTATCATGTCAGAAATTATCAATTTTCATTTCGCGCGATAAAATTGCATCGGGGCCACGGTGTGTTCGTGCCTGGAAGTATAACGAGCGACGTGACTTCCTTCTCGTGTCCTGGACACAATTGAATCTCTGACAGAGATTCGAAAAACGCTGGTGAATTTGTTGTTGCGGAAGAAAGGTGTGGCAGTGAATTATCGCGATGCGTCGAATTTTCTCTTGGTTCGATATTCTTCTTTTTCTTTTCTTTTTTACTATTGACGCAGAGGTCCGATATTCCATCGAGCGTTCCGTTGAATTCAAACATCGGCGATTCTCAAAGATGATATAAGAATATATTATGTCATATAATATTATTATAATATAAGAATTTGGCGCTTGAATCATGCAGTAACATCTCCATTATTTTTGGAGATCTAACAAAATTTTGACAATGAAAGTTAATCAGCACAGAGAGGGCTATAATATGGCAATAATAATTATTTTGTAGCTGCTACGGAGATTTCTAGATCACCTTGGAATTTAATATAAAAGCGATTTTTTAAATTTTCGCCATCTAAGTCCTAATATTCGAATTTTAATAAAATGGCGAAAGAAAAATCATGCATCAAGATTTGGAGAGTCGTTGTGAAAGCGAGGTTTTAATCTTCAAATTCACAATCCACAAATTCATATATATTTTACTTACGAAAAAAATTATTGAATAATTTTACATACTGCAACAATTTGTAGTATTTTCTTCACTTTTTCACCCGCTACGTGATGTAAAAACGTTTCAGAATAAAATGAACGACGTGTACTTTGAAAGTAGATGCCTCGGACTTATAATGAAGGCAAATTTATTGTTGCACGATTTATTTTTACGGAAATGTAACAATTTAAATACTGACAATCACTTTCATGAGCGACTCTAACTGTTCATTCGAAATTCGTAATAACTGTTTTCTCTTTTATTTGTCATTTACTGCCAAACTATGAATTTTTATACATTTATGGGAAATTTAAGAATGCGGAATTACAGAGAGTAAAAACAATATATATTTGTACAATTTACAACAGTTAGAGAGTACAAAAATTATAATTTAGTAATGTATTTGATAGTATGTGATTGATAGTGATGTACAGTTGTATTATGTTCAATAAAATATTGAAAATCATATTTTCGAAGATCGTTGTAAAAGGAAGATTTCAATCTTCAAATCCATTGTAATTTCAGTCATGAAGAAAATTTTTCAATATTTTTACATACTATGACAATTTACAACATTTGTGAGAAAAAAGTGTTTACACATTTCGAAAATAGAGGCTTTAAAATGAGTTTACTGTTCTATGTTATTGTACAATTTTTTTCTACAAAATTGTGAATATTTAGTGTCTGAATATTAATGGGAGTCGCTGTATAGAGAAGAATGATTGAAAGAAAACTGTTTTTAGTTAGAACTTTCGAATTGATCGCGAAACGCGCGAAACATAATAAATATCAATAAACAGCCATTTTCGTCGAGATTTTTTATTCGATTTGCTTATGTCCGAACACATCTCCGGTATTTCTTCATTAGGTGTGCATGCAACTTTAAAACGAACTTAACAAACTTCTGTCCTTCATTAACGAAGTCACGGTAAAATCGTTTGAAGCAGTCAACTTTTCTGCTTCCTCGTAGTAAATTACTTTCTCCGTGCGAGAACGAATCTTATCAGCTACATAAATATTTCGAAGAAGACAAGCAAAATGCTGATTATTCAGATTTATGAGTTACCAGTGATGGGACTCGTTTTATTTTTCATTTCTCGACGAGCCACGACTCAAACACAAACGCGTCAGACACAAAAAAGAAAAAAATACACGAACGCTCTTTATCGAGAATCGCTCGTATTTTAGTGGGATCGTATTTTGATTTTATGATCTATTAGCTGGAAGTTCATTGATCAATTATTTTTTTTTTTTACGATACGCAAACACGAATATTATCAACTGAATATTTCAAACAGCGCAAATGAAACGTTGATTATTTAAATTCACGAATTAAACAGTGATGAATAACGAATTTCGTTTATCTGGATTTTTTATTTCTCGAGAGCCGCTGTATTGTTGAAAGCTCTTTTACAACTGAAGCGAATTTAATCTGATTGGTTGATAGTGTGCCACGGGTATTGTAGTTTTCATGGTCATCAACAAAAGGATTATACAATGGTTCTACATGGGAAAGTAAAGTAAATTTATATGCTTGAATTCGGCTAATTCCGTTATAGACAGGGGCAAGCAATCGATATTTAAAAATAAGTGAAAAAAAAATGTAGAAAAGTTTGTTAAATAAAATATGCAAAATTGAAGATTTCGTTTCCAAGAAAATAAACTTTATTTTTTTTTAAATATATTTTAAATATATTTTTAAATATATGTATATATATACAGAATATATTTAAGAAATATATTTAAAGAAATAGAATCTCGGTAGAAAATTGTTTTGTCTTCCAAATATTATAGAAAGCATTATACTTTGATTCATTATATGAATTAAACATAAATATTCTATAAATGTACAAAAATTCGTACTCTGTGTATAGTACCGAAACTTCTTTACCCTAGAATTTCAAATTATTCAGAACATTCAAACTCTTCGTGAAATATTTTTCTATCTTTCAATTAAACCTCTAACCATCTAATTTTAATCATACAATATGAAAGTACTCTTCTAATGCTAAACATTTTTTAAACAAATTTAACTCTTTCAGGACTACGTCTCAACATAACTGATAACATAAATTTATTGTTTTAATTGGTGCAATTCTGAACATGTGTTACATCGTTAGTTCTTGAATGTTCATATGTGTTCGCGCGCGTGATTAGCGAGACGAGATCGAGTATAGAAAATAAATGTGGACTGTATGTTTTGCACGCTGAGTATTAGGGGCTTGTCCCCTCGTAGTAACTTTATCGCAAGAGAGGAACTTTATTTGTCGGAAGTCGAATTGATTCTGCTTTGGAAGCCGAAGGAAAGCCCGAACGTCTTCTCGGTTCCCCTTCCTTCGGCTTTGGAAAATCGCGGGTCCAGGGTAGGGCACGAAGGGCCAGATACTAGTTACCGTCGTGGCTGATCTCGCTGGCCCGTATTTCTCACGTGTTCGGGAAAGTTGGCGCCATGCTTCAATCCACGGTCGAGTGTCTCGTCTTCTTAGAAGAAGTCCAGCTATGTGGCCAGTGTTTTGGGCGACACGGCCTGCTAAGGGTACTCGAAAGGCAATAAATTGTCCCGTACGTGCCTGTACCCAGACCGTAGGTATTGAAGCATGGAAACTCTCCCGAACAATATGATTTACATAAGTTTGTTTAAAAATAATTCTTCATAGGACCACAAAATGGTAAATTATATAGAACTTATAATAGTAAGCTTTACTGTAAAAAGCTTGTCGAGAATTACTTGCCTCTTCAATGGAATTAAAAAAGAAGATATATTTGACCTTGTGTGTTCAGCTTCAACGTATTCAATAATTTTTTTATCTGTAGAGAGTTTTCTATGTGAAGAAATTTGGTCAAATTACGCGTTAATAAGGCTAATTGTAAGTAGGTGAAAGAAATTCATACAAATTGATGAAAAGTTACAGGCGATCGAAGATTTCTGTCAATCGCGGCGGTTGTAACAAATGTTCGAAATTTCTTCCTTCTGCAAGAATGCAGGCTTCCATTCGTCGATCTAATGATTCTTACAGAAGAAGGAGATTTCGAAGACTTATTGTAATTACTTTGACGCTTGACAGAAATCTTCCAAAGTTTAGAACTTTTCAATAGAGCAATTTCGGACGTAAATTTATATGAACCTTTCCGTTTAATTGACCTTGTTAATATTTGCAAGTTTGGTTCGTATGTATAGTGTCATGTCAGAATAAAATAAATATCCGTTTTATCAAACTATCTTTTATTGTTACTAAAAGAAATTTAATGTAATTTTTATGTATTTAATGCTTAATGTAATTTTTATGTATTTAACTAGTGCTCAAATTAGTTTTTGTTAAATGACTAGAATCAATTGAATTTTTGGCGATTCAAATTTTCTCTTCATTAATTGGTGATAACTGGTTTTATCACTTTATAGTCAATGATTTTTGAAGTTATATACTAACATTCTGCGTTCTTAATCTTCATATTTCTTCATATTATTATATAATTATTATATACTTATTAATTATTGTACTTGAAATATGTTATTAGGGGCATGACTTAGACTAACTTTCTTTCTCAAAAAATATTTTTAACACTATACTATGTGCTTTTTGAAGTTTTAACACAGATTAGAGTTAAATTGAAGTTGGGTTTACGTTGTATTTCAATTTGATGATAAAAAAGAGAACAATTAGAACTTATCTCCAGTCGGCAACATTGTCAGAATGACTTGAAAAAAAGTGATTCTTAATTAAAAGAAATTGTCAGTGAGATCCAAGAAATAAAGGAAGAAAGGAATATAACTCAAACCTAATTCAAACCTAGTCGAAAGTTAAAATCTGATCTGAAAAATGTTAAAAATATTTTTTCTAACAACTTCGAAGCGACAGTAACGAGTGTAGAGAAAGAATGTTCAGAATATTTACCTAGACAACATATTTCAAGGCCGTTAAAATCTACTTTTACAGTAATTATCTGCCACCTTTATATTGAATTCTTCAGAACAGTTAGCACATGTTCGTTTTATCCTAATTTGACACTAATTTTCTCTGCTGCCATTGAAATCTGATTCTCTGATCCCACTATAAAAGACTCACAGAACTATATATATAGTAGTATTATAACACAAATTATATATATATATATATATATATATATATATATATAATTTACACACAGTATGTTTCACAAGAGCGTGTACACGATATCATTGAAACTTGGTATCGAATGAGCCGGAGATCGTGGTATTATAAAAATATGAATCAGTCTGTAATGCGCATTAGCTTTCAGGATCATTAGTATCATCGGTTCTGTCGAGCAACATAGTCCTCCTTGTGCAAAATACGCTAAGCGGTGTTCTTGTGCTATCATTCGAAAGGTCCTAAAATGACTATAAAAACTGCAGCAATATAATTTGTGTAAGTCCCCTCAATTCGTTGAAAAGTGAATGCAACGTTACAAAGAGATAAAATCTGTGGATGAACTTCCCGATTGAAGTTCGAAGCAAGTTACAACGAAAGGTGACGATAGAGCGATTACGCGGCACTATTCAAAAAATCTAAACCTCTCCTTGCATAAAGGGCAAGCTCTTTTGACAAAAAGAAAAATAGACGTTAGTATTTTAACACTGAAACGTCGTTTGAAGGAGAATAATGTTGCATGGCGTCAAAGCCGCTGCTTTCGGTGAAGCACGTTGAAAATCGTCTTGCGTGGACACACGAAAATATTGATCGTGATTGGAGTGATATTGTATTCACTGACGAATCTTCTTTTGGGGCTTTAATTCCTATAAAGTGAGCGTAATCTACTTATGGAAAACCCATCATCGAAAGAACAGTTAAACATCCACTGGAAGTGCATGTTTGGGGCTGTTTTAATATCTGAGGTTTTGGAACATATATGCATATTTACAGACATTTTAAATGCCCAGAAAATGACTAAATTATAGAAAGAGTTCTGTTGACATCTGTAAAACGATTGTTTAAAAATACTGAACACGAATGGATTCTTCAAGAGGATAACGATCCCAAATACCGAAGTCGACTTTCTACCGAGTGGAAAACAAGAAACGGTATCAGAGTATTGGATTGGCCATCTCAATCCCCCGATGCATACCCAATCGAAAATGTATGGCCCATCATGAAGTACAAACTTTGAGGAAAACGTATTTTAAACCTGAAAGCTCTTGTTCGGCGTGTGCGAAAAATATGGAGAGCGTCACATGCGCAAAAAAACTAGTTGAAAGTATGCGTAGACGGTGTCAAGCTATAATCGATAACGGTGGAGATTGGACACACTATTAATTGAGTGCGCATTAGTGTTTTGAACTTACTTTCGGATTATGAACAACTTTTTACAAAAGAAGTTAATTTTTAAAGAGATATCGCGTCCACGCTCTTGTGAAACATACTGTATATATATATAACATTATTATTATATATATATAATAATAGTTATATACAATAATATTATAATAGAAATTACCATGTTTATTTCGTGTATTCTTGAAAAATAAAACCCGTCTCGAGAAGGTTAACAGGAATGAAATATGAAAAGACGACAGTCGCGGCGGGAAGCTTAACGATAGTATGGCAATAATGCGAAATATCGTGCAGCCAGCGTCCCTCTTGAACACTGCACCGTTAACAACGGGTAATGGAAGCATCGCTCGTTTTAATTATCAATACCCTCCGCCCAGTATATCGAGATAATCCGGTTTTTTCAATGGGGCTATTATTTACGACTCGGTGTCCTGCATGCTGCAACACGGTGGATGAAAGTATCCCGATAAACCGAACCTCTTATCGATCGGGAGAAAGAAATAAAAAACGAAAAGACGAAAAGACGAGGGAAAAGAGGAAGAGAAAAATGAGTGAAAGAGAGAGAAGAAAAAAATCAGGGGTTGGAGGAAATGTAGAGCGGGAAAAACCATTCGGTTATACTGGCAGAAAACGTATGAGTCTTTCATGCGAACTCTTGGAGCTTTGCAGCTGATTTCTTTTGTTTCTTCTTCCACGGGTGCATCGCTTCCACGCGTCTATCTGCCTACCGGATTAATAAATTTCCGCTGGTTTACTCGGCCAAGGAACTTTCAAAATGTCGTAGTGTTAAACTACGATTGTTGGATTGTCGTTTGTTCGAGCGATAAGACACAAACATCGGCTGAACATTCGACTAATTTGATAAAATTACTAACCGCAATTTCATCCATTGAACGTTGGCGTCAAACAGGTTTACGAATTAGTAGCGTTTGGTTCTACGAATTGGTTCTATGGTGTTTGTGGAATGTTTGGGATGTTTTAGGCATAATAGTTGAACGTTTGTTAGACAGTTCAGTTGTAACTGTAATTTTTTCAGTTTTTTTTTTCAGTAATTTTTTTCCTGGATGACGTCACCATATTATAAGGGATTAGTTAGTGTTGTCTTACTTATTATTAATATTAAGTAGGACTGTCATGGAGTTTGTACTGGTTTGGAAATGTTCGGAGGAATCTTTTGTAGTGATCCGGGTTCTCTCACGTTATTTGTGCATTGCGTTCAATTATGTGGTGTATGTCGGACGCACTTCTACCGACAAAAAATGTAAGATCGGTTTGCTGAAATATTGTTTTTTTTTAAATAGAAATAAGAAAGTAACACTTGATATTCGTTTAGATGATCATTTTTGTACTGATTTTCTCTATATTTTTAGGATAAAATTGACAACTTTTGCTCTCCACTGATTTTAGAAGGCGAAACATAATTAGATAATTATTAAATAAAAATATAATATAATATAAAAGTTTAATACAATATAAAAATTTTAATTATAATGTAATATAATAATAATAAAAATTTTAATTAAAGATGCCTACAATTAGATGATGGAGAAAATTCTATTGTTCTTTTCATAACAATAAAAAACGATGCGGAAAAAATAATTTTCTTCGACCAGAAATGGTTATTTTTATTTTGACGGATTTCTTTTTTTCTTTTATAAAAAAAGGCTCGTATCTTCTTGTAAAAAAGACTTTTTATAAATCTAGTATCACACCAAAAAAATATATTTTAATTAATTTTCAATTTTCTTTTTTTCTCTCACTTACTTAAACTGTACTTCGTGTCTAACTCTAACAGTGATAATCCAGTAACTTTTCCAAATGTATGATTTAAAGAAAAAACAAACAACTTTTCGAATTTGCGTCTTCACTTTGTTCCTGCAATATTAATAACTCCAGCAAGGCAGTTGCCAGACGCAATATTGAATAGATTCGTAGGATTGCTTCACTCTATCAAATCCTTCTCCAGACACGTGACACAGTTTTTCCTTGCAACGCACGTGGTCGCAAAATCCTTCTTGAAACATATGGCGGAATTCTTTCGCTTGCGGTAGATTTGCGACACACTCAATATTCACCGATCCCTCAAATTTCAAACACGTATTTATATATTCTCTTATTCGCACGTATTTCATATTTGTTGTCTCCGATTTTAATTTGTAAATGTAGTAGAAACACGTAGGAAATCACTGGTGGTTGATTTTACGCATTTATGTAAATGTTTCGAAAGCTGGGATCATTAAACACCAATCGATGCAGCTTTTTATCTCTATAAAAATCTAATACTAACTGACTATAACTAAACTAATTAATACTTGCTAACCAAAACTAACTGTTTAGTAGTCAAAAGATTAATAGTTTAGAATACTTTACTCTTCCACTTACAAAAAAAAAACGATTATTATTATGACCTATTTTATGCCAAATAATTTTAACAAAAATGACAGAGATATTCAAAGTGATCGAGTTACATGGTTCACATTGTATAATACATAAAAATATATACCTATATAAAATGGTCAAAATAGAATATATTATGATACATAGTAGTAAATATAGTAATATAATATAGTTAATATAATATACTATAATTAGTATCATTAATACATATATATAATGTAAAATAGCTAATATATGATAATAGATAGTAGCAGATAATAGTAATATGTATACTATAGTAACAGATGTACTGTATACTATACATATAGAGTAAATGCACAGGGAGTGCCAGATTTCAACTTTGCCAACGTGTTTGAGAAATTATTTTGAACAAAAAAATGTTTTATATGCTATGACTCTCCGTTCTCGAGATAGTTATCGAGTTAGAACATTATTCCTGTATTCATTGAAACGTATGTTATTTTCTTGTATGGGGTTGCATGATTGCCAAGGGTGCATTATATAGGTGGAAAATTTAAATGAGTTGACAGCAAAAAATCGGAGATACTGCTATTTACCATCATTAACGATCTTGCTCCATAAAAGCATGCTTCTGTGTGCATAGAGATGAGAGGTGATCATTTGGAACAATTTGTAGAGTAGTCTGAATCAGTATAAATCAGTGCAAAAAACAATAATTGAAACAAATGGTTCTCGTTAAATGTTATAGATAGTTTAAATGTATTTAATTATTTCATGTTTCGAAAACGATGACGAATCGACCCATGGTGTATACAACATTCTTTGTTTAAAATAATCTTCCGCCTGAACGTTGATATTTGGACTATAGTGATTTACAAAATAATATGTAATATAATATATGACAGTGAAAATAACTTTTTCTAGATTTTATTTCTTTAGTGACGTTCGTAAAAATTGAAAAATGCTCAAAATCTGCATTTTGGAGATTTCCGTGCTATTATCAGTTCATATTTATATCACGTTAATAATAATACATCGTTTCTTGTGAATAATGAATATTTGAATTTGTGCATGGTCTAATTGAAAATGTCATAAAAAGGAAAGAATACAATAATTCGCGAAGCGATAAGTACTTCATGAACGTTTCCTTACATTCTCTGTCAACAGTTCTTTCGCTTTTGTGCTCACCATTATACTAAACTGTGGAACAAGGTGAAATTCTTGCCTGTTTTTACACATGACAATGCGTGAAATGACGTGAATAACGTGATTATAATTCGTTTCCAACAGGTATAAAACAATGGGAATATGTCGGTTCATATTTTTCGAGTGTCTTGTGAAAGCTCGTGACATTACGTAATTTCGTGTAACGTTGATAGTAATGTTTTTCTACTTTTACTGATAAACTACTTATTATGTACAGTAATCTCGCAGGTATCATTATCTGTGTAATTAGTTTTCTGTGAATGGACATGTAAATTGCACAATTTTTAATTCGCTAATTAATACTGGTCGACATTTTCTATGAAAAAGTATAATATTATTCCATCTACGTTGAGAAATTATTTTTAGCTCGGGAGATATTTTAATTTTAATTTTGTAAAATTTATCGTATGAAAGATGAGGAAACATAAGAGCAGTATTCAATTTTACAAAATTGAGTTAAAATATCTACTAAATTAATGTTCCTTCGACATCAATAGGAAATTACGAACTATGTCAAATTATAAGATTCTATTTTGAGAAATTAATTAATTATATATAATTATTATAATAACTAATAACTACATTTTTTGGATATTTTAAAATTTTTCAAGCATTCGATTTTTATATCTAAAATAAATTTCTACAATTTATTTTTAGAACCACTTCTCTTTTGTCGTAAAATAATAAATAATTTATTTCAGAAATCAATGTTATATGTCATTTTATATGTTAGCTACATCTATAGCAGTATATTTTGTAACATTTATTTAAATTTATACCTTCAAAGAAGAATTTTTAAAAAATAAACCATTTTTGTACTTTTATTCTGTGGAAATTGATTTAGTAAATTAGCATTTCATATCTACAATTACGATTACAATCTCTCAAAGTCATTCATTATACATTATGAACCATTTTTTTTATACTTCACCTAATAGCATTCATATTTATAGATAAAAGTCGAACAGTCTGTGTGCACATTGAATTTACGCCTCACCCATACAGAAGAAGATAAAAAATAATATATATTCGCAATTTATCACGAGAGTACATTGGAAAGTGTTCTGATTTGAAAAATATGGCTGTCGTTATCGTTCGATTAAACAAGCGAGAAATCGTGTTTACATCATAAATAATTTTCCCCAATGTTCGCGTGGAAATTCATAATCGTTAAACACACGTCGATCAATTTCCACCGCGTGTTTTCCAGCTTGTTTTATCTTACAGCGCCGAAATAACGTTCTGTTCCTTTGTAGTCGTGTATTATCGTAGGAATAGGGCGCGTTCGTTCGCGAACATTTCCACCGGCAACGTCGTAACGGTGAATTTACTCGGCGAAATATTAAAATGGCAAGTAAATACTTGGTGGCAGCTCCGGCTGCAACGCACTCGGAAGAAAATTTTTGCGGCAATTTTTTAAATTGCTGACCTCGATTCCCCCTGTTGTTGAATGTGTTCCGCAAGTACGATGTATTGTGCAAGTCTATCGCTCTTTTTTTTTCCTTTTTCCCGTGCAACATTGTTAACGTCGGTCCACGAGCACACAAGAGCAAACAAACGAGAGAAAACGGCACAGAAAGAGGAGATCGACACACGAGAGAAGTAACGCGTTTCAATTTACGACACAGTGGTTTTGTTATTTTCCAGATGTGTGTGACCTTTAAACTTCTGTAGACACCGCTCCTTGCTCGCGAACTTTATTTATAAGTAAATTGGATTTCCGTTGCAACAATGAAATTGTTATTGACGTTCGCGTGCGAAAGCTAATTTGACTGCAGTGACTCCTGTCATCAACGCTAGAACTGCCAAAGTGTCGAGTTCTCGTAATTTTCGTAGAAATTTTATAATTTTTTAAAGAACAGTGTATCTAATAGTAATAATAATAATAATATAATTTTAAGAACCAACACTTTTCAATAATATCACTTTAAATAAATATTAAGAATAATTGTTTATCGAACACTATATTTGTGTAATATATATAAGTGTATTTTTGGAAACTCGAGTGATTTCTAGTGAAATATATAAATTTGAAGATTTGTATTACAAATCTTTTTTCTGTTCCATACACTTTAATTTCTCTGCTACAAATTTTTATAATTTAGTCGTCGGTGTTAATATTCGGATACACCACAGCGAAACGAATTCCAATAACGAAATTACTCGTTTAAATTAATAAAAAATGTGGAAATTTATAAGGAAGCGAGGCTAATTTAATTATAGAGATTTTTTTAATATTCTATATACATAAATTAATACAATTTATTAATAATAAATTGTATTAATTACATAAATGGACAATGCTTCAAAACACACACGTACAGTCTACATACAAGAATTTTAAATGTTTGGAGACAATTAGTTAAAATTCTACAAATTTTAAAATAATGACGTTTCTTATGTTTACTGGAAGATATATATATATATAAAATATTGTATTAATAATACTTTATTATAATATATTTATTTCATTCATTTGTTATATAATTATTAATATTACTGTATTCCAAGTTACAAAATATTATTATATCATAATAAAAATGTTGTTTTATTCGATTCAGTGCGCAGATATTCACAAAATCATCCTTTCCATTTATTTAAATGTAAGGCACATTGTCAGTATTTAAGATTTCAATTGCCAAATTAATGAAGATTCACGTAATGTTCAAAATATTATTTTTTTTTTTTTTGTTCAGATATTTGAAACTTGACAGATGATACACGCAGACTTATACGAATTGTAAGTATGTTCAGCTTTACATAATTTAACAGGACATTTTAATCTTTGTCTATATTTACGTATAGAATACATTAACTAAATGTGTACAGTAATGAACTATGAGCTAGTATATTAACATTTTGAACTAATTGTTTTTTAATATATTAGAACAATTGTTCTAGCTAGAGAAAATATAAGTTTAGTTTCAAATATAAAAAGCAACAAGTGAATAATAATGAAATTTGAAAGTCATAAGAAGATTTAGATAATGAGTAAGCTGCGTTAACTTTATGTCTAAAGTTAAAAACATACAAAATTAATATAAATTTCAAATAGTTCGTGTGTTTACAAATTTATTCGAGTAACACGAATTTTTCGTATTTCGAAGTTTTAATTAATTATTTAATTATTAATTTCTCTTTTCCTGTATGAAAAACTATGTGCATTAAATAAATTTATAAACTATTATCTACAATATATTAAAGAACAATATATCTAATAATAATAATAATAACATTATTTTAAGAAACAACACTATTTTCAATAACCACTTTAAATAAATATTAAGAATAATTGTTTATCGAACACTATAATGTTCGAATATTAATAAAAGTCATTGTATTATACGTAAAATGAGGAACTTCTATTTTGATAGATTTAATTTTCATTGATTTTCTTTTTTTTAAAAATATGTAAATATCACAAATTCAGGTATCTTTATGGAAACGGAAAAATTGTTTTCAGAAATAGATTCGTCATGGTCCCAAAGAAAATAAAGTCTGCCCTTCACAATGATTCCTTAAAATTTGTTGTCATCATTTATTTTACAATTTGTTTTCTGCGAAGTAATAAGTATATCAAGTGTGCGAATTCTTTCTGTACTTTCATTGTATATTAATGACCACCGCCTTTGAATGGAAGTACCACGTGTACAAATATATCATCTATATTTATATTTTTTAATATAATTGTCGAGTTTCATTTAGCTGATGTAAGCATATCCTGACGCAACAATTTTATTCAACCTAACATAGGGTGGTTACTGAAAGACTGAATGATATAAAACAAAAATAACTTTTACAAACACATGTTTTTTAAATTTTTTATTATTTTATTTGGAAAGATAATTAATGAATTTTCTTCATTATCTTTTTCTATAACCTACAAAAAAAAAAGAAAATAAAAAAGATTGAAAATGAACAAGTTACGACTTTTTCAAACTCTTCACTTTTTCAATGGCCACTCTGTATAAGTATATCCTGATGTAACAGTAAATCTAATACAGGAATTTATATATGTGTTCACTTTCGATCGATTTCATTTTCGTTAGAAAGCACGTCTAATTCATCGGGCGCAAATCATTTGGTTAGTTAAATCCACGCGGTTGAATTAAACGCGCGGGCAGGAGGACGCGTTTTGGAAACGCGAGCGGCGAGAGCGAGGCGCTGAGAAATTCGAAATTGGAAATTGGAAATTCGAAGACGGATTAACCGTCGAACAGATAGGCGAGAATGGTTTGGAGCTTTTAGCTCGTTAAATGGGGCCAGAGCGCGGAAAAGCGGGATCCGCACATGCCAATTGTTTGCTGCGATTCACACGTAAGTTTACCAGGGAGCAAACGTGTGACCGCGCGCGCGCTCTCTCTCTGCCTCTCTGAATAATGAAAGCAGTTCGAATTCAAACGTGCCCATCGATTTCCCCGTGTCTCGACCGTTCGTCGCGATTGTTCCACGGTTTAAGTTGAAACATGGCGACTCTTCCCTCGCGACTTCGAAAATTTATCGCGCTCGTCGTTTTTGTTAACAGAAAACTGATGCTGGATCGCTTGCGGAAAGCTTTTATTCAGAAAGCGCTTATTGATAGAACGTCAGTTTAGAAGATATTATATTTTTTTTATAATTATCAAGGGCGATAAGGGCTCAAAATAACAATTCTCACAAAAAAAGAAATAATTGACACTCGTTTATTGTTTTAGTCCGGGAGATTAATCTCAGAATGTAAAAATAGTTTGCACAATCAGAAGATTCAATGTTTCGGTTACAATTAACAATTATAAATGACTGAAAATTTTTTTTTCGTTTTCAATAATCATCTTTTCAGTCTCTTGTAATTTGGCTGCGGATTTTTATGGAAAATTTAAAGATATTATGCAAAAATACATAAAACGCACATGATACACGAAAATATATAAAATATCGAGAATTCTAAGCTTTGCCTAGATTCTATCTTTTAAATTATTTTTAAAAAAATATGAATATGCATAAAAATCGGTATACTACTTACAATAGTTATTGATCAAGAAAATTTATTTCGAGTGTTCGTAGCAATTATCGACGAGGAGAATTTTATTTTGGTCGTTCGTAAAGTGTAAATTATTGTTTTTCATTCGATGTACAAAAACATTTTATATTTTAATGATTTCTTATGTAAATCTCGCAGAAATTAACAGAGAAGAAAAATTGAAATAAATTTCTCTCGCTTACTTAACTCTTGTGAGTAATTGGAATAATTGTCCCTCGTCGATAACTATTATGAGTGATCGAAATAAATTTCTTTTGTTAATAATAAATCAATTATTGATAATGAAAAATTTTAGAGGTAATTTAGAAAGGATCCATTATTTGTAGAATAAATTATTTGTTATTTTTAGTCAAAAAAATGACATTCTCGTTTCAGTTATAATAATTATGGTCCTTAAATTTAACACGTTCGTCCAAAAATAAAGTTTTTGAATTTTTTTTTCATAGATAATTATTAAGTAACAAGTTGCAATTTTTTAAAGATATTTTATGCAGTGAGTGTTATTTAAAATTCTATACTAAAATTATCGATATTTGAACTATTACTACGTGGAAAAAAAAATTAAAGCACGAAATCTTTATTTTTATAATGCACCGTTCATTTTTTTCTAAGATGTTTCTTTCCTGAGAATGCTAAAAATTATTATAATATATAAAAATCTTTTTCGTCACTGAATTTGCTATGAAATTTAAGATTGATGCCTCTTCTTTACAACGACTTCCTAAAATTTCATCTTTGAAAATATTTTGTATGAGATACATACTACTACAAATATTACTAAATTACACGTTCGGAAAGTTTCCTCGTTTTAAAATAATTTAAATACCAATAACTTTCATTTCTCGAGTATACAGTTTTAAATAATATTCACTGTAAATGTGATTTTCGACATTTTGTTTTAATTTTTTCAACTCGAAATGTTACCAAATGAATATATCTTGTTTCTATATTGAGACTGAACGCCGTAGGTTCACACCGATTGTCCCACTGTTATCTGATTCAATATTTGAATATTGAAACATGACTTCGACAACACACGTCTTATGACAAAACACTGTCACCCTCTGTATCCGACGACAGCTCGAGTATTATCTTGTTAAATACTTGCTGCAGCCGTCTTGCGCGTGTATGTACCACCCGTTTATTATACCGAGTTTGAAGGACCCACCTAAATTACATGTGTTTGGGAAACGTGCAACTATATTTACACAGTTGATTACAAGCCACCGCAGAAACCCGTTGCTTCTGGTTTACAAGCAGTCAATTACAAAATAATTGCATCGCGCAATTGTTTCGATGTATCCGTGCCAACTTGAATATCTTCGACCGCGTCATAAACCACGTTGATGACGTGTCCTTCCTCTCCTCTCTCTCTCCCTTCCAACAATTTTTTATTTCAAGATTAATGAGTCATAATTTCGAATTGGGAACTCATAGTGGAAATTATTTGGGTTTTGATTTGAAAGAAAAAGGCAAATTGCAGTTCAGTGAAATATGAATTTTCAATTTTAATTCTTTAAGCGGATAAATACGAATTATATATGATGCTTTCAATGTTTTACTTGACACGATGTAACATATAAATAACTGATGTTTATTGAAGATTGAGAAGAAAATCGTTTGGCAAAGAATTCATGATTTTGCGGAGTCGCTAAAAAACATTTTGGATTTTTCTCGAATATTTTTTAACTCTCGAATAAATTTTTATTGCGTGGTTTTAGCAAAGTGCAAGATAAATGTCGCACACGTAACAATAATGATTTTCTAAATATGAAATATGAAATATTACTGTCCAAAGTACAGTGTTTTCTGTAATATAACATGAAATAATTTTTTATCACTGAAAGTGATTTTAGAGGGGGTAACTTAGAAAATCGGGCCTCTTCAGGTGCAACGCTAATGCAACGAAAATTAGCGATTGATTGATTGATTTTGGTCACGTGATTCGTGAGGGGGCGTGGGCTAGACCTCGAATAGGAGTAGCGTTGTCTGGTAATGAGCGATCGCGCCTGTAATTTGTTTTGTATCGATTCAAATGTTCGCATATAAATAAAATTTTATGGCAAAAAAGTCGTTTTCATTTCCTAGTCAGAACAGTTGCTTCTGGATCTTTCAGTGAGACGAATTGTTCCATTCATACCACATATACATACTGGGGTACAAGTCGTGCAGTTTTTTTATTATGATTCTATTTCTTTTTCAGTTCCAGTTCCAAAAATATGATTTTCCAGAAAAATCTGCAGTCCACTAATAATTATTTTATAGAAATTAACAGAATTTACAGATTTATTTAAAGATGTTTTTTAAAGAATTATTTCTACATATATAATAATTAATAATAATTAATAAATAATAATTTTATTTAATATTTTATCTAATAATTAATATTTTAATCAGGAAATGTTGAATGATTTTACATGCTTGTAAAATTTGTCATTTCATATGCGACAATCTTATGCAACAATTATATTTATTATTATTATCGCGAATTTGTTTTTGTTAGTAAGGATAGATCTGGTTTCTTTCAGACGGAGGTTAACACGCTGTATATTATCAAGTGGATATTGCGAATAAGCGATATAACCCAATGGTATAATATCTGGTCAATACGGTGAATGGGATAAATTTTCCAAATCGAACGTGCGCAATTTGTTTTGTACGTTTCGCGTTGTACTACGTTATCTAGCGTTATCACGATGAAAAATCACTTTATTCCGGTTCAGGAGTCTCGTGTGTTTCATCGCCGTTGTTCCTCTTAATTCTGCCATCTGTGTGTACCGTATACACCTGGTAATTAGTGGTTTTATTCTCCAGCCACTCGAATTACAGTGAATAGCATAATTGAAGCAATAACGATGAATAATTGTTGATGATTCAAACTTATGAACTTCGTAAAAAAAAAATCATATAAAAATCATTAAAAAAGTCATATATAAAAGTCATTAAAAAAAAATTATATAAAAATCTACTCTCACTTTAAGGCTGAAGACCTCTCAGTCTTCAGTTCTTTTTTTCCAAAGATCTTACATCATGTAATGGGTACATATTCTTCTCTCGAAAATTGTAAAAATCTTTTTTTCGTGATTAGGTTAAACATCATTTTGAATTCAAACACTTATTAAAACTTTTTATGAGTATATTACGTGTGTTATATAAAATTTTTTAATACTGTATAATTAAGTTTGAACGGACATATTATTAACAAAATAGCATTTAAGAATTACAAGTGAAATAGTATTTAAACAGCCACAATTTATTACACGAATAACCTTCAATGTGACTATATTTGATACTTATTAACATATAATGTGTAACAATCAAGATTGTATATTAATTTTTTGTTAAATATACGTTCTTGACTTCTTATGATTCAGTATATCAAAATATTTTATATAATACGCAAAAGTTCGGTTATGATATGTAATACTTTTACTTTTGCAAACTGCGGTATTTTAATCGAGAATGTCTAAATTTCTGGTTTTATTTTTGGTTTTATATAAAAATGTTCTTTTCGAGATCTTGCTTGCATTTTAAGATTTTTTGAAAATTTAAGATTCAAGATGCACGTATAGTGCAGCTCTATAATTTTTTTTTTCGATTTTCTTACAGAAGATAGAACAAATGAAGAAAATAAACCTCAATTACGATACACTACACAATTCAAATCATTTAACCGTTTTAGTGCCAGGGATTTTTAAAAATCCGTGTCGGATTGCGCCATGCAACGCAATAGCGCTTCGTTCATTTATTTGCGGGAATTGCCGATCGACGCGATCGCGTTGATTTTTTTTCGTCCAGAAATGCCGCACGGTGCGCTCGCGCTTCATTCCATCAGTCATATCAGAGGCATTATATTAATATTATAAATATTCGTGTTTTACGTTTTGTTTACGTGATAACATTATATAACATTATATCTTATATACTCGCGACGAGTTACAATTGGAACCGAGCGCGTTGCGAAATTAACGATTGTGACCAAAAATCGCGGCTCATTTCACCACAGTACGCCAACAGCGCGATCGCGTTGCGTGGCGCTAAAACAGTTAATCTAAAGATATTCGCGTCTTAAATATCTAAAACGGACATCGACATCCATCGACATAAAAGAGAGAATTATACCAAGCTGGATTACACGACGCGTACATTTTTCGAAGAAGTCGTACATTTTGGTGAGTATGTTAACCCTTTGCACTCAAAGCGCAAGTTACTCTAACTTGTAATCAAAATCTCTCTAACAAAGCAAAGTCAAAGTTACTCTAACTTTTAATCGAGAAAGAGTTCGATTCCAAAATGTTAACTTCGATCGATTTTAATATTTGTTTCCCAGCAAGAAATTCTCTGCTCTTTCTGTGACCTGATATGACCCATTGACATTGGAAGGAGTTGACCTCGAACCGATGCTGCTTGAACTCGATGGCTTACCGGCTCGAGCACACAGAATCGTCGACCAGTCGCAAGCATCCAAATCTTCAGGTCAAATAGAGAAAAAGCTTAACCGCGGCTATAAGAGCAACGCAAAAGACCCCGATATAAAGCTCGAATTTTCATTCTGTTTAGATTAAATTTCGGATCGTGATAGAAAGCAAACAAACAAATAACGCGGTTGCTGGAATCAGGTCTTTTAAATACGTTCGGTGGGAGGAACCGTGTGGCTTAGGACCGCGAGAGAGTCCCTCCTCCAGGAAATAAAACGGAAACCGATGGCCCATTTGATGTTTCCCTTTCTAACCGCGGCAATATCGTTCTAACACTCGAGGAAAAGGATTCCCATTACGATTCTATTACCTCGCGCAAAAATTCGCGAGCCAGCTTTTCTAGTTACGCTCTTTCTCCTTTCACGAGAACATTCAACTCCCATCGGAGGAGAAATCTCCCCGAAGAAAGCGGAACTATCGACGGGGTAGTAGCCGGTAAAAGCAAACAACCATTGCTTGGGATCGTTGGCCAACTCCTTTATGGCTTGATATATTGGAAAGCGCTTCCTTTCAGCATTACGCGGCTAATCTCAATTATTTAACGACGCCCGGCATCGTTATTGATTGTTGTTCGCAGGGAAGTTGTTGACGACCTCGTGGAAATAAAGTAGAGATTTTTTTAATTGTTACATTTCGAAAGAGTTGACCTGCATCTCTCGCAGATTAAAAAAGTCGATCGAAAAATAGAACGATATCTGTCGCGCCACGTCCTCGTAATGAAAACAGTCTGACATTCTTTGTTATATTCTCGCAATTGGCTGTGCAATTCGACGAGTTTGTATTTTTAAATTTTGTTCAGAAGAAAAAGACTGGAGGAGTGCAATGCAATTAGAGTCACGAAATATTGAAAAATGAAACTTTTGCTGATTTTAATATCTTTTGGTATTTAAATATTATCTTTTAAATATTATTTTTTATCCACCAAAGATCAACGTTATATTTCATTTATTTACACACACACACACACACACACACACACACACACACATACATGTATTTATAATAAGAAATTTTACTTTTTAATATTATGGGTATAAAAGAAACATTCTTAACCTCTTGTTTTACAGCGGGTAATGGTATGAATTATAGTTTCCATTTAAAACAAAAAAACATAATCCTATGCAATTTGAACTCGAATTTTAAATTTAAATTCTATAAATTGAAGATTAGAAAATACAAATTACATACAACGTTTCAATACTTTGTATCTAATGTAATATCTTAATTGCAATAATTAATGTTTCCTGCCTGGTAAAAAAATTTGAAAACAAAATCGTAAGGCAAGATATTAATTTAAGTTTTTCTTACAATTTGTATTTTTTCTATTTATGTTCTATAATTTCAGGAAATTAAAGTATTTATAACGTTATGATGAATTGTGGTGTGGTTCTTAATGGATTAATTTGTAAATACATGACAAAATAGAAAAATGATAATCTTAATTACGAAAATTCCATTACAAAACTACTTTTCATAAAAATTTTAATATTTTCATGGAATATATTGTAATATTTTAATACTTGGATTTCTTCACTCCATGGATTCACTCCTTGAATTGGATCCCAATTTGTGTACTAAAAAATTTTGGAAATCAATGGTTCACGTTGTACTTTTGTACAGACATATTGATAAAACAAACAAAATTGACAAAACTGACAAACTGACAAAATTATTTCACAATGATTGCATCAATATTTATTGTTATTTTCATTTATAAAATATTTTCAATCAGTCATAGAAATCGACATTGAAACTTCTTGAATTTCAAATATTTGAAACTGAAAAAGAAAGATATTACGACTCGTACTTAATATGCTAGATAGAAATAAGATCAATTTAAAAATTGTAACAATATTTCTTTCTACCTTTTGTTTCAAAAAGAGTATATAAACAAATCGAAAACACATTTTGCGAAAATTCATAGTTTTAATATTAATAATAATAATTTAATATTAATCATAGTAAAAACACATTCGTATATCTTTAATATATCGTTGAATGTACAGTATAGTAGATTTAAATTTATACACGTAGATTATTCTATATCTATAGTTATGTATTCTATATCTATATACATATTCTTTTTTGACTTATTTATACTTTCTGGTAAACAAATATAAAAACACATCGTCGTTCCTCCAGAATCAAACTGTTAGAAATCCCTGTTTTTTTTTTAATATTCAAAATTTACAAAATGTCTACAGAATTCTACGACTGACTTTTATATACATATATGTATAGTAAATACGCAAAGATTTCCCATGCGTATAAAGTATATAGATCCGTAAATACATATATCCATTCTGTTTCGTGTTCACAGTACGACTACTCCTTTCTTGATGCCACTATCTGTAAATATAGTCACGTTCGTTGACGCAGCGTTACTGGGACGAAATCGCAACGATGTGACATCGTTGCTTGGCACAAAATCACAATGACAAAACTCGATCATCTGCAACATGCTTCGACAATTTTCCCTGAAATGAAATGATCGGACATTGATCGTTATTTAAAACAGATATTTATTTTTTTAACACTTTGAGTGCCACGTGTGCCAATTCTGGGAGACGCACAGCTGGCCATTTCAGGGAGACGAACTTATTTACTTAAATAGAAACGATTTTCGCACTTGTTTCTAATCATATTGAATTTAAATAATGAAGTCTTAATTTTAGGTAAATGAATATGTATGTTTCATTTACTGTACGAAATATATTTGTAAATAGGAATCTTTACCAATATATTTATATATTTATCTATTTCTATATATATATTATTCTATTTATATAGAAATAGATATTTATTTATATAAATTAACAAATGAGGACTTTATTACTTAAATTTAATACATTTACAAGCATGTACAAACGAGCAGAATGATTGTCCTCATTTGAGCAAATGAGATTGTCTTCTTGAAATGGTAAGTCGTGTGTCTCTCAGAATTGGGAGATGTGACATTCAAAGTGTTAATCCTTATAGGATCATATATAACTACAGTAATTTGTATTATATTACTAAAATTTAAGATACTTAATTTTATTTTGATAAAACTTACGTTCGGGAGAGGCAATTTCGATGACCTTGATCTTCATATATATCAATGATAGTCTCCTGGATAATCTTCAGATTTCAGACATGACTCGTTTTTTAGTAAAAAAATTTTACAGAATGTAGCAGTTATCTTACTATAATTGATGTATCTCGTAATGTTTGGCTATTATTTCGTGAAATGTTTGTGAAACCTCGAGACGTGGCGAGGAAGAGGGTCCGCCCTCATTGCTCACTCCCCATCTCAAATTAAACTAACCTAAACCTAACTTATCCTGTAATTAAATTCAGAATAGTTTGAATTATCCCAGGGATATATTAGATTAGGTATGGTTCTATTATTCAGAATCCCTTCCTCGACACATTTTCAGGTTTCATAAAAAAATTTCGTTCAATAATAAAAGCAAATATTGCGACAAATATTGATCAAATACTGCAAAATCAATATCCTTTCGCAGTTTATTTTTAATAATTAGTAACTTTTTAATAAATATATCAATAATGAGCGACCGTTAAAAGAAACTTCTTGTCCTTGACAACATCATCACAGCTACTTCCTCTAAATAAAAGTTTCATCTTTATTTTGTATTTTATATCTTCTCTCAAAGAGATTATTAATAAACTTGAATCAAATTAAAAGTTTCAAAATTAAACGATTTGTATTGCTCTCAGTATTCATTGATATCAGCTAAAGATTAGTATATAAACATATTTGCATGAAATGTTTGATGATTTAACTGATTTTACGCAAAATCATATTTTTGGAAATGCAGTTAAAAGATTAGAACTTGCGAAAGAAATTGTTTTACATAATAAATATTATTCGATATTTTGTGCTTTTATTGATATTATGTAATCTCTTGAGCAATTTTGTACTTTCAAATTTTCATGTAAATGTCTATGAAAGTCTGTTGATTACTAATTTATTACATTAATTTCGTAATTAAATTAAAGGGCAAGGAGAAGAAACAGGGAATGTCACAAATTGCTTTATCAAGAAAATTGAATTTCAATATTAGGAAGAAATTAGTACAACAAACGCTGTCTCACGAAGATATTTCAAACATTATATAGTAGACTATATTTCATAGTTCCGCAGTCCTAGTCCCGTTATCACAAACAAAATATGCTACAAAACGGAAAATCACGTAAAATAGACATTTCTCGTTTCTTCCGCGTACTTTTTAATTAGTTTCCAAGCGCAATGCGGATGTTCGCAAGAAAATTGTTAGTAAAGATAATATTCAGCTTTATACCTCCTTTATTAACCTGTTTTATACCTTTCACTGTCTTCATTATCGTCCAGTAATTTCACTTATCGCAATATGAAGTCGTTAAGGACCAAGAAATAGTTTTTCACAGCATTGTAAATATTTCAGTTTCTTTAAATTCCATGAAATTATAGAAATTCTAAATAAAAGAAATAATTACAATAAAATAGTTTTTGTAAATAAATATTCAGCTAATTTTTCCATAGCTACAGTGTTAAAAAAAACAATTTGGCACTGTAATTTATCTAAAAGAAACGTGAATATATTAATATCCGTATTAATCTCTTGCACTAGTAACTGGTTCATGGACCATAACGAGTGATCCGTATACAATAATTCGTCTTCTTTTTGAATTCATCGGTATATCACTAAGAAGTAATAAATTTATCATTTGTTTTATTATTTCTTATATTTCAATATACTTAAAACTGAGAAAATATTGCAATTTTGGGCCAAATATTCTCGACATGCGTGGTACGTCATTTCAGTGCAAGGGGTTAAGAAATACGTGAATTAAAAAACGATGGAAAACAATAATTTCTTATATATTCCGTTATCATTAATTTCGTGTCTCGTATTCCAACTTTAAAATATTAAATTTAAAAATCTCATTTTCTGATGACCAAATTCATAATTTAATCTAATTAATAATAATAATCCTAAAATACCTCCACGTACTATAAATATTAAAAACATAAAAAATAATCATAATCTATATCTATATATAATTATAAATAAAATAAAAATTATATGTAAAAATTCCATTATAATTAAAAATCTTAAATAATAAAAACTTTTTACAAATATAATTATAACAATAATAGAAAAAATAAAAATAATAATAATCAATTCTTTAACGACTTCTTTTTGTATTATTATAATTATGAATAATGTGTGATGGTACACATAAGACACGTATAATCGTATAATTATTATATGAAATACGTCGTACATCATAGTTTAGTACGAGAAGAATCTATTATTATTCTATTACTATTCAATATTTTCGTTCGAACAACAAAATGTCAGAATATTCGAATAATGTATATTCAAATATTGTATTTTACTATATCATATGATAAGTTGATTGAAAATGCATCGATGCATCAATCGTGTAAACATGACGAATGATTTCTACCGTGTACGTTCTTTGAAATCAAACAGTTTGAATAAAAAAAAAAGAAGAAAATAGAAAACAAAGGATTTGCTACTCGAAGTGAGCGAAAGAGGGCTGACACCTTAAACAATTCGAAAAGTAAACAGGTTGGCCGTTCGGCTGTCATTACAGCGAATGGTTGTATTCTGGCGGGATTACGACACGGCATGTTAACGAGGAAGCAGAACGTTAAATCCGTAATTCCGCGGAAGATTCTGTACACAGCGGCGCACGTCACAACGTTAGCCCATATATCAAGCCCCTCCCAACACATGCGATTTACGTTTATTTGCTTTCACTTTATATAGAGCACAGCCAGACGTTCCTGCCGGGCTTGACTGTCGCTCAACACTCGCGCAATGTGTTACGGTTCATAATGCCTATTCTCTGCTGATCTGATAAATCTGATCCCGTGTAATAACTCGTGCATTAAAGGATCACAAGAGACACCAGATCACCTGCGTTAAGGGCACGCATTAATTTATGACACGAGAGCGCGTGCTTTCGTGTTGGATTTCGTTCTTTTTCAGAGTGGACTTGTCGTTCGTCAACTTTTTAGATAATGTATAATAATCGGGATTGGATTGTCGCTAAATTTTGTTGATTTCTTCTTTTTTTTTTTTTTTTTTTTTTACTAAAAATAGAGATACACGCGCGTGTTGCGGAGCAAAAGAACCGCTGCATCTTTTCGAAATGAATATTATCTAAATATATCATAAATGTGTTAATAGGAAATATTTATTATTCAATAAATATTATAGTTTTTATTCAAATTTAATTTTGGCGTGATTGGAAATTATCCAGATATAAGCAAATGTAATCAGAAATGAATTTGGTTTCAATTCAGTACTTTTATTAGTATTAAATATTATTGTCTGGAAAACTGCGTATTTTTGAGTAAATTGGAATAATTTTTCTGACTTAATTTTTTAATAGACAGCGAGCTCTAGTTGAAATTTGTAATACACTGGTCAGAGCGATGACCTTGACAATGTATTAAAAAATCGTTGAAATCCAAAATAATTCTCATTTTATAAATAATTACACTGTGAATTTTGCAGAAATATCTTGCAAGCAACAGAACGTGATGAATTTATTCACTATAGTTATGATTTCGTGGTAATGAGAAAGTCTGGAAATGCTCCTTCTATTTATTGGATTTAATACTATTCTTTTCTTTTTAAAATTTTTGTCAAATTATTTTTAGGAAGAAAGACGGAAACCTTTTAAATGAAATCTCTGCGGGACAAAGTCAGAGTTCTAGAAGTTAACAGACTAGTGGTTCATATTATTGATCATTTAAGAACGTACACGAGGAATTAACTTGTTCTCAATTTTATGTAAAATATTCTTTCTCTCGAGCTAACTTGATCCTAAAAATTAAATTTATACGAAATTAATTACATTCACGTGATCAATTGTTTCCTCTTTCTTTCTCTAATTATAATGGAACTTTAACTCGTTGTAAAATAACCTTTAATAAAAACTTTTCTGCATTATTATTGGACACGCTATTCAATAATTTGAAAAATGGGTTAGATCTTCTCCATTGTAAATCGGTCTTCGAGTGGTTAACATTCCGTGAATAAGCATATTATGTCGTTGTTCAAAGCTAAGTCATTTATGTCCACGTCTAATTTTTTTACTGTCCCATGCTTTTAAAAAAATATAAAAAAATTTTTAATTTAACACTGGAACTATCAGCGACAAAGTATAAAATTTGTAGCAAAGAAATCGAAGTGCAAGGAACAGAAAAAAATTTACAATTCAGTAAAAACCACAAGTTTTACGTATTTTATCAAGGATCATTCAAGTCTCTGATAATATTGATCATTGTCAATATATAAAATTATGAATATTGAAAAATTATGAATTGGTCATCGAAGTTGACCACTTTGCTAATTACAGAGTTAATAAGATCTTTGAAAAGTTTCTTCAGAGGAAATAAAAGTCTTCTTTCAAAAAATTCACGAATAAAATTTCGCTTACAATTGTGAACGATTCGAAATATCTGCGAAAAGTTAAATAAAATAGTGCTCTAAAAAATCGATATTTTCCAAATCAGTGGATGGTCCTTCGATTGATCAGGCAGCTATAATCTGGCACACATGGATGCTAAATACATAATCTGTCTCTGACAATTCTCCTGACGCGTTTTCTCGCTTATCGACACTTTTACTTTAAATAATCGTTATCGTATAAAAACTAACAATAAATTCTACTTGAACACGGTCGAACAAACAGCTTTTCATTTACGATTGATTGCTTTATATTCCATTCAATCGATTTTCATACGCTTGCACACTCGTGCTTTCCCGATACACTTTCTTCGCTAAACGATAATGGTCTTTGTGTTATTTTCGTACTATTGCTGTATCGTTTTTAATTGCATGCTTGTAGAGTCAGTCACAAAACTCTGTATACTTGGGTATATATTTGTGAATTTAAAATGTTTGAAAATAAACAAGGATTTTAAACATTTTGTATTACTATTAATTTATTTATCAGTTAAAGCGATATAGATTCTGGAAAAATGACATCTCTTACTTTAATGTTGAAAAACATAAATAGATCGGAATAAAAAATTACGAAATTTATTCTAAATAAATAATGTAATTATTATATATACCGGTACATTAAAATATTATTTACAAAATTTATTATTGTTATTATTGTATTTAATTGCTATTACAATATTATTACTACAACTGTAATTAGCTTTATTTCGAATAGTTTCAGTTTTATTCGTTAAATATATGCAGTAAGTTTTATTCGTAATTCGTATGCAGGATGTATCGTCTGATTCTAATATTTTCATTTTGATATGATTTCATATTTTGATATGATTAGATTTTTCATGAATATGTAAAGATTATACGAAGGTTTGTTTCTTCAAATATAAAAATTATATATTTTTTAATGTACTAATCGATACAACTCGACATTCTCTATAAAAAGAAACATTTATTAATCAATGTTTCATTTAATATAGCGAATCAAACTTTTATGTCTTCATTTTTCGTACGATGTATTATACTACATTGAAGTATCTCTTAAGCGAATAATTATTCGACATAGGTTGATTCTCTCTTCTAGAAAATATCAAGTTGCATTGTATGTCAAAATTTATAAAAGTAAATACAGTTGTATTTAAAAAATCAATGTTAACTTTCATATTTACGAAGAAATTAATAAAAAAATTAGAACGTGTCTCCCTCGAAATCATTCAATTTTCATCTGAAAAGTTTTTCGCTACGAGTAATAATAACGATGTAAATCAAGTGAAACACTCTAATATATAGATTCTCATGAAATCATACATCACGTAAGATATATCGTCAATATTTGAGAGTAGATTTAATTTGAAAAAATTAATTCAAGTCTGTAAAACGCGTAAAACCTTTCCTTTCTGTTTCGAGTGTTTGAAATCTGACAGATATAAAACTTCTGTCATCAACTGCAAATACTTTGTCAAAGAGTATGGCAGGAATACTGGTTCAATCATTGGAATATTGTTTTGTTAGTTGCGAGAACGTACGTTCGTGTGCATTGTATAACTGGCCTTCTGTAACACGAAAGTTACGCGTTTCTGTGTACACACGTGCGGTGGTCTCGCGTATATTTTTTCTGGTGGTCTGACAAAAAATTGAACGGACTGCTGCAATGAGGCAGCTCCACTTTTAGATAATTTTAATAAACTAACGAAAAAGCAGTTAAAAATCTGCCCAAACTAGAAACTTTCTAAAAACTAATATTCGTGTTAGCAAAATGTGTAATAAATAACTAAAATGTGTAAAATTGAAACTTTTTTCTTCTTGCTGTGAATTCTTCAATTCTGATCATTGAATTAGAACTATTCATTTTGTTGCAAATTTTTAGTAAAATTGAAAAGTTTGAATTAATTTATAATTAATTTTCAGACTCTTCAGTTTTATTAAAATCATGTAAAACGTTAAAAAATCGTGAGTTGCCCTAATCCGTTTACTCCAGGGACTATTTTTCGATACACGAAATGATATTTTAAAACATATTTTGTACGTATTGTCTTGTATTATATAATATTATGTTGTATCACGCTATATTGTATTATATTATTTTTTATGTATATATATTGTCTATAAAAAATATCATCAGTTGAAACATACGATAAAGTGGTTAAGTTGTTTTCTAAAAATCATAAGCTCAAAAATAGGTGAAATACATACACTTTGTCAGCCACACTAGCATATAGATTTGCACCTACACGAATGCCTTAATATTAGAATCTCGAAATTATTTCCTTCTTTGTCTCAGTTCAACTTTACACGAATAATTTTTCTGTTTTCGTTTTTATTGAATTTTATATCGAAACATCTATTCATCTTGTTTATCTGTTATTGAAATCGAACATCTGTATTATTAGCGACTCGCTCAGTATATTTGACTTCATTAACCCTGCAGATTGACCGACTGTAAGTTGACCGACCTATCGTCGTACAGTTTAATATCATTCTCGGCCAAACTGCTAATGAAATTGCATTGGCGTAAAGGGTTTCGCAATGCATAATTAAAAGTAGCCCGTGCCATTGACTTGCAATCGCTTTCCAAGCGATATTTCCCGATTGCCCACAACACAATATCAAGTTCGATAACCTCGATCATTTTGTAACTTTTTATTTTTACCTTTCACGATCTTGGATCTATTGTAATTACGTGTTGTTCATAGCGATTTAGACAACTGTGTAACAAGCCATATGTTTTTTTTAAATTGAAGTTGGAAAAAAAATGTTAAACGGAAGATTCAAACTAGACTACATACTGATCATATATTTATTTATATATTTATTTAAATGCAAATGGCTAAAAAATGACCAACCAAAAATTAAAATTGGCTTTGTGAAAGACAAGAACAAAGATGTAACATGTAACTCTCGACTAACTTTGTTTCCTTTATTCTTCATACAGCAAGTTGTACAAAATTTAAATATCTATTAAAATACTTTTATTAAATATTTTAAATATTAAAATACCTCTTTTTACATAGAATGACGAGACCATTTGATGTGTGCAGAAAAAAGAAAGGTTTCCACTTGTAAAACTAGTGTAATTATAAAAGCGTGCATTACGGTATTTACTTCTAAATAAAATAAAATCGCGAATAATCTTGAATTATTCATCTTTTCTCTTTAATATATTTTTTTTATGTTTAACCAACAGAAAATGCAATTAAAGTGCAATTCTTTTCTTCTGATTTAAAATTTATACACAAACAAATTCACTTAATCAACTTTTGGACTTTTCTTCTGCTTCTCTTATTTCTTTTAAGAATAACGTGCTTGGGGTACTAAACTAAAAGTTGAAACAAGAATGATTTAGTGCTAATTAGCTACTTATCAAATTTACTCAGTTTATTGCTTCTGTAACTATTGATCTGTATTTTTTATTTAGTGATATACAATTACACGATCAGCTTCACATGTATTTAATAAAACAGTCAACAAAAATTATACATCAAATTTTAATTTCAAATCCATGACATATTCAGTCAAAAAAAATTTTTTGAATATTTTTACATACAGTGACAATTTGTTTCAAGAAAAAGAGTATTTTCCTAACTTTTATTCACTACATAACGTAAAAATTGAATGTAAAAATAAATATTTTTACTTTAAAGTAAACTCTGTGATTGAGTGTTACACAATTTTTTTCACCAAGTTACAACAGTTCTAACATCGACAATTACCGAGTACACAAGTGACACTCACTCGTACATTACACAAAGTACATCTAATTTTTTATCATGAAAATTTTTATTCACGTGCTCGACCTAATCACATTTAGAAATTAAATATTTAGGGATTGTAAACAAAAAAAAAAAGTTCTGTCAGAACGTCGACACGAATATTACAGTTCGATGCTACTCTGTAATTGCCGGTATAATATCAAACAGCCTGGATGTTTCCACTGGGAAACGAAAACTACACGAGAGGAGGGAAGATCTGCAGTTCCGAGCGATAAGCAGAAGCTCGGCTCATCAGAAGCCGGGCAAAAGTTCTCGCGCTTTAAACGTTCCGCGGACTTTTCATAAAATCCTTCACGGAAGCAAGTTTCGTTCAAATTTTCATCAACACGGGGTGGGAGAGAGAAACTATCGCGAAACTTCGAGGAAGTTGGAGAGAGTGTGCAAGCGCTGCCGTGTCTGGCCCGCGAGCAACGGCGGCGGCCTCTGCACGCAACGTAACGTCCGTGTCCGGAGACAGCAGCTATCGCGTTTCCTCTTCACAACACTCGCCCCCGTGCATTTGTCTTCATTTCTTGCGCCACTCTAACCGGTACACGTAGTTATGATTTAAGGCCATAGTTCCGCGAACCGCGAGAGCCAGGCTGTGAGAGGAAGAAGTGAAAGAAAACGACGACGACGAGGACCTAGGACACCGGAGTACGCGATTTTGCTCTCTCGTGCAACGTGACGTCGTTTTGAGAAAGCAAGCGCTGATAATTTGGCTATCGCGTGACAGAGGGACTCGCGCGCGGGAAATCTTGGTCGCTTTCGAATTTCGTCGAGGTCCGATTACGTGCGTCGATAACATTATATGTACGTGCAAAGGTTCCTCTTCTCGTAGTCGTATACTCCCGGTTATCCGAAACGTTTCTGCCATCGTTCGGCAAGAAGTTATCGATCATGCGACGAAATTCGTCGAGATACTTCGCGTACATCTCCTTTTAGGAATTATTAAATTTTTTTTTATTAAACAAATGGTGCTCTTATCGATATGTATGAGTAACATAAATTAAACTTTTTGCAATACATTTTATGTTATTAAAAAAGAACGTGGATATATGGTAATATTTAGCAGATAGCATGTTTCGTGGAAAACAATGGATAGAAACAAAAGGAACGATAATTCTTTAACCTCTAATTTTGATCTTCTTTAACCTCTTCCGCTGGAATGACGTGCCACGCACGTCGAGAATTTTTTGTCCCAAAATTGCAATATTTTCTCAGTTTTAAGTATTATATATTTAAGTATAACCCAGGCAAAACAAATAATAAATTTATTACTTCTCAATAATTTCTATCTCCAGTGATATCATACTAACGAGTTCAAAAAGAAAGCGACAAATTATTGTATTTTTTCTGTATTTGGTCACTCGTTATGGTCCGCAATCAGTTGCCAGCGCAAGTGGTTAAAATATTTAATGACGACAACCATTCTTTGAGACAAAGATTTATAATGATATTTAAAAAGAGTTTCTTAATGATTTTTAGGCTTAGTTTTTCCCATTCCTCTACAATACATTTTTTTAATTCATCAATATTTGCGAATTCTGGTACACGATCGTCGCCAAATTTCCCCAATAATTTTCTATAATATTCAAGTCCGGAGACTTGACTTGCTTGGCCGTTCTAAAACACTTTTATTTTGCAAAGTATTGTTTTACTTATTTCTGGCAATTCGTTAATTTGTCCGTCAAACATTTCAATATGCACTATTTCATTTTTCTGTAATAAATTTTATTTCCATCTTACCTTAGTAACCAATATCATACCTTAGTAACCAATATCATACCACCTTCCATGGGTCAACGACTCACAAGTTGTTGCTCTTTTCGTAAATCACGGATAATAGTAGCGGAGGCCATCAAGTCTGTCTAAATTGAACCTTTTTCCATCGGTAAATATGACTCTTCGGCATTTCTTATACATAATTCACGATGCATAATACAGGAAAATATAGAGTATGCCATCCTTTTGTTCCAGGGTGTATTCTCGCATATTTTTAAATTTTTACGGACGTAGCTAGGGAGATGAAAGGACGCAAGTGGAAATTTGTTTTATCCACTGCGCGTTGCAATAAATTTGTTTCATTCACTGTACGTTGCAGTTTTTGGTTGTTCGTAATTGTCGGAAAATTCATAACGTCATTGCGTTATTGAAAGAAACGCAATTGCGCTATTATCGTCGTCATACTGTCGTGGAAGTGAAAATTCAACGGATTTACTAGTAGAGTGTCTCTCTCATAAACGAACAAGCACGAAGCAAAAATGAGAGAGGGGAAAGTAGTACTCTTTTTTTGTAAACAACGTAACGGCGTATCTTTTGTGTTTGCGCTACCATTTGAGAAATGAGGATAACGTTTAACTTTTTAAGTGAAAAGCTGTATATTCTTTTCTTTCTTTTTTTTTATGTCGCGTCAAAGCATATATTAAAATGAATTCAACGATGCGCAATAAAAACGACCTTCGTCTTTTTTTTACCGAGGGTGGTTGAATTAAATCTTTTTTTCTTTTTGCAATTGTTTGATCCAAATTTGCCAAATCCTAAATTGTTTCTTTCGCACTGGCGAAATGCTGTTGAATGCTATTGAATTATTAACCATTTGTTTAATAAAGAAAAGAGAAACATGAACTTTTAGAGTAAGATAATAACTCAGTTAGACTCAAATAGATTATATATAATCACAGTTTTATAAATTCAGTATTGCGTTATTTTACCAAGGATTGTGGATTGTGATTATTTGTAATTTACTTGTTACAATAATAACAATAATAATAATGATAATTATTATGTATAATTATAAATATATATCACTACATTATTATTATTACGATTATTATTATATTATTACATTACTACATCATATTATGAGTAGATAAAAAAAAAAGTGTAATGTTGAAATTAAAAGATTAATCATATATTATTCAACATTTAAAGAAAATGCGTCTAATTTAGCCGCAGAATATAATATGGAATATTTATAATTAACGACATTAGAACTAAACAGTCAATATTATCAAAATTGCAAGAAAATTTAGATTTCCTATAAAAGTTTGAAAATAATAAATAATGGAACAGATTCATTAGATCACTAGATCCATGTACAAATAGATTTTGCAAAAACGGAATATATCGAATTTTGCAAAGAACTAATATGTTATTAATTTAAAAAATTAAATATAAAGTTAGGTTATGGTAATAGAAGTTTTAAAACATATATATATTTATTAGATTTTTTCATGTAATAAAACATGTTCTTTTATGTAATAATATTTATACTTTTATGTAACAAACATCCATAGTTGAAAACTAATTTCTAGTCGATTTATATTAATTAGATTGATATTATCAAGAATGCAATTAAAAATTTGAAACTTTGGTAAAATATTGTTTTATGTATTAAATATTACAGGAATGCTTATTATGATATAACACTATACTTTGAATATCTTATATATTCCTTCACATACATTCAGTCTGCAATTTTGTACTTTAAAATTTCTTGTAATAAAACATGTTTTTACAATGTCCAAATATCCACAGTCTTACAACACGTTCAGAAATTTGAATTCAGAAATTACCCAGAAAACTATTCATTCCTCAATTAATTTGGATAATCGATATTTCGCTATATATACTTACAGAACAATTTACAGCACAGATGACATCGTTCTTGTAAAATTTCATATTATCTAATTCGACCGAGTCTGCTATTTTTTCCATTTCAAATTAATCTCGAGAAAAATATAGAAATTATTGATGCAACGAACCGTTTACTCCGTTACAAGCTATAATTACAAATTTTTTCTATACTTGTCGAGTTATTGGGTAATAAACATTAAAAAAACGTAATAGTCCTTTGCCTTCGTCAAGCTCGATACGTTGGTAATTTAAATTTTTATTATGTTTTTGCAGAACGTGCAACGGAGGAACAAAGGGAATGAAAAATTCAAGCTAAAATGTTACGCAAAAACGGCACGGTAATTATATCTACTCATTTAATAACAACGGTCGTAAATATTGCAACATAACCGACGTACGGTTCCCGCCGTACAAATGAATTCCAAATTATTTGTACATGGCTTCAGTAGTATAAACACGCGGCATGTCAGACACCCGAGTAATTATACTTGTTGATTATTCATTCTATTTGCATTAGTTCCGCACATTAATTATAGCGAAATATTTTCCGCGCGGCGTACGATTCTTACTGAAAATGAATTATTCATATTGAAAATCATTGAAACGACCGTGAAATTAGCATTCTACGCTCTTATCGATCTTTCAACCATCGCTTAACGAACACCGGGCCTTTTCTTTCTTTGATCCGATTCTTGTTGCATTCTTCTGACTGAGGTATATATTTTTCAACATAAATAACGACACGTCGACGAAACGTCTCGGAAACCATTTTCAAAAATAATGTTTCGATACGAAAGTTTTCACGATCACGGTTCCTTTGAAGAGGAAAATACAGGTGTTCTATTTATTTTTCGTTCGTGCGTTCGTTCCAAAGTTATTCGAGCCTCAGCTTCGTTTTTTCTTCAAACAGGCATCTATTTTTCTTGATGAAATTTGCATAGTGGTTCCAATGAAAACAGATTTCTCGCGGGAACGTTTTCTTTTCTCTATCTTCTCGCAAGTTTAAAGTTTTGTTGCTTGGCATCCGTTATACAATTTCTATTATATTTTGAGGACTATTAAACGATCGTATGATAACTTTGATTTTATAATTAATCAATTTTTGAAAATTTGTCGAGTTTATTTCATGCATTGAAAGATAACAGATGAATAGCAGTAAGTGCACAACCATTCTGGTGCTAGTCAAGAAATTCAGTCTTCGTATTTCCTGATGATTATACAAGAGAGAACCACGTCATTGAAAAATGCAGGTGGAGAGTCTGTAAAAATTAGCTCTTTGAAATTTATTGAATACTCTACTATTAGAGTATTGTACAAACAAACTCATAATCAATAAAATAATTGATTTATCTGTTAGAGTTTCAAAGAGTGTAGTATATTGCAGTACATTGAATGATTATATTAAAAAGTACAAAAGTTCAAAGAAGAATGTATTATTAATTTGTCGCTCTTCATTTAGTATCAAATTTTTAAATTTTTTAATAATTTAATCAGTTTAAATATTCAAAAGAGGGTCTGTGTTCATTTGTGTAAAGTTCTTTCATTTAAGACTATACTTTCAAGCAAAATGGAGATAAAACCACAATAGCTGAAATAATAGAAGATTATTTTATCTGCAAGAATAAGCGATAAACATATATGACAGCGTCGAATTTCTCGGTTCAAAATTTCGTTTCGAGGAAAATAAATTTCGGAAATGTTCAGTTAACACATTGCAAACTTCGATGGAAATTAATTTTTACTCTTTTATATTATATAATATAACATATGAAGAACACGCTGTTACATTTTTAATTATCACAAGTTTTAAAATATATTTAATAATAGAAAACGTGTATTGTATTTTCGAACATGATGATTGTATTACCCATTCGTCTTGAACGCATCGAGAATTAATTTAATTAATGACAGAAATTGATTTATATACAGAATAATAATAATATATGCTGAAATTGATTTATATACAGAATATTATGTAATGTTGTGTTACGTTTTGAACTGTATATTATTATTTTATTTTATACACTTATTTTATTATATTATTTTATACACTTGTTCGTATTAAGCTCGTTTCGCGGAGTTTCGTACTTTTAACTTTTCCACGAGTATACAAAAATCGGCAGCCCAATCGCAAGCGTTCTATTTCTTCAAGGTGAGAAGTATGTACGACGAAATGCAAGAAAATTGGGGGCATACGTAGGCACATGTATATCATGACAACAAGAGATTTTTCTTCTTTGAGCAATTAATCGACTTTGGACAGAGAAAAATATATATATTCCAATCGCCTGGAACTCTGGGAAACGGTCCCGCCGTATTTTCTAATTTTAGAGAACTTTTCAAGTACTATTCTCCTGCTTACAATAGTAATTGACCTATCGTAAATCCAGGTTAAATGATCGATCGATCAGGGAACGTAATATGTAGGTCTCTATTAATCGAGGTTTGTTTTGTTCGAATTGTCCTTTGTTCGTGTACCCTATCATTACCCTTAATTGGCACTATACGTTACGTACACATCTCCCTCTGTATTATTCATTGAAGCATTGTAAATGCAGGAGGTTTATATTTTCTTTTCGGATTAGCTTGAAAAATTCAGCTGCTGCAGTTAAAAAATTATGATACACGTGCAGAGTTGTGTGAGATTAATTCGTGATTGAAACGAGCTGTAGCTTTAAAATGATGAGAGGTAGAAAAAGAGACAGTTTTTGTTAGAAAAAATTAAAAGGCTTTGAATGGATGTGTGATATGTGTGGTGATGGTGTGTTTGATTTATTTGGAAAGTGATAAAGTTGTCTTCATTTTTTTAAAATGAAACTATGAATTTCTTTTACATACGTATCAATCGATTCTGTACATACACAAATATTACAAAATGCTCTTTATTTGCACGAAATTGAGAGTGTAGAAGACAAGGAAAATTAATTAATCGAGTATTGTTTTCCATCTTCTTTTGACTTTTATGTGATTGGATAATGCATTTTGCATTATTCAAGATCTGTTGATACATAAATACATGTAATAATAATATATGAATATAAATGATATGTATGATATATGTAATACATATGTATATGTAATAACACAATATATGTAAATATACAATATATAAAAATATAACATAAAAATAACTAAAGTATTCAAAACGCTACCATTTTCGAATACCAATTCATACATTGGAGATCTTTTCATTTTCATTTCAAACTAATAGTTTCTTTTTATCTTCCATTATGGTATCAAATAATGTACGATTTGATATATGCGTACATTCAGAAGGTAATAGCATTTTAGTGATTTTAAAGTCACTTCTACTTTTCTGAAATAAATAGCATAAATTTATATCATTAGAAATGCATAAAAAATTGTGGAAATTGTTTTATGACGCACCCTACATATAACGCGAAAAGTAGAAACAAAATAGAGACGAAAACTAGAAAAATAATAAAATGGAAATAACAAAAACTAAAAGTATGAAACAAACTAAGCCAGTATTTATCAAAATATTTCTGTTTTGAAAAGTAAATGTACTTTGAAGTATTTGACAGTATCACAGTGAGCATCAACACTATATCACATATTACTCGAAGCTTTTTAATAGTACCTTTTAATTATTTTATTCACTTTTATTTAATTTTATCTTCTTTTCGTTTAAATTTTTACTCTCTGTATTTTATATGAATTTCTAGAAATTCTTTTACTTTCTATTTTTGATCAGTTACTTTTTAATTTTCGAAAATTCTTTTCTATCTTCCATTGTTTTCGGAACTTATAGTTTGTCCCAGTTTTTACATATATGCAGTGACACCCATTAATATTCGAACACTAAATATCGAAACTTACAATTTTGTAAAAGGAAATCGTACAATAATAAACTTGAGCTCGTTTTACAGTCTGTGAAGTCTTTGTTTTCAAAATAGGTTTGTTTTATTCTAAAATGTTTTACAGTTTTCTTTGGAGATGGCAGAGTAAAGATTTTTTTCTTCTCGAAAATATTACAAATTTATATGTCATGGAAAAATGTTTTCACAACTGAGTCTAGAATAGATTTGAAGATTGAAGGCTCTCCTTTCCTGATACGATTTTTTTCGGCAGTTTAAATAGTACTTAATATTCAAAGTTCAATGAAATAGCAGAAGAAAATCATACTTCAAGTTTTTGGGAATCATTACGAAAGAAAGTCTTCAATATTCATTCTAGTTTTAGTAGTGAAAAAAAATGTTTTAATGATTTTAGACAATTTATAGCATTCCCGAGAAGAAAAGTACTTGCTCACCCACCACGTGATGTAAAAACATTTTAGAATAACATTTAGAAAAATGAACGAAAGTAGAGATTTCAAGCTTCCCCTTAAGGGCACGCAATTTTAAAGAAAAAAAATCTCTGCACAGAATTGTTTTTAATATAAAAAATTTATTTCAATTATTAAACATAAAATATTTCTTAAAATGAAAGAAAGTAATATTTAAATATTTAATTTAAATTAAAATTTAAATAAAATATAATAATGTACGAGTATTGGTAATTTCAATTTTGTTAGGTGGGTTAAAAAATATCCCACTATGCATTAACTGTCAAAAAAAACAATTTGTTGGACAATTTTAAACTCACCGAACTCCAAAGAGTTAAACCGAGTCCAGGTATATCGTCGCACGATTTTTTATAGTTTAAATATTTAGTTCGAATATTAACATCACATTATTAGTATTTCTATTCAAGCAATCTTGAGTGATCGAATGCAACTGGAAAGTTTATCACTTGAAACTCTGGACGCTGTATATTTCAACGAATATAGCCTCAGCTTCATTGGAAACCTGCCGGAAAAATAGTTTGATCGGAATTTACGTGGGCAATTGCCACCGCCGAAAGCGGCCTTCGCCTCCGCTTCCTGCAAAATTTAGGTAACAGTGTGAGTCTTGTCACGTGCCACGTACAGAACAATTATTAGCACTCGTCTGAAGTATTCGTGTTGCGCTTGCAATTACGTGTCAGTCGTTATTCTCCCTGGAAAGGAGGTGGTTTCGTGATGGCTGGCACATAGGGTCAGCGTTTCTTGGCAATGTGCCGCGTGTCGTGACTGTAACGCTGTAAACATCGATTAGCGCGATAAACGTAATCGCGGCAAGATTTTCTATCGAGACGTTCTACTAATTACCAGATAATAATCGTTACGCGAATATGTAACGTACTCCTTCAAACCTAACGAACACCCGCGCCTCGCCATCGTGAGCGTAATTTAATAATTTAATAATTGCTGTTGAGTGCGTGAAGGGTTTCAGTGACAGAAGTCACTCTCCAGGGAAAAGTCTCTAAATTTAAATACAGTAGGATTCCCAATAACGCGGGATGTACGTTCCAAAAGCGCAGAAAACTGTAATTAAATAAATAGTTTTTTCTTAGCCTCTTGCGCTGGAATGATGTGCCACGTACGTCGAGAATTTTTTGTCCCAAAATTGCAATATTTTCTCAGTTTTAAGTATATTTAAATATAACCCAGGCAAAACAAATAATAAATTTATTACTTCTCAATAATTCCTATCCAGTGATGCCATACCAACGAGTTCGAAAAGAGAGTGACGAATTATTATATACGGTTTGGTCGCTCGTTATGGTCCGCAATCAGTTGTCAGCGCAAGTGGTTAATATGACGAGAAAATATTTTGTTCTTTTTGTCTTATCAAATAAGTATTCAAAGAAATATTCTTCTAATCATATAATTAAACAACTTTCTGTTTTTGTTAATAAAAGATATTTAAACTCGATGATGTTCCAGTAGAAACTCTAGCTCCTATTTTACTTTCATTTTTCCCTAATTGCGCGAATTGTTGATTAATTTCTGTTAAATTGCAAAGAGATGTTAACTTATCACCTGATTTCAACCAATTAAGAATTTCTAATTTTTCTTCGAATGATATAAATATACTCAGCTTATTTTTGCTGGAGATCTCTGAAATCATGGCTGGAAAATATTATTTCTTATTTCTGACATTAAATGTAGTGAAAAAAAATTCCCTTACCTTATAATCGATCAATATCTAGCTTATGATTGAAATGAATTCCTTTTTGAAATAACACAACTGATTCACAAAAATAACTGTTCCACAATACACTTTGTATCAAAAGTTGTGTGCAATGTCAAAATATTTAGGAGTTGAGTAATTGTTTACATGCGGTGAAGCATTGCTAGGAAGTTATATAACGTTAAAATATTTAAAAGTTAAACAATTTTAATGAAATGTTTCAAGAAAATTACAATATTAAAATATTTAAAAGTTGAATAATTTTTGGAAGATTGTCTGTAACGTTTTTTTTTTTAATAGTTTTGTTAATACAATCCGAGTTGTTATGTGCATATTAATGAATCAAACGTAGTAATATTTCATTTGCAATTTTTAATATTAAGACTGTGAAAAAAAATTCCAGATATTCGCTTATTGTTCCTTATGTGTTTTATAACTTTATGAAATTTCGAAAGATTGAAGTATAATAAATTATTGCTTGATTCTTAAATAATGAAATGAATTATATTTATATTTATCGCTCTCTGAATTCCTTATGAAATGAAATGCTGACATATGATATAAAAAACAGTATTATTTTTTGTTCAACAGTAAAATTTTCTTGATTTATTTTATATTATCCGTTTGATGTTTATTTTACATTTAAAAACGAAACATGGAGTATTGAAACGATTAATAATAAAAAAACATTAATAATAATGAAAGAATTCTAGTTTGTCTAGTTCAATCAACTCTACTGAGGTTTTCATTCTTTTTCTCCATTATTATCTGTCCATAATCATGAAATTTCATTTAATAGGTAGTAAGATGAAAACAGTTGAATACTTTATATACATACAGTTGAATACTCTGTATATACGTAAATCGTATTACATTCAGGTTGATCAATGTTTGACTCGAATATATACATACGTCTTTAGAAACGTAAGAATCAGTTAGTCAACATTGATTTACAATATTTGCTGAAACTCCTTCAATTTTGAAGATATTAGATTGTTATGTACCAGTTGCATAGATTTCGCAATTGTGTAAAAGAATTAATCAGAATTTAGTGATGAATAGTGAGCTGTTAACGCTAGAATTACCGACAACCAGAGGCATTAAGTAAAAAAAAAAAAGAAAAATTTTGTAGAACAATGAATTATGCAAGTTTATTTATATATTTTATATATAAATAAATATTTTATATATAATAATTTTATATATAAATATTTATATATTTTACGAATATTATTTGAATCTCTAAAAATACATCTGTGAAATATCTAACAAAAATTATAAATTGTTCATTTTTACCATTTTGGTAGTGTTAAAGAAATTTTATCAGTGTTTGACAGGGATGAAATTTAATAGACGTTATGAAAATCCGATGGATTTGAAAAATAAAAAAAAATGTAATTTTATTTGCGTTTAAAAGATATTGATTCTCACATGTGTATGAAGTGTCGACTTAAGAAGACTATTTATAGAAGAATTGTCTAAACCGATACTAATATTTTCCTACGAAACGAACTAATTGTTCTTTTCTTTTATTCATTCTTTTTTTGTCTTTAAGATTAAGATATATTCATACATTCTTTATTCTTACTAATAAATGTTTCACTCATATTTATTTTTTAATTTAATACTAATTATTGAATGCAGTTTCTAATGACAGTGACGATTAGACTTTGTATATATTTATATATTTTATATACATAATTTTATATTTTATATTTATTTATATTTATATTTTATATATTGGAAATTTTAAAATACAAAAATGGAAAAACACACAAAATATCCAAAATATATATTATTTGAAGAATAAAAACAATCTCTATTCAGGTTCCATCTCTTTAATAAAATTCATGGTACTTTAAATTTGCATAAACAGCAGTCTAGCGGTGATATATTATTTACAGTGAGTGTCACTTGAATATCGTTTAATAATATGTGGATTTTATGCATTTATGGAAAATTGGGAGTTTGCAAAAATATATAGACATTGCATTTGATATATAAAAATATTCAGATATAGAAAATATTACATATAATGGATAGTAAATAAAACAAATTTTTTAATTTTTCCAGGACATTCATAAAAATTTTAAAATGCATAAAATCAACCTAGTAATTACACAAGTACAATCGAACTTCTATTTCATTTATGTTCAATAAAAAAATTCGCAAAAAATTCTATATTAAATTAGAGGTTCTTTGTAAAGGGTTTAAGTCTTGAAATCTACAACAAATTAATCTCGAAAATAGTTTTCAATGTTTTTACACACTATGACAATTTATAGCATTTTCAAGAAGAGAAATATTTTCATATTGTCATTTCAGAAAAAAATAATGTGGTACGTTACAACAATTTAAGCCTCGACAATTTTTGGATATACAATTTTAAATGACACTCGCTGTATTAGATTATTTAATAAATTTAAATATCGCTGATAGTGGCACAACAACGTTTGATGAAAAAGATTAATTGTGTTGTTTCACAATTTTATGGTTTATCGCAGATTAAAAAACGAACGTTGACGAACTGCGTGAATGTCATTGCATTGTTGCGTTATTTTCATCGAGGAAAAATTGCCGTTGAATTATGTAGGATAAATTGTGGAATATACGGGGACAATATTTTGTAGGAAGAATATGTCAAGTATGGTTTAAGAAATTGAGAAATAGTAATTTTAATGTGAGTGGCAGATCATGTTCTAGACGGCCTTAGGCGATCGAATTGCAATCTCCTTTCATTCTCTTTTCAGACAATAGTTTTGTTTATTCTATA
This sequence comes from Melipona bicolor, assembly GCA_030673865.1. Classification (NCBI taxonomy): domain Eukaryota; kingdom Metazoa; phylum Arthropoda; class Insecta; order Hymenoptera; family Apidae; genus Melipona; species Melipona bicolor. The sequence goes on from JAHYIQ010000019.1 coordinate 3,943,231, forward strand.
TTAAAGCGAATATTATTTTTTATCCAGTAATATATACTGTATAACGTAAAGTACTATCAATTATATAACATTCTATATAAAAATTTGTATCTTTCAAATAATCTTTGAAGTAAAGATTTTTTTATCTCAAATCTAGCATCTTATCTGATACTTATTAATCATTCTTTAATCAAAGAATTCTAAAATTAAAGAATTAATAATTAATAAAGGCAAATTAACTGTGGTCTAGTCAATCCTCATATGTGAAATAACAAAATAATCTGTTCTTAATATCTCAGTGATAAATTAATTCGTTAATAGATATATAACATTTGAACTTATGGTATTTATCTATTCCATTCGAGATTCACGACGAAAATGAAATATATACATAGGACGATGAAACGTAAAGTCCTATTTAATGAATTTCGCCGCGGAATATTAAAAGAATAGTTCGCAAACAAAATTGTGTGTTTGCCGTCAGGAAGTAGTAAGAGGTTTTTTCTAATTAAATAAGGGAACAAAATCAATTGCGTTACGAAAGCATTAAAAATTCAGTTCACGTCGGTGGAAGTTTTGCGTTTTTCTTTTCTCTGACGGTTGCACCGTTTTTACATGCAACGGCGGAATCGATGTTTTCAATACTCCGCGAGTGAAATAAAATAAACATATTGGAGATTGAATTTTTTTGTAACCACCGCCGGTTTAATTCCTCTTGATCGATGCACGCGCACACGACGTACGATAAAAACGGCTAATGTTTAATAACGCAAGATTTAATGCTTTTTCCTTCGTTACATAGCAAAATGTGATATATTGTGACTTATTGTTAGTGTAATAATGGAAAGATAAAGTTATTCGTATAATTAACATGAAGAAATAAAATGAATAACACGTGTGGATATATATTATACACAAACGTTTGAATTATTGTAATACATACACAAAGACAAAGTATCATTATAATAATTGATAACTTATGTATATGTATTATTAAGTATTATTTAAATTAAATTAAAGTATAATATTATATTATATTAAATTAAGTTAGTTTGAATAAATCAAATAGAAATGACTGTACTTTAAATATCGTATACATTTGCATTTTGTGCAATTCTATGTTTTCAAGTGTACTTTACTTTATGAAAGTTTACTTATATTAGTAAATTAAAATTCAAATAACGATAATATAATATTGGAGACACAAAAATATTTGCACAATAATATTAATACTGTAGAATATTTCTTCTCAAGAATAATTTAAGCAACGCTAAATTTTTGAGCACGAATGATACCAAATTTAACAATATCCATTTTTAAAAATATCTCTTACATGCTTTTTTCTTGTTAAATTACGCTTCTTTATTTTTTTATTTTTTTTCCTTTTTTTTAAATTCTCACTATATCTTTCGTCGTGTATTTGTGAGTAGCGTGTTCTGTTCTTTATTCCTAAGTTGAAAGATAAGTTAATGACAGTTGCATGACGCGTGCATAAAGATTCGAGATAGTTTGCAGTAATTTACTCATTATTTTTCTTTTCTTTTTTTTTGTAAAATTGAATAAATATTATTATTAAAAAAAGTCGATGTAGATACCATCAGATATGAAATGTAACATCTTAATTTATACGTAAGTTGGATGGGTATTATATAATAACTATCAATGCACTACATAATATACGTTTCGAATCATAAATCTTGTCGAAAGTGAAATGTATTGACAATTTCCAATTTATCTGAAAATTTTTACAAATTCGACTTTAAAATATCTAAATCAGATAAGTTTAAAATACTAATAATGACTTCGTAATTGAAATTAGTTTAGATTATTATTAGAGGAACTAACATTAAGGATATTATATAATAATATTTAATATATCATATAGACTGTATATTTCAAATCACAATCTTCCATTGAACAAAATGTTCTGATAATTTCTAATTTATCTGCAAATTTTTGCAAGTTCGGTTTTAAATTATTTAAGTATAAATGTTATAATAGATGTTTATAATAAATGTTCAGTCTGTAGTGGACGATGATTCCTCGACTACGAGTTTCGAACACTGACTAGCACAAGCCGCAAGTGGCTGCGCGCCTAGCGTCGATGTCCTACCGATCTTCGACGTTAAGCAAGCAGAGTGTGCGGAACCCCGCTAGGATGGTGACGGGGCCCAGCCTAGCGGGGGTAGTTATAACAACAAGCGTCTGGAGTTAAGGGGTCGCTGCCATCAGCCCCACTGATGATGAGTTCTAGGCAGTGACTCCGAGACGAAACGCAATCGCCTTTCTCTTCTCACTTTCCCTCATTCCTTTCTCCGTCCTTCCCAGCTGCATCCCGGCTCTCTAAATTCTTTACAGTTCCTTTTAAGTCTTTATCTGATTAAAGTGAAAATCAATTAAGCTCTTTTCATTTTCAAGAATTTAAGTTCAAAATTCGTATTTATATTCTATAAGACTACAATCTGCTTCTTCTTTCAAGTTGAAACAATTATTTCATCTTGCATAACTCATGCTTGTAACGAATTATGGTTTCAGTTCGAAAGAAAGGAGCAGCAGATCATAATCCTATGGAATACAAACATGAATTTTGAATTGAATTCTTGAAATTGAAAATTTGAAAGATGATTAATAATACATATATATGTAATATTTTAACATCATAGATCTAATATAATATAACAAATTATAATAATAAATGCTAATCATAAAGATAGAAAAAAAATTATAAACATTAAAATGAAACTGGATAAAACAGTCAAAAACGAAGATAAATAATAATAAATATATAATAAAGAATAATAATAATAGTAAAATGATACTACGTAAAATTGGATAAGAGACTATAATTTCTAATTCATCAAGATCAAACGTTCTAGCTCATAGAGAATGAATTTAACAACTAATATTTATTCGGACATTTATATTGCATTATTAATTGTTTCATTTCAAACGAGGAACTTGTGATTATTTCGTAATCAATAATTTGAAATACATGCAACGTACGTACGTATATGTACGGTATACGTAGACGGCGTAATTACGTTTCATAATTATATCGATACCTTAATAAACATAGTTCGAACAATTTATACTCTGTCGGCAATTATTAAAATGTAGAATTATACTCCGTTGGCAATAATTTTAAAAATGTTGAATTATATCGTCGTTATGCAAAACATTATTATTGAAGATTAAATGTAAAACATAGCAAAATTAATTAACAATCGTTCGTACAGTGAGCATCACTTTATTAATGAGCTGTGAGGAATACATTCGTTATCGAATTCGCGATGATGAACAGTCGTTAATTTTAATAACGTCGCGCGAGTAGCAAAAATTCCCAAAATTCCGGGAAATTATTATTATGATAGTAATATGAAAGACGAGATGAAGGCGTCATTCAATCGCTATCGGTTTTTCTTTTTGGCTGTCGAATTAAAAGCATTAATAGATGTGAAAATGATTTGAACGATTGCACAACTTTCGCCGTGACGTTTGACGTGTGAAAAATGTGAATTGCCGATGAAATCCATAATTGATTCAATTTTTCAGGTTCGTAAAAATAGAAGTAATAGGATTTTACGTGGAGAATATGTGTAATTTGCAAAGAAATTTCTTCATAAAATATATATCTGAATTTTGATAATTGAAACTTTCACAAAATTATACTATATTCACTGAATACACTGTGATTCTTCTGCTTGGTCAATTTAGATTTTATCTTTTAACCTCAGGACTATGAAAGAAAATTCATTTATTGTTAATCGAAAGATTCACTTAATATTTTTTCATCGTTACGTTCCTAGGTTCTGTAATTTTGTGCAATTTTAAAAAATTAGGTTATTTCTAATATTATGATTGAAACACGAATTTTTATGCAAATTCAAAATTTATTTAAATGTATTGAAAAAGTAGAACTTCTACAAGAAATTGTTCTATGATGTGAATATATTGTAATAAGCACTTGTAATTGCATTTTAGATATTTTATACATTTTTTGTGCATAAAAATCTGCAATCTATGGTAAATTATTGCTTGGTCTTTAATGAATTAATTAAAAAGAAGCATTTAAAAATTTTTTATTTTTAATAATGCCTATCCTCCGTTGAAACTCACAAGTAAATGTAAATGTCTTTTAAATATAAATTGCCAGTGTAGGAGATACTTTAACTTCAATTCTGTAAAATCTGTGCGTAAAAGACAAGGATTGCAAGAATGTTGTTCCTATATTCTTTTTGTCTTTCATACGACAGATTTTATTATGGAATTGAGACTAAAATATTTCCTAAACTAATAATTTTTGATATGCGTAGGTTAATACTTTTCTTTTAATACAAAGAATGTCGAGGTACATCGACTAGTGCTCTATTTAAGAAAAATGAAAAGAATTTTTAGAACCTCTGCTTACAAAAAAATTATTACACTGTCATATTATGACCCCCTTAACACTGAATAACGAAGTTTATGTCTTTAAAAAATTTAGTTGATTTCTTATTTAAGTGATCCACTCCTGTATGTTATCGTCACGATATAGTTCGTCACAATAATATATATTATGGATGTAATGATATACAACCACGCAAAAGTCTTAAGACACTTTTATTTTTAATATTCAGCACTTATTGTAGATTATCGTGTGCATATTTTACAATATAATACAACATGAGATATGTATAATATAATAATACAATAATACTATATATATAGTAATACAATATATTAATATACAAAGTCTTTATTGTATAAAGTATATTTTGTATTTATTGTATTTAATTCTATTGTATGTATTGTATTTATAGTAAATAAATTGTATATATTTATACTTTTATGTTGTGTTTATTGTATATAATATATAATTAATATTTATTGCACTATTTTTATCATACAAGTATAGTATACGTTCTAAGTTCTCATCTTATGGGAATAATAATCCAATGTAAATGTAGCTTTTCAACATCGGCGCGGAAGAATTAAGTGTCAATTTAAACCGTGTTCCAAGGTAATACGACGTATTTTCGAATTCTTGAAATATATTGATCCCCTTCATAATAGTTTCTAACTCTAAATAGCATAACTCCCGTGTAGTTAGCGCCTGTTAAACTTGTAGATTAAAAAGGAAAGAAAAAAAAGAAAAGCTAATATACTCGGTTCGATTATCCAGAATTCCATTAAAAAATTTGATTGCGATCGGGGCGCGGCGTAGCAGGAAAATTTCTCGTCGTGTAACGAGACTTTTTCGAAATCTCTTTGACGCGATTAATTACACTCGTACTCGGCCGACGACAGCCGGCGACCGTGCCTCGAGTAATCCTACCACGAAATCGGGTGCAATTACCTCTTAAATGACGTTTTCTCGTTATCGCATCCGCCGAAAGGAAATTGGCATCCGCTTTGCCGGCAAAACGCCTAATATACGCGTCGATAGTCGCGGTTGCGTGACTATACGCGCCGCGCAACGTTGACTCTTTCTTTTCGCGTTGAAAATTAATTCGCTCCACGAAGCCCTGGGTGCAGTCACGATGTGTAATTCACTCATGGTGATTTTGGCGACGGGGACGGAGAAAAAAGGAATCGCGTATCGATAACGCGAGGAAACGGAAACGACAATCCCCGCTGCAAGTTTCGCTGAATTTCCAGAGCAGCAACTATGCAAGACAAACTCTAGGAATGGCTGCTGCTACGTAGGGATCTGTTTAGTGTAAAATAGACGCTTGGCAACTATGTGAGAAGAGCTTAAAACTGTCGTATGGTCGGAGTAGAACTTGCTCTGGGAAAATGCTCGTGCTCGAAAATACAAGGTGTCCATAAAGTTTCTTTACAATTTCAAAAATTTATTACGAAGGCAAATGAAAAGACAGATAAGTGGAAATTATTAAAAAATGAGACGTATATATTTAAGTTTTTTCTGCCTCATTTAATATACCTCTATATGAGCACCATTAGTTGCACGAAGCACAGCAAAAAGGACTGTACCGATTTCTTACACGATCGATGTTCTTGGTCGTTCACTGCTCCCTTTATCGAACACTGTCTCCATAAATTTCTTGTGCCATGCACGAATTGATGGACGTGACGGTGGATCTCTTTCATACTTAATTCTGAAGTTTCGCTGAGTCTGCAGATCCGATTTGGTTTCAATAAACCATAATACACACTGCGCCTTCTCTTGAGGAGTAGCCATTTTGTAAGGGGTTCATTTAACAGTATCTTATTGATCAACTGAAATGCAATGTGATAAAAACCTTGATAATCACTAAGTACATAGAACAAATCTGATGAAGATGTCTCATCAATTTGTAATAAAGTTTTGAAATTGTAAAGAGACTTTATGGACACTCACATGGGGTTATGTTAAAGATATCGTGTATCGAACAAATGTACAGGACATCACTGATCTAAAGCAGAGGATCATTGATGCCATTGCCATCATTGATGAGGGTATGCTTCAGTGAACATGACAAGAAATCCGTCAAATCCAAGAGTACTGTCTTGATGTGCTTCGTAGAACTAATGGTGCTCATGTAAAGGTGTATTAATGGGAAAAAAAACTTAAATATAGACGTCTCATTTTGTAATAATTTTCACTTATCTGTCTTTTCATTTGCCTTTGTAATAAATTTTTAAAATTGTAAAGAGTCTTTATGGACCCCCGGTATTATGAAGTACAGAGAACGGGGCCTTCTGTTTGTGAATTGAAGCTCTACGTTAGAACAACCGACTTTGAAAATATTTTGCATGCAAATTATTGAAATTTAAGTGATAACAATTGGAATAAATAGATTTATACAATTAATTTGTTCAAACGTAAATTGATATTATCAATATTATCAATATAATCAATAGTTATTATTATATTAATATATTACTATATTATATTATGTTATATAGGGTAGTCAATCACTGAAAGACTGAATGATATGAGACAAAAATAAATTTTACAAACACATGCTTTTTTAATTTTTTATTATTTTATTTGGAAAGATAATTAATTGATTTTTTTCAGTATTTTTTTTTCTATAACCTACAAAAAAAAAGAAAATGAACATGTGATTTTTTCAAAATCCTTCAGTATATTATGTTATATTTATGTTATTATATTATTGTATTATATTAATTGTATTATGTTTTATTTATATTATTATATTAAATACTATATTATATTATATTATTATATTAAATTAATATAATTGTAAAACAAAAGTACCGTATTTCTTAAACAATTGTGAAAAAAGAAACTCTGAAATCCGTCGTATTGAGTTTGGTTGCTTTACTGTAAATACTGTTAATATTGTAGTTAGCCGGTCGTTTAGGGAGACAGAGTTATTGTTCGGTCAATGGGATTTTCGAATAATCGTTTTTCTGGTATTAAATCATACGTATCGAAATGGGAATTGAAGAAATTGTCGATTTATTTGAACATGTAACAAAATGACGTCTGGAAATGAGATATCTGTCATTGTTTTATACTGAGATATGCCTCGAGATATCTGTCTCGAGTATATTTTAACGTACTTCTACCACAAATGTGAAATTAATGTTTAAATTATTAATTCATAAAAATAACATTTAACATCAACGTTCACTAACACAATAGTTGAATGTTTTATATACTTTGTATACTCATACGTTTATTTTGTGCAGGTTGCCATTTCTTAATTTTCTATAAATGCTTAAAAATTCGTAGTCTATTACGTGTAATTTGTATAAAACGTAAGAAGAAACTGTATTTTTGAGGTTTCCATCGGTTCTTTCGCTTCAAAGAGTGTGTAGCTATATATATCTTCAACAAGACTGTGTAGCTATATCTTCAACAAATTGACGTTAATACATGTAACCATGTACAAAATAACCATGTATGATATATACAGTGTCCAACATTTTCTATAGAAGCACTGTTATGTTACAATTTTATTTTTTATATGTCATAAAATGTAATATTAATAGTATTCTAACACATTTATATATCATTATGTTATCATTATTGTGATACAATGAGATCATATTAGTAAAAATTTATAACCAATCTATATATTATTTTTAATTTATTTACTATTTATTATAAATATATATTTAACACTGAAACAATCAACATTAAACATATATCTATTTCCTTCACGGTCGTCACATCGAGGAGTATTTAAAAAATCACTTCACTTGTTGATATTTTTAATTCTCTTAATATTTAAATAATTAACGAAAATAACTTTCAATATCAATTTTCTCTAATGCAATAGATGCTCATCGCACGAGCTTTAGATGATAAATGCAATTTTCTAAACTGTTATCGAAATTCACCTTATTTGAACAAATGATTGAGTGACGAGACGAATATAAAGAAACGTAAAATAGAAACTATTTTACAGTACAAAAAATCTAAAACACAATAGAAATTCTGATGAAAAATTTTACATTGTTGTGTATTTTTTACAAATGAAATAGAACTATTGACGGAATTTTGGTGTGTTTGGTAACTTTGATCTTTTATTTCGACAAAAGTCAACATAAACTCTGCCAAAGGGATTTTAATGGTTTTTGTAATTTAAAACAGGGGATCTGAAATCCATTATTTCAACAGATTTGGTTGTTCCTAGTGTTAATTGAGCAAACACCATGTGCTAGAAATTTGTACAGTTACGGAACTTTTTAAGTCATTCTATGAAAACGTGATTACGTTCTTTTTATTCTTCAAACCATTGGATCCTTTTCTAAATGTCTCTCACATGTCTCTATGTAAAAAGACGTAACATTTTTGACATTTTCGTTTGTTGTTTCAATTTTTGGAAAATTATGTCCACGATGTCGTCTTCGTCGCGGAATTAATGATCACTATTTAATTAGTAGGAATTAATTATTCATAATTTTCAGTCATTGTTATTTTTTATTATTATCATTGTTTTGCTCGACTACACGCGCAAAAAGTTTCATTTGCAATAAAGTCACACGTCACTCGAGTAAATTTCGTTTCGACAATTAAAACTTGTTCAAGGAGCGAGATTCGAAAATGTCGAACAAGGAACAAATCTAAGTTGTGTGCAGTTCATAAAATCCAGTTTCTTCGTATTTCCATAGAGCTTTGAAACTCGAACTACGGGGATAGTGTTTCCATTCCCGCTTCACCGTTTTCAGATTTTCGTCATTGTGGTTTAAGCGATCGAGTTGCACAAGCTCGGAGCGTCGATATACAGTGTCGAGTGGATTCGAAAGTGATCGACATATAACATGGTAAAACTATGGAATACGTCCAATTTCCGAGTTACAGCCTGTCAGGATATCTGAAAGTTTTTATTTGACTCTTATCCGTTCGTTACGTGTCAGTTGGACGTATTATTCTTACATTTACAAAGATATAAAAGAAAAATGATTGAAAGAAATTTGAGGATGAACTGTTCTAAAATGGAACAGGTGCCTAATATATAGAATCATTGAAGAAAGACTGAATAATATATTTTTAATTTTTTATTATTTTATTTGGAAATATAATTGCTGGATTTTTTTTTATAACCTACAAAAAAAAAAAAAATAAAAAAGATTGAAAATGAACAAGTTGTGACTTTTCAAACCCTTCAATTTTTCAGTGGCCACCCTGTAATGCCATGTTAAGTCAAACCATGTTATTCTCAACTTTCGCTTAAATCAAGTCACATAGCATAAAATATATGTATTATAAAATATATGTATTAGGAGTACCCACAAGTAATGTCGTCTTTTGACACTGCACATTTTATTTTATTTAAATTATTGTCGCTAGATGACAGTTATTAAATTTGAAAAAAAAACACATTACTTATAGTTACCCCTATTATATATATTATAAAAAAAACCTTAACTGCATTAAGGTTTTTTATAATATATATAATACATTAACACTGAAAGTTTATATTACGGAATCGACGTCTGATTGTTAAAATACTGAGAGTCCTTTTTTTTCGAAAGTCGTTCGTCGAACATTACGTCTGTGGACACGATTAAAATTCAATGGGATCGCAAGTGATCCCGACAGTCTCGTTCTGGGATTAATCGTGATTCGTATCGAATTGTTCGGTCCTCGTGTAGCAGTTTTCAAACTTTAAATTGACGAGTCGTCGAACTTCGGTATATCGAACTACGTAAAACCATCGCAAACGCTCAACTATTAAAGCCGGCATGGAATTCCGAACTTTAATCTAGTGTATTTATACTTCGATTCTCTGCTTTAGCATGCCGACATTTATTAATCATTCCTGTTAAAGTTTGTCTTGCCCTTCCTTCCGTCGAATAACAAACCTAACTACGGCTAAGAAAATTGAAACAGTCTGCCCGGTAGGCAGGTAAATTAAAAAAATAATATAGACGAGCAAGGAAACACATCGGATGGATGAAACAATAAAGATAATGAACTTTTGAATTTTAGTTATCATTCTTGACAATCATAGTATCAATTACTCATGATCAAAATTGACGATTGATTTGATCGATTAATTAAATTAGTCGTTAATCGTTGATAAGAAAAGTTCGAAAACTAGATGTCACAGTTGTCGATTAAAGAAACGAATCGTCAATTTGATCATGAAATTACTTTTCGAAATAAATAATCAGTCGTTAATTTATTAAACAAGTACATGTATTAACCAGTGGTAAAAAATTTTTATTTCGTTGCGTTAAACATTCATGTTATTTTATCAGGAAAATTTAAAAATTTGTGAGGCTTGATAGAGAATATAATAACTGTGTAGCTTCAACTGTTGGTTGTTGAATGTTTGATACGGTATTACAGGCGACTTCTAAATTTTCGTATATTTGTCTTGATCTTAGCTATCACGTATCATAATAATGAAAACATGTAAAAAAAACATGATGGCTTTCAAAAGTATGACTTTGAGGTATGACATGTTTCTTCGAACCAAATAATTTATTCATCTGGAACGCTCTGTATATTTTTTATCGAGAACGATTGGCACATTCCTGCGAGGCTTTTACGCTAGATACGTATACTGTTCCTGAAGAAAACAGTTCAACTCGCTTGAAAGGCGCGGTTTCTTTTATTTAGAGGTATATATACACGTTTATTTAGATATGTATATTGTCCCTGGAAGGAACAGTTTAACTCGTTCACTTTGTCAAAAGGTGTGTCGCCGTGCTCATTTAATTGAGCTACAGTCTCGAATTGTTTGCGCGTGAGCCTGGCTGACCGGGGAGAAAGGCAATAAGGCAATAAGGAGCAAAAGGAAAATAATCGGTGGGCGAAGGGGGGGCAAGGGAGAGGCAAACGCGAAGATAAAAAGAACTGGCGGAGCAGAGGAGCGGAAAAGAAGGAGGTTGGAAAGAAAGGAAACTGCGAAAGGATAAGTCGAGGGGAAAATAGAAAAGAAAAGAAAAAGAGAAAGGAACGAGCAACACGAGAAGAAACAAAAGGGTTAGAAAAAGAATGACAAAGCGCGGGAGGAAGTGGCGGAGGCGCGGATCATGAAAAGAAACGAACATGAATAAAGATAAAGGAGAGAGAATGATCCAAGGCGAATGGAACGAAAGGAAAGAAACTAGAAGAAATAGAGGAGGAGTGAGTGAGAGAGGAAGGGTGGTGGTATGGGCTCAGGTTGGATAGACAGAAAGAAAGAAAGGAAGGAAGGAAGAAAGGAAGAGAGAACGGGTAACGAGAACAAAATAAAAAAGGGGTGACAAGGGGTTGGTTAGCACGGGAGAGAGAGAAAGAAGTTTGGCGTGTAGTTGACGCTCTATCGGAAGACTGGCTTTTGTTAGAAAGTCAATATCCGTGTGAAGAGTTGGTGACTCGTTTTCTAATATCGAAACAAAAATTTAATAAACGTTGGGTTGGGAAGATTGAAATGTCTCGGGGCTCTTCAGTAGTTTGTTGACGCGAAATGTTATCACTTTTCGATGATAAATCTTTGATCTATCATTTATTGTTTGATATTAGAATATTCATTTATTACTATATTATTTTTCGTACAATATTTTTAGATGGTGTAATTATAGAATATTCTTATTTTCGTTAGCATATTATAATCGTTGTTACCTAATTATAATTTGTTGCCTAATTTCTAAGTAGACGGAATGAAAACATTGATGATAAGATAATATATAATCATTTTATAATCATTATTACGTGATATTACCTAAAAACTAATTATGAAATAGATGTAAAACATTAATAACTCGGATAGCTTTTTATTTCTCTTATCAGATTTGTTTATGGTACCAGACCTTTTTATGCTAATAATGGATATAACTGTAACATGCTTGTGCGAAACTACAAAAATGAAATATAATTTAATATATTTAAATGAATATATTTTTGGAAAACTTAAGAAGAGAAAAAAAGAAACCTGAAATTTTATTTTAAAATGAAAAATATACAGAATTTTGTTATAAAATGTTTAGAGGTTGAAATAAATCTCTGTTCCGTTGTTCCTTTCCTCCAAATTATGTCCATAAAAATGAACAAGTATTAACATAAATATTCGCAATCTAATTATGGAAATGATTCAAAAAATAAAACCCGAATAGAAATTCGTTTTATCTTCTAAATTGTATTACAATTACTTTACTTTCAATCATTTTTATTTTTGTATGCTAGTAACTAATTTAAATATATATACATATTATACACGTCATGTTATATTATTAAATAAAATTATTTAATAATATAATATGACATGGCATGTATTTATTTATTATTAAAAAATTATCGAAAAGACACATATTACATTATTTTGACGATAACAATAAACATATCGATTAAGAATCTTCTTCACTTTATTCTCCATTCAATCATTCATTTCCTACGCCAACGAAATACAATTCTTAAACACTCGTTTATCGCAGACCAGACAAAGAAAACTTTTAATTAATTAATGAAAACTTTTAAACAATTGTTTTTTACATATGACGAGAAACCAGCAAAGATATCATAACATTAGACGTAGCATCGCTTCGAAAAAAGTTCGTTGAAAGTTCGCGAGGAATGTTAAGAAAAGATAAAAAAACGTTGAAAAATGGTTTGTACGTCGGTGAATGGTTTATAATGACCAGGTGTTGCATAATCGATACGACGAATACAATGATAGAGCGAGAATTGGTCACTCTCTTTTTTTTTTATTTTCGATTCGAAAGAGGAGCCGGTCGTTTAGGTTAACAGTAAGACGTATCGGTAGTACAGAGACCATGAAATATTTTCAACCGATGTATTATGCATTCGGTTGCCCCGTTTCAATATCGAAAAAAATATTCTGCCAAGAGAGAGGAGGTGCGCTCCATCTTCGGGAGATTGTTCTCTGCCGATGCTAGTAACGATATCACGCATAGTAAATTCGACATTGCTATTCTATATTCAAATTTTCCTCGGCGCGATAAGTCATGGATCGCTAGATTTCCATTCGGATATAGTACGTCGATTTATTACCCTTTTACTTTCGAAAAGTGAAACAGTTTTAAGCGTAAAATGATTAAGATAATAGGAAGTAGCACAAGTTTATTTTTTTGTCCGTTTAGTTGTTCGAAAAATTCAAACTTGAAGGAAATCGTGAACATTTAATAAATATTCGAGTTAATTTATTGAAATTATTTGATTCAATTAAATGTATCAAATTATGTAATTGAAATGGAGAATTTTCGTGTATATAGTACGCATGTTACACGAAACGTTTCCAAATTTCATTAACATTGTAATGAAACACGATTGTCAGGATTATATTGGGAAAATTTGAAATCAGTCTTTAAATGTACGTAGGAATCAGGAGATATTTATTATAAACCACATATTTAGCAAAGAAACCGTGTATGCCGTATGAATAAGCGTTAAATGTAATCGCATTGAATATCAAGGTTTATTGATTTGACGAGTAATTCACTATTTAAATATTTTTGTATTTCTTTATGAAATATATGTATTTATTTTTAGAGTTGTTTCACGCTTGACCGCTGTAGCCATAAAAGTTGACAAAATATTCATAAAATGTTCCTACAAATGTTCGAACATTTACATTATTTCGTCTATATTTCGAGAATTCATTTCGACAATTCGTTTCTCTGAATCCGAGAAATTGATTGAGATATATTTTCATAACATAAATCTATTGAAGTATATTTTATGTATTTCTAACAGTGTGATTTCACTTGAATATCTGCTTCATTCGAATATGTTCCTTGCACTTGAACATCTTTGCTACAAATTTTATACTTTGACTGTCGAAATACAGGGTGACCACAGAAAAACTGAACGGTTTGAAAAAGTCACAATTTGTTCATTTTCAATCTTCTTTATTTTTTATTTTCTTTTTTTTTTGTCGTTTTTACACATAACACTGAAAAAAATCCATTAATTATACTTCCAAATAAAAATAATGAAAAATAAAAAAAAAAGATGTGTTTGTAAAAGTTATTTTTGTTTTGTATTATTCAGTCTTTCAGTGACCATCTTGTAGTTTTAGCGTCGAAATTATTCGATACGTTTTACCTGCGCTACAAATTCATCTTTCATCTTTAACCTGATTTCCCTACTTTTTTCTCCTTTCTTACTTTTCTGATCGTTTACCCTTCACTTTGATACAGCTCCCGTTTCCAAGGATACTTCGCTTTCTACTTATCTTTAAATCCATCTGACTCAAGGGTGTATTTGAGAGTAGAGAGGTTGATAGATCCGAAACTCTCTCGGCTTCCTATCTAGACCAGAAATAGGTTAGATTTTCTAGTTCTCTCTCTCTCGATAAACTTGTACACGTAATACACGTAGCCGATGCTATACACAGGGTGTTTATAAACTTTCTTTCGGCTTGGCAAAAGCGATGACTGTCGCTGATATTGGTCACGAAACTTTGCGAACGCGGATCCCGTGGAAACATGCAATGCCCATGTAGTCACCTTTATAAATCTGATGAATTTTATGACCCGAATAGCATTCGTGTTCGAACTTGTTTCCCTTTCTTCTTCTTCCTCTTCTTCTTGTTACGTACAAAATCTCTTTTATTCGTCTTTTGGCATATGATCAGCAACAAGACGTGGACGCTTACAAACGTAGCCATTCGATATTTCAATCGAATGAAGAATGTATTAACGTTTTGCACTCGGAGAGTTTTCTTGCACCATCCATCAATAATTTGTTTACGCAACAACGTGTTTCGATCAAAATGGTACAGCCTTGAAAATAATCGTAATTTATACTTTACGTTTGATACTCATGCAAGTTTATATTTTCGTCGAAAGAAAATATTTTCTATGAAAAGTATTATATTTTGGATATTTTGTGTATTTTTTCATATTGTCTGAATTTCTTTAAATTACGAAGAAACGCATTGTTCACATAAATGTACATTACGAGTTTTCTAGAACAAGTATGGTATATATGTGTTTCTCTGATTGCCAGAAACTTCCATAAAAAACAGTCGTTTCACTCTTCAATCACAATTGCCCCCATTGTCGGAAATTGTTTTATTCTTTTCACGTCGCTATTTTTAATCCATATTCTGGCTATTCCTTTCAGATGTCGCATTACAATACGTTGTATTATAGAACACCAAATGTACACCTATTATTAAATTATAGGCAAGCGAAAAAAGTAAATCTACGATATTCTCTTAGAAGAGACAGTCGAATGCAAAGTGTTGAATTTCTACAATTCGTCTTTTATAACCTCACTCAGCTAAACTCTGAAATTTTTTTTCGTAGGTAATTATTAATGGAAACGCCAATTTTTTGGGAAATACAAATGTGACATTTCTGTGTTTCCTATCTCGATCCTTTTTTAAGTTAGAATGTTGCAAAATAGCGGAATTATTAATAAATCACAAGATAAGTTGATCTCGTTATCTATAATATCTGTTGCTGTCTGCCATTGCTGCAGAACAAAATATCTGAAGCAAAAAAAATTGGTATTGATTTACAAATAAAAATGTATTATCCAAGATTCTTTTGGTGTGCAGATTTTCGGGAATTTTAATTACCATAAAAATGATAATTGTTCGAAGCAGAAGATTTTTTCTATTTTTACTAACAAAAATCAATTTGAAATGAATAATTAAATGTGATAAAGCTTTGGCGTGTTTTAGTAACCAATGTCACAGAAAAATACCACACGCGAGTACACAGCTGTTCTAAATCAAGATTTGATAATTCAGAATCAATAAAAATGACCTTTTTAAAGCAGCATTGCTACGAATGCTTGAATACTTGTTAGAAATGTCGATAACGTAACAAAAGAATGTAGATTTAAAAAGAATTTCTTTGTTGCCATTCAATTAATATTATCACTTTTTATTTATCGAATCACTGTGCCATTATTATGACTGATAAACTTGATTCAGTTGATACTTATTGTTAAATATTAAAAGAAACAAATATTATTTAAACATTATAGTTTATTGTTTAATCAATTTATTAAGTGTATATTAAATGTATTTAATACATAAATTGAGTTCTTGAAATAGTAGAATGAATTTGTGGAACCATTGTACGTCGGAGATTTCAGCACTGACAATTCGGAAAAGATTTGATTGTGATTTCGTGATCGGTGTTTGACTTTCGAATTTACTATAATTGTTTGTCGAAATTATTTCAACTGCAATGGGATCGAATACACTGTCACCAGTGCATGAAATAACTAGAACAACTTCAGCTGAACGTGAATTATTTATTAAAATCTATTTTAACATGATTGCGTCAAATTAATTTGTAACGTAGAGATCAAATAAATTACGGGAAAGCGATGTCAATCACATTTAGAAAGAGGTCGATACGATTGAACGGAATAATTGAGATAATTAAAAAAATTATACGTTTTATTTGTAAATTAAGATAAGGAACGATGGCTCTCCGTAATCAATAATATAGGAAATGAAGATTTGTGAATGAAATCGGTAAATAATTTCGTCGTTTGATTTAGAGAAACTGAAGATCACACTTGTATATCTTAAAAAAAGGGAACTTTTGATTCAGCAATTACTAGACTGTTGATTTGTACGCATTTATAGAAAATTTTCGTGTGCCAAATTTTATAAAACGCATTTAACATAAAAAAATAACTTTTTACATTCTCGATAATATAATTACATTCTAAAATATAAATTTGCATAAAAATCCGCAGTCTACTAATTATACTGTTTGATGAAATAAAAGCTTCAATGATGAAAGTCAGATTGACGAAAATATTTGAAATAAAATGAAGTCATTAGAAAATTGTCTAATAATCTTAAATAATTTGATTTCTACTTTAGAGCTTCATTAATATCATACGATTATTTGTGTAACGTATTAATAAATGAATGAATTTTAGTTGTTAATCATTATTTTTTAAGATTATTCTAAACGTACGTAACATTAGAAAAAAGTATATACATAATATTAAAATAATATAATGATGAAAGTTTGCTTCTTTTACTATTTACCATAATAAATTCATTCATAATTACAAAGCTAATAAAACGGTTAACTTTTGATTAATTTATGATTAAGTTAAAAATAATTGAATTCCTAATATATGAGCCTCTTAATTAACAGGTGAGTTAAATCCTTTTTCTCTCTTAATACTATGAAAATTATACTTTCATGTAACACTTTATTACAACAAATTGAGAACAGAATATAGCTTCATTGCAATCGAAAATAAAATGAAAGAAGAGGAATTACGCTAACGTAACTTCATTTCTTTCAATAAACTAATGATAAACTGATGAATAATTAAGTGCCATTGTTTATTTACGTAGAAATTAATTCTTACTTTTTATTAACATGAAAGAAAATATAATTAAATTGGCAAATGAAGCAAGTATTGATACTTACTGTTTCTATAATAAACTCATTTTTCCCATTTTTTGGACTCGCGCCATTTGTCAATCGGAAGTAATGCAGACTCGAGACTTGATCAGTATTGATTTATCAAATTTGATTAGTGATGAAATTTAGAAAAGTACAGAAGAGAACGTACAGACGCTACAGAATATATTTATAACATTATTTACATGCTGTAAGTATATCAGATTCGTACCATTTCGTGTAACTTTCACATAAATTTTTAATATCACGAAAATGGTACGTGGTAGAATCTAACAAAAGAGAAAAGAAAAGAAAAAAAAGTCGTTTTGTAAAAAATAAATACCAATGAAGCACTTTATTTAACCCTTAGGGGCACACAATTTTAAAGAAAAAAAAAAATCTCTACCTGCACGGAATTTTTTTTAATATAAAAAAAAAGGAAAAAAACCTTTATTTCAATTATTAAACATAAAACTTTCTTAAAATGAAAAAAAGTAATATTTAAATAAATTCTTTCTTACAGAGCGGGGCATAAATAATTACACCATGCAACTAACGTATTAAATAAAATTCATTGAAACACATCTTTAGATGGGTTAAAAGATATCTCATCATGTGGGATAAAAAAATCAAAAAAAAAAAATATGGGACAATTTTAAACCCACCTAACATCAAAGTTATATTATTATAACTTATATTATTATATAAAAAATTATAACTAAATAAATAGTCTTTTCTTAGTCTCTCGTGCTGGAATGACGTACCACGCACGTCGAGAATTTTTTGTCCCAAAATTGCAATATTTTCTCGGTTTTCAGTATATTTAAGTGTAACCCAGGCAAAACAAGTAATAAGTTTATTATTTCTCAATAATTTCTGTCTAGTGACATCATACCGACGAGTTCGAAAAAAAAGCGACGAATTATTGTATACGGTTTGGTCACTCGTTATGGTCCGCAATCAGTTGTCAGCGCAAGTGGTTAATATGACGAAAAAATATTTTGTTCTTTCTGTCTTATTAAATAAGTATTCAAAGAAATATTCTTCCTA
The DNA here is from genome assembly GCA_030673865.1 of Melipona bicolor. Taxonomy (NCBI): domain Eukaryota; kingdom Metazoa; phylum Arthropoda; class Insecta; order Hymenoptera; family Apidae; genus Melipona; species Melipona bicolor. Next base: position 3,962,002 of record JAHYIQ010000019.1, read on the forward strand.
TTGTAATCTTCTATCTATATAATTAAACAACTTTCTGTTTTTGTTAATAAAAGATGTTTAAACTCGTCAACAGTTTTAAAGGCAACGGAGGTAAAGTTGAAATTACGCGGTCTAGGAAAAAACTGCCAGCAACAAGAGCAAATCAGCGTGCCGATTCATTTCGCCGATTCCCCTCCAAGTACTGTGAAAACAGCACGGGGTGAAAACAACGTAACGATCTAATTAACGTCAAGTTCACTGTTCTTGGCGTTCTTAAAAATGAGCAGGGGCGAATGGCGTGACGTGGCGTGGCGCCGGCAACGCGATCTCACCGTCCGAAGTATCTGACGTAATGCAACAACGCCATTAATGTTGAGCTCGCCCTCGTCCGTGCTCCGCTAAAAACAAATATAACTAAATGCTACGTTCTCTCCAAGTTACCAACGATTGCTCTCAGAGTACTTGTTTTATCGTAGAAGCGAGAAAGCAGAGCCCCACTTCCTCGTCGTACTTGTGTGTGTCGCCTCGTGCAATACGTTCTCCAAATTGGGCCTGCGTTCTACGTTCGTTTGTCTCCTCCTTCCCACTTGTCCTGGAACAGTCGTGAGTGAAATCTAAAATTGTCCGCCGTTTCTCAATCTTCTAACGTTGTTTAATGCCCGATAACGACGACGAGAATGATCTGTAGAAAAAAACCGTAATTACTATCGAACGAAGAACGTGTTTTATTGTGTTGTATTACCGATGTTAAAAGGATTAATCTATAAAACTAACTGAATATTCGTGAATTCCTTTTACAGTTTATATGTATTTGTTAATAAAAATTGTTTCTGTGATAGTAAAAAAGAATTGAAGATTCGATGAAGTAGAAAAATTTAACGCGGAATAAAATTTTTAAAACGCGAACCGAGTTTTTCTCAAGAGCGAAGTCTTGAACGAAAGAAAAGACTATTCTTGGTTTTTTATCACTGAAAATGATTTTAGTGGGGGTAACCCAGAAAATCGGGTCTCTTCAACGCTAATGCAACAAAAATTAGCGATTGGTTGATTTGGGTCACGTGATTCGTGAGGGGGCGTAGACCTCGACTAGGAGTGGCGTTGTCTGGTACTGAGCGATCGCACTTGTAATTTGTTTTGTATCGATTCAAATGTTTGCATATCAATAAAACTTTATGGCAAAAAAGTCGTCTTCATTTCCTAGTCAGAATAATTGTTTCTGGGCCTCTCAGTAAGACGAATCGTACTGGGGTACAAGTCGTGCAGTTTTTTTATTTAGTTTTCCTTCCTGCTTGTTTATAAAGAATATATAATAATAAGGAATAATTGAATAAGAAGAAAAATATATAATAATACAGAATGAAAGAATGAAATATGTTTTTTTAATAGTAAAGAACATAATTGAACCAGTAACGGTGATGGAAACCTCGATAATGTGTGACTGATGTGATTTTGTAAAAGAAAATAGTATAACGATCTACTTAGTCTACTTTGACTGAGTTCTGATTTTTTTTATTTCGAAATGATTTTGCATCATGTAGCGAGTGAAAAAAAGTGAGGATATCTTTTTCTTGAAAATTGTAAAAATTCAAACGTCTGTAGAAACGTTAAGAAATTTTTTTCGTATTTAGATTCACCATCGTTTTGAAGATTATCAACTTTAAAAAGACACCTTAGAATTTTTTGTATGATTTTTTTCTTACTATTTTATTGAACTTCGAATGGTAGACTTAAAATGTTAGAATTTCTTAGATTTTTGATAAATATACGATATATAATACAATGGATAATTTATAAATAAATAATTACTAAATAATTACTAATTTGTCGAGATATGTAAATAGAAGTGATTTTCAACTTCCAACCATTTCAGTTTTTTTTCCAAAATTTTAGTTACAAGAAGACGAAATTACTTCGATTACCTATGAAAAAAAATTCGCAAGTTTTGTCTATTTTTGAACGACTTTGGTTGATTTATTTGCTTAACTCTTCCATACAACGGACATATTGTATATATATTTTATATTTTATACTAATTCTTTATATTAGATGTCTTACATGTATTATTTAGTCTTTAATTTCCAAGTACATGTTAGCTTTCATCATACCTTTCACTTGTATAAATATAATCAAGTCAATATTTAAAATATAATAAATTATTACATAATCTTTAATGAAATTACACGAAATTATTAAACGATATTTTCATGGACTTTTCATTTTATTTTACGTACCTTGTGTCACTAATATGAAACCTTTCTAACATTCAAAATTTTGATACAGATACAATGAATAAAATTTATTATCAATTATTATTATCCTCATATACAGATCTAAGAATTTGAAAATTTTCTGTAAATTTTCATAATTATGACACAAGATATATATTTACGACTTTTATGCTAAATCATAGAAACACGTATTTAGAAAAATTATATTATTGCAGTTTCATCACTGTATCTAATAATTAAGTGTTTGTCAAAATTTGTATTGTCCACGTAAATTCATGAAACTAGTTACTATATTGTGTAAGGCACTCTATATATAATAGAATATGCAGAACAAAAAATATTATTTTTGAACGAAGAGAATATTTTCAACTCTAACGAGATAATTCATCAATTTTCCAGTTAAATGTAATTCAGTAATATCGATGAGCGTGAGTGTTTTGTTTCAATCTACATTTAATCGATATTAATTTTTCACCTACATTCGATATACTTTAGTTTATTAATTTTTTTTTAATTAAAATTGAATTGATTAAAAAATTAATTCCAGAACAACTGTTTTCGTGCAATATGAAACCAATGATCTAATTACGTGGAAAATTGAAAAATATGTACATCTATATTGTACATAACGATGTAGCAATATTTTTAGACAATGCTTTCTATTTATAACAGGAATCACAATTACTGTAATAAAAATGAAAAAGAAAGTGATAAAATAATTATTGTTTTTTTTTTACTCAGATATTTTTCATCACAAATAACGATTATAAGCGTTTGAAAAATTTCTTCATTGCCAATAACAGTTATTGCTAAAAGAAATTTCGATTACTCATAACTAAACTGTGGATGTTTATGCAATGTTATATTTTTGTAAAGACAATTTAAAAAATGAAGCCTAGATAGAAAATTATTTTACTCGAATATGTTATAAGAAGTAAAATTTAAATTAAGAATAAAATTATTATATTTTGAATATTTCATATATTTTTGCACATTACGTGCATTATGTGTATTTTTCTTCCAAGTTTTCCATAAATGCATAAAAATACTATAAAAAATAAAAGTTGTCGAGTTGTGAGGGATACTCTCAGTTATTATACAATAATTCTTAACGAGAAAAATTCATTTCGATTGCTCGCAACAGTTATCAGTGATAACTTATTTCAGTTTATTTCAATCCTTTTTTCTCGTTGAAAGATTTCCTCGCGTTTAAAGATTTGCATCAGAGTGTAACCATACAATTTTTAAAATATTTTAATGCGGTTGTTAATCGACCAAAGCAGAATCTTCTTCATCTACAACTATTATGAGAAATCAAAATAGAATTTCCTTCGTGGATAATTATTATGAGCAACCGAAATGAATTTCCCTCATCGGTGACTAATACAAGCGACCGAAATAATGTTGCCTTCGTCAATTTTCGGCCACTTATATGTAATTCTGTATCCAGGAACGTTCAATTCTTTAATCACATAGTTTTTCGAAAAAATTTCTTTATATTTTAAGGTTAATGTCTTAAATAACAAAATACGTTTCGATATCTAATTTTCTTCAGTAAAATATTTGGGATAACTATTACTTTTGTAAGGAACGATACCGAAATCTTCGAAATAGCGAGCATAGATCCAATGACACACACAAAGCAAAAAATAGGTTTCCGCGGACGAAAGTCCGAAGAATGGAACATCAAGCAAAGTACTACGCTGCTTTCGTTTAAGAGATTCATCGATGCCTACAGTAGCACTGCAGGCCGACCAAAGCGCGACATACTCCACTTGACTCTGTACGGTCGTTACGTCTTAAATCCCCAACTGAAAAACTTATTCAATCCGTAAGAGGGTTTTTTCTCCTCCTATTCATCCGAACGCGTATTTTTTGGGTCGCACAATCTTGCCATTCAACATTCAGGGATGCATCCTCTATCCTCTCTTAAACGAGAGAAAGTGGTAACTTTTACTGTTCTTTGGGTAAACTTACGTCGTATCTAATAGCGGCGGATAGGTGAAAATAAAGTTATTTCCTACAGTGACGAATTTTCTCGACGAAATCTACCCAAGTTTGACATGTTATCAAATTACATGGATTTTTCATGGTATTTCATTCTTATTTGTACAACAGTTTTTATTACTACATACCTATATCTTTTTTACGTATTATTTTTAATAATTTTTTGGTAAATTTGCAACACATAATATTAGTTAAAAAGATAGGTTACAGATTTTCTAATAACATCCCTTAGACAGTGACGAGAATCAGTGTTGGACGAATTATATGGATTTTCTGCGTGGTTAAAAAGAATATAGCTCTATTTTTATTTTATTTCTTTATACAACAGTTTTATTATCTATTACATCAATATACAGTACAATAATATCGGTATACAATGTAATTAATAAATAATAAAAATTACTATATATAAATTCCTTTTAGTAAATTACAAAGTTATTGTAGCAACTCTTATTTTTTTTAGAATTTTTATATACATTTCTATTTTTTTAATTTATTGTTATTTTTATCTTTTTTTTTTTGGTAAATTTGCATTGTATCTGACAGCAATATATGATCGGGAAAAAACTACTGTGCTGCACAAACTTAAATTCAACTCGATTTAAGCGCTATCGAATTAGATGAATTTTTAAGATAACATTGAATAGAACATAATTTTAGTATCATATTTGTTGTTCGTAGATCTTTTTCTCCTAAATCTATTGTTTATTTATAAAAGTATAAAAGTTTCATGAATTTTAGAAAAGGTGAAGTTAAAATATTTTTTCTAAGTAAATAATTTTTCTCAATACATATAGGTTCGTACATTTTTGCAGCGAATGTCGAGCTGCATCGATTAACAAATCAAAAAATATGTCGTTCTATTAAAAAGAAAAAATTTTTCTTTTCACCTTCAAGAAAGGTAGTTCTATTTAAAAAAAGGAAAACCAATCGAGGCTTCATCTCGATGAGAAAGCAAAATAACAACAACACGAACTTCTGTTCGACACACTTTGTCGTATCATCAACAGTTAAGAAAACACCCGACATACTATATCTCACGCAAAATATAATTCTTTCGACAAACCTGCGTCGTGCCCAGTGCCGAAGAGGCACAGTCGAAAAGAAAAGCTACCCATTTGCCGTTATTAAATGGATCGTCTCGATTCAAAGTCTCGAGGTTAGTTGCGTGAAATGGCAACCACACGAAGCTTCCCTCAAACGCCATCGAATTACACGGATCTTCCGTGCGGTCGGGAAGTGTGTAGCTCACCCCCGGTAAGAATGTACGTGGCGTCGAAGAAAGGACACAGAGAGGGTTAGGTTTTTGCAACGGAGGAATGGACTGACTGACGGATCGTGTGGGTGGAGGTGTGGAAGATCGAGAGGATGGGGGAGGAGTGAGTATGACGGTTGTCGGAGAGAAGGGGCTAGGGGTTGAAGAGGGGTTGAAGCTGGAGCAAGAACTGGGGGGTGAATTCCGAGCAGGGGTTGCAGCGCTGTCGCGGACAAGTCTGGAAACACGGACGGGGTTGGCTGGCAGGCTCTTTCAGTCGCGGACAATCCGCCACGCGAGCATAACATCGGACGTAAGTGTCGCCGCGGCAGAGGAAGTTTCATCGAGATTTTCGGAACGATCGTCGCCTCATACGCATCCATCGTTAGTATCATTCATTGAAACGTGTATCGGTGACATTGAATTCGCTCGTGATAAGGCTACTACCGCGTGTCTCGCATAATTTCTACGCATTTGGATACTCGGGCACCACGTGGTGGGTACGGTGAATCGAAACGTAACAAAGAGGCGCGCGGACCAGTGGATTTTCATCGAGCCGATTCTCGCTCAAACGTGCCGCAGCCAATTTGCACGTGCAACCGAGCTTGGGAGCCAGCTATTACACCCCTAGGGAATCGCAGTGGATATTGCCGAGGTTTTGTTCGTGATACACGCGTACTTACAACAGAGGGTTTCCATATCGAGCTCGATCAATTTACAAAAGGGGGAGGGGGGACGTCCCAGGAATTCCGTCTTCGCGTGAAACGGGTTGAAACAGCCGGAACAGCTCGTTCGCTAACGATCGAAATGAGATCGTTTTGAAGAAACAGGCACGGGCGGGAGGCGGGGGTTAACACCGGCCAATTTACAAGGCGGAAACCGATATGCAAAACGATACAACAGCGCGCCGCTCGTAACAAGCCCCCGAGTCTCGTACAACGAGGAATTCGTCTTGCGAATTGCAACGAGCGTCCCAAACTTTCCAACTGCGTGCTCGATAACGTTTATTTGTGGTTGGATAGCCCGTGCCTATCCGACCGCATCGGGCGATCGCCAGTATAGTAACAGATTTGTCAGCAAGTGATAGTTTCCGTTCTCCGTGAACACTACTGCTCGAGCTGAACGTTGCTTCCATCTCTTCTTATGTTCTTCTCTTCTTGTTTTCTGTTTTTTTTGATCTAGCTATTCTTCGTATTCTCGGTATTCAAACGTTTGAAAATTTATGCAAGCGACGAAACACGCACGTTCGACGAGGCTCGGGGCGAATTTTTGTATTGCGACGGCAAGACTGGTTCTTGAGCATTAAATTTCCTTTGGTGTTTTTCTGAAATTGTTGACGTATTGTCAAGATAAGAAACAAAGAAATGGATTTATAATAGATCATTCCTTTGAATCACTGTTTCTTTTTTTTCTTCTTTTAATACAAAATATCGAACGTTCTATCACCAGAACAGAATGTCTATTAATAAAGACGAGCTTCTTGTTACTAACAGAGATTTTTTTCTTTGACGATCTAATATTCGAATATTGACGCGTTGAAGAACAGAGATTCACGTAAGGAAGATTCTACTGTGTTATGTTTGAGATGGTAAACCAAAAAAAATACAAGACACAGTGTTCAATTTACCGTGCGAGGATTGTTGTCAAAATGATACAAGCGTTCATATAAAACGCGTTCATATATTTTCAACTACCATCAAGGTATAAAGAGTTAAGAATCGTTATGTTCTTCGTCGTTTCATTTCTTTTGTACATCTCTCTGATAATATATTACTCGCATTCTATATTTGCACTAAGAGAGAAAAACGAATTAAAAATTAATCCGAAATATTAAGCCGGTGCACATGAAATCGTCGAAGTCGTGAATTGACCAATTATTAATTAAAGAAGAAATTTCACACGAATTGTATATATTCGGTGCCAAGAAAATTCGTAATAAAAATAATAAAATTATTGTCATCGCCATTTTTTATCATTATTATTAATCATCACAAATAATCGGAGCATGTGAATTGAAAGTTTAAATTTCCATTGAAAATTGCCGAATATATGCATTTAGCACTTGCGAATGATGATCTTGAATTAAAGACTATTTATTCTACTTCGTCTAGAAAAATACTATAATATTCATTCCAATCTTAGAATACTTTTATATTGATAATTATATATCATATCTTTGGAATCGCATAGAAATAATTTCTTCAATTAAAATTCACTACGGTAATACTTTAGAGAAAATACAAACGATTGAAGCGACATTTCAAACAAATTATTATTTAGTAATATTCGCAAGTTGGCATAAATTTTGAAATGTTTATTCGTCATAAAAGTATATTTTATGTATTTGATATTATTTCCTTTGTTACAATTTTTTAATGTCGACGTTATCTTCTGAAAACAAATTAAATTAACTTCTTTTCGATTAAATTCTAATAAACGCGACATTTTGCGGATAAATTTTCTTTTATTCAATCCTTGGCAATTTTGATTGAAACGAAGAAGGATGTCCCGATAAAGTTCCTGTTTTCTACAGAAATATGTCAACTATGTCGGAACTGTTTTCGCAATAAGAGAAAATCGAGATACCCGTTTCACAAAATATATTACAAATACTTGAAACATCGTAAGTTTCGCTATATAGTCCTTGATCGTTAAATTAAAACGATATCGAGTTTTCAACGTTTCACATTTTCACGCTTTCGTAATAGAATTGAATTCGTTTCAACTCGAGTTTAATTAAAACAAGGTTTATCAGTTATTGATAATTTATATTTAAAATACACTATTCTACGTGATATCGTATTATTTATTAATATTCTATGTGTTAGTGGATATTTATGCCAGAGCATCAATTATAAAAAAATAAATGATTGGGACAGTTTGTTTTTTAAATGTTTTTTAATATATTGAAGTATAAATAAAGTGTATTGCGAAGATAAAAATTGAAAGGAAACAGCAGTATATTTGGAAAATGTCAGAAGGTGTTCATATCGTGACAAAAGCAAAGGAGGGAAACAGAAATTAATAATATTGCATATGTATGTGTGAGTGTGTGTACTTTCATCCACGTAGTGGGTACACGTACGTACATTTTGAGTTAGTTTTGAACCGTTTATTTCGAAAGATGTAAGTCATTCGCGTACAATTAAATCCGAACTCCTTGTTTATAAACAATTTATGACTTAAATCTTGAAGCTGCTTAATTGTGTTTCAACTAACTTGAGATTTCTAACTGGTTTGTTCGAATCGAATGAAATTTCATTGCTGAATGGAATTGCATGATTAATATAAACACGAATGTTCCAATATTTCGAAATATGAGAGAACGGACTTGCGCAACTTTCAAAATAAAAATTTAATAAAATGTGTTATTCAATCGCCTTCAAACACATAAATTTTATTCAAAGTAAGACGTTGACAGTTGACAGTGGTTTCAATTCAATTGCCAAGGATTGCACCGTTTCTTCGTTCTTGTTGCTCTCAAGTGCAATTATCTTCCTAATTTTCTACGTGAAAAGAATATGTAATACACGAAAATGATAAAGACTGTTCAACAACACGGGAGGGAACTGCGAGGAAAAACGGATTCATTCGTGTTTGCGCAAACCCTATTGCATCGTGCATAACGGAGAATAACGAAAGAACCGGAAAAACTTCGTTTTTTTTCTTCTTTTTCCTTCGACTCGCGTGCAGCAATTTATTTTCATCGTGCAGGCCCCTCAAAGGCACGGTGAATCTATATATATTTCGAGAATCGAGTTCAACCGAAACGTGGCTGAAATTAATTCTACGAAGCCCGGGCGAAACAACAAACGGACAAATTAATCGATATAGATTGAAATAACAAGTCGATAGGAAGGAGGTGGTGTTCCGCGCCTTTCGTAGGAACACAATTAACTCGATAATCACAATGAAGATTGCGTAACTAGTTTCAGTTAGACAAAAAGAGGAGAACCACTCCTTCGTGTTGCGTAATTAAAGCATTTCGCTTGGACCGTGCAATTTCCCAAAATTCACCGCTTCTCCGTACTTTCGTCTACCGAAACGGTCGGAACACGTAGTTTGAAAAAAAAAAAAAAAAATAACGGAAACGAGAGCACACCTCGAAGTTTGGATTAACTCGAACAAACGAACCGCAGATTACTAATCGTAAGAAAGAGAAATAATCGTTCGACAACGAAACAAAAATAGAGGCGAACGTTTGTACAAGCGTTCGTGTGCCTCTTTTTGAATAGAAAGTTGGAAAGCGCCAATTATTATTCTCCGGTTGACTTTTGGGGAATCACGCGAATGTTAAAAAGTGAACGAAACGAAAGGACGAGAGTGTGAATTTTTACGTTCGTTTAGAAAGGAAGAACTTTCGGGAGGAAACGCTCGGAGAAAAAATTCATTTGGCGACGAGGAGAAGCCGATCTCTCGTAACGGGGCGCGCTGTGCGCGTTCCCACTTTGAGCCTGTCAGATTAAATGGGATCGCGCGATGCGCACACGGTGCAACATCAGTGACTGACGTGGTACTTTTCACGGTGAGAGGAGCGAACAGAGAGGGCTGTCCCCACGTCCTTGCTCCCGATCGGTTAATAACTGTACACAACACTCGCTTTTCACTCGCACGCAGGGTCTGTACGACGCATCGTCTGTTCGATTAAGTGTAAAGTGAAAGATACCACCACCGTGTGCCAGATTGTTCGGATTTAATGCAGTGCGACGATAAAGTGTTCGGAAGTGTCGTAGCGAATTTTTCGCAACCTGTGTGCCCCCTATTTCTCTTCTGGAGGCGCGTCTCCCGCCACTTTGCCTTTGAATCTTCGCCGTCTGAAATTCACCGTAATTGAAAATTCCCCGTGACAGTGACGCGAGCGCGCGCGCACGCCCACTTGCGAGGAGGATTCTGACCGGGGGCCGTGTGTCCGCTTTTCTAAACTGTTTGTTGATCTACGTGTGGACGGAATTGGCGTTCACGGTTCGTTTGAAACGTGAGCTCGCGACAGGAGGGAAACTCCCCGTTGCTTCTAGGTGCGATATGACGCACGGCCGATCGATATGTTTCCTTTAAAGCTGTCCTCGTCGAGAGCTGTCGACGTGTTCGATGAATTTGGTTTTCGAAAGATCAACGCTCGCCGCAAGAGGTTCAGTTTTCAGTCTCGTTGGAGCGTGATTGATGATTCGGGTAATTTACGTTAGATCACTGGAATTTAGGGCATTTCGGGGGTTTATTAAATCAAATGAAATCAAAGATTCTGAGATTAGATCATCAATTCTGAGATTATAACTCGTGGTAATAAAATTAAGTTCAAAGTTCTAAATTTGAGTAGTTTGTGTTAGTTTGTGTCACGGGGATTTAGGGCATTTGATTTTATTTGAAAATCTATTTTCACTTATTCAAGTAATTTTTTAGATTACTAGGAAAGATTGGTAATAAAATAATGATGAAATGAATGATTCTGAAATTAGCTAATTTACAGATTATCAGAATTTGGGGCATTTGATTTTATTTTACATATAATAATTAATAACATATAATAACTAGTTAAATTTCAAAATTTTGATTTTAAATAAGTGCATATCAAATGTCGTTTTATACGATAAAACTTTAATTGCAAGTTTATCGAAATATCATAATTAAAGTAATTTTCTCATCATTCAATATATACTTTTGCGACAATTGTTTTATCTCATCATTTCGGATTTGTGGGAATTAACAGTTTTAGAATTTAAAAAACGTCAGCTGCTCTGATTTCTTCATTCACAAAATTCTTTAAACTAATCTAATTAAATCAAATTAAAAAATTAAGTTCAAGTAGAAAACTTTGTGCTTATGGAAATTCTTGAGGTATATTTTTCCGAATTTGAATTCATATAAAAAAAAAAACACATGAATCTTGATAATGTAACAATAATAATAATATACAAGTTGTTTCATATTTTGATTTTGAAGTTTTTCAATTCATGACAAATGATTTCCAGTAAATTTCTCTTTTTTCAATATAATTATAATTAACAATAGGATAATATTATTTGAACATAATAGATAACAAATCTAACTGCAAAAAAACGACATTTTGTATGCAGCAAATAGTAAAATTTTAATAGCGAAGTGAAATTGAATGAAAGATTTCAAAATTAAGTAATTTACGTCAGGACATGCGATATTTGACGTTGTCTTGTATTTCACATATTCTGTGAAAAAGATTAGCAGCGAAATAAAATCAAATTAAAGATTCCAAAATTAAATGTAATTTATGGCAGATGACCAGAATTAAAATTAATTTCAGATTTTGCGTTCGCATTTCATTTGCATTTCATTTTACATTTTACAATCAGAAATTAGTAATAAAGTGAAGTCGAATTGAAGGAATTATTTCCAAAATTGAATATAATTTACAGCACATTGCCCACGTTTACGACATATTTGACTTTATTTTGTATTTTACATTATCCGAAATGGGATTAAAGATGCCGAAGTTAAAAATAATTTACGACGGATTTCAAGAGTTGATTTTATTTCATATTTTATATTCGCATTTCATTTGCATTTTATTTCGCGTTCTACAATTAAAGGATTAGTTGTGGAACGAAATGAAACGAAATGAAATAATGAAACGATGTGAAATGAAATGAAACAAAAGCTTTCAAAATTAAGTAATTTAAATCTAAATTGCGACAGTCGCCGATTTCCCGACGATAGCAGTTGAGAGTTAACATCGCGTTTTGGGGGGGAATGTAATTTTTATTCGATCGTTAATTCCATGAGATGCGAGTGTTCGTCACGTTTGCGCGGTGTTCGCGCGATATCACGTCATCAATGAATGAAATAACGCGTGAATTTCAATAAGGACTCGTTTTTTTTCACTTTTTTTTCTTTTTTTTTCTGAAACGACTCTCTTCAAAAGGCTATAACTCTCCTAAAAGCTAAATTATAACGTTATCTTGTTGAAATTCTGCTCGAGCCGTAATTACCGAGGAAACTTTCAATTCGAAAATGCGCTTACGCGAATATTCCAACGGTTATCTCGTTCGTTTTTCCTTTTTCTTCTTTTTCACCCTCCTTCCCCCCCCCCCCTTCTTTTTAAATTTCAAAGTATTTCGAATACAAACATTTCGCGAATTTTTTTTCGAATTTTTTTTCGAATTTTTCCAACGAGTATTCGGAAGCGTTCGTAATGGGAATTACCTCGCATTATCAAAACTGCACGATCCTCCGCCGGTTGACAGAATTTTTTTCGACAAGCGAACTATGGCCCCGTTCTTTAATTAATACCTGTTACAGATGAAATGTTGCGCACGGTTTTCATTTTATTAATGTGCATCGGATATCTTCCGTGTCGTTGGTTTCTCGTTCCCTGTTCCCCGCGTTCTGTAAAAACATTATCGTTGTGATTTCGTTAATGCAAAAGAAGAATATAGATCTGCACGCTCGGTACACCGGTGAGAAAGAGAGGTTTCTCGATACGAGGTATTGAACACGATATTCCGCTGTTAAATCGATCGTCGTTGACAAATTGGATCGATGCACAGGAAATGACATGCACTTTCAGTTATTTATTGGTCATTTGTTAAAACTCACATGGGTACTTGCACTCTTAACGCGTGATATCAAGCGAATTTCATTTGTCGTTTTACGCGATTCGTTTCTGGGACGTTCAATTTTGTGACCACTCGCAATTTTCGACATCTTGAAAGATTTTAAGAATTGGGCGATCTGATGATGAATTTTACCGATCATTGAAATAAACACATTGCATTGCACGTAATATTTGCCGCACATAGATACATGCTAACTGTTTGCGTTTCCTTCGTTCCTGTTATAATATTCTTTCGGACATGGTTCGTACGCTGTTTTATCGTGTCTCCGTTTTCTTTTCAGAATGTCCAGTCGTGTATGTTTAGAAATCCAAACGAAGTATTCTTTCAGTAGCTTGTCCTTCGTAATTAATGCATTCATAGGAAATTTTAAAATATTAAACTGCACAGAATGCACGTAATGTAAAATATTCAAAACTGCTTTGTATGATAATTATTTAAAGTTCCGTTTTTTACTGTATTCTGAATTTGCATAAAAATCCGGGATCTAATGATCAGAATTGGAATTGAAATTCTGCTGGTAAATCAAGCTTCAACATTGCGTCTTTGCATTGAATTTTAAAGTACAAATCGTTACATTAAAATAAAATTCGGTTCAGATTATTAAGAGATTGAAATTGTGTTCTTTTTGACAATACGGTTTGATTTTCAATTAAAGATATCTCTCTAATAGCAGTACAGACGTATCCTGGCCAAGAATATTTCGACGTGAAGATTTAAAAATCGAGCAATTACAAAGACCTTAACAACACAAAATGATGTAGAAATTAATTTCTTGTCGGAATAATTCTAAACCAGATGCAGTAAATAACAAAATTACCTGGAAAAGCAACGAATTAATTTCTAATGCAATCACAAAAAAAAAGAGAAAAATATCTTGTAATTCTTCTTCTGTTCGTTCCACGACAGATACGTAATCTTTGGTTTTCTTTATTCTTTATATCCGTCGGTGATTATGAATATGGCTTAAGTCATATATTCAAAGGTTTGAATAAATTAAAAAATATTTTTATACTATGAAACAAAATATTTCAGGAAATATTTGGTCTTGTAAGAAAAGAATTTATTATGACTGTGAAATTTTGTGAGCTTATAAGGAAATATGATGTTTGAAACTTGAAAAAAACATTTTTTTTTAATTCTTGACTTAGACCACTTTCATAATTCCCCGTAACACCTCATCGGCATATATTTTGTTATAATTATTAATTATTGCAAAAGTGGGCCGTCTCTCCAATTTCGATGGGCTTGTTATTAAAAACGTAATCTAGAGTTTTACTCTAGACTTTTTCTCATACTGTGCTATTGTCACTTGGTCTTACATTTTCGAAAATATTCGCAAAAATATTTTTAACGTGTGGTTTTTGAAGTTTTAACACCGATTAAAATTAAGTCGAAGTAAGGTTTGGATTGTTTTCCAGTCTGATAGTAAAAATTAGAATTTATAATAATCAAGTTGATTATTGGTTATTATAAACCAATATATACATACCAATATAATTCCAATTTTCATTTTTAATAAAATTTGCAAATATATTTTAATATATTTAATATATATATAAATTTAATAAATTTAATATATATTTTAATAAATTTTAAATATCGTGTTGACATTAGAAAAGGACGCATTAAACCATTAAAAATATTTTACATTCTGTTCAGATACAGTTGCAAAAATGATCCTATGTCACTACCCTTTTGATTCTCGAATTTTCACGTTGCTTGTATTATTATTATATAACTCGCTGTTGGAAACTATTTCATCAATTTGTTTTCACAAAAATATCGTTAAAAAAAACCAAAATGATGTGCCAGTGTTAAAGTCGAGGAAACTCCGCTCTCGCGATAATTACCCACGCCGCCACGTCTTTCGTACCAAACATTTTAACGAAGCTTCCACGAGGAATTTCACGCGTCGAATCCTATCTCCAGGATGTCTCTCTTTATTTTCCACGGGACGCCGTTTGTAACTCTAGCCTGTCCTTAAAAGCACGGCAAACTCTCGCCTACCGCCGCGTTTTTGTCCCGACAATCTTTCTCAAAGTAACGAAAGTCCGCTAAACTGTTGCTTGTACTCTGTGACTAACGATGCAACTTGCGTGCTCGTCGTCCCTGTGACTTGTTACGTAAACGTTCTCTGCGTCGTCGTCGTCCTCCGAACGAGATAGAAAGCCAATGTACGCGTCGTGTCCAGCAACTCCCGGGATCCGATGTTACGATTGCTTAGGTAGAATGAAGCTGTCGCGTAAGCCCGATCGAGTCAGTAGCCTCGATGAAAGCTCCATTTTCTTCGTGATCGAACCGCACGCCGCCCCCCCCCCCCTCCTCGGTTTTCGACACCGGTGTCGTCTTCGTCGAATGGACTTCGCGACACGTGAACTTCGTACGAATCTGATAGTTCGCTGCTCCGCGGCTCTTCGTGATAAATTAACTCCGGAAGGATTGGATCTTCGAAAGTTGAGAGAAGACGATATTATTCGAGTTCGTTACAACTATACTTCTAATATGTACACTCTCTTCGTTTGTCAAAACGAGAGTTCCGGGTCAAAGAGAAATCGACTTGTCAAACTTCGTAACTGATATGGAAACAACTTTGAATCATGTCATTCAAACAAATACGGAGTAGAAAAGTGTTTCTTTTGAAATTTGAGATGTTTAATTTTATCTTGTATATTCGTGGCAAATCGATCGAATTGGATTGAAAACGACGGGGAATTAATTATTATAATTTAATCCCGAATTGTCGGTCAGGTTCACACTTCCTCTGGAAGATAGTTTTCGGTCAAATCCGAGTATTTGAGTCAGAGATCTTTCGAATTCATAAATTAAATTGAAATCGCTGGTTATGTTTCAAACTAATATACTAATAATGCTATACTTCTATTAAGCGTAGTAGAATCGTCAACTGTTTAAAATTCATAGAAACAAGTGCAAAACACGAAAGATAAAACGAGAAATGATTTCATTTGAAAACTAAATAATGAAATAATTTAGAGAAAGATCATTTGCTTTGCAATAAGATATATTATCTAAATAATTACTTTAATATACAGTACAGATAAAATACAGATATTTTCTTAATTATTTGATACACTAATAATAACATACTTCAAACAGATATAATAGTATTTTACATTTCAAATATTGTAAAGTTTCAAGATATTTTTTGATTATTTGCCATCGAATATTCGATCGAAAGTTTCTTGCCAATATTCACGAATATTTTCTTAATTAAAAATTAATTAAAAATTCCACAATTAAGTAAACGATCACGGTCCTCAAGGGACTGATGATGCTGCAGTTAAGAATTGTGCCGTGTTTTTTGGAGTGGAAGTGTAAATGGGGTGGGAAGAAAATCGTGGAAATTAAGAAGAAAGATGGAGAGAGGAGGATTTTGAACCTTCTTAAAAGGATAAAAATGGTTAAAATAGGTGTTTTTGTGTTTTTGCAAATTTTAATGAAACTACTGTTACTGTTACTAAACAACGCAATAGATCTTTTACTTTAACACCTTGATCAGTAGATTTTTTGCAAGGCCATGGATCCTTAGGCATTCTATTACTTTTATGCTTTTTTAAATGTTTTTATAATGGTTTTGTTTTGTATTCTTTTGTTAAGTTTATGTGCGTGCTTCAGTGTTAGCGTGTCAGATTAGAAGTTTCTTGCATCCTTCAAGCGACTAGAAATTTAGTGAATTTGCAACGAGACCCTTAAATCCCATGTTTTTTAAATATATCACAAATAGCTGTTACAATATTATGTATTTTTATGTAAATAATGTAATTGTGACTACTTCGAAATAATTCAAAATTCACTATATTGTCGTTATATCGTTATTTTATATCGAGTTTAATTTGCTTAATTTAAAATGATTTACTATTAAAAACTCACTAATATTTCTACTAAATATTATACTATTATACTAAATATTTATTCTATTATATTTATTAAATATTTATTCTATTATATCTACTAAATATTTCTTGCTTCAAGATTTAAAAATAGGATCATCACCCAATGGAAAACTTGACTGTCATTCAGATATTGGTGACGCGATCATTAAATATATCTCTATCGTGTATATGTGTGTGTGTGTGTGTGTGTGTGTGTGTGTGTGTGTGTGTGTGTGTGTGTGTGTGTGTGTGTGTGTGTGTGTGTGTGTGTGTGTGTGTGTGTGTGTGTGTAAAATATGTTTTCTGTGAATTTCTGAAAAATATTTGGTGATTAATAAAGTCTTTGAACAACTCTCGCGGCGCACGTGCGGAGATATTAGGTTTGCGGCGACTTACACAATAAACTACGCGTCTGCAAACGACTAATTGCCGCGTACTGTAGGTCACAGCGACAGACTTCCTATCGAGTCGCAGACCCTTCACTTCCACCATTGTTCTCGCAACGATTAATAGCCTTCGTAGTTTTCTGTCCTGAGCGTCTCGAGCAACGCGATTACGCGTAAATTCCTTGTCTAATATCTCGTGACATCGAAAGGTATACAACTTTCATTGGATTGAAGTCGATTTTAATAAAATCATAGGATTTGAACTTTTTAGAATTTTTATTGAATGTCAAAATATGAGGCTTGAGCGTTGTTTGAATGAAATATTTGAAAAATAATTATTCAAGTAACATGTCATCTTATTCGACTATGCAAATGATCTTTTTCGAAATTATTTTATTATTTGGCTTTCGAATGAAGTCATTATTTTTTGCTTTATGTGTTATATTTGTTTCTATGAATTTTAAATAGTTGATGATTTTATTATACTTTTGAACTGTGAGTGTTTCTCCATTTTTTGGTTTGAAATTTTGGGAAGCATTTTATTATTTATATATGTACAATAGTGTATAATAAATTTAAAGTAGATCTATTGTGATGTTCAATAATGAGGTAAATTTTTGTTCTTCAATTATGTTGGCAAAAATATAAAATTGCACAGACACTCGCAGTCTAGTTATTTTATTTCTGAATTAACTCAAATAAAAGATTACTTGCAAATGATTTATTTTATTTCGACACGAGATAAAGTTATTTTTTCTATATTATTTCTAGAATAAAAGTAATAAACTAAATGAATGATTCATCACTTCGAATTATTATTTTTTGTCTTTATTTCAAATAAAATTTACCTAATCATGTAAATTACTTAACTGGTATTATACAGTATAACCAACGATGAATATAGAAAATATTCGTAAAAAATACTCTCAAAAAATTGTTGATACTTTGAACTTGTATAACTTTGTGAACGAAGTCTTGTAACGAATTTTCGAAACGTTGATTGAAAGGAAATACTTCAATTTTCAAGACCACGATGGGTTTAGTTGTGAAAAGAAAATTTCAGTATCAGTATTTAAAGACGTTTGAATTTGCAAAATTTTCGAGAGAAGTATCTTCAGAATGATGTAAAAATATCTTTGGAAGAAACGAATTCAATACTGTAAAAATGGAGATTTTATATTTTAAAATGAGATAGATTGTTCTGCAATTTTTATTTCACGAAATTATAATAATTTAAAATCTTGATAATATTTTTGTTCGGTGCAGTATTCTTCTTATATTCGATGAAAAATTGTCGACAGTTATAAATAAATTACTATAAGTGTGTGAAAGAAAATTGTGCAATAATCTACATGCGTTTATTTTAAATCGTAGAGTTTACTTTGATAATAATATCTTCAAAAAATATTTTCATCATTTTGAAGAGAGAGAGAGAGAGTAAATAAATGTATACATTTTCTTTCAAAAATTTTACAGATTCAAACATCTTTATGAAAATACGAAAAATTTTGTTTGAAATCCATTATGATTTTGAAGATTGAAGTCTTTCCTTTTTTTCACAATAGTCTCTCAAAAATTTGGCGTACGATTTTTCTTTTTCAGAGTTTAAAATATTAACAATTGCATAATTATAAATCTCGTGTTAGTCGTTCTTTGTTATTATCTTTGTTATATATTGTATGTTAAATTAAGAAATATAAAAAAATATAAAACATTTTTAATTACAGAATTCAAAATAATAAAAATAATTAATAAACAAAAGATACGTAATATAAAAAAATATATAATGTAAGATAGCAGATAAGAAAATATATATAAACACAAGATATATATATATACATAAAAAATATACTGTGTATAAAAAAAATACACAACCGTTTTGTACAATTAACGCTGATGAAAGCAATTTTTCGAAGTACTAAATGCTCAAGTGTTCCAATTTCAATAGCCAGGGGTCTGCAGATCTTCAAAAGCGTCGCAGTATATTCGAGCAGAATTGCTCTTAGCGCGAAATAATTTTAACGAGTTCGCGTAAAAAGTTGAGTAGCATAGAGCCGAAGGTTCTTCGAGAGGTTAATGATAGGAAAAACTGCGCGATGCTTTCTTTTTACCAAACTTTTTCAACTTTCGTTTTAATAGCTATTCTTTGTATCGCAGAGTTACGCGTTCACCGTGATAATTGTATATTTCTGCATTTACTTGCATAATTTGTTATTTCATTGTTCTTACGTTAACTATCAACTCGACGTCCGTGAAGAACTTTTAGAAATGTTGTTAATTACCAAAAACATGTTTAATTCACTGGTATATTAGAAATATATCGATTTCTTTTAATTTCATTCCATTTTTGAAATCTGAATGGACGAAATAATATTAGAAAAGAATATTAAACAAATTAATTGGAATTTAATCTCGTAAATTAAATATTGAAAGAAATGTTATAATGTTAAAATTACACACATCGAAAACAATATTAAACGTTATAACGATAATATAAAGTTATTGCAAAAAAATTGTGAATGAACTATAATTCGGAGATAACGTTGTACCTTAATGGGTAACATACAAAACGATTCACGTAATTATAACAAACCACATTTTATGTTTAGACAATTGAAATAATAAAATAAAAGTTAGAGAAAAGAGATGAACGATTCAAAATGGACGATCATATTTTTTTCGTAAATGCTACACCCTTTATTCTGTATTTCTTTCAAAATTAAGCACAGGCAGTTACAAGAGTTTACATACATTCGTTAAGTTTCAGTTATTTAAAGAAGTACAAGAATTTGAAACATTTTATAAATGATACTAGATAAAGAAGTTACGTGTTACGAAATTAATTTTATTAAATTCTAAAACAATCTGCACAGATATCTAGTAATTGTATACTCGTAAATTTTCATAAAATTCTGTTTTTAATTTATTTATGTATTTTCATACACAAACACAAGAAACGTTATCAATATTTTAATTTAACTTTAATTAACAAAATTAACTAACTAACTAATTGAAGTGTCCAAAACGTTTCTTTCTCTGCTTTAAATGTTTGAAATTTGACAAGTGTAATCAATGTAAACTTTCGTATGTCGTGCATTATTCTATAATTCCTTTAACTCCACGACATTTGGTTGTTTGTCTGTTCCCTGGAATTTGCAATTATTCGTCGTTTGTATCTCAAAGAGCTCTTTTCCGTAAACATCAATGAATAAACTTCGAGATCGCGAGTTCCAAGAAATCTGGAATATACAGCGACAACTGAGAAATTTCATAACGATACTTGTCATTTATCTTTTCCCATAATTGAATAAATGAAACGAAAGAAGAAATTACGCGTATAAACGAGAGAAGAATTTGCACGTCAAAACACCATTTCCTGTAAACATCGAATAAATAAATAAATTTGTATGTCACCATCTCTTATAAACATTGAATAAATAAAGTAAACGAAGGAAGATAGTTCTTTCACGTGTCAGTGAAGAAATTCGTTACAGAGGAATGCAAAAATCGTGATTTCTAAAGAATAGATAAAGATTTTTAATAGATAGAAATTTTTAATTGCATAATTACATTGCGGACTTTTATGCATTTAAATTCAAAATTCAATAATGCGAGAATATGTATATAAAATATCTAAACTACGCTGCACGTTATAATATTAGGTCACACATTTGTTGTATGTTATTACAATAATAACATATAATTATAAAATATTATACTATATTATAATTGTCATACATCATTACACAATGTCAGCGTGAATTATTCATTTATATATAATGTCGTTATAATAAATAGTGCGTGTGTGAACAAATTTTTGTCCTTACGTAATTGTGTTTGGAAAAACGTGAATTTACATAAAAACCTGCAGTGCATTTATAATACCTGTCATCCGCTGGAATTATTCATCATTCGTCTGTCAATGCTCTCGTGAACATTAATGTGAATGATAAAGTAAATAACATAGATAATAGAAATATATAAAAAACGAATGAACGACATCAGTATATAAAAGTGAATAAACAAGAGAAATAATTGAAGATGTGCTAGATAATTGAAGAAAATAAATAAAATAAAAATATATAAAAATAAAAATAATATCAATAAATAAAATAAATAAAATGAAATAGAAATATATAAAAATGAAAATAATATAAATAAATAAAATAAAATAAAAATATATAAAAATAAATAATATAAATAAATTATTGAGAGGAAGAACAATGTTCGGGAGCGTCGAACGCTGACGAATCGTCGCTGGAAATCTAAAGAAAATTGGTTTCCCCCGTGGCAAAACGATTGATCTCCACGGCCGGGTTCATAGGGCAAACTGACAACTGACGCAGTTTCTGTGCAGTTTCTTGCCGCGAGTAGCGTGGTGGAACGCAGCAGCAACGATCCAGTTGTCCAAATCCCAGTCATATTCGTATTCTCGGCTAGACTGTAATCGCCTCGTAGGTCAATCTTAAACTGCGGAGCTGGTACGCGTGACTACCGGGGCTACTTTAATCCGGGGGGGCTTGCGCCCCCAGCGCACCTGCCAGACGACAACGGGAGAGCGCTATAGCCTTGCAGTTGGAAGTTGGGAATCTGGGATCTCGCGCGCCTAGCCAACACGGATAGAAAGACCCAATTACATCTCGTTCCTCCCGGAATTGGACGAATACATACAAGACGCTTAAGACGCCTTAACTACCATGGGATTTGTACCAGCCTTCCTCCCCAACTGTCCTGAGATTGGTTTAAGCACTCTGGCAGAGTTGTACCAATCACCGGCCGTCCCGTGTTGTACACTTCCCCGATTATGAATTCATCTCGTCTCGCCGGACGGACGGAACAAGTGTATCGACTTGAATCGTGCTGCGATCGGCTGATTACGAAAATAGGATGTAAAGACGGTGATTGTGTCTCCGTCGTTTGCTCAGGGGCAGACAGTGTTAATCTTCTGCAGCTCTTGTTCGTTAAATTGGGACCATTATTCTCAACGTATACATTGTATAAAGTTTTCAGTAGAGCTGTACGATTTTTTTGTATGAAATTTAGCGATAAATTTTGTATATTAATATTTTGCTTTATTAATTATTTTTCAATTATTCTTTTTTTTTTTTGGCAATTTAAAAATGTCAAGTCTGATTCGACATGAGAGTTCCTGTGATAAAAATTGATGTCGAGTTACACTTGCAAGGAGTGAAAAGGATTTAAAGTTAATACATTTCATATATTTTTTATAAAGTTTATAAAGTTAAACATTACATACATATTAAAGTTAATATAGTTTATGTGTATTTATAAAGTGTACGAACATACAATGTTAATAGTTAGTGTTTCTCTTTTTTTCTGTCTGTATGACGTATAAATAATGTTTCTAGCACAATATGGATACACTGTTAGATTTTTTCCTTTCGATTGCTCTTTTTATATATATTATTTATATAATACCAGATAAATGATAAATATTTCAAAATTCAAATTCAAATGCTCACTATAAAATCACTGTTATGTTAGTATTAGTAAATGATAAAATATCTTGTATATCTGCATAGTGATACGTTATTTATTAAATGCATGTGTGTATTATTTTGATACACATTATTGCATATATATATTAATTTAATAGTAAAACTTACTATATTAGTAGCAAATAAATTTCGTACAAACTTATCAAATGTTTTACTGAAACCGTGTAAAACACTGAAAATTCTGAATGGTCCTAATTCAATGGTTAAAGACTGCATAACAATGCAAAATATATTTATCTTGAAGATTACATATTCACGTATTTATATTTTTTTAAATTTTCTTTTGTATACTTATTGCTTCGCTATTTTTGTCAATATAAAAAAATTCCAAATGATTTACTTATAACAATTATTAGTTCCCAAATTTTAGCTCTCAAATCGTATCATTGAGTTATACATATGTGGATGATTATAGTAATTTGTTTAATTTCCTCTTAACATACACAATTAATAGATACTGACAAGAAGAAGAAATAAATATAATAATTAAGAAAAATTATATATATATAATCATTAGATGACTATAGTACTTGAATGGGGATGAATCTGTTCAATTTAATCTAAACACAATTTAGATGTTTTAGATAAAAAGAAGAAGTAAATATAATAATTAGGAATGACTTTAAATATGTTCAGTGTTGTAATTTTAGAACGAATTTTTCACCACATTCATTTGTTAAAGATGTAACTCAAGAATATAGAAAATTTGTTCATCAATCGTAAATGTCGAACCGTAACAAAAATATTAAGCTATATTAATCGCACAAAGTGTCCATTTATTATAATATTTATATCGGACTATATTTCTTTCTTCTCGCAAATGATATATTTCAAAAATGATAAATCGAACAATATATTATCTTACTTAACTTCTGTTAAGCTATTCTGATAGTTATTTCAAATAATCAGTAGTTAAAATTACTATTTTATGTTATTAGAAGGGACAGAGGGGTGGCATATTTTTAATATTTGTAGCTTATCGTCTATAAAATGTGTGCAAATTTTTCATAATAAAGAAAACTTAATAATATCAATGTACAACTAGAGAATAAAAAATATAAGGAAAGAAAAACTTGTAAAATATGCTTCTTTTATCGTGTATCTTAAAACATAAAAGAATTATATATTCTTTTTTCTCAAAAATTGATTGTTATTTTTTTGTTCAATATTTCGCATGTTCCGTAAATTTATTTACACGCTGCGACTCGAATGTTTACAAATGAAAAGAACACGGGAAGGAAAGAAGCGTAAAATTCCAGACGTTGCATGAAAGAATTTCGCAGAGAGACGATTTAGCGAGTAAATTTCAGACGAAACTGGCCTACTAACCGATACAAGGAAAAATTGATAGGCGTAAAGTTGAACGGTGCAACCAGTTATCGGAAATCTGATACGTTGTTAAAAATATCCGATAAAACTGTCATGTGATTGGCACAAAGGATGTGAATGTCTATTTTTAATATTACGAAACGGTACAGGAGATGGATAAACGAGTGAAAATCGATTTTAAATGAAAGTTCACACGCTTTCAATAATGATCGACTTTCAATCTATTTTTACTCGTTTCGTGTATTCATTCGTTTCACATTATCATTTGTTACTGGACTGTTGGATTTTCAAACTTTCAGAAACATAATTGAAGAGATAGAACCTAGATAGAAATTTGTTTCTTCCATCAAATATTATAATAAATACTTTGATATTCCATATATATCCACTTTTGATATTTTATGTATGCATTTTTACACTTTCAAAATGTTTATTTGTTACTGACAGAAGAAATAGAAATATTGACGCATAAAGTATGAAACTCGTATCAAGAAAATAAAAATGCAAAGAATGGTAAAAAACTTTTATTGGTTCAATGTTATGAATTTATTACAATATTTAATATTAATAACAATATTAATTTAGAACAAATTAATAATTACAAATTTTTATGCAATTTAAAGTCCATAATTTGGATTATATTGTATTATATTGTATTCTGTGCATTTCTGCATCTTTCAATTTTCCACAGATCCTAATAAAAATCACAAGCTTTTGCATATTATGATTAACGAAAAATCATTGAATTTTCCCCTAAATCGAGTTATCAGTGCCAAGCACAAAAAGTTTATTTATACGTGTATTACAAAAAAAGTTGTCAACTGCATTAAAACTGAAGATATAACAGTTCATGTTTCAGATGTTTATTAGTGACTAAGTACGATTAAAAAAATATGATTAAATAAAAGTCGTTTTTCTAAATCGTCATTTATCAAACTATCTGTTAATCAGATACGCCTATCTGAGTTAACACTATTTTATCGTCGTTAACTCATAAAATATTGATGAGTTACATGCAACTTGTTTAAACAGGCATTAGGTCATTCTGATCACTCGTGTATCAGAAATAACATCGTACCTTTATCTTTAATTGCCTAAGTAATCTAAATAATAAATATTTTCCGTACTAATATTAGTAGTGAATATAATAATTGTATTCTAAGCATTCTACTAGTGGACTAAATATTCAAAGCACTAGTATCGTTATATATTACGTATTATATCATTAACCTTCTGAGTATTTAACCTGTACTGTTAAAATGCTTGAAACGTAATTATTATGCGATTATGCTTAATAGTATAAAATTTGCTCGTTGGAGGTTCAAAGAAAATAACATCCAACGATATATCGAAATCAAAAGAGGCACGTTAAAATTCAGAGACGAATTCATTCTGAATTCGTTTTTGTGTAAATACTCCCTGTAAAAGTTCGATAATCGAACTTTCGGATATATCGGCGATTTCAAGCGTTTCGTCGAAGAGTTAACAGCGTCGTTCCGTTTCATTTTCCAGAGTGGAGAGAGGAGGAGCTAGGGCGAGAGGACTAAGAGAGAACTCGCAGCGATCAACCACTTGGATGGCAGTACGCAAAGCGATGAAACACGGGGACCTAGACAGCTGGATTAACATGCGATTAATGCGCTCTATGACGCCCGCTTAATGGCCCGTACTCTCGAACCGTGTGATGCACGCGAACGAGTGTGTACCATGGCCCCTCAGAGGTTGAATTAAATGGACAGCCAGGAAGAATCCATTTGCACAGCCATTTGTACCAATTGTTCGCGACAACGTGCAAGCGCCGAGGGCACGAAAACTTGCGGTGGATACTACTCAGTCGTTCTTTTCCAGCCGTTTTTAGCAACGTTCACTCAGAATCGTTCGCATAGATCTCTCGCGTAACGAGTGACCCGGTTTCTCGCCGAGAGACATTCGACGAAAAGCGGCGAGCCTCTGAAGTAACACAGGGTGGCGAGATTGTCTGGAATTATGAGCAAAACGAATTCCTGGTGGAACTCCCGAAGAAGGACCCTACGATATTAAAACGCCGAGAGGGATCCGGAACTGCCAGGGCGAAACGTTTGCGAATAGATTCGGCGAGTCGATAATGCACGCGTGCAAATCCTGGTCCGGAGCAAGCCACGTGTCCGATGAATAATAGAACCGCTACCGCCGCCGCCGCCGCCGCCGCGTTGAATCCTCGTCCTTTCGATCACCGAGAGGAGAGAACTCGGTGAAATCCTTATCGATTCGCGGCGTCCTCGTTCTTCAACTTGTCTCTCTTGAGCTCTCTCGACTGTCAACGGTTTGCATGGTAGATCCCGATCGTCGTTCGTGAGTTTGAAAAAAAGTGAAAAGAGCAACCGACAGGCTGTGCGAATCGGTGCGGTGAATTGCTCTCCGTGATGATCATGTTGAACGGTGGTTCGCGTACCGGGCGAAGATAAGCTCTGGTGGAACAGAATGACAGTGACGTGGGTGTACCCGAATCGTGATTCCATCGAATGTTCCCGCGATCTCTGTGAGTAACTGATAAGGAGATACAGGCGTGTGTTCTTTTTTTTTTGCGTTCGTCGTGACTCGGAAGGATTAAACGTAGAAACGTAGAAAGGAGAGAGAAAAAGCGACAGCATGAAGGACTGTCGTGGAAGATGGTTGTACGCCGCGCTGCCTCTCGTCACCTTTCTTTCACATCAGATCGGTGAGTTTCGCCGTTTTGTTTTGAAATGACGTAGTTTTATCTTCAGATATATGTACATACTGACTAAACTGAAGTAAAATGCAAATACCATTATCTAATAATAATGATAATTCAGTGTTAAATCTGATAATTTAATGATTGAATGAAGTGATAATCTAATAATCTAATAATTGTATGAATAATCTGTGAATAATCCATGCTTAATGATTTAATGATGAAGCAGAGCCTCCAATGTTCCAACTAACAGAGAAATAAATGTATTTTTGGATGACAAACTTTTTGATACTAATTAAATTGCGTGTATCTAAGGAAAGATTAAGAAGATTGTTTACTTGAATATTTAAGAGTATTGCATATTTTTATTTGTTGAATTATCTAATTTTTTGTAGAATATGTAGTTCTCTAGAAGTATATTCGAATTACTAAAGACATATCTTCATCATTTTCATTTATTATTTAAGTATATGAAAACATTTGAATTGATTTATCGTGAAATTGAAGATACTATTTTTTTGATAAAAATTTTGTCTCTCATATTTTAATAAGTTCTGTTGCAATTATGCCGTTGAACACATAATATTTTCTTTAACATTAATTGCACCAAGTAAATCATTTCCAATATTTATATCTTCAAACTATACCTCTGATCCATTATGTCAGATGTGCATACTAATTGATATTATATTAGGACAAAATTGATTTGTTTCTTTGGGAATGTCAGAAAAACTTAAGACATATCTTCGTCTAGCAAGCTGCACAATCATTTCTTGATCTCTCAGTTTATTACATTTTCCTCTTCTTTATCTGATTGCTCGTACTCATGCTTAATATTGTATAAAAATAGATATTCATCCGTATGAATAATATAAAATAAAATAGTTTAGTATGAGAGAAAGCAGTTACATACTAGTAAATACTCTGTTCAGATAGTAGAACATTAGGATATTAGACTATTTAAGTAATGAGAGTGTTGATATGAAAAGTTCTATTATTTAAATTAATAAATCTAATGTTAATATGTTTTTAATTAAGTCAATAAATCTGATCTTAAAATTAAATTAAATCTGAATTAATAAATATAAATTATATCTATTCTTAAAATTAAGATAAATTTAAATTAATAATTCTAATATTAATACGTTTTCAATTCTTCATTAGACAAAGTGATTGTAGCAAAGGAAGTGGAATTTTATATGAAAATAATTTTCATTTAGTATGATTCATTTGTAATACATCTTGATTATTGATTTAAATTGGTTTTCAGTGTAATTTGTCTTATTTTAGAACCATTAGGTACATTTTGAAAAAAAGGCAATTAACAATAAAATACGCTTTCACTGCGTTAAAAATATCGTAAGATTAATGACAACGTCGAAATCTATAAAAACCCTGAAAATATTTCTTGTTTTGTTATTGTTATTTTATATTTTAACATCAGTATTTCAATATCAATTTACAAATATCTATAGATACGATCAAAATTCTACAGTACAGTAGAACAAGTTCGGATTTTACAAAAGCTGCAACAGTCGATAGTTTTTGTACTAGTAAATTATTATTATTATTATTAATAATTGTATTGAAAAATAAATTCGAGGTTGATTAAGTTAATTATTTTCTAGCCTTCGTTGTATTTAAATTTTAGCAATAAATAAAGCAACGATTCACGACGGATCTTCAACCTTGAAGCGTTGCAAAAATAATCAAATTTTAAAGATTTTAAAAAATTTAAATAAATAATTTTAAAGATAATTTTAAAAAATTAAGATTTTTGAAATCATTGAGCTAGTAAATTTTGATTACGAGCACAATTTTTGCACGCTAACGTTTTCAACGAATATTTCTGAACAAAAATTTTGGCATTTCATTGTTTACATGTTGAATTTCATCGCTGACTTTTGTCAAATATACTCAGAGATTCGAAAAGTAAAATCCTCGACTAGATTTCTACGAAATGTATCACATTTTTCCTAATCACTTCGTATTTATGGACAAAATATCTTGTCACGCAGTATACCGTACACGATACGCTTTGGTCCAGTATCTTGTAACTAGTATCTTGTAACTAGCGATGGAATCTGAGATTTTGAATCACTTTGAACATGACTCGAGGCTTAAAACTCTTGATATAAGTCTCGTGTCTCGTGTCTCGATAGGTCTTGAGTCTTGGAAATCTCGGAAGTCTCGGAAGTCTTGACCGTCTTGGAAATCTTAAAAGTCTTGATCGTCTTAATGTCTTGAAAGCCGTGGAAGTTGCGATAGGGTTTAATACTGTAATAAGTACTCAGTACCTTGCAAGCTTTCTTATTATTTTCGTTCAGAAAACGTATCGTTACGTGAAATGTTAAAGCAAGCTCAGAATGTTCATTTATTTATGTTATTCATTCTTATAGCCATGTCTAAATACCTACATAAATAGCTAAATATAATAAATATCAAAATACCTAAATAATAATAAACGATAGAATTTATATAAATAATGAATAATAATTATGATAATCCGAACTTTCATTAATATTTTTATGTTAATGATACTGTTTGAATCAAAGATATCGAAAAGCTTGTAAAATACCAAATACTCTTCACTAGATTGGATTTTTATGCAAATTTATATTTTTACATACTTCAAAAAAATAAATAGAAAATTGTTCTACCTACTAAGCATTCTATTTTGATAATTTTACATATTTTTTCAAACTATCAGCAATATAGGTACGTGCAATTTTGCACTTTAAGTGCATAAATATCCGTACTTTATTCGTCACACTATTAAATCTTATCACATCTTTTAAAACTCTCTAAACTTTCAAGATTTTCGAGGTTCAAAACGGCGAGGAAAGACAGGTGTAAACTATTAATAAGCTATAATAAACGAAGCTAATAATTTTTCGCTGGTTCATTTATATATATATATATATATATATATATATATATATATATATATATATATATATATATAGAGAGAGAGAGAGAGAGAGAGAGAGAGAATAGCGAGCTGTATGAATTAATATCGACGTAAAACAAGAAGTATAGTGATTTCATTTTATAAAGTAGAGATGAGTTTGAGGTCTGGAAAACACTTTTACTCAGACTAATTTGGTGCCCATTATAAGGCGCCACCTTTGAAACAGAAAAAGTTTTATTTGAAATATTTTCTTTGCACAATAAGCAATTTAAGAAATAATTGCGTGAATTAAAATGAGACAACACCTTGTATATCTTTCCATTGGAACTCGAGATGAAAGTTAATTTGTAAATATGAAATAAACAATGTCAAACGAAAAAAATCTTTTGCCTGTAGAAACGAATAATTTTATTTTCCTGATGCACGAAAATAATTAAAAGCACGATGTGTTCCATTCAATATTTCATACACTGAACGATATTGCGATATTTGATGCAAAATGTCACATAAATAACGAATATTTCATCTTTAGATGCGAAACAAGTTAATCGTAAAACTTTTGTATTAAACGTAGTTGGGATGAAACGCGTTTTGAAATCAATAATAATAATATTCAAAGTATAGTCCAATAGATTTTACGTTATTTCATTGTATAAATGTTAATTTATAGAAACAAAAGAAGATAAAATTTCTTTAAAATGAAACGAATGCATTGCATTTTATCGATTGCGCCAAATTTCTCCGAACAATTCCCGTTATTTTCAGGTGCGTGTTTTCTTTGTTTGTTCTGTCGTCTTGAAATATTCTAAATGCACTAAAATCACAAATATATATATCTTTCTTTTATCTAATTTTGCAGCAATTTCTTTTATCTAAATTTTACAATAAATAGCAAAAGCGAATTTTTTTTCTATATGACGAGTACACTCGACATTAAACCTTTTCATGACGAGTATACTCGATATAAATACTTAAGGGATTAAAATCTTCTCTCGTCGGAAAACTACGAACATACCATTCAAAATTCAGTGATATTACTAGCGTGCTATCTTCTTGTCCGACAGTGGTGTCTATCAAGGAGAGTCGAAGAGCATCGTCAGTCTAGAACTATAACAACGTATCTAAACGCGTTAACGTTCTCTGTAACGGTGAACGTTTGTTTCGTGCTCATCCGACATTTGCCAGCCAAACGAAATTCAGTTAGCGTGTACGTTATTGCAGCAACGTACGCAACAACGTTGATCAGAATTGCTCCCATCGGTATGTATCAACGGTGGGATTTGAGATCGAGCAAAATTAAACCAAGGCGAGCGAAGCCAGGCGGAGAGCATCTCCGTTCGCAGTTCTTTTCTCGAGTGTTTTCTCCCGAGGAATTTTTCGATTTTCTCGCACGAGACGCTCCGCAACTGGCGGAAACGAATCCATGGAATTTTCGCAGCGTCGCGCGGAGATAAGGAAAAAATCGCGGGACACCGGTAGATAAGAAGCTTCGAGCGCCTCGGCAATTACGGAGAGAGACAGCAGTTATTCCCAGCGAGAAACGGGATATTCTTAAGTGTCTTTAAACCGCTATCGCGGTCTAGTTGATTTCCATACGATGAATAGATTCATGAATAAAAGAGTTGCCATTTCGGTGCGGAGGATCCACCGCGGAAGGCAATTTGCCAATAATTTTCCCTGTGCGACGAAATTGTTACTCGTGTCTCCAGCAATTTTTAA
Organism: Melipona bicolor; assembly: GCA_030673865.1. NCBI lineage: Eukaryota > Metazoa > Arthropoda > Insecta > Hymenoptera > Apidae > Melipona > Melipona bicolor. The sequence goes on from JAHYIQ010000019.1 coordinate 3,993,503, forward strand.
TTATCACGTTATAATCTTGCATCGAACTGTCGCGTAGTGATACGTCGATTTAGAGGAATGAAGAATTTAGATATTTGTACAACGTTCAAGTGGAATCACTAAATTGTGAGATAAATTAATCAACGAAAGCTTTCATTCGTTTATGATGATTTATTATTGGCATTTTATATCGATTATCAAATTGACACAGATTGGAGTGTTTGTAAATTTTATATTCATCTGTCGAAGTCAATTTTTGCAATTTATTTAGTCTCTGCGTTTTTTAATATTATGTATATATATATATATGTATTTTAATTAATTTTTTTCTGCTACAAATGACTACGTATATAATTTTTCACATCTGCTTCATTCTTTTTTATTTACTTCAAAATCATCAATTCCTCCCTAATAACATAATCTAATAATATGTTTGCTGAAATTGAACATAAATATAACAGTATATTAACAATATGTAGTAAATTGAGATTGAAAAAGGAAATCAGTGAAATCCTTTGAATTTTCAATCATTTTCAATAATTTTAAATATCGAAGCGAGTAATTTTAAAAATTTCGTTAAATTTCTCGCGAATGAACTTTGATGTTTAAACATTGTTGCCAGAATTTCAATTTTTCAATTTCAACTTTTCATTCAATCACGTCGTGTGCGTCGATTCATTTCCACGAAATAAATCAAGATACTTTCAAGAAAAATAGTGAAAATTATAATTCATTTTTCTCTTTCTTTCTCCTTTTTGTTTAATCCTTTGGACTTTTCTTTTGTAATTTATTTCACTGCTTTTATGTCAGTGCGTAGAAAATATTTTTTTCAAGTTAAAATTTTAGTAAGAATTTCTTCACAATATTGTTATTTATTTAATCAAAACAATTTCAGTATAATTTAATGCATTTTTTGATGGTAAGAATTATCTTTTTTTTTTTTTAAATGAAAATATTACATCTTTTAAATAATTTGCCTGGGTGGAATAGGAGATATTTTTGGCCTGTCTCAAATTATAAATTTATTCGTGCAAGAAAATTAAATGAATATTTCATTACTTTTGGCAGTCAATAATAAAATTTTGATATTGTTATTAATACACTGCAGGTTTTGATGCATTTGTAAGAAATTTTTAAGTGAAAAATTCCACATTACAAAAAAATCAATATTTTTCGATCAATCAAAATTAATATTTCTACAATTTTTAATATTTGAACATAATATAATATTCTGTTTTATCTAATAATATGTAATATCTAATACGTAAAACAACTTTCTACATACTCTTTTTATTCTTTCACATTCTCGTTAATTATATTTTCTGTTGTTACAATTCTATTGTTCTATTAATTCCATTCTACTTTCTTACCATATTTTGAAAAATATAAATTTGTATAAAAATCCGTAGTCTGCTTACTATGTTTAAATTCCCTTGATGTATCCTGAATATAGTATGCTTTAAAGCAAATTTCTTGTTTCTTAATGATTCTTATTATTCTTAATCGACGATAAGATTGAATTTAATATGTGGTATTGACTCCGTCGAATTTGAGCTTCGAATACACGATATATTTCATATGAAGCAATCTAATAAGTTGTCACTTTTCATGCTCTTTTATTCTCTCTTCCTCTGAATCGGCGATTTATCTCTTGGTATTTTTACATTTTTCCTCTCTTCCGTTCCACTTACATGTTTGATTCCATTTCTATTTCCATTCATTTTCTATAATATTTTCTACGTCGCGATCTTCACTACTTATTCCATGAAGTGTTTTTTTTTAAGTTTTCTTCGCAGAATTCGCGCTTCCATTATTTCGAAGGTTAAATGGTCTGGTACAATGTAGGTCAATGTAATCAGTCAGATTACCGCTTTATATATCTTTGCCTATCCTTTCTTACATTCCTCCAAATTGTGCCATTAAGGCAGCCTGTTATCTTATTTGCTTTAACCGTTTGTTCTCGAATCTTCTCATTCACATTTCCACAGTTGAACATCTCTATCTATAATTGTGTAAAGAACATTACTCGCTTGATTATGGTATCATCTATTTCTAATTTGCATCTTATATTCTGTCGAAGTTGTCACATACGTGTACTCGTTAGTTTTCTTCGAAGCTATAATTGTGTTCAGTGTTTTTTTTTTTTTTTTGTGTTAAATATAATTATAAATACCTAGTATCAAGGTAATTCGTTGTTTAATAAAAAAAAAAGTTTTAAGAAGATATCAAGTTCTTTTTGTATTATCATTAATATGAATCTTTTCTACACAAAACGTATACATTATGTAAAACGAGTATATACGGTGTTCTGAATTTAAATATCAAAACTTCCGGAATGTGTGAAAAATCAATAAACTAAGAAAAAAAACCCCTCAAAAATTTGCTCGTTTTTGTTGCGATTTTAGAAGAAAAGAAAGAAAAAAATCTTCATTTTCTCATTTATTCAGTAAGTTCGTTCGATGTTAATCAATTTACGAGAGCAACTGAGAGACCAAAATTATAATCTGATACATTAAATTTCATTAAAACAATGTTTAGCTTCAATCAGTGTAGTCTGATGTTTGATTTAATGTTTGCATTGCTGCGAAAGACTAAATTTTGAACGATAAAAGATTAAATAGAAAAGAACACATACAGATGATAAAATTTATAATATAGTATGGATAAAATTTATAATAACGTGAGTAAGCATAAATAAATTAGTGGAAAAATGAACATATTATTGGGTGAATTTCTATTTAGTATTTCTCACAATTTTGACTATTTCAATGCCGTTTTTTCAATAAGAGATTCATTTTATCACTAAAACAAGAAATTCAAACGGGACAAGTCGAAAAAGTTATATGGTTCCTGTTATTTTAAAAAATGAAAAAAAAAATTAAGAAACGTAGCAAAAACTGCAGCGAGATAGCGAACATTGGGAAAAGCAACTAAATGAGAAATTTTTCACTCTCTTTTTAGTTTTGTTACTAACGATTTTCTTCGAAATGAAGTAAAAACGAGCAAATTTTTAAAGGACGTTTTTTCTTAGTTTATCAGTTCCTTGTGTATTCCCGAAGTTTTGACATTTAACTTTGAGACACGCTGTATATATCGAATAACATATGCCAACATATACTGAAAAGAAAACTTTCGAGATATATTTAAAGTAGATGTTACTTTTTGAACAACTGTGTTTCGTTCAAAGCGTCACGTGATACTGCATTGCAAAATTATCTTGTCTGAAGATTGTGTATCACGACGATACGCAGCGAGATATTTCGTCTTTAGATACGAAGAAAGCTCTCGTTACGTCAAGTCTAAACCGATTTTATTAAGGTCGAACGATCGAGTAAGATGCAAAATTTTTTTTTGCGTTTATGTGTTGTTTCTAAGCACGTGAAAACTATTTGTTGTTCCATAATCGGCATTTATTGAAATAAATTTAAATTTTCATTTAGGAGCTAAAATGTTTTGTTTGCTTTTTTTCTTCTTTTTTTTTCTTTTCGAAATCTAAAATTTCAAACGAGAGATCGATGTTTCGTGGCTCGAAAAGGGAAGAGTAAAATATTCCATTTTATCAAACTGCATGAATTACATACAACGGATCAGAAATATATTGGCACGTATTCTTTGAAATATCTTTACATATGTACTGTTATTTTATTAACCCTTTCGCTACGATAGTCCGCTCTACCACTGAACGGGATCTCACACCAAAAATATACACATTGATCGAATCATTTTCCGAGTCCGTTAATGTGTTTCGAAATAGAATTTTTTTTTAACTTTGATGACGACCTAGAACGTTTTTTAAAAACAACCTTTAATTTTTTAAACAAACCTAACCTCAATCTAACCTTAAATTTTTAAGAGATTAACAATTATACCTATAGTTGGTCTTTTCTGAATTACAATAGGTTAAGAAAAATTTTTTTATTGCAATAATTTCTTATCGTACAAATATTCCACTGTCAAATCTTTTTTGAATTTTCCGAAAACTTTTTGGAAAGTTTTTTGGAACAAATTTTAATTTTTCAAACAAATCTAACCTCAAATTTTTAAGAGATTAACAGTCATACCTACAGTTTTTTCCGAATTGCAATAGGTTAGGAAAGATTTTTTATTGCAATAATTTCTCATCGTATAAACGTTCCACTGTCCAATAAAAAAAAAAAAAGAAAAAATAGAAAAAGCTCGTCTTGATGATGGCTAAAGTGTATTATGTATGTATTATGTATGCATATTTTTAATACGTGATTGCTCCGGTGCTCGTGATGAAAGAGTGAAATTTATATAAAACTAAAAATAGAAATGCAGATTTTTATACAAAATTTGACGTATTGCAGAACAGAAATGGAAATGCTTCAATGGAATTATCAAAATCTTCGAAATATTACAAACTTACTCAATTAGAGATCGTCGGAGATCGGTAGCTTTGTGCATGACTCAACTCAATTAATTCACGTGTTCACGTATTCACAATTACACTTGAAATCGGACAGTAATTATGATAGGTATGCCAAACCTAGCCAGTGATAATGCACACACTATTGCAGCTTATGAAACTCAAATAGTTCGATATACGTGGAATTGGCACGAGAACATGTAACCGTTTTACTTTGATATTTACTAACCGATCGGAAACGCGTTCACGTTATTTCGCTAAATCCAAGTATCCAAATTTCATCCTCTGAAAGATATTAGATACGCAATTTGTGCAAAATAAATGCAATTTCTTCATCTGAAATAATTAATATAATTATATTTAAAGTTTTATATTTTAATAATTATTTAATAATAAATAATTCGTAATAATATTTAAAGTACATCAATACAATTACATTTTAATATAATTATATTTAAAGTACATCAGTTTATAGTAGAATCAGTGTTTTAGAAAAAGTTATACATAAAAGATATATTATATAAGAAGATGTGTTTTTCAATTATTCAGAAAACTTTTGTCTTCCTAGTTCTAACAGGAAAAAAGGACTGAAAGAAATTTTAGAATCGCTTTTTATATATTTAAAAAATATATCATTTGTTGAATGCAAAATCAAATCATGAATTTGTACAAAGATCATGCAAAAAATACCAAATCTGAGCCAGTGCTTCAAGTGCTTTTTTAGGAGGATAAAATCAAGCATGAAGCGCTATTTCTTTAATATAATTTCCAATTCTAACCGATAAGCTATAGAACGATATTTTTATTTATGAAAAGATATGAAAATAAATGCAATTAAATATTGTACATACTAAAATACAGGTTCGAATATTAAAAAATAAGTACACTGTTAATAAAGAAATTTCATTCTTGAAGTCTTTGGAAATGAAATGATGAGTTCATCTGATTTTTATTGTCAGTTTATTAACCAAAGATCAAGAAATGATTTCTCATATTGTTATTAAGTGTAGAAATTGATTAACTTTTATGATACATTAGATCAATTTTAATCCGTTTAATTAAAAATGTTTTGTTACCATTTGGAAAATTTAGAAATTTAGAAAATTTAAGAAAATTTAAAATACAGATACCATTACGAATTATTTATTATTTATTATTCTGTCGTAAATTTATTTGCTTTGTTAGATGTAAAAATTACTTTTGCGTTCCTGTAGTACACTGAATTGATCATAAACCTAAATTTACAAACTCAACATTTTCTATTGTTTCGAAATTTTGCATAAAGATCTTGAATCACCAATGAGAATTAATTTCGTTACCAATTTATCGACGATAAACGATGAATTAATTTCTATACTTCGTATAAATTTTTCTATTTCTTGCAAGTTCATAAGAGATGGAAGGACACAATGATCAAAAATATTAATTCTTGAAATTTTTATTTCAATTTTTATTGCAATTCGAATATTAAGAAATCGGAGCTGAAGAATTGCGAGTAAAGTGTTCTATTGACACAACATTCTTAATGTGTTAATATGTCTATGATATGTTTTTATTATGAATTACAATTTATTGTCAATAATGGACTATAGTATTTGAGACGCTTGTTTTGTAAAATGATCTATATATCATCTGAATATTTCTCAATTTTCTTCTTACGTCGAATAAATGTAAAAATTGAATCTTTCGTGAAGAAAATATTCTTCAGCAGTTTCATTTAATGACACTACGAAACGTTCTGTTATCAGAAACTATAATTGTGAAATTTCATTTCATCTGCGCCCCGGTGGAAATTTCATAATGATATTCTATAAACTTTTAATTAAAGGCACACTCGGTTCCGCGGTATGTAGAGATTCGATATTTAACGTATGCTTTTCTAAATCGAGTCAAAAGTAACCTCACGTTGAAATTTATGTAACGTAAATTCCACGATATTAATAAATAACGTCGATAAGCGTTAATTTCGTTCTGCACGATAACAGCGAGTAAACAATAGTTTCTTCATTCGATAAAGTTTCGTTCCATTTTCCCAATATGCAAGTATTTCACACACTTTGAAATTTGTCTCGATGATAATGTAAAGCATTAACTGTTCGTTCTGCCTGAATAATTAAAAAAAAAAAAAAAATGGAAACTTTAATCCTTGAGTAGATATAGTTAAATTTTAGTTTAATAATTCAAGTTTGTGTTTAATTTATACCAAACTGGTAAATGGAAATACAATTTTCGTTCACGAGAAGATATTTAGAGAATTCTGTAAATATTCAAATCATCAATGCGTAGTACAATTATTAATTTAAAATTGTAATAGAAAGTTGGAAATAATCTAAAATTAATAAATCGTAACAACCGGATAATGATTTTCTGCGTTTCTTAATGATTCTAAAATAATTTTATTCATTATATCATTCATTATATCTGTGATTAAGATAGTATCAGTAAGATAATTAATAAATATCAAGATATTATTAATTAGTAACGCGAGATGTAATTTCATTAATTATTATTTATTAAATGTATCATTTTATAAAATAATAACTTATTATACGTACAATTAAATTTGAAATATCTCAGACAGGAAATGAATCTTCTTTAATTTGTTAGTTAAAATAGACTGAATTAGTACTAAAATGTTAGCGTTGTCAGTATTTTTTCTATTTCAAAATATCTAAAATATAGTAACTATGTTCAAAATATAGAGTATAAAATAATGAGAAAAAAAATAGAGTACAAAATTAAGAGCAAAAATTAATCAGTGTGACGCTTTTATTTTTTATTTCCAATAATATTTTGTCCAGCATTGTCTATGAAATAGGTTGAATATTATAGAGAATGAGCATTATTCTCTAATTCTCGAATGCATAAATTAATATTTTCCCAACTAATAGATTTAGAGTTAGTGAACGCAGAATGCCGTGAATTTTCAATTATTTATGAATGAGTGACAGTTTAACTAAAATAATTAATTATACAATAATTAACTATAAAGTATTAATCAAATATTTAGCTTAATTCTTTTTTTCCAATTGACAGATCTAGAATTAATGATGTCGAATGTTATAAATTCGCAACGGCGTGCATTTAAGTCATCGATACCCTCCTTCAGCGGCACAATTTACGTGCGACGTGACGTGATTGACGGCAAATACCTGTGAAAATACCAACTGGAAATCAATGGTAGACAGCGAACGTTCGTATGAAACGTGTATTTGCATCTCTGAACAATGTCAACGTCTTGTTACCGTGGGAAATGTTTCCTCGCTATTTCCTGCGCCGATAATCTCCCGCAAACACTGCCGCCAAGCATTTTTATCGTTCAAGTTCTTGAGCGTTGCACGAAATCGCAGCTGGATATTGATATTTAAACGGCCAGATTTAAGCACGTTCCCCGTTGGTTTACGTATACTCGCGCGTTTCAGCTATTCCTGGTACTACGAATTGTCACGAATATCGATAATCGTTTTTCGTTTTGCTCGAATTATCGACAGTCTGCTTTTTTTCGCACGTTTCCCGCTATTTTTTTTACACTTACTTATATAGATTTATTCACAACTACTTTAGCTTGAATGTTTTATTAATGTAAAAATTTATGCGTCTTTCAATTCTTTATAAATTTATAGAATACGTAGTCTAATAATAAATATCATTGGTAGTAGTCAAACGAAATATTCTGAATAAATTTGCTCAACTGAAATTGTTGATCCTCTAGTCACAGATGACTACAATGTTAATTGCAAAAATTTAGATTATTTAATTTTATTTTGTACTTCACATTTTTTTTCTAATAGAGACTAATAATAAAATTAAATCAAATCAAAGATTTCAAAATTAAATAAATACAACGTGAAATGTAAATTTATATCGTTTCGAATATCCTTATTAGTGATACTAATTAAGAGTTAAGCTTGAAAATTATTATTAGATTGCGGATTTTTATGCATTTATAGAGAGTTTTATAATATAAAATTACTTAAGTACAAGTAATTTTAAAATAATATAAGATTACTTAAGTATAATTTTATATAAAATTAATTAAATAAGAAAGTAAGAGAAATATATAAAATAACCAACAATATTTTTTGTAATATTTGATATATAAAACAATTTCTTATCGAGGGATTGTACTTTTTGAATTAAATAGATGAGGCAAGGTACTTTAATTTTCATCTGGTAAATCTTTTCTTGTAACGAGCAAAACTTCACTGGCGCGGAGTCTGATAATCTTGGAGATCAAGAACTTAATTCTGATTAATTATTCCGATAATTAATGCTGATTATTAATTACCGAGGCGAACCACGTTACTTCTCTGCAACAATCTAAAGTACTTTCTGTGAATACATTGGATAAATAATGGTAATCTGTTCTTAAGACTCTTCGAACGGAGACCAGTTCACTGTTGCCTCGCGTTTCTGTTATAATTCCTTGGCAAACTATATTGGAGCCTATATTTACATAACGTTTCTTAATCAACTATTCTGGAACCTATATTTATGTAATATTTTTCCTTTATTTTTACTTGTAGAATTTTCTAGCATTGTTCCGCGGAAAAAATTAGAGACACCTAATTTAATATAATTTTGTTTTCTTAATAACGTAAAGGAAATTAAATATGTATTATGAGGCTGAATGAAATTTGCATTCGTCAACCATCTGAAAGTTGAACGAATATTCTGCGAAGCAGTGTTCTTCGTATGATACTTGTAATTAAATTAATTAGGCGATGTATGTATTAGGTTGTTGCATATGAAATTATCGATTTCAAAAACACGTGAATAAAAGCGTTATTAAATAATGCTAAACGCAGAAGTGCTATTAAATAAGTGTTCAGAATTTACTTACTAAAAGTGTTGTTAAATAATTATGCTACTTATAAATAATTGTGCTATATTATTAAATAATATTACAAAATTGATCGATGTTCCGTTAATTGTCTTATAAAAAAGTAATGCATGTATCCAATATGAGTGTATTTTTTTAATGAGATTTCAACCTTGGATCCAACGCGTAACATCGATCGTGAGAATCTATGTGTATTAAGAAAAGAAAAGAAAAACGTCATTGATATGAATTTAAATTGGAAAATACAGATGAAAAAATTATTAACAATGGTAACTAAATAATTTTAATCACAATAATTGTAGCTCCATTTTGAAAAGATACTGAACTTTTTTGATACATAATCATTTGATTAATAATATTTTCGAGAATATTGTAAATTGAAAGTTTTATTAATATTAACACAATTGATGACGCTACTATAGCATCTTGAGATTTTCAATGCTAAATTGTATTATAATAAATTTAATTATATCTCTGCTTATGTCTCTGTACATTTATTTTTTTTTTTTTTCACAAATTTACTGCTTCTATTTTTTTATTTTCTTTCTTTTTTACAGATTATTGGCCAGATTATTATTAACCATTCTTTTATACATGGCAAAAATCGTTAGTTATTCCTTAAAATTTCTGATTGCTACAGTGTTAAAAATTCGACCGTTTCACGTGCATCAATTTACAATTAGTAGTATGCTCCGAATCACTCTGTACATTAAAAAAAATAAAATCGTTCGTTAATAAAAGCAACACATTCTACTTAACATTGATGATTCCATTCGTAATCGCAAATTCAGTTTGTTACAAATTTATTTCTGTTTAACCCTTTGAGCTATAATATCTTAATAATATCCTTTCTTAAGTTACGAATCATGGTTCCAATTTGAAAGAAAAAAATTATAGCCCTCTGAAATACGAATTAAAATTTTCAATTCTTCAAACTGATGATTAATAGGCTATATATAGTAAAAGTAAATAAGTTTACTGAAGATTGACAAGAAAATCGTAAGGTAAGAGGTTAAATCGTTAAACAAGATATCTTCAAAGATATTAGAATAGTAGAACATACGAAATTACGTGACCGGACGTTTCCTTCCCAACGTCAAACAAGAACGAGAGCATTAAGTTTATCGACGCGAGCAACAACTCTGTTTTATCGCCAATATCACCACGAAGGAGATAGAGTCATGGCGCCCTTAAAAACTCGAAACTCAATTATCCGCGTTCTCTAATTAACACGTTATTCTGGTTTCTCCGTCGAGCTATTAGCTTAGGGAGAATAAACATCAGCCAAATTAGTAGAACAAATTTACCCCCATCCTCGATCGTTGGTATCATCTTCGTCCTCGTCGTTGTCGTCTTCGTCGAAAGTCTTGCAGAAGTTTTCATTTGGGCTATCCGCGACCAGATCGACGACGAGGGACGACGAGGTGTCTGGGAATTCCATCCGGGGCGAACTTTCTCAGCAGCGTCGTGGAAAATTGCATTTTTAAGCGACAGCTCATTTACCGATAACTAACTTGCTCGAGATTTCCCTTTGACTCACGGGAATCAATCTTTCCGTTTCCTGTTGACCACGCGCCCCTTCCTCCTCTCTTTTTTTTCTTCGAAACTCAGCTCAGCCTCTCTCTCCCTCGAAATTGGAATTTTATTTTCGTACGAACCTACGGTTGATTTTTCGCCTGTACACACTACTGTCTTCAAACGAACTTCGCCGAGTTTACGTTAGGAGAGTTCCTGGCGAAAGGCATGAAACTTCTCGCGTTATCATGAATCCATCGTGAGCTGTGTTTTCGTGCTTTCTCTCTATTTTTAGCTTCTTTTCCATTGATAGTTCAATCGTACCTGTGTATGGTTAATATTAAGTTAAAACAATGGTTTTTGAGTTGAAGAACTTAACCCTTTTGGTACCTTCTACATACGTACAACGTGAAAAAATCTCAATAAAACGTACGTGCTATTTTTTTAGAAACATTGTGTAAAAATGACGAAAAGTCGAAGTACTCGAATGTTCGAAAGATCTTGCGTACTAAAAGTTAATAATGTTTTCTTAACTTCTTCGAGTATTTTAAGATGTATATCGATGCAGATGATGCAAAATTGATCGAAACAAAGGGTAATCTGAAAGGCTCAGGGCTAGATCTGATTAATAAGATGCACGAGAAAGAAGTAGTCCAATTTATGGAATACATTACTTCTTTTGATGTTTTCGTTGTATGTGTTTTCCAATTAAAATGCAAAAAAGATGCAGCGTGTAATAGTACGATCAATACTGTTTTGTGAAGCTATTTATTCGTTAAATTATACAGTAATAAATTAAAATATTATATATATATATATATATATTAATATATTATTAATTATAAATTATATATTAATATATATTAATAAGTATTTATTATCTTTTAATACTTTGTTTAAATTTAACATTTTCTTAATTTCAAAGAAACATAAGTAAATCGAAAATGATCAAACATATTTTTCTCTGTATCTTCTTAAAATAAAGAATAATTAATAAAATTATCCAAGTTTATTCATGAATATAATATTTAGATACACATAAGAGGAATGCAAAATGGAAATTAACTAAAGCTAACAATTGCAATTTGACACCTACAGAGAATTAATAGAACAGTGAAAACCAGTTCCGAATTGACGCAATTTGGAATTAAAAATAAACAGATTTATTGTTTAATCCAATACAATAAAAATACGACCACGTTTTTCTTCAGTGGCGACCTGATTGCACTGTAAACGATTAGATTAAGATACAAATAGAAATTCTTAATTCGGAATTTGAGCGGTCACGTCGGTACGGTTCGGGAAATCCGTGCCACTGTCTTCGGCACGTGTCTTTCTATGAATCAAAAAGTCAGCTGCAATAGTGGCCGCGCGCTTGTTCCACGAATACAAATTTCAGCCCGGCACATTACGCTGCTCCAGTTGTTGGAAGTATGTCAGAAGAGACAAAACTGGTAACAAGAGTGCAGCCGTGTGCCCACCGAATGATATAAAGCCAGTAAATCAAGATTTATTCGATTTACACGACCGATACAGTTGTTCCGGTAACAAACCAACAAAATATCGCGTACGATTTATCGCGCGTTCAAATCCGAACCAACCTACAAATTGAAGCTATGTTAAAGCTCGCTTCGAAATGTATCTGCATACATATCGAAATGTATATATGTAAGTAACGTAATGCGTACGTAAGTATATAATCCTTCGATAAAATTAGTTCAAAAAAGAGACGGTATCGATTGAACGCACTGATGAATTTCTAAAGAAGATCTTCTGTAATTCGGAAAGTTAATTATTTGAAAACTTACAAAAATTATTTGCATATGGTGATTCTTTTATACCTATGAGTGCATTGAAAGACGATAAAATTAGTACGACAAGAAGAAAGAGAAAGATTTGTGCATCAAAAAGTTGTTAACAGTATAAAAAAAAATGTAGTAAAGAAAAGATAAATACTTCGAAATACTTTAAAAATTACTCTGGAAAAAGTATTTATTGCTGTAACTTAATTATATTATACAAAATACAAAAGAAATGTTTAGATTGTTTAGATTGAACATGTTTTAAAAAAACGTTGTTAGGATTGATAACAGCTGTCGTAATAACGAAAAATTATTGCTTGTGTTCTTGGGTTTAAAAAAATGGGGATTGCATTTTTTCCGGTCAAAAATTCATTACCATAACTACTTCAAAACATAAATATAATATATAATATAATATAAATATTCCATCGTATCATTTGTTTTCAAATCGATATCTGCAATAGCTTCGAAAGCAACTTGCAAAGCTTGAGACATCACATAATCATGTATGTTTGATATGATTCCGCCAAATTTTGTGTTTAGTTAATGTAAGGTGAGTCACACAACTTGTCCACTTCGAATGATTTTTTTGCAAAGTGTCAAATTGGGCTTGAACTTTTTAAATAAAATACGTCTAAATTTGAAATATTGGAAAAATATTGTTACGAATATTATTTCTAATATTTTATTTCATAATATTATTTAAAATATTTTCAGTTAATTTTCTGTAAGTACATACACACGTATACGATATGTATTACATTAAATATCTCGTGACTGTATGTATTTCTAGATATTTTTGTAAAATCGAGCAATAGTTCAACAAAAAAATTTCAAGATATTTTACAGGTGCCTATTTCAGAGAATCAATTATATGGATGATAATCGAACTAACAGAACGTTCTAACCTCCGTGATTACTAATTAAGATCGTGTACAGATCTCATTCGCTATTCACACAAGATTAAATCGCCAGGTGACATACGGAATAGTGCAATTTACGTAATGCCGGTTGCCTCGTCGTTCTATTACTTTAGACAGACTGTCCGTAGTATTTGCTTCTAATGATCCATAAACTCGGTCTATAGACTACTGTGCAACATCAAATTAAGTCCAGTCGTTCAAAGTTGTTAATTATTCTATATTTTCCCTGGAGACACTGTTTATCAAGAAACTGAGGAAATATTGTTCTATATTTTAATAGAAAAAAGTATGAAAAAATTTTTTCAGTCGTTATTCGCGGATATAAAGTTGTCTCCAATCGATTATTCACTCTTGTTTACTCTGGTATTGGTACAGTTCAAGTACACTTAAGAAATATTATAATATACAAAGTCGACAATATTCAGTGTCAACAAATTTTTATTCTGTATTTTTGGTTTGAGAATAGAATCATGAACACTAAGATACCGTGAATATTGAATTTACAAGAAAAAAGTCGCCAATTTGGAAATACAGAAAATTATGAAGCCTTGGCGATACATAAATATGAATATATGAATATACATATGTATGAGTATGTATTACATAATCCTTGTGGAAATTCACTTTAAGGAAAGAAAATTTACTTTTCGATTTCATGTTGTAACTTGCGAGAGAAAAAGGAGTCGCTTCTTTCAATTAGGACCATTATACGGTGCGAGAATCGTTTATTATAATTTGCTATTAATTAATTACATAGTAATTAATAAAAAATTGTAAATAATTGATAAATTTTATTTTATACTTACGAAATAATCCCAATTAAAGAAAATAACGTTCGTCTTAAATCTCCTTTCCTCTCTATACAGTTTACGAGTTATAATAGAAACATATAAATAAAAACTGCACGACTTGTACCCCAGTATGATTCGTCTCACTGAAAGGCCCAGAAGCAACTGTTCTGACTAGAAAATGAAGACGATTTCTTTGCCATAAAATTTTATTGATATGCAAACATTTGAATCGATACAAAACAAATTACAGGCACGATCGCTCAGTACCAGACAACGCTACTCCTACTCGAGGCCTACCCCACGCCCTCTCACGAATCACGTGACCCAAATCAATCAATCACTAATTTTCGTTGCATTAGCGTTGCACCTGAAGAGGCCCGATTTTCTGGGTTACCCCGGCTACTTTCAGTGATAATATAAAGTCGAAAAGTAGGCAAATTTTCAAGGATCAGTTTTAATTCAAAATTGATTTAGAAAGAGAAAAAAAATTGCATACTATGTATTTATATATTTCTGGTAATTGAGCAGAATTGCTGATAACGTAAAAAAATGGAAAATAACACCAGATCAGACGTTTGCATTTGCGAAAAGTTTGAAGGTATAGAAACACACACAACGCATATATATAGATAGTATCTAAAATAGAACATTTGTTATAGTATTTAATAAATGAAATAAATTTTTATCTAAGTTCCACTTCCTCAGTTATATAATATAAAATTTAAAGATATAAAAATTTGCAATCTATTGATAACATATATCATATTTCATCTAAAATGAAATTATTTTCCCTTATGTTTATTCCGATCAATTCTAATAATTTATTCAACTTATTCCCACCAAAAATATGCTGCGCACATCCCCGAAGTTTCACAATTCCCCGGATTCCCGAGATCTATCTTCGCCATCTATATCCGGCCATTAATTAATCACACGTTTTTTCGTTCTTCGATCGAACATGGCGATCGCGTCGAATCGTAAAATCTGCGTATCCTCGCCGGTGTCTAATTTTCATATTGTTGTTTGTTTCCTTAAACAACACGTTGATCATTCTGTTTATTAAACGGAGGATCCACCGCCTCCATTATTCATGGTCGATCGTCACGGAAACGCACGAGACGTTTAATTTCGTGGCAATAGCAAACACAGACTTAACACGTTTTCGGGAATGGTCCATACTCGAAAATATTATGAACGTTCGAGCAAAGTTCCTATAATTGCTTTTATCTTAGGTTGGAATTTCTTTAGCCCTAAATATCGTGGCACGTGCAAAATTGACGCAAACTTGCTTCGAACCATCCCTTTTCACCTCTTCGTTTGCTTGTCACTCGTTTATTAACGATCTTTTATTGCGCAAATCTCCCGCTCCCTCTTTTGATTCGTTCCGCCGATCGACTTCGGTAACTGGAGTGGCGCCGGATTTCCATGAATCGCCTATCCGTTATTCATAGTTTAACACAGTCGTGTACATGAAAAGTATGTCGCACAGCTGGCAAAGGCACGTGTTTTTCTTTCGCTCATTATCGTACGCGTATCGATAAGTTCGTAGCGTACTTGTACGACAAACTACTTTTGCCCAAGTTGTCCACTTCTTGTGTACATTGTGTGTTCGTGCATCTTAGTCTATAGAAGGATGATCCCTATGGTTGTTGCGTTATTAACAGACTACTGCGGATACTTGTGCAATGAATAATCTATCTGTGAAAACAAGTGAGAAAGCAAGTGGAATGGGATTTCTCCGTTTTGAGACCTCGTTTTTGCGAGAAAAAAGACTCGTGGTAATATTCGTACTCATCCGATTTTTTGTGAATGTGTTTTGGTGTTGTATTTTTATATTTCGAAATTTCATTAGTATTTTAGTTGGACTGCGAATCTTTACGGGCATAAACTAAAGAAATGGAACTTGAATTTATTTTTTCTGTTATATATATAAATACATATGCATTTTTATAAGTTCTAATTTTTTATAAATGCATAAAAATTAGCAGTCTAATAATAATATTCAACTAGCGATTATATTCATAAAATTTTGAACGATTTTATTTAAAATGTATATCCAAGTTACACAATATTCGACAATTAGACAATAGTAATTTTATTTTGTACATATTATAAAAATTTTTAAACAGTTGTTAATTTATTGATTAATTATGTAAAAAAACATCAATTAATTCATTACATTAATAAGTCTCGCTATTTTAATGCTTATTTATATTTAAAACGGTTGTAAATAAAAATGAAGTTGGGTTGAAATTTTTACAAAATATGGCACCTATGTGTCACTATAGTGTTAATTATATTACAAAATGTTTGATAATAATAAGAAGTAAAAATCTGCCATGATAAATCGGCGGATACTTTCACGAACCACTCTTATATTTTTTTAGTTAATTAGCTTGGTAAATGTGTACTTCATAAATTTTAAAGTTTAATGTTCTCAAAAGCAAAGTTTCAAGTGAAAAATTGCATTCTCTTTTTTCAACTTTTTTTTCACGTGAAATTATACTTGTATATATTTTTGTTTATTAAAAGTTACTTTTATAATTTCAATTTTCTCGAAAATTTGTGCAGACATGTAATATATGTCACTTATCGATTATCGAAAACAATTAAATTTGATATGTAAATGCATGTAATTTACCGTAGCGTTCTACAATTATTTTATTATGCGATCCAGTAATTGTGTTTTTAATGCAGTATATGTATTATTAATATAATAAGTCTGATATTAATACTATTAATATGTCGAATAGTAATTTTCAGAATCCTGATAAATCGAAGTCACTAATATATTTTATAAATAAATAAAATCATACTTACTTGACAACAATTTTTACACATGGAAAATAATATTTGGTAGATTTCATATTTTAAATTACGAAAATTTGTAGAATTGACGAATTTCGATAAAACAGACTGTGAATTATGTATATCAAAAACTCTTACATAAATTACAAGTAAAATAATGAATATATGAATATTAAATATTTGATGGCATTAAATATTAGATATTTCGTCATCTATTAAAAATTTAATGTATCCGGCAAATTTGAAAATTCTGATTTGTCGAATACAATTTAATGAATGTGTCAGTCTGTGTAGAATTATATGTATAAGAAATAGATGCAAATATACAAGTTTGTGCTCCATCAATTAGTATGAACAAGTTTTTATATTACTTTGAGAATCTGTAAGTAAATTTTATCAATTATCATTATAACTGCATTATAATTGCATCGTTAATCATATTCCCATATTCTTCTTGAATATTCTTTGTATTTTCCTTTCTTTTTGTCTTTAGCTCCATATTTATATTTTAGTGAACTCAAATTCATTAAACAATAAAGAAACAAGTAAAAATTCATTAAACAATAAATAAACTGCAACCAAGAAGGTGTGTGTTCGATTAAGTATCAATAATATTAGTGTAACACGAATTGAAATCACAAATGATATTTTTTTAACACGAATGATAATTTTTTCTAGTTTCACCAATTGCAAAACTCGCATAATTTTTCATTTCAATTCAAAAGCGTTCCATCTGGAGATTAGTTTCCAATAAAAAAAAGATTCTATGTTAACTCCAATTAATTTCTTCTCCCTCCCTTACATTGTAAATATAATAATTAATTTCTGAATATAATAATCTGTGTAACCACTAGTGTACCATTTAGCACGATCGAGCACATTGATATACTCGTTGAGGTTACATTTATATCGTTCCGTTTATATAAAAAATCACACTGAGAATTTTTTAAATTTTTTAAAGCAAAGTATAAACAGAAATGTATCGATGGAAATTTTTATGGAAATGTATGACGAAAGAAATTACAATACTGAGAATTAACTTCGTTAATTATCGTTGTACACGTATCACGCGTATCATATGTACGCGTAATATCGTATAATATATATATATACTTTGCGTGATTTCAGCTTGACACGAATATCAAATAATTTATAACCAGAACAGTTTTTTTTACACGGATCACGCTACATCTTTTATGGTCACCCGCGTCGCGTGCGATGTTCCGATACGGCGGGTTAATTAGACAAATCATGTTATCGCGTTGTCTGATTAAAAACATTACCCGTGTCATAGTTATCAACGATTTTATATATTAATTAGCCAAATTTGAATAGTTACACGATTCCGGTGTAAATTCATTAGCGAAAGTCACTTGTAACGAATATAATCAGATTGCGCGATTATTATCGAAGCAATCGGCGATGAATTAAATCGCTGCTCCACTATGAACTATGGATCTACGCTTCCGTAACATTAATTTCAGCATAGCTCATCAAATCAATGATTAAGTATAAGTGTAGAAGCGCTAAACCAGTTTGAACGCCATTGCTTCGTGGATGAGGTATTTGCGTTAATATACAAGGTGGACTACTTAAGTGGGTTCATCTAAATAACTCCGTTGTATTACATCTAGAGACGTGAATAATAACCTTGATGAAAGTTGTTCGATACTTTTTGTCTGAGGGATGAACCTTCACTTTTTTAAACATAATATATTTTTTTATTTAATACATTTTCTATGAAAAAGAAAATATTAACTTACATATATATATATATATATATGTCTAAAAGCTACTAGTTAAGGAGATATGTATTGTAATTTTAATTAAAATGTAAAATTTATGCACAAAAGACTGTATGAACACAAGAATACTTTTTTAAAATTATTATTTTACTGATGCATCATGATCTGAACAAATTGACAAAGAATGACAGTTAACCAAATTTATTAACGACGATATTTCAAAGTTTACTTTTACTTTTTTAGAACTTTCCCATTTATTATACATTTCGAATTCCCTAAAATCTACCGGATTATGTCTTGCCAAAAATTTTTGTTGTCAGCCAATTTTTACCCCTTGTCATTTATTTCCAAAAACTAATGTTTCTTTTTCTTAAGGATATATAATTAATTATTATTATCACATATTGAATGAGGTAACCTCGAATAAGCTCCTCCAAAAGCCAATATATTTTTTTCTTAAAGATAACTTAATCATTAATCATTGTTATTACAAATTGAAGAGTAAGCTCGAATACATTTTAGTCGAAATTGACTTTAACAGTACAATATGATACTATTGGATTGATTCTTCTTTTGATTGTTTTGGTTGCAAATAGAAGAAAAGGAGCACTTTATGAAACTTATGGAAGAACCATAATTTTAAACTATCTTATCTACGAATATGATAAATGTAATACAGACCATTCAATTCATTATTCTCAATAAGGACGAATGCAAAAATTCGCGAAGATCGTTAAGAATCGTAAAATTCGAGTTCTCGAATTTTACGTACACTGTTAAGATTTTCACGAAAAGAAGTGCAAGTTAATTTGTATACTTAATACATATAGTCGCACGTAGTTACACAAATATAACGAATAAAATACACAGTATCGATACGCTGGACATTTTATCGACGTTGGAGCACACAGCCTGTTTGACGAGTGTCGATGTTTAGAGTTTCGCAGGACAGGCGGCGAATAGTCTTGAGCAATTAGCAAAAGGGCAAAAGGGGTCTGCGTTGACGATTTTTTAATCGAATGAAAATTCAATCGAAAAACCAGTTTGATGTCCATCCGAGGGAGAGCACGATATCGGCTAATTGCTAATAAGTGCAAAGCAAATATTGCTTCAATCACGGTTTCTCGATAACGTCGTTAAAGCCGGCGACTGCTGATTGCGAGAGAGAAAGAGAGAAAGAGAGAGAGAGAGAGAGAGAGAGAGAGAGAGCAGGTCGTGCATGCCGCGTATGACGAACGAATTAAATTGCCAAAAATAACAAGATAAAAAGATTACCGACTCTATTCGGTTGGCTACCGCTACTCCACTCTTCTCTGTCGCGGACAATGGTTTTCTAAAATACCGTGAACCCGATGGCCGATAATCATTCGATTGAAATCGAATTCGTTTACTTGCTTCCCAATAGCATCGCCTCCCCACCACTCTATCTTTTCTGAATTTTGTTTCACGAAAACGGTTTTAACAAATTTTAACAAGCAGTCTGTTCCAATTTTTATAGTCAATGAAATGTTTAGCGTAGGAAAATTCAGATTTAGAAAATTTTATTGTAGAAATAGAGTTGTACATTTTATCAGAATTTTCTAGATATCCGAAAACTTGTGGATGAAAGTGTGTACGAAGTGAATTTAACTGTTTTCTTAATTGTATATAATAATAGATAATATATTTGTTAGCGTTATGAAAAATAATACTGTTTTCTACATGTCGGCATTTTACAGGTTGAAGAAAATATATGAACACTGTAAAAAATTATTGTAATCTTCATCGACTTATTTTATATATAATGTACTGTTATTGAGAAAACGATTAAATATTTTATACATACTTTCGTCCCCAAGTTTTCGGACATTTAGCACAATTATTTCTATAATGCAGTAAAATTTTCTATATTTTCTATATTTTCTATATTTTAGTAAAATTCACATTACTTCAAAGATCTGTTATTGTAGAAAATATACAGCGTTAGAAAATAATATAAAGATATTTGAATCTGCCCCACAGTAATTTCTCAATTTTTAAAATTTGTTACTGAATTTCATCTGACATAGCTCGTTAAAAGATTTATACACATTTCTTGGATTTCGGACATTCAAACCTAATTCATTCCTTAGTTTCTCGATAGGACTTAAATTATTTGACACTACACGATAATATACTTTTCAATTATACAGAGTCAATCTTATTAGAAAATAATTTTATTACTCTATCGTTATATAGTAATTTTATCTTTATTTAAATTTACTGAGAACTTCTGGACCAGAGTGTATACATTTAGGTTAACGTTCAACTAAATTTCTCTCTAGAAAAATAAACTGGTTCAGTATTGGCTCGGAAAATTTACTGGGACACCGCCAGTTTTGAAGGTGCTACAGTGAAATTTAAAAGGCAACTGTAGGATCAAATTTACACAAAAAGGTCCATCTTGCGCTCAACGGAATAATTATATTCAGAAATCATTTATCATCTCTTCTTGAAAATACATTATTAGTCACTCTCTTGTCGCAAATGTGTGATGTAAATATTACTTTCGAAAGAGAGGCAACCCGATAACGAGACAATGCCCGAGCACGCGAGCGAAAGCATATCGTTATTACGTTAGATTGCAATAAAATTATAAGCCATGACTTTCTATCTAATAACATCTCGCGGTGCGCGTATCGTGCTGTGTATCTACTACAGCGCAACACTATCTATGTATAACGATCTGGTGTGAATCGATCATTTAGAGTTGGAGCGTTAACCTACTGCAACTCTTAAAACACCTAATTCTAAATAGAAACAGAAGCATGATTTGCAACGACATGGCAATTTTTATATGTACGTACTACTCAACGTTGTAACCTGATAAATAATTAATCATCGAGTAATTAGTAATTGGTGCATAAGGAAAGTAATCAGAATCTTGGTATCAAAGGCAATGATTAATTAAAGGTATTCAAAGATGTGATTAGTTTAATAATTAACCATAAAATTGTTACACTTTTAACTATGATACTATCAATAATTTATTAGATATTGTTTACTTTTATCGACACTGTGGTATATTTTGTAGAAATTACAAACGTATTTATTTATTTATTTGCATTGTTTCGATATGCGCGCAATCCTACAATTTTATCAAGATTTGTTTCATATATTCAAAAAATTTTTCATCAACTATAATCGAGTCATTTGTGTAATTCTTGGAGTTAGTAAGTAAAAACATTTTGGAATAAAATAAACGATGCATTTTGAAAGCAGAAGAAGCTTCAAACTTTAAAATAAGTCCAGGTTTATTATCATACGATTTTTTTTTCTTTTTTTTTAAATTAGAACAGTTTAAATATTTAGTGTCCGAACATTAATGCGAGCTACTGTGCTATACAAGGGAGTTCGATTGGCGAGAAGGAAGAAGAACCTCTTCAAAGAACCCCTATTTACAGTGTACTCCACAAGTCCACCGTTTGCTCTCGAAGAAAGTTAAGAAAATTATATTGCTCTTTGCCTTACGTATCGTAAATTAACGATCTTGTACACGTTGCGTTGATGCTCTTAAATTCTTTTTTTTTTCTTCTTACCGCTTACCTTTTGACTTGACTTCTGGTCTTTTCGTTCCGTAGATTTTGCTCACTTTACATGTTTCTTATTCGACTAAAACTTAGAGTACATGCATTAATAAGTAAAATCTACAGTGTATTCCTAAACGAGTGAACTTTATCCTAAATGAAGTGACAAACTAAGAAACCAAAATTATTTAAATTATATGAAAATCAAAGTAATTAGAAATAAAGAAACAAATAATTCAGGAAGAAACAATGATATTTTCTCGTTCAATATTTCTACGTAATATTTACTAGTGAAGTACGAGTTTTACGAGTTTTCTACGGAAATATATATTTTTTTCATGGAAAAAAAATTCCTTGTAAAAATATCTGCAGCAAAATAAGTAAATATTTTGCAAAAATCTCATGTATTTCGCTGATAAATGTTACGTAGAAACTAAAAACGTATGGTCTCTTTTTTGTGCTGAAACTGTGAAACGTAATCTACGCGAGGAGAGTCGTTCAAATTGTTGCTGCATCAAGAAAATTCCATTTCGTAAAAAAAAGAATAAAATATGTACGAGTACTGAAGATTTGTAACGATAAAGATCTTGCTCGAAATTTCTCTTCCGTTTCATTCCTTTGTGAGAGAAAAATTACGAAGGATTGTTACACGAACTTTACATCTTTGAATAATTTCCATGGTTCATGAAGTTCAAAAATTGATCTGGTGCATGTGTACTACTTTTCAAACTCAATTTCATGGAATGACGAATGCATGTTTTATGAAGACGATTTTTAATTGATTTATATTTAATCCAGAATTAAAAAATTATCCTTCAACTCGAGTCAAATTCAAGTATTTTTGTCGAATTTTCTCAGAAATGAAGCTTTAACACTAGAATTATCAAATGGTCAAAATTTGTAATTTTCCATGAGAATTTTATATGTGTACTTTCAGAGGTTCGAGTGATTTTTAGCAAAACATATAAATAGAAGCTTATATGTCCTGTATTGTATTGTTTTCTTTTCTTTCTTGTACTTTTTCCTGTTCTTCACACTTTAATTTCTGTTACAAATTTTATAATTTAGTCGTCGATAATTCTAGTGCTAAACGAAAAAATCATTCTTTTCTTCTGACCTAAATACTCTAACAAAGTATATATAGGATCTTTCATTTATATAAAATATACAAAATCATCATTATAAAATTCACAAGAAATCGTCATTTTCTATACTGTACTATATGTATTTCAAAACTGATAAAATTAAATAACACTTTATTCAACAAAGAGTGCAAAATGTTAATATACCAATAATTATGTTATAAAATATACAATTTAAGAATTTTATTATTATATTAATTTTATTATACAAATACTGAATATTAAAAACGAAAAGTATCCTTTAAATAGAAGGATATACATATTTTCTTCTCTCGCTATCTTACTAATGCGTTCATAAATTGCAAAATACAAGTACAAAACACAAGATACAAATGATTTCAAATCAATAATTTCAAAAATAATTTCAGATCAATTTTATCTCACTCGACATATAAACGAAAACAATTTTTAACCCTCGTATGGAATTCATATAGAATTACAAATGAGCGAATTTGGATCATATTGACTTAATATCACATATTTGCAGAAAAAGAATAAAAATTTCATTTAGCTATCTTTCAGGTTCGTAAAATATAATTTGAAAATATAAAAAAGTTTCAATCTACATTAATTACAAGGAAGTAAGAATTCATAGCCTTGTTCTGGATCATATAGACTCAATTTCCGTACAAGAATTAAATCTAAGAGCAATATTATCTCGAACAGTTATTTAACCAACAACCAATTTACAATTTTTGTGCGAAATATTTTGTCAGATATTTTCCAAAACACTCGAATGATTTTTCATAAAATATACAAATATTCGCGTAATTTATTGTATCACAAAACGTCTCTCTCTTTTCCTTTCTGCTTTAATATCTCCGGTGGAAATTTTATGCCTCAATTATCGGTAGATTCTAGCATTAAAGACGAGATAAAAATCCGTCGAAAGCATCAAGCACGATTGCTAGCTGGTTACGTAAACGAAACAACTCATTAAACGCGACACGACCAACCGTAAAATCGAAAGTTATAAACGCAATGTAAAATTTCGTAACGCGGCAGCTAGCGAATATTTATTACGCGTAAATTTACCACGTTTGTTACGGCTTTGTAACATTTTTACGATGCGAGCATAATCGAACGTCGTTCAGGGGTTGAATTCTAAGTTCATATTACACGGCTACCATCGACGAGGAGGAATAACAGGAGTTAACCTCTTGCGCTGGAATGACGTGCTACGCACGTCGAGAATTTTTTATCCCAAAATTGCAATATTTTCTCAGTTTTAAGTATATACCGAAATATAACCGAGGAAAAACAAATAATAAATTTATTACTTTTCAGTAATTTCTATCCAGTGATACTAACGAGTTCAAAAGAAAAAGAAAGCGACGAATTATTATATACGGTTTGGTCACTCGTTATGGTCCGCAATCAATTGCCAGAGCAAGGCGTTAAGTGGACTCGTAAACCTTGGCTTCTCGATGAAAATCCAAATTACTCGCACCTCTAGAAATAATCGCTCTACAACTCTGTCTTTCTTTTCGCTATAGCGATGATATCTCTTTCTTTTTTTCCTTTTTTTCTTTTTCCCTTGTTCTTTCGCAGCAATCTCCACGTTCTGTTCAGCTGGAATCGTGCTAGGACATGGACGCGGTAAGCGTTCCGGGGGGTTTGTACAAACAGGTGCGCGCAATACCGTCGAAAAGAAATAGATTTTCCACCTAACGAGACGGAAACCAACAAATAGCGATGTGAGGTCGTGCGTGCCGGTGGCCCATTGCCAACAACACATGATAAAACACAAGCGGCGCTGGGCTTTTTGCCGGGCTGTGCTTGTACCATCCGACCAAATACCACGTTCCCTCCACATCCTTGCTTTTCTCTTCTCGTCTTCTGCTCGTCATTTCCACCGCACGTTCCGCACCCGTGAGAAAGTAATCGCCGATTCGACAGCGCGTAAGGAGGGGTTGTGAAGGGAGAGGCGAACGAGACAGAGTTCGATTTCGAGAAAAGAGAAGAATAGTCCCGATAATTTGGAATCCGGAGAGCTTCTAAATCTTGGAGAGCTTCGTAGTCTTTGAGTCGAGTTGGTAGCCGAGAAGAAAATAAGGCTGGACAAAATAACGGAAATATTGCCCGTCTTTCGAGGCTCTTGAACGTCAAATTTTCCTATTTTTATTAGTGTGTGAAATTATTCAGAATTTAGCGATTGTTTGACGGGGTATTTCGACTTTTGCGTAAATTCGTATCTTTAAAAATAGAATTTGAAAAATAGAATTTGAATGGTTATTTTATTTTATCGAGCTGTTGAACGTCGAATTGCCCCATTTTCACGAGTATAATTTCCATTTTCTAAAATTTAGAGTTTAGTAACTGTTCGATGATATTTAGATTGCGGTGACTTTTATGTGTAAATTCATATTTTATATTTTAAAACACTGTTTGAAAAGTAGAATTTCGGTGGAGAATTATTTTATATATTAGATGTTGCAGAAAATACTATATTTTAGATATTTTATCTCTTTTTTTTTATATCATGCGTTCTATGCAATTCCCTATAAAATGCATAAAAATCCGTAGTTTAATTATTAACATTTAAAATAAAAATAAAAGACAGTTTGAAGTAATGAATCGTTCTTACGATTTTAATTAAAGAAATCCAATTTAAGTAGAAAGTTTCATCTACCATTATAGGAGTTCTGCTTTTAATATTTTGTGTATTATTGCATGTAATATGCTTTCTGGCAGATTTCAGAAATTTGCCCCAAAATACAGACTCATTCATAATTTAAAAGTAACAAATTAGTGTAATAGAATCGGAAACTGTTTGAAGAATTATTTGTAGAAATATATATAGAAGCAAAATGAAAAATGATTTTGATTTTGAAAACCAAAATCGAGAAAAATCGTTTGCTTGTAATAAATTAACGTAAGATTATTTTAAAATAATATTAAAATAAAATAAAGTGATATTATTTAAATAATTATGTTTCAAATATTTTATCGAAATAATGTGATAAAGATTTAAACTTCAAAACTAATCAAACGTAACATAATTGGTACTATGTTGATTCCTTTGTTGTAAAATGATAAATTATGCATAAAAGTGATTCATAGCTCAACACTGCATTTTCTGATTATTTCAAAAATTTTAAACTTTATTATAATGCAGTAAAAGCTGATTGTAAAATAAATACTAATTTTCTTACTTAAAAACTTATTGTTTTAATTACACTTAATATATTATATTCACTGTAATATTTAATGAATGAGAAAACGTAATATATAATTATGTTCAGAAAAATTTGTATAAAAATCCGCAGTTTAATCAACGATCGAGCATATAATATAAACTAAATAGATAAATATAGTAGAATTAAACAACAAAATCACGTGAGAAGTTTGTATTATTGCTCATTTTTTAAAATTAATCAATCGTTTGGCTAAAACTAACAAATCACGAAGGAGAGTGTATGCCTATCTTACTTCATTTAATTGCTAATAATTTTATTTCAATTGAAAAAATATTGTCGTCCATAAAGAATAATTTTCTCAGAATGATCGTTTCAGAGAAGAAAAAAAATTCTTTCAAAAATATTGAAGTTGAAAAATCGAGTAGAATGCCACCAAAAATCGCTTTCACAGATCAGTACTCGCTGATTACGAGACACACCCTGTAGAACTGACGCAGACATCTCCTTCGTCAAAGGTAAACTTGACACGTGGCGATGGTACGTATAGTAACTCGTTGCACACAGGCTCTAGCACAGGCATTGAATTTTCTAATCAGATTCTTCACGCCGCTTTAATTACTCACGGTGTCGGGACGCCGGGCTTCGACACGTGCTAAATTCTGTCTTTTACAAGGTTGTTCGCCTCGTAATCAGCACCAAGTAACTGTATTTATACGTATGCGGTGTCGTTAAATCGTTTGAACTAACTTTCATTCTGTTAATGAAATAACGTTACACTGTTTCGCGACGCTGCGTTCCTTCTGTATTCGACACAATTCATTATACTTTTACTCGATTACCGTAATTTCTCACATTTCAAATGATAAAATATCATATTCTGGTATTTTGAAAAATTGAATGTGGTTTAAACGAAATAATATTTATTAATTATAATTATAATTATTGTTAAATTATAATAATTATAATTAAATCTAATTATAATTATTATTGACAGTATTTTTCTCCATAGCGAATAAAATGTTTCCATTTTAATAATTTAAAGTACAAAATAAAGTATTTTCATTTCGAGTATGCTTCTAGTACGTTCTAGAAATATTTTTTATTTTTAGTTGTAAACGTGTATTAAGGTCGAAGATCTAAGACCAATAGAATATTCGCACTCACATTTTCTTCTACAAGTATATGTGCCTTCTTTTTTAAATTTGTCAATATATTTTATTACATTTTAGGAAATTTTTCAATTTAAACATCACAAATAAGTTTGTACGACAGTAGATATATTAGTAGACGTCTATATCATAGTAATATGAATTGAATTTACTGATTGTCAGTCCTTTCTGTCCTAATATGTGTCTCTTCCGGTTCTTTACAATTATATGTATGCAGTTATGTGTCATCAACTACCGTTTTAACACATTAATAATGCGACGTTATCTATCGGAAACCAATAAATGATGACAGCTCAAGCTATTTGTCAGCTCAAGATAGATAATGTATTAATAATAACGAACTCTAACGAGACACTTGAAAAGGATTCATTATTCCTAGTAATAATGTTTCAAATGAACAGAAATAAATGAAATAAATCAAACATTTCAAGACGAGTGAAATATTTTCAGCTAAAATACTGTTACAATAACTATTTAATAATAAATGAAAAATTTCGAAATATTTATACCTAAATACTTTGGCACTACAATATTAACAAATATCAGTTTTTTAGTATTTGTTACAATAGTAACAAATAAGATATTTTCTTTTCGAATCTGTAAACATAATTAAAAAAGAAAATAAATATTTACTATTTGTTAGTTTAAAATAATATTACAGGCTGGTTGCCTGAAACATTTCAAATAAAATATAAAAACTCCCTGTTCATTGCGGAATCTACTCGAAAATATTTATTTTCCATTGACAAACTTATTACCAGTACATGTATTTTTCTCGAATCGATAAACTTCGATATTTTTTTTTTCCAGTAAAAATGGAAAATATAACGACAGCGATTCAAATTTCGAAATTTAACTCAGTTCCCGCGTTTCAGCAACACTCCGTGTAATTGGTAACAAAGTCTCGATCGAAACTTGGTCAAGTGTACTCGTTCATGTTTTGAATAGGTTTACGTTTCGATGGGGAAGATCGAAATTACGTCGTTTCAGAGTCCGATTAACGCCGATAATTGCACCTAGATGTTATTTTACGCGAAACAAGTGTAAACGAACTTAACGAGTATACTTTGCATCTGTCATATGATCTAACACATTTGTTTGCAACGATATCACGATTCAAACATTTATCCGCATTAGTGTGCCTGTAATCTTTTTATTTTGTAATTAAAGTATTACAGTATTATATGAAAGAAAACTCGTAAAAATAAAAGGGAGAAGTATCTTTTTTTTAATTGGTGTTATTAAATTATCAAATTCTAGAGATTCATTTGAATTTTGTTAGCAATAATTTTGAGTTAGGGTGGTCACTAAAAGACTGAATGATATAAAACAAAAATAATTTTTACAAACATATATTTTTTTAATTTTTTATTATTTTATTTGGAAATATAATTAATGCATTTTTTTCAGCATTTTTCAGAGAAACAACATCCTTTGAATGCTCACCATTAAGTTATGACTTTTTCAAACCCTTCAGTTTTTCAGTGGCCACCCTGTATTATTTTGTCGGAAATATAAGAATTAGAAAACGACAAAATGTTTTTCTAATTTTGTTTTCAAGCAAATAACAACTGAATTCGACTTTTTAGTGTTATTGCGCTTGTATTTATTTTAAGATAAATTAGATAAATTAATATACAACTGTAAAATTCAATCAGTTTTCTTATTTATTTACTATTATTATTATTTTTATAATTTTCTAAGGTATGATAATTTTTAAAATAATCTTCAACGTGCAGGAAAGGATATTTTGCATATCGTCATAATTCATTTTGGGGTGGAAAATTGTGTAAAAGCAGGTGACGAATTGTTCAATAGTGACTAAGAGTTGTATGAAGAAAAGAACTGCACAGTAATCACGATATCAACACAATTATTTATCCGTATCGATAAATTTACAAAACTTGGCGAATGATTATCGCTGAGTGAGAGAAAGGTCGCAAGTTAAAGTGAGGTTTCAGGTTAGGTCATTAGTTGCCGGGGATCAATACAGAGCTTCACAGTAAATTTGTACTATCGCTTCCGACGTGACGTGCGAGTTCGAAAGGTTAAAAGGACCCTTAGATAGAAATTATTTAAAAAATTTCCCATTTGGAAACGAGGCCGCGAAATAATTACCATTCTCTCTGCAGTCGTGATTCGGTGAACGTAACGCAAAACGTAAAAACCACGAGGTTCGCTTGTAACGCGGAAAAGAAAAGGCCGAAATAAAATGTCTCGGGGAAGTATATTTTGTAGACGAAGGCATTGTCCCCTGACATATAGAGTAACTTTCTCGGGAGAAGTGGCCGTGATATTCTTGGTCAGCGGACACTCGGCCGAGGAAGTACGTCACGGTGAATAGGTCCGGCGGTATTTTATATCGCAATTGAAAAATAGCTACGATTCATAAAACATTCTCGCGAATTCTTTGACCTAGTTGCCGGTACCGATACGACGTCCGCGGGAAATGGCTTTCCCACGGTTTTAGGAGTGCCGGAGGAATATTTGATGGAGGAGGCTGTTGAAGAAGGTAATTGCAAGAAAGCGAGCGCTTTCTTTTTTTTCTTTCTTGCTTGCAAGTTTTACGAAGTTACGGCAGAAAGAAAGAGAAATAGTTGGCTCGATATTTCTACGTTAAAAAGCCGGTTCCGTGATTAATGAAAGTTGTATATCGAGGTTCATCAGTCGGTTATGACGAAAACCGATCGCGGCAAGAGCTGCAGATCAAGTGCTTGCAAAATGTAAGCTCGATAAAGATTAGTATGTGATTAAACGTGACAAAGACAAGTACTTACTTATTGTGTGTTAGCATTCAACACTACAGTGTATACTAGAATGTTTATGGTAAATATGCAAAATAATTCTTCACAAAAAATAGAATACAAATACGCGTGGAAAACAGATAGTTTATTAATAACGTATTTTGCAATTATGATATATTATAATTTATATTAAAAGTAATTATAAACATATTGACGATGATTAATTTATCTACTCAATAAGAGTCAATATACAATATATATAGTAATTTATTTATGTATTTATACAAGTCACATTTAACCTCTTGCGCTGGAATGACGTGCCACGCACGTCGAGAATATTTGGTCCGAAATTACAATATTTTCTCAGTTTTAAATATATTGAAATATAACCCAGACAAAACAAATAATAAATTTATTACTTCTTAGTAATTTCTATCCAGTGATATACCGATGAATTCAAAAAGAAGACGAATTATTGTACGGTTTGGTCACTCGTTATGGTCCGTGAACCAGTTACTAGCGCAAGAAGTTAAAGCAAGAAAAACGTTATGAAGACCAAATCAGTGATGAAAAACCAATTCAGTTTTGCAAATGTCTCGCTAATTATTAGGTTTAAAGCAAATCAAGCTGTATAAATTGAAATTTATTGTTATTTTAAAATTAGACAAAGAATACTTATTCCATTTAAAATATTTTCAGTTTCTAAACAAATTGGTTGCTCAAAAAAATCATTTCGGTATCATACTTTCTCTTAAATACCGTCTAACTTTTAACGATTTTTTTTGTAGAACACGAAGTTATTTAAGGTGGACGAGTGACTCCTGCGTAGGCAGCTTTCTTTTACACTCTTTTTCTTTAAATTCCTATTCTTTGCATACGTCGAATTCTCTTGTCGTTCTAAGAGAAAAATTATTGGAATAATATGGTCGATCATCTAGTTTAAAAGGTATTTTAAGCTAATTTTGTAGAGTTTATTGTGCAAAAAATTTTGCAATGAAATTAATCGTTAATCATTGAGCCATTTTGAGACTGTAATAATTATAGGATTAAATTATTCAATTTTGGAATTTTTAATTTATTTTAATGTTATTACTCATCTCTATTACATTATAAGATTGAAAGGAAATGCCGTAAATTTCAATAAGCGTCATTAACATAAATTATTGTAATCACTTATGTAATTCAACTGTAAATCGACACCTTTTTAAATTCACGTTAATACTTTTAATCGTCTCGATACTTTCTTTCTTTTTTAAAACAATGAAAGAATTTGTGCGCGAGAAAAAGGAAGGTTTCCATTTTAAAATAATTTTTCCAAAAAAATATTTCCCACAGTAAAACGAACGTAAATTATTGCACTTGCGCGAAAGAAACGATTGCGGGCACATTCGTTTCTTTCTTCCAATTTTAACCAAAAAAAACGAAAGATGGCTATAGGTATAGGGTAGGAGCTTATCGCTAGTGAACGCAAGGAAGAAACGTAGAAAATGTAAACAACGTATACAGGAGAATCGTAAATTCGAAAATCTCTGTTCGTAGATTCTATATCGCGTACGCGGGGCTTCTTCTGCAAGAAATAGAAAACCTAGAGAGAAATAGAAATATGTATTTTACGTAGTAGAAGGGTAGGAGAGAAGGGCTCGCGTATCGTGTCGTCTCCGGAGAGTCGAAATTTTTGCGAAAGTTCCAGCCTCGGCGAGCACGATGAAGAATCACAGTACATAAATCCATAAGGGACGATATATCTAGGTAACACATAAATTTTCTCCCCCCCCCCCCTCCCTTCCCGCTTTCTCCTGATCTGAATATACCGCGAAATGTGTATCACGGCTACCATTCGTAGATGAAACTACGTTTTCGCCACTTTCGGGATCAATAATGCAACGTGCTAGATCCATATACGCCGCGCGCCGCGTCGTTTAGAAGACTCTTTTCCCGATGCTATCTAAGCGGTGATAAAAGTAAAATCTCCCTATGTTCGCGAATGTGTAATTATATATTTTTTTTTTTTTTTTGTTTTTATTTCATAAACCAGAGTCGCGTTGTAGTCAGTTGTAGTCAGTTGTAGTCGATTGTTAAAATTAGTACCCATAATACAAATTGTTATTTTATCCTTTGTATAATATTATTAATAGAACGAATTGTTCTATTAATATTTGATGGTTATAATCCTCATTGAAAATTTGACGTAGGATTAAATGAAATTTTTTTTCTTTTTTCTTTTTTTTTTCGTTTTTATTTTATAAACCAGAATCGCGTTGTAGTTAGCTGTAGTTGGTTGTTAAAATTAGTATCGATAATGTAAATTGTTATTTTATCCTCTGTTACTGTGAGTGGGCTGTTTTATTTCCAAGGTCGTACATAATGTTATTAATAGAACGAATTTGTTCTATTAATATTCGATGGTTATAATCCTCATTGAAAGCTTGGCGTAGGATTAAATGAAAAATAGACTAGACAATGATCGATGATTGAATGAAAATTAAATTTATGTTTTGATAAGTGAAATTTATTAAATTTCTAATGGATAAATAATGCATAACACGAATTAATTATATTTATCATAAATAAACTTTTCTTTCCTGTTACAACAAATTCTCAAGCTACCATAAAGAGCCCTGAATCCTCCTCTTTGAGGATCCAGGCTTTTAATTTTCACAAACTCTTCATCAACAAAGTAACCATTCCTTCAATATTATCGTTAGAAACTCGAAGACTTTGAATTTCTCGACTAAAGATTAGACAACATTTAACAAAATCGACAAACTCGTAGAAAACTGTTATTCCTATGATGTACTACATTTTTCGATAAAGGTGTCCGAACAAATCCGTCATAGCACTTCAAAATACAAATCGCAGAGATTTTATCTCACGGCAGCAACTGTTGAATGAAAGAACGTACCTCGCAGATTGCACGTAGAAATCCGTGGATTTTTCACTAATTTCAACCCGAAAATGCCAACGTGACGCGCGTTAATTCTTCGTACAACACGAGCAACCTCCATTCACCGAAGAGTGTTCGTTCATTCACCGAACAAGTTATCCCCATTGACACGTGTCCTAGATAACAGCGGAGTTCGTACTAATCAGTAGTAGTCGATTGATTATTAACCGCGAAATGTAAATGCACACGTTCTAAATAACGGTGAGTGGTGACGCACAGTGGGAACACGCGTTGTCGGTAGAGGCGGGTGGAGGAGGAAGAAACGGATATCGCTAAGGAAGGAAAAACGCTTGGTCGCACATAAATCTATTCGGAACAATACATCTGGGTGACACATAAATTCCTACCGTTCCTTTTTTCAACGGCGCGCTGTGTGCACACCGCGTATCGCAGATACCATTCGCAGATGAAACTACATTTTCACCACTTTCGGGATCGATAGTGCACCGTGGCGGATGCATCCGCGTCGCGAGACCCCAGTGTCTCTTATTGTGGCTGAAGAATAGCTCCAATCCCGAAACATCCGTGGATTCTCTGACCTTTTTCGCGGGGGGAGAGAGTTTCTGTCTCTTCTTCAACCGGCTACTACCCCTCTTCCCCCTCCTTCTCTACTAGTGTTCCTCTTCCTCCTTCCTTCGCTCGACATGTGCGTGCCGAGTGTGTGTTTCCGCGTGCACGCGGTAACTTTTCGTTTCCGGCTCGTCTTCGCATGATCCGATTATTCTGACGTTACGTTTCAAACGTCTCTGAAGCAAATCTCTACGGTCTTTCCAGAGTTATTATTAATTAAACGTTGTTGTTAAATGTTAAATATTATTAGACACTTGTTGAAGGTACACTGATAGTAAAACAATTTCGTACGAAGCGGTCAGTGTGCCTATTTAACACTAAGCATAAAATGTCAGAGACGTTAAAATAAATGAAACAGAGAATCTTTACAGTACAACATGGCATACAAGCTTTTATTTATGTATTTTATGAAGGATCATTCAAGTCTCTAAAAATATATTGTTTTATATCTGCATAATATTTAACAAAAATATTCAAATAGTCATTTTGACCATTCTGGTAGTTCCAGTGTTAAAACTGGTCAATTTTACCAATCAAACGTCAGAGATTTACTTTGTGAGAGATTTCAACTATTCAGACAGACGCTAGTTATTCGTCTAGCAGACTTCAATCACTCGTGAAGGCAGCTAGTTATACGTCGAGACATTCGTTAGTCGAACATCTCGTCAGTTATGCTTCTGCTCATTCGCTATGACTGTTCGCTGAATTGTTCGAACGAAAGATCAATTGCGCGTCCACCCCTCATTTCACGAGTCAAACTCGTTGTCCAAGATTAATTCGACGGAGAACATCGTGAATAACGGTTAATTCGCTACCAACAGTGGCGATGCTCGTCAGATTCACTGAGTCGATCTCCACGATCTCTCTGTACCCAAGGAGTCTTTTTCCACCTCGTGCTGCTGTGGAGAGAAAAGAGCTCGAGCAAGCGAAAACATATTTACGAGAACCGTGGCGATGGGTTGCGACAACACAGCCAGCGATGAAAGGAAAGCAAGCTCGGAGACATTTTATTTGGAACAAAATGAAAAATAACCATTTGAAGTGATGAATTATTTCGAGCAATTTATTGCTGCCTTGGAAATATTATAGAGAAGTAAAAGTAATTTAATATAGTGATACTATTGTGGTATCGTATTATATTACGTTAATATCGAGTAATTTAGAAATATAGAGCAATTGGACTGCATGTAGAGCAATTTTTATGCATTTGAACTGCAACAGAACTTGAACGAAGCTTGTTTTATTTCATGTGAATTGTGATAAATACTTTACTTTAAATATTTTATATGTTTTTGCGTGTTATGTGCATTATTTGCGTTTTCTGCAAGCTCTAGTTTGTATAAAAATATGTAAAAATCGGCAGTTTAGTAATAATTATAATTAAAAATAATTAAAAAGAAGCTAATTTCATCAGTACTTATTTGAAGTATTAGTTAGAATATAAACGGCGTTACGTCCGAGTGATCGATCTCTTATAACCTCAGTTTGGAACGCTCTCTGTTCGTTGCAAAAATTTGTTTGAAACTGCGAATGACACGAGTGTCAAAAATTCGTCTCGAGTTGCCAAAAAATAACGTGTCTACTTTGATTCCTCGATCGTCGTAACGTAAAATTACAACCATAAAAATATTTATGGGGAGCGCGACGACGCGCTACACCGAGCCAGCGAACGGGGAAAAGAGAGTTGGATTCGTTCGTCGGTCGTTAGCCGCTTGAGAAAGTTTTTCATTTCACACGGAAAAAACGATACGGCAAAGCGTTGCGTCGAAAGTAACAGGTTGGTTTTATATTTACCGGAATTATACGCGCTCTGTTGAACCAATCGAAGAACGTTAATGTTCAAGTAGACGCTTCGATATTCTCCAATTCGCGTTCGTGTACAGCAATTTATTCACGATATTGTTCTCGAACTGACACTTCGATATATTGAAGCCAAATATTGAAGAAGTTTAGCAGCGAATAAGCAGAATATAACAAATTAAATATATTTGAGTCGTTTATTTTGAAAGTGGCCCGGGTCCATTTTCCAAAAGAATCAAGCTAGCTGCTTTAATATTTACATTTCAACGTTATCTTTTCATTCTTACAACAAATAACTAATATATTTAAAATCACTAAGATTTTGTACACAGAAAATTAGCTGGTTAATAGAGTGATAAAAATTTTTATTTTGAAAATGACTTAAGTCTCATTTTAAATGTTTCAAACTGATACGAAAATTTTATGAGATAAGAGCTATTTTTTATTATTAAAGTAGTGTTGGATTAGCTCAGATAGTGATTTTATAAATAATAGTAATTCCATTAAATATAGAGGATTTCACTTCAACTAAACCGCTAGAGGACGCAGTTTTTAGAAGATTAAAAAATATTAATGGAGAAAGGTTAGTTATTGGTTAAAAATATGTTGGATGCAATTTTTGAGAACAGAACCATATAAAATGTTCTATAAAACGTCAATGAACGAGGATACACTATTCAAAAATCTAGATTTACTATACTAATATTGGAATTGACACAAGACTAAAATACCACGATACAATGGACTTATTACACTATATACCAACTGTACACTATAATTATTTTAAATCCCTCCTGCATACGCAAATCAGGGAAGAATTACGAAATTATTTGAATGTAACGTTTCTTTAATAGTGAATAAAGGTTGAATATTTTTTAAGTTTATAACACAAAATTGTAATATTTTTTTTTATTTTAAGGGAATTTTATTTTTTTGAAGGGAGCCTTTTTAAAAATTAAAAATTTATTTTATTAATTTTGAAAGTGGCTTAAGTCCATTTATAGCCATTAAAAACGTATTATTTTCTAAACAATGTTTATCATATTAACTAGGTTCGTAAATTATACACTCTTAGAAACACAAAAACATTATACCACCATATTATCAGTTACCAATATTTTTAAATTTATCAAAATGCAAACCGTCAGAATATCTTGATTTAAAGGGACTTGAGCCACTTTCAAAATAAGCTGTTTAGTTTGGTGATTTTCTGCATTCACTTTTGAATTCGAAAAGTGATTTGTTATTAAACTCACTGTCTTTTATTTCATATTGTGTAGACAAGCAATAGTACTTGTTCTTTTCTGAAAACAGTAGTACTTTGTATTCGACAGAATTTTGTCACTGTAGCATCCACGATAAAAGATAACTCCACGTCGAAATTCGCGGAGCTTCCCAATGGAATTCCAAAGTGTAGCGTGTAATTTGTCGAGGGAGTCGAAGAGTTCGACAATCTCGACAGAGAGAAGCGAGAACGCGTAAAATGTAAAATGTAAAATGGACAATTCAACGAGATTTTTTCCTCTGTTTCACACGTAGACTTTTCGTTTAAAGCTGGCTCATTCTCGCGAGTGAAAAATTCGCCGAGCAATTTCTCCTTGTTGATTATTCCGGGGACTAGTCGCGGAAAGGGAATGGATTAATAACAAAATAGGGGCTTTTGGTGCGCGGTGCGGCGAGAATCGGTGTAATTTAATATAACGTTCTGTAATAACCAGGAGGACTCTGCGCGCGAACATGCAGTGGATAACATCCCTCAAATCCGGTGACCTGTGTATTTGTGATGCGGCAGGATTTTCGCGAGAAACACAGAAATATAACACAGTCGCGTTCTATGGACTTTATGATCCTGGACTCGTACTGAAAGGACCTGGTGTATTACGGAATTAAAAATCCGTGTTCATAACATCGTGTTCTGAACAACCGACTACCAATTAGGTGCCAAAGGTAAAAATAAATTTCTATCACGCCTGAAAGCTAGTAGATCATTTGAGACAGATTTGTTTGATTGTAAAAATGCAATCCTCTTGGTATCTTACAATTTTTTTTAGATATATCGTCTAGAAGCATTGTCGTAAAAACAGAACTCTCGTTTGAAAATCTTAGTAAAAAGGGTGTATTTCTAGTTTTCAGCGATATTTGTACAATGTTCTGCTTTTTAGTAGAAACATTTTGTAAAAATAAGGCATCGTTCAAACGTGCAAAAAATTCAAGGGAATTCAAATGAGATAAAAATTGGCTCTTGGCTCTGATTTATTAAGATTATCTTCTTAATAAATTATCGCACTATACAAGGCGTTGCACCTGAGACAGAACAAATTATTTATTTTATTTTTAACAATATGATAAGTATATAAGTTTGAATGATACCAGAAGAAGACAGAACATTCCTTTATTAATGATTATTTCTTTTTACGTTGCTGGTATTTTATCACTGAAAGTGATTTTGGCGTGGGTAACCCACAAAATCGGGCCTCTTCAGGTGCAACGCTAATACAACGAAAATTAGCGATTGGTTGATTTGGGTCACATGATTCGTGAGGGGGCATGGGGACCTCGAATAGGAGTGGCATTGTCTGGTACTGAGCGATCGCGCCTGTAATTTGTTTTGCATATCAATAAAATTTTATGGCAAAAAAGTTGTCTTCATTTCCTAGTCAGAACAGTTGCTTCTGGACCTTTCAGACGAATCATACTGGGATACAAGTCATGCAGTTTTTTCGCTAGACAGCATGTATTTCCTTTTATTGCATTATGTAATACATGTTAAGGTATATTTAAGTGTGTATATATAATCTTAAAGATTGAAACGATAATAAAATTCTGGAACCAATGTTAGGATAGCATTTTCTGCAACACACGTTTAAAATAACGTCAACGAGTGGTTAAAAGAAAATTTTATTTTGAATTCAGCAAGAAATCACGAATTGTGGATATTTGTTTTATTTTCATACACAGAGTTAGTTCAAGAACGAAGAATCTGAGGAAGAAAGTTTATTCTCTCTTCCCGATTGGTTGATCACGAGTCACAGGACTGTTTTTAACATTGTAGATACTTTTGCAATCGCTTTACTGTCCACACGTAAGAAACATTCTCATTCTTATCGCATCGAGACTATCCTCGCATTCCAACAACCACAGACGTATATATATATATAAAGTTCCCCTTTTTTCCCGCGGGCTATCTTTCTTATTTTCCCCGCAATTCGATACGCCACAGCGCCGGGAAAATTGCTGCGGCAGTCGCGTTAATGCTCCCGAGCATCGCGCGCGCTGCCACATAAATATCTCCGTTATATATACCGCGTCGATTTCTTGCTCGATTATTCGAGCAGATCAACGCCTGGTAAATCGATTTTTATGTGGCGCGTGGGCGTGCCTCGTTGCGCGACTCCGCGTATCCTGAAAGGGAAGGATTATACCGGATCGAGCGTAAATAACGACGCACATTTACTGGAAAAAGGAGAGTATAGCCGAGCTAGGGGTCCCGACTTTGTAAAAATAAAAAGCAGCTCAAATTAATTCCACTCTTATCTTCAGGAATTCCCGTAGAAACGACGCGATATAGTATACATATACGTGTACGGTACGATAGTCGTCTGGAATTTTAGTTAATTATGCTCGAACTTTGCCGTGCCGATATTGTCGGTACAGAGGTGTCCCAATACTAACTTTGTCCGCCTTGATAAAGTTAATTTTAATTTTGCGAAATTTATATTACTGTTATATACTGTCCCTGCCGTTTGCGCGATAAATTTTATGGAGAGAATCAAAATTAAAATATTGTTTTGTAATTCGTACAGAACTACATTGATTAACGGATGGAAAAAATGGAGTTAACCTTCGAAATCTTCGAAATCCTTTTATCTACAAAAAAGTTATCACTTAAAAGCCATATTGTGAATCTTACTGAACAACTTTCGTTGGTAAAATTTTTTCATACGTCCAAAAACATCGAAAATATTCAAGACGGACAAGATATTGGGATATTGTATCTTTCATGATTGATAATATTTACAAAAAATTGAAGAAAGCTGACAAAGTGTACAGTTTTATAAAAGTCCAAACTTTCGTCACAGAGGGTTGTTTTTGAGGTGAATCATATATTTGCTTCAGTACTACATAAAGGAAATAGCAATTATTAGAAAAAAATAAGTACAATTAACAAAGATAATTATATCTACTGACAAAAAAATCTGACGATCACAAGCAATTTTGTTAGTATTTTAGAAAAATTCATATTATTTGCTGCAAAAATATGACAGTCGTAAGCAATGTTGTTTTGATATTTCACTGCAAAAATCGAAAGTAGTCAGATAAAAATCAAAAATTTATATTCACTGCTGAAATCATGAGCAATTTTGTCGATATTTTACAGAAAGTAAATACAGTTGACGAAGATTGAATCTTTTTCAAAGATAATTACGAAATGAAAGGATCCAATTTTCTCGAAATATATAAAACATCGTTTTCCAGAACATTTCGAGTAAAAGATTCTCAAATAGAAACGTATTAACGTTATCGCTTTTAATAATTGTTTAAAATTGAGTTCTGCTGGTAAGAAACGAAAATCTAAAGTCAATTTTTAACGGCGAGAAAACCGAAACTTTCGTTTGAAACGAAAAATCGGTTAAATGTTTTACTTCGGATGTTCCAGTTCTTTCTCGGTGGCGATCGAAATAAAGTTCCTAAGTCAGCGAGTAACTCTGCGCTGTTTTGTAACATTTCCACCGAAATAAAAAAAAAATCGAGATATAAAACTGAAAGTCGCGTTTATGTGCCGGAAAAAGGGAAAAAAGCAAATTGGAACTTTTCGTTTAATAATTATCTATAAAAAAAGCTCGAAACTTCAGCCACGAGTTTGCCGTTTGCAAACTTAACCTACTTTCGAACAGCTCAGAATGTGGACCACCCCTTTAACATATAACTACGTTACACTTGTATCTTCGAGTTCACGCTGACTTTGTCTCGACCATGGCTACATGGATACCGTTGCTACAATTCACTTTTACGCAGTATATTACGATGCACACGCATCATACACCGATGCATTTTTACGCTTCATCGTTATAATACGCGACCGATAGAAATTGCAGAACACGATTCACGTGCAGGTAGTGCTCAGTTATCTCTTGAAATTTCAATCAATTGTGTAACGCCGTTATGTGTAACGAGTTTTCAAATTATTTTTAGGGTTTGACTAAATAATTGAATAATTAAATTGAAGATTTTATCACTGAAAGTGATTTTAGCGGGGTAACCTAGAAAATCGGGCCTCCTCAGGTGCAACGGTAATGCAACGAAAATTAGCGATTGGTTGATTTGGATCACGTAATTTGCGAGAGGGCGTGGGTTAGACCTCGAGTAGGAGTGGCGTTGTCTGGTACTGAGCGATTGCGCCTGTAATTTGTTTTGTATCGATTCAAATGTTTCCATATCAATAAAATTTTATGGCAAAAAAGTCGTCTTCATTTCCTAGTCAGAATAGTTGCTACTGGAACTTTCAGTGAGACGAATCGTACTGGGGTACAAGTCGTGCAGTTTTTTATATATTTTTATATTTTTAAGAAAATATTATATATAGAATAGAAAAGAATTGGAATATAAATTTCGTCACGTATGTTAAATATTACAATAATTATTCTAGTTTGGATGTTTCATATACAGTATAATACTGCATATAAAATAAATCCGTCAATGGACAGTATATAATATACAGTAGATATATAATGCTAAAATGTATATAATTTATATACGTAATATATTAATATATTTATATATGTATATATGTATATCTATATTATATGCACGTATATGAAATGAATCTGTAACAAATTAATTCATTATGAAACGTTGTTCGTTGCTTCAATTTATTTGAACAAGCAAATGATTTGTCCCGAAATTATTATGACATAAAATGAGTTTTTATTTATACCTCGTGTCTTGTATTTGCTATTATAAATAATTTCTTTGGTTCTGTTGTATCGTGAAGTTATTTGTTATTGTCAACGAATTATCTCAAATAAAATATTATTTGCAAGTAACATATTCGAGTTAGATGCAAG
Organism: Melipona bicolor; assembly: GCA_030673865.1. Classification (NCBI taxonomy): domain Eukaryota; kingdom Metazoa; phylum Arthropoda; class Insecta; order Hymenoptera; family Apidae; genus Melipona; species Melipona bicolor. Next base: position 4,035,415 of record JAHYIQ010000019.1, read on the forward strand.
ATAAATTTATTTTTTCTACGTTACTTAAAAAATGACTGAAAATGCTTCGTTTTTTCTTTATTTCAAATAAAATTATTTTAAAATTCAGTATATCACTTCTAAGAATACTAAACATATATATATATATATATATTTTTTTTTTCCAGTAAAGAAGCATAATCTCGAAGAGAATGAGTTGATCTTTTGTTTTATTACTCAAACATTGAACGCTCTCGTATCATTACGACGCCTTTTTTTACCTCTTTTATAAAACGACTTTCACGAGATTCTTCTTAATTTTATTTCCGTTTAAACGTCTTTGTCTAGATATTGCAGTTGTTTCTTTCAAATGGATTAACTTGATTAGTGGATTAACTTTTCGTTACTATCTTCGTTTATGCGAGATATACCCAAAATGACCGGAATAAGAGGAGAATTAAAGGAGCTTGATAAACGAATTATCGCGTAAAATGAAACTGTCACGTAATGTTCGTTGGTACGATATTTCTCGAATAATAAAAATATCTCTCTTTAGTGGAGTTCTCGCATATACGAAAGAATAAAAAATATTTCGCCGTGCGATTGTTCATTTTCATTATCATTTTCCAATTCTTCGTTAGTAGAAATAGAATTAATAGAATTTATTTCATTTGAGGCTTCTAAAATCAAATTTTTATATATATATATATATATGAAAATTGAAACATATATATATATATATATATATGTTTCAATTTTAATTTTAATTTTAATATTATAAATATGTATGTACATATATATTTATCATTACATAAATATACAGATCCATTAAATCTATTATACTGGTAATTTAGACTCGTCAAGCATAGGTAACAAACAGAACGGTATTTTAATGTTTTAAACAATGTATTCAAAGTGTATTCAAAGTACAATTTTTTGTAATAAAACGCTTCATTTACGAGAAATTAAAGTTTAGTTAAAAATTTACTTTTAATAATCGTGTGTTTGATAAAATTAACTTGATAAAAATTTAATTTTCTCGGAAATGAGACATTTCGTGAAAAACATTTTATGAAAAAATTGTATTTCACACATTTGATTTATTTAAAACTGAGCCCCAGTTCATTCTTCATATCTGACCTGTTTAAATTCAAGTGTACTTGATAAATTTTCAAACTCGATTTTCTCGAAGGCCAAAAAAACCTTCTTCTTGTTGAATCACTATCCGTTTAAATTAAAATAACGTTTTAAATTAAATATTTAAATATTTAAAACGTGTTGAACAGAAATAAAATAACATTGTTAAATCGATTTAATTACTATTAATTAATTATTATTATCATTTGATGATATTCAAATATACATATTATATATTATAATAATGTTAAATTGAAATAACAATAAGTAAGTTTAACAAGAAGAAACAGAACAGTAATGTACAATTCAGAATTATCTATTGATTTGTTGAAGAATGAAATCTTATTCTTCCGTTTCGATTGATTTTTACATACATACACAGAATCATCTTTCCAATCGATTGTCCACGGTTCACGGAACACCCTTGCAGACGTATCGATATCGTTGGAGAGTTGCAGGTCGTGTGCCGCGGCCGAGGTATCAAATCGATTCCGATCGCGTGTCCCTATCGCAATAAGAAAGATCGAGTTTAATAATCTCGAACGTGCCTTAGAAACCGTTAAACCGATTCCAGGGGACCATTGCTCTTTCCGACGACCGTGTAATTCCTTTTCTGCAGTGGAAAGTGATTTAGCCGCGTACGACTGTTACACGAGCTGTCTATGGATATAAATTTGCCGGACATACCGCCGACAACCATCGGAGGGATTGCTTCCTGTTTCCTGCGCCCTTCGGGATAAGTGGAACGAAGATACCGACGGAGAGGAAGGAATAGCCCAAACAGTTGAATCTATTTCATCGAGTCACGGTCGAGATCCAGCTACGTACATAAAGCGGCGCGCCAAAGTAATCGAAACTTTCGCGCGAGTTCCGGGGAATATTTTGAAATTTTGTTAACTCTCTGCTATTCTTGTAATTGAACTCTGTGTAACTGTTACTTCATGTAATTGAACTGTCGTTATGACATTGATCAAGTATGAAACCAGCAGAAAAATATAGCAAATTTCTTCGAAAGTTCAGCGACTTTTCCCAATCTCGGCAATTTTGCTACTGTTTCTTTAATAGGAAATTCAGTTCGTGTTACTTTTTCTTTTTTAAAAAAATGTCACATTTAAAAAATTACAAGCGAAATAGCCAAAATTGGAAAAAGTCAGTAAACTAGAAATTTACTGTGTGTGTGTGTGTGTATATATATATATATACATACAAGTTGTCTCAAAACGTGAGTCGTACGTGAATAAATGAGTCGGAAAGAAAACGTAAAATCATTTCATTAAACCACCTTTATTTTCGAAAAAATTTATCGACATTATATTTAAATGGTATCTAATTTCAGACGTAACAAAACGAAATTTTTTTGTACGTTATTCTGTTTTTGAAAAAATTTGGGTTTGAAAATTTATCAAGTGTACTAACAAGACAATTCGACGAAAGATATTTAATGTAAGATATTTTCTTGAGAATTACCCCTATTTCTGCAAAGAGAATATTATTCGCGTCTGTTCAATACGAAATTCGAGTATAGCTGATGAATTTTCGATCTTGATTTTTTCGAAAACGAAGGCTTTAATGAAGAAAATTTGTTCTTTCTTTTCGACTCAGAATTACCTCCTGATTCGGTCATCCATCCTGAGACACACTAGATAAAAATTTTAATACAAACATCACAAATGTACCTATTCAAGCACTTAATTATTCATTATATTAATAAATAAATATAACCATATTTAACGCTTATTATATACTTGCTATTCGTATTAATTTCTGTATTAAATATTTGTTTACAATAAATATCTTATAAATATAATTTCTACATACAGTTAGATGAAAAACTCGATATTTTAAAATTTAATATTTTAAAAATTATCGACAGTTTAAAGTCTTATTAACTGCGTGTACAAAAATCGTACAACAAATTTTAAAAAATCGTTATTAAGAAAAGGCTTTAATCTTGAAAACATCGGTAGGATTAATAACTAACCACGGAGTTAAGAATTCGAAATACCAACAATTTTTCATTGACATTGATGAAGACTTTTTGGAAATTACTGTATCTTCATGATTTGTTTTAAGTTTCAACTATGTAATCATAGTTACAATTATAAAGTTAGTAAAATTTCAAAATGTTCCGTGCAGATATATTCGCGAATATTCAGCCACTTTCGCGAATCGGTCTCGCACTTGGAACTTGTACGTACAAACTTTCGTGACTTATTTATTTAACGTCGCATCAGCTAATCAGCGCAGCCACTTTAACGTTACGATAATAATTCCATTCGTTGTTCACGAAAAATGCACGCGAGCTTGCTCGTTCTTGACTGCTCAATTAAGAATCTGTCCGCTGCCTGTAATGGATTCCTTTCCCCCTCGGTACGGATAAACTGTTTTCATTTTGCTTCAGGAGGAGACGTCTCGAATGGCACGTTAGTTCCAGTAAACAGACAAATGAAATCCCATTGTCTTTCTTTTGTATACAGCTGCTCCTCCGTCCTTATCGTCTATCTCTCCATTTGTTCTCGCAAGAAAATCAATGGTGGAAGGTCTAAGAATGTTCTTTGTTACTTCTTTTTTTTTTCACACCAAAGCTAAATGATATCTAACAAATGCAATGTATCGCGTACAAGATTCGAGGTGATATTAAAAACAACGCGTTAATTTAAAAGTGAATGAACGACTATCATGATATGATCGTTCATTTTGTGCGTGTATGCATATATATAGTAGGAGAATAATTTAGGAATCTGATACAAGGAGCTAAGCCAGAAAGTATTTAAAAATATAATGTTCATTCGAATATTCTTTCAGTTTAGATATTTAATTAAACATATTAGAAAAAATAAAAATATTAGAAAATATAATATTAAAGGAATTATTAAAATATTAGAAAATATAATATTAAAAGAATTATTAAAATTAATATAAAATATAATATTTATTTTGATATCTTTTAGTGTCTAGATATTTAATTAAACTAAAATTAAACTAAAATTAAATTAAAATATTTAAAAATATAATGTTAAAAAAAAGTATTAAAAACTATTAAAATTAATATTAATATAAGAAACATTTCTTTTGATATTCTTCTAGTATTCAATTCTTCAGTGCATAATTTTAAGATAGTTTGTAATAGATTTAGAATTAATGATATACATATAACATTGCAAACTTGCAATTTATTAATTTATAAGAAAATTTTTGCAAATAGATACTATGGTTGTCTTTCTAATGTGTCACAATTTCTACTTTTACATAAAATTCATAGCATATATGTGCAGTGTTATACAACATGGCCGCCACATCATGAAAAAGAAAATAAAAATAAAACAATAATTTTTATATCTCGGACAAACATATAATAAAGAACAAGTTATGTAAGCATGAAAATTGATATTGATTTGATATGAATTCACTATACGTACTTCGATGTTAATAAAAAACAGTAATATAAAATTATGTAATACTAATATTGTGGCATAATTCCTTCTTGCACTGGACTCCTTAATTAAACTATAGCGAGAGCATGAAAATCTACATATATTTATTAAAATTTAAAGGAAATTAAAGATTTCAGATATTTTATAAGCACTGGTTTACTTATTACAGTTGAAATATCAATTTATTTATTAGTTAAAATGATCATTTCTTAAATTTTCCTATATTTGTTTTACTAGAAATTATAAATATAATAAAATTCAACAAAAAGATGGAACGGATCAAGTTTTAAGATCGTTGCAAACAAAAAATTCTAATTTTCAAAAATGCGATGAATCCAATCGTGAATCTTCTCTAAAAACAAAAATATTTTTATTTTTCCAACTGCTACGCGAGAAAAACATTCCTAAAGAAAATGAATTCAAAATTGTCAAAAATAGAAGCGTTACATTCCACAATAAGAACGAATGAATCGTTACGTACATAAAATTTATCTCGCAAAGTAATAACAGTTTAAAATGTCGATAATTTTTCACATTTACGTTCTTCGCTGTTCATTCTGAAAATCTGAATTCGCAAAACGATTATCGTTTAATCCTTCGAACCGTTTAATCCAGACCAGAGTGTCGTACCAATCTTATAAGCTTATAATCAATAATAAAATAATTCATTTGCCAGAGGTTCAAAGAGGATAACGTATTACAATATGTTAAATAAATAAATCTTTCGAGAACGATTTCGCTCTTAATCTGTTACGTATTAACGCTCGTTCAATACTAAAGCTTCGGACTTTCGGTGATCTTGAGCATCCAAATGAGATAAAGTTGATCAGAGGTGGGTGATCGGAATTTATGCAAAATTGTCGTCAGTTGTCAAGCGAAGCGGATGAACGAACACGATACAGAGCCACGGAGAGAGCAGGCAGGCAAGGTTACAGGATTATGATAAATACTTGGCAATTGAGATACGGTTTAACGCGATCAGGGGTGATGCGTTATCAGTGCCCTTTCGCGGCGATATCCCTAGATAGCCGATGCAAAAGCGTTCCGTCACGTTTAATGGAAAGTTCAGTTTCGCATCTTCTCCGCTGATGCCCGAAGGGCGCTATAATTTCACGGGTGATTTGCATAACGCTGTCGACCAGTCACGTGAATCACTTTGATAAGCCCAATATCAACGGTTTACGCTCTATCCGTTCGTCTGATTCGTCGTACGAGTGCGAGAGATCTTCTCCACGAGTGGCTTCCATTTACCACTCGATTCTCCCGCTAAGCGCAGCCCTGTTCAGTGCTTCTACTTCTCCCGTGCTTTGCCACTCCAGGCTCATGCTAATTTCATAAACGTTTCCGTCAAAATCCACTGCCGCTGTTTCTGCTTGGAAACTTTACTCGACTATGTCGGAGACATTGGCGACAGCCAGCTACGGGATTTTGAATCGATTCGAGTTCCTCCGATTTAAGTAGATTGTTCGTTTTCGTGTAATTTTCCTTTTCTTTCTACGTGAAAGAAAATCGCGCAAAGAATCTGTCAGCGTGAAAAGAAATAGAGAAAGTTGAAAAATCTTTTTCGCGGGTAAACCTATCGTCGACCTTGATCGAAATCTCATCTTTGCAATAGCTCCTTAAAATTTTCCATACTTGATTTTGTTCGAACTCTAAACAAAAATCGAGGTTAACTGGTAAAATATTATGATTTCTTGAATTTTTGTAGTTCAATAAATCAAAGAAAAAAATAATCATGCAGCAAGTTTTGAGGGATTGATGAAAAGGGAAGACTTTAATTTTCAAGATTATTGTAAGACGCTCGTCAGATTTTTTTCTAAATTTTTACTTCAACAATAAAAGTGTCTGTTATAAAACGATATAAAAATCTCTGGAAAAACAGAATTCAAGGTTGGTAAAGTAGAGATTCCACGCTTTAAAATGAGATTTCTCTAAACTGAATTGTTTCGCGAAGTTTGAACAGTTCAAAATATCGAAAATTTTTCATCGAGTCTGTGAATACTTTTGCCAGATGTAGTATAATAACTGTATTTTATTATACATTACATGTTTAATTCTATATTTTGTTTTCTATGTATACTTTATTCACTGTAAGGATATTTATATTTTATTATATATCACATGTACAATTCTATATTTTATTCACTGTTAGGATATATACTAGGTTTTGTACAATTCGTTGGTTGAAAAATCGTCTTATACAATTATAGTATATTAATTAATTTTCTGAACACCACTGTTGCTTCTTTATTTTTAACCCTTAGGCAGGATTTAGATAGACAGAAAAAAACTACTTGCACGGAATTTTTTTTAATATAAAAAAAGGAAAAAAAAAACGTTTATTTCAATTATTAAACATAAAATATTTCTTAAAATGAAAAAAAAGTAATATTTAAATAAATTCTTTTTTACAGAATAGGGCATAAATAATCCCACCATGCAACTAACGTTTCAAATGAAATTCATTGAAACACATCTTTAGGTAGGTTAAAAAATATCATCCCACCTCTTGCGCTGGAATGACGTGCCACGCACGTCGAGAATTTTTTGTCCTAAATTGCAACATTTTCTCAGTTTTAAGTATATTTAAATGTAATCCAGGCAAAACAAATGATAAGTTTATTACTTCCGACGAGTTCAAAAGAAAAAGAAAACGACGAATTATTGTATACGGTTTGGTCACTCGTTATGGTCCGCAAACCAGTTGTCAGCCAGCGCAAGGTGTTAACACAAAGAAAATGTGGGACAATTTTAAACTCACATATCCCCAAAGAGTTAAAGGCCAAAGTGCCACTTATGAACTTCGTCCATAACAATTGCATCAAATAAATATTTTACAATAATAAACACAATTTTTTCCTTAAACGAGTGCTTCACCATAGTCCACGATTTATTTCACTGCGGAACAATTGGTAACTGGTAATTCCACGAAATTAAAAGGAAGTAGCAGTCCTCGTGTCGAAAGTGCGAAAACGCTCACAAATGGCGTCGAAATCGAACAATAGCCTGCATTTACATTCAGGAACATTGTCGAGAGTCGGTCGACGAGGGTGAAGAAGAAAGAGTGAAGGGCGCGCAGGTGAGACGAGATTGTTTAATAAGCACTTGTTGCAATAATCGGATGAAAATAACGCCCGGTGGGTTTGTAGCGGTGCGCGCGGTTTAATAACGTGCCAATGGTGTGTACTGGCTTTAATTTTGACATTCTCCGATGGAGTTGAAACGAGGCGCGCCTCTAAATCCACAATATCCGTCCGAGTAGCTCGCCCCGAACATGGCATAATAACATCAGCTGCTTGCTACAACTTCAATAGAACGCCGCAACGTCCTTGCGGTGTGCAACTCCTTCCTCCTCTGACTCCTTTCCATCCCCTCCCCCGCCCCCCGTGAAACGACGAACTTGAGTTTGGCAAATTGGGTTCTCGACTTACAATCAACCGCATTCCGCAAACGTGTAACACGTCCGCCCGGGCGCACAATTCCGCGACACCACACCACGAAATTCCACGAGATATATATCGCTGTTACTTTGGATATCGACATTCTTTTTTTTTTTTTTTTTTTTGGATCCGTTCGCCTTCATTAGATTTTGGAGCCCTCGAAATTTGGTGAACGATGCGCTGGTTTTGCACTCCAAATCAACCCTTCTGCAAGTTCATGATTGTAAATTGACTCTTTTCATATTCGGATCATATTCACCTTTTTGCAAACAAAACTTTATTGCAAATCAATTTGCGAGTCATCTTGCGGGTGACTCAAAAGTGAAGTTATTTTTACCATCGTACTCTTTAGCGATGAGAACCACAAGAACCTTTCTCGAAATTAAATTCTGCGCAAACAATATTTTGATCCTTCGAACTATGAAGACTTGGTGCATGTTATTAATTATTCTGTTGCAACTATCACTCTTACAGATTGTTGTAATTATTAGATGAGTGTATATATAAAACTACCCCGTGCAGCGAAATGTTCTAGATGAATCTACATCTGTGTGCATGTTAATACCTTTAGAGTTAAATAAGTATTTTATGTTACGTTAATTTTATGTCACTTCATATTATTTTTTACTTAAGTATTCCTGCATTTTTGTTTCAGAATAATAACTTTATTATTTTTATTGCAATGGCATAAGAAAACAGACTCGTAGAAAAACTTAATTTCCAAAAGAATATGAATATTATTTTGTAACAGCTGAGTCATATTTAAAAAATGGAATATTTGTTAAAAATGATTAATTACATTCAAAAATGTTTTAGACAAAATTTCGAGAGGAATCACTTAAGCATTAATTGATATAATTGTCATTTTTTTTTAATATGGGTAGAAGGCGTTTTTTCTTTTACGAAGTGAAATTGTATATTATTTTACTATCAGTTGTATATTTGTATTTTTTTTTTTTTTACACTGATCGATTCAACTCGTCATTTTTTATAAAAAAAGTATTGGACCATTTATACCAAAAAACCATTAGTTCAGGGGATATTTTAATTAGAATATTGCAGTTGTCTTGAAACCACTCAACTTTCGTCTAAAACATTTTTTTTTTATAATTAATCTTTTCGAAAATATTTCAGCTTTTAATCTCGGGTATAAACAATACATTGTAGTAATATAATATTAATAAGAAAAGTAAAACTTCTATTGTTCGTTTTCATATTTATTTACAAGATATACTTATTCATATTTATTAACAAATTGGGTCAGCGTAATGGGACACTTTTGAAATTACAACGTTTATTGTTTTAAGTTGAACATATTGCATTATTTAATAATGTGTAATAATAGACGAATCTAATAATCCATTACAAGATGGTCTCCCACGAAAAAGAACAAATTTTATTTCAAACACTGTTTTCGAATAATAAATTTTACGGAGATAATTGCGTGATTTAATGATTTAAAATGAGATACCCTTCATTTATTTAACAGCATAGTTCATGTAAACGTGAGAATTCGATCACCTAGAAACACAGAAAACTATAAAAGAGAAATATAAAAAAATACCGATCTCAGTGACGTAATAATTCTATTTTACTGTTAAACTATTAAATTAAACTCGATCCTCTTCAAAGAGAAATTTCGACCAGTTCTCGTATCCGCGGAACTCGCTTTTTGCTGAAGAGGAAAAGTTTGTTTCGTCGAAAATACACTGATTGTATGTACAGATCCCCATTGAAATTACGAACGGATAGTTATTCGAAACGAGTACGTCGAAACGAGTAACACGAGATTGCGAAAATCACTTTTCAAAGTGAGCGTATGATCAGAGAAGGCACGACCATGCAAATTTTCAATCGTTCGGCTCGATTGAAGGCAAGAGAATATTTCTTTTCCATCATTCGAGGATGCGCGCGATTAAGTATAATGTAACTCGGCGCGCGGCCCAATCGATTTCCAATAGCGAAGTTTTTAATACGCGATCGTCCTCCCTCCCCCCTTTATTTTCTACGTTCAGATACCCTGCTTGCACGGCGAGATTTCCGGAGACATTAAAATTCATACACATACATCGTCACGCAAGGTGTTCATAGAATTCTCAGCTGCTGATGTTTGTTACATTATGCTACGATAAAAATAGTATAAGGCAGTATAATGTTATTAGCTACGTTGATGCAACATCGATGCTCATTTAATGAAACCGGGCAAGTCGTTTTTTTGTATAATGAATCCAAATCAGTTTTTTTTAAATATTTGTATAATTTAATATAATTTGAAAACTTACATATTACATATTACAAATTTACAAATTTAAAAATTTAATATAATTTAATATAATTCGTATAACATTCGTAATTTAATTTAAATTAGTCACAGAAATCACCGAATTCTACGTGGATCACTTATTTTGAAAATGGTACCAATCTATTTTCTTTTGTTTCGAGATACTGAAGTGTTTGTATTGATTGTATTAGTTTCATTTAGCAACGAAACTTCATGTTCGGGAGAGTTTCCATGCTGCAATACCCACGGTCTTGGTGCAGGCGCGTCGGGGAAAGTTTATGAGTTTTTAAGTGCCCTGAGCAGGCCTGTGTCGCCAGAAAACCCTGGTCATCTGGCCGAGCTTTGTTCTAAGCAGACAAGGCCCTCGACCGAGGATTGAAGCATGGAACCAACCTTCCCGAACACGTGCGAAACACGGGCCCGCAAGATCATCTAAGACGGCAACGTGCATTCGCCCTTCGTGCCCCACCCTGGGCCTCCGATTGTCCGAAGCCGAAGGAAAGGAAACCGAGAGACCGTCCGTGCTTTCCTTCGGCTTGCAAGTTAGAATTAGTTTGACTTCCGAAGGTTCACTCTCTGGCGACACAAAACTACCACGAGGGGAAAACCCCCTGATATTTCAGCGCGCGAATATACATACGCGAGTCCACTTATCAAACACGATCTCGCCACGCTACACACGCGCGCGAACACTTCAAATGATCAAAATAAATGAATATCGTAGGATTTAAATTAGAAATTGTTTATAAATAATAATTTCACTTTAAGATACTATATTTCGTTTTCTGAATTTCCTCCAAAAATGGATTTTTGATGTACATCTGTTACATTTCAAACGTTCAAACATTTACGTAACAAGATGTGTTTCGAATATTTTGTCAATCTTAATTTGTCAGTTAAAATTAGAAGTAAAATTAAGATACTGATAAAATTTTGTTTATTAGTTTAAAGGAACGGACAAATAAATCGAAAACAGAATTTTGTAATCTTAAACACAATTGTAATGAATAAAATTTATCCTGATGGTGTTAAAAATATTTTATATTCGTCATTATTGTGTGCTTCAATATTCTCATGATTTATTTTTGTTTTGTATTTTTCACCAGTAAACAAATGTAAGAAACATTTTTTTAAAAATAATTTTAGTCGATAAATTTTAACTAATAAATAAATGACTGTAGATTGTTCAAAATTCTTGTTTTCTTTAAATATTTGAAGTTTTCAGATATAATTTACATAGAATTTCATGTTTGACTACCTATAAAGCAACGCGTGTTACATTCTAAAAATTTAATTTTACTTTACACTTGATATTTCTTTTGACGGAAGTTCGTAATAAAGTCAAAAATGAAGCAATAAATTTTTATGGGTTCCAATGATCCAATGATACCAACATGTTAGGAATTAAGATACATTTAAATCCTTATTACTACAAATTAATTATTCATTAAGATGTATATTTCGTTCGTCGAATCGCTCGTTTATTCCCTCCGTTTGATAAAATTAAAGCACAAACGAGCGTTTTTCGAGCATTCTATGTGCTTGGTCTAATCTCCATGAACGTCAGTTCACGATTGTCGCGAAAGCTCTTTTCATGTAAATGAGTTTACGAACAAATTGCTTGATGACCGCATATACAGTAAACGAGCGAACGTTCTCGCTCTCGCCCGATGTTTTTGCTCGTTTGGCCTAAGCGCAACTTCAGAGGCAACTTTAAACGACGCTATCAATAATACTAAAATACAGGTATTTCTAGAAAATTTATTCCTTCAGCGTGTGTTTGCGTCAATTGTGAAAGTGTTTGTCGAACTACCAAATAGAAATATACCTATACCTACAGTGCCATTTTCCAGAGTGAAACTGGAGCTGTAACTGGATTAATGTAAATACAATAGAAACATAGAAATTTCAATGTCACGATTAAATTAATATGTAAATTTTAATGCCGCGACCAAAATTAAATTAAATACAAAGAAAATTTATTTTATATTTGCGTCGTTCAAGAAAATTGGCATTTGACGGGTTCAACTACCAAATGTCGATACTGCAACTAAATTAATGTAAATACAAATAGAAGTGTTAATTTAATTTACACTGAATTTAATTTACCGATATTGGTTTAATTTTAGGGAATTGATATTGGTCGTGATCGTGTAACGGGGATAATAAATTCAGAGAGGCAATTTATTTTTCATAACGGAGTCGAATGTAGGAAATATTAAATAAAGTTTGATTGACTCTCCCCGTTTTGATTTTCGATAAATTGAAATTTGCAACGTGTCCAATGTACGCGTATGGTTTACAATGTCATGATTTTTCAAATATCAAATGCAAATGGAGTGGACATTTCATTGACAAGTTTTCGTTTTTGTTGCACAATTTGTAGTATATTTTATTATGGCTTAAAGCAATTGTTTATATTATACAGAAATTAATTTTTTGCTAAATCTGTTTACAGTAAATATCTCGTGGCATTTATATATAATTTCTCGATTCGTTTCAAATATTATTAATATAATTACAATAATTTTCTCATTAAAGTATCGGTGAAATTTGAAGATATTTTCGAGATTTAATACACACAATATATTTATGTATACATAAAAATATTTTTCTAGTAAATACATTCGTGAGTCACTGTATTTAAAAACTTGAAAATTTTTTTAAATTTAATTCGAAATTAGTTGTACCGTTAGTTAAATTTCCAACTACTTACATATGTACATATGTAGCTAAATTAAATTAGTATAATATATTTTAATACATATATTAACTGACAAAATATTTGGTTTCGTCAAATAAATATTTTTTTTAATTTATTTTGCTTGCTTTTTTTCATCTCACATTTTCTCTTGCTATATAGAAAAAAAGATCAAAGCAAAGTATATTTTTTCTAAATGATTAATTCAAACGGAAATTGTAAAAACTAATACTGGAAAAGTGCAGAACTCGTGTCAGAGGAGTTACAGGACAAAAAATAGAGAGCACAAACATTTATTTATATATTTTACGAAAAGTCATTTAAATCTCCAAATATAGGTCATTGAATATGTTTTTGGTCGTTTTGACCACTTCGATAGATATAGTGTTAAAAATAATAAAACGATCAATGATTTATACTGTATAATAAAACTTGTATCAAAGAAATGAAGAATCAAAGAATCAAAGAAGATTTAAAGAATAGGAAAAAGTTGATGCAATGAGCATAAAATAAATAACGAAGCATTCAAATCTTTAGAAATACGTCATCATAAATCTATAAAATTTTTATGGAAAATTACGTATTGATCCTTTTCATCGATAACACTGAGGAAACACTATCGATGACTAAACTATAAAACTTGTGAGAAATTTAAAAATTGTCGCGAAACTGAAACAATGGAACAGAGTTAATAATAATAATAATAATAATAATAAAAAGTTGATAGCCTTCTACACATATATATCTATAAAGAAAATTCAAATCTTCAAAAATACAATTTATAAAATTTCGATGAAAAAAAAATACGAATTAATTATTTCAACCGCTTCGGTAGTTCCAGCGTTAAAAACTGAAAAATGAAAAAAAAAAAGAAAAGAAGAACGCATTTGATGTGTCCTCTGTTTTCGACTAAACGACGCGGCAAATGGCTCGTTTTATCAGGCAAAGTCGAAAATTACTCGCGACAAGTGTAAAATCGAAATCGATCGATCGTTAACGAGATACATTGACACTGACAGCGACACGTGTTTCGCTGCTCCTAATGGCAACAACTCCGCCAGCACGCAAGCTCTTTTGTACGTTCAAGTGAATCAAACTACTTATATATACCTGGGACGGTAATTGTGTTTGCGCAGCGAGCTGTGACTCGTTCCAGAAGTGAATTAGCGTTAACGGGATAACGATTGTTGTAGAATCGAATGGACTGTTGCGAGGGATTGGCGGAGGGAAATTCTCAGCCGCCGTGTTTAACGTTCGTGACGCGTCAGTAATGAGAACGAAAGTGCTTGTTAAAACACGAAACGCTACATCCTTCCTCTTGGATTTTTATTACGCCCGCCAGTTTCAGTCAATGATAATTCCACTGATAATTGCTCGTGGTACTTCCGAGGCAATCCAGTTTCGAAATTATCTGGCCTTTTTAACTTGAAACAAATAGCTTTCCTTATTTTTAAATATTATGTTATCTTTAAGTATCACATTGTAGAAACGATGGCGTAAATTTTTAATGGAACCTTCTTCAAACTGAAAATTTCTCTTTCGAGGAATTTTTTATGCATGCCTGAGATATCGAACTATCTGTCGCGTTCAGGAGGTAATTTTTTTTCTTTGATACAAAGACGATGGTATTCGCAGTGGCTTTTATCAAATCATTAAGAGCTAACATTAATGAAACATGTCATTTGCAATTCTTTTCGATCAATTGCTTTGTATTCTACACTCTAGATGTTAGATCGTTAATTTTCCATTCTGTTTCTATTTTTTGGTAACGTGATTTATTTTTTTCAATGTATTGTGAAAAGAAATTCTAAGAAAAATTCGCTTGAGTAATATTTTTTTCGCCATTATGTTTTCCAACTGTGTTTTATAATTTTTTTTTCTTTTTGCAAAATCTAAACTTGAGAAATTGAAATGCTCACAATTTTATGACAAATTATTGTTCGATCTTTAATGGATCAACACATTGACAGTAGGTAAAATAAAATTAAGTTTAAGATTAATTTTATGGACATCTAATACTCTTCAATTTCGCGAATTAGAGATATTTATATATTTATTTGTAATAGCATTATTTAAAAAATTAATTGATTTTTAGTATATTAAAATATTTACTGAATTTACAGAAACATAATTAATGCATATATATAATATGTATATTAAATGTAGGTATTAGATTCATTATATAATACGAATATAATAATATATTTAGTGTGCGTAATATTAATATATATTATACTTCATATAATAGATAATTAAATACACATACACAACATTAAATACACATCTATATGTGCTATGTAATAAAATTTATGTTTTTACCAGTTGTAATAATTGTTATAATTGTAAATATAGTATTATATACTGTAATATAAATATTAATTATACATACGATATTTACAATTATAATAATTATTTTAGTTAGTAAAACTATAAATTTTATTTATTTTATGTGTTTGTGCGTACATATTAATATATTGTAGATACAAGTTTCTGCTAACTAAAATAATTGTTTCAATTTTTGAATACATTACGAACAAATATACACGTTGCTTAAAATGTTAATAAAACTCACTGCACATTGCGTCTAATGTTTCGCATTGACGACACCGCAAGTGGAACAAAGTATTTAGCACGTGATCCATCTTGAGGAACTCGTTTAGGCTGCCGCGGATGTGCTTAAAGCGAGCGTTGGTTTCCACAATTTTATCAGTATCCATTCCATTTCGTTTAGGAATCTTCTTTTGTTCCGTGACGATTTGTCGTTTGGCGCGTACGTAACACTGCACCAGCGCGTTTTCCGTCATTCTCCGGAGATTAATAGTTTCCCGATAACGTCCGACGGAATAATCTTAAAGACGCGAGCTGCTGAATACAGCACCAAGCAAGTCGGATCAGTGCTTTGACGAACAGGAACTCGTATACCCGTGGGTATAACGCTCGGTATCCAACTTCAATACGTTGACCCGTTTTCATCTGGTTCTCGAGGAACGTGGAAATCTTGACGAGACACCTCGCAATTTCTTAGTTCAAATTTGTTACTGTTCATATGAACCTGTCGAGAGATAAATATATTATTGGACTTATCAACTCTCAAAGTGACAAGCACAACATTTAATTAATTTAACACAGTGCGAATTCTACAATTCTGTGACCTTTAGCAAAATTTATCAATTCTTGCTCTGTATAATTGACAGAACTCTCAAACTATAATTCCGGGTCTATTCTGCACTTGTGTGTCTATTCACTATATTATTATTATCGTAGTTCTTATACTACCCACTATTAAGTAAGCCATTGAAGTACATTGTAAAACAAAGAGAAGAAATAAATTTATATTCAATAGAAATTTTATTTCATCATCTTTTCCAATTTAATTTTTTCCCTTATGTTAAATTGACATAGTAATATAAATTGATTAATAGTTACAACGAAAAGGCAAATAATTTTTACAAATCCTTTCATTAACTGCGAATGAATTAAATTTTTATTCAATTTTATTCGTAGGTATAAATATTCAATTATTTAATATCATAGATCATTTTTTACACACTGTGTATGAGAAAAGTGAATACACAAGAGATGGATGAGGATTAAATTGCAATAAAATCTAACTAAATTCATTGAACTTCAAATCAAGAGATAAATTGCGAATCTTCGAAATTTATTTAACTTCAAATCTTTCAACATTGGTTGCTGTCTGTATAATTTGGCCCAATTGGAGTACAGACAACGAAACTCCCCTAATTCACCTCTCTACTATTTAGATTTTTCATTCATGCAATAGGCGTTCAGACAATAGGAATTCAGGTACAAATAACTTTGTTTCCGGCAAGAGTTTATTCAATCGGGAATTGTCTGAAATTTAATTCAAATAAATGAAATTCTGTGCTGTACTTCGCTACAAATGGCAGATTGCAAATGAAAAGAAACGACCTCGAAACTTCTGTAAGAATTTCCTATTAACCTTTTCAGTATCGACAAAGTTGCTTTTAGGCTTAGAAATTCAACACGATATACATTTAATGTAATGAAGTGTTCAGTGTTACGTTTTTTAATTCTGCGTAATACTTTCGGTATTGTGATAAAAGAATAGTTGAAGCAAGAAATCATCGGTGCTCAATTAAAAATTGTGAAAATATAATGATATATTTTACAATTATAATTAAAATTTTATATATTATAAAAAAATATAAACATATAAATATAAAATATTATATATTAATATATAATGGTAATTACATATATTATATATACAATATGTTATGATATAATATATTCTATTAATTTCTACTAATTTCATTCTATCGTGTCAGAAACATAAAATTTGGTACAAGTATTCCTTGTTTAAATTTCAATTATTGCAAAAAAGGAAAGAATTAACATTCTCTAATTGTACAATTTATTAAAAATTTACCAAAAATATCAATCTTTTCATTGAATTACACTATCCAAATATATACTTATGAATGTCAGAAACACGAAAATATTCGTCAGAGTAGTTGAAGTATTTTCTCCATTGATATTAAATATTTTACTTAGTTTTAACGCAGAGACAACATAGTAGTACTTTAATTAAAATTAATGCCCCGTGGAATGATTCTCCATTACGAGCGAACGCAAATAATTCTTCTGTTATATCGATGCGTGTTGGGTCAGTTAACATTATTAATTTTAGTTTGATTTTCAGCATTGAATAGAACGAAACAATTTATCTCTTGCTTCGTTACTTTATTCGCGCAAATAATAATAATATAATTCATCGACGGTAGATGAATTATACTTGTATTAATTTATGATTTATACCTGTGTAGTGATTTACAAGTAATCAGCGTTTCCTCTTTTTTTAGAAAATAACGCATCAACGATAAAATAAACTTTGAGTCTGCAGTTCTGAAAAATTCGAGCAGCGGTTCTAACTTTTATCTCTTGAAAGTTTGACTCTTTTGGTCAGAAAAAGAAAGAAGTGATAAAATTTTTTTGATTAAATGAAGTATATTATACACATTTGGAATACAGAACATTGTGTGTATGTGTATGTGTGTGTGTGTGTGTGTGTGTGTGTGTGTGTGTGTGTGTGTGTGTGTGTAGAACATAAGGAACTTTAGAAATATCTTATTTAATCCAATCAAAAGTTACAATAGTTCAAACAAAGACCATTAGCTTACTGAAATAAAGTGCTCCTTGAATAGTTTTAGGAAAGGAACGTCAAAAGAATGCAATTCGAACCAACGGAGAAAAAAATAATCAATTTTACGTGTGACGTGTTTTGATATATTTTGCAAATTTTTATAAAACGTATCCGAGAAATTCGAAAAATTAGGCTAGGCAAATTGAAAACTTTCATTGTGGATATAAAATTTAAATTTTGATGACGTGTATATGCAGCCTGTATACTTAGTTTTTAATGTTATTGTTATTATTGTTAAATATTAATTATTATCATTAAATACCATAATGTTATATTGTGTAACGTAATATCTTACGTTCCACACAATCATGCAATTGTTTGGCCAGGTTTGTTAAATAAAATAAGCAATAATAATATGTTGTTAATAATACGAATCTGGAAATGTATATAAATAAGAGAAGATGAATACATCTTCTGCGATGATCTCCAAAAGAATTGAACAATCAATTATTCATATTATTTCATTAACGAGACAAGATATGTTGAAATGCGGACTTGCGGCGTAGTACAATGAACTGAATTTTAATCATATCCGTTTTAATTATACCTGTATTAAAGAAAGAAACATTTACATACAAATAACGTACATTTAAGAAAATTCACAATATAAATGCGAAACTTTATTATCAGACGAAACATTTGTACGATTTTCTTATTATAATATATGCCTCGAAACATAAATGAAATATTTACACGGTTAAAGGCATTTTTTTAAATCTGTCAAAGCAATCTTTCTTAATTCGTACTATTCGAACTATCCAAAACTTATATTTTAACTATTCGAATAAATTAAGTTAAAATATAATTAACTCGACAGAAATTTATGAATATAGGGATTAATCCCTTGCGCTGGCAACTGGTTCGCGGACCATAACGAGTGACCGAACCGTATACAATAATTCGTCGCTCTTTTTCTTTTAAACTTGTCAGTATAATATCACTGGATAGAAATTATTGAGAAATAATCAATTTATTATTTGTTTCGCCTTATACTTAAATGTACTGAAAACTGAGAAAATATTGCAATTTTGGAACAAAAAATTTTCGACGTGCATGCCACGTCATTCCAGCGCAAGAGGTTAAAAGACTGTTAAATGGTACGAATTTAATATTCTTGCCATAAACACAAACTACTTTCTATATCCATGTAAAAGAATATTTTCTACTTTGCAACACACACTGCGTATCATCGTCTACAATCGCGTATAAAGCGGATATCAACCCGCCAGATAAAAACGCTGCAGATAAACACGCTGTATGGAACGAAAAACAAAAAAAAGAAGGAAGAAAAAAGAAAAAAAAATGACGGGTAATCTGTAACCTTTTGACTATCGCAGTTCACCAGTATCAGATACTGTTTATGACCTGTGGGAACAACAACTCCATTTGCTCCTACGGTAAATCATAATAAATCAAACGATGACGCACTATTTTGTGAACGTGTTTGAAGCTTCAAACGCCTGATTTCGTTATGCTATCCGGCGCGTTGGTATTAATTTACTTTTGCTAAATATCGTTTTACACGCTATTATAACTTGTCGAAAACAAGAGAGAGAGAGAGAGAGTGGGGTCTGCATGAAGCTGCGGGTAAATTGTTACGGCTGAAATTGTTATGACTACACATACGGCCGTGTCTTGCACACACAGAGGCGAACAAAGTTGGCGAACAGGGAACTTTTAAACAGGCAGGGGGAACAGGAAAATCCCCGCTCTCCCGCCGTTGGAGAACAAAGCTCTCGTTAACTGATCGAAGTGACAGCGTTTCGTTTAATAAGAGCCCCGTGCAGCTTTGGACCGTGGTCAGGCAGGCCTCCTCTCGCTCGTTTGCAATGTGTCCCGAACGGAATCGATACACCCGGGCCAACGTAAACTTTCTTTGAGCGTGCACCGGGGTTAATAGTTTTCCAATAAAAGTTGCTGAAGTCGCGTGACCCTAGCGCGTCCGCAAGGCTACGCCGAACCAATGGATGGCAAAAAAAAAGAAGAAGAGGGATGTGAGAGGGAGAGAGGTCAGTCCGATTGCCTCCAATCCCAGGGAACGTTCCTTCGAGAGGAAAACCGCGTTTTCTCTCGACGATAGCACGGCACTGATAAAAGCATTTCGAAGGTGTGCCAATGCTTATACGTGTGCATTGAAATTTATCCACGCGCTCCGGGTCGCTTCGGGCTGTCGTTCAGGTATCGTCTGCGAGATATGTACGTGTGTGTTTTACAGAAAAAAAAGGCTGTCAGTTTCGTTTTTCGTTGGAGCACGCTGAATCGAAAGAGAGTATCGGCGAGTCTGGTTTTCTTGCAATGTTTTTTTGTGAAATGATGCATTGGCGAAATCTGTTTCTGTACATTTGACACTGTATTTTTTCTTCTAGTATCGAGTACAGTGTCCGCGTGTACAATGGATCAAAAAAGTGTATCGGTTTTCTTGCAATATTTTTTTGTGAGAGAGAATGATACATTGACAAAGTCTGTTTTTGTGAACATTTTACAATACTGTGCCGATAAATTTAATAAATTTTTTCTTGTAATACTGATACAAGTGTATATAGTGGATCAAAAAAGTATTAGTGTATTTGGTTTCTTTTGCAATATTTTTATGAAAACAAACGATATTATATAATAATATTAATAATAATAATGTATAATATGTATGTATATAATACAATAAATTAAGAAAATTATAAACAGTTAACTATATACAAAAGCAACTTGTAATTTCCAATATTGAATTATACAATAATGATACAAACAATATAAAAATTCGAGAATCAAAAAGATATTGACATACGAAGTCTTTTTTTGCAGTTCTATCTTATATTTGAACAGTATGTAAAATATTTTTAGTAGTTTAAAAAGTAGTTTAGAAGTTTAAAAGTAGTTTAGAAATAAGTTTAGTAGTTTATTTTTAGTAGTTTTAGCGTTCTTTCTTCATTTTGGCAGCTTAATTACAAACGTGTCAATATTTCTTTGTCTCTCGAATTTTTATATTTCCTGTATTATTATTATTATTATTATTATTGTTGTATAACTCATTATTGGAAGTTGCTACCGCGAATGTTACTTGTACGTATAGTATAACTAATCATGAAAACAAAGTTGACTAATACATCATTTATTTTCACGAAGATGTCGCGAAATAAAGCTAATTGCTCCAATACTTCTTCGATTCGTTGTTTTTTGATTTGTTCGGTGTAACATGCGTGATAAAAAAAACGACATGGTGTTTCTTCGTAAAATTATTAAAGTTCGAAAAAGTCTTTGTGAAATCGTCAGAGGTAAAAACTAGATTGCTATCACGTAGCGGCACGTGAATTCACGTGATGTTCGAAAAGTGTCAGCCTCATGTATTTCCATCGTTCTAAATCTGTGGGAGCGAATTATAATCACGTTACGCTGTTCACGACATTTCGCCCCTTGTTGTCACGTACAAAAGCTGGCCACAGTTTCGCGTTGTTCCGCAATTTTAATATCACGCGAACGCAGAAATGATGGTAGAAAATTCAATGTAAGAAAACATTCAATTTCGTTTGATACGAGATATCCGAACTACCCGGATCAAAAGATGCGGCACGAAACTTGGAGAGAATCTTTCTCACGAGTGATCGTTGTTCCACGAAACTTGTATGGTATCCTTTATTCCTTTTTTCAGATCATTTCCAGTTAGGTCGTACAAAAATTTAGATTCGCTTTAAAGTGTATATGTAAAGAATATAACTATTAATGACCAGCATTGAAACCTTGTCGATGTTTTAAACTTGACTTGTAAAAGTAAATCGTATGACAATCAATTTGGTTTCATTTTGAAGTATGAAACCTCTGTTTTTTGACAGTTCGTTTTCTTTAAAGATTTCTTTATTTCACGTAGCGAGTAGGAAAGTGAGAATACTTTTACTCTCGAAAGTTATAAAAATTCAAGCAGTTCTAAAAACGCTGAATAAATTTATTCATGGTTAGACCCATCATTATCTTGAACATTGAAATTTTTTCTTCACAGTGACTTTTTAAAACTTGCTGTACTATCTTTATTGAATTTTCTACATGTAATAAATAACAAAATTTCTGTCGTTTAATGTTCAAAATTTGACAAAATGATCAGAAAAAGAATCGTACAGAAAATCTTACGAATTGCAAAGAGCAGACTTTGATTTCCAAGACTGTGGAATATTAAAAGAAAATATAAAAATATTTTAATAGAGAAAATTTTTTTAATATTTTTAAAGACGTTTGAATTTTTATTTGCAATTTTCGATCCTTATTTTTCCACTTGTTGTAGGATACAAAAAACGACTTTAAGACTGTTAAAATAAAACTTACTTTTACTATTTAAAATTGTGGCTTGTCATATAATTTCTTTTTTACAAAGTTATAGCAGTTTAAATTATCGACAATTTGTCATCGTAATCGATTTAAAATAAACCGTTCGATGATATAAAATCATTATATATTTTGAACAATTTGTGAACGATTTGTGAAGAACTTTTTTATGATTTACATTTCATATATACTATTTATATCGTCCAATATTTTATTATATATTTCATTATTTTATATGTACTATTTATATCATTTAATATTTCATTTGTGTCTTCTGTTATCACAAATGAATTATTATAAATAACATTATCGTAAATTTTTTAATTAAAAATTATTTCGTTTCTACGTTAGAATTACATACATCCATGATTGTTGCATAAAACACGAAAGTATCTCACGTTTCACGTGTTTTTGTTTACTTCGATTTGATTACTAAATAGAATTTGTATATAAGCAAATCCAATTACTCGGAACTTTTTCTCTGCCTCTCTTGCATCTTTCAACAACAACGTGCATGCTTTTCATTACTCAAATTTAATTTAATTTGTTCGATTTCGTTCGAACGTTGCAATCGGCTATTTATAATTTAATATTAATTCCTTGCTCTTCACTTCTCATATTTAACTCGGATTACTGATTTCCTGCATCTGCGAACTTTTATTTCGTTCACTTTTGATTGTGCTCTCTGCAACATTTGTTTCGTACAATTCTACATCTTTCTGTCAAAGGGTTTTCATCCCGCGTAAATAGACAGAATTAAAACTTGAAATTAAAATTGAAATGAACATGAATTTGGTTCATTACAACTATTTACTGGATAATCCTGTATTAAAAATGAAAGCTCAAAGGGGAGAGGATAAAATTTCTGCTTCAAGAGTAAAGAGGATTTACCGAAAAAATATTCTGGGAAATAAATTTCGAGAATATTTTCGAAAGAAATTCTGAAACATTTTTCTACGTCTTTAATGAGATAAAAAAAACGTTTAACTCGATAAGACTCGAAGTTGTATTAACGCAACATTTCATTCGCCATTTTTTCTTTTTCGATTAATTTGTAATACGAAATTCTATTTTTCAACATTCGGACTATGAAAGAAAACTCCAACTTCACTGTTCACATAATTTCCACCTAGCTTCTATGATTTTATGTGAAGAAATTGAAATTCAAAATCTTCTACAGTAACAAGGGTACAGAATTTTTTTATTTAAACGAAAAGTTTCTATTAACTTAACAGTATCGTTTTGTAGAGCATAAAGAAATTCAATTCTTATGCTATTTTTCATTAAATTTCATTAAAACCATTGAAATTCTATTTTATTGTATTTTATACTAAAATCATTCAATTTTTTTTTTCATTTCACAACTATTGCAATTTAAAATATGAAGCATATTCTAAAATATTGAAAAAGGACCAAAGAATAAAATTGTCCAATACTTCTCTTGAGGTTTGCTACAAATCTGCAAATTTTCAAAAAATACAACAGCCAAATATTTCTCGTGAATATATATTTTACGAATTATCATACTGTTATCAAAAATTAGATCCTTGGAAATGTATTATTAAAAATAAAAGTTCTACACGAAGTATGCTGTAATGAAAACAGAAGCGAAAGGGGCAAACGTTAAATCGTTAATTTGTAGTTGTGTAATATATCTGATACTCTTACAGTACGTATATACGCAAACTTTAATAATTATTAAAATTTTTCGAATTCTCCAATATTAATAAAAACTCTCGTAAAATATCTAAAATCTAAAACCTAATTTAAATTCTAATTCAGTAGCGAGAGGCTGCTGTATAATTAATAGACTGTGGGTATTTATATCTTTAAGGAATATAAAAGTATAAAACAGAGTACTTATTATAATATTTCATATACGCTAGAATCACCGAGGATTGAAGCACAAAATTGATTTCCATCAGAAATATTGAAATGAAAAGGAAAAAATAGAAAAACTTTGTAATACAATAGAGAACGAAAGCTTTGATTTATGTATTTTACGGGAGATCACTTGACTCTCCAGAAATACACCGGTTCACTGTTACAAAAATTACAAATTGATCGTTCATTGATCACTTTGTTAATTTATATAACATAAAAATCCAATATTCACATCAAATCGTCATACTTTCTCCAACAAACAGAAATGTTAACACTTTCCCGGGAAACGACAATCGCGCATAAGGATTATTATTTTTATACGTGTGTTATAAATAATTGTGTAATTTTTATTACTGCAGTATTTGCATTTGTTTGAACTACTTAAAAGATACGGCTGTTCTTGTCGAAGCTAATTAATTTCTGTTTAGATAAAAGCATCTTTTTATTTTAATCATCACTTAAATTATTTCTTAAATTATTTATTAATCATCTTTAAATTACTTATTAAATTACTTATTAATCATCATTTAATCATCATTGGTCTATATGTAGAATATTTTGATACAGTTGTTCTAGTGTCAATTTTCATTTATTTATTTATATTGATATTTTTGGACGACCAAAATTAGTATATGTTGGTTAGATAAAATAGCTCGAAGGATTCACAGAATATGACTAGGTTCATTACAGAAATACTTAGTCACGTGTATATACAGTCGCGGTCAGAAAGGAAGTGCACGAACATTCTCGATTCCCAGAATATTACGGTTGTCTCTAGAGGGTTGTCACTTATTGATTATCGATTATCGATCTGGATATTCTAAACGAGAGATTCGAATTAGGACACTTACAGAAAATGAAATAAATTTGGAAAACCATTAAGAAATTATTATAATTTCTTAAATTTATTTCAAAGTTAGTTATATTAAGTTGGGAGAGGTATACATGTATAGTTTACATTATAGTAATAATAACATAATTTTGCACAAGAAAGTTAAGTTTTCTTTTCGTCGATATATCCACCGCGTTTTGTAATTATTTGTTCGACTAATTTCCGTTTTATTAGTTTTTCTATTGTTTCTGATACTATTTGGTTCCATGCATTTTGTAGTTTGTTCCATAAGTCATTTTGAAACTTTGGACACACTCCACGGATTTTCCGATCTAATTCATCCCAAATCTTTTCTATTGGTGATTCTGATCGGGGGATTGAGGGGCCATTGCATTATTTTTGATTCATCACTCTGTTTTAAATGTTGCAAATAGTCCTTGCAGTGTGTTTGGGATCGTTGTCATGAAAATAAAATTTTGGCTTATTAATCACCTCCCAGATGGTATGGCATGTAAAATCATGTAAAATAGAGAAATATTGTTATTATCACTGAAAATGATTTTAGCGGTAACCCAGAAAATCGGGCCTCTTCAGGTGCAACGCCAATGCAACGAAAATTAGCGATTGGTTGATTTGGGTCACGTGATTCGTGAGGGGGCGTGGGGTAGACCTCGAGTAGTAGGCGTTGTCTGGTACTGAGCGATCGCGCCTGTAATTTGTTTTGCATATCAATAAAATTTTATGACAAAAAAGTCGTCTTCATTTCTTAGTCAGAACAGTTGCTTCTGGGTCTTTCAGTGAGACGAATCGTATTGGGGTACAAGTCGTGAAGTTTTTTCAGAATCCTTTCGATTTTTATTAAATCACCAAATCACTATTTGTTCCAATACATCCCCAAACCATTATTGACCGCCCTCCTTGTTTAACTGTGGGTGCGATACAGTCAGGAATCATTTTTTTCTTCAGGTCTTCTAAAAACAAACTTGCCGCTTACAACCGAACACCTCAAATTTAGATTCATCGGTCCATAAAACATTTTTCCACTCTTTAACTGACCAATTTCGATATTTTTTAGCCTCCACTATAGTCTTTTTACTTTATTTTCTGGTCTTAGGTATTTTCATAGCTACGCATCCACGAAGAACAACCTTGTAAACCCAAGGGTAAAAAATTACAATTTATATTAAATAAGCAGGTGTCTTAATACTTTTGGAGGGGAGATATACACATATACGTGACCACCGTGCAAACGTTAAAATAAGGATGAAACACCGATGTTGGAATAGAGGAATCAAAGCGGTGAACACGTGTCGTTCATTTCGTCGGAAACAGCTTCTTTTATCACTTCGATCGCGTACTAAAATGTCCGGGACGTGGAGGACGTGTCGCCGAGTAATTCGAAATCGGCGTCAGAGGGGAGGCAATTCTTTCGGATCAGTCGACGCTGACTCGAGCAACGTCTGGGAATTCTGGGTATCGTTATCGTTTCGAAAGATCGTTCCCCCATTAAGAGACATTTTCTTTTCCTGCTCACGGCGCCTACCCGCGATACGGTAACGACGCGACGCGTTTCGGATCCACAGAGCTCTCGCGGCGGAATTCTCGCTGGCAGCGCGCTTTTCACGGCGGTGGCGAAATTTGTCTCGCGAGTCAGTTGGCTCCGCGGAAATTGCGAACACAATCCCCTGGAAAATAAATCATGCGCTGCGGCATAACGGCCCGTTGCAACCAAAAAATTGTTGTGTTATCGGGGAATCATCGTGCAATTGAACTTGGACGATAGTCAACGGTTTCGGGGCGTTGTAAATCGTGTTCGCCGAGTTCAACACGCCGAATGATGCGTCGCGAGATTTAGGTTACCAGGATGATTTTGCTGCAGTCGCTCTGTTACTCAGTAGTTTATCATCCAGTTTATCGAATTTCTAATTCGTGGAATTTATGACGCGTTTCGAGTAGTGTTGATTGGACAATTTTATGATCATTGTCAACACGTTCCGTATCAGGTGGATTTTTGGATACTTTTCGTGATTACAATTAATAATTTTGCTTCTGAAGTATGTTTATAAAGGTGCAAAAATTATAATCATCAAAAAAAGTGTTTAGAGTTCAAGATGCATTACAGAACAAAGCAATAAATTTAATTTCAAGGTATTATTTTAACGAACAATTTTTCAATGATGTCAAAATTAATTTAAAATAAAAGATTTTGTGTTTCAGCTATTGTTGTTTAGTATTGTTGTTTATGTACTAAATAATAATAAGTGATATTAAATAAAAATAATTTATTGTATAAATCATATAATACTATACAGTAATGCTAAATACTAATAAGTAATATTTACTTCAACGTTATTTTAATAATAAATTTTATAGCGTCTTCTTATCAAATTGAGTCAATTTTAGCAGACAGTCGGAAAAAACGCCGCGTGGAGCGTTAAATTAAACACAGTATGTTATTAAAATGTCAATATATGACTTTCTAACAAATTTTTCAAAAATTGTTCGTTTTGCAATTCCAAATACTTTGAACGAAAAATTCACTGTGGGGTGTATACGCTCCACGTGACACAGAACTCTTTGGGTACCGATTTATTTCAAAAAATTTTTGCATATGGAACAGATTTAATTTGTTGATGCATGGAGTAGTATGCAAAAGTATGCACATAGTATATACAGATATACATAGTATTGAGAGCACTTCAGGTAATTAGAAGATACAAAACAAAAATAAATAAATAAAAAAGAACAAAATGAAAATAAATTCAAGATATAACAAAAAGCAAATTACTGATATACATCATATATATATATATATAATGTATAATATTATTGTAAATAATATATTACTATTGTCTTCATCATCTTCACTTTGTAATTCACTGTAATCGTTAGTTGTAGGACCACTAAAAAATTTTTCATCAGATTTCTCAAAATCACTTTCGTTATCACTTTCATAAAATATACTCCTTTCTTTTTCTGAGGACAATGTATCACAAATAAGGTTCACCTAAATACTGGAATTGTTTCTTCTGTTGCAACTGATACTAACTACTCTCAAATAAACAAGAATGTACATGTTATCAAACTCAATCACTCTGAATGTACATGTTATTAAAGCAATCACATTATCATTATGATATAAGAACGTTTATTATACGTTTTTGCATGTTACACACAAATATATTATAATATAATAAATATATAGTAATATAGTAATATGAGTATAATAAATATATGGTAATATAAACACATATAGTAACTGCAAAAAATATTCATAGACCATCATATTTATTATTAATCTTCACATGCTTAAGCATTTTAAAAAAATTAAAGATTCACAAAATAATATGATATATAAATAATAGGAATAATAATATAAATAATATGATATAAAAATGTGTAAAATCTCCGAGCACAATAATATTTAATAAATGAATTTTTATTTGAGATTAATTATTTTAGTAAATTCTATACATCTTTTCTTAATTGTATAAACGAGTTTCTTCATTACACATACGTACTAATTAATTAGATTTAAGTAAATATGTAATTTCTAATATTATATGCGTTAAATATATTATACATAGATAGTATAATATACATATATAATATATTTATTATACATTGTATTAACATATAATAATATTATATACTAATATAGTGTATGTAGGTATCAAAGTATAGATATATTATTATATACTATTACAATAATTTCCAATATTATTAGGTTCAAACAAACCTAATTTTCCACACGAAAGTGGAATTGGAAATCTGATAAAAAAGAGCTCCATCGAAATATAAAATATTGTACTTTAATAAATATACTATATACTATACTATATTATAATAAATATACTATACTATACTATACTGTAATAAATATACTATATCCTATACTATACTATAATAAATATATTATACTTTTCGTACGTCGTTACAGCCTCTAGCATCCTCTCGAAACTTTTGAACGAGGGTGTATGTAGAATAAATCTATTTATATCAAGTTAGTAGTTACGATCGATTACTACGTTTCATCGTTATGTGATAACCGGAGAATCGCGTCGGTTTACGCTACGGATAATAAAATACCATAGGAATATTCTTTCTCGTTAAACGGATTAACTTTCTAAATTTAGTGAAAACGCTTCTATCGCGTTTTTCACGGCTAATATCGTGTGATTCTTTCATTATCTTTTATTCGGTCAACGAAAAAAAGAAAAAAATCATTTTCAAGGATGAGAGAAGCACTCGCTTTTTTAATCTATTCAGCAATTTCAGAAAATGACTTTTCGCGCGCTTCTGAAAATAAATTGGCTCGCGAACTTTGGATAACTTTCAAATATTTACGCTTTTTATAAATTTAATAACGATTTACATATCCTCGTCCTTTCTTCGAAAAATTACAGGATGCAACAACGTTTGCATCAATTTCTTTCAAATTCACTTCGAATAATTCAATCATTTGATTGTAACAGGCTGTTTATGTGCGCAATAAATTTCGCGAAATTAACCCATTTGCGGTAATTGGGCTTTTATACTTCAGCATTCATTTTAATAAAGAAACTTTCAACCTAAAATTAAATAAAGAAACTCTTAATCTAAAATTGATTATTCAAATAGAAAATATTTATTGTCATTGAAAAGAATATTACTGAATCTAAAATTAACCAATGACTGTATAGTCGTAATGATTAAAATACTACATATTTTAAGCAAAAAATAAAGAATACAGAAATCATTCTTTACCGAATGTTACATTAATCAATTTGAAATTGAAACTATCAGCGATTAAATTGACCATCGCGGATTGTAGATTTTTATTAAAACAAATTAATATTGAGATTATAGTTAAAAGAACTATACTATTATAAATATATACATGTATAATATGTAAAATACATATAAATATTATAAATGTATTTTTTCATTAAACCATATTTTAATTATAATTACATTTACGATTATTATAATTATATTTTGTTCTGTTCGTTATTGAAATACTTTCGAAATTGTTTTATTGGGAAAAAGATAATTATTTATTTTCATTGCAATTGTAATTATCCATTTTTATGAACTTGTTATTTAGAATAGGTTCAAGACGTTTTTCAATTCCAGAACTGATAATTCTTACTTAATCGTCAGATAAAAAAAATGATAGAAATCATATGGAAAATGTTCGATTAAACATACAATGTACAGAAACAACGTACTATCAAACCTTCGTCTGAGAACGTTAGTTGTATGTCATCCTCTCAATTGTATGTATCAACCTCTCATTATAGTATACCAATGTATAAAAATATTCCAAGAAAAGAAAAAAAATTAATCAGTATACATTTTTGACACGTTGCAAAACCTTTCAAACCCGCGAAGCAAATAAAAATAGAAATAACAAGGAAACAAAAAATCATTAGTAGAATTTCAGTCGGTAAACTTTCACTATAGTGTTACTAAATAACGCGCACTTCTACGTACTCATCAAAATTGCTATTTAGAGAAATGAGTTAAGAGTCAGACGTGGCTATTAATAAAAGTCTAACTTGAACAACTCGTGTCTGGGAACTATTAACTTTATACCGGTGATAACGATACAACAGAGAACGTGAAAGATCGTAGTAAAAGCTCTGCTCATTGTGCAATAATCTGGCTTATTTCGTTGCCGCTCCGAATACCATTTAAATGAAATTTCTCACGCAAATTTCGTAAAATCGTGCATTAGTGAGTTTTGTACGAATTTCACCTACTTTCGACTATTCAGACTATCTTCGCAAGTATCGTTTCAAATTGTCAAATTAGCACTTTAGATATACTTTGATTCCTTTTTTCGAAGTTCGTTTCTATTTTACGTGAATTCTAAAAGAGAACGACTTTTGTTGTCTGTTAGACTTTTTATTTATATTTATATATAAATAATTATATATAAATTAAAATTTTATATTTATATAAAAATAAAAAATACTAATTACTTATATTTTGCACGTGAAAGAATTTCTTCAATAAATAAACAGGATCTGTATATTTCGTCGAGTAACATTTACAGATAAACATTGAGACGATTTCACATAAAAAAAATGAGGAAAGAGTATAGAATAAAACTTGTTTTTCGGAGGAAATTTATCAAACATATTTCGTAAAGAGTCAAGAGCATTCTATTCTATCCTCTTCTACTGAATATATAAAAATAACTCGAAAATATGGAATAAAATTTTCGATAAAATCGAGATGTGCATTGGCAATTATGGCTAAAATATTAGGGATAATGAATAATTTAGATATTTATTATTAATCCAATAAAGATGAAGCAGTAATTCACTAAACTGCTGATTATTATGTAATTTCATTCAATTCCTGAAATTAAAAAAATTAAATCTCGGTAGAAAATCATACTACATTTTAAATGCAATATTACAGAAAGCACTGCCACTCGTATTACGTATATTTTGTGCAATTATGCTCACTTTACAATTTCTTGCAAATGCATAAAAATTCGCAGTCTAACGACATCGGATATACATATAAGTGCTTCGAATTTTGCGGAATATGCGAAGAAATAGTAATAAAATTCAACGTACTCTCGGAATTTGATGTTACAGGTGGAATGTCCGAGAAAAATTGCGAACGAAACGTTGGTCCTTAATAAATTAAAAAAAATTAATAAATTATAAAAAAGCGTAGTTTTCTTTTACACGCGAAATATGATGTGTACAGAGCACGTTTCAATTTTGCTGAAATTATTCTATCGGGTTTGGAAATGGGAAGCAAAGTAAGATTAATTAATAGTAATGGAGTCACGGCATTATGCGAAAAGCTTCTCGGTGAAGTATGCTTCACTGAATAAGATGGTGCCAGAGCACGAGGACAATGCTTCGTCTTACTTCGGTTGCAGCTTCGCCTTCGAGGTGTAGCAGAAGGTTTCTGACGTGGCAGAAGTAGTGTGACTTCTCTTCTCTGAATGAAAAAAAGGAAAAGCAGAAACATTAATTTGCTTAATATTCCTTTTGTGTGTAATTACTGGATCATTTACCAGATAATATTATAGAACAGAGTCTCCCGTACTGTATTCAGACGAGCAGGGAGACCTTTAGATGCTTAAAATTATCAAAGGTCTACAAATTTAACCCTCTTGTAAGTTTCGCGCAGAAATACTTTGACGTAAGATGCGATTTAGATATTTATAAAAATTGCAATATTTTTTTTAAAGATGAAGATTAGATTATCTTTTCGTCTTTTCTATTTTGCTGCAAAATGTTTAGATTTTTACACGTAAAAAAGAAAAAAGATTGCTTTGTGTGAATTAAAACTTATGATCAATTGTAGAGGAAAGTCGAAATCAATATACCATTGGAGTATTAAAAGAATTAATATTGAATAAAGAGCGTATAATAAATTAAAAATGCATTCGTCTTTAAATATATATCTTTTAATATATTTGTTCAGTATATCGTAACGTGTCATCCTCTTTGAACGAATCATTTATGTTCCTTCTTAATCTTAATTTATTCAAATAAACGGGAAAATACAAAAAAAATTTTTATAGAAAAAAGGAAAAAAGAGTAAGCGTCAATGTAAAAATCGAGGATAGATAGATAATAAAATAAGTTAGAATAAATATAGTAGTTATAGAAACAAATGATAATAAAGACAGAAACATTAGATAAGGTATTTTCTCATAAAATTATAAAATTCTCTGTATAATACTTCAGCATGTAGAATTAAACACTCAAATTTAGAAATAACCACATAATCTGGTATGTTGCTGTTTTTTTATGAATCAATTTTCTTGCAACGATATAGAATAAAGTCAGTTGTATGTATTTTATTGGAACATTTTTTTCTTTTTAATAAGACATTCATGTAATTCTTACGTGACCGAATCTTTAGTGAGTAAACATTATAGATTTTCTTTTTTGTTTAGATCACTGGATGGAATGTGTTTAGAATTATATATATTTTTGTTCCAGAATTTGCCTCATTCTTCTCTTATGGTTTACGAGATTTTGGTGTAGCATTAAATCTCCATCATTTTTTCCAATATTTCATTCAGTATTGGAGAACGGTTTATATTTTTTTGAGTATTGGAATGTTAACTTTTTTTTAGTACAAATAAATTCATTCTTCCAAATAATCTTTTCTATACTGAAATCTTATCCAGTGAAATAAAATTTTTTGTATTTCAATAAAACTAGTTTGATAAATAACCACTCAACGTAATGGAATGGAGTAATCACTTTTTAAATATTCTCCTCATTTTTTATGCGTGTTTTATGTCGCGTCGATTGTCGATTAGCGACAGAGATAGAATTTTCTGAATTATGGTGTTCTATTGAATATGTTTGTCACTTTTCATATTTCAATGAAACGTGTATTTTAATACTGTAAGATGAAGAAAGAATTTTGCGACACTGCTAGCCCTGTACACGTTGAAACACAACATGCTATAGTGCATGGCATCAGGTTCCTAGGTTTCATGAAATCTGCATTAAGTTTCAGTTTACCTTCACATTACCGATTTTCCTCGCAAGGGAAGTTAGAAAATCCAGAAACTCGAAAAAACTATGAAACTTTGCGTATAAGTAGAATAATTCATGCATAATAGAAATGCATTTTTTTGTAGTTGCCATAATTCAGTTTTAAAGAATGAAATCACCTATTGAAAGAAACACAAAATTTTCTTTAGACTGAAGTATCTCGAGACTGAAAAGAGATATCGAAGAAACAAGTTTAACAAAAATTGTGCAGTTTTTTCACATCTACGAAACTGCTTTAGAAAAATTCAACTTTTAAGAGTACTAGTGGGGGTAATGATTTAGAAAGTATTCGAATTACACGCAAAAATTATATGTAATTGAATAGAAATTGAAATTACTCATTGTTGAAATTTAAAAATCTGCAAATTTAACTCTTCATCCTTTCATTACAGGTTAATTAATTTTATTGATTTATTTGTTATAGATTTATTAAATTCTTTTATGACCATATCAATTTTTGACACCAAGGGACAAATTAAATTCAAAAAATGAGAAAACTAGAATACTAAATCGCAATAATTCGATTAATGAGAAGAAAATGCAGAGATATACATTTCCATTCATTGAAATGATACGAAATTTTTCAAATACTTAAAAATGACTAATTTTAGACTTATTTTTCAACTTGTCGATTCATTTGACACATTAATCAACGAAATGCCCGTGATAAAAATATCAAAATATCGTGTTTTGCTGCTGCATCATATATCTCTTGACCTAATTTTTGCTTCGAAAATTGCCTCGTTCTCTATGCGCCCCTAAATTTCAGCTCCTGATGGTGATTAATTTACACTCGCTTAAAAAGCTACTATAAAAGTTTGCCACGTTCCGGCGAAACACCGATACGTTTCAAGTTGCAGTGTTTGCAAAATATCAACGGGTCAAATTCGACGGAAAAAGATTTACTATTCTTGAATTATTGCTTCGAGAAATTGCATCGCGTTTCTCATTTTTGTTGAGTAATATTATATCAACTTATTAATTTATTCGTATTAAACATTGAACGTTAATCTATTAATTTATCAATATTGAATACACTGTTATTTTTTTTAAGAATTCGTTCCCAGTTTATTTAGACGGGAGACGCGTATTTTAATCATAACAATAAGTCTAATAATTAACAACAGAAGAACTTCAGCGTTTGTATGTAGACAAGTAGATAAACTAAAAATCGGAACCGAAGAGAGTCCCCAAATATTTGTCGACGATATATCAGAGTTTCAAAAAAAGAAAGTGCCGTTACAAACTTCTCGATTTTCCCTCGATCGAGAATGTGAATCCCATCTCGCGATTTTTCAAAACTGACAAGACAGCACCTTCGCTCCTTTTTAACCCTTTGACTACTGTTGGCACCTAAAGGCGCTTAAAAAAATTGCTCTTACGATACTGTAGGCGCCCAGAAAATTTCATCGATCATAATTCCAGCAAGTCTCATTTGAACCAGACTAAGTGAATGCTAATTCAATAATTACATATTTCGTTAGTCATATATTATGTAAATATGTTTATTTTGCAGTTATTTTTCTTCATATCTTTAAAATGAAAAATTAGGCTAATGAAATGGTCAGAAAAAGTACATGCAAACTTGACACAACAAATGATTCGTGTTGTGTATATTCATATTTTGCAGATACGATGTGATTGTTTGATAACTTGGTACAATCAAACGTACTACAAACAGAAAGAATAACAACGTACTTATTTCTAGAACGTATATTAAATCAGATGTATGCAACAAAATATATATTCTTGTACGATGTAAATTATAACGAATCAACTTAACAAATTATAGGTGCGATCGCTCAGTACCAGTACAACACCACTCCTACTCGAGGTCTATCCCACGTTTCCTCACGAATCACGTGACCCAAATCAACCAATCGCTAATTTTCATTGCATTAGCGTTGCACCTGAAGAGGCCCAATTTTCTGGGTTTCAGTGATAACAATAATATTGGTTTAATTCAGTGTTTCTATTATTTCAACATACTTTCTTAGAAATGCACGTCTAACGAAAAATTTCGCCGTTCTCGGTGCAGGTCGCGACTGAATTTCTACCGTATGGTACGGCTGGTACGTCTCAAAGGGTTAAAAAAGGAAATTACACAGGATCGGCCAAAGATCGCTCGAAGCGAGAGAACACCAGGAGCTTCATTTCCGCGTTTTCTCGCGGTTTTTCTCTTTTCTCTCTTCCCCTCTCCTCTGTCCAGCGGAGATCGAAACAGGTTTAATAGAGAGAAAATTTCGCAACTCCGCGGCAGTGTATAACGGGGGGAGAAGGGGGGTGGGATGCTTCTTAAAGAACAAACGGGCCTTTGAAAGCGATTGTGGAAAGCCAATCCCATCCGCCGAGTCTCTCCTCCCTCTCCGTGCTCTCAGCGCGAGCAGCACGCTGTGAAATTCAAGTCGATTACACTTCCGGCCGAAGTGTAATCCCAAGTTCGTGCCAGGGGGGGTGGGGGGACTTAAGATCCCGGGACATCCAAGTTTCGAATTGCTGCGGCGGATAGATTATTCCACGACGCGGATTTCATTCGTGGGGGCTGACTTCAAACCGCGCCGGGTAACTTCGAATTCGTTAACGTTTCGTACCCGAACATCTTGCCGGATATGCATCGACGCGCGCCAAATTCATCCGGCTTCTCGGTAGCCGGATGCCGCGTGGTATTTCTTCTATTCGTGTGTCGGCGTATAGCGGTGAATTAGAGATACTCGGCTCGAAAGTACCTCGCGAAACTTCGACACGTCGTGATTGCCGAGAGCAAATTGAGTAGGTCTTTTTTTTTGCGGAGCCACGAATCTTTTAATGTATATAATCTATTGTTTTTTAAATGTTTTTTATTCTTTTTTTTTTGTGTTTTTGTTTTCTATTCTTTTTGTTAAGTTTAGTGTCAACTTGTCAAATTAGAAGTTTTACACATTCTTTTTGCATTCCTCAAGTGTATACTAGAAAACTTGCAACGGAACCTTTAAATTCCATAACGTTTTTTTTTCAATATATCACAAATAACTACAATATTATGTATTTTTACGCAAGTAATGTAATTATGACTGTTTCGAAATAATTCAAAAATTCACTGTATTATTGTTATATCGAGTTTAATTTGCTTAATTAAAAATGACCAAAAACTTATTTTTCTATTAAATATTTCTTGCTTCAAAACTTAAAGATAGGATCATCACCCATTGGAAACTTGACAATTTTTCAAATTTTCGTTACTGAGAATTAGTTATTACAATACCAGTCTAATTCTTTTTGTCAGTATCTGTTAACTGTACACTAATTAAGATTAATTCGAATTAATATTTTTAACTACAGCGATTTTAAATCGTTCAGGTACTCTTCTGCACGCTAGTATGACTACATATCAAACTTCATCTCATCCCTAATCACAACCAACGGGAGATCGATATTAACCGACTTATTGCTTTGTTATCGGTTATCGAGTCCGATTACCTCGTTCCGCTGTCGACATTACTCCGCCATCCACTCATCGGGCTCGATCGACGATTGGGCAAATACAATTTTTTTTTTTTGGTCGGAGTATAAGCCAGCTGCAACGAGTCAGTATGCTAATATCCTTCGGAACTGATCCGCTCTGACGCATGTATCGCGTTTTTCTCCTCATGCAAATCTCGATTACGCAAACTAGGAATGACGTACTATAGATGTACTAGACTTGTTGGATTTAAAGCTTTCGATGCTTCGCAGTAGTTTGTTATTATCGAGTGCTGCTGTTCTCACTACAGATTCATTCACTACAAGTATAAATGTCTAGAAAAAAAAGGATACAGCTAAACGCGTTGGATTTAAAATTTCATTGCATTGTTGTAGATCATCGTCATCAAATTGTTCCGGTCGATACTGTTTTTACAGATTTATTTCTTGAGAGTATAACTGTATCTGTGAAAGGATATACACGGTTGAATGGTTTTTAATGTTGAACGTTGAATTAATAAAATTAATACATTCATGAATTTCATACATTAAATTAAAAGTAGTAGTACAATTTGAAACTCTTGAAACTCTTCGTTGTTACTAAACGTGTATTATTAAATATGCAGTGACGTATTGATGTTAAAAATATAGTAAAATGCGTTTTGAACATTAAAAAGCAAAGAAAAAAAATTCGATTCTCCAAGTTTTGCGAGATTAAAGTCTCGAGTGTGTTAAAAAGTGAATAACGAAAACAATTTGAACACAGAATATGTCTAACTTTGGAAAAAGTTATATTAATTTAATCGAAATTATCTTTTACAATTTCTTAGAAGTATATAATTTAAGTTTCCTTTATTTTTAATATCTTTGTATACAGAATATCTTTGCAATATCTTTTTTACACGCAATATCTTTATAGTACATAAAATAGCATGTCTATAATAAGTATCAAAAATTCAGAAATCTCGTTTCTCGGTGTTTTCTTTTTTTACGAATGTTCATAATTTGCAAACATATGTAGATCATTGCGCAATGAACTAAGAAATCGTACAACTATTTTGCTGAAATGTAAACAGATCCAAGAGAAGACGTATAGAAATATTTAATTCTCGATATAAAAATAGGATTGACCTTATCGCAATCTGCTGGTAGATCATCGAGCAAAATGGAAAATGGAACGTTTTATTTGAAAAGTCGCGCTGAAACTTTGAAGAATGTCACTGAAATATTCTGATTGACATTTTCAAATAGATTCTCATTTGTCGAATTCGGATATCAGTCGACAGATTGTTTTAAAACAGACACATTAGAGTCTCAGAGCCCGACACGAACCAGTAACACATATGTATGTAAATGTTACGAATCGTCTGGTGCCGTCAACTACTCATACCAACCTCGATCGCTGTATTTTTGTTGCTGCGTTAAATATTTAATTTCTTTTTATAACTGAAAGTGATTTTAGCGGGGGTAATCCAGAAAATCGGGCTTCTTCAGGTGCAACGCTAATGCAACGAAAATTAGCGATTGATTGATTGATTTTGGTCACGTGATTCGTGAGGAGCGTGGGATAGATCTCGAGTAGGAGTGGTGTTGTCTGGTACTGAGCGATCGCGTCTGTAATTTGTTTTGTATCGATTCAAATGTTTGCATATCA
Organism: Melipona bicolor; assembly: GCA_030673865.1. NCBI lineage: Eukaryota > Metazoa > Arthropoda > Insecta > Hymenoptera > Apidae > Melipona > Melipona bicolor. Next base: position 4,074,198 of record JAHYIQ010000019.1, read on the forward strand.
ATAAAATTTTATGGCAAAAAAGTAGTTTTCCTTTCCTAGTCAGAACAGTTGCTTCTGGGTCTTTCAGTGAGACGAATCGTACTGGGGTACAAGTCGTGCAGTTTTTTCCCTAGTCAACCGTTCATATCGAAAGTTGAATTTTAGAACATTAAATTGAACAAGATTGTACCGATTTGGGACAATCGAACGACAGTACAATTTTGATATTGAGTGAAAAGGAAGAACTTTGAATACTTGTCATACTTTTTCAACACAGCGACAATTATGACTTTTAAAACATTTTTTTTTTTTCTGAAACCTAACCTAAACTAAACCTAACATATTTAACATTTAACCAAGCTAAAATTAAACTAAACTAGAAAGAAAAGGAGCAAAAGAGAAGAGTCTAGCTCGAACATAAGTATTATAGTTTATCGTCGTTTCAAAATTAATAGGATATTAGTTTGTCATGATATAGTGACACAAGTCTGCATACTTGAAACTGAAACGATTGATTAATTTTCGGAATAGTTTAGAGTTGTATTAGGAACCAGTAAAATATGATTTTTTTAGAGAAATGATCAATAACTATGAATCTCCTTAACAAAAAAAGATAGATATAATAATGATAAAGATAGATATAATAATGTAAAAAATAATATATAAATACATAAATATTTAAAAAGTAAGGAAGTAGAAGTTAATTAAATAAATGACTATAAATAAACGCGTATATTTAAACTTACTTTAATATTTACACACTAATTACTGAGAATTACAGTTGCTATACTGTTAATATGATAAATTCGCGACAAAACACGTAAGATTTAATTTTAGATTTAATCTTTTCACTGATTCGTACCATCATATTTGTGTACAATCTGTTAAGTATCTAGTTATCTGTCAATAAAGGTATAGTTCATTGAAAATTAGCAAAATTAGAAACATTGATATACTCGTCATGTATATTACGCGACAGCACACGTACGCAATAAAGAAATAAATATTAAAATCAATATTAACCCTCAAATAATATCATTGGATTATACATAACTGTACGAATTTATGTTAGATTACTAAAGTTTCGAGTTATTTAATTTCAATTTGTATTTTGCATTCTCCGTGACGAAATTGAATTAAAAGTTTCAGAACTCTAAGTGTAATTTAAAATTCTAAATTGTTACAGTTCCCAATGGAAAGTTAAAATTAAATTGTTGTAAATACATTTATATAATTTATATTTATAATGCTTGTAAGTAATATTTTCAATTATTTTTCAATTATTCTGTGGCGTTAAATGAAATATAATAATGTTCAAAATGTATATTTGAACGTATCAATAGCCATTAATTTTAAACATTAGTTCGATTATTTCGTGTCATTATTGATTGAAATTTTCTACGTTGTCGATAAACATGTTAGAATGATTTATTAAAGACGCTATCGCTTTCGAGATATTATCATTTCCTTGTTTTCTTTTAACTAGATTTATAAATCTACATTCGTTTTCGTGAATTTTTTCATCATGAATCTTTTATAATTAACAACTAATGCATAAACCTAAATTTTTTGAAATGTGTGTCACATGCGACGTTTTTCCTTAGAGAAAGAAAAAAATATCGCAGATACAATAAAAGTTAACATAATAAAATAAAATATAATCTAATATAATATAATATGATATAATCTAATGTAATATAATAAAAGTTAAAAAAAATCACATTTATGTGATTTCATATAAATGGATACAGGCTGCAGTTTCAAAATTTCGTCATGTCGACAAAATTCCAAGATTTCCCGCGCAACGTTTTAAGAGATCTTTCCGACGTAACGTAAATTCTCCAAGTAGGTTTATTGCGTTACGTTTAAATGAAAAGACGCCGGGAACAAGATCGCCGTAGGGCTCCTTTATGTTGTACAACAATGTACAACAATGTATCAGTTTGTTCCGGAGTATCGTGCTCTATCGCAACTAGTTGCTATTTAAGCTCGGCACGAGTATCTGAAAACACGTCTGATTTCTGGAAACTGAAACGCCAATAGTACCAGACGAATCGTTTGGATCGACGGTGTTTCAGAAGTTACTGAATTACACTCGAACGTAACGAAGCCCCCGGTTGAAATTGATCGATACGTTGTGTCCGGAAGGATGTTTTGCCCGGTAATTCGAAATTAATTCGCGGCATAGAACGACGGTTTAATCGAAATAAATTCCGGGTTTAATTCGTTGGAAAATTTGGAATTCATTCATTGCGACTAGTTCAAGTTGCAAAACGGGGTAAACGAATGGACAGAATTGGTTTTTAAAGAGTGTGAGCTCTCTGCCGCAAAGGGATTGATTTGTGAGATAATTTACAGCTTGGCAGACACAGTTGGTGAATTTCAAATATTCGAAGGTAAACGAGTGTTCATAAATATTTCATAAGCACTAATTCTTATTATTTGAAATTACGTAGATTTTGAAAGAATGACGATATTTGTTTGTAAATAGGTCAGAATAATAATGTAATAATAAATACACAATAATAATAAAGTACAAAACACAGTAATTATAATAATAAAATGGAAAAATAATAAATGATAAGTATATTATTTTATATACAAATGATATATTAATAAATTAATGATTGATAAATATACTATTATAATCAAAATAACAAATGTAAGGAACATTATCAATATTTCAGAAATGGTTAGTTTTTAATTTAAAAAATTAATTAAAATTCATAAAGTAATCACAATTCTTTTTCAAAGAACTTTGAAATCTCTTATGTTTGGGAATTATTTCAAACAAATTGTATCAATGTTTTGTGAATATTCGTGCTTGGTTGGTAATCTTTTGCCAAAGATAGCAAACAAGTTTCTTTTGGCTAAAATAAATCATTTATATCTTCAATAGTTTTCTCCTATTTATATCTTCAATGTATTTTTTTGTTTTTTTTCTTTTTTTTATGGGAATAGTGGAAGATTTCCATATTATTTTTTCTGTCGTATCTTATTACCTTCGAAAGTTGTGTCTTCAATATTTTGATTTTATTTTCTTAGAAGCGAATCTTGCTTTGAAACACACCTCGTACTTTGAGTTAAAAGTATTTGTATATTTTATAACACCGAAACATGCGTCCCGTCTCTTTTATACAACAACGACGATTAATTTCTAAAAGCTAAAAGAAATAATCACAAGAAAATAATTATATATTCCTCGGAGAAAGAGTTGCGGTATACGACACTTTCATTAATGTCGCTCCAACGCAATGTATCAACAAAGGAAAAACGAAGGAAAGAAAGAAAGGAAGAAAGAAAGAAAGAGGAACGAAACGATGATTTTTAATAGAGGTAGAAAGCATCGATCTAGAAAATTACCCCCCCGCCCATTTACTCTGAACTCGCTTTCAGCCACGTCTCGCGCGGGCACAAAGTGGCATTAATAAAAAAAGGAAAAAGCGCGGCTGACGTCATTAGTAAAAAAGTAATCAGCGCGGAGGTGAAACGAGCATAAAAGAGGAAAATACAAGTGTCTAGCGTAGGGTTAGGTAGTCAAAGTCTCACTCGGTTCTCATTCATTCGAGAATGTTTCATGGAAATTACACTTCCACCACCGACGCGCGCGTCTGCCCTTTATATCCCCGAGACAGACCACCCGGGACAGACGCGTCGGCTGTGAATTTGCATGGTGACTTTGTTTCGCGCGAATCCGGGCGCCCCCCCCCCCCCCGGTATCGTTTGGTTAACAAGCTCGCCCCCGTGTTTCTTCATCGAACACAGTCGATTTCATTTCGGACTTCGGTATGCCTCCCCCCTCCCCTTCTATCGGCCTTTTGCTTCTCGCCGATTGATTTACATATGAATCTTACTCGGCGCCGGATCTCGGATCACGGATCCCTTTGATTCGTCTGGCGCACGACCGCGATCGGAAAAGTCTCGACGACGATCGGCCCGAGAGGCGAGATCAATTATTCCCAGGAGGCAACAGAGTTTCTCCAGATATCTTTTATCCCCCGATCCACTGAATTTCAATTTCCCCATCTCTCTGTCGCTTGAGATATACAGGGTGTCCATAAAGTCTCTTATAAAGGTAAATGAAAAGACAGATAAGTGGAAATTATTACAAAATGAGACGTATATATTTAAGTTTTTTTTACATCATTTAATAATACCTCTACACAGGCACCATTAGTTGCACGAAGCACATCAAGACTCTACTCGATTTTTTACACGATCGATATTTTCCTCGGATGTTCTTGGTCGTTCACTTTTATCGAACACTGTCTCTGTCTTCATAAATTTAGTGTGCCATGCACGAATTGATGAACGTGATGGTGGATCTCTTTCATACTTATTGTTAGTTCTGAAGTTTTGCTAAGTCTGCAGATCCGATTTAATTTCAATAAACCATGATACACACTGTGCCTTCTCTTGAGGAGTAACCATTTTGTAAGGGATTCGTTTGACACCAGGGGAGGTGTATTAAATGATGCAAAAAATACTTAAATATATACGTCTCATTTTGTAATAATTTCCACTTATCTGTCTTTTCATTTGCCTTTGTAATAAATTTTTGAAATTGTAAAGAGACTTTATGGACACCCTGTACATATGTACATCCTCGAATCTCGATAAGAGTGTTTTAGATCCAAGGCAAACGGATCGCTTTTGTTTCGTTCGATGATCGCTTGTCGAGCCATTCGAACCAAGCTCGTCTCATTCGCTGAGAGAGAAAGAATCGTTGAACATAAGCGGCCTGTCAATTGCTTTCGCTTTTTAATCTCATACGTGTTTTCTTACGAAATGTTTCTCGCAAAGATACAAGGAAAGATGAAAGAGGAGAAAGTACAGGGTGGCCACTGAGAAGTTGGAGGGTTTAAAAAAGTCATAACTTGTTCATTTTTTATCTTTTTTACTTTCACCTTTTTCGTAGGTTACAGAAAAAGGTACTGAAAAAGCCATTAATTATATTTCCAAATGAAATAATAAAAAATTAAAAAGACATGTGTTTGTAAAAGTTATTTTTGTTTTATACCATTAGTTTTTCAGTGACGACCCTATAGCATCGTTTCTTGCGAGCAATATGTGTAAGTAAATATATGTGTAAGTATGAAATTTTTCCGTAATCTGCACTGTTTTTTTCTTTCTTTTTAGGAACGAAGGTGATCTTCAATTTTATGTTCTTCAATTCGTATGAAAAAGTTTCTAGCTTTTTATTTAAAAAATTCATTTTAAAGGAAAATGATGGAGAGATACAAAAAGATTTTATGTCTTTTTTCTCATATTTACCGTTTATGAGAAAAAACGTTGGCTAGTAAATCTGAAAATATCCTGTATTATTCTGTTACACGTAACATACACGAGGATCGTTCAGAAAGTAATATCTATTTTGAAACAAAATTTTGTAAATGTACCATTTTAAATAATTCTCTTTAATACGTACGTTCATTTACATATTATCAATATTTGTTTGACATATATACTTCTATAACAATATACTTCAACAATTTTTTTTTTCAAAATAGTTATCACAGTTATAATGAAAACTATGTAACCTATAAAAAATATGTAACTTCGCTGTAACTTCATTGATAGATTCAGCACATTTATTCATTTTTTGTACAGATATTTGATACTGGAAGCACTCTGCTTTCGTTTCTTGATCATTTGTTATTTCACTCTTTCGTTATCAAGTCGAACTATATTTGTCTCATTGTTTGAGAAAAAAAATCATCCGACGCAAAAGCAAGCTATCATTTTGTAACATTGGAATTACCGATGATCATTTAAAAATTTATCGTGGAATTTCCATCAGGGACAAGTTAAAGTAAAAGAAACAGAACACACGAGCTTTAATTCATAAAATTGTTTAGATCTCTAAAAATAGTGTTTCGTATTTATCAAATTATACACTAATTAGTTTTTATCACTTTGATAGTTCAACTCACAGTCATTGATTGCGCCGATTTGATACATTTTTCTTGTGCAAAGTTATTGTGTTCTGTTGCACGTAGGTACATTTATCTCTGTGACTCTGTGACATCTATTTTTGCGAGTGTGCAAGACGGAAATGTAATATCCATTTTGATATAAGAATAATATAAATGTACTTTGAAATGTTTCCACATATAAATAATACACTCTAATATACAAGGTGTCTCATCGTTTGATTTATATCATCGTTTGCAGCGAGAAATATTATAAATTGCAACGTACGATGAAAGATGTATGATTTCGAAGTCATTAATCATTTTATAAAACTAAACTTCAGTTTTTTAAATGAAATCGCACAATTTTAAATTGTACCGATGCACATGTCGAAAAAAAAAATATTAGTTTAACTTCAATATATTATACAGAATTTCCTTTGAAAGATGAAGAAACATGCACGACAAGAGTTCATTCAAATGCTCATGTTATCCTAATCTTTCGTACAATGTGTTTCAAAAAATTGAAGCTAAAATGTTTCCTAAAACAATTTTTCACTCACGGGTTAATTCTTTCTTACTGGTAATATCGTAATATTTTGTTCAAAAAATCACATTCGTCTTTTACGTGCTTAATAGCAAAAATTAGTGTGATCAGAATATCGTTGCAGATAATGGTAATAATACACCATGCACTGACGTACGTAAATAATTGGACACTTAGCTATATTTTTGATATTTTTGTTAAATTAATATTAGGAATTAATATTTCGCTAAATATTTAATATTTCTGTCGCATTTCGAACTGCGATTTCACGAACCTTAATTTACTGCATTTTCGAGTTCCATGTTCATTTTTGACAAGCAGCCGACATTTCAACAAATCTATAATAAATCTTTTCAATGTAGTTAGAAACGCATATTTCAGTCGTTCTAAAATTTCGACAATGAACAGAAAATCTTAAAATCTTCCTATCGATATCCATCAATCATATGTGTTAAGATTATTAAATTAAAGAGACCTAAATTACGTAAGATACAAGAGATAAAATTACTAATAATTTATATAATTATTGTTATGTATATTAATATTAATTATTTATATTTATTAATTATTATATTAATTATTATTATTTATATAATTAAATTACTAATCATTTTTAATTATTATTAAATCATCAATTAAAGAAATTCATTCGAATTTTATTTTATATCGCAATAATTCAAAAGTACCTAATGCACGGTAATATGAATCAAGCTTTGTAGTATTATATCGTACAATGTCATATTATCACTGAAAGTGATTTTAGCGGGGGTACCCAGAAAATCGGGCCTCTTTAGGTGCAACGCTAATGCAACGAAAATCAGCGATAGGTTGATTTGGGTCACGTGATTCGTGAGGGGCGTGGGATAGACCTCGAGTAGGAGTGGTGTTGTCTGGACTGAGCGATCGCGCCTGTAATTTGTTCTGTATCGAATGTTTGCATATTAATAAAATTTTATGGCAAAAAAGTCTTCTTCATTTCCTATCAGAACAGTTGCTTCTGAGCCTTTCAGTGAGACGAATCGTACTGGGGTACAAGTGTAGTTTTTTATTTATTTTCTAATTTTAATCGTCTATTTCATCTTTCACTTGAACAATTGTCGTAATATGGTGCAAATTGTACACGTTCTACGTTCGCTGCGAGCTCACATAACCATCGTTGCACTCCATCCTATAAATCATCGCCTCCTGCAATGCGTCGTCCTCCTAAAAACTTTTTCTAGATTGTAAAAAGATGATAATCGATCGGAGCCAAGTACTGCTCCAGTTCGACGGTGAATTTCTTTCGAGCCAGCGTTTTTCAGTATTCAGAAAAAGGAGCACAGACTGCGCTTTGTTATCGGAGAAATTTTCAATTCACATCGCCTTTTCAACAACGACAATATTGGTTGTTCGAATACAAAAATTGTCACGGTTTGTCAACACGCGAGTATACAACATTACGAGTTGAATTTCTGTAACAACGTTTCACTGTTCTCTGTAAAATCAACTTTGATTGTTTATAAATAATTAAATATTTGTTTTATAGGAAATCAATTGTAATTATTTGTAAATTCAATTTTAATTCTTTGTAAATGATTAAATGGTTGTACGATATATTTTTCTACGGTTTTTTGTAGAAACGGCAATTGAAATGAGATTAATTTCGTCTCGTTCTGAAATGAGCGAATAAACCAATAATATATACGTGGTTATGACATAATGTATTATATCTTAGAAAATTTTATTATCCTTTAATTTAAAATTTGGCATCTTTATGTTACTTACAAATAGTAATATGTACCCTATATTACTATATATAATTATACTCTTACATATATGTATATTATAATTACATATTATAAAATTCTTTATTCTAAATATTATTTCAAATTGTTATATAATTTTGCAGTAGTTTTCAGTATCGTACTATATTCTAAATTATGTAACACGATAATATATAATGCTAACAATTTATATAATTTAGAATAAAGAACATTAGATTGTTTTATACTAATTTGAAATATGGAATCTGTATTTTTTAATGACTGAGAACCCTTTTAATTTGAAATAAAGAATCTTCATACTACTACTTGCAATTAATAACGTATTATTACTAATTATATCATATTATATATACTATGTCCTAAATTATTTATTAATATAAATTTCTTCATTCTAAATAACATAGATTATTATTGTTACTGTATACGTTGATTATTATTTTATATCATATTATGTGTATTATATAATGAATGATGTAATATAATAATATGTGTAACTTGGTATAAATACATACGTTATTTCATGCTGACATAAAATACAGAATTATGAGTTAACAACCGATATCTCTTGTTCTCGTGAGGATTTCTTGACCTATCTCCAGTAAACATTATTCGGTTATCGATACAACATTTCTTCTGTAAATCAGAATCTTCTTCGAAACTCTTTAAAAACTACACGATGAAAAAAAGAAATCAAAAAATTTATCAGAATATTTACAGTTCAAGTTCAAAAACAATAATATATACAATAATCACGAGTTTGTGAAAAGGAGATTTTGACTCTTGCGACGGATATCATAGACACGCGGTCACGCAAGAAAAGAAAAGAAAAAAGGAAAGTTCTTGATCTCTGATGGTTGAAAAATTCAACTTGTCTCGTTTACATAACGCGATTCCGTCGACGAGTATTTTACTGGAAATTGCTGTACTTCATATGCAGATTCCCCATGAATCTAACGTGTACAGTTTACTGTCAAGAGCAAACATTTTTATACCGAACTTCAAAGTACACACAGCGTCGAGAGAACAGGGCAAGAATAAATGGAGTTAAAGAATTTTCAGAACATTCGGCGACATCTTTTGTCGGTACGATTTTAGGTTTTTTGAAGTATTTCAAGTCTTCTGTTTACTTTCTGCTATTCGTTTAACCCGGCTACGTCCCTCAGCCACATTTTTGGCCCCATTGTGGTTTTGGTTTCAACTTAACATCTTTCAATTTTACTATCTTGTTATCTAATTCTATTTTATTATCTTGTTATCTAATTCTATCTAATTCTATTATCGTTTATTATCTTGTCCTCCTGACGACAAAAATAACGAAACGCGCGCGCATGTGTGTGTGTGTGTGTGTGTGTGTGTTGTAGCACGCTGGAATCTAGATCAAAGACGCGAGCATGTTTTTCCCGTCTCCGTGTTTTTTGCAGATCTGTTCGTCTGGAGTCGAATCATGTCATCGTTTCTCACTTTCCACTTCTCTGGCATCTTTATATTATCACTGAAAGTGATTTTAGTGGGGGTAACTCAGAAAATCGGGCCTCTTCGGGTGCAACACTAATGCAACGAAAATTAGCGATTGGTTTATTTAGGTCGTGAAGGTAGACCTCGAGTAGGAGTGGCGTTGTCTGGTACTGAGCGATCGCGCCTGTAATTTGTTTTGTATCGATTCAAATGTTTGCATATCAATAAAATTTTATGGCAAAAAAGTCGTCTTCATTTCCTAGTCAGAACAGTGGCTTCTGGATCTTTCAGTGAGACGAATCGTACTGGAGTACAAGTCGTGCAGTTTTTTATATTCCTATGGTTCTTCACATTTCTTTATCTAAGAAATAACTTTAATACTTTTCATTCAAGGATCTTTTTACGATATTCTGAACTTAAATTTACTGTATAATATATTATATAGCTTTGTTTATGACATCGCGTACGTTTATAATTTCATAATTGGGCAACAAAAATTGGCCATGGATTAATATGTATTTAGTCAGTGTGATTATTCCAAGGATAACTGATGTTATGTATTTTATATATCGTTAAATGAAAACTACGTCTGCAATAATTCATTCTATAACGTTTATTTAAGTGATGACGACATGAGTTGAATTCAGTTCAATTATTGAACAAGTTTAACAATACCCGCAAAAAAATAGAAATTTTCTTCATTTCTCCTTTCTCACAATCGGTTAAATAAATTGACTGAATTTCCGTCAATAAAACTTTTATTTCATTCGGCCGAGAACTTCTGGCTTTACCTTTTGTTCATCTGAACGTTAAAACGAAGAGGATTTAGTTTATCTATAGAAATTCGTTCGTTATTTACCAATTTTAGGTCCAACACACGTGCAGTGATTTTTATATTCGTTCGAACACAGTATCGAATTCGCTGTTTTTTAATACTAAAATATTTATTCTGGTTTTTAGAAAAATATATTTTATTTATATTTGCTTTTATTTGTAGTTTTTCCTTTTTTTTTCTATGAGGATAAATTAAACGGTGAAATTTACAATCGCAAAAATTAGAGTAATGAACAAATAATGTTAATTTTGTGACTTTAAATTTCACCATTATTTAATTTATCACTTCTTACACAAAAAATTGTGTAAAAGCAAAATATTTCGTTAAGTGTATTAGTAAATTGAGGGTTAATTATGTATATAGGTAAATCTTAGTAAATTAAGTAATGGCAAAATTTAAAATCGCAGAAATTTGAAATTGTTCAATATGGAGAAAAAATTTATAGTAATCCCATATATTTCAGACACTAATTTATGCAATTAAATAAAAAATTAATTTCATTGAATTTTGCAATTTTAAACTTTTTCATTATTTAATTTAATTTAGTTTTTTTAAAAATGCAAGAAGTTATATACATTGAATAAATAAGATTCACATTCTACTAACTGCGATAAATTTTTTAATTCAACATATAGAGCGATCATTTTTCGTATAGCGTGATGTTTGAACATTAAAGTTTATAATGAATAAAGAGTAAATAAATGTTTTACTTCTCTATTAATCTGTTAACCGCGCTTGACAAGTGTACTCGATATTGAACGTGAAACTCAATTTCAATATTCAATCCATATTTCAATTAAAGTTTCGGTGAAAACTAAAAATTAGACGTAAATTTGAAACGTTTTAGGATATTTTGAGACCACAACGTAATCGAAAAAAGTAAAAAAAAAAAAAAAGAAAGACGATAAAAGGAGTCGCTTGAAAAAAACTACGAACGGTAAAAATTGCTGGTACCGTTGTGTAAAATTCTGATTTGCTGAAATTTATTTGGAAGAGGAATATTTTTATTTCAGAATATTCTTTACATATCAAGATGTATAAAATAGTTCAATCGCTTAGTAATTACGTAACAATCAGGTAATATTTTTTTTAGTAATTTGCTAATGCGAGATAAATTTCTAAATTTGTCATTTTCGCTCTTAAGTTTTTTCACTTGGTTTCATTCCTTTTCGAAATACCAAGAAAATTGTGAATATTTAACTCAACACTATGTAGATGAATTTGAGCAATGTATAAAATTATTGATTTTTTAGAATAACGTAAATTGATGCTAACTGCACGATTAACAGGTTAAAATTCCATCACTTCGACGTTCTTGAAATCGAATCGCGAGAAGTCGTTGTTTCATTAAAATTCGAGAAGATTTTATATCGACGAGGTGGCGGTGGAAGAGGGGGTGGGAATTTCAAGCGCGATGAACGTTCTCTCGACGCGACGAGAAATTCCGCGAGTTATATCTATTTTGGAAGCGCACTTCCGCTCAAAGTATTCCGTGAAAGAAGAAAGTTCGAAGTTGCAACAAGGAAGTTTCGCGGTGGTTCTTTTGATATGGTACATGATATGTCCATTTATTGAATTGCCGTAGTCATTGTCGTGAAACTTCCGCGCGCGCGGGAGAACGCGCGCCCGGGCAACCGTCACGATCGATTCTACGATTCTTTGAAATTCATACTGAACCATCCTGACCAGCGAAATGTCTTCCCCTCGAACACTTTAACCTCCTTAAGCGTTTATGTCAAGAGCATGCTCGTTATGAAAAGATGAAATTTTTTTGTTCAACGTCGAGCATACTCGTCGCGTAGAAACAAAAATTTGCTTTTGCTATTTATAAGTAAAATTTAGGTAAAAATATTATATATATTATATTATATATATTTGTAATTTTAGGATATCTTAAGGCGACGAAACGGAAAGAAAATGTGCAATTGAAAATAAAGAGAATTGTTCGGAAAACCAAATTAAATTGCAGAAACGAATTAAATTTATTTTATTTATTACATCTCTGATCATTTTAATATTGCAAATATTTGAATTTTTATTTCTTCTCGCAAATTGATGAAAATTCAAGTTCTTCTTTCCACATTTTGAATTTTTAATGGTTTTTTTTTTTTCATGGAAATACCAATGAAATTAAAAATTTTTCAGAGAGCCACCAAAAAAATTTGGTACAAAATGCTATTCATGATCCGCAAAAACATGGAAAATTTTTTTCATGACTGAATCTACAGTGAATTTGAAGATTGAAGCGCCTCCCCTTTATAACGATCTCAGAAAACTTAACTTTTATTGAAATATATCACACTTGGATGACGAAAACTTGAGAAATCGTAATAATGTGGAAAAAATTGTTTACTTTACGAAAAATTAAAGTATATTTTTTATGAAATGAAAATTACAAAAATAAGAAAACTGGAGAGCGTAGAATTTGGAGAATAATCGGTTTATCTTGCTAATCTGGACATCGTGCAAAAATCTAATCGAAAAATTCTGAAATCACTGTGAACCAGAAAATTTCTCTCGCTCCTACTTCTTTCTTCGAAATATCATCAACGACGAAAGCGTACAAACTGAAATCCAGAAGCGAAAATAGAAAATAATTCCATATAATGATAAGTACACGTTTCGAGATGATTCAAGTAGTTGAATTGGAAAAGGAATTAATTGAAAAAGAAGACGCGGGCGCCGCGGGGGAAAAAACAGGCTTCGTTACCATCGAAATGAATTGCAGAGACAACATTAATGAATTAAGCAAGGAATTAAAGTGGACAATTATTCTTCGTCCTGCCTAACTTTCTGGATGTTATTGCAAGTGATTACGCCCTTTTCAAGTTCTGAAGTTATTCAGACGGAGAACGCCGAGAGGATAACGCCTCCTCCACGAGATGTTCCATTCCAACGGGATATTTGTTTTACAAATATTAATTCGAAAATTGCGAGGAAGGATAAAGTTAACTGCGAAAAGTAATAAAACTTGCTAATTCAAGGTTTTTTTTTTCTCTCGTCCTCGTTAAACAAGTACAGCGTACTACAGCGAAATACACTCGCTCTGCTTGCCTCGTGACTTTTAAACGTATTATTGTTTTAATTAATCGTATATATCGTACAAACTTGACATGACGAATTAATTCACTCGGAAATTTTCGTTCAATCATTCGACAGAAAGATTGCAAAATTTGTGTTGATTGACATGTTTATTAATATAAATTAATAATTAATATAATAGAATGTAGTATATAATTAATGATATAAATTATTGTAATAATTTTAATAATTTACGGTAATAAATTTATATTAATTGCAAAGTATGTATATTCTTCAAAAATTGTATTTACGTTACGAAGAAATCATCGGAAAAATATCGGTATTCATTTTGCGTTTCATTTTTAATTTAGCCCTGAAGCTGAGATAAAATAAATTGGGGATTTACAATTAACGCGTGTGGTAAATGAAGCATCGAGGTCCAGTGATAAATGAATCGTAAATTGGATTACAATTTGTTAAAAATCCAGGAATATAGAGGAAAAATATATATCTCATTTAAAATTCTTCGCACATTTTTTACTTTTTTATATATTACATCATATTATATATTTCGTAATACACATAAAAATATTTTATAATACTCGTGCAATTTAAAATACTTGTTATAGGCACTGATATTTTAAAATTTATAAGCTCTTCGTAAAATAAAGTATTATTTTATTTTCTCAGTTTTGAGGTGAGTAAGCATAGCTTACTTTTCTCTATTTTATCGAATTTCTAACTATTTCTAACTAATTTTTATCTAACTATCTAACTATTTTATCGAATATCAACAAAGATTCAGGAAATCTATTTGAATGAAATGACGAGAAAAAAAGAAAATCGCACAAGTTTCAAGGGATCGTTGAAAAGAGAAGATTTCGATCTTTAATATCACGGTGGAATCAGGGTGGAATCTGTCCAAAATTTCCACAGACGTTTGAATTTTATAATTTTCGACAAAAAGGGAAAAGTGTCCTTGAGGTAAATCCTACACGACGTGAAGCAAACTGTCAAAGCAGAAGGAACTTCACGCTTCGAGACTTGCATTGTTGCATGATTTTTCATCGCTGAAAGTTTCTTGTTACGCGGGATTGGTAGAAACGGGTTTTGGCGAGTTCCAATTGGCGAAGCTTTCGCTGTCGCGGCTGAAATTGCAAGTCTTCTGCGAAAGAAACAGTGGGTAAAAAGCAGGACGACAAAGCAAACCGGCATTCCGTCAGAGAGGAATCAGCTACCAATAACGAGTCTCTCAGCTTCGAGAGAGCACGCACACCTTTGAAAGGCGCACGATGTTCCAGCAGTTTGCCGTGTCTGTGCCCCTTTTTTTCCCTTTCGAGAGAAAGTGAGAGAGAGTACAAGAGGAGCAAGTAGAAAATTCATCGGGCTGTCATGGATTTGCAAGTAGTATGGTAGTGTATGATGTAACTAGAGATGCAGCGACGCGTTTATCTACGAGCACCTTCGACATTCGTGGTTCGTTAGTCAAAGCGTTCGTACGTTGCCTAGCGAGCGTTACGGGGAAGCACATGGACATGCAAAGCTTTTCATTCTCATTCTCTTTCTCCCTATCTCCTCTTTTCTCGGTGACTACCTTTCCTTTCTCTCTCTCTCTCTCTCTCTCACTCTCTCTCTCTCTCTCTCTGTGTGTTCTCTCCTTGCTCAACTTCTCTCTCCGTTTTGTTTCTCTAATTGCGTCCCGTTATAGCCGTGTCCTACGAAAATTTCATCAAGAAACACACACCCACCGGCCTTTTAGATGAGTATTACGTTTTCCCTCGTGATTTCTAAACTGTCCGCAATTTTGGGAAATTTGGTTTTACGAGCTGGTGAAAAGGACAGTTAATTATTGTTAAGATGCGTTTTTTCTAGGAATTTTACATTGTTTCTGAACTGTTTGTGTGGCGTTCCTCGGTCGTTCACGATTTTTGAAATGTGTTTTGTTTTATACAGTGTGGAAGAAATAAATATTTTTACATACTGAGCGGACACAGTGATACCAAGTATGTTTGAATGTTTTTTTAGCACACACATGTACGTTCCTTTGGAACGTTCAGTGATGTGGTGTAAAGAAGAACAACGAGAATTTCATAGACAAGAAAAAGTACAGCATTTGTGATTTAGTTGAGAGATATATTATTATTTCCTTTTTATATTTATTACGTGTGAAATATGTGTTTCATATTTTCTCAAGTATTAAATACTGAAGTTATTCTTCATATTCACTGAATAATATATTGTATAATAAGTATCATGTGTATTAATATTGCTTGGAACTTTCTCGCAATGCCTTTTTTTAAGTTGTGCATTGATTACTTTTGTTTTTCAATTTTCACATCAGTGTAGTAATGCTTCGTGGTCACTTTTACGTGATTATTATCAGTATCGTATTGAAAGTAAAATGTCTCGTTCACGCTTAATTTAACAAACTGATCGTAACTGGCATACTTATCGCTATAAATATTGTAATGTGATTCAAGATAAGATAAATATCATTGACAGGAGATCTTAAATCGCACGAATAACTATATAATGCTACAAAATGAAAAATATTACTTTTACTGTAACGTAACGTGTTCTAAAAATTAAATGTTACATCTCATAGACAAAATTATAATATGTGAATTTCACGTGGTAATTAACATATTTGTAATTAATTATCTCACAATTATATTTATATATTACTGAGCATCCGTTGCTTTCTTGATAAATGCACAATTTCGTACTCCATCAGACGACAAACATCTTCAAACCATATTTTTCATTATTAGGCTACAGATTCTAAGTGGCTGATACTTTTCCTTCATCAAGTCAAAAATATTGAATTTATTCCCATCGGAGAATATAATAGTTTATAACGAAATAGTATATACATACGTAAAGATATTTTAGAGAAAGAGTGTGTACAAATATTTTTTTTAATTCTGTTTGCGAGAGTCTCACGACAGACATATAATCTGTCCTGCTAATTATTTGGGAATAATTTGTCAGTTAGTCTGATGTGTCCGAGGCCACCTTTCTCTTCATTAATCTCGTTACACCATTTTCCATATTTCCAACAAGATAAGACCCTTCATCAGCATAAATACTTGCGTTTCCCACGATCGACCACTCTCACCCTTCCAGACATTGGATCCAGGATACGAATTTCGGTATGCAAGATTAAAGAGAAGAGTTCATTAAAGAGAATCTGACATTTTCGAGAGAAGCGTGTAAAATAATTTAATTAAAGGATTTGCTTGATTAATATAAAATTAACAACGTACAATCGACATATGGTACATTCGCAACTCTGTTCTTTGATCAATTTTTAATCACACTTTCTAGGAATTACCTAGAAATTCAAAGTTCTCAGGATTATCTATATTCTAATTCTTGTATTCTATATTCTATATCTAAGTACGTGATTGATGCGTACAAGATTTACATAAATTATTTGGCTCAACGCCATTAAGCAACAAAAAATTTCTTTGAATTATTTCAAAAGCAATGTATATCGTTACAGTGTTTGCTTGGGTTTAAGTTTGAGAAGAAATTTAAAAAAAAGAAATAGATGCTATTTTATTAATTTAATGTTTGTTTTATGGAGTTAGTCGATTTAAGAAATAACTCATGCACATGTATTACTTTTTGTGGAACAATTCGTATGACATAATATAAGAATCATAACTACTCGATAATTAGATTCTTGCAACTATTTTCATTATTTCATGTACCAAAATATTATATTGTAAGATACAATCAGTCACACCAAATTTGAAATTTGAAACATTTTATAGACGTTAATTTAAACATTGGTTAAAACAAACAAATTGAAAGAGTAAGTCACAAAATATATTGTACAATACAAGTTACTTATTAGTACCACTATTATCATTAGAATATATTTTATTTGTTTTACTATACATGTGATAATTATTTACAGATTTTCACAAGATCGTAATTTCGATTTATTTACCTATCTATTCTTTTAAACATTCCCAATTTATAATAAATCACAAAATCTATCATACAATTACTCTACTTGTATTAAAGTTTAGAAAATGCATTTTTCTTCTTGTAATTATTCTTATCATTAAAATATATTTCACTTGCTTTATTGTACATATAATAATTGTTCACAGACATTCTCAAGACCGTGATGATCAATTTACTCTTTTAATTAATTTCTTGGTTAAATACTTGAAAGTATTCTAAAATTAGCAATATTAAAATTCACCGTGTTATATTTTATTAAGTAATTAGGCAGTGGACCAATTGATAATAACAAATATATTTACAAAAAGCACGTCTTATTACAACAGAGTTCTCTTAACATCTAAATCTATGTTGAGCCATTGGCTCCTTTTAAAGGAATATTCTAGAAGGATAAACAATAATGGTAATTGTACAAAGATGTCTCGTGACATCTAATTAGCATAGTTTCTTGCCATATCAGCATATTATCACTGAAAGTGATTTTAGCGGGGGCAACCCAGAAAATCGGGCCTCTTCAGGTGCAACGCTAATGCAACGAAAATTAGCGATAGGTTGATTTGGGTCACGTGATTCGTGAGGGGGCGTGGGGTAGACATCGAGTAGGAGTGGTGTTGTCTGAGCGATCGCGCCTGTAATTTGTTTTGTATCGATTCAAATGTTTGCACATCAATAAAATTTTATGACAAAAATGTCGTCTTCATTTCCTAGTCAGAACAGTCGCTTCTGGGCCTTTCAGTGAAACAAATCGTACTGGGGTACAAGTCGTGCAGTTTTTTTACTGTTACTGTCTATTCTAACATACCAACTTTGGAACGTTTCTTCCTCGGTTTTAAATATTCGAAATTTGACGAATGTATACGTAACGTAACAGTATAGATTGGCTGTCGGTGTTCGACAACTATTCGCGAACTCTCGTTACGAGGAACATTCACGAAAAGTTCGCGCGGTAGTTATAAAATGTTTGTGAACATACATTGTTCGCGAGCTGTTGGCCGATGAGCACACGCCTTCATGCGCAAATCTGTGTGATCTCTGCGTTATCCTGGCTCGGCGACCCTTCGCGAAAACTTCCGAAACTCTGGCGCAATTGTGCATTGCAACCTTCGTTGCAGCTTCGACGAGAGGATCCTAAACGAGATCATTTCGTAACGTGCGTCTCCTTTTGGCGCAGGTCTCTTACAATTAGAGTACATCCGTATATCTCGATAAGTTACAACTTCTCATTTCTTCCGGGCAGTTGGTTGGCTCTCGGCGAAATAAAAACGCAAGTCGTCCGATCCTTCTATTAACATATTTCACAGTCGAGATAATTGAATTAAGAAAGTTGGGCTGTTACGCGAGGAGAAGTTGTCTTAAACTATCTTGGTTTCGATGGATACGGAAAGAAGAAAGTAGCCGAGTAAACAGACGTTCTGAAAATCCAGTGGAAACGAGACTTTTTAATTTTGTTCGTTAGAGTACGAGTCATGAATTGGTCCACGTTGACGAAGTTTTTAGATCGTGTTACGCGCAGGTAGTGGTAGATTTAAACATCGTTTTTGAAACGAACGAATCATCGTTTCGAGCATGCAATGAAATGAATTCTTTCTATATTACTGTTCTCAATGACACGAAATCTTTTATTTTTTGGTTGCGTAGAATAACGAAAAAGTGTTCCAAATAAATTCTACAACAATAATAATATTCTATAATAACAATAAATATAATTCTATTATAATTATAATTATAATTTTAATGGGAAAGAAAAAACAAATCTCCTGTTCTCAAAATTTCCTATTCTTCAACATCAGACTCTATAACACAAAATATTAACATAATACAATAAAAAATGAATACTATCTCGGAATGTGTTCATTTTAATTTCTGACGCGAAATCTTCTATTTTTTGGTTATGTAGAATAATGAAAAAACTGCACGACTTGTACTTTAGTACGATTCGTCTCACCGAAAGGCCCAGATGCAACTGTTCTGACTAGGAAATGGAGACGACTTTTTTACCATAAAATTTTATTGATATGCAAACGTTTAAATCGATACGGAACAAATTATAGGTGCGATCGCTCAGTACCAGATAACATCACTCCTACTCGAGGTCTATCCCACGTTCCCTCACGAATCACGTGACCCAATCGCTAATTTTCATTGCATTAGCGTTGCACCTGAAGAGGCCCGATTTTCTGGACTGCCCCCGCTAAAATCACTTTCAGTGATAAAATGTTCCAGATAAATTCTACGATAATTTTATAACAGCAAGTAATAGTAAATTTTAAAGGAAAAGAGAAAATAACGTAGTGTTCTACTTAAAACGAGAATGAGTTTGCTTTGACTGCCTATCGGTCATTTCAAAAAATTTTCTATCCTTCAAGTGATTAGTTTTTTAATATTATAATTAAAAAAAAAAAAAAGAAAATTTATTAACATTTGCTACGAATTTCGAGAAAATGGATTCCAACACTTAATATGGATCACCCTGTATAGAAATGGATTCTAGAAGTGTTGTAAGTTTTAATATCATGGAAAATTAGGCAAAAAATTGTTTTATCTCTTAAATATTACAAAGAATAGTTTATATATTTTTGCATATATTATTTACGTGTTGCGCATTTTTCTGTTTTCATGCTGTTTCTAAGTGCTTAGAAATCAACAGTTTGAAGGGTTTATATGGTTCGGGATGCATGATGGAAGGATTTAAGGTAGTTGTGAAAGAGAGAGAAAGCGAAGGTTTTGCGTTTCGTCTCGAAGTCACACTGCCTAGACTTATCATCAGTGGGGCTGATAGCAGCGCGACTCACTTACCCCAGATGCTTGTTATTATAACTACCCGCTAGGCTGGAATTGGTGGTCATCACCTTCCTCTAACGGTGTTCTGCACAGTGCTTTGCTTAACCGTCGGAGATAGGACCTTGACGCTAGGCGCGTAGCCACTTGCGGCTTGTGCTAGTCAGTGTTCGAAACTCGTAGTTGAGTAATCCTAGACCGCTACAAGTTTATATGTCATTTATTCATTCATTTCATGAAATTTACAAAGTTATTGTGAAATTTTCATTGTTCGCGGAACTTCAATTCGGTGTTAAATAATTGAAATAATATTCGTGTTTTATAATTGAATTTTATATTAAATATTGTGAACAAATTATGATATTATAATTGTTACTTTGTAATTACTAGTACAACTGATGTACGTTATTATAACCATATGTATAATTTAAAAATTATACGCAAATATTATTACAATAATAAAATTATAATATATGTACAATATTATTTATCGATCAATTTATTTAAAAATGCATTCCATTTAAAAAAGTCAGAGTCGATCTCTGTAAAGTCTGCATGTGTCTATTTACAAAAAAATTAATAACATTCCTCGTTGAGGATAATGACAATAACATGAGTCAAGGAAAGATAATATTAGGTGAAACATACTGTATACATGATTCGAAGCCGTTCTCCCGTTCGAATTCTAAACTTCTAAAATGTCACAGATCGAAAATGAAACGTAACTGACATTTCTATCGCTGCATATTGAAAAGCTTCACAGGAGAGAGAGAGAGAGAGAGAGAGAGAGAGAGAGAGAGAGAGAGAGTTTTCGAGTTGCGCCAGCTCGCACGTTAATGAAGCAACGTTTCCAGCAGAACGACGTTATACATCGCCAGTTGAAAAACGTCTAACGCGAGTGACACAGCGGAGAATGTGTGCTATTCGTTGTCAACCAGTCTGCAACTTTTGTTTCCGGGTGAGCGTCTTTTTCACAGAGAAGTCAATTCGAAAATATCAAATTTTCTGGAAGGAATGTGATCACAGAAGGAAGAGACACGTACATGCAAAATTCTACAAAGTGAACTCGAGCTAAGCAAATGTCAATATATTCCAAAAGCTTCTCCTCTCTTGCTCTCTCTCTCTCTCTCTCTCTCTATTTCTCTATCTCTCTATCTGGTTCCCTTTCCATTTCGAGACTTAGACCGATAATTGTAATTACATCCGGACGTTTGTAGCGTGACATATCCTGCCGACACGGAGCTGAACAGATTTTCTGGTTGGAAATCGTCCGCGCGTGGTCCCAAAGGGACCGTCGGATAAATAGATTTTACAACGATTCAGAGAGGGAACGCGCTAATACCTGAAACTCTCTTTGACCTCGTACGTTTTACGCTTTTACGTAGATTTACGCGTTAAAAATTCCAATGGAAAAGAGACGATCAACGTGGACGACGACGGCGGATGTTGCCACGTTTGGGGGAAATTGTTGCGTTAAATAGTGTCTGTAGGTATTTCATTCGATCGCACGAACAATGAAAGAATGTTGGGCAAGATTGTTTCAATTGTAACAAATTGATGTTATTTTAATATATAGTACTATATAGTACAGTTTAATCTATATTATACTACTATTATTTGTATAATATACTATATTGGTATCATATATTTGTATTTATATATTGTATAAATTTGTATATTATAATATATTTTGACAACAAAACAATAGTACGTAAGACTGATTAGTTACGCGAAATATGTAAATTTGGAAGAATGCTATAGTTTGATGTGTATGTATAAAACAACAGATTTGTAATTTTGTTCTTAAATATACAAATATATAAAGTGCGCCGGTAATCACTTCGTACTAAAATAAATGCGTAATAAATAATTTTAAAGAAATAATGAAAAAGATCATATTTGAACTTAAATTTAATTTAAAATTAATGAAATTAGTTGAAATTTTCTTATTTATTTATGATCATTATTTATAATTTATTGATTTAAAATTAATGAAATTGATAAAATTTTCTTATATTTTAATGTTTTATTTAAAAAAAAATAGATGGGAAAAAATTTTTGGCCCACCCTGTACACAATGATTCACGCAACATTCAGCTGTAACAAACCACATCCAATTTTTGGTTGAAAGTATTGAATAACGAAAAATATTGAAAATTATTTCTTCAGTGATGTATGCAAAAATTCATACAGTTTAAATATAACTACATACAATAACGTTAATATTCAGACTCTGAATTGAAATTGTTACAGTTTTGTAGAAAAAAAAAAAAATAATAATCGTACATTACTAAACGTGGATTCATTTTAGAGTTAGAAACCTCTACTTCCGAAATATAATAATTCATCATGTAGCAAATGGATAAGTGAAAGTACTTCTCTTCTCGAAAATGCTATAAATTGTCATAGTATGTACAATAAAAGGATTGAAACATATCTTTCATGACTGAATCTACCATGGATTTAAAAATTGAAGCTTCTCCTTTATGATAACTTCGGAAATCGTCACGCATGATCTTTCTTCGCCATTGTATTGAACTCTGAACGTTAGTCTAAAATACTATCGTGTTATACTCGTTTTCGTCTGATATTCAAAATTCAATAAATCGATGAAAAAGAAATCGTACAGCAACTTTTGAAGAGTCGTTGCAAAGGCTAGCCTTCAGTCTTCAAATTCGTCGTAGATCATGTCGTGAAAAAAAATTTTCAGTATGTTTATATACCAAGACAATTTATAGCATTTTCGAGATGAAGATTTGCCATCATTTTGCCATCTGCTAAAGAAGGTATAAAACATGTTAGAACAAAACGAACGACTTATTTCGAAAGTAGAGGTTTCAAGCTGTAAAGTGAGCTCAAGTTTGTCATACGATTTCTTTTAATATTTAATTTCCGAATATTAGTGAATGGAAGTCACTGTATTTTGTCACAATTGCACGAATCACTCTATATGATACAACTGATATGCAAGAGTTTTGTAATTTAAAAAGGTGTACAAAAAACGTACGTAAAAGATGGAAAAAGTGCAAAGATGTGAGTATAAAAGTAATAGCAAATGTTAACAAAAGTTATTATAATTGAGGGAAGGCGTACTAGGCGCTCGAGAGTTTTGTAATGTTGGCAAAGTCAACATAATGATTATACGTGTGTAGTTCAGCAATACAGGAGCAAGATTTTCTCTGGAACATTATGCTTCGAAGTACGCGCACTACAAGGAGAATAATAAACTGTGAGCAACTCATTGTAAGTAATTAAGTGTTCTTCTGTGTATATCAGACGAAGCTCGATGGTAACTCTCGCAGCAATTTACAAAATTATCCATCCTCTCTGTTGTTGAAACGAAAAATTGTGAACGAGTATTAAAAATAAAATGGACGAAATACGAAAGTTTTAAATAGAACTGTGTGAATACAAGAAGCAAAGTTTGCAGTAGCGTTTCTCGTGCCACGGATATTTGGTCCTGTAAAAACGTTCATTTGGAAAACAGAGAATGTTCTTGCGTTCGTACTGTCCTTGTTTTTCTCATACATATACATTTTATAAAATTAAAGCTGGAATATAGTATAATTTAGGATCTTTTTCTTATAAATAAAATTCAGGTTAAAATATCTCCTAAATTTATAATTTTTCGACATACATACATACAGATTAGTATCTTTTTTTATAGAGAATTTCGAGATGCGTGAACTAATTTAAAAAATTTATCATTCTACTTTAAAAAAAAGCGAAAGTTTAAAAAGTCAACAGCGCCGTACTGAATAATTTATGTTGACAAAGTTTCTCCATATTTCAAGAAACACCAGAGATATTAAAGTAGAACGTGCTAACATTGATCTTTCAAAGTCTGAAACTTCATTTTCAATCGTAAAACTGCATGAACATGTATCACTTGATCTTTCAACGCATAATTGCATAATTTTATATTTTGTAACAATTAGTTCGCAATGTCTACTATTGTCAGTTGGAAAAATCTAATAAAAACTGCACGACTTGTACCCCAGTACGATTCGTCTCACTGAAAGGCCCAGAAGCAACTATTCTGAAATGAAGCAACTAGGAAATGAAGACGACTTTTTTGCCATAAAATTTTATTGATGTGCAAACATTTGAATCGATACAAAACAAATTACAGGCGCGATCGCTCAGTACCAGACAACGCCACTCCTACTCGAGGTCTACCTTCACGACCTAAATAAACCAATCGCTAATTTTTGTTGCATTAGCGTTGCACCTAAAGAGACCCGATTTTCTGGGTTACCCCCGCTAAAATCACTTTCAGTGATAAAATAAATAAAAAGAAGTTCCAAACAGCTTCAAAAATAACTGTTATAAAATCAATCTCCGAAGAGTTAAATTTCCATTTCTCGAATCAGATAAAATCTGATAAAAATATAAATTTTCATAAACACCCGCAGTCTTGATTAATAATTATTCGATCAGTCGACAATTGAGCAAAGGGTCAACAAGAAAGCATAAACCTAGAATTCTTTCTGACGATTGATCGCGGTGAAGCTGTGCCGATGAAGTCAACGATATGCGGAGAACAGATAAAAATCGGTTAATCACTCCTTTGCTGGGAAAAAAGTGCCGCTGGCATATCGGAAGAACGAGAGAACCGTTCGAGTCCCAGGAAATGGAATAACTGATCTCGAAAAATGAGAATATCAGCAAAAGGAAGGATAGCGTGCTTTAATTATCGTCGAAATCTAATTCTCGGCGGAGGTCTGGCAACGAAAATATTCAGAATTTCGTGCGGTCGAAAACCGGGAGTATTTCCAGCTTCGAAAGTACGTGGAGATAAGTTACGCCGTTGGAATTAGTATTTGCAAATTACATTCGCAGCTGCACGTTGCCGTAACGAGGTAATTTGAGTTGTTGTGTACATGTTTTCCGAAAGACGTGTTTCCGTTGCACGCGGAATATGTACATATGTATGTATGTATATATGTACGTACGTGTGTATAAAAGGGATCGGAACAGATGTAAAATTATTAGGATTTCCCTTGGTTGGAATATTTTTTTTATGATTTAGTATCTGTGGAAATGTTTTTTGTTTTTCATCATGCCGGAATCTATCGTCGAAGTTAACAGATTGTTTTCGATTTTAAAAGAATTCTGTTTGGAATATATTTCGTATAAAAAAAGATATCTGTCTTTGTGGAATTTTTACGGAAAAAAGTATTACAGCTGCGAATAACGTTTCCGTGGAACAGGTATTTTAGAATCTGTTCGACAAAAGTTCCGTAGAGACAAGTTACAAAATGTTATGAAAATAATAATATATATACAAATAGTTATAAAAGTCCATTTTTATATCGATGAACAAATGATCTGTTCCGCCGACAGGAAAATGTTTATTTTGATATTTTGTAGGTTCTGTTCTATTTGAAACTTTTATTTCTAGAAACATTTATTCGTGTTGTAACGTAAGAACATTTTTCGAAAAAATTCTACGGTCCATGTTTCATATGGAATCTATTTGAGAGTTCTTTAATTTTTTCGATTCCTTTCGGTTACAAAATTTTTAGATGAAAAGACATATTTGGCTAATTTGAACAAATCAGTCCGTTAGTTAATGGATTATATCTCTTTTCTTGGTACTGTGGAATTTACAATCCTAAGTAATCCTATTTCAAGAAAGAATAATGCAAAGAGTAAAATACAATATAAATGAAATATTTTTTTATTCATCCATTTACGGATCTCGTATCTTTTTTTTTTTTCTGCAAGATCACTCGTAAACTTTTTGACGCACCGAATTGCATGGAATTGCATTCTATTTATTTCTCAAAGTATCGAAAAATTGGTTTTTTTGTGAATTTCGGCACGAAAAAAAAAATTTATTCGATCATCTGAATATTTTTCAAGCCATAAAATACGTAAAAAATAATTTAAACTTCTAGCATGTTTATATAAAGTTCTGCATAGTTTTTTTATGTGGAAGTATAAATCATCTTATATAATGAGAAAAAGATATGGATTTTATATAGATTAAAATTGTTATTTTTAACTATATATACATACATGTACATTCTTTACATTTTTACAGTTTCATATATTCCCATTATTATCCTTTTTATTTTTAATATTTATCCTAAACGATAAAATTTTTTAACAAACTATTCTTTTCATATAAAACATTAAATTATCCCAATTTTCAAACAAACACTGGCAATATTTGTTTTAAAACTTTCGAGCCAGGGCATTGCATCGATTTTCCAAGTTATTTTTTCACATTGTTTATTCAATAGTTAACATTATTAATAATATTTATCTTGAAAGATAATCCGTACGAAAGTATTTTTAATTTCGGCCGAAAACTCGTTTCTCAAACCACTGACAGGATTATATCGATAATTTTCTCGTGATAACTTATGACCCGCTGCTCGATATGATGATCGCACGGCACGAAGACTGATAATAAAACTTTAATTTGAAAATTATTCCTCGGGCTTTGACGGCTCCGCCGGGTGCCACGTGCATTATTCATTATTTACACCTGTTCGCGGCGTTTAATTATAACGAGCGAAACGATGTAAACTGGGAGTATAAAGGAAAACAGTCACCGTGTCGTCAAATACAAAACCGTTTGATTGGCACTAAGAGATTTGACTGAATTCTCGATGCCTGCGAATGGAATTATGCAAATGAACTTCCTCCTATTAAGAAGTTATTCTTGGTGATTCGTCTCATCCCTCTTGAAATGAACCCCAGAATTCCGCGTCTCTCTCCTCCCACTCAGCGAGAAACAGCGCTAGATGCGCTTGCACGTCAAGCTTGAGCCATCGTTCGGCAATGTCAGACTATAAATTCCATCAAGGATCTGATCGGCGTTCCGCGAGGACAAGGCATGGTTACGCGTTATTTTCTAAAATTGTATTCACAGATTGCAATTACGTCTCTAATTGTTAGTACATTTTATATGAATTAGTTTTGAAGTTGGTCAAATTTCGTGTGTCTTCTGTGATTTTCTCTAAAATTTTCTCTATAATTTCTTCTATGATTATTATAGCTTCTTTCGTGTCTCCTTAATTAGTCAACTGTGTTTGACCAATACAGTCATCGAGAAAAATATTACTATTTGACAATTTAAATTACAATTTTAGTGAAAATTTTGAGACTGCGAAAGGAGAATCAATAAAAATAAAAATGTACGCTTGGAAAAAACTGCACACAACAAGTGGTTATAATATTGTTATTCTCTAAAATTTG
Source organism: Melipona bicolor (assembly GCA_030673865.1). Classification (NCBI taxonomy): domain Eukaryota; kingdom Metazoa; phylum Arthropoda; class Insecta; order Hymenoptera; family Apidae; genus Melipona; species Melipona bicolor. Next base: position 4,101,678 of record JAHYIQ010000019.1, read on the forward strand.
TTTGGAAGCAGAATATTTATTTAGTTGTTCAGCAATTGCGTAACAGTTCGATGATATGTTTTTGACAACTGTTGTTACTATTTCAACAGTTTTGTTATTACTTTTTAATTTGCCAACTGCGTTTGAAGTTGTTTTATCATGCGAGGAAAAATATATTTGTGAATTAAAATTTCAACTGTTCCTGCTGTTTGAATTAAAATTTCAGTGAAAACTGAGAAATGTTGGCAAATTTAATTAACATTCGTGCATTCCGTAAATTTCAGAATACATTGAAACTATGAACGAAATAAAAGAAAAGCAAAAAAAATTCACTTGAAAAATACTGTATTCTTTAACGTTATCGTTCTCCGAAATTCTATTTAGACATGGAATATTTCGAATATTTATTTACTTGCCCAGTGACTGCGTAATAGTTTGATGATGTTATTCTGTTATTGTCAGAACAGAAATAAGAAATCAAATTTCTAAATCATCATTGCTTCTTTTGCAGATTTCTTTTTTTTTTTTTCTTTATTAAGAAAATAAATTGTCCATTATCGATAAATTTGAGTGATATTTGAGAGAATTACTGATTTTTCAATAAATCTTTTTTGTAATTTAATTCAATCATACAGTATACGGGTGTTTGACGTATAAATTCGTTTGTAATTTATTAAGAATCAATGTTGTATCGATGAATTTTTATTTTATTTAGCAAATTTCACTCGTGCGCAGTTCTTTTCAAATCACACCATCAAATTGTAATCACAAAAATTCCAACTATTTGGAAAATTCGCAATTTTCTGAAATGCAACGAAGTTGAAATGTTTCGAATATTATTAATCGTGATTAATTATTGCTTGGTCTTTGATAGATCCTGTAGTTTCATAGCTACGCAATGGTTGAAAAGACAAGTTCCAGCTGTCACGTTCATCTTATGGACAAACGATCGAAAGTGGAATCGTTGAAAAGTCAAAACGGCTCGTTGAAATTAATCTCAACCGGATGCACGCGTGAATTGATGAACGCGCGCTCCAAAGGGAGAATTTTTCATGGTTCTTGTCAGTCGCTCGCTTTGAACAATTATTTTCTAATTTTTTCGCGGCCTGTCGAGGCTGCTCGCTGCTTTCCGCGCGACGCTCCCAGTCGCGTAACTCGTCTCGGATATCGACTCGGAATTTCTACTCGGACTCGTTCCCGCGTATCGACAATTAGTCAGCCGATCCTTCATTTTTCACATCGTGTAATCGATCATTGTTCAATTTACTCGGGGCGATCCCGCCGCACCGGGGGACGTTGGCCGGGGAGGGAAAAAAAAAAAAAAAAAACACGGAAATGTGCATCTATCACGGATCCATTGGAAAACTGTCGACAAGAGGCGCACGCGTCAACCATAAATAGTTTTGACGCATGAGAAATGGACCAGATGCAGCACGTGTATCGCGCTACATCATTGGGGCGAAAGCAACATGAACGCGTGATTTAAATAAAAAATGGAGTTTGTTCCGCGATGGTCCGAAGACGATGCGTGTAACCTGAAACGTTGGCAAGCCGTATCCCGAATACGGGAAAATCGAATTTAGTAAATGCGAGAAGTTGTTGTTGCCACGGCTAAACATAAAATGACGTTTGAAATAAGAACGAAGGTAATTGAGGGAGATCATTTCTGGCGCGGTGTGTTATGTTGGACAATTTGAAATAATTGCTTGCATCAAATATTTATCTGACTTTAGAGAAATATTACACACTTTCCAGGATAAACTTGCAACAATTATTTGAAATAAACGTTTCATTGTTTGATGGAATTTTTATGATAATTGGAAGATCAGGAAGTAATACTCTCAACAAATACTATAATAATGTGCGAAGATTATTGTACACTCTGGGATAAAATTACAAGATGTTTTGTGAAACTGTGTTATAACAACAAAGAATTTTTCTGTGTTTTTAAAAATTTTAACACTTACAAAGTAACAATTGTATAATATTTAAGGAAACACCATGTGGCAACAGCGACAAAATTACATATAAAACAGTTTTACATGTGAAAGAGGCAAAAAATGTCTTTGAAAGAATATATTTATATGAAATATCTCAGCTGAATCATCTATTTAATCAATTTAATTAAGTAATTAGTTATTTGAGAAAATTTAAAGAACGAAAATTTCTGAAATATAAAAAAGAAAGTAACGCATAGTGTATTGTCTTACTTTATTATTCGTTACAAATGAATCACTAAACTAATCCATTCACACCATCATTCTAAAGCTTTCGTTTTATGTATAATTTGTATGAGATATGTATATTTCCATGTATATTAAGTATAGAATCTGTGAAAATCATTTTTTCACATATTGAGACAATTAATATTCGAATGTTAACGGTACGATAAATATTTCAATAAATTTAAATCGTTTCATCAACGACGATATTAATACGTATTATTTTATTTCATGTTTCATTATAAATGAATTAAGTAACTTATTTACACCATCATTCTTAAGTCCTTTTTTTTTTATAAAAAAATTTCAACTTGGGTATTTTTACGTTCTTTGAATTGTATAACTACGAAATCTGTAAAAAACATTTTCCATTATTGAAACAATTAATATACCAATATTTAATATAAATTGGTAAACAGTACTAAATATTTGACTAAACTTAAATCATTCACTAACGATAAATTCAGAATTCTTGCAACGAAGGAAATTTGTAATAACAGATTTGATCATTTTTTAATTATATTCATAGTATTTGTATACTGCAGTATAAAGGAATAGATTAAAAAATATGTTCAAAATTTGTATTTTTAATATTTAAAATTTATTCCGCGCGGTATAAGATATTCTTAAAATTTTCATTCTTAACATTTTAGATTGTTATTGTCAATGTTCTTAATAATACGATATGAAGGGAGAAATGAATTTTTGTTGCGTAACTTGATAATAATTTGTGTTTATTTCGGGTAAAGTTCATGCTTTCTCACATACACACACTATGTACACACTATGTATAAAGAGGTTGGGTTTACAAACTCAAAACAATAAATACTGTGTATATTACAAAGTTTGTGTATTTCTGCTGATTGTACATTATCACAAAGTTTGTGTACCTCTGCTGATTGTACACAGTTGTCACAAATCTACCTCAAAATACATTCGTCAATACATGCGTACATATTACACTTCTATTCAAACAACGTTTTCATTCATGATTAATATACGACGAAACGAACCTGTATAATATGTATTGTTATGGATTATGTCTTTGTCGTTAATTTACCGATGTTTTCATTGTCTCACATAATTCGTACAATTCAAGCAGGATACAAATTTCCGATGAAATTTATTGATGAAATGTAATAAGTAACAAATAACATTTTCTGACTGAATTTTTAATTAATGTAGTATTTAAATGGGGAAAAAATTTTTCAGGATAGAGTTATTATTTCATATAACACATAATATGATGGTAGACAAATTTTGAAATTTGTCGCAAATGAGATATATTTCAATAACATGCTTTTATCATTATAATTAACTTTTCAATGGAGTAATACATTTTTCTGAGAATAAATAGATACAACATGAAAAAATACACGTACTTAAATACAGTATTTAAAGTACAGTGCTTTTTATAATATTTAATATTCATGTGAAATAATTTTCTATCGATTTTCCTATTATATTTAAAACAAAATTTATGTAACAATTCATAGCCTAATAATAAGTAATATATTTAATTACAAGTAAAATGAAACAATATGTCTTTTTTTAACATACCAGGCGATATTGTCTGTTTTATTCTGAATATTAAATGTATTAGAGTATTTGTATAAGAAAACAATTGTAATTTTACTAAAACTATAAAGATTAAAAACGGATAAATACAATATATATAATATATAAATATAATAAGATATAATACGTAAATATAATGAATATAATTATATGAGTATCATTCTGTGTTTTTTTTTTGTTTTTGTTTTTCATACAAAATGAAAACTACTTTTTTAAGGTTACACTACCTTTTAAACTAATAATTTTCCTATTCAGTATAAAAAGACACATCGATTGGCACATAAAAAAAATCAATTGTTAAAAAAAGAACTGACAATCTTAAAATTTTCATAACTTTGTAACTTTGTCTTAGAGTATTTCTTTATAAAATTATAAATAATAAAAATGTTCAAATTGTCGTGCACAGCATAATTTATAACTTATCAATCCTCAATTCAAAGAATTCAAACTCCACAATGATTACAATTTAGTTTTCTCTCTGAAACCGAAACCATAATATTAGACGATAATCTGAAAATACTGAAAATCTTAAATATTATAAAAATTGATCAACGTCGTTTAAAATCCCCAGCCAGCAATTTGTATGTTCTCCTCTTACTTTTACAACTTCCATTGGAAGATAAATCGAAACGAGACGAGGTATGATGTTTTTCAATACTTTTACTTCTTGAGGGCGGTATACTTTTAAAGACGTGCCTGCACTTCGCGCGCTACGAATTGGATACACCCGGAGGTGGAGTAAAACTTCGACAATTATGCTGGAAATGTGCATCGACTGTCCCATCGTATCGCGTTGTCGCGCGAGCTTGAATCAACTGGGGAAACTTTTTATCCCCGGCAAAAAGAAAAGGAAAAAAAGGAGTCCTGGGCGAACTCGATTCGCGTCATTAAAATCTTGACTAGGCGTGGTGGTAAACAGCCGCAGTCAGTTTCGTTAAATTTTCGAAATCCGCAGCGCCACTTCACCCTGTTGTAGTATTTTGTATCATTTGCAACTTTGACCCACCGATTAACCAGCAGACTTCGAAATCTCATCCCAACGCGACCCCATGTTCCGCTAATTGGAGCGTACGTTCATGGCAAAGCGTGAAATCCAGCCTTTTATATTGAAAAATTCTGAATACGCAGGAAAAGAGCATCTTTTAATTTTTCGACCAAACGAATCTCTGTTCAGAAACAAGGATTATAATTAAATTTGTACTTCAAATTCTGTGACTTAATTTGGATATTCACCCATTTATAGAGAAATTTTAAAATACAGAAAATTGTAGTGAATGCACTCAATTGGGTGCTCTTTCACATTTTTGAATCTAAAGTATCGAAAGGTTGGATCTGGTTAATTCTAGGTTAGATCGACGGTTATTCCGGACAGAATAAATTTTTTCCGCAAGGTGCTCTGTTTCCGAGAAAATGAAATTTAATTATAACGTGTAATATATTTTTCATTTGTATTGGTTCGAATAACTCTCAATCATTATTATTATATTAATTATATAATAATAAATTAATTACTATAGAAATTATTATAGAATTATTAATTCTTGCGCAGTTTGGTATTAACGAAATTCGACTAATTTTCAAACACGATTTCCAAGTAAACGATGTCTCAAATGAATAGTGCTATTTTTGTGCGATTTACATTTTTTTTCTATAGTTACGTGACACTGTACAAAATATTCAGAGTATATACAATAAATGTAATTACAATGTTAACATATGTACAATATATGTATATAATAATATAGCAATAATATACAAATATAATAATACATATAACATAGTACATAAAACTAATCAGTCTCGAGCAAAGATATAAATTTGCATAAAAATTTGTCTGTGCCTAGTAACAATTACAAAACTGATTTCTAGATAGAAAAATAACATCGAAATGAAACAAATAATATTACGAATGAAATATTTCTTACTTGAAGAAAAAAATCGCTTGTTTCAAAACCTCAGTGAATCCTAAATTTTTCATTTGGAGCGTAAATATTTTCAATCGTCGATATTCACGTATTAATCGGCGATTAAAGCGGCGCTCACGCTTACTTTTTCGCGAAATATTATTCTATTATCGGGAAACGTCTCTCGAACATCCGTTTCCGTTCTATACACGAGCGCTGTGCAAATGTAGCTTCTCTGCTTCGTAATCATTGCGCTGTTCATTCATTTCCATCGTGCTCGTAGATTGTTGAAAACGAATCAACAGCGTGTCAATAACTACTGTTTACTTCGTTTGCGCGTTATATACTGGAAGCTTTGTTGCTTCGTTGCTTCGGGAAGCATCGTGTGTACACGCGTGTACAAGCGTGTGCGGTGTGTGCACGCTTTCGCGTGCAGTGTTGGTTGTATCCCAGAAGAAGAAAATGGTTTTCGCATTCGACGTGCTGTCCGCGACTTCTCATAGAGCAACTTGATCGATCATATTTACGAATGTCAATCTTCGCGATATATGCTTTGCAAACCGGTGACGTGTGGGACTCAACTTTTCATCATCCAGTCCTTTCCGACTTGTAAATCTCGGGAGCTCGCACGACACCGCGGCGCGTTACTCTTAACTTCCTGCACGATTAAATTTCCTTTCGTCGTGCCCGTCTACCTTTCGCCGTGAAAGTTTCGGGTTATTCGGCGCCTACGAGACGCGAAGTTATCGCGAGTTCCTCTTTCACGCGCAAATATGGAGACATTTATATTAAACTGAATTTATAGTCTGTGTAATTCGTTCCGAGAATGGCAGTAATACGGTAACGTGTAAACTTCTGAAACACGCCGTTGTGTTTGAAACTTTTAAACGCTGCGTTATTTGCCGCGCTTCTCGCTGTTAAAAGTGATATTCGGATTATAATAAACTACTCTTTTGCATTGTCTTTCGTGACGTTGCCTGCGACGATTTTCATTTTCAGTTCTTTGTGAAGATGCTCACGAAGGTGTTTGATAACTTATGTGTAGTATATTGTATATTATGCTGTATATTATATATTACACTGTATTATACAGTACATTGTATATTATACAGTAGAGTACATTTATATAGTATGGTACATTTATATAGTATGGTATAGTTATATAGTATAATACACTTGTATTATACACTGTATATTATACTGTATACTATAGGAACTTCTTCTGAATATAAATTGTGATTATATTTGTCAAGTCTTTACGACATTTAATATGATTTTCATTTTCAATTCTGTATATAATTAGTTGCTTATGAAAACATTGGAACATTTAAGTTTAGACACTTTTTGTGAATGTTAATTGTCATTATGTTGGTCAAATTTTGAGCTAGAAATGTTTTAATAAGAAAAGTATAATACAAATATTTAAACAATTAGGATTCATTGTACAATAACCTTATATGGAGAGAGGCTACGATATTCAGCGGGACCATTTTTAACACTAGAACTACTTACTAGAAGCGATAAAAATGACCGATTTATGATTTTTTCCGAGAAAAAGAAATTTTATGTAAAACAATATATTTTTGGAGATTTAATTGATTTATCGTAAAAATAAAAGCTTCGATATTCTATTGTATTGAATGATCTGATGCAAATTTTATGTTTGAGTGATTAATAGTATTGAACGAATTACACTAAATATATGATTAAAGGAAATATTTTGTAACTTTCATATACATTTTCAGACTAATTCTAAATTTTGCCAAAATGATCATGACAATCGTTAATAAAATTTCGAAATATATATTATATATTATATAATATAATATAAATATCATAATATATATATATAATGTGTACTATTGTGTATGCATTATTATTACATATATATTATTAATATTTATTATTAATGGAATTCATGCACTTGAACAGAGTTTATTTGAATTTAATTTTATATATTTATCATTTATGCTCCATTATGAGCTCCATTTATTTCAACCAAATTTTATTAAATACTCGATTAAATGACCTCTTGCTAGTTGAATCCACTTATCTGAATCCGAACTCTTACTACATGAACGAAAAATCACTCGAGGGGAGAGTCGGAGGACTTTTATCACGTGGACTCCAATCATACGAACTATTTGTCTTCAGACAAGTTCATATAAAATTGAGTTTCGTTGTATCTCAGTAGAGCATTCGATCTCAATTGTGGTAGAACACAGAAAATTAACAATAGATGAGCGTTCGTCAGTCGTAACAGAAATATCAATCTTTTAATGAAACACTACTGTCCAATTATTTATGCATTGTGAACGTGTAACAGCGAATGATACTGAAAAAAGGGAGAAAAATATTTTGGATAAAATAGAGAGAGCAATTCGATATAAACGCTTGATATCAAACGTCGTGGAACATAAATTTACGAATGATAACGTCGTTGACTCTTACAGAGGTCCCCAACGGAGAGACAGTCGGAATCCAATTTGTAATATATCTTAGATAAAAGTATCCCCGAGTTCTCGTATTAGCCACCTACATGGCCATAAACAGAAACTGTTGGCACGCTCCACTCCATGTTGGAAAATCAATTACCCTCAGATACAGCCTTCAATGCGCCAAGTCGACAAAGTTTTTAATCTACGCTTACCACTCCCACCTCGATATCGATAATTGCTCTTTTCATAGAAAAACAATTATCCTTGCGCTTTTCACGTTATTTAAGATAACGTCATAGTCGAAGATACCAGTTGTACAAGGTGGTCACTGAAAGACTGAAACGATATAAAACAGAAATAACTTTTACAAATACGTTTTTTAAATTTTTTATTATTTTATTTGGATTTTTTTTAGTACTATGTGTGAAAAACAACATCCTCGAATGACCACCATTTTGAAAATGAACAAGTTATGACTTTCTCAAACTTTTCAGTTTTCCAATGGCCATCCTGTATAATATATCACACGCAATAGGGTAATTATGTGTATTAATGTGCTTGTTCCTATTAGTTAAATAATAATAATTAATGTGAATTAATTGTTATTGTATTACTAATTTATTATTATTACATTTATATTTTTTATGTTATTAATTGTCATATTGTACCATATATTAATTATAAATGAATAACAAGAGTACTTGCGAAAATAGGAAGAAGTATTTTTCTAATGAGGTTAAATTATTAAATTATAATACCTAATAATATTATACTCTACTTACAAATTATAAATTAATAATTATTACAAATTATAGATTAATAATAATTATAGTATTATAATTATATGAGTTGGTTAGTATTATGGTTGTTACAATTATATAGTTATAATAGTTAAATTATAAGCTAAATTACAAGCTATTTAGTACTAGTATTATAATAATGTTATTTGAATACTTCTGATCTTGCAAGTTCTTTTGTATAATTTACTTTATATTTTAATTTTATTTACTTTATAATTTTATTTTATTTTTTAAATTTACTTTATATAATATTACAGCAGAATAATGCAACATACTCTATTATGTTTGATACTGAAACTAGTGGTCAAAATGACCATATTCGTAATGCTTTTTTAGACATATAACCATCCATTTTGATAAGTTTTGGATGATTTTTCGTTTAATATATAAATAAATGTTGTTCTTTGTTATTGTTATATATAATAATAATAATTATTATTATTGATAGTTTCACACAGTACTAAAAAATAATTTTAATAGCGTTGATTTAAATACTACATTAAGATACTATATCATTTGATTTAAATAAACGTTTGATTAAATTAAACGTCATATGATGATGATTAATTTGATTTTAATTAATTGAATTAAATAAAACGGTTTAGTTAAACACCGTTTTCGAAACAAATTTGCATTTCGCATATTAAATTAATATTAAATTGAGTTTAATCTTCAAACGAGAAAAAATAGAGACACATGCAAAAATATATAAAAATGTATAAAATATTGAAAGCATGTTTAATAGATAGAACAAATTCCTTTTTAGATTTAGCTTCTTCAGTTTATACGTTTAAACGTTTATAAAAGTTTTAAAATCCGTAGTTTATTGATTACAAAAAGAAAATAATATAATCATCTGCAGGTTCATACAAATTTATATTTTTGTGGATATAGTTACCGACAATGAATACATAAATTTGTATCAGAGCAATTATTCAAGTGCAAAGAAATAAGAAAAAATTCATTTTCCAGACTTCTAAAACAATATGCCATTTCAAATCTATAAAATTTTCACGAAAAGTTTCGAATTTCCAAAAGTTTAAAAAAAAAAGTGAAAACTGAATAAAAGTTTATTCCGCTGATATCACGACACGTAGTTTATTTTAAATAATTTATATAATTTTTGCAAACTTTTCTACCTTTTTGAATTTTAATGAATGCGTGCAAAATAAACTGCTGACATTTGCATAAATGCTTCAGAATAAATTTCTAAAATAAAATAGGCTTGAAAAGTTCTCGAATTATAATTAGGGGGTCGCAAAGCGTTACATATAAATGTGAACAAGATGAAAAAATAGAAAACAATTTTTTCGTACGAGACTTAAAATTGAGAATTTAAGAATGGTGAATTTTCAATAAATTTATTGAGAATTTATTATTGAAAATTTATTAAGTATACTTGAACTTACATAATTCCAGTTCGAACAACATTAATATAATAGTAGTTACTAATATGATATAAATATTTGTTTCCAGGTACGTACAAAGAAGAATACTATAGAATTAAATTTTATCCAGCCACCATGCATGTGAGTATAAAACCATCTAATACTCGAAAATTGTACAGTATTCGTACAAAAGATTTTTAAGATTATGTCTTAGCGATCAGTATGTTATTATCTGCGGATAAGTAGATTGCGGATTTTTATGCAAATTCATATTCTTTAGAACATGAATTTGAAATGATTAAAAAAGGCAGGATGTCGGTAGATAATTACAAATATTTTACATACTAAATATTATAAAAGGCGCTGCGTTTTATACATTTTATATATTTCTCGAATTATATACATTCTGTACATTCCCTATAAATGCATAAAAATTCGCATTTCATAAACAAATACTTTGTATTATGTGAATTATTCTTTCAAAGTTAATAAATTACTAAATTATTTTAGTATTAGTATATACAAATGTATAATAATTACTAAAAAATATTTCCCTATATATGTCAATTCTACATATTCAATGATATGTCGCTACTTGGGATTTAGGTTCAATTTAGATCAAATAAGAATCAATTTCGAGTAATGTTTGCTTCAATTTACTCATATACTATATTATTAACATAACTGGAAACAGATTTAGGTTTATATCCTAACTCAAACCTAATCTCCTAACCTAACTTCAAAGCCATCCGCCAACATTCACCTCATTGAAGTAATTCACAAAAGTAAATAATTCTTAATAAAACAAATTATCGAAAAAAACCGAAATGTCACCTATCAAACACTCTTGGATATAACATTACAAATTTGAAAATCATTGAAATCGGTAAAGTTTACGCTTGAGAAATGTGAAATATATTTTCATATATATCTCGGAAACTAAAGTCGAAAGCTCCTTGGACGTACTGAAATCGGCGAGATCGAAGAATTACCAAAAGTAATACTTATTTCACTAAAATTACGTTCACGTGAGATTAAAAAGCTAAATGTGTATATAAATTACACAGTGTTGAAAGAGACAAATGAACTGTTGTTTTTGAAAGTAGCACAAGTCCATTTATTCATAGATCGAGATATTTAAGAGTTTGACTCGACTGAAAAATATTATCAAACGCTAATAAGTTCGGGTAATTCATTTATAAAACTGTAAACTTGTTAAATTTTATTGTGTTAAAATATGTGTTAATAAAATATTGTGTTAAAAATTTATAAATAATTAACTCATTTTTTTCCAAAAGTGGACTCACATCACTTTCAAAAAAAGAAAAAAAAACGGCCTAACGTTTCGTCAAACATCTCACGACGTCGGAAAAGAAGTGTGCTCGCTCGATGTTGCATGGAATTCGTGCCTGTTCTGGTGGCGTGTGTATCTGCTAGTCGACAAACCGGACATTTTCTATCCATTATACACCACGTGCGAAACTGGAACGGTCCCATTAGATGAAATATCGCGGTCACCGTCTATCCACCAGTTCAAACATGCAGACAGTTCGAATTCGGAGTCGTCTCGACTTCATGACACGATAAACGGGTCACTTCCATTCGTATCCGCGACACGCCGCACAGCCCATCGAAAGTTCAACTTTGCCGGTTTCTCTTCCCCTGCCGACCAATAAAATTGCCGGGCTGTTTTTCCAACTGGATTGCAGCACTCGGACGGTGGCTGGCACGCGTTCGCCAGAGTGCAAACAAGAAACGTTTCGACACACGAGAGTCGCGGCTGTGTTGTAAACCTTTACGGAATCAATTGGCCCCGAACGATTGGGATTCCAGGCAGCTCCTTAATCCGGCGAATCGGTGTCGAGCTCGGAGACACCAACAAGTTGCCCCCCCCCTCCCCCCGACGCGTACAATGCGCGGAACGTGTGCCAAACCAACCCCCGCGACCAGCGCCCGTCCGAAATCGGTCAGAGTCTCCTCCTCCCCCTTTTGCCTAGGCAGTTTCGATCGCGACTATTCGTTCGTTGGCATCTGCGGCATGGTTCTCTTCTAGCGTTGTTGCGTTGTCGGCCAATAACACCGAAATCTGAATGTAATACGACTTCATGGTCGCCGATCACGCAGAGCAAGGAGTTTAATCTCGCTGGAATGACGTGCCACGCACGTCGAGAATTTTTTGATCCCAAAATTGCAATATTTTCTGTTTTAAGTATATTTAAGCATAACACAGACAAAACAAATAAAAAATTTATTACTTCTTAGTAATTTCTATCCAATGATATACCGATGAATTCAAAAAGAAGACGAATTATTGTATACGGTTTGGTCACTCGTTATGGTCTGCAATCAGTTGTCAGCGCAAGTGGTTAACTTAATCGGTGTACCGGGGACGGGAAATTTAGCTTGGCATAAATGTTCCTTATAGCTTTTCGCGATGGATCTCGTGATAGACGTGCTATTAACCTCTGTTCGAGATTAACGCACGAAGTGAATGTCTGAACGAGGGTTGTTTTTTTATACTTCAACGCATTTGCATAGGGTGAGTTGAGTTTCTTTTGTAACAACTAAAAAAGTGAACGTATGTTAACTGTCTAACTGAAAGTTTTATGCTTCAGAGCATATTTTGCGTAGAGTGAGTTGAAGTTTTTCAAAAAAATTAAACTATGTTTATTGTTTGATTGAAGGTTTTACATTTTAAAGTATGTTAATTGAGGGTTTTATACTTTAACGTATTTGCGTAGGATGAGTTGAGTTTTTTTTTTTAAAGTGAACGTATGTTAATTGTATGGGTTTCATGCTTTAGCATACTTGCGTAGGACGAGTTGGATTTTTTTACAAAAACCAAACTATGTTAATTGTCTGACTGGAAGTTTACGTAGAACGAGTTGAGCTTTTTTAAAAAAAACTAAATTACGTTAATTGTTTAATTGAGGGTTTTATATTTTTAAAAAACTAAGAAAGAGGTGAACGTATGTTAACTGTTTGACTGAGAGTTTTTATGCTTTAGCACACTGTTGTAGGGTGAGTTTTATATTAATTGCCTGACTGAGGGTTTTATGCTTTAACATACTCGCGTAGAGTGAATTGATTTTTTTTTTAAATCCAAAAAAGAATAAACATACACGTTATCTGTCTGGTTTTATACTTTAACGCATTTGTGTGGAATGAGTTTAAAAAAATAGTGAACGTCTGTTAATTGTTTGAGGGTTTTATATTTTAACACATTTATGAAGGGGGAGTTGAGTTTTTTTTAAAAAAAGCTAAGAAAAGAATAAACGTTACTCATCTGATTGAGAGTTTTATGCTTCAGCATATTTTGCGTAAGATGAATTATGTTTTGTGTTTTAACGCATTTACATAGAGTGAATTGTATTTGAGTCATTGGTTCTTTCTTTTATCAGATAATTTGCAATTTTTGATGATAATAATTTGACAGTTTAATCAGAATTGCATTTGAACATGTGATATGTAATGTGTGTACCTTTAATTTTGTAGAATAAAATTCCAAACCTCTTCGATCAATAGGTGGTTATTTTTTGTTTAAAAATGCAAAATGGCAATTAAAAGATTAAAAGATATAAACGATTAACAGAAGCATTAACAATTAAAAGATTAAAAGATATAAACGATTAGGTGTACAATGAAATATTCCTCTAAATTTTTCTGAAAAACATCTATTTGAAAAATTATACTATATAGTATTTTCTTTTAGTGTCGATAGTGTTACCTGTTAGCGCGTCCGGATTTGCGTGACGAGTTCGTGCTTATTTAATTGTGAGTGGACTGTATATTTTTATTATTACGCGCTGATATAGATGGGGCATTAGCCCTCGGTATCGCTTGATAGAGGATACAAGGTACGCGGTACGCCGATGGGACCGGAAGGACTTCTTTCGGACCTTGACCCGATTCTTGCTGATTTTGCCGATTGCGTAAAATGACTCCGGGCGACTCGTGACGAATCCGTTCCGGGTCCGAGGGAGGCGTATATATCGCCCCGGTGCCCCTACCCCAGGGTGGTCACGTGATGGGCGAAGACTGGGGTAAATATCGCACGTCGTATCCATATATGGATATAAAGACGGTTATACCCAGTCTTTGTTTCTATGCCGCGCCGCGGAAGCCGTTACGGCGGGCCCTTTGTGGCTGACGCAATCCCGTTTCGAGATGGTTCCACGCGCCACGATCCCGGCAGAGGGGGTCGGTGGTGGAAGAGATGGAACTCTCGCGAACAGTTACCTTATAAATTTTTGTAAACGCGAATACATTAACGAGACGAAATTAATTTTTCGATTATTTATACATTAATTTCGATTATTTATATATCAATTGTACAATATTATAATTCTTCAGGATACGTTTGAAATTTTTGTTTTCCTCAAGAATAATGACAAAGATTTTATCTGTGAAAAAATTCTGTAAAAAATATCAAACATGTGATAAAATCGTTTACTTTTAAAATTATTTTCCCGAAATTATAAGCATTTACAATTGCAGATTAGACGACAAATAAAAACAGGACGTTACAATTCAAGAAATAATATAATAGAAAAAAGAAGAAAGTATTAGATTCATAAATGTGAAAACGATAAGTTTTGATCATTTCAAAGTTATAAACGAGGAAATATCTAAGTATTAAAAATTAGTTATTTATAAGCGAAACATATCCAAATATTAAAATATAAAGTAGGTTAAAAAATGATTAGATTAGAAGATATTTTATCTTTAATTTTTTAAAATCTGTCGTATGAAAGACAAAGGACAAGGGAATGTCCTTTTAAACTAATAATTTTCCAACATACACAGGTTAATATTTTTTTTTTTTTTATGCAGAATGTCGATTAATGCATATAAAAGGATATAAAATTCCATTTAAAAAAATGGAGATAATTTCAAGATTTCGAAATTGCCTCTCCATCTAAACAAATCTAATGATTGTCGTAACATATCTGAATCAAAAACGGCTTTTGTTTCAGCTTTTATTATTTTTTTGAACAATGAACAGTCGCGGAGAATCGCGTGGAAAGATTAAAACGGGGCACGCTGTAAACAGTGCACACCGATCGTTAAAACATTTCAGATGACGTTTAATTGAAATATTTATGCCAGAATCTATATTTTAAAAATACGTTCATAACGTTTCGATTGCCACGATCCAGTAGCAATAATACCGAATACCTTCCGCGTGAAATATTCGTCCGCGACGTGAAACGATTTCAACTATGCACGAGACGATAGCTTCTGCAATTCATACTATCCGCATTCTTGTTCAAGTATATTAAATTATGTGAAATATATTAAACGTTTTAAATGCGTTGAAACACAGTGATCTAAATTGTACCAGTAGACGAACGTAAAATAATCGGCATTTCAAAACTATATTTAATTAATTTCCACGTCTGCATAATTACAATAAAAAGCAAATAAACATTTGATAAATGTTAGTGCTTTAGGGACAGATAATCTCTATTTTAACGAACGTAGTCAGATAAAATATGAAGTGTAAAAAATACGATTATATAAAATATAATATAAAAATATAAAATATTATATGAATTAAAATATAATTAATTAAAATATTATATTATATAAAATATATACGATTATATTAAATATTTTTATACGATAGTTGTTTAATCCTTAACACAGTGATAATTGATGATCGATAGTGCTATTGAAGAGAGAAGAATGGTTCTGAAAAACGTAAATAATGAAGTAAAAGACATGCCATTCAGCTGTTTAAAATTCTTATTGAATGCTTTAACGTATTAGGGGAGAGTGCAGCACTGACAAAGGCGTATAATACTGATCAAAACTATTTCTCGCTTCAACAATTTACATGAATAATAATAATACGAGATGTGTGAGATATAATTAGATTGCCTGTTTTCATGCATGTGTGGGAGATTTACGAATGGAAAAGTCCAGACAATATATAAAGATGTATAAAATATCGAAAGTAGAGTATTCATCGTAATATTTAGTAACAGAAATCATGTTCGTAAAAATGTGAAATTGCATAAAAATCTGCAATCCAGATATAATTATAATTATAATTATGCATTTTCACGTATAAGTATGTAAATTAAAAGTTAACTGTGTGTAAGTATTGCGTATAATCAATTACTATGTGCTTATACAAAATATAGAAATAGTATATATAAAATATATAGGAACAGGTCATAAAATAAAGAAATACATAAAAAAGGGCAATAGAGAGATAAGATATAACAATATATAATAAAAAAGAGAAGTATGTGAGAAGTCGTAATAAAGAATAAGACACACAAGAATACGTAATACGAGAAAAATAAACTTTTCTTCTTTAATCTTTTAAAATTTAATTTTTATCGAGGCTAGTCTAAATTACGATGATGACTGTTCCTTGTGTGGCAACATTTCAACGAATTATGACTTCTAGAGTAGTAAACTAGAAAATTCCCATCGCCATCAACATGTCGAAAACGAGTCAAAAAGAATTATGCATTTTCGAATTAAGTATAAAATGATAAATGCAATAATCGTAACAGGAGCAAGAGAAAATCAATATTTTGGTGTATATTACGGTATATATTACAAATAAGGTAAAACGATAATCAAGCAACTTTGAACAATAAACCTCTACCCTCTCTCTCCCACACCTGAGTTTCAAATTTCAGCCAACGTTGGCGCTTATTTATCATCGAATCATTGACATTATACATACAAACATATACGGGCGGTATTTTGTATTTTGACGTAGCTCTAAATCCGAAATTAAAATTCATATGACTCGTCGTATTCTTAATATAATAGAAAAAGAGTTTTGCAGTTAGAGTTTAATTTCTTCTTTCATTTGTATCTATTTATGAAAATAGTCACTTAAATCTATAAAGCACAAAGAGCAATTCCATTGTTAATCTCTCGATTTTGAAACTGAATTTGACATCAAACAATAGCTATAAGATAGATAAAATAAGATTTGTTTCCAAGTCCCATCACATTTATATTAATCACATTTATATTAATAAAAATATAGATTTTGTATGCATTTGTGCAAAACACATAATAAAAATATTCATATATCTAAATCTCGTCTTCTTGACAATAAAAGTCAATGTAAAATTTGTGTCAAAGAAATTAGAATGCGAGAAGTAGAAGAAAATTTTTAACGAAATAAAGAAGTAAGTAAGGTTTTGCAAAAAAATCATTCATCCCTAAAAATTAAACTTGCAAAACCGTATTGAATTTGTACAACTTTTATGAAATTAATATTTGTTAATTTTTATTATTTTGGTAGTTTTATTGTTAATTATATTCATAAAATTTATGCGACTTTTTATACTCTGAAGTGTCAAAAATGCATGTAAAGTATATAACAAGCACAAATATACATATAAACAATTTTAAAATATTTTATAATACATAGCGAATAAACTAATTATATATTCAAGCCCTGTCTCTCTAATTATATTCGTGAAAGTACGAGTTTGCATAAAAATCCGCAGTCTGCTCGCGCAGTATGCTATCATTTACTACCGAATTCAGTTCCAAAAAATGTGGAACTGAAAAATAGGGATAGAAAAACGCCTTGGTTTTTTCTCAGTCACTTCTCCTCTGAAATCGCTGCGTTCAAAGCTGCGAATTTACGTACAAACGAATTCAGCTCTGAAAGCAATCAAGAGCCCTCCTAGTTCAAGTTCCCTTTCAACGATAATAAAAATAAGATCGGGCATCTTTATTTTCCATCGGTGTGTTCCAACGTTTCCAGTCAAGGATTTGTTACATCTATTTTAATTATGCCTGTCCTAATTACTTCACGGCCGCATTATCATGTTCTTACTTCATCACTGTCTCATAATTAAGGATGAGATTAAGGACGTGTTAAGCAGCAGGAAAGTTTGGCAATTAACGTTCACGATGGAACAAACATTTCGAAGAATGGAAACGGAGGCGGAAATAAAACTATTGTTACACGAATTACGCTGCATGGCGCTTCTGAAATATACATTACGGAGGATGTGAAATATTATCTATAAATCTCTGCTTCACTGTTCTTTCGCTAATGGATAGCTAGTTATGACGTTTGATGGAAGATGTAATCAGTTATCTACTATGTAATCTACTATGTAAAATGACGTTATCTACCATGTAAAATGACGACACATTTGTTAACGATAAATGTGGGACAAAAAGAAAAGAGAGAAAAAGAAGCGATACTGTTTTTCGAGCGTATGTAAATTTTTTATGTTTGTGTTATTTTTCGAGGAATAGAATTTTTTTCATTATATAAGTTTCTTTTGTTATTTAATTTTTTTAACTGAATATTGTCTCAGCATGTATGAAAGCATGTATCAAAGTGAATTTAATGCTGTAATTATACAAATATACTTTCAGGGCTGTAATAACTTTTATTAAAAATAAAAATATGCGAAATACAAATTTATCAGTAAGAATTGCTGTTCATACTTATATCGTGAATGTTATACACGTTTTCATACAACATGAGCAAATACAATATACAGTATTTCTTTTTAAAAAAAAATTAAAGGAAATAAAATCTTCGTTTGTCGAAAAATACTGCAAACGTAAAAAATTTACGTCGACTATTACGTTGTTTATAAAAGAACAGTACCACTTCTTCTTCTCTCGTTACAGTTTTTGTTTATGAGGAAAACGTTGAATAGTAAATGCGCAAACATTCTGTACAGTGAAATTAAAACGGAAGTTCCTTTTCACTTTGTGGTACTTTGTGGTACTTTTCCGTAAGAGTTGTTAGAATGATACGAAATAATGATGACTGTGTTCCATTATCGTGCACAGTCTATTCTAGAAATAATATTTCAAAAACAATGAATTGAATAATATATTGTTTTGTTTCTATATTTTATTTAGTGTATCATTTATATTGTTTTATTTATATATTACTTATATTTGGAAAAATTTTGTCAAAAATCAGTTTATTTGGATTATTTCACGATTTCACTGTGAAACGGAAAAAAACTACTCTATTTTCAATTTTGTATTTGAACGAATCTCAAATATCTTAATCATTCTGTGTCAACATTATCAATTATATCACAGATACAGATTTTATATATAATTTTACGTAAAATTATTTATTATTTTATTTGAATAATTCAATGAATTAATTTAAATAAAGAGTTATTTGGTGTGAAAATTAATTCTGTATTTTTATGATACTGTATTAGCTCAACTCAAATCCAAATTCAAATATTTTGTTACTGCAGAAATTTTGAAATATTACAGCTTCTTGAAAGATTCCTAGTTATCAAAATTGAATTATTTCTGTCATCGACCCTGAAATACATACATAATCTTTTTTAAGTCGATTTAGAAATAGATTAGGAATAGATTTAGAATTAATTAATACAGATTAACAATTACGTACAATTAATTCCTTTGTTGTTATGGACGAGAATATTTCGTTGTCCAATGTTGTTCACAAAGTGCTATCAATGAGATATTTCGCGTTAAAAGATCGTTCGTGTCTTTTCACTAAGAGCTCTGAATATCTCGTCCAATTTATGTAAAAGTCAATTCGTAGCTTTTATTAAAATAATATAGAAAGAATCGGTAATCTTAACTTTTTCACTATTATGCACCATATATCTCGTACATAGCACGTTCTCCTCGTGAACGTGATTTTACAACGCGAGATATCTCGTCCATATCAATGAATGGACTAAAGGTTGATTTATCCAAAGGTTAATTCTCTTGGATATAAAAATTAACAGTACACTGAATCAATCATAAATTTAAATCTCTAAACTTCAGTATTTTGTTACTATTTTTGAAATTTTCCATAAAAATTACCAATACGAATTTCAATAAAAGTACACATTTTAAACAACTTCAGCGTGGCCTGGTAACTACGAGATTAAACAGTCTCTTTAGCGGAAGTCTCTTTACGAAGAAGTTAGTGTATTAATTTATAAATTAGTCAGCGAATTATCGTATTTGTTGATCATTGTCATAATCTCTCAAATATTATAAATTTCATTGTATTCCCACTTGAAATACAGAGCGAACACTTGTACTCATAAAATTAAATAATATTTCAACCAGTATGAAAAGAAATAATTATTAATGTAAAACTCTGTGGGAGACATTTTTTCTTTCAAATACCGTTTGGTTACTTTATTGTCATTTGTACATGTACTATTTGACAACGTTGGTCTTCAAAAAAAAAAAGCATTGTTTACTCTTACTTCTCGAAAAACAAATGCTTTTACAAAAATAAACGCAGAAACGATTGTAAATTGAAAATGACAGTCTCTCTTTAATTTGTAAATCGTTGCAATGAGAGAAAAAAAAATACGCAATGATTACTCCCCTGATCGTTCACGATCTGTCACCCAAGGTTTATTGACTACCGATTCATCATTGTCGGTTATCAAGTCCACAATCGCGACAACGATCGACGGATGGCGTTTCAATCTTAATAAAGCGGTAAGAAGTCGTAAAATCGAGGTCGAAAGTTAGGATCATTCACCTTAATCGCCGTAATAGCGGTCCTGATCGTTAATCTTCGTCGATGTACTCGAATCTTTACCCCGCGGGCGAGCCGCGCGTATTCGGTAAAAGGGTGGAGGGGGTGGTTGAACAACCTTCTCTCCCTTTGACCTATAAAGCACCTCTTGATCATAAACCCGCTCTTGCACGAAGCGTCCGGGAGCCCGTTCACGTTCCCGGAAAGGTAATTGCCTTTTTTCTTTTTTCCTTCTTCTTCCATCCACCCCCATCTCCTCCTCCTCTGCCCTTTCTTCGAGCTGCCGTCTTATGGTTCCCGCTCACGCACCCGCCAGGAATTACGCTCTCCTAAATTCGTACACCATCTGATCCCCGGCTTAATTGCTTGGCTAATTAATTGCGTAATTTATCGAATGTTGAGATAAAGCGGTGATTTAATTTTCGCCGGTTCTCGCACCTAAGGCTCTCTCGCTCGCGGAGGCACAACCCAACGCTTCTCTCCCGAGAGACGGTCTCTCCCGGCGAGAAAACGGACGATCCGACGTTGCTTTATGGCCGACACGATTCCTTTTATCCTTCCGCCTGTCCCATCTTTTCGCGTTTCAACTTGATTAATTAACGCCGTGTTTTCGTCTGCGAGACGACCCGTTCTGATTCCTGTACGTATCTCGAAGTGGATGAAGGCACAGCCGAGGGGAGAATTCGAGATCTTATCCCTCTAATCTAGTACGTTATTACGCGTGTTATCTAGCATTTCGAATATCGTTGCGCGCATCTCCGTAACTGATTCCTACTGATTGTGAGAATTGTAAAATATCGCCCTCGGCGGAAAGTTTTCGATCGGACACAAATGCTTGAACGTTGTTGACGTCTTTTAGGACCTCATTTCTGTGAAATGTCGTATTTGAAATGTACGGGAAAGTAGAATTAGCGATTTCAGTCATTGAATTCTCAGTATTTTTAGATACTTGGGTTAACTGAGTTTCTTTTCTGTGTAAATGGAGGGTGAATTTTTCATTTTCAAACGAAAACTTTGTCAAACGGTATATCGTTCGATTGTCTTTTGCCATCTTTCAATCTCGTGATTCCGCGTTTAAAAAAGTTCTTGCACAGTTGCAAGTACTGTGAAGATTCGATATCCTCATCAGCAAGGTTGTAGTATTCAAAAACGACAAACAAATGATAGTATGATGGTGCTAAACTCCATCCGAGTTGCAATAATTTTTGGCGAGAGATCAAACTTGCGTGAGATTTAGCGCTATCATGGTAAGACCGATGTCAAAATTGTGCAGTTTCTTTTTCAATTTAGAACAACCTCGAGTAGCATTATCAAACTACGTAATAAATTTGAAGTTGGTTACATTTCGAAATATGTACACCCATCTGCTGGAAAAGAAAAACGCAGTTATTTTTTGGTCAACCCAACATATGTGACGAAAGTGAAGACGACTCGAGAATCACGATTTTTACCATCATTACGAAATTTCAAAACGAGTGTTTAAAATTAAAAAATTAAATTAAATTTTCTCGCTTAATTTGTGTTATAAAATTGTATTGTATACAACGAAAGGAAATTTTGAATATCTATTTATCGTTTTGCCCTCCACTATTCTGTAATTTTGCGAAATATCAAGAAATTTGAGTGTTTTGTTAGTTCACTCTTGTATTAAATACAATATATTAAATATATTTATATATAAGTATACATTTAAAAATGAACGCATTCTTAACACCCTTTGTTTAAAATTAAATTTTTGTATAATTTTGGCGAGCACTGAAAGAGTTATAACCTAGAAATTACGTATTTCCTTTCCATCAAGTTTCAGTATTGATAATTTCCTTTAAATTCAGATTAATATCCTTCAATCTTAAACGCTACAAAGACAAACGATCGGCAATTGAAGTCAATGTTCGTTCGAATATCGATATCTGTTCGTTCGAACAAGGAACAACGATATATTGTTGCAGCGATAAACTGTATGTATAAGAAAAAGCAGAGATAGTAAACGCGCGATATATACTTCCCGTTCTCTCCAATCCATTCTCTCAATTGACCAAAAGAGGATTTCACACCGCAATTCTGCAACCGACTCTTTCAAACCACTCTAATAAAACTCTTACACTCGGAACTCGGGATACTCCCAAAGGACTCTTCACAACTGATCCACGTTTCGAACATATGCCACTTTCAGTTCTCACCGCACCTCGGTATCGCTACCCACGTTGTACGATCTCTTTTACCATCCGCCTTCTATCCGCGCCACTCGCTTAAATATATATTTCACTTCTCGTTCGATATCGCTTCGAACTTATTGCCCCTCTCCTTCTTTGTCTCGCGCGCGACGTTCAAATCAAGTTTCGTCGTATTTCTCGCGTTGCTCGTTTTTTTCAGTGAAATAAAAACGATGATGTATAGTTAAAGCGGAGCGACCAAGTGACCAAGTATTGATCGTTAGGAAAAGTTAAGGAACTCTTTGAAAGGTTCTATTTGTAACATGGACCGTGGGAACATTTTTTGAAAAAGCAAAATAAACTCACGTCGTAAGTTTCAGTGAGAAAACAGGCAAAGTCCAATTTAGAACGAAATTTATATGAGAAACATAGAAATAAAAATTTTTCTACAGTAGGAATAAATTTGTATCAAAATTGCATTTAAAAAGTTCAGTGATACGTGTATCTTGAGAGGGAAACAAAGCTTAAGTATTTGTTTGCGACATTTTTACATGACAAATGAATTGCTTCGAATAATTTAAGGTTGTAGAATTAAGTTACTAATCTTTAAATATTTTGCCCCGAAAAGTCACGATAAATTGAAATATATTGCACCGCGATGTTCAACCCTCTGCACCACAATTGTTTTCCCAGTTCGTTTTAGGCTGACTCTGACTTAATTTCTCCCGCTAATTTGTTTTATTGACTGTATGAAGCTTCGCGTCAGAGGTGACTTCAGAATTCTAGAGAAAAATAGTTTTGTCGCGCCAGAGGTGTGAGGAACGAGTTACTCCCATTATTGAAAATTTCTTAGTAAATGAGATTTGTGTTGTTTAAATCGTCTTTAAATTCGATGCAGACTTGAAGTAGTATATCGTCAGAATAGATATAAAAATAAAACGAAAGATCATTTCATATTTTGAATTAACACTGGAATTACTAATGTTATCAAAATAGTAAACCAATCAAAATAAACAATACCTGATAAAACCAATTTAAATCATTATTTATAGAAATTTTATAAATTGAGATGTATTTTAAAACATTTTTAGTGTATTTTTAGATGTAAAAATTTTATATTAATTATTAATTTTATACTGATAATTAATCATTAAAAATACTATTTATAGTATTTTTATTATAACTCTAAATATAATAAAATACTATATATATATATAATATACTCATTATATTTAGAGTATTTTTATTTATATTAGAGCGTTTTTAGAGATTTGAGTGATTTTTATTAAAATACATAAATAAGAGCTTGTGTTCTCTATTGTATTATAACCTTGACTCTATTACTTGCATACAAGTTTGATGGCTTCAGTCGTGGTGGCTTTGGTGTTAAAAATGTAAATCTGCCGAATACCACAGCATCTCAAGTGCGAGATTGCAACGATAAAGATCGTTCGTCTGCGACAAGCTTAAAAAATTTAGCTATATCAGTCAACGTGTACGAGAAGATGAGCATCATCTAACACTATTTTTTAACATTCAAATAAGAATACAAAGTTAAATTACTTAATTTCGAAATGTTTCATTTAATTCCATAGCCTAGATTTTATAATCAATTTACGATTTTAGAATTAATTTAATTCTGATTTCAATAACCTTTCGTACAATTACTAGACATTTATAGACCCAACGACAATATTTGAGAATTAATTTGCCTACCACACGCTGTGTACTATAAATCCCACCATTTCATCTCATTTCCTAATTTTCCACCTCTACAACTATAATACAGAGACGAGTGTAATAAATATTCTAGAAATGTTCATAGTGTTCAAAGGATTTGTGAATTGCAACAAATAAAATCGAATAAATATACATCATAAATGCATTCGTTTTCTTTCTAACGATTGTACAATAATGAGAAAAGAAAATGTTTAATTAGAAACGTTTATGTTAAATTGCAACTTGCAAGTTAATATGCAACGTAATGTGATGGTTAAAATTACATCAACCTTTGGATCATTTATCGTGTTATTCAGATTATTATCATACTTGGGTTATTTATGATCAAATTACTAATAAATTCCGAATTTTTATGCATTTACGAGAATCTTCAATATGCATAAATGCACAGAGTGCGCGTAATATGCGGAAGCTGTACGTACATATAAGATACGCAGAGTTTAGCATCTATTCTAATAGTTAGCAGGAAAAACAAAATTTCTGTGTAGCTTCTGTTCCTTTATTTGTTTTTACGAAGATACGAATTTGCATAACTATCTGCGGTCTAATTATTAGCAACGGGGGTCGTACATAATTTTTGGAGAAAATTGATGTTTCTAAGAAATTTTAATGCTTGTTTAAATTTTTGTTTTTATAGTCGTATTTTTTCTTTTTGTACATTCAGATCGATCTGACAGTTTCTTTCTTTTACTAAAGTATCAATTTCGAAAGTTAACTTCGAATTAAACGACCATTTTTTTCAAAAATAGAGAAAAGAATCAATTTCTTATTGTTACTATCGAAGAAATTCACCCACATTCATCATAATCGTTAATTATTATTTTAATACAATTGCAATTACACGAATAACAATTTATTTATGTATTTGAAGAAATAGGTGCTTGTATTATAAAAGAAATGATAAATAAACTAAAATAACACAAAAGAAAAATAATAAAATAAAAAAAGCAAAGGAAAATTATACTAGAAGAAAATTATAATAGAAGAAAGCGAGGGAAAATAATATTAATAAAAAAACTGCACGACTTGTACGTACTCCAGTACGATTCGTCTCACTGAAAAGCCCAGAAGCAACTGTTGTGACTAGGAAATGAAGACGACTCTTTTGCCATAAAATTTTATTGATATGCAAACATTTGAATCGATACAAAACAAATTACAGGCACGATCGCTCAATACCAGACAACGCCACTCCTACTCGAGGTCTACCCCACATCCCCTCACGAATCACGTGACCCAAATCAACCAATTGCTAATTTTCGTTGCATTAGCATTGTACCTGAAGAGGCCTAATTTTTTGGATTACCTCCGCTAAAATCACTTTCAGTGATAAAAAAAGAAGACCAAAAAAAAAAAAACGTCGACGATTTCATGAAACGGTTGAAGAAACGGTTGATCGAACAGTATCGATAAAATTTCGCGTGATAAATTGTATTAATAAAATTTCGCGTATACTTCATAGTTAATCTTGCGAGAGCGTGATGTCCGCGTAGTCTTAACACAAGCGTGCTCGTTAAATTTCGCCGGTTTCGTAGAAGATCCTCCTTCCTCACTGGCAGTATTCCAGACCTATATTTCGACCGGGCCAACGATGAAGTAAAACGAAATAGCGCGGGGAACACTCTTTGTTCCATAATCTTTTTCGTAGGAACATCTAGGCCGTTTGAAGATTACGAATGCAGAAGCGTTCTGTGTAACTGAACGACGGTTTCCTCCTCTTCCATGCGGAATTACGAAAAAATTCCCCCTCCCGCCGAGAGAGGAGAGATTTCACGCTCAGCCGGACTGAAAAGCGGGGCGAATGGGATGAAAATGTCGGCGGAACGATATTCCGCGAATGCGGCTGTTTAAAATTCACTTTGTTCAATTAGCAAGCAGGCTTTTCCTCTCTTCCTCGGTAGGCGCTCTCTCCATCGAAACACAGAATTACACAAGAAAATAACGAGATTAACGAAATGTTAACTTGAACCAGTAGCCTGCAATAATATTTGAAATGAGAAATTAAAGGAGATTATTTCCTCGCATTTTCACGGTGTTGCACTGATTAGTTCCAAGTGATTGTTTATCGTGGATTGAAATTTTAACAGTACAGAACAGGATTTTTAACAGTGCTCGAACAAACACGACAGACTGTTCTGCAAACTGAGTGTCTAACGAATGTTGTTAATTACGAGAATAGCGAGTTTGATTAATTACAATTGGCAATATAAATATCTATTAATTACGAATGCAATTATAAAATGCTAGATTTCGATTCGTTATATTTTCTTCCGTGTTACGTGCACTCCGTGCGTCGAAACGAAAGCGCGGAGGCAAAAATGACCTCGGGACGTTCGGGTCGGTTTTGAGTAAAACACTTAATTAGATTCTGCATTTCCTTCTACGTACGTATGTCCCCCCCGCCCTCAAATTTCATTGTCCTACTTTCGAAATTGACAAAGTTCCAGCAAATTTTGTAACTCGATGTTGACCAGCTGACTTTTACTTTTATACGCGTGCGTACAAAGTATTCAAATGTTTTCCCCTCTATTTTCCAATAACTGAAAATATGCAGAATAATCCAAATTTTCCGATCGTTCGGGAATGTAGATATTAAAACGCGAATGGCAAAATAACATAGAATCAAATGAAATATGAGATCGTAATAATAATATAAACGATAAAATGAAGAATCAAATGAAATGCGAGCAATGAAATAAAACATACTTCGAATGGATTAAGGATTTTTGATATTGTAGCTTTACATCAGTACGTTCTGTGCGCTTCCCCCTTAAATTTTACATAAATATATCAATAAAAATTCGCAGTCTTTTTTTTACAAATGTTTATGCAACATCAATAGTATGGTGAGAAGATACTATTTTTCGTATATCGCTATTTCACTTAGTCATTTAATAGAAATTTATAATTTAGAAATTTATAATTTATCATAAATATAATATAATTTATAATATAATATTAAATTTATTTCATTCATAGATATATCGTATAATTTGGTTTGTGTTAATGAGACTCTAAAGAAGAAACGTCCAATTATTTGACATTATCTTCAGCAATCTTGCTACTACACGTGCAAAATATTTCTTTTTCAAAACTTCTTTAATTTCAACTGAAAGACGTGTAGAAATTTCTCTTTCAAATCGAAACTCTTGTCACCAAGATCGTTCTTGGATCAGTTGGACAGCGATCTAATTGTCATGGTTTCATCGAAGAAATCGGAGATTATCGTTCACTCGAACAGTTTCAGCGTTATTAAATTATTTCGTAGAAATAGCAGTGTCGCTTTGAAGCTGTCTGCGGGAGAGTAACGGGTAACACGTTTTCTCGAAACGATCTGTTTTCGGTGGTGTTCGCGGCGAGATAATTTTCACTCCGTGAAAATAGATCCGACGAAAGAAAAGAAGTCAACGATCGTATAAAGCAGATCAACGACAATGGCACGGATTTAGGTTCGGTACGTCAGCGAGAATCTAATTAAGGATAATGAAGAGCGAAACTTCGTTAAGCGGGCCAAGTTTTCTCGGAGTTGTTCTCCACCGCACCGGACTCCTCTCTCGAAAGTCGTGTTAATCTGTGAGATGTTATTTCATCGTTCCTTTTATCGCTGTTCGGATGCCTCAAAAATAGAAGGAAGTTATTGTCCTCGATTTCCAACTAATTCTCGTGATCTTTTCAAAGAATCAAATGTTGTTTATTAACGCTACAACTGTGTAACTGTACCTTGATTTTCATCAAGTTCGTCAAATTTGAGAAAACGCTTTATTTGTCGATATTTTCAGTTTCTTTGGTATTTAAATAATTGACAAAAATAACTTTAATTAACACAGTAGGTTAACTTAGCTTAGTCTACGAGCATTTGGTTAACAAATGCATTTTTCTGAACTGTTATTTCGAAAAATACATAACTAACACCTACGATGAGACGAATATGAAGTATAAGATAAAAATTACTTTACACGATACGTGTGGAATGGAAATCTTCAAAAAATGAAATTCTGGCAGAAGGTTTTGTATTGTTGTGTATTTTTTTTTTCTTTTTTTTTATAAATGAAGCGAACTATAAAATAATTAAACCCGTCGTGTGTTTGGTGTACATAAAAACTTCGAAATGAAAATGGTTGGGGGCAAATAAAATGGCATACTCGTCCTTTTATTTGACTAACCAAAGTCAATATAAACTCCGACAAAAGCATACTTAATGGTTTTTGTAATTAAAAACGAGAAATCTGAAATACGCCAAACCCGAGGGGTTTACTCTAGTAGTTAAATAAATTGTTTAAATTTTTTATCTACAAATTGCGCGTGACTCAGTTTTTAACAAATATGTCGTTTAAATATACGGTTGAAACGGGAATAGTAAAAATTTTTCATACCACAACGTTCATCGTTCACTTGTACGTACTCGAGAAAAATTACTTTCATAGATATTATTTGTTACGAATAAAATTAATAGTTTCAATAAAGTGTTAATATGTTTAATATTGTGATTAATATTGTTTGATTTAAAATTCATTTACTTTTTTGTCTTTTTAATACAATTTTCTTTAAATACGAAACATTATCAGTAGTTTCAATAATATTTATAAATTCATCCGTAACAGTATTCATCAGCTTAAACAAAAGAAACATCTATTTTTCTATCAGAACCATCTTGCTTGCTAGTTTGCTCTTCTTGATTAACTAATTGTTATTTAATTGTTTTGGCTGAATATTCACTTCAAATTCCTTGATCGGAAATGAAATATTTTAGATAGTTATTGCAGAATATTGAAAATGATGGTAGACAGAGATATTTCATCTAATTCATGTATGAATAACAATTCATTCATTTTATTCATGTATGAATAAAATTCATAATAATTTAATTGCACATTACGTATTATGTGTACAGGCAACTCATTAGTTATATTAATTTAATTACAGTATTTTACATTTTTATTAAAAAAAGAAAACAGTTCAACGCGAAAGGTGCTCTCAATTTTGTTCGCAAATCTGCAGACGAGAGGAATCGTTTATATTACAAAATATCCTTCAATTTTGAACAGAGTTTCCTCCAAGATCCAGTTGTTTCTAAATAAAACACTCTCTCGCCGGTAGCAAGAAAAATCCAACAGCCGTTTGTTAGAAGTTGCACAAAGCATCAAAACACAATTGCGTTACGATGTGTCTCTGGCGTCTCGAAACAAGAATGCCTGGCGGAATACTAATGCGCGCAAGGAGTAGAATAACAGAGGGGCTGGTAATGCTTTCTAGATTAAATTTATGCTACGTCTACGCCGAATGGCGGAGGTTTTATGCTCCCGTTGCCGTTCCTATTATTTCCTAATATATTCTATGCGAAACATTTTACACGGAATTATGCCGGTTGAGCGTGCATTGTGTGTGTTGCTACACACGCAGAAAGAGAGAGAGAGAGAGAGAGAAAGTTCCCGTACGTTGGCGAAGATGCATTCCAGGAAACGGTGCAACATTTAATTACAGCGTAATGTACATCTATTCGCTGTCTGCCAAAAACACGAAGCCGGCCTTAGTTTCCTGGTTTATGCCGGAGGTAATATCTGAGAATTAAGGTCATCGTACTCGCCCGTTACATTCGCGCGGTAAATAACCATCGGTTAATTAAATAACACCTCGCATCGATCGACGACGTGTGTCGACCGTCTCGTTACAGTTTCACAAACATGGGAAATGTTTCGAATCGAAACCAGGCGGAGCTTGGTTCGTTTCTTTCGAGAGAGACAATGAGCCTGTTTACACCAAGATCCTTTATTACATTGGGAATCGCAAAGTCGAGAGAGAGAGAGAGAGAGAGTTTCCATCACTCGTTGTAAAACGCGTTTGTGAGAAATTGAAGGATGCGAAAATAAAAAATGAAAAATTGTGATATGCAGAGTTGTACGGAATATGAAAGGTATAGTAGTTGTGTTGCAATGCGTGGAATTGAATGAAAGCCATTTCAGTTTTTAGTGTTTAGTGCTGAAGTACTGACAAGATAATCTTACAATTAGTAGTTAAATAATTTAGTTATTCATCAGAAGTTCAAAGCGGAGCATATTGAATAAATATATTGTGTAATATACATATTTATTATTCAGAGCTTCAATTTTTTTTAAATTGACCCTTTGAGTGCTTAATATTACCAAAACTTTATATATATGTATTTTTAATGCTTCTCATTTAACATGAAATTTTTTAAAATTCCGATAATTTCAAGCACTCAAAGGTTCAATTTAGAAAAATTGAAGCTCTGAATACAGTTGAACAATAAATTTTATCAATAGTCAGGTACACACATGCACATCGATCATTTGTGTTTTTATTTTTTTAACATATTTCGTATGAATGTTTAATCGTATCTAATCGTTTTTAGAATATTGAATAAAGTCGATACTTGACGTAATTATTTATTTGGTATTGAATTGCTCTTTACATACGATACTTTTCAATAGTAGTGAATAATAAAATACTTTCATCGCATTGAATTGAATACATAGTCCTATGCCATTTCAAAATTGGCTCCACTTCTAGCCATAATGCATATCACACCAAATGATATTATTAAACTTGTTAAATTGCTATTATGTCTTCATTAATATATTTTATATTTCAAGCTGTTAATAAACACCACACAAATTGTCACGTAAAATAAACAATGTAAAAATCTTACTGCAAGTTAATGTAAATTTTATGTACCTATGTAAATTTATCATATACATTTTAATAAAAGAAAAGAAATATTTTAATAAAAAAAAGAAATCTACGCATTCCTAATATTTGATTCTTTAAAACTTTGAACTTTGAGATGTAATGTTTCTTATATTCACATACCTATAAATAGCAGAACCTTGCCACACTCAGCTACAGACTTTTGGAAATTATACGCCGTATTCAGCTAAACGTTTTGTCGCGAAAGTGTTAATTACAAATAAACGAAAGAATTCAATCGAAGCCCGTACACTCCTCTCCTCAACGCGTCATCATTCCTTCTTACGAATTCAGGAAGCCAAGAAAAAACGTAGACGATAGTATCGTTCGATCCGGCGCGACGATTGAAATGAAAAATCCGCCAGACGGAAATTCACTTCGAGATCCAATCTAGAATGGGCAGAGGCAACGTGTTCGGAAGCTGAAGGCATTGACCAATTGCATTTAGCTCTCGAAGCGGCGCGAAGAAGTTACTGGGTCAATAGACCGTGCGAGGTTCGGGAATCGCAAGCTCTCTCCTCCTCATTGTCGAACTTGCTTAATCCATGCGTATCGATCGACGCGGAACTTTCACGGTCGTAGAATTGTGTGGATTACTTGGTTCGCACGTACTCTCCGCATCGTAACCCTTGTAACTCTCCGGGGATATCTCGCCGGCGTTTTACGATTTAACGCAGCGCCCGTCGTTTCGACCAAGTTTTACGCTCCGGTGTATTATCGCGCCGACGTGCGTTATTTCCTCTTGGCGTTGTGTGCTCGTTCGCGCTCGGGAAACTGAGCGTGCACTGCGATTGCTCAAGAATGAGTCAGGTTAATTAGCCTTGAGAATTTTTTTTGCAGAGGCTTCTTTTTACGGAAACGAACGGAGCATCGTCAAAGTTTTGTTTCGATAATGCAACGTACCCGTTAACCCTTTGCACTCGTTTTCCGAGAGGACGTGGTATTTAAATCTAGCTAACAACTCGGACTTCCTCTTTTTATAATTTATTGATAATTTTAACAAGTGTGTACATTTGCTGTTGTATGATGTGTTATAGTACAATATCTGACGCT
This sequence comes from Melipona bicolor, assembly GCA_030673865.1. Lineage (NCBI taxonomy): Eukaryota > Metazoa > Arthropoda > Insecta > Hymenoptera > Apidae > Melipona > Melipona bicolor. Next base: position 4,134,130 of record JAHYIQ010000019.1, read on the forward strand.
AACAGACGCTTGGAGCGAAAGCTATAATAACGACGTAAGAACAAAAGAATTTCAGAAGACTGAATCAATTGACACTTATTAAAATAATTCACACAAACTGGACTTTTTTCATTGCTTCTTGCGAAAGTTTAAAAAATAACGGAGGATTTTTGTAGAGATTGAAACTATGTATCATCAAGTCTTGTATATCATACTCTAGCAAACCTGCACGTTGATGATTGTTTTAAATTTAAACGGTATCGCACGTTAGAAAGATACGATCAACAAAATTTAAATGCCATTTGAATAATTATTTCCAATTTTTGCCGTGTCATTTTATTTGAAGTGACGATGCTTCGTAAATAAATTGCAGGTAAATAATACAAATAAAGTTTGTGTCGAGGGCAAAGAGTTGAGTATCGCTCTCATCGTCAGTGGATCTTTTTAAGCAAAAAATACAGTAAAAATTAAAGTAAAATATTGAAATCTAAAAGTCATTAGCTTGAAAGATAATTTTAACTTTAATTTTACTTCGCTTGTTGTATTAATAAATATTTAATCAATAACCTGTCGGACATCGTAGCGTCTGAATATTGAGATATATATTGAGAATATTGAGATACTGCAGCGTTCGACAGATTTTTTATTAAATATTTATTTAATCAAGAGAATATTTGTTTAACCATTGCAGAATATTTTGAGATTTTATTAGGACTATAACGGGACACGATTGTTAGGATTATATCGATGAAATTCGAGAACAGTTTAAAAATGCACAGGATATTCCTTTTATCTTATCGTTTTAATATTTTAGTTATTTTTGAAAGTTATTTTGAAGTTATTTTCGAAAGTTATTTTAGTTATTCTGAAAGAGTCTTAAGATGAAATATTTTGTTTTTTATTTAATTCAAGAAGATAAATATTGCGACTCGTGGCATCTTCTTTTCAAGTTTTTAGTTTGAAACTGTCTAAAAATTATTAGTTTTATTCGAATGAAATTATTTATTTTCTATGAAAAATCCGGAGAAACCTCAAAATTCTCTGCTTCAATTCATATCTCAAGAGAATAGAAAGAAAAAAATCTACTAATTTTCAAGACGTCAAACATGCTTCCTCTGGTATTTTCTTTATCTACTATAAATTTTCAGTTTCACGTTTACGAAAGTTTCGTTGTCATTATGAACTGCTTCGCTGAAATGAATCGCACGTTGCTAGAAGCTATCTACGATACATCATGTATGGATGCATAGAACAGTGCGTTTAGCTAAATATTTACGTTTTGCGACCTAGTATGTGTAACATTTCCATTCACTGAAGTTGGTAAATATGAACATTTAACTGTGTTCATTGACTACAAAACACGCTACAATCATCGTCAAAGGATCAACGTGTGTTCCCTAGGCTAAGTGTTGATGCATTCCGGATTGACGAATGATTTTGAAAGGATATCTTAAAAATGTATAGACGCAATGTGCAATTAACTAACAATTAAAATATCTCTACAATTGATTGTGTATTTACGTGATGGTGATTTATCAATTCGAATGATTGATGAATGATCAATTCGAGAAATTTATCAATTTAAAAGTTCAATTAGAAGGTGAACAATTCTTTGTTGTTGTACACTTACATATACAATTACATTACAATAATATCGATAATATACTGATTAATTATCAGTTTACTTATCAAGTCGAGTGTTTTAATTCGAAGTTCGATGTAGAAGATAAATTCTTCAGCATCTACGTATATAAGTGGAGTATGCTATGAACAAATGTTATAATACATATATCTCTTTATATAATGTAAATTATGAGATCTGGAGCGTGTAATTATACAATAAATAATTCACTCGTCAGGTATTAGCAGTTCTTTATCAAACTGAAAATTCGATGTAGAAGACAGATTCTTTGTAAGATATGTAAACAGTTGCTACAACAAATTATGTAGAGCATGTAATTGTGCAATATATATGTAATTCATTACATATCGACGTAACATTTATTTATCAAGCTGAGTATTTCGAATAAAAATTCGATTCAGAAGGCTTCTTCAACAACTATGGAAACAAATTGCCAGAGCATGTTCCTGTACTTCGTAAATGAATTTTTACAATAAATCTTCAAATGTAAATTGTACAATTTATCGCGTATTTATCTATCGAATGTCGGTTGTTTTAATTAAAAGTTGAGTTTACAAAGCAATTTTTTAACGCGTATCTAAACAGTTGCACTTTGACGAATATCTATAGTATATGTTTGACAATGTAAATTTGTCAGTATAGATTTGGAGAATGTAACTGTATGATGTGCATCTATGATATTTATTTATATATGATTGCAATGTTTCAATTAAAAATTCAAACACCGTTTTCTGATACTTTTTTGCTACTCTATGTTTTTATTTACAATATACCTTCGACAACCTAAATTATGAAGTTTAAAGCATGCAGAAATATGTTACAGGTCATTTTACGATAAATCGATCACTTTTTGACGTCGACGCCAGAAAGGCGTCTTTTTTTGTAAATAAAATATTACGTAACACGCGTGAAATTATAAGGATGTGAAGCCATCAGTTCGCTCATAGTTGTTTAATAAAAAAAAAGAATCTTGCAATTTTCATCAGGATTTTCTATCTGAACCGAATCGTATTCGTGAATTATTATATATCTACAATTTGCTGATCGCGAGTTTTCTCTTTTATTGGTTTTTTTTCCTTTTTTTTCTTAATTTCGATTCAGAAGGCTTTTCTCGTAACAATAATGCAGCACGTACTGACACGTTTGACGTGAAATTTAATTTAAATCTTTCTGAAAAACTGATTTAGTTTAAAAGGTATGTAAATATGTACGAGAATGTCTCAGCCGATATTGACATCTTGATTTATGTCAGTACTGTAATCCGTAGCGGAAAATGTTTCAAATAAAAATTGAATGGCTTCGAGAATACCATATTGTGATGTTGTTCGTTTATTTACTGGCAGATACATAAACGTTGTGTAAACATATTTTGTTAAATATTAAGCGGTGCATGTTAGACATTATTTAAATAAAGGTGTCGACTTGTGAATTTGAACTTTGTATAACATGTCATGTCGAAAACAGAAATAACGTAAGCGTTTAAATGTTGCTTTGTCCATTAGGTAATAAAATAAAAATGAGAAATGACAATTTGAAGTAACTGTTACGATAACTAGTAATTTACTACAATTATTATGATTAATTATTTTATTATTGTCGTTTCAGGAATAAGAATTTTTTTTCAAAACGGATAAACCATTTTCAAATAATTTTCTCTTTCTAAGAGAACATAAAATAATTCAGATTTTAATTTGCATGCTATAACGTAGAATTTCTATTTCAAATATGAAATCTTGTATCTTGCAAATATTTGTGTAGTTGAATGATTTTTTAATGCAACATTTGTTCCCAAATGGTATATACATATCTAAGAAAATTAGTTTTACTGATAATATTGACATAATAGAAACAGAAATTTCGTCCCTAAATATAATTTACTTAACAATGATTCCGGAAACATTTATTCGAGTACAAAATATCAAACAAAATAGAATTCACTTTAGAATCGAACAACGAATCAAATAATCCCTTTCTCTAAAAACAAACCAAAGTAAACTAACTTTTATCTCTCTCTTGATGCTTTCTCGTCGTTGGAAAAAGTTTCAAAAATTTGTACATTATCGCAAATGACGCCTGTACTGAAAATAAAAAAGAAAATAGAACCAAAGTTAACCGTCCATCAGAAAAATAACTAACTGAGCTCCTCTCGATGCCATTCAAAACTTTCACCTGAAATATTCCCCGCCACGGATAATAACAGTGACGTAAATCAAGATGTCAATAACCGTGACATATCCTGTACACGTTGTGATTTCAAGCTGTTTCGAGAGAGACCGTGATGAAAATGGAAAGGAAACAGAGATGAAAAGCGAGGGAAGAACGGAGTAACGGAAAAGTACTTGCGCTTTGTCTAGGAGCCTGCTAATGAGACGCATCGGTTAATCTACCTAATATACTTACCTATGTATATACCTGAAGCACGGAAAACGGTGGAAACCGGTGGTCGTATGAACGGAATAATTAGGTGACGACTTGGGAGTATTGCTAATTGGCGAGAATCTCTCTGCTGGCAAATACAGGAAAGCTATAGATTTATATATATAGATATATAAATTTTATTAAATTGTAATTTAAGGTTTATTAAATTGTAATGATAATTATATATATATATATATATATATATATATATATATATATATAATTTAAATATAGACGAGTGAAAAATCGCTGCGTTATCGAGCCAATTTAATTTTCTTTTTAAATCGAAATTTGCTTTGACGTAGCCCTGGCTAATTGGTGATTTAAATTATTGCTCGATTGAAAATGAGAAGCGAGAAATGCGTGCGATTTGATTTTTCCTTTTAAACGGAACCTAGCGTTGATGTTGGAATTGGCTTATTATCGATTTAAGTTGTTAGTCAATTGAACAACATCGAAAGAGGCTATGGTAAACTGTTGGTGTACAATTTAAATAGAACTTCCTTTTGACGCAGTATTAGCTAATTAGCTTACTAAAATTATTATTCGATTGAAAATTCTCTTTGACGTGGTACTAGATGATTTATTTTTGAGAAACTGTTTGATATGAGCTGAATTTATAACAGATATTTTAATATGGAATTCTAATTTTGCATTTTTACATTTTCACTGGAAAAGGTTAATTTTGTTTCCGGAAGTAAAAGTATTTTTTATTACTTTATAAATTAGTTTTTTTGTTAATAATTTAACGTTGAATGCAGTAGAACTTCTTACATCCAAACCTATATTATTCGATTACTGCAATATTAGATTCTTTTTTATTATTCGAACATTTTGTTATCTCTGAACAGAATATTTACTAATAATAGATGAATTTAAGTATATTGCTAAAGAAATTAGATAATTCAGCAACTAAAAAATATGTAGCATTTTTAAATTGAAATAAACTGGTAATTGCCTCTAAAATTCAAATACACGTAATTTAATATTTAAAAAGATGATTTTTCTATTGTCCAAAAATTCCATTGATCGAACACCTTTGTCTCTCTATTAATTAATATTTTTCATAGTTGCAAAACAGTTGCGAAAGTTCTCAAAGAAAAAAAAAATAGTACTAACAGTACATATAAGAAATTATAGTTAAAATCAACGTTTCGTTTATGAATAAACTACAGATTTTTACGCATTTATAAAAAATTCGAAATATATATGATATAAAAATGAGATACTTTTGCAACATTTAGCATTTCAAATAATTTCCCATCCAAGTTTTACTTTTTCAGTCATCTTCTCAGATATACAGATAAAACAAAATTTCCAGAAATGTTCAACAAATGTTTGTAGGTGACAGAAATATCACGATCATAATTTTTTCACAAACAACAAACGGAAATAACGAGGATGTATCTTTTTTGAGAATTAGATGTCTTCGAGACGTCTCAAGAATTAACATACTTGTGCTAAAGAAAATCAAGTGACTTAGTAACTAGTTAAAAAACATACTATATGATTTTTTTTAAATCTCCATTTGAATGCGTGAATTTTAATGCCGGTTCCATTAACCGAACACTTTTATCTCCCCATTAGTTCGAACACGAAATTCTCCGTCAGGTTTGGAGGAGGGGAGAGGGAGGATTATTCATACAATGTATTTCAAAAGTAATGAAATGAATAATCTGAACCTGAATTGCGCGTTACTTTTCTTGTTTTTTTTTTTCATGAAAACGACTTTTTTCCAGATTATTTCATTATTTAGCTGTCGAAACGAAATAACGTTAGGATAAAAAATTCTTAATCGACCAATTTCTCAAATACATATTTAGTATAAATACATATTTTTTGGTATATCAACATTAACTGTATTACAAGTACAGATTGTTTGTCATTTTATTTGAACAATTGTATAAAAGTGATTTCTTTGAACATCGTACCAAGTTAAATTACGTCATCTCTGAATAAGTGAAGTAAAATTAGTTGAAATGACTGTGAATTATTATTTTATTCTTTTATTATATTGTATTTTTTATTTTATTAATATTTTTTATAAAACTAAAAATGCGTCCGATCCCAGCTTTCTGAATAAATGCGAAGTTAGCTTTCCTCGTGTGAGGAAAGATAAAAGTTGTGACAAAAAAGTGTAAAGATAAAGAAAACCACGATACCAGATAGCCGTTAGGTTTAGGGGAAATCGTGGTCCTTCGTGAAATCACAGCGAAATCAGATAAAAGTGTTGCGAAATCAGATCTGGGATAGCTAGTACCCGCAGCTATCGAGTAATTTGGCTCGTTCGCTACACGGGAGTGCTACCGGCCTCGCCGGAACATGTAGGACTGGAATTTCAATTCCTGATTGGTCTCCCAACTTACTTGCGTACATGTCGGTCACAGCTACGCTCGCGTTTCGCAAAATTAACCAGATTCTATTATTACGATTCTATTATTAGTTAACACGTCGATGAATTCACAATTCAGTGCAACGATATTCTCCCAACAACCGGTTTTAAACCCTTCGAAATATCTCGTTCGTGTCACGCTTTGCACGAGCGTATTTCACGATACGATTATCTTGCGTGCCAATGAAAAATGAAATCATCGACGGGTGCTAAATATTTTTCATTTTTTGTCGTCATTTGATCTTCTCTTTTTTGGCCATTTTTGACCAAAATGTATTTTAATTTTTACATCGTTTCACGCAGTAGAAATTATTACACCGAAGGTTTTCACGGTCAGAAACGATCATTGCATAAAATTCAACTTTATGATGAGGAAGAAAAAAATATTTCGCCAATTTTCGCGCAGATGCATATACAGTTGTTCGTGTTAATTAATTTAAGTTGTTACAATAAACTTGAATTCATTTTGAAGCCTTTGTCTTCAAATGTATCCATTCGTCGTGTAGCAAAAACGAATACAACGACAAAAATGTTGGGACTTCTTGAATTTTCGTCATCTGAGCCTAAAGTTTAATAAAGCAGCGAGAGAAAAGTCGTACATCAATTTTTAGGAGATTATTGTAAAGGAGAGACTTCTCAGTCTTCAAAACCCATTGTAAATTCAGTCATGAAAGAAATTTTCCAATGTTCTTACGCACTATGACAATTTGTCTTCACTTAACGAAACATAGAATAAAACTAGAATGGTACATTTTGAAAGCAAAGACTTCAAGATTTAACGCTGCTAGAACTACCAAAATGGTCAAGATAACCAGTTACAATATTACAATATTGTATTCAGTAATTTATATTAAATATATGAAATGTATATATAAGTGTACATAATAAAGTGTACATATACATAAATGTACAAAAATATTTATATATAAATGTATTATATTTGTTATAATTTGTTAGATTAGTTTTCCAAACTTGCAATGTCGCATTTTTAAAGATTTGAGTGACTATTATAAAATGCATGAATAAAAGTTCGTGTTTTTTCACTAATTTTTCTGATACAGTTTTTATACTTTGGTCGTCGGTGATTCTAGTGATTACAGTGAAACCAGGTTTATTGTTCTACGAAATTGTAACGATCCCAATATTAATGCGAGCAACTTTACATGTTTTGTTGATGAAAGTAACAGACGAGCTAAAATTATTAGCAACTACTTAAAATTTTGTCTGTTTTACGGAGATGTATGTATAAAATATATATTTTCTTCTTCTAAATGTGCTCAGTTCACGTTTCGTTCATAGAGGTTAACCCTTAAGCTTTTATGTTGAGTACATTCGCCATGTAGAAAAAAAATTCGCTTTTAAAATTTGCTATTAAAATTATATGTATTTGTATTTTTACCACATTTTAGAATATTTCAAAACAAAAGAATAAAATAAAACCAATAAAATTGAAAATTTTCCAAAAGAACATGTCATTTTGTTATAATTTGTTAAGAATAGAAATAATTAGGCGTACCAGTGCACATTCTCAAAAAAAAACAACAAAATGTTTATGGATTTAACGAATCGGTTCAGCATGGTCGATCAACACCTGCACGTTTGTATCTTTCCTCCTACGTTAAGAACGTTATTGACATTCGTCGACGATTTCTTCTTCCCTCGTTCTCGTCGCAGTTGACAGAAATGCTACTTTAATCAGGAAGAAATTTACGACGAAGGGAAACACCGGGGGCACGGATTTTTGTCACGTTCGTAACGAACGTGTTTCGGTCTAATTTCGTCGGCGATTGCGCACTTTCCCGAGAATTTGCATTTTAATCGTTAATATCCCGCTATTGCGAATTTGTGCACCGGCAAGCAGTTCTGCCGAAATTTGTTCAGGCGAAATTTTAGGTGAATCGCGTTAGATAGTTCATTGAGTTTCTGTAATGGGTTTTCGTACACCGCGAACGTCATTCACGGCTCTGTGTGTTGTTGTTTGGCGCGTAAAAATAATAAAAATAATTTGGCAAAAGCCAAATGTTTTATATTCGATCTCGAAGGATCGAAGTTTATCACCGAAATACTCTACATAATTCTCTGCTCTATTTCCAAAAAGTTGTCCCATTTAATTCATCTTAATAATGATACGCGAAGACGAAAGTTGTGCCACTTCCAATGGCGCGTGATTCGAATATTAACCTCTTCAGGGACGAATTTTTGCTTTCAGTTATAACAAAGAAATTTGGTTTCATCTCATTTTATTTTTAATGTAAATGAGGAAAATAATAGATGAGAAAATTAAATTCACGTTTCAGAATTTCAAAAAATAACTATTTTGTAACGATTTCGCGAATGGAAGTACTTTTTTATAGGACGTAAATTAACACGCTATTGAGAGGAAAGATATTAATACATTTTGCGTAGGAAGTACATTTTTTGATGCAGCACATACTCTGCGTTGTTTCTCGGTACATTTTTTCTTTTCTCCTATAATTAATAATTAATAATTAATTTATTTATTTTGACGTATTTTTTATTTTCGCCCATTAAGCATGTGAGTAAATTTATATTTATATTAGATTAGCGTATGAAATTTTAAATTATCGTGTATTTTCAATTCAAGTGAACGTTTTCAAATGATCTCTAATTAAAAAACGTTTTTCTAATTAAAAAAGATTATCATTAAAGAGTTCTGGAAAAAGATTTATCCAGTGTTTTTTATCTGCTGTGCTCTTTTAATTAAATTCGGCTTTGAAAAATTGTCTAGGGGGAACTCGTCCTTTGTCTTTAGCCTGAATGCTAAATATAGGACACCAGCACCTTCCGATTTTATACTTCCTCCTTTATACTTGTCTAGAGAAAATCACAGGAATGTTCTGATTGCTCGTGATAATTCATATTCGTTAATCGAAAATTTATAAATAATAATAATTAAAATCTTCGTTTACCGATTAATCGATTAACTCTATAGAAGTAAAGAAATATATTGTATATATAGTCTTCCTTAAAAATTTATTGTATTGTATAAATTGTATGGTATATTCTATATTCTATATTATATATTTTAAGGAAGAATATATAATATAACATAATATTGTACTATGTATTTTTCTTTAAAAATTTAAACATAATATATTGCATTCTTCCTTATAAAATTTTAGCTCAATTAAATACAATGTATTATTATGTATTACTATAAACGTAATTCCTTATTTAACATAAAAACAAAAAATGCATTAAAAAGTATATCCTCGGAATGTAATTGCTTGCTCAAATAAATTGTTCATTATTCCACGACTAAAAAGATTTATATCAAATGCTTTCTATTATTTAAATTTATTCCAAAAGCATCGAGCAGGTGCTCACCTTAATCAAAACGATATTGCACATACGAATGTTTGTATGTCTATATTTGAGTTTGTAAAGTGAGTGAAAAAGAGTGTATGTAAATTTTTCAACTATTAACAATGATTCGAGAAGTTCATGTCTATCCAGAAAGCTTAGATTCGATTTCTGATTAGTTGGAAGAATCAGGGAGAAGGACATTCATATATTGAGAAAAAAAACAAAATGGCATGATCTCAATTGGGTTAAGTTATCCTATCAACTCTCAAAATGACAAAAAATTCATTAAAATTAAAATTGGATCTCTATTTTGTAAAAATTTATCGGCTTATGGAACAACTCTTACATCATACATTTATTTAAACTAAATCATAGTTCCATTTTTATTCATTCACTATACTCCTATAGTATTTACTATTGAAAAAGTAATGTAAACCAACGTAATGGAAGTAAAATATATATCCAATATATATTCAATATACATCCAACAGAAATGAAACTTTCTTCAATTTTAAATAGAAACCTTCAAACTAAATTTACTCAATTTCAGAATCGTTGGTATAACTGTACAACTTGACCCAATTAGTACTTTGGAGAAGGATAGTGATTGACGAGACGATGTACGTTGTTGAAATCTTTTATTTGTAGGATTCGTCGCACAAGCTAAGATGACTTGAGAGTCGTAAAGTCTCCTAGCTTTTGTAGCGTTAGAACTTTCTCCAACATCTGCTAGCCGCTACAGTACCATAGAGCTTTCCCTTCAAACATAGTAATTCAAGATGGTAAAGTTAAAGTCAAATTCATCTGTACAAAACATTAATACGCATGTGTGTAAAGTTCCTGTCGAATTTTTCTAGTTTTACTAAAATACACGTGAAACTTCTGATAGGCTGAATAATACAGAAACGTTTCATCAGTGCAAAAACAAATAAAATTTTCTGGGTATTGTCCAGAAATACCTTGAAAAATATGCAATTTTGGAGATATCTTTTTTTGATATTTTTCTCAAAAATGAAGACACCTTCTCCCTTTTTTCCCATTTTGTTGTAAAATAAAATCTTCCATAACTAAAAACTTGTGATCAATCGCGAGAGTAAGACGAGATATTCGTTCAAGACGGATTCCTCGAAACGATACAAATACCCAAAAGGGTTAATTACGATTAAAGAAATATAGAAGCATAATGGAAAACCAATGGACGTTCTCTCACTAAATTGGTACTAGTTTCAAAATACTGGCAAAAAAATTGAGAAGGTACGGAACAATGACGGGGAAATCCTTGGAGGCTAAGGAACAAAAGCGAGAGACAGGCGAAACCGGTGCGCACAGACTGTTATGTCTGTTGCACGTTACGTTCGGCAAACACGGCTAATCTACGTTAAAGGTATTGATCAGTTGACCTAGCAGTCGTAAGCAGAAGCTGACTAAACGCAGATTATATCGATCGGGCATCGAAATCTCTGGTTGATCGCCTAGCGTGTTCGATTGCGTGTAAGATCGTTCCGCATACGACTTTCCGCGATTGCCGTAGAATAACAGAATTATCCGGATTACGTGGTACGCAGCGTGTTCGGGCGTGTGTGCCGGATTCGACAGAGTTACAGTGCTATAATCTAATAATTATAGGCTCAAAGTAATTTTATGCAAAGTTAGGTTAGACTGCGATTAGAGAGATGGGCTATAAAACGTGGTTTCTTGGTTTGGACTTCTCAGAGGGTATGTTTTATGACTTTTTCATAATTTACACAGATTCAAATTACGTATAATTAATAGTAATAACTACAAAAGTTTAACAGTAACTTTTTGTAAGCTTCAAATGTTGATATTAAAATGAAATTTAGTATCGTTGAAAGAGGCTTTTAACAGAGATTGCGTAAGAGGATACTGTACTTTGGAAGATTAATCTGAGTGAGAATCATTTAACTCTTCGTTGGAAGAACCGACTATTAGCGTAAAATAATTTCAGTTGTAAACAAATATGCAACACTTGCAAAGATTCTTGTTGTGAATCACTTGTTCGTTTTGAACAGAATAGTCATTGCAACGTTGGCATAATTCTCTCGTATAATTTTGTTGTTTAGTTTTATTATATTTACATAATTTACGACAATACCTCGAAGCGAAATTAATATGTAATTTAAACAAACGTCATCAATCGATAGGTCAAAATTAACAATTGAATGAAATTAATGTCTGACTTTACTGTGACAACTGTACATAATAAAATATGAGAGTTATTTAGTGAAAATTAAAGGAATTTTAACGTGATGACGCGTGACAAAAGATTAACAGCAAAACTTGAATAAATATTCACTAATAATAAATCTAGTAAATTAATAATAAAATTTTGTATTTACACAGGAAAATAATACAAAATTTCCGTATAAATTATTTAAAGGGTTCAATAATAAAATAAAAATTATTGTATAACAATTATTTTTGTAACTCGTAACTATATTTTAATTTTATTAAGCGTTCGATCATTTGGAGACGGGAATGTACTTTTGAATTTACTTTTCAGCGTCGAAAGAATAAATATATTACATAATCATATCTCTTGGCAAAAGTCAGATAAATGGTGAAGCACATAAATGAGAACATCGAAATATCTCCGTTCTTTTTAGAGATACGGGTAAACTTTGCTAATAAAAGTTATCCAGTACTTATAAAAAAAAAAGAAAAATCGCCACATTGTGAATCCCTCAGTACTAACTTCGAGAGATTAACAAAGTTTATTCATGTCTCTAAAAACAATGGAGATATCTAAGCGTTCCTGTATATTGTATTGATGAATCGATATCTATTGACATAGACAATTCAGCAAACATACAAGTCAATATTACGTTTACCGAACGTCTCGACTAAACCTTACCAGTTCATTTTACAGCGTGGAATTTTTGATACGAAATTCACGGAAAGTTTGAATTTCGTGGAATTTAATATGGGTCGACGGGAGACGCCCGAACGGAATCCCGGTTCGATTAAAATTTCAGTTTCTTTTTCGAATTTGCGAGGCCAAGTTGAAACTTCATTTTCGTTCGAACTGAAGTTTATTTGGCCAGGTAAAATTGGACGTTTCGCAATTAGCTATGCATTTAATTACGAGACGTTTGTCTCCTCTGAGTAGTCTCCCTTCGAAGTTCTCGAGTATCAAGTTTCATTGAAATTATTCGTCGAGCTACGAAAGTAGCGCAGCTCAAAAATAGATATTTTCAAATTAGCGTAAACACTTCTCGATTAATTACGAAAGCTGTAATTATTTAAATCGTGTTTTGCTTATCTTCATAATTTGATCGATAGAGAGCAATTTACGAATTATGAATTCTTCTGACTATTACTGTGAACAAGTTAATTTCGCAGGATTAAGCATTCTTTGAAATATAAAATAAGAAAATAATACATAAATAATAAATAAAAATAAGTAATAATAAGTAAATAAAATAATACATAAAAATATACAAACACTGTAATGATGTTAAATACTAATTATTAAAATTTTAAAATTAATAATCTTATTTGACTAGATATTATTTTGAAATCATCTTGTGTTCGTTTATTTGAACCAGAATGAGATTTTGCTCTAAATTATCTCATTATTTTATTTTGACAATAATTATTTCTCAAATAATTTTCTATTTTAGTTTGTCAATCATATCAGATAAAAAGATTTACAGAATATTTATAAGCAAGATTGTTTAATCTTTGATATTTTTAAATATAAATTCGAAAGCTACGCGTTGATACATTGGCCTCCAGAAGCAAGAGCTTATTGGTTCGTCTTTAATCTCTAATGTTACCAGAAAGTCGTTTTTTATGATTTTTGTTGCATGAAAATGATTTATTTTATTTTCCTGTGTTAATTTCGACTAAATTGTTCTTCTGTTGCTTCCATTTTTTAACGACAATCTTATTAGTTTGTTTACGTTTAAGCAAGCATTCACAATCATTTAGATTACGAATCAGATTTTAAAAAGAAATTTAACACTTAAGTGTGGCGTCATAGATGACTATAATAATTTGTATTATCATAAAAGTTTATATTATATATAGTAAATATTTTTATATATTATAAAATTATGCTTACAAATTATAAAAGTCTTAGATATTTAACTATATCTTGCATAAAGATGATTTGCACGAGTAAAGTTTCAAATTTCGAGACTTTAAAACTTTCTACTTTTTTCGTGATTCGAAACTCAAATAAAAAGATGTCGACGCTTCGCGAACACTCAATGATCGTTTTTTAAAAATCTAAAATCCACAAAAATTAAATAATCTAAAAATGAGATATTATCTTATAACTACCAACAGTAGTTTATTCTGAAAGACTTTTCGGTACATTCGACAAAAAAGAAAATAGATTAGATCCAAAAAGAGTTTGAACGTCAGCGTTCGTAAACAAGAATTTGTGTTAGATACTTCTATAAGTTGCTATATTTTTCTTTAGCTACGACCAATAAAAATTTATATAAAAGTGTCAGCTTCAGTTCGTAGGACGAGAAATTTATCCTTTACAAAGCAAAATCAGCACTTTAAAAGTTTCGAAAGTTTCGCCAGTTTCGAAACCTTGCAAAGTTCGGGATTCGAGTTTCGAGGATTTAACAATTGATTTCGGACCGACCCCTGTATTTTGTATTTCACATTTCTCTGATAGCAATAAAATTGAATCAAGTTAACAATTAAGCAATGTAAAAACCTAAATTTTTATGGTTCTCAGTATTTAATGACATCAGAGCGAGGAAAGTCGCATTACCCAGGCCTTCAGCATCTACTTTCCGAAATTGCGTCACTTTCGTTACAAATGTGCGCGATATGTCCATCAAAACTTTTTGCCCCCGTTGTATATATTCTCATCATCGGTGAGTGGCAGCGTTTCTATCAATTAAATTAATCAATAATGCATCAGGTTGCATCATTACATTATCAAAGTCATTAAATGTGTCATCAATGCCATTAGTAGTACGGTTATTAATTATGGTTATTAACATCCGTTCTCTAACATTGACGTACTCAAGCGGAAAACGGTGCTTATTGAATCATCTAGTATTTTGATTCGATAGTAAATTCTATCGCCGATGTAAAGTGACTTTGACGTAACGCGAAAGCTTGTATATCGCAGTATAATCCGATTATAATATTACATGTAAATGAATTGAAAGGATCCAGTATTGCAATTGCTAATAGCAATCTATAATGCTGAAACGTTTTTGATTACGTAACGTTATACGTTCTATTGTGAAAAAAGAGAGAGAGAGAGAGAGAGAGAGAGAGAGAGAGAGAGAGAGAGAGAGAGAGTTTGGGAGTAAATCGAGTTGCAATCTAGCAAAGCAAATTATTTGCAAACGATAATTTCAAGTAATAGTGTAAAATAAAGGAAACAGTTTTTCACGTAGATACTGATAGATATATTATTATGTGTGTGTTCATTTGAAATGTGGTCTATTGTAAAATTTGCAGCGAACGAATTTTTAGTTTCAATATTCTGTGGTTTACCTATGTAGTTTACTTTAAAATACTTTTTGTAGTTTATTTTCGATACATTTTTGTGATAATACTATTCATTGTTGACTTTTTTACAGCAATATTATAAAACGTACAACTATTTAATATTGGTTATGTATAATTTACAATATTGGTAATATTATATATTGGTACAATATGGACACAAAATATAATATAATATTGGTTAAAACCGATATTTAGTACCATTTTAAATAACTGATTTTTGTTTGTCAATGTAACTTCTTTCTCTTTCTCATTATGCCAATTTTGTAAGTTGTTAGTGCAGTCTAATAAAATTAATGAAACTAATAAAATTAATCACAATTCTTAACTGCTAGCACTTGATCATAAACGACTATTATATACAAATTTCGATTCTTATATTGTATTAAATTATTTAATTCCGATTTTATTTAAAAAAAAAACTCCTAGAGTATTCTAAATTAAAGAAAATTATAAACTCTTTTAAAATTAAACAAATTAGTTGAAGTTTCTGTGTTATCCAACAATACCAGTTGGATTTGATATTTAATATTTGGCATTGATACCTAACAATTAACCAATCATGTTTGGTATTTGATATTTGGCACTTGATATCGAGCATTCAAATTACAAACTGCGTAAATTGAATTACATTACAAATTGAGTAAAATTAAAAATACGGAGAATAATACAACTAGAATATAACGTCAAAATATAACCAGAAATAAACATGATACACTGATATACATACACATATACATGATTATACATACATTATACATAATTGGAAGTTTGTGTATTTGAAATGAAAATTTCATGTCACTATAAAAAGAATTCTTAAGGTCAAATAAATAACAAAATAATTTACTTCCCAAATACACTGTTATTTGGTAACATCGTCTTTAATAACAATAAAAATTTTGCTATTTGTTACTTTTGTTATTTGAATAATTGTAGATCTGTTCCACAGGATTTTATAAAGTTTAATATCCACACGTAGTTAATTTTCCATTTTTAACTGCAGTTGACCAATTTTAGTAGAATAGCGTAAAATGTTAAAGTAAATGAAACAAGTTGCTGCAGTAATTGAAGAAACGTTTTAGTGTTCTAATTCTTTTCTTAATCACAGCCATTAGGTAATTGAATTTAATATTTTATTCAATGATCGCCTTGATCATGAAAAATTATTATCTCACGAAAAGAGAGATTTTTGCTTTTTTTCCAAAAGAAATAACTAATAATTAATTTAAAATTGAAATTTACTAAGTGCACGTAGATGCCACGTAACAAAGATAAAATAAACATCGATGAAGAGTGATCGAAAGATCTCTGTAGATTGATACGTATACGTTTTTCATGCAAATTAGATCTTTAGAAAAATGCAACGACTGGATACACTCGGTCACGTGGCTGTGAATACTCAAATTACCAGACGTCTGGTTAACGATCGATCGGTTAATTGAAATTTCACCATGCGCCATTTCGCTGCACAGTCTTGCGCTATTTACCCGCACGCCACAAAGAGACAACGATAATGAGGAAACACGTTCGTTGCTCGTAAAAGTACGATTGTATTAAATTGTTTCGTTGATGGAGCACTCGTAGTCACGAGCCACTGTGGTTTAATTATACACGAACAAACATAACGAAAGTAGCGATGCTACTCCCCCCTCGGTCTGACGAAGAGAACAAACATTGCGTCTGTTACAAAGCACAATTATGCTATGATTGAACATTTTTTTAACGGAGTACATTTTTTTTTTGGTATATATTTGATATTATTATGATGTGAAAATATAAATGACTGGATACTTGCAAATAAAAGTAATGTTTCTTCAATTAACTTATTGGACAATAATGACGTGGTCATTTAAATGAAAGAGAACAGAATAAACACGTTAATTGAAGTATAAAAATAATGTTTTTTTCTTCAGTTATTACACACCAGAATAACTGTAAAAAATATTTAATTTAAAAGATTTGAGAAAAATTTTAAATTTTTAAGATATTTAATTAATTAAAAGAAACATACTACCGAATCAAATTTTACACAGTCATTGCTTGAAGTATATATAGTCAGTCACAGAAGTGTACAAAATTGTTTCGTGAACTAGCAGTTTCCTGTGCCAGTATGTGACAATTAAAAAGAAAATTATTTTTATTTCATGGTATTATCATACGGATAATCTTATAATCAATAATAAAATAATGATTGGAGGTAGTATAACATGTTAAAATTCAGAAATATAATATATTACAATTGGTTGCGTGCATAAGACAAATAAATACTTTTATCAGTGATTTTTTTTAAATAGACACTCGGTATGCGTGGAGGATAAAATACTACAAGCAGTATTTACTGAATTTTCAATAGAAGCTTGTGCATAGGAAATCTGATATTATTTAATATCACTTTTTTTACTTTTATTTATATTTTAAGTAATAAGCAATTTTTATATAATACAATGTTCACTTAATTAATTTTTATATAATAATTTTAGGTAATAAATTTCGATATTTTCGATAATTCTTACTCGTATTTAATACTTTCAAGCATTTGTTCGATTCGATATATCGACTAAATGTGTATCGAAAGGTATACATTTTGAATTTGTTACATACTCCTCAGTCAGTATTAACTGTCAGATTTTTGGTCATTTTAAACACTCAAAAATTGGAGACGATCTTGTTTAATAAAAATAATTACACGCGGAGTCTTGACTTTTTTGTGTCAAACCCCCGATTACAAGTATTCACCGCATTTATCTTACAAAAGATTCCATCCACTTAACAAGAATTTTAGGACCGCGTAAATCTGCATTTACAATCTGTTAACGTTGCACAACTATGCGGGTCGTTTTCTTAAGCACGTGTCTGAAGGCGTTATAAAAATCATAAAGCACGCTTATGCCCTATTGTCACGCGTTTATGCCAGCTAGTTGACTCGCGAACCCCTTTTCCCCTACGAGGCAAATGCACAGGCCTGGCGTGACTTGCATCGTTCCACTCGCGACATTTTATTTGCTTAATGTCTCGGTAACCGAAGATGCATTACTTTCCCTCGAAACAGTGTTTCTCCGAAGGGAACTCGAAATACTTTGAGTGAAGTCGTTAAGGCTACACTTTGAACTACGCTCGCGAAAAAAACGTGTGAAATTACTCAGTTCCTGGATTATCTAATTACCTGAACTAACTTGTATTAGACTGTTGCGAGTGAAACGAGTAAATGTTTTTTTAGGAAAGTCTGTAGCTTCCTTGATAATAATATTAATAATAATATTCCTTGATAATAATATGTCAAATAATAGCTTTGGTAAAATAAATCTATATTTAAGCACGCAATGTTTTTCAATTGCGTCCACAATATAAATTTGTGTAAATACTAAAAAATAGCTTGTTGCAGATGAAATGATCACGATTTTAACGAAAGTTTCAAGATTTCTTGAAACAGCGTTGCAATTGTTTTATACATTTGTCGAAAATTGAGAACCACAAAACCAAATATCCAAAATAATATATATAAATAAAACAAATTTTTGTTTTAGATTCTATGTATTTCTTAAATGATGTTCATAAAAATTTTAAAATACGTAAAATCCTAATTATTAGATTAGATTTCAGTGAACTTTTAATTTTAAGTGTTCGTTCATTAAACGTGCATTAAATGCACCTGTAAGAAATTAAAGAAATAGTAATATTAAAAATAAAAAGGAAAAATATATGAAAAAATATTGATCTGTGTGAATAATACTTTGTAGACGAGGAAAATGAAATTCGAAAGCGGTTCGAGTCGTTAAGAATGCTACCGTTTTACAACGGTTATAGCTGTCGCTCGAATTACGTTTGAAACTTTTAAGCAAGTCCAGACCCAGGCATTAAGTTGGTCAATTAGTGATGAAATATGATATTTCGCTTCTAATTTGATTTCATTGGAGTTGCTCGTTGCACGCGTGGCTGATTTGCTAAATTACTGCCTGAGATAACGTAATTAAGCTGTTCTCTCGCCAAGATGAAACGCCGAATATTTCATTAATATGGTGACTATCATCTTCATTCGAGAGCTTGAGAATATTTTTCAAAAAGATAATAAACTTTCACCGAGAGAGTGACGCTGCAAATTCTGACGAATACTGAATCTACTTGAATCCGTTCGCAGGAACGTTCGACGGCTTATCAAAAGTTAGTAGTTGTAATCTATGCAAAAATGCGAAACTACTTTCTCAACACACTTGTACGTGTTAAAAACAGCGACCTTCAGTTTTTTATTGTAATAAAAATTTTCGTTATTTTATACATAATTATAAATGTATAGTATTTATACACATATAAATAAAATATAAAATAAACATGTGCGTGAATTAATATTCCATAATATTACGTAAACTTATTTATTTCGACGAAATTTTAGATTACACCTAATTGAATTAACTCCAAGTCAATTTGATCCACTTATCTTTTCTTAATGTTTTCTTTCGAGACACAAACTGAATTTATGAGCAGCTACATCTGTCTTATTTACCAACCTACAGTGACAGTAATTAACAACTCGGGTATTCTAGTCGAAAATTTGAAAAACCTCCTGATCCAGAATCTCCTGAGAAATGATTAACATTAGAACTGTCAAAATGGTCAAAATGACCAATTTCTAATTTTCTGTGGAAGAATAGTACATTTTTAGTAGTTTTGAGTGATTTTTAACAAAATATATTAACAAATTCTTGCTTTCTTTATTGTATCATTAACTTTAATTTCTTTGCTACAAATATTATACTTTAGTCGTAGTTCCAAGTGTTAAATAGAAAAAAAGTGAAATCAGAACGCCCTGATCTTGTAAGCTACAAGGCTTAAACACCACTAGGAAAAAATATTTTCAACACGACGTGGAATTTTATTCTCGTCGCAAGAGTTCCTCGACTTCTTAGCGAGGCAGTCTAGTATCTCGTCTGAACATGAGCGAAAAATAATAGACGGTAGGAGGAATTAGCGGACTCCTATTATACCAAACCCAATTATGCGAACTAGTTATACCGCGACAAGTTCGTACAAACGAAATTCCACTGCACCCGGCCCTGCTGCCCGCCTTAGAAAACATCGCCGCGTTTCGCAAAACACAATTATTTCTGATTATTTCTGACTCTGCTAGCCACCTAGCTACCTTAGCTGTCTCTTTCGAAGTTATAACATTGTACAAGTCGACACTCAATACGATTACGTTTGAAATTACGCGGAGCTTAAGACCGAAAGGGAACCGCAAGATGAAAGATGTAATGCAGTCATAGAATTAACTAATTAACGTTTGCCTTTTTTTCCTCGGCTACTGTGTGAAAAACCGAGGCAGAATTGTTGTGACGCGTACCAACGAGTCGACTCTTTCTTTTTTTTCTTTTTTTCTTTTTTTCTCTTTTTTTAGAAGCAGCAGCCATTTATTCATTGTGTAATTAACAACGTGGAAAACTCCTCGATTAATTGAGTCGGTGAGTTGAGGAACACAGCTCCTCGTGTCTGGAAACCTCGTTTCGAGATGTTGGAAAGAATGGCTTCGGTTTTTTGTTCGTCGTCTGCAATCATTGTTTTTATAGCGCTGTTCCAATTCAAATGCGGTCGTGCTAACCTAGATGAAGATTCTGTGTCTGTCTGTTTCTGCGGTTGAACTTCATTTCTGGGTCCTTTATCATTGAAATAAAGTCGCCCGGCTGTTCTCGAAGCCAGGAAATTAATTTTCCTAAAATTCTCTAAATTTTCCTTTTCATCGGTAATCAACGTGATTTAAACGCGATTTGAAACGATAATTGTTTAACGAAAACTGATTAAATTCGAGCAGCAAATCCATTGTCGAAATACTGCTTTCGCATTGGTTAAATTAATGTGGAACGTTTCGTTTCTATGCATAATTTGACGAAGCATTTAAATTCCAATTTTAATATTCTTTGAGAAAGAATAATTTTGAACTTGTTCCTCAACTCTGCTGAAGGTTTTTCACATCACGCTTCTTGTTTGATTTTAAAAAATTTTAATTTGTGCAATAAATAAATTGTGGAATTATAGGAGTCTTACATTTCGTTTGTTGCGAGAAATATATGGAAATGAATCTTGCAAATTTAATCGAGATCCAACTCCATTCCGTTGATATGCATTAGGCAAAATAATGCAAGTCTACAAATTTGGAGAATATTCATATCTCTGCTGTTTTCTTTTTTTTTTTTTACTAATCTACTTTTGTTATAACTTATTTTACATAAAGTACATAAATATCTCCGTTCACAAATCTTAGAACAAGTAATGTGTATATTTATTTCAAAACTGGAGAAATTAAACGATACTTCGTACTGCAATATCCGTAACATATTATGTTAAGAATTGTGTTAACAATTACTACTGTATTTTATATAATATAATATACATGATATAAACTATATACATATATATAATTATATTGTATTATATAAAATACAATTATATAATATAATATATAAAATACAAATACAATTTACTAAAATTTTGTAAAAAATATCTAGGATAAATACTAAATATTAAAAGTGTAAAGTGTATTCTAAGACCTTCAGTCAGGGGAATATATTTATGTCATTTAAACAAGGATTATATAATAAAAAAATATAATATAATATTTATCCTTCTCACAACGGATATTCGTTCGGGTATTTTCTACTCGGCAAACCAATTTTTGCGAATTTTTGGAACGAAAATAACATCGGTACGAATTTGGCGCGAACTGTGAGAGAACGCAGCTGGGAAATTCCATTTCTCCGCGTACATAATACTTTCGTTAATTGTTCGTCAATTAACGCCGATGATCATTCGAGACGTAATACGAGTTTATACTTCATTTAACAGAATTTTGTTGGCATCGTCAACAGCGTTATTTAGCGTCGTTAAATCACTCGTTCCGGAATAACAACACGTTCGCGAAATGAAATGATCCTCCTTAACGCGAGAGGTTCTGGCGATAATTGGATTATGCTGGTAACGTGCGCGCGCGAGGTTTTTCTTTCGACACTGTGTGGTGGTGTTGCTTCTTCACCGCGTAACGAAACATTCGATCGAAAAGGTG
This sequence comes from Melipona bicolor, assembly GCA_030673865.1. Classification (NCBI taxonomy): domain Eukaryota; kingdom Metazoa; phylum Arthropoda; class Insecta; order Hymenoptera; family Apidae; genus Melipona; species Melipona bicolor. The sequence continues at coordinate 4,156,441 of JAHYIQ010000019.1, forward strand.
CTGCATCGTCGTTTCGATAAAATTTTAATTGAGAACCGGTACAATTATGCAACAGCGATTGGCTATCGATGCGTCGCGCTAGATTTCGCCGACGTGTGTGTGTCATTTCATTTCGTACAATGTTATCGACTCTGCGGGTCAATTACCACGTGCGGGGGGTTGGGAGGCGAATACGTGAAAAATAAATTGATCGCGACATAATTTAAAAAGCAGAACGATGACATTAACTTCTCTTTCGGTCGGTGATCGATAGAGGAATTATTAATGGATGGAAACGTTCGGCGATTGAAATTTTCGAGTTAAACACGTTATTTGAAAGCGTATTTACCTTCAGAAATGTATCGGCGATTGAACACGATCTAAAATATAAAGCAAAGGAATATGTTTTGATACAATTTGTTACAATCGAGTTGCATTTCATGACGTTACGTTAACTATTTGGACGAAGGTTTTACAAAGTATGTTTCTGTATTAGTTTGAAACTAGTGCATTTAGGAGATTTTGCAAATTAGTTGCGTGTATTTTACTTTAAAAATATTCTCCATCGAAAGGCTTGAGAGCGTTGTCTCAGTTTAGATCTTTATAGTGATTACGGGAAGTATTGGCATGTGTTTTATTTTGAAATCCATAATTTGTGTCAAATTTTTCTCAAAAATAAGGAATTTTCCAAGCTTCTTCACGTTTCAAATTAATTTAAAAATTCACAAACCACGTTTAAGTTTAAAATAAGAAATATCGTGAGATTTTTAGAACTTTTAAAACTCTAAGTATGAATTTTTTAAATTACTGTATAACAATCATCATTTATTTAAATGGTTTATTACACTATTAACTTTGAAAAACTCGTACAGTTTAAAATCTGTATAACAGTTTTCACGAAAATAAGAGAAAATTTTATTTTACAAGTTTTAAAATTGCAGAAATTTCTGAAAATACTTTCAATTTAAAAAATTCGTGCAACTTACTGCTCGTGATCTATGTGAAACTTCTCTCAAAGATTTTTCTATACCTAGATCTCTGAACGAGAACGTCTGCACATAGAATCCCTCTCTCGTCGTCCAATTTGTTCTAACTGCTGGTCGAAAGGAATAAAACAAATCGCTTAGAACAGTATGGTACGCAGAATTTCGTACGATCGTTCACCGCGTTTTGTGTACTAGTTCCAAAGCGAAGTTTGTCGAGAATCGTTAAATTCATTTCGAGCAACGTAGTTTTAAAATCATTGGTACTGTTTCCCTCTGCTCTGCTACCAGACAATGGAAATTTTTGCAAATGAGATTGAACGCGCGCAGTCGAATTTAAAATACCGAACGAGACCGGTAGTTTGTCAGGGTTTTAACTAACCGATGTTCGTCGATCGTTTCAGATCAATCTGACCAATTCTATTTCATTAAAGTACCACTGATTTGTATTTGGCATGTTTTAATCTGGCGCTCCGATTGGAATTATTCCGTGCCGTTAATTTGGCACTGATCCCATTCCCGAACGATTAGCATCCGTGACTAAATCTAACTTTGCCGAACGACAGAGTACGCTCGAAACCATTAGAAGAAAATTAAGGCTGCTACGAGAGATGAGATATAAATAATTCATCGAGAATATTCCCATCTTTTTTTCTTTTTTTTTTTTTTCTTTTATAAAGTACAAATTCACAAAGTGATCTTGTATCTGAAAGCATAAGTAGGTTAATGGTAATTTTAGATGCAAAGCTAAGTCGACAAGAAAAAATATTATATTATATTTGTATACGTGCAAATTTTCAAATCTGACAAGATAAAAAGATGAGTACAATGTAATAAATATTTCACTTGAATTGGAATACATTTTTTTTAAACCAAACTTGGAAACTTTATAGCTTGTAAAATTTGTTTGTTTTTTTGAAAATTAAATTTAAATATTCGTCAACTATAGTTTTCAGCTAGAAAATGATCCAAGTCTACTTTCTTAGGGACAAATGTTCCAGTTTCTCTTAATTTTGGAAATTACAATTATACGTCAAATACAATTATACATTTTTTTGAGAACCAATGTTCTTTCAGTTCTTTTTAAATTCTTTTAAAATTTATGAAAATTTTTAACAAAACAAGATTCAGAAACTACTTTCTTAAAAATCAATATTGCAATTTTGAGTTTGAGTCTAAAATTATAAAAGTTTAACATTGAATGAGGAGCACATAAATTAAGAATGCATTCATTTTTAAGCATATACCTTATATTTATTCAGTATATTACATGTTATAACTAATCGTTTTATTATTAATTATAAAATTATCCGCACTCTTCAAAGAGTTAACCAAACATGTTCTACTTTCTTAAAAACAAGAGTTCAGGTGAAAAAAAAATTTATTTCAAGAAAAGAACAACTATGAAAAGAACTCCTATGAATTATTCACTTTTATTCAAATACCAATCAAATTCAAATTTTCAAGCTTGAGTCTCTACAAACTGAGCCTCGAAACGAAAAAATTTTATTCATTCCTTTCCACTCTATAATTTCACAGAGAGAATTACGCCTCCACAAAGCAACTCGTTAAATGGCATTCTGTACGTTGTTTGGAAAAGTTGTAACGCGAGTGAAACGAATCGGGTTGAACTCGATATCCGCCATAACGCGTGGCAAATATGAGCAAGCTGAACCATGTTGCCAGCCACGTTTCTCTCGAAGCTCTTTATACCTGTCGAGTGTAAGGAAAGCCTACGTTACATCGCCTTTTATACTCCCTAACCCGTTTGTGCTTATAAGCGGCTAATCTAACACACACACATGCATACACACGTGTGCCGCAAAAGCGCGTACACGTGTTCTAACTATACTACGCGCGATATACAAGTTTCAAACGGGGTTTCTACGTCGTACGTTTTCGAACGTGACAAAAACCTGTAATTAATAGCCGGGCATACGTATCAGCAAGCCTATTATCTTTTCTTTACACCAGCTCGTAAATATCCCGTAATGAGATGTTCTAGCATACGTTTAATCAGGAAATAGTGTCAAGAATGGGAATAGTATCAAGATTAGGAAAGTTGGAAAAGAGAAAGTAGTTTTAAGAAAACGAAAGTAAATGCAAGTAAGCGCAAAAGTCCACATATTCAATATGTTAAATTTCAAGTGTGTCTGAAAATGAAATAGAAATTTTTGGAAGTTTTATAGATCTTCAATTAATTCTTTAGGGATGATATTAATGATACAAGCTTCCGATACATTTCATAGATTTAAATTATCGAGTAAATCATGTTAGGTTTAATAATAATTTTTGGGACCTCGATCATTGTTCGCGAGTGGTCATATTTGATTTTGTTCATACATAATTATGAAGTTTAATAAGGTTGAAATAACTTCTGGTAAATATCGTATAAGATACGAGTACAGTTCAAATGTCACCTCTGAAGAATTAGAACAAGACTAATTTTAGAATAATTGTCAATGGCAATTTACTTTCATTTGGATAAATCTAAATCGTGATTTTACAAAAATTTATGCATTTTCGCTTCTAATAAAACGAACAAATCCAGTCCTGATTTTGATTGTTATAATAATAACAACTTTGTACGCTCTAAATTAAATCGTAATTATATTTGATTTCGCGATTTGTCCTTCCGATTTATTTATATTTCCCAGTAAACATATATAAAAAACATTGCTAACTTTTTAGTATCTGTAGATAATAAATGAACGAATTAGTACTTACAAAGTGTCTGAAATCTTCGTTTTTCTTCGAATATTTGAAATTTCGGTGTCTGAAATACGTTTTCAATATTCTCAACTAGTATATCGTTAAATTGTAATTAAATTAGAATATTTAATTTTATTTGTCGTATTATTATTTTTACTTTGTTTATTATATTATTATTTTTATTTTGATAAATACGATATACAAAGTAGCTCAGTCTAGCCTAAGGTTATTATAGCCATTGATTTTCATGTATTGAGCGGCTTAAAAAATAGGGTTTTAAAAAATATATTGCGTAACCATTTTCCTGGTAAATTATTTTTATTGCAAAAACCTGAATTGATTTTATACGTTAGGTGGTTAAAACTATACAAAATTTAATAAAATTTCCCGTATTTCGAATGTTCTGTTATTTGAATATATACGACTTACTAAACTACAAAACATAAGATTTTTCTGGAATAATCGATAAAACAACATTGGTTTGAAGTACAAGAGGAGCATACATACATATCTAGTTAATCACGTATATCAAAAGCATAAGTAACAAGTGATTCAACGAAATTTAACGTCAAAAAAGTGACTGTTCTTGTTACACGAAACTTTCACTAATCGAACAATTCAAACACAAAGAGCTTCACTTGGCTGTACAGTTCAAGACGAGACATTTTGAAATTAATTACGAAACTGTCGTGTACCTATTATTATCGTCTACGTCCACGTCTACGGTTTAAATTGAAATTTCTTAAAAGCGAAAATACATAAATCCCGATGCGATTCGTTTTTGTTTTTCTTAGGTTACCTTTCGCTCATCTGAACCACCTGTTACGGTATTTGTCTGGCATGTAACGTTATATTGGAAAATCACGGCGACAGTTGAAAAGAAAAATAAATATGCCTGGTTTGGAAAAAATTGGGAAATTGACTCATTAAAATTTCCGTCTAGTCGAGTCGAAACGGGGCTGGTCTGAAAGTCGCTCCTCTCGAAACCTTGCTAAAGCATGATTTTGCACGAAAGAAAGAAATAGAGAGAGAGAAAGAGAGAGAGACAGAGAGACAGAGAGACAGAGAGACAGACAGAGAGGGAAAGAGGGGGGAGAGAGGGGAAGTGGGTGAAACGAACGACACCGATAGCATCGATACAATCGGATTCCTTAGAGCATGCCATATATTCCGCTCATGACTACGTGCACCCTGATATCCGTCCAGAATGGCACGTGAACTTACCTTCGTGGAGGCCATTTGCTTGGTGGACGACCGTTGCCTGGCCATTCGCCAGGAACGAATATCGGCATAGCAGTGGAACGTCGGGGCTCGAATCGTTGAATTACCGGCGAATGCCGCTTGCCGGCAATATTAGCTGGTTCACGATTTAATCGTAGACCTGGTATTGCGTGTTCGTTTATTATCTTGTTCTCCTGACGACAAAAATAACGAAACGCGCGCGCATGTGTGTGTGTGTGTGTGTGTGTGTGTGTGTGTTGTAGCGCACTGGAATCTAGATCAAAGACGCGCGCATGTTTTTCCCGTCTCCGTGTTTTCTGCAGATCTGTTCGTCTGGAGTCGAATCGTGTCATCGTTTCTCACTTTCCACTTCTCTGGTATCTTTATATTATCATTGAAAGTGATTTTAGCAGGGGTAACCCAGAAAATCGGGCCTCTTCAGGTGCAACGCTAATGCAACGAAAATTAGCGATTGATTGATTTGGGTCACGTGATTCGTGAGGGGGTGTGGGGTAGATCTCGAGTAGACGTTGTCTGGCCCAGAAGCAACTGTTCTGACTTTTTTGCCATAAAATTTTATTGACATGCAAACATTTGAATTGATAGAAAACAAATTACAGGCGCCCACTCACCCAAATCAACCAATCGGTAATTTTCGTTGCATTAGCATTGCACCTGAAGAAGCCCGATTTTCTGGATTACTCCCGCTAAAATCACTTTCAGTGATAATAACACAAGTAAAAGTAATAAAATAAAATCCATACATACGTGATAGTTATAACTGACAATAATATGTATACTTATAGCGATTGTTAATAGTGAGTACAGCGTCTTCAAGACAGTTGCAGAATCAAACGCGAGACCGGTCGTTTTGTAATTTTGATATTTTTTTGTTACAACTTTCTGTAACAGCGCATTTACGAGCCCACGTTTACATAAAATTTTCAACATGTTGATGAACACCGTTTAGCGGGATAAAAATGAAACCAGCCCGTATTTACCGATACGTCAAGAATAACGCAAGCCGATATCGTTATATTTGTCAAGCAAACACTCTCAGATGCATCGGGGCCAAGTTTTAACAGCCGTCTAAAGACTGCATGTCGAGAAACGTATTTGTTTCGTTCTCGAAACAATACGAGCCGAGCCACTCGTAAAGACACGAGAAGGAACTGTTCGAACGGAGAAAGAATAAACCTTGGGAAACGCCGTGGAAAAACGGGCCGTTTGCGTATACCTACCTTTTCTCCCGCTCTGCGCTGATGGAACATCGATTCACATGTCGCATTAGAATGTCGGGAACACACGACGCCTCTTCGCCCCTCCTTCCCTCTTTCTCACGCTCTCTCTCTCTCTCTTTCTTTCTCTTTGCGAATCGACGAAAATCTCCGCGAGAAAATATACTTTTCTTTGACTCGACGCGTTCGCCTCTATAGACAAATGGCTTCTCGCACGCTTTCCATTCTTAGACGTTTCGTTCTTTATTCGTACACTCAATCGCGTTTCTCTCTTCTCTTTAAGTCTTAACTGGTATTACTGGTACTCTATTGGAAACCATAATAATCTAGAATTGAATTACTTCGAAGTTTTCGAATTACTTTGGAAGGTTTTAGAAATTTTCATTGAACTCTTTCGTTCTTCGAGAACGTATATTGTACATACACACTGAAGAAAGATTTCCGGTAAATGCGATTATTTAAAAATATTCGAAAACCGTAAAATTTTTTGTTTCAATCAAATTGAAATACAGATGTAATGGAATTTTATATTCTGCAGGTTGCAATGTGTTTAAACAATTTTGAATATCTGCGGTTTCATGCAAAACATTTTTCGAGAAATGAACGTTTATCTATGAGGAACGTATCAACCACAGGTTTCGAAATATTAAACGCATATTTGAGTATTTGATATTTCGTAATGTTAAACGTACATTTGAGTACTTGAAATACGTTTAATTTTGGGTAATTGAAACGAATATAAACGATCTTTCAATACTGTTGCTTATGACAAGAAATATTCATTCAGCTTTAGGCAATCAGATCAATTTTAAGAGCTTGCTATTATTATCATTCAGCCCTACGATCATTCAGCTTTTAGGATGAATTTATTGCATTTTCACACATTTTGTACAAAATTTTAGCAATAATCATGATACGTGTGTTTTATTTTGCTGTTCTTCAATTCATTTCGAGAATTCAAAGATTAATATCGAAACATTTGTGAATATTTGTTGATTTTAGTTGATTTTAGTTGATTTTAGCTTTCGTTTTAAAAATTTCTACAGATTCTGAATAAAATTGAGATCTGAACATTGCATTAATTATATGTACATACTGGTACATTAAATTTTCGTGTCTTGAATTATTTTTACACACTGTTGAAATAGATCTAATAATTTCTTCAGGAAATTGGCACATTTTTTACTGTTTTTACTAATTTATTGCTGTGTAAAATATCCCAGTACATGTGATGGTTTATTGTACCATTCATTTGATGTTATTGTTACAACAATCCTACTTTTATTGCAAATTATTTTTATAGACAAATAAAAAATATTTGCAACGCAGAATGTAAAATTTAAAACGAAATAAAAGACTCAAATTAATAATTTATTAAATATGCTAAACTTTAACAGCCGTCTAATACTCAACGATATTATTTGAAAGTTAACTAGTAATTAATAAAAGTTTAATTGTATAACTAGTTTCTAAGTGTCATATCTCGAATTGTGTTTGTTTCTTGCTAATTTCCTTTTTTCTTCGATAGGATAATTCACGTGTTTCGAAAAAACACCTTCACAATAGAGAAACTGAAAAGTGTATAAATTCTAATTGTAAGTGAAAAAATGACGCGAAGAAATAAAAAGATTAAAAAAAAATATGTCGAAGTATTTTAACTTTTGTTTTGGCAAGAATTCTTCTTTCAATTATCTCTGTATACAAAGAATATATTTTCAAAATTTTGGGACTTTCGTCCCAAAATGTGCGTGAAAACGTAGCAGATCTTACAGTTTATTCGTTATTCTTACGAATATTCTTTGTAATGTTATATTGAAACCTAACTAATTAACTTTGACAATAAAAAGAGCTAAACTTCGCAAATGCGGAGCAAGAAAATAATTGAAAATAATTTCGTAGAGCCATTATACAGGGTAACCATTATTCGCGGAGGAATTAATCGTCATCGAACGATCAGTCCACTTTGCTAATCGAATGAAAACTGGACAGAAGCGATTCGAGATCGAAGTAACGAGAATGATGCTTTGGAGCTATCGTCAGATGATACTCGAACCGAACAAAGATAGGAAGAGAAAGAGAGAGAGAGAGAGAGATGTGCGAGAATGAGAATAAACGAAAAGGAGAGGAAGAGTGTTGGACCGTTTGGAACCACTGATACGAATCTCTCTCTCTCTCTCTCTCTCTCTTTCTCTCTCTCTCTCTCTCTTTCTCTCTCTCTCTCTCTCTCTCTTCTCTCTGTCTTCCTCTGTATTTCTCAAACTATCCCGAACGATTGTTCAGCACAGGTCTGCTAAAGAAAAAGCCGGATTAAGATTGGAAGAGGAAGAAAGGGCCGAGCTTCGATCGATTGCGCCCCGAAGACACACCAACGGCCCGACCTACTGAATAGGATAGGTTCTGCCTCTAGGATACGTTCATTCCTTTCAGTATCATTTCGACTAACCGTGGATAAAATCGCATTTACGTTCAACCACCTCTGCCCAAAAAAGGAAAGTTCGGCCAACCAATTTCCAGCTAGTGTACAAAGCGATCTTTATACGGTAGTGATTTTATTCATTCTCTCCGAAACGAACGGGAGCCACTCGTACAGGTACATAAGTATTTGTATAAATATACGTGTGGTACCGTGCATACTTTGTTTGATTTCTTCCTACGAGCAAGTAAAGGCAGCTTTGCGTGTATCGCTCGCCGACTATTCTTAATTTTGTCTGTATTTTTGAAAGGCATCACAGAAATCACATTACAGAAAGAGGTAGCGAATGTAACGTTCAAGAGAGACAAAGAGCAATTAAAAATGCAGTGTTGCTTAAAGTATGTCATAAAATAATAATCTGTTGCAAAACCGTCATACTTATTTGAGATTTTTAAATGAAATAAGATCTGTAGAAACTTCTTTCTGTTGCAGACCCATCGATTTTAGTTTTAGTGATTTATAGGTTCCTATATTTATAAGTTTCTATAAGTTTCTATATGTATGTACGAAATGAATCACACAGAAATTAAATACTGCAAATGTATTTCGATTGCTATTGTTATATCTTAGTGAGAGAATAAGAGAAAAAGAGAGACAACAGTGGGGAGAAAATATCTATTTGAAGTACAAAGTATGAAGGATGCGTATAAATTGACAAAACTGGAGAACATATGAAGTGCCAAGAAGAAAAGTATTAAAAAAAAAGAAAGAGAAAGAAAAAACTGCAAAAAGTCCTAATGTCGGATGATTTGTCCCTTGTATAATAAATTATAATCAAATTATAATCAAATTATAATCAAATTGAAGTTCGGTATCAACAGATTTTTCATATGAATTTTCAACTTCATTTCTTTAAATAATTTCTAACCTGCTAATCGACTCATCTTAATGTAAATAAATAAGTTTAGCAGATAAATTTTACGACAAACTTACAATTATTAGTGTACGAAAATTTGATATAAACCTGAAAGATATGCGTATGTTAAACTCAAAGATCAGAAATGTTGAATGAGCGAAGAAAACCATTTAAAGATCATCTACATTGGTAATTTTTCAGCATCAGATCATACATTTCATTTTATATACATACATCATAAGAACATGAAGAAGGCACTCCAGTTTGGACCAACTTGATTTATGTCAAGATACTTAACTGTGTACCATCAAGAATTGTTTATCAAATCCTGTTATAGACCAGAACTAAGATCCGGATATTTCAGTGATTGACATCTCTTTAGATCTCCTTCGATGAAGGTTGGCTGAACAATATCACAGTCGATATTGTCGGCGAAATTCAAAAGGAGTAGAGTTTACATTTTGTAAGTTTACATCTTAATCTCTTAAAGTAGTATAGGGCAGGCCAAAAGTCACTTCCTACTAAAATAAATCCGTAATTTTTTTATTATATACTTTTAAAATTTTCTTGACAAATTAAGATTCATGTTTGAACTTAAATTTAATTTAAAATTGATAAAATTAGTTTTTTCTTAAATTTTGATGTTTTATTAAAAAAAAAAAAAAATTAATGGTGAAAAAATTTTTGGTTCACCCTATATACTGCAGGTTTACAATCTACTCTATACTAATAGATAAATGTGTAATGGCTTGATGCGGAACATTATACCTCCAACAAATGCTAATTAACTCGTAAATTTTGAATCATTTTGCACGCTTGTCCAGTTTCACACGCAACGATCTAATATTGCAAAGTTGAATGAAAAATTCACGGAAAATTGAATAAATAAATGAGGAAATGGATAACGCGAGTGCTAAATTGCTAATTAATTTGCACTCTACATACGCGATTTAATATTTATTTATTAATATATTCGCATCGAATAGGTGTCGCGAATAGCTAATTATTAATTCATCCAACACTTGTAACGTGATAGTATGATGAAAATTGATACGCCATCTTCATAACGAATTAATGTGACACGGCCACTTTGAAACGATGGTTGTTATTAAAGTTGTTTAAAGTTACATGCAGCTCGCTAGTAATGAGATTTTAATTATACTTGTTATGAACGTATATTCAGAATTTTAGTTGAGCAACAAAACGTTTTGATTAATTGGCTTGCATTTTGTCGATAGCGGTTTTTGATTGTGAACTTGTACCAAACTGGTGGAGTTAAGGTGCTTGATTAATTGCTCTGAGAATTCTTGTTCATCAACTGGTTTGTCATTTGAACGCAATAGTAGGAAAGGATGTACGGTCGAAAATTCGCATAGAGATGGAAATATTGATTGATAAAATTCTGTCTCAAAATAAACTGACAACGATGGTTGGAGAATTGATTTACAATATAATCGTTATAAACTACTTTTATTCCATTAGAAGTTACGAATAATCCAAGTTATACTAACCAAATAATTTATATTTTTGAAATAATAAATAATAATCAAACATTTTATATTTTTTGGTTCAGTGATTGGAAATAATCTTGTAATGAGTTATCGACATGAATTAATATGACATTACCTGTTATGTAGGAATAAATTACTTGTTACATTTTAAATGTCTAATTGAGTTTTTTAGGCATTATAATAAATATGATCTTTGGATATACGTCTATATATCATATGTACTGAGATATGTATTCACGATTTTTCATAGCAACACGGCTCTGGTAGATCAATCATAGTGTTGTTTTTCTACCTTGACATACATACATCAATACTTGGTTCATGTTTTGCTGTTGGTATAACGACAGGATCTAAAACGTGCATATATGTAGTTGTTCATAAAAATAATCGATCGTTGATTAGAATTTTTTATGAATATCTCAGTTGCGTAATATGAAAGTAGTAAAATTCAACATAATTACATTAATCGATTTGGGAATAAATTCAAAAGTATATGTAGAAGTCACAGGATGTTTAACAGAGAAATATTTAAACAGCCAGAATTCATTACGGCTATATCAATAAATATTACGTGGGACTATATTATATACTTAAAACGGATATCCAAGCTGCACATTATCAAAATATATGCTTGTAACAAGTACCTTGTAATTGCTATTATTATCATAAATTTCCTTGACAGTGGATATACGTGATTTATAAATTAAATTAAAATTGTAGTTAAAATTGTAGGGGTATAAACTACAAGTGAAAATAAGAAAAAGAGTTACAATAATTGATTGTAAAACCTGAATATGTGCGTGGGTAGTATTCGAAGTGTCTATCTCTGAAAGTATACGTAAACAATTGAAGTAATATTTCAATTAATAGTTAATAAGTCAATTTCTGAGATGCAGATAAATTTTTTCAGAAATTCATGGCGTAATAAATTTTGTATTACATCAATATCAAGCTCACACCAAAATGATCATTTCGAAATGAAGATTTAATAAATTTTTAAACCTCACGCTTTAAGATCAAGAAATATCTTTTAAGTACTGACATACTTAGACTAATTCAAATTGGCTACAGCTTTGTAACAAAGCGTTTGCAAACAAATTTCATACAAAATTTTTTTCTCATTCTTACTTGTATTGATTATGTTTTTATAATTTTACTATAAAAGTAGAACGCATGAAAGTTCTTGGTATGACGGGCGAAAATTTTTTGAATTCGATGCAGCTAATAAGCAAATATCTAGCATCGTTTAATTAAATTTTTAAATATTAATTATTTTGATCATTTCAATTAATTTTTGTTTACGGTTTATACTTCACCCAGAGTCAATAGAATAATTTACTTATCTGCGATGATATCCGCATCGCGTGGATTCTATATTACAAAAATAGGTAGAATTTTAATAAATGAAACACGTTCTACCACAACTTATAACCGAAGAGTTGTTCTTGGCAGATCTTATGTCGTGTCTGTGCTTGAAAACTCCTTTGCAAGCTTCTTTGCTGAAGTTTCTACTTTTGTATCTTTTTGTCCCAGGGTTTTTCCATTCTTATCTTGTTATACTTCTCCTTTTACGCTTTTAATCTTCCCTTTTCGTTATTTACCCTCTTTAAATCGTGCATTTTTCATTCCACATTGGCTTTTTCAGATAAACGGTTTTCGTTTGTCTCATATGTTTTCCATCAGTCGCAGTCACACAGCGTAACCAGTAAAAATATCATAAGACAGTCGTTTACCTGATGCATAATAATAATATAAATAATAAATGTGGACAAAAATATGAAAGACAATTAAAATAAACAAAATATATAATCCAATACAGGATTTTTACGAAGATTGCAATATAAATAGGAAAAGAAACCATAGTGACTATGATCCACAAAAATTACTCATGAACATCGTTTAAAGAAAATATCCTAAAGCTACTCAATAAATCATTTAGTTACAAATTTAGGAAATTTGAACAATGAAGCACACATTGTATTATTATGATCACGTGAGAAACACTGTCAACAACTTAAAATACAAATTTGTGTTTTATCACTAAATCTACTTATCCAAACAAGAATTTTGACTTTGTACATAGTTAAGGATCCAATAGTATATTTGTTTTTAAATAACTCGCTTATAATAAACAATCAAATTTGAAATTCCGATAAAAGTAACTTGATAGCATGTTCAAATGGTGTTCAACAGGAGAATGTAATTCATAATTAAAAAGCGACGTGAGATACAAAGCAAAAATGCACGAGAATGCACGACAAATTAGACGACAATGTAACGATAAGACAAAAATGTGGAGAAATTTCGTCGAGAATCTGTAAAAAGTCGTACAATAAAAATAATAGCATTTTATACTATTTACTATTGCTTTCCATGATAATATGCCAAAGTTTATTTAATTTTATAGATAAAAAAAGTTGCATTGTTCATTTTATTATTTTAAAAATGTAATGGAAAGTAACTTTATCTTGTGTTGAAGACAAACAAATCATTTTCAAGTAATCTTTCAGTCAAGATAATTCGCTGAAATAAAATAGTAAACAAATCCAGCGCAATGTTTACACGATTGTATTGTTGCAATAGAAGTTGTTTGCAAAGATAAATATAAAATAGAAAACACACTTGATGACAAAATGACGAAATAATCATTCAAGAAAAATCATCTGCTCGTTCAAACAAACTAATGCAGGATTATTTCAATGTAACATTAAGTGAAATAAGATTTAAATTTTTCAATAAATATTACATTATTTTTATATTTGAATATTTATTGAATAATCTAATCGAATAATGCTCAACATTTCCATGCAATCGTTTTCAAAATTCTCGTCAATAAAAATATTACATTGTCCACCAATGCGTTCTGTTTATTACACTATTAAAAGTTTTATTCATCGTTGGAATACAAACATCAAACAGAGAGTTGACTGTCACGGTGATAGATGGTTAAACGATAATATTATATAGGAATCGAAAATCTGGGAATATCGCGGTAAGTACAGCAAGGGAAATCTGTCGACGGGAAGAAATGAGGAAACGGGAAAGGAACGTAACAACTTCGATCCAGCTGCATTGTATAATATTAAAATGCATCGCTATTGTTTCGATATCTTTCGACCACCCATTTTCCTCGCGGGGAAGCAATCTTTAAAGAAATAATCCATCATCCCGAAGAACGTGCTTGTCAAAGTATAGTTTTGTGTTTCAATTCCATTCTCTCGACATCTCGATATATTGCACGTAAATGTCGGGGATCTCGAAGTTTCGAATTCAATCTTCGCAAGCGTAGGTAAATCGATCAACTAACTGTGGCAAACCGTAAAACAGGATAAGCGTAGAAACGTGATTTTAAGTCGATGATGGAGACGACAGCAGACAAAGGAACGTTCCATTAAGGTTTTTACTTCAAACCTTATGCAGATTGTTTAACTGTTTTTCAATCATGAATCGACGTCTTTTCGTTCTCCTGTCTTCTCCTTTTTTGAGACATTAAGTCGAATAAGATTAACACATTGTGTTGTAGAATCGAAATACATCCTGATTATTACGATGTTATAATTACGAGCTGGAATTTAAGAAATTCAGAGAGAACGAATTTGTCGACAATCTGAGAGTAGCTCCTTCAATTGTTAAGAGCAGCCGGCTGCAAAATGAAAAAATTCAATCTGAATTCAGGTTTAGCAATCTTCTCGTTCAATTTCTTTCTTTTTTTCCCCGAGTTAAATGCTAATATCCGATGCGAGATTCCTTCTCTACGGTATTCCTTTAAATATTGGATCAGTTAAGTAGTAATGTAGTAAATTATGGAAAACTTGGATGAGTAACTGTTGTATATGTGGCAGAGACATAATTTAGTGTCATCAATGATACCATGGTCTTGTTAATTAGTGATTAGAAAATAATTTATGATATGTGAACTATCATAAAAAATGTTAGAAATTATGAAGTTGTTTAAAATTACGAAACATTAATTTCGATGGTCATGTGAGTGTTAATGGTCAGATACCAAACTTTATTTATTGTATTGCATCTCAATTTATTGGATTGGATTACTTGGATTAACAAGTGTGACATATGATTTTTGCATGATTTGATACGTTATAAAAATGTGTAGCGGCCTAGGATTCCTCAACTACGAGTTTCGAACACTGACTGGCACAAGCCGCAAGTGGCTGCGCGCCTAACGTCGAAGCCGATTTCTGACGTTAAGCAAAGCAGTGTGCGGAACCCCGCTAGGATTAGGAGGTGATCGGGGGCCAGCCTAGCGGGTATTTACAATAACCAAGCGTCTGGGGTATAAGGAGTCACTGCCATCAGCCCCACTGATGAGTCTAGGCAGTGACTTCGAGACGAAACGCATCAACCAACTTTCTTCTCTCACTACCCCAAGTCCATCGTCCTTCCAAGAACTTCAAATTCCATTCGCCCTTCCATCTTTCATTTCCCTTCAAATGAATCATCATTGAGGCAAATTGTTGTAGAAAAAGACATTAACTTTTTGCACTCGACTGTCCCTACTAAGGGGACATTATACCATACCGTACCATAAATCTGATTAAAAACTCGGATTTCCTTTTTTTATAATTGCTGGTAATGATAACGAACGTAGGCATTGTATGACATAGTGTAATGATACAATGCCTAGAGCGAAAGCTACAATAACGACGTAAGAAGAATAAAAAAATTTCAGAGGAAGAAAAAATAACTCATTATAATTCGCATAATTTTGAATAATTCACGTAAACTAGACTTCTTATTGGTTCTTAGGAAAGTTTATAAAATGGCGGAGGAAATTATTTATTTTTCTGAAAATTGAATATATGCATGGACGTCGATGATTGCTTTAAATTTAAACGATATCACATGTTAGAGAAATATAATCAATAAAATTTTATACTAAATATTATTTGAACAGTATGCTTGTTTTCAATATTATATCATTTTACTTGATAATTTAAGTGATACTTCACTTAGTGCTACTTCATAAATAAATTGTTGATAGATGATACAAAAAAATTTTCCGAGGGCAGAAAATTTATACTAAAATATATTAAAATATAAATATAAATAATAAATTAATAAAGGATGTTTAACTATTAAAATACTGGCAAAAAATCGTCTAAATGATCGATATAATAACGAAATTTTATTCAATTACAAAATACACATCACATTCTAGTCAATTCATGACAATCATTCAGAAATAAAAAAAATAAAATAAAATAAAATGATCAATTTCATAAAATTCTACGTTTTCACGAGATTGTAAATCAAATTAATCGTTCAATTTTATTCGACTATCAAGAAGAGAGTCAAAGAAAGAATCAGTATGAGAACGATCTTTCGACTTCGTAAGTAAAAGGATTCGCGGACAATTTCAAAGGAAATGACATTTATCTAATTTCACAGCAATCGAGAGAAAAGCAGATTCGAATAATAGAGCGAAATAAATTTCCCAACCGGTCTTAAATTCCGCGTTTCAATTTTGTAGTTCGTTATCGACATAGTGTTTCAGACTAATAGCGAAAATTGGAATGAAAAGCGCACCTGAAGACTCGTGTTTTTATCGTTACTGCTTGAAGCCCCTTATAATTTCTTCGGAATAATTGTCTCGCCGTGATGTTGTCCTCGCGTTGTTTATTAAGTTTAAAATCAATGCACTTTTAATAAACCGGCCATAAATAACTTGCGTATCGACGTTATTAAAGCACAGCACATTTATTCTAACCCTTTTGACGCTAATTATTAAATAATTTAACACCTCGTCGGATTGAACTGTAATACGTGTTTAATTTCACTCTCGCAGTCGGTGTGTCTCACATAGAGGGCGTTGTTCGACGAAACTAATCGAATCAAGTCGAACGATCGTTTTAATCGATTCTCTGTACGTTCTCCGGAAGAAACGTAAAACAGCTTCTAAATACAATTACGCGTTACTCCGTTAATGAAAAAAAAACAATGAAGTAATTCAAAATATACTTTTCACTTTACCAGCACACGCGTTTATTCACGATAGTAGTCGGAACGAAACTTTCAAGTCGTAATAGAATACAAAAACAGTGTCAAGTCACAGACGAGGTATATGTACATGTACATACACCGGCCAAATTAAGAAAGTAGATGAATATGATTTTCATAATTGGTCACGGAATGTCTCTGCAGTATTCTCGTCACGTTAATTCGAAAATCGCGTTATTTCGCGTCGTGTCATTTTCGTTGCAAAAGTGCGATGTGTATAATTGAAAATGCATTTAATTTATTACCAGACGTCGTAATTTGTTGTACAGCTCTCATACGAAGAATTGTATAAAATGAGGGGAATCTAACGATGCGAAAATTAGTTGATAATTACCGTTAACTCTCGTCGATGTGATATTTCGAATGGATTATGTGTGTAGCCTTCTTATGGTTAACATGTGTCGAATCTGTTGAACAAATTGAGTACATTACGAAACGTTACCATACGAGAATAATTTAAATTTCGTTTGACGTTGAGCTAACAAAATTGCAGTACAACGGAGAGTAACGAACGATCTTTTGTGATAGTGGTTTTCATACAACAGTGAGTACAGATTATGCATTTATTCGATTTATTTACGCTATCGTTTTAAGAATGATTTATTAACCTATTGATCCATATTTGGAAAATTATTAATTTTATATATTTATTGCTTCACTATCGTATTCCGTCAATATGTTATTACAGAAGTGTCAAAATGAATTATTAATTCTCGAATTGTAAATAACTACAATTATCTAATGATTTCTTTTTTCTTTTTTTTGTAAGTAAAATTAGAAATTTTGGTTGTGGAGTTAGCTTAATTCTAAATTTATTATACAGAATGTTTCAGGTCTCAGGCATCAAGCATTGCCAACATTGGGAGCCATTTTGAGTAAAAAATGTTATGCACATCATGGGTCAATATGTCTTCGTTTTTGAATTATGAAATGAATCACGAGATACGAAGTATAGGTTAATATCGTCTAAAATAAGTATACTATACTGAAGTTACTTAACTTTGTTCAAAATTGACCACTTTCTGTCTTTAGTATACACGCAAGTGTGCTTCGATGAATCACATTCACTGCAAATTATTAATGGTATTATTTTCAACAATTTGTAAACCAGTATCAATCACTAATAAGTAATTTGAAATGATAATTTAAAGATAGCTTCAGGATATCAATCTACGGTGTATTTAACTTTTTTTTGCTCAAAATGACTTTCCAAACATGTTGACAAAGTTTAATGATTGTGACATGGAACATATCTGTATGATAAATTTGGCAAAATTGAAAACATTTTATCATAATGATATGATGAAATCTTACACGCTGTATTCATAATTTTATGTTGCTGCTTTCATCAGTCGAAATAAATATTTAGGAAGATACGATAACATTTGAGAATGTTAAAAAAAAATGAACGTACGCTACCAATGAAGATGTTGATCCTTTAAAACTCGTATTTGAGCAACTACATGGAATATCGGTATCTTTATTAAAATTCCGTTGGATGGAATCTGCAGATATTCGACTTCATTCCCCTTGAAAGCAATATTTTTGACATTAGCACCGCATTGCCACGCTCGTATGCACACGGTTCATTCGTACACGCTCGTACCGTAATATAGAGAGGATAAAAAACTGGAGGGAGAATAGGAGGAATGGAACGTTATATTCGCCAGAGGCATTGTTGGCCGACTAAAAAATTCAATAAATTCCCTAGCTATTATTATCGTTAATGGTGTGTACCGATCATCGAGAGCTTTTAATCAAATTTTATCCTAGAGAGGTAGCTGAATCAACGTGATTTTACGATTTCCCTATTGTAAAAAATTAATTAGGAATTTGTTCGGTGGATAGAACTGATAGTCGACTATTTTCGACGGTTCGTCCAATTTCCTTCGTGTTCTTTCTCAGAATTACGCTCCTTTTACTCAAAATAAAAACAATGAATAAGAACAAATAATAATTACTACTTCAAGTGAGAATACTTCAAAATACGGATGATGTATTTGAAAAATAATAATTTTAAACAATAATGTGAAATAAAAATTAAAGTTTTTTGCACAGTAGATGTATTCGATCTAATTGGAATATAATATTTAAAGTAGGCGAAACTATACTTATTTTACATTTTATATTTTTGAAACATTGTTATATTTGAGCCATTCATTGTCTACTTTAATAATTCATTTTTGTCCTGCAACGCAATTTCTTTTTGTTTCATCAGATTTATACTTTATTTATACTTTATAGATCGTCATTATTTATATTGTCACGATATATATGATTTATAATACTTGGTTAATAAAATCAACCATGTTTACAATGTTACGCACTAGTATGCTAGTTGTGTTTCGTCAAATCTGTCAAACGAAAACTGAATAAAATTAAAAATAGGAAAAATGATATAACTAGCACAGGGCATCAAAATATAAACATTGCAGTGGAAGTAAACACCGCCGTTGATACACATGGTTGGAAGTTTGTGGTTTTGGAATGGAAGTTTCGTACCACGGTAGAAGGAAAATTATTTTTCTGGTAAAATAACAAATATCCGAATTTCAAATAAAATAAATAATAAAACAATTTGCTTTTCAAACAGATTGTTACTTAAATAATGTTATTTATCTAAGATAAAGTTACGAGGAAAATAACAAATAAAGTAATAAACTTTAGTTTTACATATAAGAAAAGTTCCATGCCACGATAAAAACAAAATTATTTTCCTGCCAAAATCAGGCAACAGATATCCAGGTTTTAAATAAAATAACAAATAATTACAGATAAAATGAAAATTTTATTTGTCATACTATTCGAATGAAATAATTTGAAATAATTATTATAGTTTCTGAATAAAAATTTCGATAATTATTAGAATAGCCAGTATAGCTTATTATTATTTATATTTATTATTTCATTGATAATTTCTCGATACACTAAATTTGCAAAAGTTGATATAGATATGACGAAAAGCTAGTTTATTTCCATGTTTTCATAATTTCTTCCTTCTTTTAAATGTGAAATCAACGTGAATTTTTCTTGCGCTGATTTACCATTTAAATTTTAAATCGCGCCGCCGTTGCCAAATGTACACATTTTCACTTTGAGTGATCATCGCAGACGATGAATATGAAAGATGAAAGCCGAAGAATTTAAGTATACCAATTCAGCGGTTGAATTCATTTCACTAATGCAAATTTACTAAGTTGATTCAATGGGCCTTGAAACAGAGTATGGTATTCTCCATTCCTCTTCCTAAAGAATACATTTTATTCTCCCTGTTCCATTCTCTCATTTGATATTAAAATTTTTAATAATGGATCGCACAAAAAATAGCGAAAACCGGCCAGATTCATTCATTTCGTACGATATGTGTCAAATGCGAAATGCTAGTCTGAATATCAATTCGTTACATTACAAAGTATAAGTTCATAACTTGTCACCGTCGTTTTACTGTTATCAGAAGTGAAGTTCCGCTCTGCTCTGTTCTTCGGATGATTACTTTGTGAAATTTAAAAGAACGTTTCTCGATAAATGATGGAAGATGTAAATTTCTATGTAGAAATATCTCGTTTACTTGTTTAATTAAATTTTTTAGACGCGAACGTCGTGCGCGATGATTAACGATTTGTTACTAATTAGTGATGTAGTGTTTAAATACTAACAATAAGATATTCGAAAAATAAGAATTCATGTGAGGAGAATTTTACTGCACTATAAAAAAGCTCTCATTGATCGCTAATGTTTATTATAAACATTAAATAAAAATCGAATTAACTTGTTCTTGCTTTATATATTAATAACGAAGAATTCTCAAGTGAACAATATAGTAAATATATTGAGAAATAAGAAATAAATAACAGAACTAAAAATTGAAAATTAATCTTACAGATGCACAATGAACTAAAATTGAGATTTAGCTTTCAATAGCTGCAACGATTAATAATTTGTCATTATTACCAATTGATAGTTTGTACTGAAATAGGTGTAATGAATAATTCGGCGGACAAAACATTAATTATTTCAGTCTATTCTTTATTACAATAATGTTGCGAAAATTGTCAAATTTTGAAGTATTCGATTTCATACAGGTTTTCAATGATAATATGGTTTTTAATTCGTACGTGTTTTCATTCTTCTTCGGGCATAATGAATTGTTTACAATTTTTATTAATTAAATGATTTAATTATATTTTTATTAATTAAATGATTTAATAAGTTTAATAATTTTACATTCTTATTAATTGAATGATATAACTCATGTTGTCACAATCCAATATGTTATCACTAAAAATTGCGATAACGCTTTTTTTAATGCCTAATCGTTCGTTGCTTTTCTCAAATACGCGAAAGAAAATGGAACAACGGATTAAATTGAATTTTTCAATTCGTCATTCGTAGTCGAGCGATTCTTCAATATTGCATTCGCATCGTACGTAACGAAGAATGCAATAACGAAGATGATTCCGATCTCCCCAGGTATTGCATACATGCAACAGTTCTCTAATCGTTCGTCGTTTAATCCACGCGCGAATCGCAGGAGTCAGTTTATCGGAATATTGGAATTTCTCGTTAACAACTGGCATGAAATTTCATTACGAGCAGTAATCGGAATCATTGTTCGATGACGCTTCGTAAAATCGGAAAAACAATTGCACCGGAGGATATTTCAATTTCTTTGCCGTGTGAAATTTCGTCACCAGATGTGTGGCACCAGTAACTAGCTAACAATTGTACGGGATTTAGCGTTTTACAACGTGAAATCGATGCGACGAGAAGCTTCTTCTCGGATTCAGTTTTAATGCTAATGTAGTTTACGATCCATGTTTTGTTACATTTCAAAGAATTCCCTATTTAAGACTAAACAAGCGGTTTCAGACACTCACAGATGTTCTTTTTAGACTCTCTTACTCAGGTTTTTGTGAGCAAGCAAACTTTGATGTTTGATCGATGACTTTTCTTAAGTCGTCTATTCATCGGTGAATAGTTCACGATACTATTATATTTCATGATTGGTATATTTACAACTAGTGTGTAAAAAAAAAAAAAGAAAGAAATAGACACCTTTTCAAACCCACAGAAATATTGATAAATAACAAATTATCTTCGTCTTCGTATCATTCTACCTCTATGTTGTTCTATTTCTATTTTATGATATAACCGTCTTCGTATTATTCTATTTTACTTATTTCCTTCTATTCACTTATATTTCCTATCTACCTGTTGTGAAACACCCCGTATTTTCGAGACTTACAGAAATATCGTTCAGAACGAACTATTGTGTCGATATCTTTTACTGTTCGCGGTGAACACCTATGACGACATACTTTTACAAATATCATATTGTCTCGTACAATATGTTCGAGATAAGCTACCGTACATGCGCTGTCGTTTTAAAGATCACCAAGTCTGCTGTCGCTTAAACTGGTCTACATTTCCGTAGATACTTTTTTTATTCTCATAAATATCATACAAATCCTACAAATACATATGTCATGATCGTGCAAATCGCGATATAATCTTTGAAAACATTTGTTATACAAATGTGTAGGTAAGTTTCAACAAAAAGTGAGTATGCTTAGCTGTGTCTGTGTGTGAACAACAAGTGAACAAGAAAAATTAACTGAAAATTGGAAAAGCTTGTCATGTGCGATGTATCACCGTTGCCAATTTGGCACAGGATTTGCTATACATCAGAATCAACGAGTCGTTACTCCGAAAAATAAATTTTATTTTCTGAGTTAGAAATAGATAAATATATATACAAATAAAATTTCTTCAAATTGTAAGCAATTATTAACTCGACAACAATTGGTCCTATTAAAAACGTTGTAGTATTGCAACGTTTCATTTGCAATACTTTCCAGTCAAGTGAGAAGTTTAGTGCAAAAGAAAACTAACCCACAAAATGTTAAAAAGTGAGACAGTTATTAATTCTGACATCTGTTGAATAAGTCATAATTACATGACAAAATTTGACAAAAATGTATTACGATTGTCTTTTATGTTTCTCGTGATTTCTATGTAAAAAAGAGTGTTACGTTATCTAACGCTCATTATCGTTGCATAAACACGTGAAACAGTTTTGCAAAAAATTGTTCTGAATTCAAAATTTTCATTTCTTAAAGGATAAGTTCTGCGAAGAATACTGATACATATGTAAATTAAAATAACCATTTAAATATTCGCAATTTAATATTAAAAAAATCGAACCTTTTGTGGGAGGATCTACTAACATTTATAATTGTTTAGTTGGAAAATGGATTAATACTAAATGCAGCATTTTTCGATCTGGGTGTCAATAGAGATTTTAAACAAATCGTGCACTTTCCTACCTCTGTGAAGAAAGTTGTAGGTAGATTTACAAATACACAAGCTTCCCTTCGTTTCCAGTAATTAAATGCTCAAAGATTCTTATAGCCGCTTCGAACGATTTCTTTTCGTACCGCTCGCCTTTCTCCGACGATCCTTTGCCCGTCTTTAATTACGATAAAGTACTCGTATTTATCGGGTGTTCTCTTTGCCATGAGGAATTGAAAAAGTCCCTGCAAGCTTTTTCGTTCGGATGGGATTAGGTGGGTGCGCGGGTTCACGTGTACCGTGAAACGACGTCGTTCACTGCTTAAAAATAGTCATTCTTATTTGCAACCGATACTCGATTATATCCGGCCGTTCCTCTCGATGGGCAAAGTTCCGCATAAATCGAGTCCCGTGATCGCCTCGTTTTCGCGGGACTCGGAAACAGAAACGTAATTAGGTTTCACCGGGAAAGACCGTTGGTATCGTAGCTGGCTGACGCTAAAACCCCTTTTCTCCTGCGTTCATGGTTGATTCGTTGTTCGTCAAAATTGTTCGCTCCATGTAATTGAGTTTCTTTAGTTGCAATTGCGTCGTTTCTCCCTCCTTCCCTCCCCCCTCCCCTCGTTCCGATGTCCGTATTTAAAGGTCGTAATCGGTTCGAATCGCTTCCATCTTTGATCGATCGCGCGTGCCTTTGAAATACTGCGATACTTTGCAACCTCCGGTCGCGCGAGTCATCGTTCGCTCGGAATCGGAGGCGAAATTTCTGAAAATGTTCGATTGTTTCACTGACACGTAAATATTTGTTTTTAATCTTTTTTTTATTATTTTTTTATTAGATTCTGAAATGTAAATGTTGAAAGGAGCGATTGAATGATTGGAGTGACGTTTGAGAAATTACAAAGATTTACACGCTACGAGACAAAGTAGAATTGAAGTACAGTTGATAAATTTTGGTAAATTCGATTTTCTCTAAAATGTTATTCATTTATTTTGCATATGAGAATTTTACAGGTATCTTGTAATGCACATACAGATATGTATATATAATTAAATTTATTCCTGTATAATGTAAATATAAATAAATTCGATTCTCTCGAAAATGTTATTCATTCGTTTTGCATATGAGAATTTTACAGATATCTTGTAATGCACATAACATTTACATTTCATTTACATCTATTTATGTAATTACGTATAATAATGTTTCTTATCAGTTGGCAAGAATGTAACAGAAGTATTAGTAGTTGGCGAAACGAAATAAAATTTGCTACATATTATTTCAAATCTGTGTTCTATTCCTTCCGTAAAGTTGCCAAATGTTAAAATTTTTGTCACAATTTGAATTGAAACGTAATTCATAATTATTCATTTATGGAATTAAAGGGAAGAAAATCGATCGCTGTCAAGTATAAAAGAAAACAGTTGAAATTTGAAACGTAATTCATAGTTGTCCGTAATTGATTGTTACTCAGATCGTAAAAGTGAAGTGAAACGTAAAAGTAATTATCAAGAGAAACGGAAGAAAGTCACTATTGAATAGAAAAGTAACACACGCGACGATGTCTGCTACATTAATCACAAATTGAACGGGGAATTGGAAGCGAGAGATACTTTTTTAGTTTGACTATTCGGGTGCAACGTCATTGTGAAAATCGTCGCCCCGAAACAAATTCGAAACCCTTAAAAACAATTGTTCTGCTCGCGTGACATTTCACTGTCCTACATCTGGCAAACTCCTGGGAATTCGTCTTGTTCCTTTAGAGATTGAATCTGGGACAGCTGGTTCATTTTCCGCGAAGGAAAAGCGTTTTCTGTCTCCTTTCCTTTTTCCCGCCTCTCCCCTTCCTCCTCTTTAGTTTATCGCTTTATAGCGACGCTGTGTTGGATACTAAATCTTTGAGAAGTCCCTCGAGCCGCGAACTTCGCACGCTAGCTCCACGCTCATAGTGTTTGAATGTACATGTACAAATACGAATGAAATGCTAAAAATCTGGGTGAGAACGCTGCGTCAACGATGATAAACAAAGGATTTGTAATTTTGAAAGTAATTTCGTTCCGTTTCGAAGCGAGAGGTGCGGCATACAGTTCTTGAACTTAAATTTATTATAAAATTGAAGAATCTTGCCGCACTTTAACAGTAAATTTTATTTACTGTTCAACATAAATGTAAAGAATATATATATATATATATATATATATATATTAATAGTTAGTACACAAGACCTTGAAATGTTTATTAAAATTAAAAAATTTTGCCGCACTTTAACAGAAAATTTTATTATTTTATTCAACATAAATGTAAAGAACATATACATACCAATAGTTGGTGCAGTTTTATTTTCTCGTTACACATCTCTGCAATACACGATCAATAACAGAACAAAAATTCATTTAGTTTGTTAGTATTATTGCGATATTAATTTATCAATATACAATTGCGTACAGAGTATTCTATAAGTGGGACAATTAAGAAAGACGAAATTTTAATCACTCAGTGCATATACTGTCATAAACAATACAATCTTACTTCAACAATTCAGCTTTATGAGTTCAAATTATACAAGTATAGATGCGCATAATTTCAAAAGATGTGTTTACAAAAAGAATTCTATCACTCTGTTCACCAACCAAGGGGAATATTTCCAGAATTTAAGAATTTGATCTTTCGATTGAAATAGAACAATGGTGCAATATAATAATCGAGGGGGAATACAGCAACAGGATTGGTTTGCCGCGACGTACAAATAATCGGTAAAAATTGCATTGGCGCGCAATTATGGGTGGCTTTGATTTAAAAAGGGAATTCGATTTACGGGTACACAGTGAAAAGCCACGTAGTTCCCAGCAATATAATTCCTGCATAAAATGGAAACTGGGCGGCCATTTTATTTAGAGTTTCATTGAAAGTCGGAGGACGACGTCTCGTTACCACCGGCGCGAATGCAATCGCGTAATAATTCTTAATTATGAAATAAAGTTGGCCGGCCGCGGATCGTAATTGCAAATACAAACGCGCGCGAATGGCCAACGCGCAATTTCGAATTACGAAATAATGCGCGGGCAACGGGAACGACGACCGAGGTACAACAAGTAATCTAAAAATACATTGTAACCTTTGCTTTTATCGTTATTTCGAAAGCTCATTTCCACCCGCAAATGCAAACGCCCTATGATATAGAGTAACGCAGAGGGGACAGTTTTCCACCCAATGAGAAAAGAAACACGTGTAGAAGGCTAATCCGCTTTCCATTGTCTCTTTTGCACATGTACACGCACGTGCACGTATACGTTCGAGTGCTAATACCATTTACTCGAGCATTTCTTCAAAGGAGTACCTAATTCGAACTGATTAAGACACTAATTAAAAAACTGCACGACTTGTACCCCAGTACGATTTGTCTCACTGAAAGGCCCAGAAGCAACTGTTCTGGCTAGGAAATGAAGACGACTTTTTTTGCCATAAAATTTTATTGATATGCAAATATTTGAATCGATAGAAAACAAATTACAGGCGCGATCGCTCAATACCAGACAATGTCACTCCTACTCGAGGTTTATTCCACGCCCCCTCACGAATCATGTGACTCAAATCAACCAATTATTAATTTTCGTTGCATTAGCGTTGCACCTGAAAAGGCCCGATTTTCTGGGTTACCTCCGCTAAAATCACTTTCAGTGATAAAATTCTATTTATCTACATAATTTTCAAGAAATTTGGATATTTTTGAGAGACGGATTCTCCCCTGCCAAACAAACGCCACGCCGGAACACAATTTTCTGAAAGTTTCTTTCTTCGTTTTTTTCTTCTCGTTTTCTCTGTCTTTTAACGTGTGTAACTCGTGTAACAGTGTCAGTCTGAGAGATACATGCGAATATCTATGACTTTTAATGTTTATTTTATCCGAAATAATTTAATTGATAAATTTTATTGGTTTTATGAAAATATGCCCCAAAAAATACTATGCGTTTCAAGAGTTTTATTTATCGAGACACAAAGCGTTCGATTGAAATGCGTGTATATGCGTAATTCAGACACGTTTATATGAAATAAGAGCGTTATACACTGCTGTATTGCAATCCTAAGTGGAAGTGATTGCACAATTAATTTAAATTAATATTTCTGTAAATTAGTTGATTAGTTATCGAAATGAGTTCCCTTTCTAACTATTTTTGTGACATTTATACTTACAAATTAAATTTGTATTTTTATGGTTTAAAAAGTAGAGAACTCTTTGGAAAACTGTTTCGTTCAGTGCTTATAAAAATTTTTGAAAATAAGAATACACAGAGGGTGTTCCATTTAATTGGAAATGGTAAAATATTTCACGAGAAATTAAAGGTATCAAAACAATTTGTTTTGACAAAAATTATTTAGTCCAAAAGGAGAGTATTGTAAATATAAGTGTAAATTATTTTCTTGAATCATACAATTTCGAACATATCGATCGATTTGTCTGAACAGTATTTGTAAAAAAGGAAACCAATGATTTATTTCGCTTCAATTTATATGAGCGATGTTTCTACGTTATTATTTGTCTTTGTCTTTCACGCGATGAGCTTCACGTATTATCCAAACGCACCCTGTATACTGTATCAATTTTATATCCCATTATTTCAAGCTTTACCAACATAATTATAACAAACGTCGCCTCATTATAATGCTAATGAAATTTCAAAGTGTTTTACGTAACTCGCATAATATATTCATAAAAAGTTCCTATAAATATTCGTATGCCCAACCGTACGCTAATTATGGTAAATAGCATCTGCTGCACTAGATATTCTAACGTACGATATATATTTTACGCGTTGTTTTCGTTCTTCGTATTCTTTTATCCGCGTGATGCACAAAAATCCCCGCAGTGACGAACAAAGTAAATAAAAATGATCGATGAACGTATCGTATAGGACGGGGGAGATGAGAATACCTGGTAGATGTAATGTGTTTAACGCTTAGAGGCACGCAGTTTTAAAAAGAAAAAAATTTACACTTTACAATATCTACATGGAATTTTTTTTAATATAAAAAGAGGGGGAAAAACGTTTATTTCAATTATTAAACATAAAATATTTCTTAAAATGAAAAAACAGTAATATTTAAATAAATTCTTTCTTACAGAGTAACGTTTTAAATGAAATTCATTGAAATACATCTTTAGGTGGGTTAAAAAATATCCCACCGTACATTAACTGTCAAAAAACCCACTTAACCCCAAAGAGTTAAGCAACGCGAATCCAAGACAAAGTACGTTCTATAAGTAAGTGCGGTTAGATTTTGACGAAATAGAACGCGACTCGCAATGAGTCTAGAAACACGCCTCTTAAGTGATAAATGCGCGGACATGCAACGGGTGTGGAGGAGCCAGATGGAAACAAGTAACGTCGCGGAATTTATGATGACATCGATCACCAACGCATAGAAGTAACTACGTATATTCGTACTAGTGTATCGCGTGTGTGAGCACACCGTGCGATTGCTTATCAGTCATTTGAAATTCGAATTGAGAGCACCAGGATCTTTATGTCTGCTCTGTCTACAAACGCGTATCGTGCCACGTGCAGCATAGCTTTTATAGTGAAATTTTCGACGCGTTGCCAAAAACACGACAAAGTTTAGAGATAAAAATAATGTACAAAATTTTCTGTAAGAGATTCTCTCATTATTCGAAAGTTTTAACGTTCAAATATTTTACTGTCCATTTTCTACGATTTTATCTATTTTTTTTTTTACATTTGTACAAACAGCTTGCTAAAATAATATTTTCCTAAATACTAATCGAACTTGGAAGATCTTCCAAAAAAAAAACGATGCTAATCTAATAGAGGGATTATCTATGTGGTAAATCAGTGATTTATTTAAAAATGGTTAACAAGTAGATAAAAATTCTTCTCGAAGTTAAAAGAGCAAACGAAAATGATGAGATATCTTTTTATGATTTAACAAATGTCTTCGATTGAAAACACCGGTCGATTTTTTCCTCAAAATACGGAACTTTTACGCACTTGTAGCGAAATTTTGCAGCACGCTTGAATAGACAAATTAAAATCCAAAGTTTATTTATTGACGCAAATATAAAACAATCACGTTAAAATATATTTATTTAATTACATATTATTTATTTAATAACAATGGCAAATTATGAAATTATTTGCGGCACACCAATAATCATGTTGCTGGTTGAGAGTCACTGGTTCAAAGTGTAAAATATAAAAGTTTATCAAATTGAAGCATAAATGCAGAAGCCAGATGACTCGTACGAAGGAAATTCAGCAAGCGAAGGAAATGTCACTCGAAAGAAGAAAAGGAACGATATTCTCGATCTTAATTTAGATACGTAATTTAATCTCAGAAAAGTGACCACTTCTGTTATCCAGAGATTTTATTAACCGAACAGTTTTGTCTCTCGATTAGATAATTCAGAGACGTAGAAGTTTATTAAAATGTACTTAAGAGATGCAATGTCTACGAATCAGATCGTTGCAGATGAACTATCTCCGTAATTTTGTTCGATCTGGTCTATCAAAATGTAATATGTACACCGACATCTTATTTCCTTCAAATTTATATTTCTTGATACCGTGAGATCTTCAAAAACATCTTTCATCTCCGCATCCTTCAAAAGCATTTCACGAAACGATTTAGACATTTGAAAAAATCGTAGTCAGTCGAAGAAATATCGGAGAAAATATGATAGATGTAACATAATTTCGTATTTGAGCTCACGTAGTTTATGAATCGTAACTTATGTTCTACGTGAGGTTAAGCATTATCGCGGATCACTTCCTTATATATGATCTGAACGAAATCTTTTGAATCGCCATCATCGTTGATCGTTTAGAAGTTGTATTTTTCCCAAATCTTTTATTCATATTACTGCATGCTTCCGCTGCAGAACGTCTCGATCTAAATTCATATAAGAAAAACATTCAAACGTAGCTTTTATATCATCCTCCGTTTTATTTAAGAAATTTTTTGGAATTTTGCAGCAGATATTCAACTTTGAATATTAATTGTGAATATTTTTATAAATTGAAATTTAATATCGGCAGTTTATCGAACCGGCAAATTAACAACGACGAAATGGAATTAAGCTTCACCGTCAAGATGTAGTAAATTCGAATTATCTTTCTCCCTCCTTTTCTTTTTCTGTTATTTACGACATTCGCTGCGACCGAGATTGAATTTGCAGGACGATAATTACAACAAACGTTAGAAGGTTAGAAACGATAATTAAAATTCGCTTGGAACTCGATTGAAAGCGAAATAAAATTAAACTTCACGATGAAAGTTTCCGTTTCTCTTTTTTTAACGATATTCCACAAAACTGAAGTTTAATTTCCGAGACTAAAACTTCTGAACGTGAAATTCGAATGGGAACAGCCTCTAACGCGCATACACACACCTGCACGTGACCTAAATAATGTTCATACTTAATGGATCATTACTGAAACCGTACAAATTATTACGGAGTGGAAAGTAAACGGAAAAATTTCCTACGTTCGAAAATTGTGGCGCAGCAGAGTCCATAAAGTACCCGGTGGTGTAACGTTTTATACTTCGTTAAAGAAAATGTGTATACACATACACATACATCACATCCTGTTGGATTACTCTCATTAACGAAGCGAAAGCACACACAAGAAGAGAGCCGTAAAACACGAAAGCTGAGAGTTTCCTCGTGGGCATTTCACGTCGGATAACAGTTGAAACCGATCGAACACCCTTTTCCCGAACACTTTTGGTCGGTAGAATCATTCGTTATCCAGCGAAGCCACCCACGTTCCCGGCTGATTTAAGGAACGTCAATATTAAATATACGCGTTTCTCGCGAACGTGGATACGCACACGTGGATCGTAGTCGAAACATTACCCCGTTACGCGTTGCGTTTCTCGTTAATAAAAATTACAGGTCTACTCTCATTTCGTTATTGCAAAAACTCGATCCGTTTTCATCCAATACGCTGCCTCTCGTTATAATGTTATTTCATCGCGACGAGTTGGTACGTTATCACCGTCCGAGATTTCGAGTTTCCACAGCGTTCGTAACTACGTGCTAGTAATTTTTCATAAATGCGAACGTGGCACTTTTTTCCCCTTTCGTTTCGTTTCGTTTCGTTTCGTTTCGTTCAATTATGAGGGCAAACGAGGAAGAAAACTCGATCCCCTTCTATTGGAGGGAAGGAAAATTTTGCAATCTGGTTTTTTTCGTATTTTCTTACAAGGACTTCCGTGCATGTGATGTCCGTTTGATGTTCAATATGCGATTTAACGTTTAATCCGTGACGTTTCTTGGGAAGCGCGACAGAATCGTTGAGTTTCGAGTACCTAGTGTCACTGTCTTTCGTTGCCCGCGACACGTATGTCGTTGAGTTTGAAGATCACTGTGCATCCACTGCATCGCTCGAGCTGTTCTTAACCCCTTGGCAACGGCAGACGAGATATCTCGCGACATAATATCGATCACACGACACTACGGACGAGTCATCCCGCGACACAATGTCGTTCGTGTCATGAACGAGACGTCTCATGTATTTCTTCGGACGAGAGAGTTCTAATTCGAGTAAAAGTCAATTTCGCAAGAATTTCACAGCGAAATTGACTGAAATGTGTTGAATGAAAGAGGTGTTATTTTTAGGAACTTGGGAATATTTACTTATAACTCGGAGCGTAATGGAATGATATGCAATACTATACAATTTTTACAAAAATATATCAAATTTTTTTATGTAAATTACGTTCCGTGGAAGATGTACATCTAGTCAGATGATTTTTGATAGGAAGATACGCTTTTCTCTTTATAAACAAATATTCGTTCATGGTTATTATACAAAATAGTTAATTTAAGTTTCAACATTTACAACCTTCTTCGTAACTTCCAGACAAAGATGACAGATTCATTAAGAAATGTGTTAATAAAAATACAATAATGATATTTATTGAATTAATTAAGAGACAAATTAGCAAAAATATATATATTCGTATAACTAAATATTTGAGCAACTTACAAAGTTAAAATTTCCGATGATGGAATAAAATCTGACTGAGTCAATCAAATCTGACCTCTGACCGCCGTGCATACAAAACGCTGTCCGAAGATCAGATTTTGCAGATCCACCAGATTCAATACAGTCGAAATCGGCCGTTGTAATAATCTTTCAATCTATTTTTCATGTTTATACTTTCAAACAAAAATTTCTCACACAAATAACGGAAACCTGTGTCAATGTTTGACTTTAACTTCGTTAGGTGAACATTTCAAATTTCAAAAGAAATATGTTCGAGTTGAGTGATCATAGTTGAATTTCATGTACAATCTATTTGTTGATAGTAAAATAGTTGACAAATAAAACATCATGAAAACATCAAATATCAGTCGTATTAAATTCAACGAGCTTCTAAATGGTTGCTTCATAAATATTATTTAACAGCAGTTTTAATGACTAAATACTCAATGATATTAAAAATCAATGTTTGTAAAATTTGCTATTAATATATATACATATGCAAAATACACTATTTACGCCAGTTCACTTTATCGAGTTGCACAGATATTTTCATTTTCGATTCAAAACGTTGAAAAATCAAAGGACGAGATTTTAAAAGCAATTTCAATTTTATAAAACTATATTTACATAACACACGTACAAAGTACTAAATAAATATACGTGTTTAAATAGATTTAGAGATTTAATTGACCTTACTGAAAAGATATACTAATGCCTACAAATTTTAATCCAATTTTTTTTTTGTAAAATTATATTAATTATATCAATTTTAAGACATTCAGAAATTATATATCCAGAAATTTTAATCTATTTTTTTAAATAAATGTTTAATCGCTTAATCATTTCTTTGTACGCATAGTATGCATTATAAGAAATTGGTTATTAAAAATTTGACTGAAAATAAATTTTATTAGAATCTAAAAATAACGAGGACAAGCATTTTTTGGCAAAGCATCATCTCTTGAAAATGAACGTAGAATTAATGTTATTAAGAAAGAATTCATAATATGAGAGAGCGTACAAAGTACTAAATTGAAATTAGACAGTTCTGTCGAAACAATTTACGCAAATGAATCACATTTCAGAACGTTATTCGTTTTTGTATAAACGCATCCTGTTGCAAAAGACGATGGAATGCATCGTTTCATTGAACGTAACTAGAATACTTCGTGGTTGAACAACTATGTATGACTCTCCTCCGTGAAAAGCGCATCTGGCGATACTTTAAAACATAAAATATAAACATAACGAACAAACTTTTTAATTTGTCCGTGAAACGTGCCGTTTCGAAACCATCTGAATAAATCTTATTTAATTACTGAATCAAATGTAGCTTGTTATACAGGGTGTTTTTTTGTTTTTCATCTCGTCTACTTTAATATCTTCGTTATTTTTGTTGTCGGAAAACATACGTCACTTAGCTGAAAATGACAAATACTGCGAGTTTTTTTTTAAATCATTGGTATTTCCTTCCGTATAGTAGCACATTAATCGTTTCTTTCGTTTCCTAGAAAGAAATATTGAAACAATTACGTCTAATAACGATTAGATTTAGAAATGTTTTAACTTTAATTCATTCATGAGAGATGAGAAATATTGTATCTTTTTTCATATGAGCCTAGTAAGATTCAAATTGTAATATCTTTTAAACTTATGATTTTCAGAAATCAATACCGTTTTTAACGATACTTGGAATATTAAACTCGAATCGTTGTCCCGTTAAAATCAAGATGTATCAAAAATCCCTAATTTGCTTTGCATTTTCACGCAAAGCGTTTGCTCTCATAATATTCAGACATTGCTATTTGCGCATGTTTCCAGTTTTAACTCTTAAACGTGCAGCCCCAAATCATAAAACAATCCTCTTCTTGCTTGAAAATTTTGAATCTTAACCACTTCAGGGACGAATTTTTAATTTCAATTATAACAAAGAAATTTAATTTCATTTCATTTTATTTTTGGTAAATAAAGAAACTAAACACAAAATAAAAAAATTAAGTTCACATTTCAGAATTCCAAAAAAAAAAATAGTTATTTTTGTAACCATCTCGCGAATGGAAGTAACTTTTTTATAGTCCACATATGTGGCCAAGAGCGTGAAGAAGTTCAATTCTTCATTCGGCTTTCTCTATGCTGTATATCGCTCATTTGACCTAAATAAATTCAGTGGAATCTAACCTATGCTTTAAGTACTTCATACATCATCGTAAATCATAAATCATCGAGTGACCGATTTTAACTCTGAGCTACTACATGAAGCATTACGAGAGCAATTAGGTATTCGAACATTCACCTCTGAGGAATTTTCACGTGCAGGAAATATATATTTCACGTGTAGTAGAATATTTTGTATTGTATGAAGTTTATATAAAACAAATATTACTGTATATTATAATACTGTAATGAGGAGCTAATTGATAATAATATAAAACATATATCTACTTAATAAAAAATTAGTGTACAACATATTTAACGCATGATAATATTCATTGTTATAATTTTTATAATAGTTATTACTAGTTATAACTATACAATATCACCACAACAGTATAATGAAACAACAGTTTTATTAGTAACAACAGATTATATTAGTAAAATTTGAAACCAATTTAAAAATGTATGTACCTGCTTAATAAAAAATTAATATACGTGTAATAAATGTTAAATGTGAAGTCATTTGTATCAGTAAGATACTTCTAGTTGTAGCTATTGAATCACTTATTCGTTAAATATTTTGTAATTTCTACGTATGTGGATATTATTTTATCCTTGAAAGTGATTTTAGCGGGAGTAACTCAGAAAATCGGGCCTCTTCTGGTGCAACGCTAATGCAACGAAGATTAGCGATTGGTTGATTTGGGTCATGTGATTCGTGAGGGGGCGTGGGGTAGACCTCGAGTAGGAGTGGCGTTGTCTGGTACTGAGCGATCGCGCCTGTAATTTGTTTTGTATCGATTCAAATGTTTGGACATCAATAAAATTTTATGGCAAAAAAGTTGTTTTCAATTCCTAATCAGAACAGTTGCTTCTGGGCCTTTACGTAAACCTTTTTGGTTTATTTGAAGCATTTGACTAATGCAATTATGTATGTTTGTACAATATATTTATACAGTGTACACTTAATGTACTATAACTATTTATTTACAAACGTTCGAATATTTTCACGAGCATCTACGTAAATACATGTATACATATTTAATTTGTCGCAAAATATTTTCCGACTTTTTGCGTTTTAGTTACCTCGTAAAATAAAAAATCTACTCGCTGTTTATCGTCTATATTGTCAACATTCCCGTCGTCATACTTGTCCGAGTTTCTCGCGAATAAGAACGATTCAAAAAAAGCTTGAAAATTCGATTCAGCGAGCAGAATTGCTAACTATAAGACAAAGAGAAGGGAGGAGAACACTCATAATACGTGTAATGCTCGTGGCTTTTCTTCCACTCTACCATTTTCTTTCCTGCACGGATGTTTCGCGAAGAAATAGAAAATCGAGTTAAGACGTCGTTCTGCTCGGAGGAAAAAGAAAGGTTTTCGCATTACGCGAAACTTTTGCGCCAAAGCGCGCTGCGACTGATTGCGATTTGAAGAGCTTCTGGGAACCTGAATCCCTTTTGCGTTTTCGTTTGATGGCCATTCTCCCGCTATGATAAATGCGCGGGATTATTACGCTGCACGATTTATCATGAGCTCTCCCGACTTGTTCTCGAAATGTTATCGGTTTAACTGTCGTGATACGCGACAGGCAACATTATGCATTCGTTTTTATCTTTGATTTTGAATTCGTAAAACACGCGGGAGATGTTCTCTGGTTGGTTGCGACATAAAATGTCAATAAAATGGAAATGGCATTAAGAAACCGTCGAGGAGTGGTAGTTTCGTTTGGTTGAATTTATTTCCCAAGTTTTTTCTCTCTGTCTCTCTCTCTCTCTCTCTCTCTCTCTCTCTTCTTTTACATCATTTCACCGATATTTTGAGTATCTCTTTCTCTCAGGGTGTACTTTTATATGAAACACGTACATGCACGCTCGTACACGCATATAAGCGTATTTATACGTTTCCAATGTCCTCGAGCAGCGTTTCTCAATCTTTCTGTCAAATCGACACGAGTGTTTATAATATGAAAACCTATATTGTGAAAGTAAATACAGCTATGCATATTTTTGACGATAATTTCAACGATAATTTTTACATATGAAAACGATTCAGACGAACTTCAATTTGTAAGAAACGTTTCGATGTCGCTTTGCATTGCGTGAATTTAATTCTGAAAAAATATAAAACTATTTACAATTTTAAATGAAGAAAATTTTGGACAAAATAGGCCGACTTAAAGTTTAAATATATGCATTAAAATCTTTTATATAAATCCTGAATAAAAGAGTGCAATATAACATTTAATAAATACTTAGTAGCTTCGTTGTTGCTATCGTTTATTTTCGTTTAGAGTAGTTTAACGTTATACTCGTTGTTGAATTTATAACAAGTCGGTTTCTGAATTTAGTAGAACCTCCGAAGTAGAACCATTTTGAACGTATATAATAAGTACTAAAAATGGTCTCGGTGAAATATTGAGTTAATATTGGTATAATAGAATTGACGTAGTAAGTTGGAATATTTTTTCTGAAAAATAAATATTTCCTATAATATGTGCATAAAAGTTCTTATGTTAACTGTCACTTATGTTAAATTAAAAGAATGAATCGACATAATTGACAATTGACATTCTAGCTGTATTTGAATACTAATATACGTCTATTAAATATCTCGGTTTTCATTAAAGCGTTAATTTCGAATTGTTTCGAAATTAAATTTAGAAGTTTCCAAAGGTATTAGAAGTATTAATGAAATATAAAGTACAAAGTCTTAATAAAATATAAAGTTGCTAAAAGTGTAAGTATTCGAATACTTTCGTGAACAACTGTGTATCACTTCTCTCGATTAATGTATTGTAAATGCATTTTTTATTACAAATTAAATCATTCTCGTTACAAGTACGCGATATATCAATAATCAATCTGTTTATATTAAAATCAGATTCGACATTCCCTCATGTATCTACAGTTTCTCCGAAACATCATTGTTTCACCATTTTGAAGAACACACGTGCGAACGAAACTGACTTAACTCGTTCCCGATTAAATCGTTTCATCTGAACGCGTCTGAAAAGGCCACAGCCCTGATCTTGAAAGCCCCGGGGCAAGTTCGGGGACCGTGTCGCTAGTTGTCAGATCATAAATTTCGTTAAGAGGGCGAACGACGTCTTGCAGGAAAAGGTTCGACGGTGAAACTGACCAGATGACTCGATTGTCTAACTTCCCCTGCAGATAAGCCTTATTGTAAAGCGACGTAGCGACACAATAGTTAACCAACAGTTTCCTACTACGTTCAACCCAAGTTTAAACTCGGGATAACGAAAGCACGGGAATTTGATTTCGATCCGTGATTCGCTTTGATGCGCTATTTGCCATCGTACAATAAAACAATTTAGGAGTTTCTTCAAACTCCCAACTTTCCTGCTAAATCTAACGACGAATTTATAACTTATTGTTTTATTCGAGCATTTCACTCGATATGAAAGATAGAATCACTCAAAAATCATCAAGAAATCCTTTCTGTTATTTTTCTCGTGTTTTAATTTTCTGCGGGGAATGTAAAGACAATGTAGAAAATTTAGAATGATTCGATTAAATTAGACTCGAACGTTCGATTAAATTATAAATTTAGAAACTAAACAGTTTTAAAGTTCTATTTTGTAATCTTTGAT
This sequence comes from Melipona bicolor, assembly GCA_030673865.1. Classification (NCBI taxonomy): domain Eukaryota; kingdom Metazoa; phylum Arthropoda; class Insecta; order Hymenoptera; family Apidae; genus Melipona; species Melipona bicolor. The sequence continues at coordinate 4,194,499 of JAHYIQ010000019.1, forward strand.
AGCTCAATGATAGTAGTGAAGAATCAAAAGATTAATTCTTAATAATTGTCTGATTCTCCATAGGAGAATACGTGTCACGCGAGTATGTGTCGTTTTATATTTTTCTCGTTTACTTGACCATATATTATTATTTTTAATTAGTGATCGCGCAAATAAAAAACATAACAATATAATAATCTTTAGTTAGGTAATGCAGAGATTTTCTAAAAATTTTCATCTTTCAACTGTCTTGTTTAAACGACTTTTACGTTACTATCAGTACATTTCGAATCGCACCAGTATACTTCAAATCACAACATTCACAGAATTCCTCATTTATTAGTTTTTTGTCGTTTATCAGTAACATTATCAGTACACAGGCAGATAAAGTTCCAAAGTCTCGTGTTTCAAATTTTTTACACGTGATATTCCATTTGATTGTGCGAATGATCTATTGCACAATGAAAGATCAAAAGTATTTCATTCTATTTAACTTTACTAGGACATACGTTCCATTCAAAAAAAAAACACTAAGTCACGTACGTCCCAATTTGAAAAGCTGTCACATAAGTTTCGAATTTGATTTGGTGCTATCAATTTCTGAAAAAAGAGGAATAAAGAGTAAAATCCAATCGGAAAAAAGTCGGATTGACTCGAGTAAATTGTGCCGCGCCTCTTGCGCCACCGAAAGCTGAAACAAAAGGGGATCCCGTCCGGGGCTGTGCATTTTTCCACGTTTCATCGAACAAACAGAGACTTGGAACGATAAAAAAGAAAAGATCCCTGCAACTTTACATATCGTGTACGCACACCTGCGACGCGCGAAGGAAATTAACGACCAAGGTGTTTCCGCTTTAGCGTTTTACTCTCGCGAGGCAAAAGAAACGAGGGGAATAAAGAGAAATATCCACCGTTTCCTCGTCTTACTTTTATGAAGTGACAATAGCAAAATAATAAAAAAAAAAAAAAGAAAGAAAGAAAAAAGAATGAACCATCTCTCTGACGATGTTTTATTCGCGCGCAGTAAAAAGAAACGCAACGACGAAAAAATCTTTCTCCCTCTTGGCTGTTTCACTTTTACAAGAAAACGAGGAGGCGTCTCGTTTTCCAAGGTTGTTCCTTCTTTCTCTCGCATTCTGCACGATTTACGTAACCCGGTTCTTATTTACTATTGAAGAAAGGCGCCACGTTCGTTTGAATAAACACGCTCGTTAATCGCTGCAAGTTACATTCACTGGTACCGAAAGGATTGAACGAAGCGCGCCAACGGTTGCTCTTCCACGGAATTTGCAACTTTTTCACGGTGGCGCCGTGAGCCAACACATTAAGTTTTAATTTAAAATTAATGGAAACTTACGATGGACGCCCGGTTTCAGTTATACATTCGATGGTATTGAGGCTAAAGTGTTTCTCTTTCATAATGCGAGGTGTTGTTACGTTGTAATTAACAAATTATGCTCTACAATTTTACAGAACTTTCATTCGAACAAGGCAAGACCTTCCATTTCGGAACTCGTCGATGTGAAAATGTTGCAACACTGGTTTTAATGTTAACACTAACTAGTTCTAATACTACTTTACTGATTGTGGATCGTTCTTTCCGATTTGTAGTTTGGGCCAAGGTACCATATACGTACCTAACAGCGTCGTGAAAGAATAAGTGAAAGAGGAAAACAGTTTTAGGTGCCAAAGGTGGACGAAAGTACGAAGTACAAAGCAAGTTTCACTCGCTTACAACATTTTGTGTATTAAAAATATTTCGATGAAACTTGGTGGAAACAATGTTCAATGCCTGGTTTGATGGACCAAGTATCGTGGATCCGATTCAAGACACTAAATGTTGAAGCGAATAGCGACGAGACGATTCCGATGAGATCGTAGATCGTGAATAAAGGGACTGTATTGTTTCGTAATTACAGAGATTGCTCTCTTGAGAATTCACACGGTGATAGTTTACCGTATTATTCTACTGTAACATTCTACTGTAATAACGTAATATTTTGTAACATGAGGTAACCTCTGCAACGTCTTTCCCTGCTGACGACGGGCCAATCACTTTAAAGCATAGATGGCTAACTGGCGGCCGTTACCCCTACTTTCTTGATCGTTAGCGTTAACCCCTCCACTGCATCGACCTCTTCACTGCGTTGAGGCCACAATACTCGCATTAGGTATACGGTAGTCCCCAGTTAAGCATCCATAATTTGGGACCGAAAGCGAACGCTTAAGCGAAAATATAATTTCATGAATAAAAAGTCGTACGACAAATAATAATTTGTCTTATCTTAAAGGCCATTTTATTAAGTTTTGAACATGAAGGTTAAATTATAAAAATTCAAAAAATCCTAAAATTTCGTAGTAAAACATTACTGCACAAGGTATAACAGAACTCGCGATTATTAAAAAAGGGCCTCTCATTTTAACTCTCATATTTTCATAAATTTAGATTCAATGGTGATACTTTAGTTTCATTTTCTAAATTGTTATTGAGGAACGTTTTCTTTCCGGGGGATAAATTGTCATTCATTTGTAATTGAGTCGCTCCAATTTGGAATGATTCATTTCATAAAATGAAATGTAGGGAACTGTGACAATTTCGTGTATTATCTTTTTACAATATTCTTTTATTTGTATCATCCCTCTCTTGTACTAAATAAATTAATGAAAATAATATTTTGAATTCAATATTACGGATTAAATTTCTACAAAATTGTTTTCCCGTCATATTATTGCGAGGATATTTTTGGAAAGAGCCTTTGCTCCGCAATTTCAATCATCGTCGTATTATTGGATGTACTATTCTTTTAATAAATCGATGATAAAAAGAAAATACGTGTTAATTTTTATGTGATTAAGATATTGAATATTAATAAAATTAGAAAGTTACGTATGAAACGGAGTTAATTAAGTTATTTAAGATTGTTCAATTGTTGTTCTTTCATTTATATTAATTGATAATAATGATTATTTTTATCAATAAATGCTAACTTTACATCATACATGTAGAAATTAAATATATAGTAAAAGACAAGGTAACAAATACAAATTAATAACTCAGTCAACTCTGTTCCATCGACTTGATCGACTCTTTTTTTTTCTTTTTTTTTTTTTTTAGAGAAAAACTACGCCAACTCACGCTTCTCCCACCATATTTATATTTTTCCTCTTTTCACATATTCTTTCACTCGGCAAATACTACATCTGGTATAATTAAACGTATTACAACTAAAAGTTATGACTTAAATCTACGATGCTACATACAGTTGCCTGAGATTTTTTGAGTTTCACTCGAAGTACATTTCCCATATTTGTAATAATTTAGAAATGTTCCCATATTTGTAATAATTTAGAAATATTACTCACATTCAAAACTCACTCAATATTTAAAAAAGAGCAGGATTTTGGACATTTTATACGCATTTATCTATCCGTTGGTTAAAATTATACAGATTAATGAAAAATTGTAATATTTCATTTATTAGAAAAGTAGTGAATAAATTAGACCAAAAAGTCTACAAAATTACTACATAAAATATGTTTGGGTTATTACTGTTATTACAACCAGAATAAGTTTTATTCGTTTCATTGTACACATAGTGATATAATTACACGGTTTCTCCAATTTATTTATGTGCTCTTTTGAGCAAATCCACGAATTGGACTAATTTAACTAATTTAATAAATTAATCAAGACCGTAATTATAATATTTAAGACTACTCGGGAATAATTGAGATAATTAGGAATACTCCAAAATTGGACTAATTTTAACTAAAAATTAATCAAGATGTATGTAATGTTCGAAACCTTCCTTTTCCCGTTTTAAATATTCGAAATTTGACAGATTTATACATAGATTTTTCATGATTGACTCCGCACACATATATCCTACGGTCGTTCCTCAGAACTGAAAGTTCAATTTACTTTTCGTTCGAGGGCAACGTGTGCCAGACACTCTAGATATCAAGAACCTAACCTATATTGATTTATCAAAGAGTCGTTTAACAGTGTTTTCTGGCTGAACCTGCTTCATCCGCCGTTCGATACGATTTGAAATTTAATTTAAGACCGGATACAAAGTCAGACGAGACTCTACACCGGACACCGGTAGTGTGTACATTCTTTTTGCAGAAATAACAACTTCCAAGAAGGAGAGTAAATTCTGTTTCCCCAGTTTAACATAGTTTTTTATAATTAAGAAAATAGAACGTCCAGTTCAACATTAATTAGCAGAAAAATCGAGGTACCCAAAGAGGCCGAAGAAATTTAGTTGCATTAGTTTGCGTCGAAACGAGGAATAACGCACACTTGCGACTTTAATGAACAAGATATTCATACAAATTCATATTTTCATGAATATAATTGAAAAAATTGAACTTACATAAAGAAATTCTTTTGTGTATTAAATGTTATAATGAATATTTTATATTTCAGATGTTTCATATATTTTCTCACATCGTGTATATTGCGTTAAATTTCCCGTAAATGCGTAAAAATTCACGGTTTAGCTATCGCTATGAAAACGTAGTGAGACACTTTTCCATCAGTTATGAAAATCTTGTTTATTTCTCTTCACTTTTCTTGTTTCATGATTTCTCATCATTCTGAATAAGTGTGTGCTGTTAAAAAGAAAAGAGCATTACAGTTGAATATATCCGAACTGATAATAACACAAAATGAGATTTCCGAATAAGATAGTTTCTTTGTTATTAAATTGCATATATCAATCCCAAAATGACGCTATTTTATTTTTGGGCGGATGTAACACTACAGACCAAAATAAAATCTGATGTATTTAAACATCACTGAATATTTTCGTGAAATTCATTTTCTGATTAAACGTCCGAACTCGGAATAATATACATTTTATTTTACCAGCATACGCTTTGCAACAATATTAATGTAGTCAGGACAAAACTCATAATAAAGCGCTTTTACGAAATACAGAACGTGTCACGCGAGATAATTACTCTTTACTGATTAAATTATCAAGACGTTGATTAATAAGATTTTTCTCGCGTGAAAATCACGTTTCTGTCGTTGCGTCACTTTTTAAGTAAAATCTGGTATCTCATTTATTACCAAATTGTCTTTAAAAATATATAATATATGTAATTATAATATATAAATATATAAAAATATATGATATATGTAAAATAAACGCGTATAAAACATATATAATTACACGTAATTATTGTATACAATTATTATTTATAATACATACATAATTAAATACGTGTAAGAACAATAATAGCTATAGAAGTAACCATATATTCTAATAACAGAACATTTAAATATGTAGTAGAACGTTCAAATATTCGAGTATTTGAATAATGATATTCTAAATTGCATCGTTTATTTGATTTATAAAATAACATCGAACTGCGTTCAAAAACAGTTTTTGTCCTTGGAAAACGTGTTTCCCCGAGTTGTATCGCTTTCTCATCACGCGTGTATGAAACGATCGTTACTGAGATATTTTCAACAACTTGACATCAACAATTAAGAAAGTGAAACAACAGATTTGGTACGTGTTTGTGAAAATTACATTAGCGTCAAAGTTATCGTATCGAGAGAGAGAAGAGAGGGTGTATGTACAGAAAGGAAGGTGTAGAGAATGTGTGGAGTGGCACTACTTCCGGTATGTGCTAACTTCCAGAACGAGCAAGAGCCGGTGATGTCGAGGACACGAGCCACTTGGATTTCAGCAAGAGGTTTCGCATTTCATTCTCACTTAGCAAAAGTGCAACGAGACATTTCGGCCGTGTTTTTCTTCTCTTCGTTGTTGTTGCGCCCTTTTCAGAAATAATTCAGGGAGTATACGCGACATTTCGAGTGATAATTGATAATTGATATTCGACGGGACAGTCAATATTTTCTTCGACTCTCGGTCTTCAGATCCAAGTTCTGAAATTAATCTTCTCGATCTTACGCGATCGTTGATTCTCATCTCATCTTGGCTCGTGAACTTAATTAACTTTAATGAAACTTCTTTTCATCTTGGAAATTTTCCATTGTTTAGACCTTCTCTTGTAATTTTCAGATCCTTCCTTTTCGATCTAATTATCTTGTTACGCTTGAATTTCTCTTTGCTTCCTGTACTTTTCTTTGTCTTTCGAGAATAGTGCTATCGGACTGCTAAACTAGTTCTGTTTCGTTATTTATTGTCGCGACTGGAGAAACTTATTTGTTGTTCATTCATTGCTCTTCATTTCTCGCTATTCCTAGTTCCATTTACTGATTTCGTTGCGCATTTTTGTCAATTTTTCATTCTGTTCACTTTCTGTAATTTTTCAAATCAAAGGATTTTCATCTCGTTTAAATAAATTAAATTAAATTTTATTTATGCTTTAAATTATTGATCGATGTAAGATAATTCAAAATTATCCTCTCTCTCTGTCTCTTTCTTTTGCCTGGCAATTTGTTTTGAAGCAAACAATATGCTCAAAAGCTGCTTAATATAGTAACTCTGCGGCAACAAAAGGAGAAAGAATGGTTACAAAATGACATTAATTTACGTCAACGGCAACCAGACTGAATTTAAAATGACGTAAATTCACGTCAACCGCCACAAAAGTGTTAACCTTCCAGCCGTGGACGACATCGAAATCACGTTTTACTTATTCTGTTAATTTCAACAGGCCGCGCTGTTGTCGCGTCGCATTAAATTTTTCAAGTATCTGAACAATCAAAAGCTTTTTTAAATAAACTTTTCGCACTATAACTTGCTATTTGCTAAATAAAAATATAGTCGGACATTAATAATTGATATATTTATAATGATGAAAAATATAAAAATCTCACGCTCTCTTATTTATGAATAATTCTTTTTATTTAACGTTATTACAGACGTCAAAGTTCATCGAATAAAGTAAATACTCGACATTGTTGCATTATAATAACATGTGTCGTAGTTACAATTTATCATAATTAATACTTCAATTTTCCGAAATTCTGAAAATTATAGAACGTGGATGAAAAAATATTTCTACTTTGTTAGAAATATACTTTTCATATTTAATATTTAGTATATATCGTAGATAATAATATTTTTTAATTGTACGTGTCACCTTATAATACGAATGTCGATGTATATTTTCTCCTTCATCGTTGTAAAAAATAGTATGTAATTTTGTCTTGAAACAAGTTTAATTACTCATTCCAAGATTTTTGAGCATATGTACGAGTCGCAGAATAAAATCGAATCAATCAATTCGATGGTATTTTATTCTTAAGAGAGATGAATTGTTGAAACGTTGAACGTAACTAAAAATAAGGAGCAAAGAAGAGACAAACGCACGCAACGATATTACACTTTTTAATAAAGTACTTTTCTGTCACGGAACGTTTCCGCGTGTTGTACGTTTCTAGGTTATCTTACTGATGAGTCTAGCAATATACACTTTTCCTTTCTTTAATCCCTCCCCATTGTTCCCCGTTCTTTTTCATTACAATACCCTCTCATTTCACTTCTGTCTCGTTGTATTACTTATGCAACTTAACACCCACATTTGAAACGCAACGTACGCTCTCGAATTGAAGGCGCACAATGGACCCACGTAGACATAGTAATCGCCAGATATTTACGTCGTTGAATGTTTCGTTGATTGACGTAACTGTCACAGGCTAACTTCACTTGTGTTTACTTCTTTCCAATCAGTTTGTATTGCTAAATTATATTTAAATATAAAAGTATAATAAAAAATTATATTTGATATAATTAAAATAAATAAAATTATATTTAAATATAAAATTAGTTTATATTAAATAAATTCTTATATAATACGAGAAGATTCTTTCGTTTCGTCACTGACAAAGGAACATTACTTTACTAGAAATAGCTAGCATGTTTTTTCTTAAGAGTGCCAATTGTATTAATTTGTTATTGTTAGCAGGGATCGATCCAGTATTTGTTGGGCGAAGATTGTTTTATATAACACGAGAAGTTTTTATGTTCATCTAATTCACTTTCGTCTAATTAAGAAGGATATTTGTAACAAAAATCATTATATTTGATTGTTAAAAATGTCGAAGCAATTACATTCCGATCAAACTCATTCTAAGTAAGGAAAATGATTCAAGTCATCAAAATTTACAGTTTCGAAAAGACAAACTTTCCTTCGCTTGTTTAACTGCAGTAAAGAAACAAGTGACATTTATTATTGTCGCACATAGTGGTGTGCATATAATAGTAGATATAATACCAATGTAAATATTACATGCATCTACGTATCACATTTATCATTGCAGAATATTATTAAATTTTTACTTTATTCCAAAGACACAAGATTTTAAAACAAAGAACAATGCATGAAAATTGTTTTGGTTTATAAAATGTGACAAAATCGTTTTAATATTTAGAAACAAAATTTCACGATGTGTTAAGGTTATTATGTAGGTTCAAATATTGAAAAAAAAATGAGACGCTACGTTTTTCGTACCACTATATCTCAAAGAGTTTAATAAATAAAGCGTTCGAATGCTTCCGACTGTGTATCTTCTACATTTTTCCATTGCTTGCAATTAGTGCAATATTACCTCGTGCACGTCCTCCATGTGGAATATTTCTCCTCTCGTAGAAATCACATTACGGTACGATATCGCGTGTACACAAATTTAATGAAAACAACGCAACCGTTGAAGCCGCATCACGTTTCAATTAATGAAGTAACATAGACACTGTAGCTGCGAGGGCGAACGCGCTTCGTTATTAATTTTCCAATTACAAAATAAAAAACGGGAGAGAGGAGGATTTTGATATCTAAAAAAAAAAGAAAAAAATATTTCACATCCCGGATACTTACGTTCCTCCGACAGCGTCCAGAAACAATAATTCATCCATCGCGTTCCAGAGATTTCGATCGTCGTGACCATTCTCAGGGAACAATACCGTCTCTCCAGGATAATTGTAACTCGGATGAAACAAGGACGAAAACCGATGGCCCCTTCAGTTCCCCGACTTTCCTCGTTAAATATTCTCTACAGATGTTAAAACATTTCTGGCATAGTTCGACGATGGGGCGAGAGGGGTGAAGGTGGAAGGTGGAAATGCACAAAAGGCATCCCGTAAACCTCTCGACCCGATGCTTTTCTTTCCGAACTATCTGTCGGCGATGAAAACGGAAGTTAGGTGTTGGGTGGAAGTTGGCAAAAAGTACCGAGAGCATTTCAACAAACGGCCGTCTATCGACGAGTGGTTCGTTTCAAGCCATTAGCAAAAGCGCCTCAAGTTTTTTTCCCAAAGCGTTCCGAAACCAAAGTTCAGGTGGAGAACAAAGGGAGGGTTAACGAACTCCTCCTTTTGCCGCTGCCATTTCGAGAGACGACTTCCGTTTCGACGGCGTTCCGTCCTTCTCCCTCCGACCCGTGTCGCGCAACCGCTTCTTTTCTTCTCCGCGCCGATTTTCCTCGTCCATGCGCGCACATGCACGAACGTGTTTACAGATTCAGGATGATTATTTATTAGCGCGCGTGTGTGTTTGCGTACGGTCTGTAAATTTTATATGTTCAAAGAGCAGCGAGGGTGTTTCGAGGATTTTGTTTATTAATTGAGAGAGGTACGAAAATACAGATTCTGAAAAAGTTATGATTTTTTTTTATGTACGTATTTGTTCGCTGGTATATGTGAATAAAAAGAAAATCGGCGCATAAGAAATTATATTGCAAATTTTAAATATTTAAAGAGGAACGGAGGATTTCGAGCGTTTTATTTATTGATTGAGAGGGGTACGAGAACACAAATTCTGAAAAAGTGATAATGTTTTTTATCACTGAAAGTGATTTTAGCGGGGGTAACCCAGAAAATCGGGCCTCTTCAGGTGCAACGCTAATGCAACGAAAATTAATAATTGGTTGATTTGAGTCACGTAATTCATGAGGGGGCGTGGGGTAGACCTCGAATTTACTGGATCGGTGCGTAAGAAAATATATTGCTAATTCACTGTTATTAATACTTCTACGGATGGAATAATTTTGAGCTATTAAACTTACTGTTAACAAATTTTAATTACTATTTATACAAACTATCATGGACTCAATCAGAGCACTTTACTTTATTGTTTAACTTTTTCGACGATAATTTTATCCGAATATTCAAGATTTGTGAGATTTGTCAATTTCAGACTGTCTGAAAATCTCGCATCAAAGCTGTTACAGTTTCTTCAGAATAATTCATACATTAATAATTCCAGCGTAATAAATGACGTGCCATCATGTATAGTATAAATTAGTGTAGTATAGCATAAATTAAATTAAATTAAATTATTAGTTTAGTGTAGTATAAATTAAATTATGTACGTGTATGATACTTTGATAGTTGATAAAACTTGACAATTCTATTAAAATGATGTAAAAATATGAATAGTAATCGCACATAGATTTATACTATATAAACTCTTGTCAACATCTTTCGAAATACTCCAATTTTACAATTAACAAGTTAACTAATCATAAGATCCATAAAATGTCCCAATACACGTTCCTCATCCTGCTTGATAAATATTTGAAATTTGACAAACGCGCACAAACCTCCGTGACTGATTGTATCCTACTTGAACAGAGAGGACGGATCACCTATAAATATTCGTTCCCAGCTAAAAACAATCCCTCTTTAATAGATTTACAAGCAAAATAAATTTCCCGTGTCAGCGATCGTCGGATTTTCTCGATCATGACACGATGTAAAAAAGTATATTTTACATGACCAGAGCGCAGGTATATACGTGTACAATACATACAATAAAGCCAAAACAAACATTGGGTGAAATATTATTTGCCCGCTATTTATTTATTGCCGCGCTATATTACTTCATACAGTGAGCTGTACACACGCTTGAATTTCTGCAACACGTTCGTTTCGTTCCATTTTTATCTTATTCCGTGCGAATGTGTTATATATTTTCTGCTGCTGCTTTCTCTCTCTCTCTCTCAAAATATGCTCCACTTCGTTCTCCATCGACCGGGTCGAGAACGAAGTGTTTCGAACGAAGAACAAATTACTCGCTGGAACTTCACCATTGTCGTTAATCACCTGAAACGCCTCGGCGAACAGAGGCGAACTTTGTCAAATAATTTGCCACCTTTAATAAGATCGGTCGCGTTTATGAAAAATCGACTTGAAAATTACGAGCTGAAGCGAGAGGGCTTCATAAAATCTTCCCAACTTTGCAGAGGCGTGTAAAGAAAACACCTCGGTGATATTACCGACGCAGTATTTCAGTGAAAACATCGTTAGCCCGGAATAAGGTCGTTATGGTCGTTTCAGAAATAGAGCGTAAAGCGCGGTATTATTGCTCTATAACTTCTGAATCTTAATCCGCGAGATGTTGTTGTGATTTCCTCTATAGAAAGAACATTAAACGACTGTTTGCTTCAAAAATCAGTTGTTTTGTCTCGTGGCGCTGTGATTGTTTAAGTTTCAACGAACTAACTGACGAGTTTTGTGAATCAAAGACGAATTGGTTCAGAAACCAGGTGAATTCGGATTTCGATAGTTCATAGGGAAATGGAGAGAAACTGAAATAATTTGGAAAGTAAGAAAACGATATAATAAAACTGATAACGCAAAAAGTTGAAACAACGTCTGCCACTTATGCATAATTAAATATAAGAAAACTAGAAATTAATGATGATACTGAAATTGTGTGATAGCTTCCGCAGTAGCTCGATCTTAATCCCATTGAAAAATTATAGGACGCTTGAAATTGGAAAATTAATTGACTGTATAAAATTCAAAAAAGATGTATAAAATTCAAAAAGATGATAGATAGAAAGTTGGAACAAAATTCAACAAGAATCTTTGAAGAAATTCGTTGAAAGAATGTCGCGATTGGTTTAATCAGTTATTTTGCAACGAAGTAGATTTATTGATGAACCCAAAATTCAAACGTTTTTATATTATTTAATAATAAGAGTTTTGTTTAGTAGTAGCACGTCTTGACTAATTTTATTAATCCTAAAGTATCATAGGATTGCAGATGATTATATGTAGTAACTTGCACATTGTATTGCTAAAATTTAAAGTATCTAACTTTGTTTCGTACTTTATATTTTCTCTAACAAAGACTGGTTATAAAAATAAATCAAATTGAAAATTCTAAAATGAGTCATTTAAAAATATAATTTTTTTGTAACTCCTAATGGTCATTGATACAAGTTAGGTGTCAAGAAATAATTGTAGTGCATCATTAGTACGTATTTTCTCTGAATTCGTTAAATGTCCGAAAACTTATGAACTTAAGAATATATAAGTGTACTCGTATATTTTATTCTTATATTTTTATTTTTACAAATATCTTAAATTGATTAAAATGAAATAAATTGGGAATAATATAAATAACCTGATAATACTACTATACAATACTACTAATATTATAAAGTGAGAAATGCATGTTCATTACACTTTTGTTCTAATAAAACATTTTATAAAAATTAATTACTCCGTTAAACATTTACAATATTTAATTTAGGAAGAGGTTCATGTGACAAGAAATAGAAGAAATGACATTTTTAGAAAATGTATCTAGCAAATTATTTCATTTATTTAGTGTTTAGACTGGTTCATGTATCGAAATCTTGGAAATTAATGAAAAATTTGCACAATTTTTATTTTTATTTTATTGGAATATAAAAATTTAAACGACTACAAAAATAAAGTATCTGATTCGACTGCGAATTTGTAAAGACAATTTGTATTTTTGCTAGTATAACTGAATTAATGAAATCTCGGTAGAAAATTATTTTATATAGTGAATATTATAAAAAACACTCTGTCTTAAATATTTTACACATTTTCTTTATATTTTTATGCATAAAAATTCATACTGTTATAATAGAAAATATACAAATTCTTGGCGACATTTAAAAATTTTTAAAGTAACAGAATTGCTAGTCTACCATTCTAGAAAAATATCGTTCCTGTGGGAATTTTGTTACTGGCACCAAAATGCGTAATAAATAAGCGGACGGACAGGGAAGCATATTTATTTTCTCAAAATAGAAAAATATTTCAAAATCATGTTTCTCAAAACTACGTGAAGCGCATTTCGTGTATTTCGTATATATCCTTTTACATTTTACGTGGATTTTACGCAATTTCGTTACTTAATGCAGAAAAATCCTAGTAATATAAAATACACAAATTCCCTGTCACGTTTAAGTTCAAAAATAGAATCGACGAAATCCACATTTCTAGAAAAATATCGCACCGTTCAGGATTTTATTACTGGCGCGGAGAGATAATAAATAAGCGGCTATCAGGAAAGTGTACCAATGTAGCAAAATATTCGGGGGATTGGGTCTCTTTGGAACTAACGCGAACCGCTGCAACTCTGAATATTTTTTATATTTTTTCGCATTTCGCACTTGAAAATTTCCTGCAAATTCATGAAAATCCGCAGTCTAGTAACATAAAGTTTACAAATCCGCGTTGACATTTAAATGTAAAAATAAGAAAATTATGGAAATCCACCGTGCTAGAAAAATACCATCGCATTCGGAATTTTATCACCGAAAATGAATAAGGAAAAGTCATATTTGGCATCTTCAAGTAGAAAAACTGTGCTTGGAAACTGTGTTTTGCAAGGTATTGTACTTTTTGTATATTTCAATATTCAATTATATTTTAAATATTGAATACGGGGTGTCTCAGATCGTAGTGTTCAAACTTCGCCAATGTGCTCTCTGTGCGCAAAAATAAAACTAAAATATTCGTTAAAAAGTAAAAAAGTTACAACGACAAAAAGCTGCAGGTTGACATGAAGTCACACGTTTAATGCGTGTATTTTAAAATACACATACTATTGAATTTATTCTGAACTGGATTTCATGTCGACTTTGTCGAATTTCTTTATACGATTTTTGTAATCAATTCATTTCGTGTAAATACTTTCAAAGATAACGAATATTTTTTCATAAGTAAACTTGGCGGAATCAGAAGTCAGTTCTTCCCGTATTGATTATTTTTGTCACAAATTTTTATTGAAACATTTATAAACTTTCTGCCACATGATACTTTAGTCTTACTTTTACCTACACAACATTGACAAAATTTGAACAGAAAAATTTTCTGCTTCGTAAATATATAAAAATCCGTAGTTTATTAAATTTCTTGAATATTAGACAAATACTATCTCGCAGCACACAAAGACAATAAACAAACAGCGAACGAGAAAGCGTATTTATTACTTTAATACTAAACAACTAGTCTTTAATGTGTGTCAAAATATTCTACGTATAAATCATAATTTAAATGATAATAATTAGAATAAATCGACTGTAGCGGTCTAGGATTCCTCAACTACGAGTTTCGAAGACTGACTAGCACAAGCCGCAAGTGGCTGTGCGCCTAGCGTCGAGGTCATACCGATCTCCGACGTTAAGCAAGCAGTGTGCGGAACACCACTGCTAGGGAGAGGGTGCCGGCCAGCCTTAGTGGGTAGTGTTACAATAACAAGTGTCTGAGGTAAGGAGTCGCTGCCATCAGCCCCACTGATTGATTGAGTCTAGGCAGTAACTCCCGGAGACGAAACGCATCAACCACTTTCTTCTCCCAACTACAAAAATACCCTTCCATGCATCCTTTCTCATTTTCCGGTTCCTTCACGATTTATACAATTGCGTTTCTGTCTAAACAGAAATCAATATTAGTTTTGACTAGAAAAATATCCGCATCTTTCAAGCAGTTGTAAAAAAAAGGAAATCTGAATTATATGGTGTTAAAGACGATCTTTATGTATTTTATATATTTTTCTTTTTCACATTAATCCCTTGCGCCAGCAACTGGTTCGCGGACCATAACGAGTGACCGAACCATATACAATAATTCGTCGCTTTCTTTTTTTTTTGAACTCGTCGATATGATGTCACTGGATAGATATTATTAAGAGATAATAAACTTATCATTTGTTTTGTCTGGGTTACATTTAAATATACTTAAAACTAAGAAAATGTTGCAATTTGAGACAAAAAATTCTAACTCTCTTGCGTGGCACGTTAATTCAGCGCAAGAGGTTAACTGCATTCTGTGAAATTTTAAAACTTCCTAGGCGGGAAAAGGCACAAAACTCCGCAATCTAATGAAATACTAAAACAGTAGAAAAGTACTATCGTTGCCTTCGGTATTTTACTATTAACGATAATTTTTTACAATTAATTATTTCGTTTTGAATTATTACAAATCACTATGCTATATCGTATTTTTTGTAAAATTAAACATTTTTTAATTCCCTGTGATTGAAAATTCTCGTGTGAAAAAATCCGCGACACCAGAGAAATAGCAAACCGTTTCAAACAAACAACGAATAGTAAATAAATAAACAACGAATAGTAAATATGGATATTGTCTCAGATTAGAAAAATATCGAAACTTCGGTCTTGCGACAAACGTAAACAATGCGAGCCGGTGTAATAGAAGTTGAGAAACGAGTGTTAAAGCAGCAGTGCAAAACGCCGATCGATCATTCGGAAATCACAGGTTGTAGAAACGCCCGGTACATTTTCCCAGCGTTATCGTCGCCGATCGGGTTGGGAGTGGAGGAAGAGGGAGAGGGGCTCGAATTGATTCGAAACGGCGAGCGGTTTCGCGCGAATACGAAAACTCGATGACGATATTGACAAAAAAAAAGGAATATTTTTCTCGCATGTCGCGCGACGCCGATTTGCGAGTCATTTTTACTCGAATTTATCGATCTGCTGCTCGCTGCCCGAATGTCTTACGACTGGACGTTTCGTTTTTAGCAAAAAGAGCCAGCTGACAATGAATGACGAGTAAAAAAAGGTTGTAGCAATCGAACGTGATACACAACCGACTGCGTGACCGATTAATTATCGATTCGAATTCTCGCTACGACTGATTAATCGCGCGCCCTCGATTCGTTTGAACTCGTTTCTCCGCGTTAATTTCGTTTCGATGAATTTCGGAAGCAAGGATGCTTAGCTTCTGGCTGCTCCGTCCACCATTTTCAAATCAACGAACATTCCGCCAATAGTCTGCGAATTTTATCGTTGCTCGCGATTCGTGTCTACTCTCGCACGTGAATCGGTGTTTTCAATTGAGCATGAGTACATTATTCGTCAGTTACAAGTATATTGTAAAATGTAGCATAGTATTAACACATTATTTTGAGATATTTTTAAAATTAAAATTATTAAAATTAAATTATTAAAATTACTAATTAAATTGAACTAAATTAAAATTAAAATTAAATTATTAAAATTACATAATAATGTTAAGCATGTTTCTTACAATTAGTGTTTTTCGATACACACATGTTGCGTATTTTTTTAGAACATTCATTGATACGATGTAGAGAAGTTGTAGTTAAAAGACTATGTACGTATTCCTTTTTTCGACAGACTATGGCGGTACATAATAGTACCAAGTATGTTCTTTCATCTCGTAATATGCAAATGTTCTATATTCTTTTAAAACATTTAGTCACATGTGAAAAGGTTCCATAATTAGAAAAGAACACGTTCTTTTAACGTACGTTGTATATTTATTGCATACTCAATTATGTAACGTGAAAAAGTTATGAAAGTCCTACTTAATGGGCGTACATACTGGTGATTCAATTGAGTTGAAACATTTCACGATAGTTATTTCATTTATTGCGTGCGGAGAAAGCTTTGTAATTTTATAATTGCTTGCGATTTGTTACTGATTTCAGAATTCTTTAAATAAGAAATATTTGATCATTTCTCATATCGTTTCTTCTCAAAAATTTTTCTTTTCAAAAGTTTCTAAATCTACGTGTTACAAATACGTATGTTATGAATATTCAATTGGTGATTGTGATAATTTGAGCACGTTATAAAATAATCACTCTTAAGCTTTTCTATCGTGCGTTTGAGATCTTTCGTCGCGTTGTCATTTTATTGCTCTTTGCAACGAATTAATTCGCTGCATATTTGCATACTCTTGAATATTTATTGTTCCGTCGACAAATGCACAATTGATACCAACAATCACTGTGTTTCACGCCATTGTGTTGCGTTGGTCCAAGATTCTCAGACTCCAATTCTCAGACACTCTTCTTCTCACGAATGACAATTCGTTAACTGTGCGAAGTTACTTTTACTGAGAAAAATATAAATAGCCAGGATAGCATATCTTTTCGAAAGTCGTCGATTTTTCTAGGCTACTATATTATCTTTATTATATTGTTTGTTATATCATCTTATTATAGTTTATTCCACAAATATTTATAAATATTTTTAAAAGAAGAGTGTGCCAGTACCTTTTTGACACGCTGTATATACATAATATTATATTATTTAAAAAGTATTATAAAAGTAATATGTATTGTTTAGAAAAAAATCATTAAATTTATATGTTGTCAAATATATTTTTCTTCGGTTCTGTTTTTCAATCTGATCTCGAATCTGAAATAAAATATATATCAAAATTAACGAGAATGAAAGGAAGTTAAAGACTTAAAATTTATAATAATTACAATGTACCATCGGCTGGATAACAATTTATTGAAAATATAAAAAAAGAAAAAGTAATATTTAAGCATAAATGATCGAATTGATGGAATTTCAATGAATTTCATAATAGATGTAAATCAAAATTCTACCTATTCGTCGGAATTCAGATATTTTAGTAACGAGTATATGCGAGCCGCATATACGTCATTTTAATATTGTGTAACCTAAACTAAAAATATATTTCTGAGAATACGACGACAATGTAGAACGTATAGTTGAAAGGGACATAAAAAGAAAGGAAATGAAAGAAATCAACGCAGAGAAGGGAAAAGAATGGAAAATTTTTATTATACTGTGAAATGAATAAATAGAATGTCTTTTCAGTCGACTGTTCTATACGCCGGATTAATGCGAAAGATAAAAGCTTCAAAGGAAATTATTGAAGTATGAGAGACGAACGAAAGAGAAACGACAGCGTATTTTACGTGTTATGCTACTAAGCGATCATCTCGTTGCAACAGTGTATGAGCAAAAGTGGAGGAAAAATGCTCGCAGAAGGCAGTCACCGTACGTACATACGATATGTGATTTTACAAAGCGATTTAAGTACGTGTATATCCAGCTCAAAAATATTAGAACATCTTTTAGTTTTGATCCCAAGTGATAAAATATCGTGAACAATAAAATTCTTAGTGCATTTTATTTTATAATGCAGTTGTTGATGTGATTTAATTTTGTGACGTTGAAACATTATAATACATTATAATATTGTTGATGTATTAGTTCAGAATGCTAGCGCTCTCTTCACTTGTTTATAGTAGGGAAATTGACAGACTGAGTGGGGCTCATGCACGGCGAGGAAGTTTCAGTGTAGCGGGGAGATCGATGCAATGGAGGGGGTAGCGCTAGCGATCAGGAAAATAGGGGCAATGACTCACGAACCGTTAGTTAGCCAGCTCTGTATTAATTAGTTATTGTACGTTTAATAAATAATATATGTACGTTTAATAATATCCTACATATCGTATACACTTCGCGACGAAATATGAGACATTCAAAAATATTGAAAGAATATTGTGTTCGACCGAGGATTTTCTTAATTCTTCGTTTCTGATGTTTACTTTGTATGGTAACTGTACAATTATACAGCTCCAAGGATTCTACAAATTCCATGAATTTCAATAACAAGTTTCCTTCAAACGCGCAAGATGATCGAGAAATATTTTCGGTGTAAAATATTAAATGTGCATCAACGTTGACATTAAAGATAGTTCGTTTACGCGAAATGGCTCGTGTGGGAAAATTAAATGCTGAATTTAATTGCTGAATGAGGTAGATGTGTTATACACAGTTGTTTGAAAAACGGTGAAAATTACGTTGAGAAATATCGGGGTGATCGACCGAGAGTAATAAAGTCGCGAGAAAGGCTTGCAATCTTAAAGCATGCATCGAATTCTGCATTAACTGCAAGGTAAGCTGCTAAAAATGGGGTAACAGCTAATATTAGAACAGTGCAAAGAGTGACAAAGAATTGCAAATATTTAGAAAGATGAAAGATGGTAAAAAAGCAACTTTTTTGGTAACAGATCAATACAAGGAGGACGATTACAATTTCTTTCTAGATTTGATACATTGGCGTGAAAAGTGGGAGAGGGTAACGAAAATTTAACGAAAATCGTTTTAATTTGAGCGCACCGGATTGTTCAAATTATTATTTTCATGATTCGAGAAAGAAACAAATTATATTACAGGGACAGTATCATAATTTACGATGATAGGATAGGATAAATTTCAGATTTATTTCAACGAAAATGAACAGCAATGCATTATCGAAATATTCACAAAACATAGTTAAACAAAAATGCAATTTTCAGCAGGATAATTCAAGTATGCGCGCTGAAAAAATAGTGAAAGCTTGTTTTCAGAAATATTTTGAAAATGTTTTGCATATGCAAAGAAAGATAATTTAACAGTGTCAATGAATTAAAACTGTGTTTGGAGGAGAAATGGAAATGTTCGAAACAAAAAAATACTACACAAAAAAATGTACATAAATTGTTACTAAAGAGAGTGTTGGAAATTACACAGAAAAAAAAGGTGGCATAACACATTGTTAATAAAAGATTGATTTTTTTACGAAAAATAGTACTTGTCTTATAATTTTGTCGCAGTGAACAGTTTTTGTAAATATAATTCCTATTTTTGTAGATACTAATTTTAAATAACTTGCTTTGTGGAAGAATATCTCATTAACTTATAGATTGAATGAAGCATTATTTAATTTTTTTCAGTTCAAGGAAACAAATTATAGTACTGATCCTAAGATGTTTGATCGAGGGTGTATATAAGATTTAGAGAAATAGAAATTATCTTAATTATTATAATATATTTATTAAATTAAGAAATTCTGCAGACTTTAATCAATCGAGTATCTATAGAATCTTTTGTGTATCTTTTTCTCTCATTATCTTTGTTGCTTTTGTTAATATAAAAAAATATATAAAGACAAATATCGTGATTCTTGATAATTTTTCCAGTTTTTAAAATAATTTAAAATAATTTCTTTTTATTTTGAATGAGTCTACATATTTTGTCAAAAGCTCCAATTGATGTGCCTTTGTATTTTTCACAAAAAATAAAATGATACGTTCTACAAAATTTTATTAAACTTATTGTACAATAGAAAAGTCTCAAACTCTCTTTTGTATTTTTCTTATCTTTCATAGATAAATTCGATGAAATTAATGTTAAAATTACTTTTAAAGTAATAAATCTCAGGTACAATCTTTTTTATCGAGAATGAAAATGCACATTGATTGGTGTTAATGACTTAAAAACTAATTCAAAAACTGGTCTCAAGAGGAAAGCTCACAATGTGTGTTGTTCTGAAGCAAACAACTTTGTCTTGACATATTTTATTTTATTTCTTTTGTATCTGCAAAAATAAGAAAGATATCAAGGAAGAAGGACAAAATAAGAGAAATATCCTGTGGAAATGAACAACTTTGATTTCAACAGTGTCAGCCGACAAATTATACGAAAACATTTTACGCTATAAATATTTTCTATTTCGACAAGCACAACGTGTCTTTTGCAGTTTTAGAGAAGCACGAAAAAAATATGAGAATTGTTTCCTCAAACCAAAGTTATACTTATTTGACTTTACTGAGGAAGACAGTAACATAAAAGTGTGTCGACCGCTATATAAATTTACAAGGGAAAAAAGATATATGCTAGATCTAGCCGCGATATGGAAGAAAAATGATTAACTTCCGCTCCACAAATTTGCTAATCCATTTTCAAACCTTTGATTTAGTTACCAAAATTATTCCGCTAAAAAAAAATCCTGCTTGCCGCATTTGCGTTACTAATGAGTTATCGATTATTGATCGCATTAATTCTTTCAGGCACGTTCCCATTAAAATTCAAATCCCGTTCTCTGCCACGTAGCCTAGTGAATAATAATACCTCGGACAAAGGGAATTCTTATAATCATGTACTCTCCTCGCAGATATAACAACTATTTAGTGATTTAAAGTCAGTGGAATAAGAACCGCCTGGATTTTTATACTTTCTTATTTTGTGAAACATTTATAATTCTACAAGAATTAAAAAATAGAATAACATCTACAAGGCGCTAGAATCACTAAAAAAACCTTGGTATATTCGTAGAAATTTATCAGATTTTTGTCAATTTTTGTCGACAATTGTCGTAGAAGAATTTATAACGTGTATATTATGTGTATTATAAAAGACATAAGGGTTTTCAATAAATTTCTTTAAAATAATTTATCAATCAAACATTTGTTCGAAGATGTTTTTAACCTCCTTCAATTCGAAATTTAAATCCACGGAAGGAAATCACACGAATTGATTAATAATTTGGATCAGTAATTGGATTTGTTCCAAATTTGATATAATATAATATGATACAATACGGTCTTGCACGATGCTCATTATCTGTGTTAATGAAATTTCAAATAACGTTTTACGAACTCTCAAAATACTATATATATATATATATATATATAGCACATAATGTATTCATATGACTTCTTTGTATTCGAGTACTTTCATGAGAAATTATACATATATGTGTTTCACAATCAAATGATTATTATTAGCTATAAGTTACGTTGTTAAATTATAGAGGAGTAAATAAAACACGTTTCACTTATTCTTAATCTTAAATGCTAAATTTGTTAGCATATTTGCTCCCATGCGTGAGACGCACTAGTCATCAAAGTATAGTTATCCATAGTCCAGCATCTAGTCTATAACGAAGATTGCGTTTCAGTTTTCGATAAAGTCTCACTCAATCTCTTCGAAGATGGTTTTATATATCAGCAAATTACATCTGACGTTGCAACACCTGTTTCTTTATTATTTCTATTGTTGCTAAAATACAATTAACTTCCTGTTTGGGCAATATAGCTTTACTGCTAGAAACTTTCTCTATTTTCTTTTACGAGTTTGTTGTCTTTCTGAACTAAAATAATCGCTATTATAGAATATTCTTCTCTCGATCATCTTTAATTTTCAAATAGCGAACTAATTGAACCAGTTCTTCCAGTGCTTGGTTAAACGTTTTAACTATTTCAGTTCCATTTTTCGATTTTTAACTTCTAAGTATTCTTTTTCTTTTAATTGTCATTGCCTTTCGTGCACTAGGTTCTAAAAAACTCGTTTGCATCCGATTTAAGATCGGATATTACGTCCCAGTGGGTATGAAAAATAGTTCGTGTACCTGCCAACTTACCAATACTTATAGTAAATAGTTAAACTCTATCAAATATATCTTTCAATGCAAAGATATTACGAAATATATAAAATTCGGGAATTTTATCTTGTTTACGCGAAACAAGGTAGGTTATGTACATTAATGAACTTCCACCAAACAAAATTCCATGCTAATTCAAATTAAAAAAGAATTCGTTTCAAAATTTATCCGGGACGTATCCGTCCCACCGGGACCCAAAGAATTAAACATAACAAGCAACATTGCACGGTTGGAATGCTTCTCGCGGAAATGTTTGCCAACCTAGTAATCATACCGCTGCAACCTTGGTTAAATGGAATTAAATATTTATTTCTCGGTAGAATGCTCTGCAGTTTCTCCGGGACACGCACGTCCCATTGGGTTTGAAAGTTGAATCGTTTTCTCAAATGGATTCTGCCTAAAGTTCAAGATCTCGCTGTGTCCGAAATAGTATGAGATTTAATTATAAGGAATGTATATGTATTTAGCAATGGTACTGGTGATTAAACATAGATAAAGGGCAAGGTAACGAATACAAATTAATCTACAAGTAATCAATTCGATTACTCCTTCACGACTCAATCAGTTCTTTCTTCCGCGCTTCTCCCACCACACTCATGCTCTCCCTCTTTTCACATATTCCCTCGATGCGCCTGTTTTTTCCCTCTTTACTACTCTTCAAAGTTATCTTCCAAGCCTTCGTTGGGTCACACTTATAATTAAACTCACTAGAGTTAAAAATTGTGGCTTAACCTCTTGCGCTGGAATGACGTACCACGCACGTTGAGAACTTTTTGTCCCAAAATTGCAACATTTTCTCAGTTTTAAGTATATTTAAATGTAACACAGGCAAAACAAATGATAAGTTTACTACTTTTTAATAATTTCTATCCAGTAGTATCATACCGACGAGGTCAAAAGGAAAGGAAAGCGACGAATTATTATATACGGTTCGGTCACTCGTTATGGTCCGCGAACCAGATGCCAGCGTAAGGGGTTAAACCTACTATTGATGCTACAATATGTAAGAAATATATATATATAATTTGTACAATTCGAAGCACTGGACTCGTTCGATAGCTCGTATAGAATCCAATTGACCTCGTCTGTACTTCCCAGTGTCATTTATAGTCCACACAAGATGGCGTCCTTATTCCTTCTAGGGATCTCGCAGGTCGATTTAAAAGGTCGAAGGGTCCTCTGTATCTGTTTCATGATCGATCTTCAGTGAGAATTTTATTGTACTATCGACTTTCTTCACAAATAATATGCGAAATTCTTTTACAATCTTATGAATAAGAGTAATATAATCTTACAAATAAGAGTCAACGAGACGCCATTTAACGGTGTTCATTACTTTTGGCAGAGTGTGCGGCAAAGTCCGGTGGTTCAGTGGTGGAGCACCATCCTTCTTACTGGGAGCAACCCTTCAACCAGCCTTACTTCGACAACACAACCAAGAGGGACACCACGACGACCGTCGGCCAAACGGCTTTCCTGCCCTGCAGGGTGCGCAATCTCGGCGATCGTGCTGTAAGTTGCCAGTTTTCAGCTTATTGGCTTGGCCGTGTTGGTCGTTGCGCCCGTTGATGTAATAAGAAAGCGCGGGACTCGCGCTCGTACGAACGAGCGAAGCCGTCTGATGAAAAGTATTCGCGATACAGCTCCGTCTATCCATCGCGATTTTCACCTCGCTCCTTCCTTCCCGTTTCCATCGATCCTCCATTTTCTGGCAATTTCTGCCGTGATTCGCCGACCCGGTTTTAACTCTGCCGCCACCGTGTCTGTTCTTCTCGTTTCTCGTTGGTTTTTGTTGGTAATACCGCTCGGGAAAAGGGAAAACCGGATAAAGCGACGTTTTCATTTTCCACTTGCCCCTCGAATCAACCGAATCATTCGGCGATCGGTGGCTTGAAAAATTGATTTCTTCGTGCGGAATAGAAGGAGTGAGAGAGAAGGAGAATATTTTGTAATGTTGAGGATTCTGTTTCTAATTTTTTACTGCATAAATATATTCAACTCGAATTTTCTTTTTATCGTTGGAATAATTACACAGTTTTGTTCCTTATTTCGTTCAATATTATTGATTGAATAAAGTAACATTATCAGTAACATTGAAGAATGTTTGTAAAAAAATGGTATAGATGTTAAATAATTTCTTAAATTTTTGAAGAGAAAGAGAAGTACATCTGCAAAGAATATTTTGTTCGAGTTGATTCGTAGATGATAGAACTGAAGTTTATTCAGAAATTAAACTTTTCTATACAATGTCGAATAAACCAGCTGTTACTGGTAATACTGTGTAATTATTCCGACGATAAATCTTCTACGGTATGTGCATCAGACATTGTGAAAAATTTTGTGTTTCTGACATAGTTAAAGATATTTCTTACAAGTAAAATCATAAATTACTTGAGGAATTATTTATTTGCAAAAATAAAATAGGATTAAAATTTACTTGATAGCCAGATAATGAAATAACTTCGAGAAGAATCATTTGCTTGTTCATAAATTAATGCAAGATGATTTTGAGCATGTATGAAGTATTATTTAAATAATCATTCAAACAATATTTTCCTATTTCATCGATGTTCTCAGTTTCATTTATTATTTTTAATGCATCGTAATTACGTTACAAGAATTAAGAAATTTATTACTAGACGAAATTAAAAGTAGTGATTTATAAGATAATTGAAATCGAAATTGCATGAAAGTTTTCTGTTTTTCCTCGGCTTCCATACGATTTTACAAAATTGAAGTTCAATTATTAATTTCTCGAGATTTTTTTTATCGATTAACGCGTAAAAAGTTATATAATTATTACATTTACATCCAAAAGTGAAGAAATCTGAAACTCTTCCAACAGATTATAGCTGTCTCAAATTATGCTAAACAATTTTTGTAATTATTGTCTTCGAAAACAAGGAAGATGTTCGAATAAGCCAATTTTTCTTAAAGTATAAATTTTGAAAAATAATGAGTTAAGGCTAGTTTTAGTTAGACATGGATGTCTTTTTTTCATAACAACAAAATCAGTGCTGTACAATACATATAAATTCGTGAAAAGAAGTTTTAAATGTTATTCCAAAAATTTCTCTTTTTTTTTTTGAAAGTGAGATTAGGATATTATAACGTAAATAAATTGTCGAAAAACAAATAACTTCCTTTTACGCGAAATAGAACAGGAAGATTGTGAACGAAATTTCTAGAAAAGGTAATATCAAACGGAAAAAGAAATACAGATGGAGAAGTTCTGCATTGGCTGAAGATATGTTGGATAAGGTTTAAAAGGGATGAAACCTACAAAATTTTTTATATAATATCTGCAGGAAATTCACAATTTAAAATTGTTCTTGATTTACTTGGACAGCGAGGAACACGATGCTGAGTATGAAGATTGAAATATAATAAAATTATTATTGTTAGTTATCCTATTGAAAATAGTTTATTTTACGAAAATATCGCTGTTTTATTATAAATTTTTTTATCACAATTGAAAATATTTCTCAACAAAGTTAATATTACATTTACTTACGAATCTTCATTTTATTATTTTTTCATATCAAAAGATTAGATTTCAGGTAATATAAACTTAAATACATTTCAATTAAAAAATAAAAGTAAAATGTAAAAAATTGTTGGTGTTTTTTCAAAATTTTTCATTGTGAGTGATATAAGTTTACTCGCAGCTGAAAAAAACCTGATTTTCTTTAACAATTTTATTTATTATTATTATTATTATATTATATACTACTATTATTATTATTGTTGTTGTAAATATAATTCGTAAATAACAGTATTTAACATGTTTCATAATCTTAAAAACACTACACGAACTTATTAACGTTTGCCGGTATCTTTTAGTTAATTTAAACACGATCCTTCAAATATCTCAATGTATGAATAAACGGATTTACACCATTTTCAAAAAAAGAAAAATATGTGTCAAATGTTAATTATCTACTCTAATCGTCCTGTACAATGATTACTTGGCACATCACAATATTATGTAAATAAACCGCTGATATCTTCGAATGTCTGACGCAGAAGAAATAGCAGACATTTCAGCTCTGGTGATCATGCGAGACAAAGGTTCACGCGGGCATCTTAATCGAAAATACTTTCACGGATAAGTGCACGGGTCAGCGCGGAGTAGTGACATTACTCGTTATCGACGGTTATTCATGCATCACCGCATGACGCACAGGAACCCGTCAGAATCCAATCACCGATCGTAATCGACGATAAATCAGATTTCCCTTCGCTTCGGCCCCACTTCGACCAAACGGGCCGCGTGTTGCACGTCTCTCTATCTGCGCGAGGCCAGGCGTTTATATTCGCGGCCGTAAAATCAACCTGGCAACGTAACATTGCCGCGCGTGTTGTTGCTCGTTGCGACAGTTTTGACGTCGTTCGTTGTTTGAAACAATGCAGCCCCGGAGAGAAGGGGGCGAAAAAAACCCGCTGAAAAAACACCCCGATCAAGAAGGAAATATTCGGGAGTCGCTTTTCCTCGAGGGACGATTATCGACAGACTATCTGTTATTCCTGTAAAACGATTGCAGTAGAAATGTAATTGAAATAACAGCGTGAAAATGTTTCGCGGCAAATTGATTTTGAAAATTGGTCTGCTAGGTGCACGTTTCGTTTGCTGCTGAATACAATTCATTGGTATCGTGATGCAAATGAATGGAATAACTTCGAAAATTTCGTGTTTTTGTCAAAAAATTGCACGTATGTAATATGTGTATTTTTACGTTCTTTGAATTATATTGCACAACGTAATATGTTGTGTCTTCCTTTTTTCACATATTTTCTGGATTTCATTGTCGTACCGGTACTATACATAAATAATTGAACACCAAACGCAATTTCTTTAAGAAGTTGATATTTTAGTTAGTCTACGTCACGATTGATATTAATTAGTACATTAAATTTAAAATGTATTATTATTACTATTATTCAAGTAGCTGATAATTCATATCATTTCGTGAACTTTTTCAGTGCACGAAAATGACGATATTGCGAACGCTATCTTTAAATCTAATTTGAAATTTACTATTATTTACTATTTTATTATTTTATTATTTTACTATTTTACTATTTTGCTATTTTGCTATTTTACTATTTCACTATTTTACTATTTTGGTATTTTGCTATTTTTCTATTTTACTATTTCACTATTTTACTATTTTACTATTTACTATTATTTTTACTGTAATTTCTTTTTCTTTTTCTTTTGTGTGTGGAATTTAGCATCGACTGCGAGATCATTAGCAACGACGGTGATTTTAGATGTATGGGTAAAAGTTTGTGTCTTTGAGGTATTTTAAAACTTTTTGGATGTCGTTTTGCGAAGTCAGGCTAACGTTTGGGTTTATTCCGTGCCTCTGTCTTATTTATTTTATAACAAATATTAATAGGAATATTCTGTTCTACATAAATAAATATCCAAACCAAATGTGATTTTATTTCCTCTTCAATGCTCTCATCAACTCTTCTTTATTTACCATCGAGTCTATTTACTCATCTTTCCAAAGCTATAATTAGATGAGTTAAAGTTATTTCATAGATTTTCTAATATAGGTGGCGCACTCTCACGACCAATTCGTATTTTTCTGACGCTTTTCAAAATAGATATAAATTCAACTGGAAATCATTGCTATTTCTGGAAATATTACTGAGAATTGACAGGTGAAAGATTACAACAGAGAAGTAACATTTTTGTTCCAAAAAGGAAGGATAGAGAGTATCGTACATTATTTACGGATCTGTTGAATCAAACAATTGAATTTCGGCGGTATTTTTAAGGAATTCTCATTCCTAATTAAGTTAGATTTCTATTTCCATTGAATAGTCTCTATTAAATAATCCAAATTCTGATTGAATGATACATTTCAACCTTTAAATATATTCCATTCCTATTTAGTTATTCTTTCACACATTTATTTGTTGCAATATCTATCTGACTGAAACCTGAAATTTACGAGTCAGTTTATGATCTAACACGTAGAAATGTAGAAAAATATGGTTCAAAGTCAATAATTGAAACGAAAATTAGCAAAGAAAGGTTCGACCTATGATTACCTGCGACTATAAGGAATTTATAGGATTTCAACTTGGAAGAGAATGTGTCCCACGAGATTCTTGGTCAGGGAATGATAATACCGGAACATGGACACAAGGAGACGTATGTAGAACTTAATCGAGTTGACTTTAATTAAACTACTACAATTATACCAACTGTTGATTAGCGGCCGCGGTTAACTAATGTCATATGACAGTTTAAATTGAAATGCAAAACTCAGAATCACATTTGTCACAGTATATACATCTCGAAAAGAAAATGGCACTTTTCATTTCGTAATTGTTTAATTAGTTTCATTTAACAATTCGTAACATTTATCTGTTTTTTTTGGACAGCGTTGTCTCTTTTCTTGATCCATTAAATTCACAATTCCTTTAATGTCAGAAACTTGAATTTAACGAAATTTGCATTTGAGTATTGAATACTTTTGCGATCTCTGCGAAAGATATCTACGCGTATAAATATATTTAATAAATAGTATTTTGAGATTTGTTTCAAACTTGAAATGCTAGTCAATTGTCACTGTTGTGTTCATTAAATGTCATATTTTATGTAACATACGTAGTATATTCATAAAAAGTTACTGTAGTTTCTTTTTGTTCAAATACTTTCCTCAGAAAATTTCAGAGACGTTGATTTATTTTATAAAAAATGTTCAATGATAATATTGTTCAATACTGTAAATCCAACACTGTAGATCAAATCATATTTGAAAATTTCAAAAGTTAATCCTTTAATGCGGGATTAAAAAATGCGCAAAACGAGTTAACAGTCTGAATGCCATCACGTCTTTCACATTTGAAGAACGCAAATCTTTTCGTGGAGACTTATTTATTTGACTAGAAACAATTTTTTTTGTAGTTATTAGTAAATATAAGGTGTTTTGTAGCACGTGGGAAACGGAGCAGAAGATGATCTCTCGTAAATAAGTCGAAAATGTAGAATAAAATATTTTCCTTTCAAGGTTTCGTTTTCGAGAAAATTGAATTTGAAAATTTATCAAGTATACTTGAATTTGGCTAATTCCGTTATTTCCAGTAAGTTATAATTAACAGAAAGTTATTCTACATACAGAAATAAATTAAAAATATGGAAAATCTTTTCAGCTTCACTTTCAAGAAAACAGACTTTGAATATGCTTCGTTAAAAATTGTCTTGGTACTCGAAAGCCTCGTTTAAATGAAAAAACTGCACGACTTGTACCCCAGTACGATTCGTCTCACTGAAAGGCCCAGAAGCAACTGTTCTGATTAGGAATTGAAAACAACTTTTTTGCCATAAAATTTTATTGATGTGCAAACATTTGAATCGATACAAAACAAATTACAGGCGCGATCGCTCAGTACCAGACAACGCCACTCCTTCTCGAGGTCTGCCCCACGCCCCCTCACGAATCACGTGACTCAAATCAACCATTCGCTAATTTTCGTTGCATTAGCGTTGCACCTGAAGAGGTCCGATTTTCTGGATTATCCCCGCTAAAATCACTTTCAGTGATCAAAATTTTATTCTACACTTTCGACTTATTTTTTCATGACAAATTATCCTTTCAGAACACTCTGTCAAATGTCGAATACAAATAATAAAATATTGCAACGCACATATAAAGCAATAATAAATATACCATGTACAGATATAACAATAGATGTATATCATTTTAGATAAAATTACTCCAATATTCGAAGAAGGACTATAAACATAATTCCAACTTTGATGAACTGAAGTAGAACGTATCTTTTACACTTTTCTTGGTCTCTGAATCGAAACGAGAAACGTCTAAAACTTTTTTCGTAATAAAAAGTCGCATGAGGATCGATTGATTCTTCTCGCAATGTTGCGAGTTCAACTGCGAGAATCAATTTACCATTGTACCATTGTACGATGAGACTTGGGCTGGCTGCCAGGGAAAATATTTAAAGAGGATTTTCTTATCTAAAGAGTCAGCGAGTTTACATCGCGAGAGTTTTGTGTTCCCCGGGAAGCGCGCTCAAAATACACTTGGCACCTCGTATACAACTTTATAATTAACTTAGAATTCTAAAGATTTCCTCCAATTATATCCCCGGTTAGAGGATTAAGGTGTTCACGTTCACGATCTGTATCGCGATTACGAATTGAATTAACAGATTCGTTGCCGCGAGGAAAATATTACGTGTTGCGTGTTCTGTTTTGCTCCTCTCCTTTGCAGTATGTGGAACTTGGGAAGGAGAGAGAGAGAGAGAGCAACACTTGCGAGCGCCATAAATTAGATCGTACCGGCCAGGTACATACACTACATACATACTGTATCCGTGGATTCACGAGGGATCGATTGTTTTGCGAGCGAAACACAGAGTACGACGGGGTATATTCCTCGCGGAGCCATCAACCAAAACGAACGTCCAAAGAGTATAAATTAACCTTACGTTGAAACCTTAATTTCAAGTCTCGTCAGATAATGAACTTTAACAACGGGCGATAAATTAATAATTAATCTTCCGGAAGCGATCTACATCGCTTTCTATTCACTCCGTTAACTTCAAGAGTGGCGCGGATATTTTTATAAAAGCCTAATTTTTTTATTTAAAGTTTCAATTCGAAATTATTACATTATTACACTGCAAGATAATTAATTCGCAATGCAATGGTGATTATTCTTTCACGAACGTGCACGAAATATTTTTACCTGGGAAATTATATGCTCTCGTCCATAAATCACTGGATAAAATCATTTAATATTTAATGTGTAGAACATATTTAATAAAATCAAAATTTATGTTAAAATCAATCTACATTATGAAATGAAATTGATGCGTATTTAATTTTTATCACGTGGAAGATGTATTGTGGCAAATTGTATGTTAATGATCTTATCGAGAAATGAATAATTGATCCTATATATTTTTTGTCTTTTTCATCGACATGTATATTTATTTCTAGCGGCGACGATCCATGAGAAATATTATTTCTGTACATTTCTTCAATAATAACAATTCTTCGCAACTTTCTTCTGATTCATACGCACTGTGTAAGTGTAAAGTGCCCTTTGCTCTCATTGCAATATTCTTCTTGATGTAATCATTATCTTGGATATTGAAGTTTGCAATTAAATTGCACTGTATATTTGTGTTTTCATCCTTTGCTTTCATTATAATATTCGTTTTAATGAATTCATTATCAGCCTTGGACATTGAAATTTGTAATTAAATTGCATGATTTGTCTGTATTCTTTACTTTTATTATAGTATACCTTTTGACATATTTGATATCAGGCTTGGACATTAAAGTTTGCATTTAAATTGTACTGTATATTTGTCTTTCCAGTCTTTGCTTTCATCACAGCATACTTTTTGATGTATTCAGTACCAAACTTGGAACATTGAAATTTGTTTGTATAAAATTGTATTTGTGCATTATTATATTACGATATAATAATGCACAAATACAATTATATTGTAATATATGTTATTGTATATATACTATTTATTTATATTATACATATACTATACATACATATATATATATATATATTATCTATGTTGTCATTATACAATATATTGATATACATTGTACTGTAACATATTGTATATTATTGTTTGTAATAGTTCATTTAACGATGTTTATTTAATTAATAATTTATTTGACGATGTTTATTTAACTTTAACTAGTATTCGTATTTGTTTATATACCTAATGAGTGTGGTGTATGTCACTTCAATAATAATAATTGATTCAATATGAATAATAATTTAACAGTGATTATTAATGGCTAATAACTGATAAGTAATCAATAAACAAATTTACGTTGCGTTATATATATAATTTGTTATGTATTCATATGTATAATATATATAGTAGCAGAAAAAATTCCAATATCTTAATATGTATTATTAAAATAAAGCGACCAAATAAAGTTAACATAATATCGCGCACGAGATGTTTCGCACTTTGGAAATTTGGAACGAGTAATGTTTTCCTTTATACATTCATCTATTCGAGCCTGTCTATGTAAAGCTGCTTCGTATCGGATTATAAAGTTTATACAGTAAACAAAGTATATTCTCTCGCTTTCCTACGCGAAGATTCATCTTAGATTATAGAGTTATATAGCAAACAAAGTATAATGACACTGGCTCGTGTTAGTTAATGAGTTAAAAGCGCGAATAGCTCGAACAACGTTTGATCAATTTGATGAAAGTGTTACTATATATAATCGGTTAATTATATACATACCTACGTATATTACAATTTCGAGGATGCAGATAATTTAGATGATATGCTATAATTTAGATGAAGTTCTTTCTTCCATCAGCCAGAAAATAGAGAATGAAAGATCATCGTATTAAATGTAGAAATTAATTGCAAATCGTTGCATTTATAAAACACCAGATATAAAATTACATTTACAAAAATTAAATTTAGGATTTTAAAAAAACAATATATTTCTTTTAAACTCAAATATGTCTGATCAGGAACATACCGATATGGAAATTTGAAAATTGAAAATTCGAAAAATTTGAACAATAAGTAAATAAAAAACTCCTCTGACATGCGAGGAGAATTTGTTTTATAATATGAAAAAGCGCAAAAAATAATTTCCTGTGTGAATGATACCAAACAAAGTTAATAATGACTTAAATGAATAACAAGTTTATCTGAAAAAGGTACCGAAGTAATTTCTACACAATTAATTTTTAATTTTCTACCTAAATACGCTGTTAATTAAAACATTGCAGCATCTGGAAATTGAATTTGCACAATATGTTCTCTTGACTATTAAAATCTGATTAGAAATTAAAACACGGAATTAAATACGAAATTTCTTTTCTTATGAGCGGTTAATCAAAAAATTACGCGTTTTGTACATTAAAATATTACAAACACTTCTTACATATCGAATAAATCTAAAGATTGAACATTATTTAAATGAAATATTTGAAAAATGATTACCAAGATGACGAGACTAATATCATTTTCTAATTATGGTTTGGATGTAATTACACATTCGGCCAACGAAATCGGTAATTTCTATTTTGAACCACCGTCATTAATCTTCCGTAATTAGCTCGTCATAATTATCTACTCACCTCATTTCTTTTAGAGAGCCTTCTCTCGCAATTTTTTTCTTTCATTATCTTACCTGAGCTTTAAAGGATAATAATATCCCATTTCTTCTTCAAAATTCCATTTCACACTCAGTCTTGGAGTCATTATTTGAGTAAAATACTTGAAAAATGATTGCTTAAATAATGTTTCATTTTATTTTGCTCGATGTAATTTTAAAATAATCTTGTATTAATTCATTGGAGCGAGCGATCTTAAATAAATTTCAACCAACACGATGAAATCTTATCGATATTTTCGTTCGTTATATTGTTCGTTTTGTTTGCATAAATTGAAAATTTCAGATGCGAAATTTCCTCTCTGGAAAATCATATGCGATAATAGATCTCGATGAAACACGCTTTTTCAATTATTTACGAATGAACGGAACGATGTTTTAGACAAAAGCGAGATTGAATAAACGAACGGCTGGTTCGATTTAAATCTTGGCGCAATTATTTTTTAATAGATACTCCCGCGCGTACTCTAATTTCCTAGTTTGTTGGGTAATTCAAGGATCCTTTTCTTCAATTCCTGCACGTTCTCAAATCCAGATCCAGATCCCGCCACGTTCTTGAAGGTTGGATTAAAAATTCACGTAACGGTGCACTCCAGTTTCATTTAACTGAAAACAAAGGGAAAGAATTTTTCCTTGGTCTGAAACTGCAAGTTTCCAACGTATCTCTCTCGCTTTTGTTACCGAGCTCCTCTGGGTTATGTTCGTTTAAAAATATGCTTGGCTTCGCCGTTTTCGCGAGCGCGCTGATTGCCGTTGCAGCGTTAAAAGTACGATAGAAATCTGTTCTGGCTGTTGTAAAAAAATGTAACTTACGTTCAAACTGAAGTTTATGGCATGTATGCTTCCTTTTTATGTCGTATCTCAATAATAATATTGGAACAACGCGTGTTCGTACAGAGTATAATCTCTTCTGTGTCGTACCTTGTCGTTTGCAATTGCTAGCTCAACTCGAAGGTTCTATCTTATATTCTTATATTCTTTTTTTTCGTACATTATCTATACAATCGTACGATGATCGAAAAATGACAAAGTTGATAAAAAAAATTGTTGTATTTGAACATTTTTCAGATTTTAATCTCTCAACTGCGTAGTTCTATCAAACTCTATCAATATATTTAAGAAATAATGAATAATAATAATATATAATATGTAAATATATATATTACCTATATAATAGCCTAATGATATATAATAATTTTCTACTTATAGGTAATATATATATACATATGTGTACCTATGAGTAGAAACTTATATTCATGTATCAGTATATCTTTGTATTTATATTTAATTTTATACATACGTATATTCATATATCAATGTATTAGTAATCAGTTTCTTTAGATTATTTTATTATCATATATCAAATGAAATAACTTTCACTGCGTATTACATTGTATTTTGTATATTTAAAAACAAAAAAATTGCATAAAACAAATTCTTGAAACTACAAATTTAATCCGTTCTTGCTTATATTAATAAGATTTGCCAGAAAAATGTCAGCGAATCGTTACGCAGTTATTAAGCAACTGAGTAAATGTTATACTTTCGTTTTATCTCGTTACAGTTTTGAAACGTTCTAAAATTTTTTCTCTCTCTCTTTCTGCGAACGTTTCTCGATCCTTCTTTAAAATTTCAATTCGGACAGCAAAAACCAGCAACGAATGTAGAAATCAATCGAAACGAAATAAACGACGATATTCTAACAAAAATTTGCAATTACGTCCACAATTTTCAAATCGTGTTTCAGGGGAGGGGAAGATTTCATTTTCGCGAACGAAAGAGGCTCGTCGCGTTCTCCCTTTTTTTTTTTCATCATTAATTTATATGGTGACAAAACAAACACACACCCGTGGCACGCAGTGTTCCCGGCCCGGCACGTAACAAGCAATCTCCGTCTTGCTACAATTAATTTCCCCGCAAGGACATTCGGGGATATCAATTCTCCCGTTTTCAGCGGCGTTCAACACACGAAGAATAAACGTTTCGCCGATAAGCCATCCATTTAACGGGGTTGTCGCCGTACGCTCCGTCTTCTAATTATATCTGACCGAAAGTTAAATTGAACCGTGAAATTTTTTTTTTGTCGTGAAAAATTATCGGCTCGACGGTCCGGCTTTGGATAATTGAGTTCGATGGGGTTGAGGGAGGGGGGAGATTACTGTGGATCGGTTAAATGTTTTCGCGTCAGGAGCTTTGTCCAAACCTGATCTCTTTTCTATTTTCCCCCTTTGATTCCCTCTCTTTCTGTCCCCGTTTCTATTATGTTTCTCTTTCTTTCTCTTTTCTCTCTCTCTCTCTCTCTCTCTCTTTTCGGATCCGACTCCGGGCGACAAAATACGATTTCGCACGATTGAATGTAATACAAAATTCGGCAGACAAAGCGCATCGAATCGAGGAAAGATTTTCTCGATAATTCCCGCGCGCGGATTTACCAAAGCGTACAATCATAAATTCTGTCTCTGTTCCCGGTTCCCGCTTTATCCAATAAATATTAAGTCCGTTTTTGTAGAATTATCCGAGCGTAACAGTAAAAGATTATAAGGATTTATTGTCATTGATACAGCCGAGCACACGATCAATTTATCGCTTCGCGAAATTCACTTGTTCCTTCGCTTCTCTTTTCGGTTCTATAATTACTCCCATCGATGCATTCATTTTCTTTCTTTTTCTCTCTTTTTTTTTTTTGTTCTGAATTGACGTGTCACGATGAATTTGCATTTTAAATTTATTTCCTATCGTTGATTAGTATCTCCGAGTCTGGAGTATTCTGATGCAATAATTTCAATCGCGTTTTGATTAAATTGTTTAGTTTTGGAACAATTCATTCTTTTATACTCTATATTTGAGTGGTCATCAATAATATCGCGATATAACGTGAATATTTGATAGTAATATTTTAATGCATACGTAATTTATTATTAACGCGTGATAGTAATATTTCAATGCATACCTAATTTATTATTAACGTGTGAGACATTGTGTTTCGTAACAGGACTCTGTATAATATTTCATGGGTAGTTACGTGTCGAATAAAGGTGAAATTATTACTTGATTATTCTTATTTTATCTATTAATAAAGAATTAACAAAGAACTCTAAGCATTCTAGGCAATGAACAATAGCAGATGCTAAATATTCAAACATTTTGAAGCTAAAAGCCTCTGCATCACGTAAACGACGTTTTCTCGAAAATATTATAAAGTTTCATAGTAGAGTAAGAAAGTTGAAGAATCTTTTTCACAATTTTATCTATAATGAATTTCAAGATTGATACCTCTTCTTTACAACAATCTCTCAAATCTTGTTGCTGTATGATTTTTTGGAACAAGATGTTACCATATTGAATAGAGAAATGCAAAGGGTGAAAACTTACATCTAAATTGAGACTGAAATTCGTGTGTCATACTTATATTTATGTAAACGTGCAATAAGCATCTCTGTTAAGATCGAGCAGTAATTTATCTCAATTCTGTGAAATTTCAGATAATTATGGAATATAGATAAAAGACACAATGATCAAAGAATATTTAACGTTTTTTCATAGTCCCAATATTTAAAAAAATGTGGAGTTGAGTAATATAAATTGGACTTTAATCCTTAAAAAAAAAATTGACTTACAATTTTAATCCTTAATAAAGATCTATTACGAAAATCCAATTAATTTTGAAGATCTGAGATATTGTTTAACCTCTTGCGCTGAAATGACGTGCCGCGCACGTCGAAAATTTTTTGTCCCAAATTGCAACATTTTCTCAGTTCTAAGTATATTTGAACGTAACCCAGGTAAAACAAATGATAAGTTTATTACTTCATTTCTATCCAATGATATCATACCGATGAGTTTAAAAGAAAAAGAAAGCGGTATACGGTTCGGTCACTCGTTATGGTCCGCGAACTAGTTGCCAGCGCAAGAGGTTAAGAATCAGAAAATTTACGATGCATTGATTTTTACAACGAATGTAAATGATTAAAGGTGGTCTTT
The DNA here is from genome assembly GCA_030673865.1 of Melipona bicolor. NCBI lineage: Eukaryota > Metazoa > Arthropoda > Insecta > Hymenoptera > Apidae > Melipona > Melipona bicolor. Next base: position 4,231,834 of record JAHYIQ010000019.1, read on the forward strand.
GATCTGTTTGCAGGTATCCTGGATCAGAAAGCGAGATTTGCATATCCTCACTGTAGGAATTTTAACGTACACGACCGATCAACGTTTCCAGACAGTACACAGAGACGGATCTGACGAATGGACTTTGAAGATTAGTTCACCGCAGCTACGCGACAGCGGAACATACGAGTGTCAGGTCTCGACCGAATCGAAGATCAGCCAGGCTTTTAACTTGAGTGTCGTGGGTTAGTACATTTGACACGCATTCTGTATTTATTTATTAAGTTGTCGCGCATGGAAATAAGTAATTTGAAAAACATGCAACGAAAATTATTCTATGTTTAGCGACCAAAAGTGTTAATGATTCAGAACTGCGGTTCTTTATGCAATTTCAAATTTTTATCGGCACAATTAATGCTAGAGCTATCGACGACTGAAGTATGAAAGTCGAAGGAGAGAAATTACTATGCAACGAATGGGAAAATGTTTATGATACGATAAAGAATACTAGCTTTTGTTCACAAAAAATATTTTTAAAAAATCGTCCGAATCTCTAAAAACGCAAAGCTATTTCAAAAAATTAGAAATTGTTCAGTTTGATTAAGCCTGAGCAGAAATTTTGTGTAAAAATTGAATCGGAGAAATTAGAATGCAACGAATAGGGAAAAGTTTATGGTACGATAAAAAAACAGTAGATTTTTTGACAAAAATCATCCGAATAGGGAAAAGTTTATGGTACGATAAAAAAACGCAAAAATACCTGAAAAAAAAATTAGAGATTGTTCAGTTTGATTACTTGGTTGATGATTCTAGTGTTGAAGAAATAGAAGTGGGAATTTTTTAAATATTATAGTAACTATTCTACTTTCGATGTCTTATATATTTTTGCACGTTTATGTAACTTATACATTTTCCAATTTTCACATTTCTGTATCTTCAAATTTCTCATAAATACACAAATATCCGCGGGGCAATTATTAAACGTCAACATAAAGCTTGAAACTTGTCGAACAATATACAAACTTGGAATTACTCGTTTCATTCATATGAACTGCATTGAAAAACGAGACATGTCATTGACACGAGAAAAAATTTTAATTGGGGAAATACAAACGTCTTAACAAAATAGAAATGTCAGGAATTAATAAGAATTTTTAATTGTCGACAAATAACGATTTCCTGAAGAGTTCAATTATACTAAAAAATATAAGTTCAATTATACCTAAATTGTTTTCACTTTGTAATTGTGTGTTGATGAAATACAGCTATACAAATTAAAATTTTCAAAATGTGGATATTGTATATTGTATGGATATGTAATTCTTAAGTTACATATAATGATACTGTAAACATGATAGTTTTAATGTTTTAGTTTTATAATATGTCATATTATATTACATTGTAATGTAATTTAAATACATAAATACGATATTATAATAGTTCTCATATTTTTTGAATATTATTTTTCTAACATAATTTAATTATATAATATAATGATATAATGTAATTATAATACAACATAAATATAGTACAGTATATCATAAAAATGATGTACTAAAAATATTACAACTATAATATTTGGTTTATGACATTGTTATCCTATAAGTATATAAAACTTAAAAATTACTTATCTATACAGGTATTTTGAAAGTTTCATTTTGATACTCTTCCACAGTATTATATATATATATATAATACAATAAAATATAAGATGGGCTAAAAGTTTCTTTCCACCTATTTTTTTTTTTAATAAAACATCAAAATATAAGAAAAAACTAAATTTAAATTAAATTTAAAATTATATATATATTTTAATTTAAATTTAATTTAAAATTAATAAAATTAGTTTTTTCTTATATTTTGATGTATACACACAATAATAATTATATTGTACATTATATTGTATTTTACGTTTATGCGATCTAACGTCGATTTCATCGTATTGTTAGTGTCGAAGGCGAAGATCAACGGTAATTCGGAGCTGTATATCAAGAGTGGAAGCGACATCAATCTAACCTGCATAGTATTGCAGACACCCGAGCCGCCGTCCTTCATTTATTGGTAAGTTTAATTGGACTTTCGCGAATTCGATTTACCCGGTGGAACATAAACGCGGAATTCGCACGGGCGGTACGTAACGCGAGACCAACATCCGTAAATGACGGCCCCGGCACCTCTATCCATGACTCATCGAGACACAGGTTCTCGATTACATGCTAAAATGAACGTAGAACATCGACGCTGATTGGCAGACAGAAAATCGTCGCTGGATCGGAATTGCTTCCTTTCTTCTCGTTGCTTTCTCTGTTGATTGAACGGTTGAATGATCCGAACTGTGAAAAGTTCATTGTTTGATAAAGAATGGTGAGGTAGAAGAGGCCGAAAGTGGATCAGGGATTACAAACTTAGGCGTAAATTTCGATCGTTTTAATTACTGATCTGACCTCGAATCTCTATACTTTTTTCTTTTCTTTTTTTCCTTTTTTGTAATATTCCTAGCTTTTTATTCTGTTTTATTGCGTTTGTCCCATTTTCATTTGTTTGCCTTGTGTGTTTTATTTAGTGATCGATATTTAACGGGATCGTTCGAACATAGAAGGAGAATAATTATCAAGTAAATATCAGAATATTGGTCTGTTGATGATTTACAGTTTCTGATAAAATTTAATATATTAGTAATATATAGAGTAATAATAATAATTGATAATAGCAATTGTCATTTTTATTTTTATAAACTTAAATGGTGATTGAAGCATTGTTGAAATAACTTATGATAGCGGTGCAGAAGAATTAGTATGATGTATATATATACACGTCGTTAAATTCTTTGCATAAACTTCAACGATTATAGTTTCCTTGAAAATAATATTATTTCTCACATAGTAAGAATATAATATATTATATTTGTAGATACGTAAATTTGCATATTTACTGGAATAATTTAAAAAGCTGAAACAACACTGAATTAAAGGAAAAATCTAATATGAAAATTTGCATCTGAGCGTGTAAAAATAAAAAGATACTGTCTGATAAAAATGATAAACTCGATAATGTATTATCTTATTTAGCTAGATGTTATTTGGATTAACACCATACGTTAATTACAAAAAATGTTATTTATTTTCATCTGTTGTTAGTATTTATTTTGTGTATTATCATTGTCTATTAATTTCAATATTTGACTATCAAACGATAGAATTTTCTATTCTATCTTCCATTTTGTATTTGAATAAAAATCCTTGTATGGTCAAATAATGTTATGTTAAATAATCGAATTAACTCAAATAAGAAATTATACGAGAATGATCTATTTGAACAAAGTTATTTTCTCCGTGTTATTTCTAAAATAACAATAATAAATTAGTTGAAATAATTCATTGTTTCCTATTGTTATTTTTTCTTTTATTTCAAATAAAATATATACAAAATTTTTCGCCGTGCGAAAAGTTAATGATAAAATTTCTAGCGTGGAAGGAAATGCACCTGTACTCCTATAGGGTATGGTAAAATACAGCTTCATTTTGAGCAAAGCTTTATTTATACACGTTGCTCTATATTTATCTTATGTAAACGTTAAAAACATCGTGTTGCCAGGACATAAAACGTTCCACTTAAACGCTCGCGTATCGTTCGAAAGGAATTTTCCAGGAAACAGGCCACGAGCTGTAATAAACAAAATATAAATAAAATTAATACGCAGTTTACATACTGCGAAATTCATTACAGTATAATATTACCATAAATTTTCAATATATCATGCTAAAACAAATTATCCTTTTCGCGTATTAATATTTGTATAATGGAATTTTCAATTGAGTATTACACTTTTCGTTATGAAAAACGATCGGGTTATAGGATCGCGCAAACAAATGTCAGATAAATTACATTTGTTTTTCTGGCGTAGTAAAGTGAAATCTTTGTGAACCGCAGAAGATCTCTCAATCACATTCGCAGATATGAAAGAAAGAGGTTTTTAAATTTAATTAATCCATTAAAAACCGAATTTATTGCAATATTATTAACACTTCGATCTTTTCGTAAAAGTTTTACAATTTGCAGTCTGAGGTCAATTGAATTAGATCCATCCGCAATTTCCGATGAGTTTTTGATAAAATTGAAGAGAGTCAGAATGCAATTTAATTAATTAAGAACCAAACAACAGTTTATCATAATATTGCGAATACTTCAGTTTCTTGAAGTTTCAGAAAAGCATTAAAGAAATCCTTGGAATCTTCTTTCTTAGCTCTAATATTAGTAGAATTTAACAATGTGAATTGATTGAAAAGAATTGTAAACGGAGGGTCGCATGTTGGATTAATAATAAATTTTATTAACTACTAAAGCACGTGTGGACGTTATATATACCGTATAAGTACACACAGTACTTTGTACGCATACTTGTTTTTGCTTTCTCCCTTCACTTTTCTCACAACATGTACGTAACAAATATGCATACCGATGTGTCTGTTCTTTCTTTTTTTTTCACAATACGAGATCGATGACGCTTCATTTTGTATGTGCACATTTAGAAATCAGAATAAAGTATTCTCACAATATTCGTTAATATATAATGTTAGAAAATAATCATTTATAATAATATGCACATTATCACAATAATTTATTATAATTTATTATAGTATATATTAATATGTATTTAACAGTAGAATTACCAGTATCTAATACGTGCCAAAATATTCTACATCTTCTAGATCATTACAATTTAAAATAAATAGATCCATATAATTGCGTCTCAGAAACCAATATATTAATTTTGTCAAAAATAGCTTTTTAACAATTGTAAAAAAAGAAAATCTAAGATTCATTACATTGACAGATTTGGTATTTCCAGTGTTAATAACTTAAATTTTGTCCTGATCTTTCAATTTTAAATGGTCACAGATTGTAAATAGAGTATATAATGAAGAAAGAGACATTCAGAAAATTCTTTAGTCCATGTATTAAAATCTGGAATTTAATGATGCAAATTGATTAAAAAGAGTTGCAAATGAAACGCTGCGTTAACGCATCACTGGTGTTTAATGAATGAAGGTATAATACTCTCGAATGATTTTAATTAACATGAAGCTGTTCTGTTTGCAGGTACAAGGGTGATCACGTGATAAATTACAGTCAAAGAGGTGGCATCAACGTAGTCACTGAAAAGCAAACGCGAACGTCACGCCTCTTGATATCCAAAGCGTTACCTGCTGATTCTGGAAATTACACGTGTGCCCCGTCTACGGCCGAGTCAGCCAGTGTTCTAGTCCACGTACTCAATGGTGGGTGAGTCAGAATAATAAAAATTTTCCGGAAAGGTCGTAAATTTCTCGGTTAGCCGGAAACCCGCCAGAACGACGGAGTTTATGGCAATTCTACGTCTGTAGGAATTTTGAAAATAATTCCTCTGCCACTTTGAATAATCACAAACCTATAGGACAATCTTTTGGAAAGAATTGATGAACGAAATCGAAAAATAGATGATTCAGTGTTTTTCTAGGAATTTGGAAAAAAATATAATATATATAAAACAATTTTTTATATATATTAAGGAAGAATTCAAGGATGGAATTGATGATTAGGTGGTTGTTGGGATTTTGATTGAAATTCTTATTCTAATGAAATGATTATTAAAAAATGGAATGAAAGATCAGAAATCAAAATTCAGAAATTCGTAAGAATTTTGAAAGAAATTCTTATTATATCTTAAACAATTATATGTAAATATAATTTTTTTTTTTGAGAATAAAATAAAAAGCAGGTGGTTTGCTACTTTCTTCAGAACTTGGAATAAAATTTTTAATCTACTTAAATCACTATTTATGAACTGATATTTGACTATGAATTAGTTTTGAAATAAACTAGAGGATAAAATCAAAAATTAGGATTAAATTAAGGAATAAAATCGAGATTTAGAAATTAATTAATAGGGATCTTGAAAAAAATTTTTATATTACCTTAAATGATTAAATACAAAATAATATTTTTAGGTGGTTTATTGTTCGAAAAAAATTCCTATGAAAATTCTTATTCTTAAATAATTATATATATAAAGTAATTTTTTTTTAATGAATCAAAGGACAGAATCAAAGAGTAAAATTTACTATCCTTTAATCAAATAAATAATAATTGCTAATTAATAGTTATTAACACACTTACATAAATAATAATTGCTAATTATACACGTGATAATTAATTGCTATTAACACACTTACATTTCGGTATATTCGAAATCATTATCGATATTTTTAAAAAATTTAGACATATAATACTATGCAAACGTAGTCCCTGTATTTTTAGTTACTTTTAAATCGCTCGATGAAATGAACTGCATGATACATTTTTCATATATTTGTACAGAGCGTTCTACAGTTTACTGTATATATTTTGTCAGTATGTTTCATAGATGAAAATAAGACTAACATGCCATACGAGCAAAATGTCCATACATGCTTCGTTAAAAAGTTATCGCGAAAATATGAAACGCAAAGCTATACATATCACGTCAGTCACGCAATTCAGCGTACGTCTGACAAATTTCAAATATTTCAAATAGAGAAACAGAGTTTCGGACATTTTATAGCTCTTAAATCCGACTATTTACGATGACAGTTTGTTACATTTAAAAAAAAAAATGCATCAATAAATTGAAAACATTTCATTATCATGCGCGTAGTAAATTGAATAAAAAATATTTTGATAATGATAATAATAACACATTTTGTATTCTTTAATATATTTACGATAATTGTATAGTAGACTTCGTGACTTTTTTCTGCTTTTATCTGCTTTGTTTAAGTTTTCTAATAAAAACATGTAAGAAATATCAATATATATATATTTTTTAGAACTTTTTAATAAATTCTTTAGTGAATAAATAAATTGGCATCCATGAAATATTTAAAATTCCTGTTTTTTTTTAATATTTAAAAAAAATTACAAATGTATATGTGTACTTCGAAGTATCGTCTACTTTTATAGGTATCAAACCTAACTAAATTTTATTTATTGTGATTACCGTGGTATCGTAAATTTTTAGTTTCAAAATCTCCTCGATAGATTCTTAAATATATTTTCGTCAACAATATATCTACCAGAATAATAAAAGGAATATATATTAACTTATCATGAACATTATAATATATCTTACTTTATCCTGCTTTGAATTAAATTGTTTTGAAGCGATAATAAAAATATCGGATTTGTTGCATTTAACTGTGTTTGAAGTTGCTCCATCATACGAAAAAAAGCGTCACCTTTTGCTATTTGAATCAAAATTCTAGTGAAAACTAAAAAATATTGGTAAATTTAATTAGTAAATTTCAAAATGTTTTGAAACTGAAATGAAAACAAAAAAAAAACAAAAATTCGTTTAATAAAAACTACGCACAATAAATTGCTAATACTGCAGCTTGTAAAATTGTAAAATTCCCTGAAATTCATTTTGAAATAGAATATTTATTTAATTGCCTGTCAGTGATTGCGTAACAGGTTGGCAATATTTTTCTAGCAACTTTTTTCATGTTTCAAAGCGACGGATTAAATTTTTGATTTGTCATTCCTTACTAAATACATGAATTTTCTCTTCTTTTTAAATTTCTAATTTAGTTTGATTAATTTTTTAATTCATCATTTTTTTTCACGTGTTCGTTTTTCTCGATAAGAAAATTACGAATGTTTAAGTTTCATTAACAGTATCAATAAATTTGAGCAATAAAATTATTGAGTCTTTTTACGAAACCAGTTGTCATAATATTACAATTTAATTCAATTTTGCAATAGATGTATTCGTAATTAATTTAATTCAATTTTACAGCAGATACGTTCGCTCTGTGTTTGATAAGTATATTCATCAACTCGTAATTTAATTTGTACAATTAATGGGTTAATAACATGATATCACGTGACATTTTAATTTTATTTTCATCTGTAAAATACAACGACAGAGTACAGTTTCGTGCATAAATATTCGAACAGTTCTAAATTATTGCAAATGTACAAAATTCGTACGAATGTTCTTAATTTAATAGTTAATAGAATAGATGGTTGAACAGCTGAAGATTTATTTTGAAGAGACACTTTAATTTTCAATTATATAAATTTTACGAAGCGTCAACTGTTTGTCAGAAATGAATATATATTCGCATATATTTTTTTCTTCAGATTAAATTTAACAGAAATCTGATCTGGTCTGATTATTAATAAATTATACTAACTGTAAGATGTAAAATATTAACATTATGGGAATGAAACAAAAATATTATCAACCCTTTTATGAAATTGTACTGGATATTCGATTATTTATGCACGATATTACTATGTTTGTCCCTGTTTTGACAAATCAAATTTTCGAAATGCACGTAGTATCCTCTTGGCGCACTGGATGGCAATATAAAGAAATACCATCGCCTTACGTGATAAGTTTCCTTTTTGGATAGCTCGTGCTGCATATTTCACGTACTACGAGCACACGTTGCGAAACTGCGTCCTATATTAGTGAGACACCTTCAGACGTGTAGCGTACTCTCGTCGAGATTTTCAATTATTTAAAAAGTTATCTGGTAACGTTGTTCGAATAAGAACCATGGATCCTCGAAGGAACACGGAAGCAGAGGTTTATGAATGTCATAAATCCGCGAAATGACGAAGCTGGTAAGTCGTAGCGGAGATAAACTAAACGGCGGAGGTTGTAAAAAGAAGAGGGAGAACGCGGGCGTCAGTGCGCTCTATGGTTGGCAATAAACTTGGCTGCCACATGTCACCAGAAATAGCAACCGCCTACACTTTTACGCATTCCAAAGGACCAGATAAATAAATATATTCGCGACGGAACCTTTCAACCCTATCAGTCTCGGTCTTTTCCCTTTTCTTTTTTTTTTTTTTTTTGCTTTTTTTAGGTTTCAATTTCGAGATATTCTTTTCTACGCAGAGATCTATAAGATATATTAATTTCTAAAAAATTGTAGATTTTAAATTGAGAACTGGGACATATGTCACATCTAGGGCATGAAGATCGTATATTAATATTCAAAGTAAATATATCTTTTATTGCGAAGATATTACATGTGATATGTATAAGGTTTAAAAATTTCAGATATAGTAAGCTGTAACAGAATAAATCACGTCACATTTCATTAAACAAAATTCTGTGCACAAATCTAAAAAAGATTCGTTTTAAGATTTGTCTGGGACATATGTGTCCCAGTTATTTTTTTAACAACTTTTTTAATTGTTAACACTAGTTATTTTTTTAACCTTTTATACCTAGATATCTTATAGATGTGAAACAGTGCATATTTAGAGACTTAAATTATTTTATAAATAAATAAAAGCTTGTATAGTCTGTTGCATATTGTACACAAATAGATTAGAATGTAAATTTCGTAAAATCTAGAATTCTTGAAATTTCCTTTGCATCACGTTCCTCCAACATTAAAAAATAATAAATATAAATTAATAAATAGATAACGTAATTTGTTTATATTTATTAATTTATGTTATTAGTTTAAATTAGTGTTATTATTATTTTTTATTTTAATGTCTTTAATGGAAATTTTAGAGATTAGTCGTGAGTAGTTCTAATGTTAAATACTTTTCGCAGAAATTTAACAATGTTGACCGATAAAATTCGAAATTTATTTCTCTGTATTTTTTTTTGGAACGTGTATGTCTTATTGAGACTGAAAAAATTATCTCATTAAGACGTAGGTTATCCAGAATTCTTCTTTATAAAATTGTCTTATAAAGTAATATAATATAACGTTGTCTTCTAATTTTAGAAATAAAAATTTATTCGAAAAGTTTGATCTGCAATCTTTTCTTAGCTAGCTGTTTATTTTTGAATTTACCTTTAAATTATCTTCTAATGATAAGTATTAGCTTAACGTTAATATTCATAGGAAAAATAAAAATGTGTTGTAACTTCATTAAAAATCTTTTTCTTAACTCGTTGAAGGTCAATAACAAATAATTTGTAAAAATACTTCAATTTCGTGAAATTTCGTAAAATTATGAAATCTAGAGTTCTTGAAATTTTTTTACATTACGTTCCTCCAACATTAAAAAATAGTAAATATAAATTGACAAATATATAACGTAAATTAAAAAGCAAGTATTATAAATTAATTGAAAGAAAATATTGACGTTTTCCGAAAGTTTTGCCAATTTTCATTACCGAATTTCATCGAACATTTACGGGATTTACATCGACTTTCATTCGAGTTTTTACAACTTGATCTTAATTGTCATTACTCGTGAGATTAAGTTATTTTTATTGAAAAGTTTTTTTCATGCTACGCGAAGTTTTCGCGTTAGGTTGAATGTTAGAAATCCGGGAAGTCGTAAACGAGTCAGTTGGTCACGAGAGCGTTGAGATTCTGACGAGCAAGTTTTCTGAGGAGGATAAGAGTCTTGAGAAAACAACGACAGAGCACCGGAATTTAACGAGAGTTCATAATTTAGAGAAGTCCCGTTATAGAGCGAAAGTCACATACGAAAAGAAATGCATTACGAGTAAAACTACTTTGTAACATTTTTGCCACGATGTTTGCAAAATATCTCGTACTTTCATCTCAAATATCCGTCTTTATCTCGAATAATATTAATTGTATCGTTGAACACTTCAATTTCTTAAAATTTCATACAATTATGGAATTTAGGTAAGAAATATTGAACGAAATTTCTTGACATTTTTTTACGCTATTTTTACATGTTTTTTTCATATTATCACTGAAAATGATTTTAGCGGGCCTCTTCAGGTGCAACGCTAATGCAACGAAAATTAGCGATTGGTTGATTTGGGTCACGTGATTCGTGAGAGGGCGTGGAGTAGACCTCGAGTAGGAGTGGCGTTGTCTGGTACTGAGCGATCGCGCCAGTAATTTGTTTTTTGTCGATTCAAATGTTTGCATATCAATAAAATTTTATGGCAAAAAAGTCGTCTTCATTTCCTAGTCAGAACAGTTGCTTCTGGGCCTTTCAGTGAGACGAATCGTACTGGGGTACAAGTCGTGCAGTTTTTTCACATTTTTCTATAAATATATAGTGGCTCGGGAAAATATTCGACAAATTAACATAATGTTCTCTTCATGCATATATTGTAGGTATTATTATAGTAGGTATATATTGTAGGTATCATATAAAATATTTTCAAATTTTATTAACACTACGATGAAAGACGACTGTTGTGATTACGTTAAAATTTGTATTGATAAAATTCAAAATTGCAAATTGATATTTATTGCAAACATATCTAGTAAAAAATTAGTGCACGATGAATAATCATTAGTGATCTCCGTAAAATATATATTTGTGCAACACGTGTGATAATTTTTATACATACTTGCTCCAGACTTGATTAATATAGTCACAACAGTCGTGTCTCATTAACAAAATATTTCAAAACACGTACAATATCGAAGTGAGTGAACTGAACAATAATCGCTGGTCGCAAAAATTGTTTTTGTAGTTAGTACATACTAGATCGCGTGACAGTGATTATAACACTCGCCGAAGTTTTGATAAACGGGCAAAGGAACGCGAGTGCCTGTTGAAACGTAACAAAACGCGATCATCTTCGTAGTTTAATGTCAGCCTTAACTTTACGAAGTTTCGTCGAGTCGGAAGATCTTTCGAGTGCGCGTCGCTCGAAAAAACATTTTACGTTCGACGAAAATTTGGTTTTATAATCAATGGAAATCGAGCGAAGTACTTGTTATTCGGAACTTCGTAATACATCATCGCTTTCTATAAACCAAAGAAAAACTTTCGTGCAGATTTTTCGAACAGATTTGGTAAAGTCGTGATCATCCCTTCTTTCTCGCCCTCCGCGAGCGCGCTTCTACTTTCTTTCGCGCTTTCCATCGTCTGAATATTCATAGGTCAAGAGGGGTTAACCAATGAACCAATTAAAAATCCAGCGAACAATTTTCTCTCGCGCCAAGTCGTTGCCAGCATTTCGCTTTTGTCGGAGGGGATGGGGATCGGATTCGAAGACCGAAAATCCAGTGGGCAGACGAATCCATTAGAAACTTCTTAAGTAGGTGGCGCTGAATCCGTCCTAAGTCCTGAAACATTTTAACTTCAATGCTGTAAAATCGTCCGTGGAACGAGAGATCGATCCTTTTTGGTGTTGTACGTTGTAATTTCAAAATACCAGATACGCGGGTCTACACAACAGCGTGTGATTATGCGAATTTATTGTCTGCGATATTTATCACACTTTTGTATCAACTATAAAAGATGTTTTAATTTTGTCGTTACTTTGTTTAAAATTTTTGCAGACGTGATTTTTAATTTTCTACAAGTTTTCAGTACGATTGAAGAGAATTTAATAATTTAATAATTTAAACCACTAACACTAAAATACATCGTGTGAAAAATGAACCAATTTGTTCTAAAGCGTGAAATCTTTCTATCTTCGCAGTACGCCGTTCATTTTTTTGCCTCGGACGTTTTTACGTCGCACAGCGAGTGAAAGGATAAAGATACTTTTTCTCGAAAATGCTACAAATTGTCACGATCTGTGAAAACATTGAGAGGTTCTTTTCATCGCTGAAATCTGTTACGGATTTGAGGATTGAAATATCAGAAAATACAATATTTCATTGACGAAACAATCTCTGCCAGAGTCTTCGTTTTTCAGTTATTTGAAAAAAAAAAATTTCATAAAAATCCACAGCGATTCTTCTCTATTTTCTTTCCTTGCTTTTCTACTTTCTTTTTATTTTAATTTATTTTTTATTCATTTGTATCTTACCTGTGCTGTTGGCGAATCTCTCGAGATTCTAGATACGTTTGTCGAGATACGTGAAAATTTCCGCCAAATAATTATAGAAGACTGTATATATGTACGCACGTTATTTCTGGTTCTCTGCACGAACTCGAAGCTCGAGCGACGAAGCACGCAACATGTAAGACCTGTTCACCAACGATCCTCACGCTAAAATGTGTTTGTGTGGAATAATGCAGGGAAACACAATATCTTGCTACGCTTTTCAGTTTCATTTTCGATTCTCTTTTGCTATCGAAATATCCGATTAATATTCTTGAAAACGTTTTGATTTGGCTAAAGACTGATTCACTCTGACGTATTATTTTATACGGAATGCGGCAGAATGTTATATACAGAGTGGGCTAAAAATTACTTCCTATTAAAAAAAAGAACACAAATTTGCGATCGCTCTGGCGGTAAGAAAGAAATAATTTTTAAAACACAACGAAAAAATCATGTTTGAACTTGAAGTTAATTTAAAGTTAATAAAATTTTCTCAATTATGTAAAATGTTCTTAATTTCTGAATTTTCTTAATAATTTATTAATTTAAAATTGATAAAATAAAGTTTTTTCTTATATTTTGATGTTTTGTTAAAAAGAAATAAGTGGGAAGAAATTTTTTTCCACTCTTGTCACAAACGGGCGAGAGGCGATTTCTTGTGAAAAACCAAGAATGAAATATAAAGCTTGGTTTTTGAAAAAATCGAATTCATAAGTTGAATTTAGTTAGTTTTAAACAAAATTAATGATAGAAAATAAAACAGAAATGTAGAATAGAATTTCTTTTTGTAAGATGCTTCGTTTTGGGGAAAATTTAGAGTTTGAAGATTTATCAAGTACACATTTACTAAGTTACCCTGATTAACTCTACCGTGTTCTTTCGACCATTTTCAACCCATGTGTTTTTTATAATATTAATCTTTGTCTCAAGTTTCATCAAAATTCGAAAAGTTTTTACCAATATCCGTGATTTTTCAGTTAAACTTTGTGTTAAACATCTTCTCGAAAAGTTCTAAATTCTTTTTAAGTTAGTAGAATTAGTTATTATTCAGCATTCTTATTTTTGTAAATTTATATGTCGTAAAAGAAGCAGATTTTACCGAGCTAAATTTCAAAAACAATACTGCACAATTGTCATTTTAGTCGATCAACGTGACTTCTGAGCGCGAATCGAATGTAAATTTGTATTTCAAAGATATGATTACGTTTAATTCATATTCGGATGATTAATTCACGTTTCTATGACGTTCACGAAATGAATATGGATTTAATCGATTTCTACCATTTCTGGACAGTCTTTTATTAAAAATTTTAATAATAAATGAGAGAGACTGAAATCAGAGATCGAGTGAAACTGTATTTTCGTAGAGAGGAGAGACTGAAAATGCAATACGTACTCTATTTGAAGATTTCAAACTTAATTTAATAAATTTGGACTGGTGAAACTGACATAAATAATCTAAAATGAAACGTTGTTCTTGTTTTCTTTTACTTTATTTTTATAGCTGCGTCGATGCTAAACCCCAATGGGTTTTTAACAATTGTATTGGTTTATAGGGTAATGTAGTAATGTTACACAACGTACATACAGACAAAAGATATTTGAAATAATCTTAAATAAATTGCATTAGCCCCGAGTCGAATCAAAAATTGTAACATGTTCCAAAAATTCCGTATATTCTTCTTTCACGTTGATAGACCTGATCTTGTAATGTTGACGATATATAGAGTATTTGAAGAAAAGGTTCGAATATTTTGAGGTCAGATACATGAAAAAAGTTCTAATGTATTTTCTTCGGTCGAGAAATATGTATTTCTAAAGCTATAAGCAATTTTTTGTTTAGTTAGTACGTGATTTATCTGCTGTGGTCAATCTGAATCAATGTTAAGTCCGAGTCCTATTTCTACCATTAAATATCAAATACATGAAATTTCTACACACACTTCATAAAAAAAAAAATCATATTTTAGCAGAAGAAATAGTTTTACGTCAATACGATATCAATGAACAGTTGTCAGTGAGAAATATTTTAAAACATTTAATTCATTTTTTTTAAACACAAAATTCATTTTTTTTAATTATCTAAACGTATCAAAATAATTTTTTGTATGTATAAATATACTTTTTACATATAAATCATTATGGTGACAACAATTTAAGTGGTATAATTAAAATAAATAGATTTAAACAATTATGCCTCCAATAATAATTTCAAAACAAAAGTATCATCCTTACGTTTCGAGCAATTGCAAACAAAGATAACCCTAAATATTAAGAGTATTTGATTGTTCCTAGTATTAAACCTGTCGGCAATTTCTCTCCTATCGAATTATTGGATCTCTCATAATCTCTCTCTGCGTATCCATCAAAACAACTTGAATTGAAAAACTGAAACGTCCGATAAAGTGAAAATCTACTATAAAAATCAGCTTTCGGATACGCAGAGAAAAGAGAAAACGTACTGTCGAATTAATCTCTTGCCCTGGAATGGCGTGCCACGCACGTCAAGAATTTTTTGTCCCAAATGCAACATTTTCTCAATTTTAAGTATATTTAAATATAATTCAGACAAAACAAATAATGAATTTATTACTTCTCAATAATTTCTGTCCAGTGATATCATAAGGACGAGTTCAAAAGAGAAGGAAAGCAACGATTTATTGTATACGGTTCGGTCACTCGTTATGGTCCGCGAACGAGTTGCCAACGCAAGGAATTAAATCTGACCGAGCCATTACCGGTGTCTACGTACCGTAGTGTAAAACTTGTTCGTTGTTCGAGGGTTAAAAGAACAGAGCCAAGCCTAGACGAGGTGCAATCGTTGCCAATTGGAATTTCAGTTACGAGTTTCTCTGACGTTTCATATCGTACCTGCTGTGTGTAACTAGTTTATAGGGTATGTGTACAATTTCAGCCGTTCTCTGTCAAAACCTATTAACTGGCAATCTGGATCGAAATTAGGTGTTCCGCGCGCGTGGGGAAGGTTTATTTGATCCAATCAAGCGTCTCGTAGGATTTCCATCCACGTCGAATTGTTCGTGTCCGTGAGTCGTCTGATGGTGTCGTAAATCTACGGGATTGAAGAGAAACTGAGTTTCTGGCACTTGGTCGACTTTGTGTATGTATTAGATTACATTTTCTTTCTTTTTTTTCTTGTGCTTCTTTGATTTGACTAGACTATCTCATCGTCGACGAAGTGGTAGGTTTTATAGAGTCCATTACATCTGGTTGCAGTTAATTAATTAATTGATTGATTTCTATAATTTACGTGCGTGAATTTTTTTAAATTTTATTAACTTTTTTATTTAGGAGAAACTAGGTATAAATGAACGCGATCGATTCTTTCTTTCCGAAAAAAATATTTATTCATATGTGTATTAATAATAATTCAAATAAATTTTATTTTTATAAATAAATATATTGAAAACATATGATTAATAACTGTAGTAACTCGAAACTGTTAGATTAATAGTCTTTTCCCATCAATTTTATTAAATAAAATATTTTTAAATTGTCAATTAAATGTATGAAGCTAAATCAAGCAAAAAAGCAATTATGCAATTTTATGTAATATTTGTTGACGAATACTTTAAATCGTTTCGAATATGATTCGATATTTTAATATATAAATACTACAAACTATCTATGAGATCATTTCTCATTTTCAATCATCACTATTGTATTATTTTGTATTTTTATCGAAAATTTAGCGTTTTTCTATAACAGTTGTGTAAGTTTCAGTGTCTTAACATTTTTTTACTACTTTAATGCTGGAACTTTTGATAGTTTTGAAGCTCTTTTTGGAAAGTCTTGAGGGTTAAATTAGTGATAAGATCTAAGATATTTTGAATAACTTTGAGTTCATATTGTATATTTGACGACGAGTTCGAATTAATTCGAATATAATTTGCAAAGTTGAAATTCTTGATTGAAGTTGAAAGTTTTGATAATTTCATCAAAATTCTCGTCCTCTTGGAAGTCTCGAAAATCTTGAAAATCTTGAAAATAGCGATAAAGGATTTGATGAAGTCTTTTTCATTGCTTCGATTCAAACAGTTATCATCGTGCAATTCAATGAAATTAAAGAAACAAATTCAAATTATCTTCACAGTACTAATATTTATGATTTATTCATTCATAGTACGATTTATTATTCGTAATGTATTTATGATTTATTTATTCATTCATAATATGTACTACAAGCAATATATACATATATATGTATTTAGAAAGTAGAAAACAAAAATTTCTCAATTGGTATAAAATCTAAAAAATAACTACAATTTCATTCAATAATTTTACTCAACGATTGAAATAAAATATCACAAGTTTTACTCAATAACAGAATTTGTTTAATAATTTTTAATCTATTTTGTTTTTCTTCTTAATAACATTTCTTGCCTTATTATAATCTTGCAACAATTATTCGCTTATTATATTCTCATAATTATTATTATATCATCCTTTAGAAAAGATTTTAATGTAATTTAAATAATTAATTAATAATTAATTTACATGTTACATGTTACGTATTTGGAAAATAGGAAAACTAATGGTTATATTATAAAATATTGAATGTCAAATTTTCAATATCCGTTGTTTATGAAAAGCCCCAAAATATCCAAGATTATCGAGATCCAAAGACCAATCAACGTTTTTCAGAATATAAAACTAAATTGAAACTTCCAAGGTGCCGAATCGTATTCAAAATGATTCGAATTTTCGCCGAGTTGAGATTCGAATTATCATTACTGCTAATAGCAACGCGACAGAACTTAATTTCTTACGACATAACCAACTCTCCGTCGATTTTCTGATCTTTCAACTTCATACACACTTTCTCTTCGATTTTACTTTAAAACTTCTTTTATCCACATTTTCTTTGGAAACTCTCTCTCTTTCTCTCTCTCTCTCTCTCTCTCTCTTCACAAACATTCTTAAGAAACACGTAGTCACGTCTATCCCAAACTTTCTTCAGTTGTCTGCACATTTTTCTTTCACATTTCTCGCAACTTACGGAATTTCCGTTCTTATATTCGTTCATATATCCAACATGTGATACTTTCGTAACGAGATTGAGGTAACAAATTTTAATGTCGTCGGTATTTCTCAGTTTGTTTGCTCGAACTCTGTCTTAATTTATATAATTAGACGTAAACTTCGTTTCCAATTGTAGCACAGTTTGGAAAAAAACATCTTTAATTCTAATTTTTTCAATTTTCAACTAAGTTGATTTAATTTTGAATTAAAATATTCAGAAGTGAAAATTAGCAGTTTAAAAAAAAACTCTTTGATAATCAGTAATAAAATAATTGGTTTACTTGTTAGAGGATAATTATGTCAGAATTCTTAATTTGTTACATGTTCTTCATTCGGTATTAAATCTTTAGATTTTTAGTAATTTTAAGGATAATTTTAACTCGAAGAGATTGAGAACTGAGACACATATCTCAATAAGTACAAAGAATAGAATAATTGAAAGCTAGCAATAAAGTACTATGAAAAGTGACTTTTGTTACAAAGATATCGTATGCAAAATTTAGGGATGAAAAGCTTAATATCTGTTTATGATAATGTGTGAAACAATTTTATAAAAGATCTTTTCGATATAGTCGTTTAAAACATTCAATTGTGCCTTGATTCTTGGAGAAACATAATTGGATACGTACACGAAATATGACAGACATTTTGACATAGATTTTGATGAGATAAGGATAAGAATCGCAAATGATAAAGATAATATCTTTGTAGGAAGATTATTTTAGACGAAAACTGTTTACTACGGACACACTATTGGAAACTATCACACTTTTTTACCGAACAAATTTTGTGCACAAATTTTACAGAATTTGCTTTAAAATTTTCTGTGGAACATGTGCATCCCATCGGGACTGAGGGAGCCAAATATAACACTTTTCGTGGAAACTTTTTGGTGAATATATTGACCAACGTAGCAAAACACATCACCGGAACTTCGACTGTTCAGAATTTAATATTTATTTTTCAGTAGGACAGTTCGTACTTTCTTTGGGACATGCACTATCGTGCATAAATAAGTGGATAGTGAAATTCTATCAAAAGTTTCGTGTTTTTCTTCCCGTAGAAACGTTTTCAATTTTCTACATTGTTATTATTATAACTCAAATATAAGATCAAATACTAAATTTAATTCGATGCAATTGTCCAACAATGATTGTCTAGTATCTTTAATTCTTTACTTTGAACTTGTAACGATTAGATTCCAGATTTTTATGCAGTTTTACATTTTTATGAACGTGATTAAAGAAATCGCTATCTAAAATGGAAATCGTTTCATCAACTGAGTATTGTAATAAATATTTTAATTTTCATATTTTATTTATTTTTTCGTGTTACACTTTTAGATTTACCATGAAAAACCCGCTACGCTGCAAAGCACCTGAGAATTTTGCTGACTTTTTAATTTGAAACTGAATTTTTAATTCTTTGCACTAGTTTTCCACGTAAAATCGCTTCTGTTGAATTTTGTCTCGACTCTACAAGCAAAGCGCTCGAATCGTGCTGCAAAAATTGCGTAAAATGTTTTCGTTCATCATCTCATAACGAAATATTTGTTGACAAATTTCATACAACATTTTCTTTCCTTCGTTTTGCCTGTAGATTAAACTCCATTGCAGTTTGATCGTTTCAATTCTCGCGACGCGATTAATCCAAAGAATAATCAGAAACGTATGTACATCTTCGAACGTTTTTCACATGTTTCGCAACAAGCATTATCGAGAATTCTCTTCGTTCAAAGGAATTTCATTTGATTACGCTTCGTGTATTCCAAGTTTCAATTCTGCAGATTTTATCAGTCTATGATAATACGTGTAGATTGATTTGTTTCAATATCGAAACGTTATTACTTTTATCAGAGAATCGTAATTATACCTCTTTGACGGTGCACAAGGTATTCCACGATAAATATCGTGCGTCATCGCGAAACTCGTGTTACGACCCATTTTGCTTTAAAAAAGAGAAAAAAAAATAAATGCAAATCGATATGTAGATTCGAAGGGAGGAGCTGCTTGTATATAAAGTAAAATTTAACGACAAACGCGATTGAACACGCGGGGAAAAAATTTGCAAATGACGGTTTCAACGATGTAAAGCTTTTCGATGTATCTTCGTTAATCTGCGCAACGTTCTCCATCGATGCGTTCCGCTCGTTGGAAATGTTGCGGTGAATTCTACCGGAAATGTTAATCGAGAAAGTTCGTGTGGTTTCTTCGAATAAAAATGAAACACGGTGACTCTCGTTGATATTCGGACATTAAATACGCGTGCAAACTGTTGTAATTTTGTAGAAAAAAGAAAAAAAATCGTACAGCTTGGGCTTATTTTAAAGAGACTCGAAGTTTCTACTTTCGAAATGCGTTGTACATTTTGTTCCAAGATGTTTTTACATTACGCAGCGAGTAGAAATATATTATCACTGAAAGTGATTTTAGCGGGAGTAACCCAGAAAATCGGGCCTCTTCAGGTGCAACGCTAATGCAACGAAAATTAGCGATTGGTTGATTTCGGTCACGTAATTCGTGAGGGGGCGTGGGGTAAACCTCGAGTAGGAGCGGCGTTGTCTGGTACTGAGCAATCGCGCCTGTAATTTGTTTTGTATCGATTCAAATGTTTGCATATCAATAAAATTTTATGGCAAAAAAGTCATCTTTATTTCCTAGTCAAAACAGTTGCTTCTGGGCCTTTCAGTGAGATGAATCGTACTGAGATACAAGTCGTGCAGTTTTTTTTTTCATGTACGCGTATACATTGATTTAAAAATTTAAAAATTCAAGGTCATTGGTTATTTCGTAAATATATTTGAATGTATATTTTTTCATGAACTACGTGATGAAATAGAAAAAAAATACACGTTTTCTACATAAAAAAAATGTCAATGACCTTGAAAAATAAACATTAAAAAATGATATTTGGACAAAAATAGTTCTTTCGTCCGATTTGTCTTTTTAAGTTAGGAATGATTATCTCTAATAGAAAAGATATTCAGGTGAAACCTGGTTTTCCTGAAACATCCTGTATATTTACAATGAATTTGAAGATTAAAGCCTTTCCTTCTCCTTAAATCGTGATGTACGATTTCTTTTTAAATTTTGATTATTGAGCTCGGACAATGAAAATTCAAAAAGTTGTAACATTTGCAATTCGTTTTGTTCATTTTCCATATTCAAAGTTCAATAGATTGGCGAAGAAAAATCGAACAGCAAGTTTTGAGGTTTGTAGATTCTCAAACATAGTCCATTGATTACTTTTTGTTCAAAAAATAAGAATTAAGCCCATTTCAAAATAAGAATAGAATTAATTCCAAAAACGAAAGAATGAATTCCAATATCTCATTTGAACACAAAATACAAAAATAATATAATTATCAATACAATAACGTAATAATAATAATGAATAAAAATAGTTGTTGACACAATATGAAAATAACGTAATCTTACTTGAATAAAACATATAATTTCGGATAACGTGCGAATATATTATATAATATAACAATTTTTTGTACGTACGTTTCGTGCCGCGATAGAAAGAAAATTATTTTCCGGAAAAAAAGACTCGGACAACAAATACCAAAGTTTCAAACGAAATAAATAAAACAGCAACGTGAGCGAACAAAACGAATAACAGGTTGAAACAGAAGATTTCGCCCAAATAATTCGTCTCAAAATTCTCGGACTTTCTGCCAATGGCAACAAATG
This sequence comes from Melipona bicolor, assembly GCA_030673865.1. Taxonomy (NCBI): domain Eukaryota; kingdom Metazoa; phylum Arthropoda; class Insecta; order Hymenoptera; family Apidae; genus Melipona; species Melipona bicolor. Next base: position 4,253,320 of record JAHYIQ010000019.1, read on the forward strand.
TGGTGGTACAAATGGCAACGAACCGTGCACGAATCTTTCTCTTCGCTTGCCTAAACCTAACAATTTCCATTCGAGGAAGAATTAATTCCAAGTACGTATTGCTACGACTAAGCTAATTTGCGGCACGTAATGTCGCCGAAGCAGATTTTGCGGGATAACAGGAGAATTATATTCAAATTGCTTTGCACAAAAGTTTCATCGGAGGGTCCGGTGCGTGACTCGTGCCATTCTTTTTTTTCCTTTTTTCTTTTATTTCCCGCTGCGTGTGCAAGAATTATTACATTACCGGTCGGCAAGCTTTGCTGTGCACGGTCGTCCGGTGACAAGTCAGAAGTATCGTGTGCAACCGTATTTTCGCGTATGCATGCATGTATGTCCCCGTGTCGGGGCAGTTTTCATGCGGAAAAATCATTCGCCGTTTCATACCGTGGCAAAGAGTATTGTTACAACTGGAATTTATTTAGAGCGCGGAAAACATTGAATTTCGACGCAAAACACCGCGCGCCCGGCGTATTAACAACGGGCGCCGAGCTGCTGCTGTGCCGAGCAGGAGATCGATGTTGCCGACGAGTAAGTAATCCGCGCTCGTTCAATTTCCCGAATCTTTTTAACGGGATTTTCGACGCTTTGTTCGGCGATGGAATTTATTATTACAAACACGGTCCATTGTCTGTTGTCCGAAAGTAATTGTTAGATTGCGGATTTTCACGTATTTATGGGAAATTTGAAACTGCGAAAACACATGGGACACGATTTAGAAATATGCCCGCGTGAAACGTCACCGTAGGTTTCTTGCGCAATATTTAGCCAATAAACTTACCTTATAAACTAAATAAACTTATTTCATCGAGACAAAACTAAATAAACTTATTTCATCTATAAAACACATCTTCATCTAGGTTCTACTATTATACTTTAGTTGTATTTATAAAATAGTACCTCGATTTTGGTTCCTAAAATGTGTACGAAAGTTGAAATATACGAAAGTAGAGCAATGTAAGAAAAAAAATATCAAAAAGTGTTTCTAAAATATTTATTTTTTAACGAGGCGTATTAGCGTGTAAATGAATAACACTTTGATTGATTAGTATCCGGTGTTTTCTTACAAATTTATTAGATAGTTGACTGTGGATATATAGTTAGATATAGATAGATAGACAGACTATATGTAATAAATTTGTTAAATATAGATAGTTGAATTGTACTCTTCCTTTTTCTTTTCTTGATAAAGAGTTCTGTGAAAGAGACACGCTGTATCTTTTTTCTATTGCCCTTCGTACATAAGATATACGTTCTCCATTGGGATCATATTTTTCCATGATCAACAATTCATCAAGATGCTTTTAAATACAGTAGGGAATATGTAAGAAAGTCAAGGACTGCCTGTACTGGGCAACGAATTAGGTTGTGTAATAAGTTTATTCGTACTTTTCTAAAAGATCATTCATTTTATGATAGAGTCTATTTAATCACGTTTATACGTTGCAGATAGGTCTGTATTTTCACGCTTTGCAAATTATTCTACGACTGTGAATATATTCTTGAAATAGTGAAACAGCTAATATTCCGATATTAGTGATATAATAAATATTCGAATAGTTTCATATATACATATTGTAAATTCCATATTTTTTCCTGTGTAATGATAGAATTGTGTTATTAAATCATGCGGTTCTGAACAACATTTATTTGTATATAATTGTTGTTCATGATTACAGTTGTCGTAAGCAACATTTTTATATAATTTTGTACAGTTTCCAAAATCTACCATCGATAGACAAACGAACTTGTTACATAATCTAATAACTAATACATAACGCGTCATATGCAGAGTGATTCATAAAGATATGCCAGTATTTCATGATAAATACACAAGTATACTATTCCTGACAATACTATTCCCGATCAAACCATCCATAATTATTTAAAACGTATTTAGGAGCATTGAATTCACTTTTCCATTCCAATTTTCCATATATATATTGCAAATAATTACAACTATTTCAATGTTCTTTGTTATAATAACATGTAAATTTATTCTCTGAAATATTGGCACGCTATATTCTAATATATAAAAAGTATATAAAAATTCTTCTACATGCATGGCTCTCTACCAATCAAATGATGGAAATAAATAAATGAGTTTTTTATAATCGATCGTTCTCAGTTTCTTCGCGTTTTTTTTGTTGCGTCACTTTCATCGCGGATGTATGATGCAATTTTCATTAGCAACGCGAGATTGTTCGAAACGAACGTGCAAAAATGGAATTTTATTTCTCGCGCGAGAGGTGTGATTTTCAAGCTACAAAAAATGCATAGAGAAGTATGAAATTATTTTTGATAAGAGTTTAGAAAAATAAATAAAATATAAATATAAATATGGTTCTTGTTAACGTATAAAATATATTAAAATATATATAAAATATGTAATGATTTAAATAAAATACAAACATAAGCAAACTTGTTAATACAACACAATAAATACAATATAATACGATATAATATTTGAAGACACATAAAGTATAAAATCATTTAATGAAACAAATGCTTCGGTTTTGTTTCTCAAGCTGTTTTAAGAAACATTTCAGTTTGCGTAAACACATCCACAGTTCACCAATCGTTTTGACGCTTGTTCGATGATACTGATTCTTTTTAGAATTCGAAGCTTAAACACAAAGTAATTTCCTAGCAGCATCCTGGTATTTCGAGTACGGGATAGGAGAGTTTCTCGTCGAAAGTGATGAAAGGGAGTAGTTTTGGAACGAGGTCACTACGAGGGATCAAACTGATAATAGCGTAGTGCAATTTAGCATAAACTGTATTTTATCGGAGCCGATAAAACCGAACGGTAACGTCCAACGAAATAATACGAGCGATCAGCAGCTATTAAATAATAATTCCCCACGAATAATTGACAGAACAATAACGTGCCACCGCACAATATGTAATAGATTATTCATTGTTTCAGTTGGCCACGATTAAATGTTTATAGACGGACAGTGTCGCCTAAACGTTGAAAATCTCACAGTAATTCTAATCTAACTCGACTCGACTCGGCGAGCTTCAATCGAGAAATTCGTGCAATTTTCAATTCTCTTGTTGCAGAAATGCTCTACATTGTTTCGTGCGTATACTAATCATCACTTTCATCTAGTTCGCGATTTTATACTTAAATTGAGGTTTGATGAATATAACAATCTTTTTGTTTCATTTGAAATAGCTAATTAATATTATCTAAATTGATTGTCACAGTTCGATTAATTTAACCGACTTGAATAATCCACGAAGTTTAATCTAGTAAAGTAATATTGGGAAAAGTATTCCCAAACTTCATCTATTTCTTGATTCAACCTATCCCCTTGACGAAAGCTATAGCCAGTTCCAGGTAAATCGACGTTATATAAATCGCTCGTTAGACAAAACGAAGCAAAAAAATCTCCGAGCAATAAATTTAATCCTCAATGAATCGAACGAGTCTGTTAAAACGCGAAATGATTGGTTACGTTCGCCGGGTTTTACCTTGCAATCGTTTGAACAAAATGAGACAAACAATTAAAAGCAGAGAGACATCCATCATGCTGGCTCTGGCTGTCAGTTAGAATCCTTCAAATCCGGATTTTTCAAGCTGGAATTTAATACAACCGGGCCCGGAGTACGGGCGTGCATTTATTATCGTATAAACATACACGCTGACATGGAAATAATAACGTGCAATTTATCAAGGGAATCGCGCGCGCAGCCAACCAGTAAATGTCGATACATCTGCGCGAGCTCGGTTAACTTTACAACGATTTGAAACGGTGCCAAATTCTTCTATTTTTTTTCTGTTTTTTTTTCTTTTTTTTTCTTTTTTCTTTTTTCTTTTTTTTTTTTTTTTTTTGGTCAGGAATCGGTGGAACGACCCAGCCATAAATTACTCCAGTCTCCCGTTTCGCGTGGATATCAATTATCAGTTATATAGCCTGCGAATCGCGTTGAAAATATTAACTTCACGTGGATGTATCAATGGTGTGTCGTCCGATCGATCCGGGGCGAAATGTTTGAACAAATTTCTGTCGATCAAAGTCTCGGTCAACTTGCTGTTGAGAGATTAATGGACGAATTTCTGTCGGCTTATCGATTCAAACAGCAGATAGTTCGATATCGAAAGATAAAATAGAAGTGTTGAAGAATAACGTTCACGGAATAGCAAGTGGGTTGTTACTTAGATATGTAAATTCATAGTTTTGTGAATAGGATTTAAAAGTTTCGATATAAATAGAATTTAGATAGAGAACTGTTTTACCTACAATTAATTACAAATAGACATTATAATTTATGTAATAGTTACTTAGTTATTTATAATTTACTTGTAATCTGCTTACTTTTTCACTTATTTATAGTTTACTTCGTTTACTCGTGTACTCTATTATAATTTACTTTACATACGTATTTACTTAATTGTGATTTACTTACTTCTACTCGTTTGTAATTTACTTTGTTTACTTCGTTGCAGTTTACTTTAATAATTTAACTATTTTACTAGTTTAACTAGTTTACTCACTTACTTATTTGTTTATTTATAATTTATTTTACAATTTACTAATCACTAGTTATTTACTAATGTCATGATTAGTTATATTATAATTTTACGTACTACGCGTGTTCTGCATACTTTTGAAACGAATATTCCCAACCTTGAGTAGAAATCCACCAGTCTAGTAATAACTTATTCCACGGTTATTCGTCTCTCGGTACGAACAGAAAAAAGTAAAAGAAAATAGACAAATGGTTTCTGTGATAGTTAAACGATACACGGAACCTTAGACGAATGAGGTTACTTCGCTGAAGCAGTTACTTTAAAGCAGCAGTGTGTGCATGTATTATTATGTTGTACTGTTTGTACAATGGAGTTTAAATTTACGTAATTTAGAACTTCTTCTTTAATTTTCTAGTTACGTCGATAGACGAATTTGTATACTTCCAAGGGATTCAAATGAGAAGAAAATATAATATGTCCGGGTTATTATTTTCATATCGGAAATGTTGCGTATAAAAGTTGTTCGATGTTTAATTAAATTTTATCAAAAAATTTCTGTTGTAAAAGATTAATACTGCTGTCAAAAATTTCCACTGTATTTCTATAAATACAGTAAAATATGATAAAAGTTTTTTTATCACTATCTTTGTTCATTATTTGTTTTTATTATTTTACAAGTTATTGTTTACAGAGATCAAGCAGTAATTTTTTTTTTATTTTCAAGTTTATTATCGTCAATCTATTTTTCAAGACGAATCTAACAACGTGTATAGTGACTGATTGGTGTTTGATTAACAATTTATCGATGATCAAATATTCTACAGCAAAATTCGCCTGCGAGTAAATATTCTGAATCATTAGAAGACACTATCTAAATATCCTAAAATTATTGGAAGGTCACTGCAATTAGTGGTGTGCGGGTTGCCGAAAACCACAGATACCCGAGGTTTTCGGTCCAATTCGCGAAAAATCGAACAAGATCGTGCGGCCTCTCCAAAGTATTTCAATCCATCAAGAGTCAGGGTTGCGTGTGTTCAGTTCTTTTCATATTCTGATCTTTCATAAAAATAAATTCTAATGATTCGTGTAATATTTTTTTTATTATTATTATTTCCCATCTACGTAAATTTTACAATTTTATGAAATTTAAAGAAAACAAAGAACAGCCAATAACGATGAGAAATTGTCGGTAATTTATACTATTGTATAACTTTGTAAAAAGTATCGTGTAATAATCCATTTGATCTCATCTTACAGCGTCAAGTCTTTACTTTATTTGCAAATTTTTAATTTTTAAACAAAATTTACTTTTACTTTCAAATGATAAATTTTTACTTCAAGCACCGGATGAGAAAGTAAGATCATGTTTTTTTTGTAAAAATCCAAACCAGATTCACTAGATCTGCTAGTCTTGAAAATTGAAATTTTCTTTTTACAACAAACTCTTAAAAATTTTGCGATTTTTTATTTAAGATTGAACAGGCAGGACAAAATGCTAGAATTTTTTAAATTTTTGTTGTTTGATCTCAATAGCCAAAATGAACTTCTTTTTTTACAAAGTTATAATAGTTTACATCATTGACTGTTGGTTTAATTACATTCTTCGTTAATATAATGTTTATGATAATAGTGTTTGTGTAATGTTCTGATAAATTATTGCTTTCTCCTTAATGAATTAAGAAATATTAATATATTTAAATATACATGTAGAATGAGAAATTCCAGGTTTCAAAACTATAATGCACAAATGTATCTAATATATCCGGGTCCTTTCCTAAATTATTTTGAATGTAAAATTTTTATAGCGTACTATAAGGTAAGTAATGGATCGTATTATGTGAATTTTTTGAAACTACCGAGTGCACGTTTGAACAAAATCTGTATTTTATGTGCAAGTTTGGAGTGAAATAATTTTCATATAAAAAAAAAATACAACTTTTAATGGATTAATTCAGGCTGAGCTCGTAAATGTAAAAAAACATAACTGATATTTATGACGTTCGATAAATTGTTAATCAAATATACTTGGATATGCGTTGTTAAATTCACTTCGGAAAGCGTAATAATAGTAAAAAGAATGGAAACATGTTGTTCCATTTCAAAAAATTGCACCAGTATTGAAATTTCTGTAAACAATAATGTAAAAACGAGTAGTAAAAATTCTGTCATGTTTCTCGAATGTGGAATCAAACAACTTTCGCATGGAACAACAAATTTTGGTATTTTCGATAATTAAAGAAATAACAGCGTACGAGAACGAACGAAACATTTATCGTTGCTTATAACTGTGTGTACATTTTTACAGATTCATGTAAAATTGGAAGATTACCTAGTAAATGGAAAAATTACGTAGGATGCACATTATAATTTGCGAAAATTGAGAGTTGAAATAAATCTCTGCCTTTAGGTTGTGTTTTATCAGACTGCGGATTTTTACGCATTTATGGAAAATTTTAAAATGCAAAAATGCACGTAACGCAGACACTGTGGAAAAAATGTGTAAAATATTCGAAGTATAAAGTATTTTTTTTGTAACATTTAATAAATGAAATGACTTTCCATCTAGGTTTTATTTTTTTTAACTAAATTCATAAAAATATGAAACTGCACAAACATCCGCAGTTTATCTAAAAACAAATAGAAACATAAAATACAATTCTATTTATGTGAATCAAATTTTAATCGAAACTTGATTAAATGAACTCTCGCTGATTGAATTTATTTGAACTTGAACTTCTATTGTATGAACGATTGAAAAATCACTAATAGAGAGATGAATCCTATATGTTACTATATTGCGGATTTTTATGCAATTATGGAAAATTTAAAGTTATAAAAATAAACACGATGCATGTGAAACACAAAAATGTATAAAATGTCTAAAGTAGTGCATTTACAGTAATATACAGTAGATAAAAGAAATTTATATTTAATTTCCGTTTCTTTAGTTATGCTTCTAAAATTTAAAAAAAGAAGAGTTCTCGTTCGAATGCTCTCGCTCTATTTCGTTTTCTTTTTTTTTTTTTTTATAACTGAAAGTGATAGCGGGGGTAATCCAGAAAATCGGGCCTCTTCAGGTGCAACGCTAATGCAACAAAAAGCGATTGGTTGATTTGGGTCACGTGATTCATGAGGGGGCGTGGAATAGACCTCGAGTAGGAGTGACGTTGTCTGGTACTGAGCGATCGCGCCTGTAATTTGTTTTGTATCGATTCAAATGTTTGCATATCAATAAAATTTTATGGCAAAAAAGTCGTCTTCATTTCCTAGTCAGAACAGTTGCTTCTGGGCCTTTCAGTGAGACGAATTGTACTGGGGTACAAGTCGTGAAGTTTTTTCATTTCTTGTTATTGTTATTTTAAATTTACAAGGAGAAGGGGGAGGGGCAAATGACTTCCAATTGGCAACGATTCCTCAATATTTTATGAGCACTGAGCTGCAACTCTGTCGAAAATTTATGGAAGGAACTACGTGAAAAACGCGTAATTCTTTCGACGGAGAAGTCGATACATTATTAAACTGCGTTGATTGTTCAAATGTAGGAGAAATATTTCTCCAAGTTCTGCATCTAGGAAAGAATTTTTGAAATATTCTAACTGGTGAAATTTTGACTTTCGAGAATGACTTGTTGATGTCGTAAATATTAATTGGCCATTGTTGGTTATAATTGCGCGCTCGTAGTTATAATTATCATTAATGCGCGGATTTTTATGCAAATTAACGAGAACGATTAAAAAAGCAGAATTGAACCAAAAAGGTTTCTCTCTGTTAGCTTGACTAGATTTTTTAGACCTTTCTCTGCTAATATTTGCGTAACAATTTAATTTTTAATTTCTGAGCAATTAATTAAAATTTGTATGTCATAGTATTATAATGTTGTGTATTATGTACTATTACATATTATGTACCTATATAATATGTATGTATGTTCGCGCGCGTGATTAGCGAGACGAGATCGAGTATAGAAAATAAGTGTGGACGTATAATTCGGACGCTGAGTATTAGGGGCTTGTCCCCTCGTAGTAAGTTTATCGCAAGAGATTGCCTTTATTGCTCGGAAGTCAAAGTGATTCTGCTTTGGAAGCCGAAGGAAAGCCCGAACGTCTTCTCGGATCCCCTTCCTTCGGCTTTGGAAAATCGCGAGTCCAGGGTGGGGCACGAAGGGCCAGATACTAGTTACCGTCGTGGGTGATCCTGCTGGCCCGTATTTCTCACGTGTTCGGGAAAGTTGGCGCCATGCTTCAATCCACGTTCGCTCTTCGGCACCACCATGGTGCCTACGCCAATGTGCTTCGAAGTAGATGATCCCCGTTTGTGCTGCTGCTGCAGTTGAGGTAAATGATCGGCCTGCCACCGATTTCGGGAATGCTGCTGCAAGGCTCGAAACAATTGAAACCGACTCAAGCAATTAGTATTGACGTCGGTGACGTCAGGAAATGGGATTTAAGTCGGCGGGATCGGACGACAAAGGATGCAATGGTCGAGAGCTCATACATGATTCGACTTGCGTCAGAACGGTGTAAAGTTCGTCAAAGATCAATCGCGTTTCTCCGACCACCCGCAGCAAGTGTTGCTTCGCGGATCTGACGGAGCGCTCCCAGAGCCCTTCAAAGTGAGGAGCATGAGGGGGAATAAAATGCCAACCGACACCTTCTATGATCGCGAGCTTGGATACCATTGGAGCGTTTGCTCTGTCAAATGCTATTTTTTCGGTTTCATTCCACGCCCCGACGGAGCTAGTGTCGTTGTCGGAGTAAAGATCGCTGTCTTCGTTGCGCGCACGCAAATCACGATCCGCGATTGGCTGGCTCGTCGCGTCGGTGGCGCTCAGATTGAAGTCCGTCAGCTCCCTGATGTGCCCGTGGTTGAGCACGTTTGAAAACTTGTCAAGTTCATCCTTGTCGTTACAAGCTTCGGTTTCATCGTTCTTGTAAAATGCATAGGGGAGATTCTTGACCGGGATCGTGGTAACGTCGTCAATAGCGTCCACGTCAGTCTCAGGAGCTAAGTCAGAATAGTCATAATCCACGTCGCCATTCTCGCGTTTGCCGTTGCTGGCAGCGAGGATATTGCCAGCGTCGTCGCGCCCGCGCGCTTTCCGAGAGATCGTCGTCCGTTTGATGCTGCTCGAATCGATCGCGGGATGCGTGCCGTCGATGACCGAGAAGAGCGGTTCGCCCTCCGAATTCGGACTCTCACAAATTACCACGTGCACGTTTTCCGGTACGTTATCCTGGCTCAAGATCCGGTCAGTGGGTCGAGGTTGCGGAACGAGCTACTGTAAAAGCTGCTCCGATTCTCGCCGTGGTCTAAGGTCTTGAGGAGAGCGAAGTCACGCGGCTCGTCCTGCGCCGGGGTCAGCTCGCTCCCGCTCAGATGCAGCTCCTTCAGATTGGAGCAGTCGCGAAACGCGAAAGAGTCGAGGCTCGCGATCGCGTTCCCTGAGAGCGTCAACCGATTCAGCACGAACAGCCCGTTGCGCTCCCAACTTGTGAAGCCGTTTCTCCGACGGCACGAGCCTGTGCAGGTTGCTCTCGATTCGATCGACTGTGTTGTTCCGGAGGTCGAGGGTTCGCGGGAAGAACACGTGCCTGAGCGTACGCGCGTCGATGCGTGTGGGCGCGTTGTACGATAGATCGCGGGCGATCAGTCGGATCAGGGCGAGGAACGTCGTCTCGTCGAAGCGGTTGATACCCTGTGGATTACCGGCTCGATTCAACACGAGCAGTTGGTACAGCCGGGTGAATATACTCTTGTGAAGATCGCGGAGCCTGCCGTACGCGAGGTGCATTTCTCGCAATTCCCTCATACGCGAACAGTCACTCCGGCGACGAGTCTAACGAATTATGACTGGCGTTGAACATGTGCAGCGAGGTCAGCTATCGGAGTGCTTCGCCGGCCGTTTACACGAATGCGTTTCGCTGCAGGTGCGGTTGTGTCGATGGACGGTGCCATGGATGCCGCGTATTACCTCAACGCCGGCCTTCGCAGTCTCGTCCTTGCTCTCGACTTCTTCCTCCCTTTCTTTGACATTTCCGCCAGTCTTGTGAGCGTCGTTGTTGATCAGCAGCTCGCCGTCGCTCAGATTAGTGGGTAGGTCAGTACGCAGGTCGAGCAATTGCAATTCAACACCGTTTGAGCCGGCATCGCCATCGAGCGTGGGTGACAAGAGGTTACGCTTCGCTGGTGGAACCTCGTCAGTTCGATGGACAGCACCGCGTTGCTGTTGCCGGTTGTTCAGCTTGTTGTATGCGTAATCGTCGTCCTCGTAGCGCTCGCGTAGTACTTGCCAGGCAGCCTCGAAACTGCTGCCGGCGACTGGGAAGTACTTGATAACACGAGTGGCTTCGCCCTTTACCGTTTGCTTTAGGTAAAGGTAACGATAAAGGTCGTTTAAGGACGCGTTCTGAGTTACCAGGGACTCGAAGCTGTCGCGAAAGCGGCCCCATTCCCCTCGGCGACCGCGAAATTGCGGTACAGGCGTTCCGGAAGCGGCTGATGACGCGAGCGTGATTTGTAGGGGTCGCGCTTTGCTCGAAGTCGCTGAAGCTTGCGAGCTGTCTATTCGGTCTTGAATCGCGGCAAGCACGTGATAGCACGTGTCCTCGAATTCTTCCGTACTACGTTCATGAGCCTCCGCGTCATCGGAATCCGCGATGGCGTCCATTATGCGGTGATGAATCGCCTCATATCGTGGGAGTAAGTCACGGGACCGGTTGAGCCTCATCCGAAGGGCGGTAATCGACTCGGTTTCTCCTCGCGTGTCGTAAAATGTTCGTAATCGCGTTAGATCCGCCTTGACACGGCCGCGCTCCTTTATTAGCTGTTGGAGATCAGCACTGCCGTTCTGTTCCATTCTTACTCTCCCGCGCAAGTCAAACAATGAATGAAACTCGACTCACCGCAAAAAGGTAGCAATGGATGACGGGAACGCTGGCCTTGTACTCTGTGTGACCAGCGGAGAATCTTCGATTCCGAGCCTTGGATGTGCAGTCGTCCTTTCTGGAGTGGCTGCCCTGGAGATGACTCTCTGCGATGTTCGATCGTGGCCTGTCCGCAATCGTGGCCTGTCCGCGATCGTGGCTGACCTCGTCCGCTGGAAACGGCTGCTACGGGACCCGTGGTTTGCTCCTGTGGCACTATTCACTAATAGGGTGCACTACGTAACACTCAAACCGATTCGCGTATCCGGCTCGAAGGACCAATGTTCGCGCGCGTGATTAGCGAGACGAGATCGAGTATAGAAAATAAGTGTGGACTGTATAATTCGCACGCTGAGTATTAGGGGCTTGTCCCCTCGTAGTAAGTTTATCGCAAGAGATTGCCTTTATTGCTCGGAAGTCAAAGTGATTCTGCTTTGGAAGCCGAAGGAAAGCCCGAACGTCTTCTCGGTTCCCCTTCCTTCGGCTTTGGAAAATCGCGAGTCCAGGGTGGGGCACGAAGGGCCAGATACTAGTTACCGTCGTGGGTGATCCTGCTGGCCCGTATTTCTCACGTGTTCGGGAAAGTTGGCGCCATGCTTCAATCCACGGTCGAGTGTCTCGTCTTCTTAGAAGAAGTCCAGCCATGTGGCCAGTGTCTTGGGCGACACGGCCTGCTAAGGGTACTCGAAAGCAATAAATTTTATTGAAACGTGGAAACTCTCCCGAACAATGTATATATTGTATACATATTCAAGGTGCTCCGTTTTAATCATCATTTAAAAATGTAATTATCTTCCTAACTGTTCGTTATTTAAAAAATGTTTCAGATATATATTTCAGATTCAGTTCTATTTTGAGGAAGTAGTAATTAGTACAGTTTGTTTCTAGAATAGCAAGACGTCAGTACTATTTTTTTTAAATGGAATCACGTAATTTCATTTACATCGATGCAGCAGGTTCCTTATAAAAAAAAAAATATTAAGCTATTTACGTCGAACAATACTTTCGAAATTATCTATTTTACCATATTTATTATATTTCAATTACCTATTTACGATTGACCTATTTCAAATACCATAATAAAATTAACATTTGATACTTAATATTAATATTTAATATTTCAAATCAAATACTTTAATAAAATGAAAGATGTTTCAACTTTAATTTTATAAAACCTATCCACAAAATAGCAAAAACGGTACGAATAGAAAAATAAAAACTGCTCTTGTTCTTCCTCGTCTTTCGTACAACAGATTTTGTAAGAAATATTCTAAAATCGAAATATTTCCTGATTTTATAATTAAAATTGAAATTCAGAGGTTTTACAGAATTGAATAAAATGTTATCTAAATGAAAACTGTGGCCAGTTAATATTTGCCGATATATCGACATCCATCGCAATCCAAAACTGTTATACACGCGATTATTAATTATACAGTGAATTTTCCACGAATCCGACCGCGTAACAGAGCAGTTCTTTACGTTTGTCGATAGAAATCGAAGATGGTTTGCTTTAATCTTTCATTCGACAGACAGTCTTTCATCCGTGCCCCCGATGGATGGTGCTGATGGTGGTGGTGGAATCGGTTCAAGTCGATATCGGCCTCTTCCCATCACCGGCGAGCAACTATCTACATATACCTCCATCTGGAAAAAGAATTTGTATCGATTGAAACCTCTCTCGTTCGTTTATCTTCGATATGAGAGGAAGCTCTGAACGTCGGCAAGCAAAAGGTTCACTCGAGTCTCTCTCTCTCTCTCTCTCTCGAGTAGAAACGGTGTGCTCTGTCTTTTTCCTGTGGCAAAGAGCGGAGGCTACGTGTAACTAGCACAATTTTCACGGTGATTTGTGCTTAATTACCGAGCGTTTCATAGGGTCGCAGTTTAACCTCCTTTATCTTTAATCCGTTTTGCATGAACTTCCAACCTCCAATTAACCGCGCAAGCGCGTTTATTGACAGTTAATAAGCCTACGACAGGCCGGGCTTAAACTGTTGTTCATAACCATGTTATTTAGAACGTCGTGTATGTGTATGTGTGTGTGTGTGTGTGTCTTCCTCGTAAAGTTGGAATTGATAACACTGTGTGATGCATGGATCCGCGTTAGAGTAACTGGTAGTAGATTTTTGTTGAGTTCCGGGAACTAGATATACACACGTAAACGCGAAAGTCGTTTCTCTTCGTTACTGTGGGTCAATTTTGTGAAGGAATGCAAATTTTTCTTTTGAAATTTGTACACTTGTTTCAACTGCTGAAACATGAATATTTCTCACGTAAAATAATTATAAATATACAATACAGAGATTTTTTTCCTCAGTTTTTTGAAAAAAATCAATTTCGAAGGAAAAGGAATTTGAATATATTCTGGTATTTTCGTTGTGGAAGTTGTAAAAAACAATTCTGCAGATTCTTTAAAATAACGATATAATTATTATAGTTATATATGTATGATAATTGTAATAATTATATAAAGATTGTATCATAATAATTATACATAATAGTAATTATAGTAACGTCTTTCTCCGTCGCTCTCAGTTTTTGAGAAAATCTGGTAGAAAGAAACAAATATTTTTGGACACTTTTTATTTTAATTGCAAGAGTTACAGAGGTGTTTCTACGATATACTCGTTTAAAAAGAAAGAACGAAATTTCTCTTCAGTCAACTGTTCTCAATTTTTCGGGAAAATCTAAGTTGAAAATTTGTTAAATATATTCGAATTTGACAAATTATCGTACCGGTCAGGAGCGAATAATATTTTATGTGCATAGACGTGATGGAAAGTACTTGCGCAGATTTGTTGTGTAAACCATTACACAATAATGTGTAACAAATATCAATTATACATTATGTCAAACCGTATTTATTCCAAATTGTTAATTAGACGTCAATAAACCTGATAATATTGCCAGAAGGCTCTTTAAACGTTTAAACTTTGCCAAGCAGTAGAAAAAAGAAATCTTTCGTCGAAGCTCCAAGGAAAAGTGGAAACGTGTTTCAACAGAGGCCAAATTGAAACTCTCTGCATGAAAAATGTTATTTTCGAAGTAATCCCAACTTTATCACTCGATGGAAAAAGTCAAGATAGAAACGAGAAAACTACACGTATTTAGAGTGATTCGCATAATAAATATCGAACGTTAGAACTACCGATCTACTAGTATAATCAAGTATAAAAATTGTATCAGAATGCAATTCGAATAAAAAATGGCTTTTAACGCAATAAAGAATACAAACTTTTCTTCCTACGTTTTAAAAAAATCATTCGAATCTACAAAAGTGCAGCTGGAAGTATAAATCTGTAAAACTAAATCTTTAAAAAATTATAAATTGATCGTCTTGGCTGCTTTGGTAATTTTGATATTATAATTTCGCAAAGAAGAAAGAAAAAAAGAATCGCACAACAATAAACTTAGGCTTATCTTAAAGCTTGAAGCCTCTGCTTTTAAAATGCAACTTATTCGAAAATGTTTTTACATCGTGAAATGGATATTTCTATCTCGATGAAATAGAACAAAATAATCGTAGTTACGTCTCGTTTTTATGAGAAATTTTTTAAAAACACGCTGAAGGATAATCAATTGTAGGCTAATAAATCGAACTTTCAACGAATAATCGAGATCCGGGGAGAAATTATTTTTCTACAGAAAATGAGATTTTTTCCACGATTTCTTTCTATGACGTAACATTTATACACATTATACATACATTATTGTATATTATTTATGTACATTATATATACATTATTGCTTCTCGAACTCATTTCCTACGACTAATCATTTTTATTTACCGAATAATATCTTCTCTTCCATTCTTCAATATTCGTAAAAACATAAATTTTCATTAATATTCGCAATTTGTCTACATATATCACACAAATGATAAATGGAAAAAGAAAACTGCATGACTTGTACTCCAGTACGGTTCGTCTCACTGAAAGGTCCAGAAGCAACTCTTCTGATTAGGAAATGAAGACATTTTTGCCAAAAAATTTTATTGATATGCAAATATTTGAATCGACACAAAAAAAATTACAGACGCGATCGCTCAGTACCAGACAACGCCACTCCTATTCGAGGTCTACCCTACGTCCCCTCATCACGTGACCCAAATCAACCAATCGCTAATTTTCGTTGCATTAGCGTTGCACCTGAAGAGGCCCGATTTTCTGGGTTATCCCCGCTAAAATCACTTTCAGTGATAAAAAAGAACATTTCTTCTTTCTCCGCTTATTCTTGCACGTAAAACGATCACCTATTCACCATCACCGAATCACCTGACACCGGGTATACCCTAAACGTTTCACGATCCCGTAATTTTGATCATCCCGGCAAGTTAGAAGGAGCCAGGCACACGATATCAGTGAAAGAGACATTAGTTTGCGCTAGATTTCTATTAAACTGACAGAGATGCTCGCTACGTTCCCAAGGTGCTGCAGTATCTCTTGGACTCTCTCTCTCTCTCGGCAATTACTCGACTCCTCTCCTCCATTTTGGGACACGAACCGGTACGGTGGTCGATGAATTACGGCCTAGGTGGGTCTATGCTCGATTTGCGTGAGAGATAATCGTGCTGAAAACAGGCTATGATACGCGAGTGAAAAGATTGCGAGCGTATTTATGATACGAGCAGCCCTCCCGGAGTGTAATTTAATTTAAAGGCGAAAGACTGACCTCCTCGGGGCTCTCTCTCTCTCTCTCTCTCTTTCGTACATTCAGTCGCTGGACTCCCGATGGTTTGATTAGGATGAGCAGTTTATTGTTTCTTTCGTTTCGCGCGTTGCGCGCCCGTTATTTCTATGCAAATGATCGGATCAGCGAGACGAGTATTTTTTCGGCTCTCATCGCGCATTCGCTTTTAATTAAGATTTTCAGCCCCCGTGATTTCTCGTTCCTATACAGTGGTGTAATTATTACTTCACGGTGATTGTTTCGCTTCGAAGTCGAAGGAAGTCTTCTCATTTTTCTTGTTTGGGAAAATGGAATTGAAATTCGATTCCTCTCGACGTGTTTGTACCGAATTCCCTCCTTTTTCTCCTTTTCCTTCGGTTAATTGTAATCAGAATGCAAAGGTGAATTAGAGTAGCTGTTTCATCTGCAGAGATTCTCTTCGTTTCTCTTCCGCTCGAGAGAAATTCTACAAATATGATCTTTTTCGCGTTGTCGAGTGAAAAATACTAATTTCGTTAATAACTCACTCGAGTTCGAGTTCGCGCTTACAAACGTCGAGGTTCGTTGCAGTAAATGAGCCAGATCTCCATCTTTGTTCCGAGAAAACCAAGAAAGTAGAACAAAATTCTTCTGTGCTTGACCTTTCAGCTAACGACTGTTAACGTTGATAGTTTAAACTTTCTAATAATTCCCATAGACTTACATTGTAATAGCAATAATTGTAATTTTTGGATGATTTTTAAATGATCGTATGTTAATTTATGAAATTTATTAATTTCATTATATAATATAATTATATCATATTAAACTAACTTAATTTTATTATATAAAATTAAATTAGTTTAATAATAAAATTAAGTTAGTTTAATATTATATAATTAAATTAATCAATTTCATTTAATTACAGAAATTTAATTATATAATATTAAACTAACTTGTACCAGTAGCAGAAATTTAGTATTTAACCTCTTGCGCTGGAATGACATGCTACGTACGTCGAAAATTTTTTGTCCCAAATTGCAACATTTTCTCAGTTTTAAATATATTTGAACGTAACCCAGATAAAACAATGATAAGTTTATTACTTTTTAATAATTTCTATCCAGTGATATCATACCGACGAGTTCAAAAGGAAAAGAAAGCGACAAATTATTACACAGTATGCGGTTCGGTCACTCGTTATGGTCCGCGAACCAGTTGCCATCGCAAGGGGTTAAACAACTTCTAAATGCACAGATGCGGTCCCTGAAGAGTTAATAAGCTTCGTTCAGATTAAAGTGAGATACACCTTGTATATATCAGTCGAATCACGATTTTTGTCGCTCACAAACCTTTAACTCTTTCGCTTCTATAATTGGAGTCTCTCGTACGTAACATCAACCTTTCGAAACACTTCACACGTCTTTCCATCAAAGCTCTTTTATCAGCAATTTTTCTATTCTTACAAACGAACGACCCTGTTTCTTATATATAAAACAATTCAGAAATACAAAATAAACTACGTCTCATTGGAGGCGTGAGCGAGATAGTTCGTCGGAGAGTCAACTCGTATTCGTAAAATTGTGAATTAGTGCAGATCTATAAACATTGCAACACGGTGGAAATAATTTCCCAACCAACGAGCACGTATGTTAAAGAATATACACGCGGGAGTTAATCTTTCGAAAGCATAATTTCACAATTTGGTTAAGGTGTAACTGGAATTGGCGCTTTGTTCCATTCTGACGTTACGCTATTTTGTCACGAATCCTACGGGATAGTTGGCGAACGTGTACTCGAGCAGACTGAGTGCAAGCGAGTTTATCTAAGCACACGCGACTGACAGCCGGCTAACGATAATTTAATAGGTCTGAATGCATATAATGAACTGTAGTAGAACTATGCATAATGCAACACGTTCCAATTGGTAGCAATAGGAATTTAAACCTTTAGTCAGCGTTAGACCTCGATGTGTGTCAGGTTTGGCCGAAAAATAACGTCGTATGCCTTTGACAAATGGTGTTACAATGGAACCTCTTTTGTACGAATCAGCTGGGACGGGGAAAAAGATACGTTTCAAACGTGTACGATGTGTATTGACCTGGTATGGAAGAATTTGGAAGAAAATGATCGATTGGAGGTTTTTTTATTCGTTTAAATAACAAATAGTAAAAAAATTATTAATGTACATTATTACGGTAAAATTGTTAATAGTAAAATGATTAATGTACAAAATTATATATGTAAAAATTAAATAAAAATAGTAACAATAGTATAAAATATATAATAATAGTTAATATAATATGTATAATAGTATATAAAAATAGTAATAATAGTATAAAATATATAATAATAATAAAATATGAAAATAGTGTGTAAAAGTGAATTACTTAATAATAAAAAAGTACAATTAAAAACAAAGTGATCCATAATTACGCAATTCTGTTTAAATTTCTATTGCGTCTCTACTGTATTGTATCTCTATTGTGTCTCTGCTGTATTGTATCTCTATTGTATCCATTGTATCTCTACTGAATCAATATGAATAATTACTGTGACGTATTAATACAAATAGACGTATCTGGTCAAAATTTTATTTTAGAAAAAAAAGACATTCAATATTTAATAATCAGGCATCGATTTCATTTTTCACCTTTAAAATATAAAGTGTACATCTTCAGTTTCAGTACACTTAAGATTTTTCAGAAATACCTTTTGATTTAACACCATTTGTTCTTATCTATTGTTTATTATTCAAACAAATAAAAATATTGGGAAAGTCTCTATTATTCGAAAGAGGAATCCCCTCTATGTATTCGAATGAAGGAAATTCTTTCATTTCGTTCCTCAAAAATGAACGTCGATTCTGATGATTTGAAATGTTCAGTTTGTTTAATTTGTTAATTTATAGCTCGTTACACATTATTGTATGTAACACATTCACGTTGGATAGAAACTATAGTTAAAAACGTTTTTAATCAGAAAAGTAAGTAAAAAGTTTTTCTTGTTATTAAACGTGTTTTCAAACTTATAATGACATGTTGATATTAAAAATACATTAGCGTGTTCTGTGGAACTTATAATAAGACATCGACACTAAAAACTATAAATAAAATCTCAAACGTGTTGGCGTAACGCAAAATCGTTATTGGACCCCGGATTTTCGTGTAAATTCACATTTCTGTGGAAATGATAAATAAAGTAAGATCCAGACAGATATTTCTTTCGTTTATTAAATATTGTAAGATCGACTTGAAAGTGTTTCGTGCACATGCATTCCAACGTATTTTTCTATCTTTAAGTTTCATTATTAATCATTATAAATATGCAGACGTCTGCAGTCTAACCATTGCATTTAGCTATAGTTCTCTGGGTTTATTCATCTTCTGAAAACAAGCGGCGAGGAGGTAGTTTTTTTTATGCTTTTTTCATTTTCGAAAACGGAAAGGTGCGTTTGTTTAATAATGATGCAGAAAATAGAATTATGACTCAAGAGTAGTTCAAAAATGTATTAATTGTTAATATTATAGAAATGATACATTGCAAAATTTCGTAGTTAAACTTATATTTGCAAACATCGAAATCAGGCATTAAAAATTATTCATCTCAACTTGAAATGACTGGATCATACATTATATATTATATACATAATATGTACATCATGTACATAATATGTTTTCAAACGAAGACTTTTATATGTAAAATAAAAAAAAAAATTATTTCACAAGTAAGAGTCTGGCATTAAATTCTGATCAATCCTGAAAGAATTAAACACTTCAATGAAAGGTATCGTTTATAATTTAACTATTGATTAATTTTTTTCTGCTTCAAATCTAAGCAAGACCGAAGTATCGATAAAATTTTGATATCAGAAATCACGAAGACTTGACATAATAATTTTTACATCTGAAAATTGATATTAAAGAATTTAATATATTTAATATATATTATATTAAATTGATTAGTTATTCCTAACAATGCATTATAGGTAAATATAACGAATGTTTACACACTTACGAAAAAACTGCACGACTTGTACCGCAGTACGATTCGTCTCATTGAAAAGCTCAGAAGCAACTGTTCTGACTAGGAAATGAAGACGACTTTTTTGCCATAAAATTTTATTGATATGCAAACAAATTACAGGCGCGATCGCTCAGTATTAGACAACACTACTCCTACTCGAGGTCTACTCCACGCCCGTCACAAATCACGTGATCCAAATCAACCAATCGCTAATTTTCGTTGCATTAGCGTTGCACCTGAAGAGGCCCGATTTTCTGGGTTACCCTCGTTAAAATCACTTTCAGTGATAAAATCTGAACGTATAAAAATCAGAACGCACAATAGTATAAAAAATGTACAAAATACTCAAGAATGTGCAAAATACACCAAAATGCACTAAAGTACCATAAAATACATCAAAAATGAAAGTAATTTATAATATAAACTCCCTTTAAGAGCGTAGAAAATATGAATTTACATAATTATCTGGAAACGAATTGCTACACATGCACACCTATATATATTTAAGAAGAAAATTAATATTTCGAAAATAACGACATAACCATTTCGTAAATAAGAATTCAACACTTCGACACGCTGTATCGATAAAGTATTGGAGAGACCACATTTCACGTGATTACGATTCGAATGAATTCGAACAAAAGGAGTCGAAAGTGACGAGACGGGCGTAATTGGAAAACTTCAGCTGTTTTAACTTGCTTATCGAACTATTTCCCAGATATCTTGAGAAAAGGTGACTGGTAATTTCTTGAAGTAGGGTGTTATCACAGCCTTTGACATCGCGGCATAGCAAATTGCATCGTGGACGATGCAATTGCCTCTCTCGCCTGAGTGTAATCAGAATGGCGTCATCGTTTGCATTTGCCTCTGTCTTGAAGCTCATTTTCCAACGAAACCGGCGAATGACGTTCGTTACAGCAAGTTGCGTCGCGCAACGAATTGATTCAGCATCGACAATTAGTCGATCAATTGAACTGATCATGCTCGCTTAGTTAATCACGCTTACACGCATCATGCGCTTTCAGTGTTCTCGCGAGCTATCGATATCCTTGCGGAGAAAACTGAACATCGGGCGTTCTTTTGACAACGATGTGCAATGTATGCAGGTTTTAATAAATAAATGCCAATTATTGATAATTAATGTATTTAAAAAATTGATATAAATCATTTATAAAATCAGAAATCTACGGTTAAAATCCGGAGGATTTTTCTTCTTGAAACTTAGACATCTTCAAATATCTTTTCTGTTTTAAGTATTAGAATTTCAGTGTTGTATGTTAACAAATGAATGCGCCATGTGACAATTTATTTTTTTTCGGACTGCATTTATAGACATAATCTTGATTATTATAATGTTAGCTATTGTTTTTAACTATATATTATATATTAAGATTGAATTAAAAAAGATTTATTCGAATCGTATTTTATACTCCAGTAATTTAGAAATATCCAAATAAGTAACTATGCGCGATAGCATGTGACTAATGTAATAAATAATAAAATTTTAAAAATAATAAAAATTTATGATATAATAATAAACATGTTTTAAATAATAAAAATTTATACTTTCGAACGTAGGAAAATATTAAAAACGAGAAGTAATAGGAATTATATATATTATAATATATTTATTAAGAAATAATAAATCACATTTTTTTATTTCGATGAAAAACCGTCGAGCCAAGAATTTTTCGCTTATTTTCACGACGAAGTTTCGAACAAAATCTTTCTTTTTTACTTCTCAATTTTCTCTACAATAAACGTTAGTTTCATAGAACCTCTTGGTTCTGTGGATTAAACATTCTCCCTAATTATTAGGTACTGTTACAGCGAATTACTTGTCACTAATAGTTCCGTTGCAAAATTACGTACATGTTTAGTGAAATTGGATATTAACTCCCTCAATGGATAGATTTCGGCGCAACTACCTAAACCAGCTTTATTTACAATTTACCTTTCGCTTCAATTAATCAGTGATTTGATCCAAATTACAGTACGGTATACTCATATATTCATACGTAGACGTGTTAATATAATAACATTAATATAACATGCAATAACGTTATACAAAACTTTGGACGAATGAATGGAAGACACTTTAGAATAAAGATCTAAAGCAAAAGCATGTTCTATGAAAAAGGAATTCGGTATATCATTATGAATTTCTCTTGTGCTTTGAATCCTTGTTCCATTAAAACTGTAACAAGACGAGTTCCATTAATAAGATAATTTTGTTCTATTTATAAAATATTTTCTCTATAAAGAACCAATTTGTAATTATTAATGAACATAAAAGACCATAAATATTTAAACTTATTGTAATAATTTTCGACTATCTGTGATTACTTGTTATAGTATCTAAATAATTTTGATAAATATAAATCCTGAAACGATCATAGTATTTAACCCTAGTAGTTAACCAAATTACTCGTATTAATATTGTACACTAAATGTTTCGACTGTTGCAATTTCGTAAAATAAATACAGCAATAAATTTTAAAGATTGAATCCTCTGCTTTTAAAATCTAGTATTTATTTTGCATGGTGTTTTTGCATCACGTGAAGACAGTTTTCTTCTCGAAAATTCTAGAAAATATTGAACAATTTTTTTTGTGGCTAAATCAAATAGATTTGAAAATTGATGCGTCTTCTTCGCAATGAGGATGTATGAAGATATTACCATTTTTGGAATTTTCTTTATCTAATCTAAACATTCAAAGTCCAATGACAAAAAAGAAATCGTACATCAGTCTTGGAAAATTGTAGTTGTAGATTTAGTAATGAAAAAATGTTTTCACTGTTAATATATATTATTACAATTCACATTTTCCAAAAGAGAAATGTCTTCATTTTCTCACCTGCTACGTGATGTTGAAAACATCTTAAAGTAAAATGAATGATTTGTAAGAAGAGGCTTCAGACTTTAAAATGAACTCGGATTTTGTTTTACGAAAGTGTAACAATTTGAACATTTAGCGTTCAAATGTAATATAACTGTACCTCTGATAAAAAGTTTTCGTTCGAACGCATATATTTGAAAATATTCAAAAACGTTGTAATCTTCGAGATACAAAATATTGTTGCATCTGTTTGAAATATGTGGAAAAGTAAAATTAACGATTTGAATTTAATTCGCTGATAGGAAAAGTTTCAACATTTTTGAACAGGCTTGGCTAGTGTTTGTAAAAAATGAGAATGTAAATATTTCAAAAACATGATGTCGAAAAACAATCGATTCTTGTCTTTCTAATCGTTTAAAATAGTGTAATTGAATTCTAATTTTAAAAATAAATAATATTTAACGCTAATAATGTTACTCAACAAAAATATAATAATTTTTTTGCAAATGATTTTCACTTTAAAAGTTTTTTCCATATTTTTAATATATTGATGACGTGTAAATATTCGTATTTCATTTGATCCTATTTCATTTTACGAAACATCCGCAACCAGCGTGGACCAAAACTGTAGAATTAGTTTACTGTTTATTCAATTTTTACCAAAATGTGTTACCGCGTTATTCGAGCTTTGCGATACATTCAAATGTTCTAGCAACACTAACACACTGTCGTTTTTTATCCTGTTTGAAACTGTTATCGGAAATATTCGTTCCTAAAAAATTGATAAATTAATAATGAATCATAAATAGATTGCGGATTTTTATGTAAATTTATATTTTTGAAAATACATCTAAATTGAAAATTGATTAACGTTCTAAATATTATAGAAGGCATTATATTTTATGCTTTTTTTCTCACACATTACGCGCATTTTGCATTTTAAAATTGCAGAGCAAGAGTCCAGTGTCTAATCACGAATCTGCTCGTAATCACAAATTGAATTCGAATGCAACCGAGACAATGGTACTTCGTAATCATTTATTCATTAGAGACGTTTAGATTAAACAATTAATCGAACAAACCATCGGCCATCATTACAAAACGATCATTCGCGTGATTTAGATATTATTAGTGTCGTGTGCCAACTGAACCGCGATGGATTTCGGTCACTATTAATAATAGAACGTTTAATTCGCTTTTAATGATCTCAATTATACACACGTATTCCAGTATCGACAGTATATCCTGCGTGCCAAGTTTTGGTCCTTCTTAGTTTCCAACTAATTGCAAGCGATTCTTCGAGGCACTCAGTTACTTTACGTTTGTGGGACATTGTAGAATGTACGAAAAATGCTACAAAGTGTGGTCGTAATATTTCGCAGGCGAAAGAGATTTTTTCGAAAAAGTCAATTCTCTTCGTGCTTTATTTTTGTTTTCTGTTAAACATCGTAGCACGTATAAAATTTTTCTAGAAACACGCACGTTGCCTTCCAGGGTAGAAATGTATCGTACTACTATGAGAAAACTCATTTTGTGAAACAACGCGAAGCCAATACATCGATTTTTGTGTGCAAAATAAAAAGAAACACCCTGCACATTCGTGGAATCATTTACTCGTTTTAAATTATTGATGAAAATGTCACAAATACATGCAGTTCGGCTGTATAATGTACATGCCACGTATAGTTGAGAATTCGCGAACGCGATTTCATCACTGGGCGGAATAAATCATGCACATCTGCAGGAAAAATTCCCTATAGGACGTATCTGGTTTGCAAACGCACTTTCTCCCCGTAGGTTGTCAACAAGACAACCAGTCTTCACTTTATGGATTCAATGATCAGAAAGAGGTCCTCGTAAGCGAGGGAAGTTCGTTTCGAAAGGTTTTCAATTCTTGGTAGTTATATTAGTGTCATTTATTTTCAACATTCTACAAGTTTTTAATAAAATTGAAAAATAATAAACATTTTTTATTTATTATGTATGAAAGTCCACGCATATGTATAGCGTATACACATTTTGTAAGTTTAACTCTCGGAATACTGACGTGAATGGGTCATTATTCGTAATGTGTTTTCAATTTTCATAATTTTCTTTTAAACAGAAATCAATATCCTTTCACGTTGTTTTAATAAACAAGATATAAATAAACAATATCCTGATAAACTCGTCATGATCGTTCGAGTGTGAAGCACAAGTAGTGTTATATAGGGTGGGTTAAAAGTTTCTTCTCACCTATTTTTAATAAAAGATTTTAATGAAATATCAAAATATAAAGAAAAACTAATTTTATCAATTTCAAATTAAATTTATGTTATGGATTTATTTTAGTAGAAAGTGACTTTTAGCCCACCTTGTATTTTACCAACTAATACTAATTTACTTTAAAGTGTTAGCAGCGTAACTATTAATAGTTAATGCTTTTCCCTTTCAATTTCTCTTTTCACAATACGAAATAAATAATACAATTTTGAAGATGTAAATGAACCATTCTTTTGACTGCGTATCTTTTATAACTGATACAATTCGTCACGTGCAATAAAATCGCTTGCACAATATTCGCGCACGGTATACTGATTTATTTATTAACCCCTTGCTTTACAATTTTTCTCTCAATCTTCAGTAAACATTAGTTGTTACAACATGTTACGTCTGTCAGATGCAAAGCATTAAAAGCATTTAATATATGATTAACCTTCATATTGATCAATATCAGTTATATTTGATCAATATATTAATATATTATAATTGACTCTTACTGACTCAGTACCGAAACAATAATAACACTTCCCATGCCATACACGACATACATATGTATGTCACACATCTATACCACAGACTACACTCACATTCTCATTGCATAAAGCCAATACACTCACACAGAACATCCTGTGTAAACATTTAAATAGATTTAAATATTTAAAATGAACAGAAATTTTATCAATTGAAGGTGATAATGATATTGAAAACACGATTAAATTCAAGTATACCACCGCTTGAAAATCTTAGGACAAGTACTACGTTTGTATAATGAAAATAGTTCAATAAATATAAATTATAAATTGTATGATTAACAAATACAATATTTATTAATAATGTAAAATACACGATATTAAAGTATAAATTATATACACAATATGTAACATGCAATATAAATTATTGTATTTACAATACATACAATATAAAGACTCTGTTAATATATTAATAGTAAAATTAATATTACAGTATATCAATATATTGTATTATTATGTTATTATAATATATCGTATAAATTATTATATTTACAATACTTATAATATAAAGACTCTGTTAACATATTAATAGTAAAATTAATATTACATTAATATATCGTATTGTTGTATCATTACAATATATATCGTATAAAATACGCATACACGGTCATTCACGATAGGTATTGAATGTTAAAAACAAAAATGTCCCAAGACTTTTGAACGGGAGTATACACGTAGGAATTTCTAAAGCGTTCACTCGACTCTATAGACAGTCTCGACCGATATCGTATCTCGTTTCTCGATTAATTAAACTTTATTTCGTGAAGTTCCCCTGTAAAACACTGAGAGACGAGTAAAACGATTGCAACCTAAGAGGCAATCGAAGAAATGGCAAAAGTATCGCCGGTATTTTTAACCGTGGTTAAAATTTTACTTATTCGCTTTTGGATTAATGACACTCGGCACCGTCTGAAGAAGCGGAAAAAGCTGAGTGTTATCTGTGTTCAAGATGTGCGCCGGGGGAGAGAGCGTGTACAGGGCGCAAGAGACACGACTTAACGGCGGTGAAAGCAATAAATGGCAAACTTCCGCTGCTGCCGCCAGATACGGTAGTTGCATAATTAAAACCGCGGAATGACGTCGACAAGCCGCGATAATACGGAATCGGCCCTCGTATTTCGTCGACGAGAAATGGTCGCTGTCAACGAGGTCCCCTCCGAGAGAGAGAGAGAGAGAGAGAGAGAGAGAGAGAGAGAGAGAGAGAGAGAGAGAGAGAGGAAAGAAAACGGCTGCTTCCTCCGGCCGGTATCAGATACGAGCCACCGACTCGGCCAACATCGATTCTATCAACTCGAGAGCTCTTCTCTCTCGAAAGCTTCACGAATCGCCGTCGATACATCATTGTGATTTGACTTGATTCTGACGTATCGGCATCGCCCTTTGATGACTCGTAGAAGCTGTTTCGTTAGTAAATCACACGCGTTATTTATAATTATTGTCACAATAATTGAGCCGTTTGTTTTAAAAGTGGCCCAATTCATTTATTTTTAAATCAAGATATTTAACGGTTTGCGTTTTAATAAATTTAAAAATATATGGTAGTATAATGTTTTTGTGTTTCTAAGAATATATAATTTACCAATGTATGATAACATTGTTTAGAAAATACACGTTTTTGATTACTATAAATAGACTTGAGCCACTTTCAAAATTAATGAAATAACTTTTCTAATTTTTAGAAAGGCATAAATCTTTTGGAAAATAAAAAAATTTCCTTAAAATAAAAAAATATATAGAATTTTGTGTTATAAAATTAAAAAATATCCATCTTTTATTCACTATTAAAGAAATGTTACATTTAAATAATACTTCGTGATTTATAATTCATTCTTCCTCAATTAGCGTATGCGGGAGAAATTTAAAATAATTATGATGTACAGGTGATATATTAGTGTAATAAGTCCATTATATCGTTGTATTTTAGTGTTGTGACTGGTCTTACATTTTTGTACAGTGTTGTCAATTCAATATTATTAAAGATTTTCGATCTCTCCCGACGCGGTAATAAATCTAGAGTTTTGAATATTGCATCCTCATTCATTGATGTTTTATAAAACGTTTTATGTAATTCAGTTCTCAAAAATGGCATCCAATATATTTTTAATCAATTTTCCCTTTCTCCATTAGTATTTTTTAACCTTCTAAAAACCGCATTTAAAATCCTCTAGAGGTTTAGTTAAAATGAAATCCTCTCGTTTCATTTCATTTAGAATGAAGTTATTTTTTCGACAGTTTTTTATGATTTCGTAATATTCCTGAGAGATATAATATACTTCATACCAGTTTGAAACTTTTAAAATGGGACTTAAGCCACTTCTAAAATAAAAATTTTTATCACTCTATGAACCAGCTAATTTTCTGTGTACAAAATCTTAGTGATTTTAAATGTATTACTTACAATTTATTTAAGAATGTAAAGATAACGTAGAAATGTAAATATTAAGACAGCTAGCTTGATTTTTTATTTAATCTCTTTCAAAATGATGTAAGAAGTAAAACAAAGGAAGTAAAAAACAGAAGTAGAAGTAGAAACTTCAGATTTTAAAATGAAAAGATTGATTGGGCTGCGATTTTTTGTTAAGAATTTTAAGTGTCGATAATTATAATTTATAGCTATAAATACTATTCTAAAGAATGACTCTGGAAAAATATTTTCCAGTTTGTTTCTCTGCAAGTATCAATGTATTTATATTTTTCTTTTTTCGTGTATGTTTCTATCTCTTGCTAATAATATTCTCGAAGTTGCTGTTACATAAATTTTCATTCTTTTCGTCATATTATCACTGAAAGTGATTTTAGCGGGGGTAACCCAGAAAATCGGGCCTCTTCAGGTGCAACGCTAATGCAACGAAAATTAGCGATTGGTTGATTTGGGTCACGTGATTTGTGACGGGCGTGGAGTAGACCTCGAGTAGGAGTAGTGTTGTCTAATACTGAGCGATCGCGCCTGTAATTTGTTTGCATATCAATAAAATTTTATAGCAAAAAAAGTCGTCTTCATTTCCTAGTCAGAACAGTTGCTTCTGGGCTTTTCAATGAGACGAATCGTACTGCGGTACAAGTCGTGCAATTTTTTTCTTTCAGTGTACCTATACATCGTACGCATAGGAGAATGATATCATATATATAATATGTTATAATAAAGTATTACGTAGAAATATACAACAAAAAGTATACATTATCGTATTATTTCCTGTTCTTCGACAAATTTCTCGAAAACACGGGTTTCAATAAACGTAAACTCCCGGAGGGTGAAACTCGCGATCGTTCAACATGAAAGTTCCCAGTTTTCGCTCGAATTTCCCTGCCGCGTCGCATTTTATCCCCCGTTTAATTAACAATAATTCGCTGCCCAAAAAGAACCAAAATGAAAAAAAGGAAAAAAAAAGGAAAAATTGTGTCAGCCATTTCGGGTAACGAAGTTTGTTACGGGTACGTTGAACAGCCACAGCGCGGCAGCTAAAAGCCCGGAAGTTCTATTAAAATAATTAGGTGGTCCGTTTAATACCGGATAACCGAAAATGCGGGGCGCATTCTGGTCGGATGTGTACCCCTGTGTGTACAACGATATTGTACCGATCCACGTAACGTTGCTAATCTTTTAATGCCGTTGAAGCCCCGAGGCTCGCGCAGCCGGACTGTTCGACACGCGGCCATTGAAATTAAAAGGGATCAAGGAAAAATGAAATGGGGCGTCTGTTGATGGCCGGGGGCGGGAGGGGAGGATAGAAGCGCGTGCAGACACTACGGCCACCGATAACTATTAGAAATTGCAGTTTAACGTTACATTCTGCGGTGATGCCAATAACGCAGACAGCTCGTCGATATTTCGAATTTGCGGTTCTCCCTCTCTATACTGACGTTCCGCTTCGCTTGACGTTATTATTCGCCGAGCATTAGATTAATGTGTTGGCTTCATCTCCGTCGCCAATTTTACAGAACCGAGAGTGCTTGCCCCCTACTGCCAGCCGAAACGATCCTCTGTTGCGATAAAATCGTAACCGATGAGTTTGACAAACGTGCCCCAGTATCAGTTGCGCCATGGAGCTGTTACGAATACCGTGGGCCGATTTTCGAAGGCAAATCGAGAACGTTCGTTCGAGTTCTTTTCGAGGGCTAACAAGTCGATAGCTTCCTCAGTTTTTGTAGTTTCTGTTTGAATTGATTGATCGATAGAAGGTGTAATTGTAGGAAAAAGTCGAAGTGTTTATTTGATCTGTTATCGTTGATTTAGATTTTTGATCTGAGATGCAAAATTAAATTAAATTAATAATTGGATAGGTTTAAATGGCGGCGATCAATAGTCATATTCTGATTATATATATATATATATATATATATATATATATAATTATAAAATTTCATTATTGAAATAATTATAATTGTAATATATATTAATTATATGTTAATTACAATTATAAACTTTAATAATTGAAATAATCTTTGGTTAAGGTTGTACAGGAATCAGAAACAACCGTTCACAAACATTCGTTCCTAATAAAATCAAAATTTAATTCCTTCTGCTAAGGATAAATTGATACATGTATAAAATGTTACATGTGTAAACATTTTTATCACTTAAAATATTATATTTTAGTCCTGTTGATTGTAATATATGTTAGATACCTAATAAAGAATGTTTTGTTTTATGAGAGGGAAATGTTATAGAAAAATGTCATTTTATTTCCCAAAATAGTTATTCTTATTCCTCTAAAATTATTTATTGTTTATTATAACTTACACGTTTATTATTGTCCTATTTCGGAAGGTAAAAAAGTTTTATGAATTCTTTTTGAAAGGAAAAAATGTAGAAACTCATCAAAATAAAAATAATTGTTTTTAGTTATTAATATTTCTGCACTGTTCATTGTCATAAAAGAAACGACAAAACTTTTCTTGCGGCAAAATTTAATTGGTAGACTAGGCAATGAAAAATGAATCACATACCTCACAGAGAGCCGCTGTATAAAGACGTTTTCATTAAAAATATTTAGAACATACAAATAAAGTAAAAAGCTAATTGTCTGGCCTTGATTCAATAAGTCAAATTAATCCAACTTGAAGTTTTATAATATATTATAAAGTAAAGTATGAAAAAAAGATGTGCTAAAAATGAGTCTCTTAACGGATTGAAAAATCAACATGAATTTCAATAACAACTAAACGTACATATAATTTTTGTGTGAGCCAATTTCATACATGATATGCACGATATTCACTTTGTGTACCAAGAATCTACATATTTTATCAACTTATTTCAGAAAATTATTATTATCTATAGAAAGATAAAGAATTAATCTCTTCCGCTTAAGGCTCCATTTTTAAGAAAGTTGTACTTGAATTTAGCTAATTCCGAACTGATCAGGAATAAATAGTGACGAAAGTGAGCCAAAAGTGTACGATACAATCTTTTCAATTTTAACTCTTAAAAAAGATACTTCGCATAAATGAAGTAATGAAACCTGATCATCTTATCAAGCAATTCAGCGTACAAGATTTTGTAATATATATTGTACGCCTTTAGACTAATCAAGATATTAAAACACGAATACTTAATTTAACCAAAAAAGTTAACAGTTAAATAATAAATTTCCTACGTTTCGTCCTAATTCAATCACACGTATACGGATAATTCCACTATATCCTGCGTCAATTTGCATCAGTCCCTTCTGCCTCACGATACGTATCTTCGATCTTCCCCGTTTGCCAAGAAATTAATTAAAATTAATTTCGATGGCTCGAAAATAATACATATTTTTAGGTGATTCGCATTACGCGCCGGAGTGGTCACGCTTGTTTAATTAATGCTTTCGTGTCTACGCGAAATATCAACGGGCACGGGAGGCGAGATAAATGTTAACGCGCTTTTAACGCGAGGGAAAGCAGGTCAACCCTCTTTTTAACTTTGAAACAAAGTCCGTATTATCTTTTTGATATTTTACAAGTACGTAAACGCTACCTCTTTGCTTCCTCTCCCCCGTTGAGAATTTATTCCCGCAATGCGTTCCAACGACAGTTTGCAATTTGCAACGAGAGCGCGTTTCTTTTCCTTTTTTTTCTTTTTTTTTCTTTTCTTTTTTTTTTTTTTTTTTTGAAAATTTCGTCAACTCGAGATTAATTTTCTGAAATTAATTGAAGTGGGAGAAAAATCTGAGCGTGTTCGCTGTCACATTTATTTTTGCGTGTGTTGAGCAACGTAAGGTGATACGCCTCGCTTTCACGCGATTGCACTGGCAGCGGCGCGCTATAATGCATATAGATAAAGCCCTGATAAAGGGGGCGAGGGGATGGAAGACGTGCAATACCGGCTCATGAGTTTCCACCCCAATGATTAATGCGTCCAGGGCAAACACAGTGTCCCCCGGCTCTCCCGAATGGAAGGTCGATGTCATGTTAAAAGTATGCACAGAGTCATCCTTCTTTAATTTCAGTGCTTGCAAACTAGGTTGATCGTTGATCAACGCCTCTCTTGGTGAAATCGATGACTCGTTGTTGCTCCTTTTGTCTTATTCGATTCTCTTTTTTTTTTTTACATCTAAATTTGCTTTAATCTCTCCTGATAAATAATATGGAGTAATAATACGTCGAAGAGTAAAAGATTTTTTCGGAGTTAGTGTTTTGCAATCCTATGCCAGAAATGAATAAACAACCTCGTGTTTCCGATAAAAATGATACAAGTGTCTCAAGATCCAAACTTCGCTTTTTATTAATTTCGTAATTTCATCGTAATATTGATATTCAATTTTTAAGAAGTAAATGATTTTCTTTCGTAAATTTCTTTTGTATTTAATATTTAATAAGTGTTATATTTAATTTTTGTGATTCTCAAGAATTTCAAGTTATTATCAAGTTTATCAAGTATTTATTAATTTCAGGATTTGATTTAGAATATTAGAGATTGAAAGAGAATGACAATAATAAATTCAAAAAATAATATCATTATTTTCCTGTGCTTCTTAATTATTTATAATGAAAGACGTTTTTTAGTAAAATTATATATACAAATTGCAAGATATTTATTGCAAATATATATATATAGTATAGTCATAATATATATATATATATATATTAGTACAGTGATCAGTATCTTATACATACAATAAATGCTAAAAAAACTGCACGACTTGTACCCGAATACGATTCGTCTCACTGAAAGGCAACTGTTCTGACTAGGAAATGAAGACGACGTTTTTGCCATAAAATTTTACTGATATGCAAACATTTGAATCGATACAAATTACAGGCACGATCGCTCAATACCAGACAACGTCACTCCTACTCGAGGTTTACTCCACGCCCCCTCACGAATCACGTGACACAAATCAACCAGTCGCTAATTTTTGTTGCACCTGAAGAGGCTCGATTTTCTGGGTTACCCCCACTAAAACCACTTTCAGTGATAATATAATCCCACTAAATATTAAAGCTTAATAATGGATAAATAGATAAATTGACTGTTTAAATATTGCGAAATATATATTTGTATTAAATCTCTACACTTCTAAATTTGTTTGCTCAATACAGTCACGATAGTACAGTATCGATGAAATGTTAAAATATTTTTATATAACACACGCAATATATTTATGAAAGATTTCTGCAAAGTTCGAGCACTTTCACGAGCAATACTTTCATAAATGTCACTTGGTAAAAATAAAAATGTATGTAGAACAGAGATCGATAATCCGTTTACTAAAAGAACTCTAAATGATTCGAAGTTAGCTTAATTTGACATAAAGCGACACGAAATCTTACATGTTGACGTTCTTTTTTAGTAATATCCTGCATCTCGTATCTTAATAACTTCGAAAGACTCGTCAAACGTACAACAGTACAAAGAAAATAATTCGATAAAGCTAACAATAAAACGTTCGGATATTAGAATATTTGAACAATAAAAAGTCAGGTATGGAAAGCTCTCTTGTATTTTGATCCAATTTTGTTCCCAAGTGTTTTTTTCACTTCTCCTGCGAAACGTACTTACCCGAATGTTTCGTCTCGAGTGTTGTTCGATACATCCGATTCCATACAAGCGACGTTGTATCGTTTATTTCTACTCCGATCCTATCGTCAAATTGTTATACGAAGCATCTTTCTCTCTATAATACGGGCAAAGAGAGGGGAGGGGAGAATTGTCGCGGCAAATCCACGTTTTAATAGACTCGCGGAATTCGATGGTGGTCGTACAATCGATCGTATATTGTATAACGTAGCCGCGCCGGGGGAGAGACAAGACGTGGCTGCGATACAGAAAATACAAAAATACAGGGGATTAAGGAGAACGAGAAGAGGAGCGGGACAGGAATTGGAAAGTCCGCGGCGAAAAGCGAGGAGAGAGCGAAGCGATACCGCCGCGAGTTTTCGCGAGTTTCGCGATTCAGCCGGAGCGAGAGAGGATCCAATAACTAAACCAATTATCCAGGCTGCCGATGAGAAACTTTTTAATCCGTAAGTCCAGGCGGACTCCTCGCGTGGAAATTTATTCTTTCGTCGGCGATGTATTCTCGCGCGCTTTTGTGCAAAAGAGGAGAGGGGGCGCGAGATCGTCTATAGCGTCTATAGCGTTCGTTTCGTCCTCTTTGTCGCGCTTTTCACCGACCGTGTATCGCCTATTTCAGCTGAATCGTGCTTGTTCCCCGTGAAAATATGGTTTTCCGGTGCCGACACGCCCGCCCCGGGGGTGTAATTAATTTTCGGGCTGCAATGAAAATTAGATAAGGGACGAGCCCCGGGGGTTCGACGGGTGTTTTTCTTTGTCCAGGGAAGATGAAAAGCGAGGAACAGGTGATAGGGTCGTGGAACTTGAATCGACGCCATGTTTATAAGTGCGGGCTGATAAATACGAGTGAGGGAACGAAGTCGTTCCATTTCGCGTTTAATGTCTCGTAACGTGAAATAAAGTCGGTTAATTCGAGGCTGCCACTGTTAACGGTGGGACTTTCATTCAGCGAGGAAAGTGAACGAAGATCTCGAATTATTATTTGAATGTATCGAAGATATTTGGGAAACGGTTGACGAGTAACACGTCATTTTGTTTGAAAAAGTAAGTGAAGTAGTTTATTATCAGATAAAATAATTTTGTATCTGTTTCTCTTAAATCTATAAATTATTATAATTTGTAGATCAATGTTACTATAATTTAATTTGTATCGCTGATTCGCAAGTTATTTCGATAAATGAAAGAATGAATCATTTGCAAATGAAACCACATGTATATCTGAAAAAAAAAATAAGTAGGAATAATTCAAATTGTTAATTTTCATTTCTATTTCGAATAAAAAATTTTCCCTGGCTACGCATTGAATTAGCATTTTACATTTACGTATTTTGATATCATTTTAACATTACAAATTTTATCGATATACATCGAGTCTTCGAGATTTTAATTTTTTGTTTTACATATAAAATGTACAGTCGTGTTTTTTGTATTAGTTTGATCATTGGAGAAATTTGATTTTGATGCAATATCAATTTTATTGTTGATACTTCATTATTCAGAATGTAATGAAAATGAATTTTGGCAAAGATTTTACAAATTCATAATAATCTGTCGTAATCGAATGATTCTTCGAGATCTCAATGGTTCTCGATAAAGTATGTAAATAAACACTCGCGCTGTTTGTTCCATTGGAAACTTTTTCGTACTTATTGTCATTTCAAATGTGAATACTTTTATGATTGTGCAGACCTTGTCGATCGTTTTGACACACGAAAGTCGCGGATATTCCAGCAGGCGATGTAATGCTGAGTACAAGAAGCACGTTTGATGTTCGAAACTTACAAGAGGAAAGTCCAAAGCACAGTTTAGAAGTAGCACGTTTAAATGTCACAGACGTGCCACGGTTCACGTTTGCTGAAATTGTTTTAATGGAATAAAGCAACAAGAGAAATTCATCAGAACTCGGCCAGTACAGTTTGTATAATCTAGAAACCACTTTTCTCCAAAACGTACTGAATGTGCTTCATACCATTGTTAGAGGTTTACATTCAAATCTATTCAGGGTAACAGCCAGCGAGTTGACCGAATCTTTAACCACTTCGTTACAAAGGACAAATTCTTGCCGTGTAATATCGTTCGTGACAACTTTTGCATTAGATACAATAATCTACAAGTTGCACGAAGTTAGCGAACGTTTTATTGCAAAATTGTAGGAAAATATTGAATGTAGCTAGAAATATGTATGTTTTTCGCAGACTCGAAGTTTGATCAGCTGACTTTACACCTCGACTTCTATCGAGAATTTTGAAACGAAATACAAATAAGTATATATGAAGATTCAATTCATTCAGTTGCTTGTTAATCTTGTATCAATGCAGAAGATGATCATTCTGAAATGAAGAAATCGGAATTTAATAAATATATATTTAAGAAATTATTTAAATATTAAATATTGAACATAACATAGACGTCAAATCATTTGACTATTTCAGAAATTAAAGAATGTGTTTTATATAAATAATATTTTAACATATTGAGAAATATTTTTTAAGTACATTTTTGTAACAAAAACATTAATTTCATTTGTAGATTACGCTACAATTTTATCGAAAGTATAGTACTCTTTAAATAATATTAAATAGGCAAAGCAATTTTCCACCTTGGTTCTGTATTTTTAATTACATACATGGAAATAACAAATTAGAGATTCAGTTATTAAACGAATTTTGCTATATTATAAACGTGAAAAGAAGGAAAATAAATTTTATAAAAATTTCAAATATAAGACGTAGTTTTATCTGTTATACGAAGCAAAAACATATGTTTGCCATCTTTCAACAATTCACAAATAATCATTTTACTTTTTCTGAGTAAGTTGCCGTCACAATTGAGTGACACGAAGAGCTCAATCAGTGTAAATCACTTCTCACGAAAACAACTTTTACCATGCAAATATTTTTTCATTATTAAAACTATCGGTCAATAAAACCAAAGTTGAATTATTGTATCATAATAATTATGTTGCAGTGATCACATAAACTATTTTATCGACCGAAAGAAAAAGAACTTGCAAGTCGTGTTTTTTAATCAAAAGTGGCTTACATTGATTACCTTCTGAGCCCTCGACGACATAAAGCACTGCTTTCGAGTAGCAGCCCTTTATAAACGGCTAAATCGTCTCCTGAACGTTATTGCGACTATGGACGAGATATTTTCATACACAATCGAAAGAATAACTTTTTTACAAAAAGATAACTATTTTAATTAATAACTATTTTACAAAGAGATTTTAAATACGAAATACAACGTTCAATCTGAATATTTTACACAATATATAAATATCTAGAATAAATCAAAGTGTCAAATAAAAATTGCTATTTTATTTAATTGGTCTGAAATTCGTCGAAACGACTCAACGAATCGGGAGCTTCCGTTTATATGTATATATATGTGGCGAGGAAGATTTTCTCGTTTCGTTCATCGCCGCGGACTTTCGAACAAAGACCGGATGTTGATTAAATTTCTACGAGCTATATTTAATTTACAGAGACTATTTTCGCGTTGGGCGTGAAATACCAATCGAGGCTGTTGATAGCGCGCACGGGGGACAAAAACGAGACCGGACAATTGCGCCTCGCGATACAGTTACAATGAACGGAAATTTCGTAGTTTGACCATATTATTGATAGAAAGTTTAGCACACTGTGTACCCCTCCCTCCCTCTGGCTTCGTCCGGAAGTCAACGATCGTTGAACTCCATTGAATTTCATGATCTGATTGAAGTCGAATTGAATCCGATACACAATCGACATTACAAAGATCCATCGCGTTTGTTGTGTTTGCATAAACAAATTGCATAGCGCCGATTCTCGATGGAGAGGAGCCTGGCATTTCAATTAGAAAGAAAATACGATTTTCTGGAATTCAAATCGAACGTGAAAGTGCTTAAACGTTTCGTGATTTTCTCGTTAAATTCGGTCCATTAAGGAACGAACGTTGCGTTCAACGCCATTCGTTTCAATCGATGCGTCGATTCATATGTTATGAAATTTTATTTTCGTTTTTATTTTATTATTAGATAGTTGAATGATTTTTTTTTTTTTTTTTTTTTTTGAATATCTAATATTTCTGAAGAATGATATTTTTGTTTTGACGAAGAATTTTTTGTATGCTTTATTTTGTATCAAATGAAAATAGCTATTTTTTTTTTACCAAAGACAACTATTTTTATTATTACTGAAAGTGATTTTAGCGGGGATAACTCAAAAAATCGGGCCTCTTGAGGTGCAACGCTAATGCAACGAAAATTAGCGATTGGTTGATTTGGGTCACGTGATTCGTGAAGGAGCGTGGAGTAGATCTCGAGTAGGAGTGGCGTTGTCTGAGCGATCGCGCCTGTAATTTGTTTTGCATCGATTCAAATGTTTGCATATCAATAAAACTTTATGGCAAAAAAGTCGTCTTTATTTCCTAGTCGGAACAATTGCTTCTGGGCATTTAAGTGAGACGAATCGTACTGGGGTACAAGTTGTGCAGTTTTTTTCATGAACGATTACTTATAGCTTCAATATTTTTCTTTTCCTTCGTAAAAAAAATCGTAGGAGGATTCTTGATTGTTTTATAAAATGGGACAGTGATAAGCGTGCAAATTAGTTCCCTTTTTTTTAAATATAAGAATTATTGTTTCGAGAAATAAAGTGATGCTTTCCTATATTCTTAAATCGTTATTTCATGTGATGGTTTTCTTGATTATCTAACATTATGATCATGAATAGAATACGTATTTTAAGTAGATAATAAAAGATTTATTAATCGCCATATCAAGATGTTTCATACCTGTCCCAAATACGATAAATTGATTTTGATGTATATAAATGTTTCTGGACTTATTTCGTATTTTTCTCAAACTTTCATTTGCAATATATATAAAAGCAATGCATTGCACTCTGCCTCTTTTGTTAAATATTAACAATATTGTTATTTTACTTATATGTATAACGCATACAATGCCAATGTGACGAAAAAATGACTGTATAATTGATAGATATCGTGACAATTCTTTTATTTAAAAATGTTAAATTATTACCTTCAATCCAAGTTCAATTGCTATTGATTTTATCGCAAGTGAAAAAATATTGTTAGAAATAGTCTTTCCAAAATCCGTCGGTTTGTTAAAGAAAATAATATTTTATATTAAATATTTAATATTAAATATTTATAATTTTATAATTTCATAATTGTACCATGTTTATACAAATTTAAATTTTTGTTTGCGCGGCTGAAGAAATAAAATCTAAACAGACTAAATATTATGAACATCGTATTATGAATATTTGATGTATTCTTTTATATTACATTGCATTCTGTGCGTTTTCGCAGTTTCAAATTTTTTATAAATACATAAATAAAAATTGCCTTGGTCCTTCGCGAATTAATCTCTCACATTTTTCGTTTATTTCAGAAAGTCGGTTTTAAAAACATGAATTATTTTTTTTAGATATCCAGAAGATTTATCTAAATTTTTTATGAACTGGCGTCGTCTGTTGGGCCAGTTAAGAATATAAGAATAAAAAACGTATGTGACCTTTATCGGAGGATATCGAAGAAAAGAGAACAAATCGATATATATCAAGAATATAAGAGTCTCGAATAGTCGGAATCAACCGGAGTTAATTCGAGATAGAACTTTCTTGTCAAGTTTCGTTCTCTTCATTTAATTCGGTTGATCAAGGCAAATTAATAATTAACCTAATCGTAGATTAACACGGATTAATCTAAACGATGGAGTTCAGTCGCTTAACGCGTGCTTCTTTTTCTCAAAAGAATCGCCAAGAGAGAAATCGTGGAAACTTTGATTCAACCAGTTGGTTAAAAATGTTTCCCAACAAGTGAAAAATTCCACCTTTCGCTCTTTGAATGAAAATTTTGACGAAAACTGAAAAGTACTAAGTACAAATATGTGCGTCAAAAAACAAAAAAAAAAAGAACTGCACGTGGATAAAACGCAGCATGTAGAATTGCAATTCTTCGAAAGTTACTTTGAAATGTAACAATTTAATTGATTTCTTTTGCAAGAACGAAAACAGGAACAAATTTATCATCCTTTTTCCGTGTATTCAATTTCTCATTTTTTCCTTTTTTTTTTAAATTGAAGTAGTTAATAATAGAATTTCAACGAAGAAATTATTGATTTTTCGACCATGTTCAACTGTGCCATTTCGTTGCGATTTAATTCAATTTTACAGTAAATGCGTTCGCAAATTTATCGAGCGTGCTCGTTACCTCTTAATTTTAGTCGCACAATGTGGATTACAATGTACACATTCCCAGAATAAAACTACACACATTTTACACCTGGAAAAATCATTTTGAAAAAAATTAATTGAACGTTATCGAAAATTTCGTTTCGTACACGTCGTAACCTTCTTCGTCGTCATTTTGTAGGTTATGATAACATTAAAGTTGATAATGCTGCTCGACTTAACTCGAATATATGTATACTGTACACATTTTTATCGGTATCACTCGCTCGAGTTAACTCAAACGCGCGCGTTAAGAGATTAGTTTTATACGCGTGGATGAAATTCCGAGATCGGATTCGTCGTTCGAGGATCGACGGTAGCAAGCGTGTGCAAAGGAGCCCTTAGCCTGTTCCGAGTCAGACTCTCAGCTGTTAATTTGTAACGAGGAATTTCCAGCAATTAGCGAAGCTCGGGTACCGCGTACGTTCACATTCAAAAGATCCGCGTTCGGAGATGGTTGCTTTCGTGAATAAAATTGTAATCGCCTGGTAATCGCTATTGATCGAACGATTCGCGATATTCTAATCTTATTAAGATATTAACTACTAATTGGTAGCAGTCAATTTTCGTACTTATTATATTATATTATATTATATTATTTATAATATATGTATTAATTATATTAATTCATACATATATAGAATTGAAAATATATAAATAAATTAAACAAAAATAGATATAGTAGGAAGTACATAATCGAGTACATATAAATATACAAGGTATCCATTGTTTCTGGAGATGTGAAAAAATTTCATTAACGAAAGTTATTCGGTGCAGAGGTCATAATGTTGCAGTGATGTTTTTTCTGCGAAAAAGGGACTGTTTTAAACGGAATGACATGTTTTTTTCATACAGTTCTCTGTAGAAAAGTATTAACTATGTACGTTGGAAAATTGTTAATTTGGAAGATATTTTAACTTCAATTCTGCAAAATTTATCATGAATGACGAGGGAAGACAAGAGGGCAGTATGTCCTCTGTCCTTTTGATTTGACACAGCGGCATAATGATGCAAGTCCAAATTTTTATATAATTCGAGTGTCAAAGACTCCATATGCTCGGTTTCATGGCCAAATATTATTATAACTTCATTTATTGCTGCAGAAATGACAGTACCTCATTTTAGCACTTGATTAACATAAAAACATAATTGTCTAGTAAAAGTGAGAAGCTTATATCACTATCATCCTCTGTATGTATTCGTACCTTGAGAGTTGAGTTCGAGTTCGTCTTTCCTCGGATCGTCAACCGAATAGCATAATTATTTTTCATACGTGACAAAGATATTTGTCTAACCCTCAGTTATTTTGCATACACGCACCCTTCATTATTTTGCATCACCGACGAAAATAAAGAAAAATCAAGCGGCAAGCTAATTGTAAGTTGAAATGAACGAGCTGAAAGCGACTGAAATTGCAGGAAACGGCGCTGGAGGGAAACGCGATATTTCACGTGGCATGATCGTTAACGAGTTCAGCGTTCGCGGTAATTAGTGTAGGCTTGCAAGAATACTTCGTTTCGACTGCTTGATTATATCAACGATTATACGAACGTTCTTTCCAAGAAATACGCGAATATATCACATGTATATGATATAAATGCGTGATCGATTGCAGATACTTTCGTCGAAATTATTTGTTCAATTGTGTTTGTATTATTATATAGTTATTTCTCAAGAAGTATTCGAAGTAACGTTTATAGAAAATTTTTATGAATATTTTGAATTTTCAAAGTTTTTGAACATATTTTTATGATAATTTTTATGAATATGTGCTATTACATGAAATATTTTAACTCAATGTAGTGAGTCTCGACTATCATGATTAAATCGATCAAGTTTAATAAATATAAAGATATTACAAGATGTTATATATTATACATATATTTACGTATATTTTACAGCACAAAAGTATTTAATCATTAATGTTAATATCCATATTACTATATGCTTAAGATAGCTATTCGTATAATTATTTATATTTGTATAATTTTTTATTAGGTATATGTTCACTATAAATATCTTCTAATTCTGATTAATTATAAATTTTACCAATATATACGTGATAGACTACGGATGTCTGTGCACTTATGGATTGGATTCTCCATGTATACAGATACAAAGAACGTTCACAATACGCAAAAATGTGTAAATCTAATATCTTAAATGCACTATTTGTTGTGATTTTTATTAAGCAAAACAAATTTCTTTAAGCGCGTTTATAAAAATATGAAATTGCAGGAAGATTAACAGTCTATTCATTGAGAAATGCAATAGAAATTTCAAAATATTTCATAAAACACACATAATATATATATATATATATATATATATATATATATATATATATATTTTTCTTAAGTTGTGCAATGGCTACAAAAAGTATTCGCACACATTCTTATGTTTCACATCCTATTTTCATCAGTATCAAATTTTTGTGGTCATATAAAAATTCTACCAAATAATACAACGTGATAATGTAACATACTTGCAGCAAATTAAAAAGTATGCAAATTATAATAATAAATAATAATATTTATTGGACCTTACGCCTCGCGTTTATTATTATTTATTTCAACTTAATTAACAAATGTGCAAACAGAAAGTCAATATTACGAATGCAAACCAGCGTGTAAATACTTTCCACGGCCATTTGTTTCTACATCACGTACGAAATGAAGTTTGAAAGTGCGGTTGAAAAACGTGCACGAGAAACGAGCATACAGAAATCATATTAAATCGCGCAGAACAATTTTGATAAAATGTAATAACGTAAACGGCCTCCTCAGAGAGAAATAGGTACACTTTACCTCATCTTCGTATATTTCTTCAAGCCCCTCAAGAATAACGCGTTATATACGTCGATTTAAGAAAATAATACAGCCATAAGAGAAACATCATCTTTTTACATGTAGCTCGCGATATTTCTCTCGAAATAAAACGGGTCGTCCCCGATGGGAATAGTTCCGAGACATAGCTTCTATCCTTTATGTTTACGAGTACTAACAGATCTCAAAGTTCGCCGATAGTATATCCTCGGAACTTACACGTATGAGAATCGGGATAGAATCGGATTCGATGGAACGAATGCTTTATGTTTAGTTCGGTTCACGAGAGAACATATTTACTTCTCGAAACGAGAAAGTTACTCCTGCATATATATATTTTACGCAGTGACTCGCGAAGCTGTTTGAACGTGGAAGAATTTTCGTGCGCACGTTATGTGTATTGTATAAAAATCGTTGACACTATGACGCGAGATAATTATAATTATTGGTAAAATTTGTGAACTTCTAATCTGCAACTTGCAAGATATTATCACTGAAAATGATCTTAGTGGGGATAACCCAGAAAATCGGGCCTCTCAGGCTTCAGGTGCAACGCTAATGCAACAAAAATTAGCGATTGGTTGATTTAGGTCACGTGATTCGTGAGGTAAACCTCGAGTAGGAGTGGCGCTGTCTGGTACTGAACGATCGTGCCTGTAATTTTTTTTTGTGTCGATCCAAATGTTTGCATATCAATAAAATTTTATGGCAAAAAAGTCATTTCCTAGTCGGAATAGTTGCTTTTGGGCCTTTCAGTGAGACGAATCGTACTAGGGTACAAGTCGTGCAGTTTTTTATTGCTAGTGTATATTTAGGTATAATAAAAACATTATTAAAAAGTAATTTATTAAAAAATAATAATGTAATTGTTTTGTAAGAAATATACAAAAATACATTATTAAAAAATAAGTCTATATATATATATATGTCCTATATATCTGATAACTTTCATATACATTTTCAGATTAATTCTAAATTCATTATAATTGTCATGTCAATGAAATTTTGAAAATGTTTTCTTTGAGATACATAATACATAGTATAAGTTCTACTGAACATTAAGATTTATTAATGTAATGTTTAGATACTTTTATAATTTTCGTGAAACATATATTCGTGTGTCTAGATATCTTGTAACTTCTGCATACATTTTCAAATGTTTCA
Organism: Melipona bicolor; assembly: GCA_030673865.1. Lineage (NCBI taxonomy): Eukaryota > Metazoa > Arthropoda > Insecta > Hymenoptera > Apidae > Melipona > Melipona bicolor. The sequence continues at coordinate 4,297,297 of JAHYIQ010000019.1, forward strand.
ACCTTGCCTGATATAATCATTGCATTTCATAACAGCATTAATAAAATCTCAAAATGTTTTAAGATCCATGTTCAAATACTTTTGCGTGCAACTGTACTATATTATATCTGCTGTACTATTTTCTCGTGTATGTTGAAATTGTTTTTTAAAACAATCACGCAAATTATTTTATTTGAGATGAACCCGTCTGTATATATTGCTATTGACTATTTCGTACAATTAAATTATTTTTGATTCGCCAATTATTAGAATTTAGAAATAAGATTAGAAGAATTATTAAATCGAAATGTAGTATTCCTTTTATGGATTTCATATTTTATTTGAGAAATAAGATCATACACAGTAAGAAAATTTTTTAATTTTAACTTTTCTACATGGTATTAATGCAACTAGAAGCAATTAGAAGCCTAACATAATAATATTAATTAAAACACTAGTCCTAACAAAATAATAAATCCTCTCATAATGAGTAAAAAACGGTTATAAATAAATTAATCATCAGATTGTGAATTTTTGTCCACTTACAGAAAATTTAGGGATGCGTTAATATCAGAAATGCTATATCACACACAATATACTGTATCAAAAATACAGTACTTGTTACGATACATTTAACATTGTAATTGGTATCAAAGTTTCCATTATTCCTACTCTGAAATTAATTTTTAGGTATTTGATATCGTCTAGCATTGATATCAAATACCTAAAAATTAAATATTTTATAATTCTATTATTTTGTACCACATAGTCTTAGGCGAAGGTTAACAGTTTGCAACAATTATTCATCGTAATAATCAGAGATAACGTGGCGTTTACATTCCCCCGATGTTCAGAAAATTGATAAAGCTCTAATGTTAGTTGTGCTTCTCATAGTCTGTTCCAGTTTCAAAACTCCATTTCTCTTTCTAATCTTGAGAAAGTTACGCAATATTAATTTGATAGGTAACACAATGTTGTAACGTTCACGTTTTCAGACATAGAAATTATGAAAACGTGTATATACTTATGTCAAATTGAAATATTCATTGTCACTTACAGAAAAAGTATGTTATTTAAAAAAAAAAATCGCGTTAACATTGGATAATCTTGAAATGATCTTTTCCCTTGTTACTCACTTTTTAAATTAAGCAGATTATTGCTTTTGACGTTTACAGATACGTGACATTTTGATCCAGAACTATTAGTACAAATAAATAAAAATGTCAATAATAATAATAACAGTAGTCTCTGCATAAATAATATTTATTTCTCACACGAGACTCGATCATCCCGCTGAGAAAGTGTTAACAAATATTAACGTATGCGTATTTGCAAGATAAATAAGAAACAGGATAATAGTGTAAAAGTAAAAAAAAGTCAGTGGAAAAGAAAGAAAGAAATTTAAAAAATTAGCTGACCCAGTTTACGTGGAATTTTGCTTCTGTTGACCTCATAAATCTAAAAGCTTTCTACTTGGGAACAGAATGTGTAGTTATTAGAAATAAATGTTATTTTAAAATGTGCATACCAAATGGAAAAATACAATGAGTGTCTTGTATTTCAGGAATTATATATTCATTTTACTCTCGTTAACCGGTACTCTTCTAGATTAAGTCGTTAGCGACGATTATCTTTGATTTGATGACTCCCTTCATATACTTCGTTCGATAGCCAATGCATTCACGGAAAGAATGCTACAACGTGAAGAAACGTTTTATCAGTATTGAACGAATCGACATTGACATCTGTTCACTACATAATTTTAATTTAAAAATGCATGTTGTGCAGCTAATAATTAAAAGACACACGCAATTAGACACAGAACAAATGAATTTGCAGTAAAATTGAAATAAATTAGAACGAAATGAATTTGTGATTAATTTTCTTTTTCTGATCGATGATTACAGTATTCAAAGTCGTTGATATTATTAAAAAAATGTATGATACAATGTATTTATTATATACAATAATTTATTATTATACATATATTATAAATACTTATAAATATATCATTTGAAAACCAAGAAAAATCAAATACATAGAAAGGAAAAGAGATGAATTAAAAATGTAATTCAATGCTGTTTTAGCAATCGTAGAAACTGCCTGAAGTTATCGGGTCACGCGACTATTGAGAAACTAAATAACTATCAAAATAAATTGCAGTTTATTTTAGGGGAATTGCTTACAGTTTTTACGCACTGCGATATTAGCAGTTCATTGCGTGCAATATTTTTCGAGCGAAAATTTTCCCTTTCTGTTTTTCTTTCATTTCGTTCCCGTTTTCAAAATATTCGAAACATTCGCGAATATATATATTTTTATCCATGAATATTCACGAACACTTTATAATATGAATATTTACGAATATATTTTTGCAGTTTTCGCTGAAAATTTTAATTCGAATGAAGATTTCGTCGAAACACACACGTGAAAAAAAAAACTGCACAACTTGTACCCCAGTACGATTCGTCTTACTGAAAGGCCCAGAAGCAACTGTTCCGACTAGCAAATGAAGACGACTTTTTTGCCATAAAATTTTATTGATATGCAAACATTTGAATCGATATAAAACAAATTACAGGCGCGATCGCTCAGTACCGGACAATGTCAAATCTCTTACTCGAGGTTTACCTCACGAATCACGTGACCCAAATCAACCAATCGCTAAATTTCGTTGCACCTGAAGAGGCCTGATTTTCTGTGTTACCCACGCTAAAATCACTTTTAGTGATAAAAGTGATTTTATCGTTTCTCGATGACGAGCAAACGCGGCAGACATAGTCAACGGATTTAGAATTTTAGAACTCTCTGCCAAAACAGCAGATATTATTGGAAACTCCAAAGTAATTTGTAGCAATCGTAGTACGAATTTGTGAAAAATTGGATCTCGTTGGAAAAGTGACAGATCTTGGGACTGTGGGACGTGTTACGTCAAGCCTCATTGCGAGGATTATTTCTGGAAATTAAATTTGCAGTGTCGCGTTTCACTCATTCACTTCGGACGCGACGTTTCTATTTTCTTAGTTCCGAAGAAAGCGTGGTAAAAAATTAATGTGACGCGCGATCTTCGCTGGTGTTTTCTCGTGTCCATTGACGACTATACAGCGCAGAGGTTATGTATTTTAAATTCGATCTCCTAACTTCGTCCCTGGTCAATTACATTCATTGTCAGTCGAATTTCAAATATTTAAAGAGTTCTGGACAAGGATTCTGGATGCTGATTAATCTTTCTGATCAAAATAGGACTGTTTCTAGAATACTGTAATATGTACAATGTACATTTTTTTAGAAAGATATTCATTAAAAATAAATTTTATACAATTGGTCTACGTACAGTAGTATTCTGACTTCAGTGTAATTACAACAATAATAATAATAACACACTTTGTGCACTTCGATATTAATAATTAGACATAATAGATTTTATAATCTCTTTGATCTATATTTTTCAGTAAACGAACGTAAAAAAAAAATTATTGTCATTCTGATTTATTCAGATTTTTCTAAATCTGAATAAAAATAAATTTGCGTCGTAGAAATATTTCGGAACGGAAATTTTTTAAATGTTATAAATTCGCAGACATGTAAAAACTTTCGTCATTGACTGTACGTCAGCTGTTCGACTTTCTATTGAGAAAGTTAAAATTGCGCGTGGCTTTTTTCCAGCTCGCTATAAATTTTTGCGATTCATTTTCGTTCCAGTTTTTCCGGGATCCACCACTTTTTTGATCTATCGTAAGAGAATGTAATTTTCATAAATTTATGCCATTTTCATTTCAGTTCTTTTTGCCTCCTTTCCATCGCAAGACAAGAGTCAATTTTTTACGAATTCGGTGGCTGTGGCTAGCTATAAATTATTTTAGAATTTTCGATAGTTGCCATTTCAAGAAATTTTTTCCTCTCTATACGTAGGAACACAACAATTCCTCTCTATTTTGATTGCTCGTTTTATATATTGCTGATATAGTTTTCTTACTTAAATTTTACTGTTATTAGTATAATTCGCTTAATCTGAAGCATCAAGTATTTCAATGTTCATCATTCCACAATATCTATCTGTAACATCATATAATTTTGAAAATTTGATTTCTATTGGAAAATTATCCAACTTGTTCTTAACGATAGTTCTCAGGTTTTATATTGGAATTAACAATTGCGATTAATTAATAATTTTTCTCCAGTATATAAATAAGTGAAATTCTAGCTATGTTGATATTTATAATTAGTATTAATATCAGTATTTACTTACTAGTTAGACTGCGATTTACAGAAAATTTTGCAGAATGCATACGATTTTTCTGTTCTCCTGTCAATGAAACTGCTGTAATTTTTAAATAAAAAATCATAGCCAATTTTGTACTTGTTCTAAAGCATGAAGCTTCTACTTTCATATTAGTGAGTTGGAAAGGGATTAAGTAAAGATATTTGAAAGATACTCTCTTGAATATTTTGCAAATTCAAACGCTTCTATGGACACTGAGTAACTTTTTTTCATAATTAAACCCATTGCAGTTTAATCGTCTAATGAAGTCTCGTCTATAAAGATTCTGTAAAGCTTGTTGCACAACTTTTTTCACGAAGTTAACAAAAGTTTTAAAATATGAGTAATTTTTCGTTGCATATTTTCTACATGTTTGTCACGTTGTTGCCAAGCCACCTTCACATCACGACATATTATGATTTCTATATTTAATAGTGCATAATAGTCGCACAACTGTCGTTTAATTTTTAATTATTCAATTCTAATATTTGCATGATATTTTGCGAGAGCACTTTTAATATCAACAGTGATTACCTTGCCCGGATATTTCAGTCATTGTACAGTGTAGTCGAAAAAAAGAATTCATACGTAATGAAATATTAAATAAATTGTAAGTATGAAATACAAATATAATAAATGTGACAAATTTCTGGTTAGTTATTTGTATTCGTAAAAGCATTTAATTATAATGATATGTTACAATACACATATATCACAAATTTCATAAAAGTACTAAGTGTTCACGTATGTACTCCCGCTCAAAAGTCTTGGAACACTTTTATTTTTAGTGTAGTATAATACGATATATATTATAATCAGTACAGTATAATATTGTTATTATTACTATTATTACTATTATATTATTATTAATATAATACTATTACTATATTATAATAATATAATAGTGCAATATATATAACACTATAATATAATAATATATAATAATATAATATAAAGTGTTTATATTTACTGTATTTATAGTTATATTGTGCGTGTTGTATTTATTGTAAACACAATATTGTATATTATGTATATAATTTATACTGTTATATCGTGTAATTTACATTGGAAATATCGTACTTATTACGTATGTAATTTACAATTTATATTTTATATTTTCATTATACAAGTGCGGCACTTGCCCCAAGATTTCTGAGCCGATATAATGGTAACGTTTACAACGCGTGCTACTTTTACTTTTTATATTGGATTTCGCGTTCAGTCATTTGAGCGAGATATTCCCATAGTTATTTCAAGCGTAGCTTGAGTGACGAGTACGCAACGTGTATGCCTGAAAACCGAGTCCGTCATTCGCGGGAAACAGCAAGCTTTCACAACCATACAGAATTACCGTGGAGCCTCATTCTTCTCGCGATGGAGACCGGGCGATCGTTATTCTCGCCGCTTCGGGCACAAAGATGGCCATTGCTTATGCACGTGACGTACGTTACGTACAGTGCGGTATCATCTTAATTTCGTCGTGGAATTATCTTGGAAATTGTCCGTCCCACGGACGGATGTGCGTCCAATTTGCGTCACTTTGTTCGACTAATCAGGAATTTATAAGCCTTGCAAGCTTAAGATTAAAGAGACAGCGGCCGTACGTCGCACGCGCGACGAGAATATAAAATAACAATAGAGGTAGAACCATCGACCAAGAGATTCGTATGAAATATTTCCTTCCTCTTTTCTTTTTTGAGGAGAGGGGGGGGGCATTGAAGAGATTAAAAATGGAACTTCAAATATATAGACAAGGGGTAAGTTGATACAGTAAAACTGTGCGCTCATAGTTCAATCAAAGGATTGAGGAAATTTGTTATTCAACCGTTTATTATAATTTAGTGTGTACGTTGACATTCGCACTCATTCTATTGTTTTCTGTTTTACGAAGGAAAAAGTGAATATTTGTGTTGCTTTTTTTGAATTTGAGATGGTGTGATATTAAAACAAGCAGTATTTTTCAAAGAATTAGGAAGAGAATGTTACAAAGAATATAAAAATAATATTACAATGATAAATAACTGAATAATGTTAAATTTCGTATTCACGTAATTAACATACGCGTAACATATATTTTTCACATTTTGATAAAATATGCCACCAGAGTTGCAAGTAATATCTACTTTCATGTTCCTTGAATAAACAGTACATTGTCTCTTAGTTCGCTTTGAATCATTTGTCAATGATTCGAAATCACAATTGTCACAAATCGAAATCCAAAACTAATGATCACAACGTCAGACGAAACTCGAGAAAGTAAAATCACGATATGAAATTAAACGTTTATACGTTTCATATTGAATAGAAACTTAAACTACAAATGAATCTGCAACTTTATTATCACTGAAAGTGATTTTAGCGGGGTAACCCAGAAAATCGGGCCTCTTCAGGTGCAACGCTAATGCAACGAAAATTAGCGATTGGTTGATTTGTGTCACGTGATTCGTGAGGGGGCGTGAGGTAAACCTCGAGTAGAAGTGGTGTTGTCTGGTACTGAACGATCGCGCCTGTAATTTTTTTTTTGTGTTTATTCAAATGTTTGTATATTAATAACATTTTATGGCAAAAAAGTCATTTTCTAGTCGGAACAATTGCTTCTGGGCCTTTCAGTGAGACGAATCGTACTGGGGTACAAGTCGTGCAGTTTTTTATTTATTTATCTTTTATTTCTATTATAGCTATTAATATTTCACCATTGCATCAGTTTGATACTAATGAAACAAGTTGAGTTTAAAAAATGAAAGATGAACGGTGCAATAAAAGTTGATATAAAATCTGAATGAAGAATCATGATAAACTAATAAGAATCTAAGAAATATTATATATAGCATGATCACTGAAAAACTAAAGAGTTTGTATTCATAAAAATTCACACATAATACTGAAAAAAATCTATTAATTATATTTCCAAATAAAATAATAAAAAATTAAAAGAGCATTTGTAAAAGTTACTTTCGTTTTATATCATTCAGTCTTTCAGTGATCACTCTGTACTTCGGTGGCCACTCTATATTAGTAAAAATTTTTCGTTTAATCCTTTCACTGCCAACCGGAAATCTTACATTTCGAAAAATATCGAACTCGATAGTTACAATAGTTGGACAACGTTTGAAAAAAAGAAAATTATAAAACTTCTCTAAAAAAAATATTTCAGAATTCGAAAAAAAACGTATCTAAAAAATAAAGCGAAAATAAAGTACATATTGTTGGACACTATATAAGAGTTCAACTCAAGGTACATCTCAATTTTAGAAAAATATGCAAGCGAGTCGAAAGAACGTAGCAGGATTGAAGCGATTGATTCAAACAAAAATTGCAAGAATGTGAGAAACTGAAAAATATATCAAGCTTGCTCTGGCAGAAAGGATTACAGGCACCAGGTACAGTAGACAGCATACGTAGTATCTACCTTTGGGTTAGCGTCCCCCCTCCTCCCGCCGAACGAACCTGACTAGTATGTACGTATCTCGTCCGGGTTTTCCTCCTTCCTGAACCTTCATCCTTCCTCTTTTCGAGAGATGAATACTCGGCGCCGGGGCTGGCTTTGCCTCATTCACCACGGTAGCCGCCGGTACATTGTATTAGCAACGGCCCTATTCGCTCATCCCCCCCCCCCCCCGGATAACCCACCTACTAATGTCCCTTAAAAAAAAAGCCGACAATAATTCTCGCCGGTTGCCGGTGCACGCCCTCTTCTCATCCGTTTCGCTACGGCTTGCTGCAAATCAGATCCCGTTTTAATGGGATTATGCGACCGCGTTTCTCTCTTTCTCTCTCTCTCTCTCTTTGTCGTCATCAGAATTTTCATAAAAATGGGACCACTGTCGACGAACGTACATTAAATCGCATCCCTACTGTTTTTACATAATTTATGTAAGAGAATTTGTACGAACCTGTGGAGGCCTGCTACTTTCTCAGATATTGGAAACAGTGTGACATAAAGGCTTACTTCTCTTTCGCCAATAACTGATGTGAACTGAGGTTGAGAACTTTGCTATAACTATATAACTATGATATGGAACGATTTACGTGATTAATGATTCAGTAGGCTTGTCACTGACTTTCAACTTTTAAAAATGTGAAATTTTGAAAATTCTTTTACTGCCAACCGATTATACTTTATTATGATTATACTTCATTATTTGAAATATGATGGACGTTTGAGAAAAGGATTTTTGGCGAATTGTATGTTAAGATACTCTTTTTACGTGCAGTGTCGCGATGACTTGTTTATTTATTGTTATTTAAGACCAGTATAATCCATAATTAATTTAATGAGATATTAATAAGATATTGCAATAATAATGATGGTTGTGATATATTTTTAATGTCATGAGGGATTGGACAAAAAAACACTATTAGTATCGATTATCACACGGTTTATTTTTGTAAGAGAATCAAATATAAGTAAACATAGTATTGCACAAGAGAAACGTGTCGCAGATTTTTAACAGGGAAATTAATCTTAATTTTTTCCATAACATCTGCAACTTATCTATGAAAAATTTATTGGGCTACTGAACAGTTTGTGAACAAATGAATTATCAGTTATATCCAAAGTCAAGATTGAACAATATAGAAAGTCGTGATAAGTAGAATGCATTTTTCTTAGCGCAATGTTAGTCACAAAAATCTATGGTAATTTGTCAATTTTTAAATATTTAAAAAAGAAAGAAGAATATTTCATATACTTCACAGATATTGGTTTAGATATTTATTTAAAACGAAATTAGAAAAAATTGTGATGTTTTCTACACTTGTTTAACGAAAAACAGAAAATCCAAAATATTACTATTGAATTACATCATAAGCACATCAAACTGTGTGAATCACGTTTTTATTATTCAACTCACACAACATTCTTAATCAGTTTCTTTTGATATTGATTGTATATAGATTTTCAGAAAATCATTTTTTCGATTTGTTTATATATTTTTTTTAAGAAAGATATTGTATTTGAGTATTATATTACAGTATATGCTCTTTCAAACAAATATCCGTATTGTATAACATTCTTTTAGACTGGAAAAAGAATATTATAAACATTTTTGAAATGTTCAACTTTTACTAACAAATTAATTAAGATTCGTGAAATGCCTAAGACCCTTCTTTCTTTCTTTCTTTCGAACATTTAAAGTTTGACAGATGTGTATAGATTTCTGTGACATAGCCCGTTTATATTAAATGGTAATTAATTATAAAATCAATTAACTGAATATCTACAGAATATAAGTAACAACTATATATAAATATTTTCTTCATTAATTTCTAGATTATACATATTTTATACAAAATGGACAAAATAGATTTTTTCTGATGCTTTGCACTCTACAATATAATGAAACTTGATTAATGAAAGTATATATCTTTTTTAATATTATCTTTATTTAATTTGCTAATTAAACGGATATACTTATCATGAACAAACGACAATATCATATAATGGAAAATAGAATTGTTGCTATTTTAATTAGATTTCAGTGAAAACAGAATATTCGAAAACCGCAATTTAGAATGCTTTGTTTTCTGTATTTTGACATTTTCTTACAGTAATCTCTCAAAAAGAATTTCATTTCGTTAAATAAATCGTGACATACTTGTACACATATATATTCAGGAAATGCGAAGGAGATACACGCATTGCTACAAAATTATACGTGTCAGAATATCTAGAAACGTATTACACCTAGAAAAGTAGGGCACTCGCACAAATTTACAAAGACATGATAAAATGCTGAAAATTCCGTATTTTTGCGTGATTCATCGCGTTGAAACAAATGATATGAGAATGAATTTTCTAGTCGTGTATCTCGCCGAATTTTGAAAAAAATTTGTCACCAAATTCTAAATCTCTCTCCGTTATTAAAAGAGAATATAATACAACATCACTTTAACAAAGAACGAAAGCGACGCTTTTAATTATTTTACTTATTGTTATATTTATTATATTATACTTATGAAGTATACAGTACTGTGATTATACTTCATTATTTGAAACATGTTCGGCGATAATTTTATTACACGTTCTATACATTATTTTATTTTATTATTAGAATGTTTATTACTCGAAATTATTTTGAGCTGTCTATATTTCTTCTAATATTGTCTTCCAATATTTTAGCTATTATCGTTTATTTCGTCATTTCTTTAATTTTCATTTTATCATTTGAGAAATTAAACGTATTATTATTCCTAATATTGAATAATTATTTATTGAAATTTAACTAATAATTAAAATAGGATAAACATTTAATCTTATATTTCTTTTATATTATATTAATATAAAAATACAAATTCATAAATAAATTAATCATAATGTTGATGATACGAAAAATATATGTTAAATGTAGGTCTATAATAAAATATTTTATTTAATCTTAAATAAAATATTTCTTTAAAAATTAATTTCAATATATCACTAAAAGGTTGAAATAATCCCTTAAATATTAATTCTTTTGGACCTGGATTATTTTTTGGTCAATGTTCAGAAATTGTGGAATTAATCGTAGATTTATACCAATATTTAATTCGTGTCAGTTTTGCAATTTTCCTCCTTATTTCTTCATATTATTCACAGTCCTTTCGCCAGTGTGTAGCTCGTGCACTGTTTTCCTTTTAATTGTTATGCGTTCCCTGTATATTTTGAGATATACAGAAACGCGCGAGGTAGCTAATACGAACTGTAGGAATAGGAGAGAGAACCGTCGAAAGAGAAAAGTGTATCTGTGTCGGGCTTTTCTCTGTGTAGTTCGCTACGCCAAAATGAAAGCCGAACAACTCCGATAAAAACGAAGCCTTTTTTAAAGAACTCTCTTTTTTCCTTTTTTCTTTTTTTGCCCCTTCCCCCACAGAGTCTTTGACGATGAATAACGATCCATTCTTTCGCGAAAATATTTTTCAAAATTGCAAAAACAATTTCTCTGCGAAATGAAGTCGCGCGTCGTTTATTCGTTTATTTGCGAAGTGGAAAATCGTGTAAAAACATGAATTTTCTACGTGGAGTTTTATCTGGGAAATCGCTGATTTTTGCGCGAGCGTAGCCGTAAAATATTGAATAAATATTGGAAAAAGCTTAGAGCCTTCGGACATTTTGCGAAACGAAAGAGATCAAAGAGAAACATCGGAATAGCAAATGAGCTTTCGCAGTGCCAACTTAATTTGAGAAAGCCTCGTCGATGGCAGAGTGACACGCGCGCGGAACGTCTCTTTGTTTTTTTAAATATATAAATTTTAATGCATTAACTCGACGATAATCATGATTGGAAATGTTATATGTAACATCGTGTATTTAAAGATAGGACTTCCGTTACGTAACTTTATAAAAGGGAAATTGTGAAATTGTAAAATGGATCGCACATACACGAAAAGAAAAAGTCATATTAATATTTTATTAATGTAACAAAATATTAATATTTTCAAGTTTTGTAACAGTAATTAATTATATTTAGAAACGTTAATATTAATATTAATATTTAATATTAATATTTTCAAATTGTGTAACAATAATTAATTATATTTAGAAACGTTAATATTAATATTAATATTTAATAATAATATTTTCAAGTTTTTTAACAGTAATTAATTATATTTCGAAACGTTAATATTAATATCAAGATTTAATATTAATATTTTCAAATTTTTGAACAATAATTAATTATATTTAGAAACGAAAAGAAATTACATATTTCTTCGAAAAATTGATTTCAACCAAAGAGAAAATAGTGACTCAAACTTCTGAATGATGATATAGGGAATTTTATTATGTATAGCGTACACAATAATTTAAAGAAATTTCAGAAAAAAAATCATTCACTTATTTAGATTATTTCAAGATAACGTCGAGTCACATAAGATGATCTTCTATTTGAATAATTATTTTTCAAATATTTTATTCTGTCACTGGTATAATCGACGATGTTCAAACGACAAAATCAGTAATTACTCGAAAGAATGATCGAATTTAATATGAAAAGATATTTTATTTGATAAGCCACATTAAATAATTAAATAATTACTTTTTTCTTCAAGTATTTTGTACAAGTAATGTCTAGTCATAGATTTTCGATGAAATTGTAAGACAAGTTCAGGTGAAATAAAACACGAAGAGAGAGATCTGCGAAAGTGATGAGACGAGTGGATAATTACAAAGAGGTGATAATTACGAAAAGTTGAAGGTGGCTACAGTTCGAAGTAGAAATTACTGGCCTCGACGATGGAAGATACACCACGGTTCAAATATATCGTCCAGATTACGTATGAAACGTAACTAGAAATTAATATGAGTAGATAGGACATCCCGATAAATTATTCGCGTGTCTACATTATTCAAATGCATCCTCATCCCGATTGGAAATTTATTCATTAGTGACATAGGAAACCTTACGCATCATTCCTCTCTGTTATCCGCTTTCCGAATTAAATTCCAATCAAGCAAGTTGCAATGGCAACGTGAAATTCATTCACATACATTAGCGAAATTTATGGGGTGAAATTAAATCACGAAGAATATTTGTGTAGTCGTAGAGAGATGAAAATAAAAGGAAAGTATAGAAGTGTACGTGCATACACTTTTTATTTATATACAACTTTACCATAAAGCAAACTTGGATGTATTATATACGTGTAATATATTTCAAAAATAATGAATTGAATAATATATTACATTATCGAGAGCTATATGTTGTTCGAAACAATTGAAATTCATTTTTCTCTAGATTATTATTTCATTATGAATTTTATTTTCTATTTTACATTTGAATAAATTTTCTGAAATACTTTCCAATCGTGGATTTCAGATGATTTTATGTTACGTTAGTTATTATTTTGTTCGAATAATCAAAAATGATTTATTCGTATTTCACTCTTTGAAATAACATAATAATAAGTAACAAATAAATTGAAATAATTCATTATGTTTTGTTTAATTCCAAACAGAACGTACCCAAATTTGACTTACAGCTTCAAATCAACTATACAAGGAGAGTTGGGCAATTCATATTTCTATTTTGAAATTAGAATTAAATATCATAGCGTGAAACGATCAAATTCATGCCTCTTTATTACATTAATGCTCATTAGCATTAATGTAGTTAACAATGCGAATTAAATTAAAAGAAAAAATAAGAGATCAGTCGAATCTCAGACTAATTATATTTTCTATCTAAATTTTTAAAATAAACAGCAATAAATCAACCACGGTGTAATAATTCGAGACAAATTTTTCTCTTTGGTCCAAACAAAACTTAAACTTAAAATTGTTCATGTCACGTTTGCAGATATTTCTCCCTGGTAGTGCACAAGCGTGAAATTCTATAACGTGATATATTAACGAAAACGCTTTGGGAATTTAGCGAAACTGTTAGCCAATTACGAGCGGGATATGCACGTGATCGCCAAAACATTGGTGCCTTCATCAGTCACGAACAAACATTGGTGGCAGCTGATTTGCTAATTGCTTCCATACATCTGAAACTGGCTTTCGGAATCCCGGGGTACAGCCATACAGAACCGCTAATCTGGCCGCGAATAGCCTAGATAAATTGACAATTCTATGATTAATCAAATATGATTGGATCTTATGGGGAAACTTGATTAGAACCGCAGATGGGTTTCTCTTATTACAAATATCTGTTGTGCTGTGTGTCAGCTTACGTTTTCGCGCGAGATGACGCTTTCTTTTTATTTATTTATTTATTTCCTTTATACGTCTACGTACGTTGGTGATTGATTATTCGACGAGGTTACGGAGGTCAGTTACACAGCAATTTTTAGAAATATTGCAATTAATCTATTAATAACGTTCCATTTGCCAATTTTTGAAACTCGTCTGTGTCAAAATAGATGAATAAAAATTTAAGATAACGTAATAAATGAATGAAGAATTAGTATCATTCGACTATTTGTGAGATTCCCCTTAACTTTAAGCTGAATTTTACACGTGTACTTTATTATTATATATAATACATGATATAAAAATAAAGATTACTTTTTTTGAAAGTAGTATTTTATTTAGATAATAGTATTTTATACAAATCTGTGTTAGTTTAATAAGTAAGCCAATTATTTTATTACTGATTATCTGTATGAACTAATACTTAATATTCCAGCTAAGAATAGAAATTTCACTTAAAATACTTTAAATTTTACAAAATTTATATATTATGTATTACGATTGTTAACGCGCGTGAGTAGCGTGGCGAAGTCTTAAATATGGACTGTATGTTTATTAGTGGACTGTATGGTTAAACGCACGCTGAGATATGGGTGGGGCTATGCCCTTGTTATTAGCCTTTGTGTCACAAAAATCAACCTAATTGCTCGGATCTTGAACTGATTCTGAAATACGGGACCGAGGAACGCACAGAGGTAACCTCGGTTCCCCTTCCCTTGAGTCACGTGACTCAAGGTAGGAACAAAGGCTCGCCCGTAGAGTTGGTCCTACGCCACGAGTGTCCTAAGGCGAGTTGGGTTTACGCCACGAGTGTCCTAAGGCGAGTTGTCCTCAGGGCGCAACCCGTGTTCGGGAGAGTTGCTTCTACGCAGCAACCCCGGTCGAGGGGCCCGGTTCCGGCAAACCAAAACTCTCGCGAACAACGATTATGACAAGCCATTAAACTAGCTCAATTTTAAAAATATTTATCCACGTCGATGAACTAAAGTGACAAGTATGCCCGTCGAAGTGTTATATTAAATGAATTAAAATAGAGCTAAATGATAATTCGCTTTTTTGAAGAATTATAATTTTATTGTTAATTTCTTTATTTAGAAAAAGGAAAATGATAAATTAGAAATTTAATCTGTTTCTGCCTTTATTCTGGAAATTATTATCAAACTGTTGTGCAATTACTGAACAATGAAATAAATATTTTCGATTCTCTGTTATAAATAAATTACGAGTAAAGAACGCAGTGTTAGCAATATACTATTTTCTCATTTGCACTTTTTTAGTTCCTTTCTATTCGATTATAGTCCCGAAGTGTTCCACAACGTCTGAGACTCGTAAAACATTTGAACCAGAACAAAAATGAATAATTTTTTTAACGCAAAAAAATTGCCAATAGAAATACTCGTCGAACGCAATTGACGGGCTGATTGTAAAAGTCTCCCGTCAGTTTCTGGAACTCGTAAATAAAACATATAATAGTATGCAACATTAAGAGATAAAAGGAGGTAGTTACGCAACGAAATGTTACTCGCCAGATCCTAGTAACGCTGGTTGCGTACTTTATACGTGTACGTTAATACTTTCGCGAAGGTATTTCCTCTTGAGATACGGGGAACTCGATGATAAATCTTATTTCTTAAGTTTCTCTCGCACCGGTGGATCTCCATCGTTCCAAAGGAAAACCGTGTTTTCCTGTTCCTGCGTTGAAACGCAGCGTGATCGTTGCAACAGGCGATTACTTCCGCTTGAGAATGCGCTCGCTGCTAATACGCTGAAAATTGAAATCATCAGCCGATTTCTTCTCGGTAACGCGTGCTCTCTCGCTACGTTCGTTTCGCTTCTGGTTAATTTTTCATTGTCGTGGATGTTTTCCCCCGTGTGTCTTGCAACGAAGATTTAAAAGGCCCGCTAATGTTGCGAAAAAAGGTTACCGCGCGCGCGCCTGGTTGAATAATTAGCCGGCGAAAATAAGGAATAAAACGATTTTCGGGGATAGGGTCAGCCTTTCCCCGATACTTAAGCAAATGTGGCGTGTAACAAGTTCAGCATTGCTGGCTAAATAAATATCTATGGAGGTTTACTGTTTTAAGTAAATATATTATGAAATTTAACAAGAAACTATAACAATAACTTTATTTATTTTAATTGTATAAAAGTATTTAATTGTATAAATTAGTTAAAGATATAACAAGATTTTTATAACCACCATTTGCTTTGGTTTGGTATTAAGAATTGAGAATATAATATATTTTAAGAACTGGGAATATCACATATTAATATTTTAACCTCTTGCGCTGGAATGACGTACCACGTATTGAGAATTTTTTGTCTCAGATTGCAACATTTTCTCAGTTTTAAGTATATTTAAATATAACGCAGGCAGAACAAATAATAAATTTATTATTTCCCAATAATTTCTATCCAGTGATATCATACCGACGACTTTAAAAGAAAAAGAAAGCGACGAATTATTGTATACGGTTCGGTCACTCGTTATGATTCGCGAACCAGTTGCCAGCGCAAGGGATTAAGAACTGAGAATATAATTTTTTAATATTTATATTTTAAAAACTGAGAATATAATATATTTCCTGCTACTTTATTTTCTTCTTTCTTCATTTTAAATTTATTCAAATCTAACCTAAACCAGCGTTTCCGCTGTTAAACTTGCTTTTAAAAATACGCTTTCCGCCGCCAATCGCTGAAGCGTCAATTCATTATTCGTTGCGCATTATTTTGGTTATAATGTTCATTATTTATTCGAAATCTCGAAATTATGTGGTATGTCGGTCCTTTGTTTCGCGCCATTTTTGCACATGCGTTGGATGAAAAAAAGGACAGATTTTTATATTAGAACTACTAGAATAGTTAAAATGATTACTAACTCTTCATTCACCTCTTCCATCAATATGATACATTTTTCAAATAAAATGTTATATTATTTCATAGCATGTGAGCGTAAATAGAATTGTCGAAATATGGAATACTCTTTTTATGCACATATTTGAGCAATTTACAATGCTTTTATAAAATTTACAAGATTTGTTTATACAAAGTAATTACAGTTTTGCAAGAAATTTTAACTGATAACAAAATACAGTAACAGTTTAGACGAAATTTATTATTTTTACTAAAATCCTCATTTCTCATATGGTGCTTGTGATATGAGACACTGTACGTGCCTAATGTGCATGGAATACCACATAATATCGAATTTACTTCTCTGAAGATAGAATTACTGATGTTTCGAAAATGAAAGCACGTTATAATGTAATGTGCTTTTTCTTACAACCACACGATTAATAATTAATAATAAATACAAATATATAAATATATATAGTAATGGTAGTAAATAATAAATATATAAATATATAAATATAAAGTGGAACATAAGTAAGTAAATAACACGTTTCCTAATTGTCTTTGTTTAAAAACGAGACAAAATCCATTATTTTCCATGCAATATTTTTGATATTTTTGTTAACAAAATACACCTAAAGATGAAAATAATATTCGTGAGAGAAAATACCATTATCTTACAATTGAGTCAAGCTATACAGGAAGCTAGCGTAAACCTAGTTGAAGATTTTAATTTAAGAAGGGGAAGAAACTTTATTTATTTCTGAGTACATTTTTATTTTCACTATTTTAAATTATTCCAGTACGTCGAGCGTGTATTTGTGAATGAAAACGTGTTAATTCGTATTTTAATCGTTTAATTCCATCATTAAAATTCTCTGTTGTTAAAAATTGGATCTTAGCGCGTAAATTTAACGTCGATTTTCCAGCCGTAAGTGCGTATTCGTTTTTACTATAAAACTAGCCTGCACGCAAACTACGGTTTTATTTCGTCTCTTTTGACGTTTCAATATCACGAAGATGAAATATATTTTCAAATTGATAACGCAGGTCTCTTTGAATACTTGATTCTAGCTTTCAGAACGATTAATAAGTCGGGATTCCATCAACTCGGAAGACCGTGTTCAAATATTAAAAAAAAAAAAAAAAAAATGCTATCAAAAGCTCTCGAGAGTTGTATTTTTAATGGCTTATTAATGGCTAGAGAGAAAAATACTGAGGAGAAAAAATAATGTACAGAAGTATCCGGGGGCATTAAGCTAATGCAAATTGTTATTAAGAAAACTTTTTCGTTATCTCTGCTACGGCGGAGGAACGATAGATTTCATAAGGAATGTCTTACTAAGAAGTATAACATCATACGGGGGATAACTTTGAAATTTCTAATAAAAGTGGAGCTTGAGAATTTTAAATCGAATTGTCAAAGGGGAACGTCTTTAAAGTTCTACGCTGCCGGGACGAACTTTTCGCAATTTTCAAAATGACGAGAACGGAGAAGTTAAAAAGGAATAAATACAACTTTCGTTATACACGGTCGAGATGGAATTTTCGATGAATGCGTAAATTATGGTTGCATTAAATTAGAAAAGGAAAGTGGAATAAATTCGCTAATTATTTACGTTCTTTGCCAATTTTGTTGACTTTGAAATATGTTGCCAAAATCGTGACTTTAGTTTCTTAGATAGATTTATAAAAATGTGTTCCCGATTTATAACTAAACTTCAGTGATTTCCATTTCTTTAATTCTGTTCGCGAAAATTTAGAGAAATCCGCTAATTATCGCTACAAAAGTTATTGTATTGATAATATTAGTTTAATATTAGTTAAAGTCATTACACAGAATTTAATTTATATAGATAATTCAATTTTATATGTACATCTAATTTATATACGTATTATTATGTATTATTATACTTAAATTATATTATTTAAAAAAAGAATCTCGGTATAATAGAAAACACTATAGTTTAAATATATTCTGTACGATATTTTTCGTACGACTTTATATTTTATATTTTTCGACAATTTTATTTATATTTCACAAATATTTTACATCAAGTGCGCAAATTTCTCAATTTTCAATCGTAAAAGCAGAAAATACCGCTCGAATTAAACAGTAATATTCGAGTTTGAACAACATGAAATGGAATCAAGCATTGCGCATAACGCAACGAATAGATAAAGAGTGAAATGAAACGGCCATCAAATGTTGTAAACAACGCAGTAAATTCGAAGTAGATATCGAGAACTCTAAAAACTATCAGATCCATATACATAGGAGTTATCTCTGTTTAAAGAAAACTACGTGCTCGTAAATCTGCTCACATATAATAGTAAACTGGAAATGCAGTATTCCGCCAGGCGCGTTTATTGCTACAATTTCCAAGTTTGAGAACGATTTATTCTCAAGATATATTTATTTTCTATTTATATCTGATTCTGAATCGCGATAGACGTATCATAAAGTCGAGACGTTGTGTTGCAGAATGGATAGAACGTACATATGAAACGAAAGTTGGTGAATATAATTTTATAATTAAATTGTGGATGATTGTCGAGAGTACAGTAGTGCAATAATTGCAAAATTTTAATATTATATATTATATAATTCTACATATTATATTATTATATAATATATTATATATTATATATTATACTACATTATATTTAATATTATATAAATTCAGTATACGTTTTTTGCTTATCAATATACCAGATTTATTATTATATATATGCTTATTTATATCCTTAAAACAAAAATGTTTTCTGATATTGCTTTCTTTAATACTGTTCTCTCTTTTAGGCGTAACATTAACTCCCAAATATTGTTCACTTATATATAACTGAAATTTACAGTATTTGATTATTATTATATTGTTATATTGTTATGTTATTGTTATTGTTTATATATTATTATATTAGAATTATTTTTGTTCACATTGTATTTTACATTCTCTGCAATGAGTATCAGTAAAAATCAATTAAATTGAAAACTCTAATTCTGAATCTGAATCTAAATTTCTAAAAATTCTAAATTTCCGTGACTTTCAGAGCGACTTAATTATGAGATAACTTTTATCAATTTATTTTATTTTTATTTACATTTATTGCGTTGAGAAAGAATTATTCTTGTTTACTCCTGATATCACAAGAAAATAATAGTAAGCTACTCTTCTTTGAGTAAACGTAAATGAGTTATTGTTCTAATAATAAAAAACAAAAGATATATGGATCAAATAGTTAATTGAAGTCTATGTAGTGATAAAGTAAGTGAATCTATGTCAATGTACAATACTAAGCACTATACTCATCATCAGACCGGATAATTGAACAGCTCAATTAAAAAATTTACTCCACAAAGCAAAAACTAACAAAATTGATAAAACATTTTTAAAAATTCGTCTTAAAATTTAAATTCAAATAAACACTGTATCATGCGTTATTAACATTAGCATAGAATTTATCCAACGTTAAAGAAAATGCATAAAATCATGATACCTACATCCTTGGAATCCACCCAAAATAAAATAAAATAAAATTGTCTTTTAAAACGAATTATTTACTGTTCCCGCGGTCAAACGAAATTTTGTCATTATTCAGTAATTATTAAAAAAATTGAAGCACACCAGTCACAAGTACATTGGCACTGAAATTTCGAAAAATTCGAAAAATTCGTATCAATCGCTCTAACCTTTTGAATAATTTATTTTAAAAGCCAATTTTATACCATACATCCTTTTAAAATAAATTATTTATTTTTCCACAGTCAAACAAAATTTTGTCATTATTTAATTTTTATGTAATGTCGTCAATTTAATATAATTTAATTTAATATTATATAATATTGTCATTATATAATTTAAGAAATTTCGAAAAATTCTGCCCTTTGAACGGCTCGCAATACGTCGATTGTTGAACTTATATTGGTCTTTCTTATAATACTGCATCGATGTGATACTATTCTCGGAAACACGAAAATACCGAAATTTTGAGAGAAATAGTTCAATTTTTCACGAATGATTCGACACGAGCGATGAGGTAGAGATAGGGGCGGTATTGGTAGATGGTAGGGAAGTAACAGCAGGAATTGAAGGAGGAACGTAATCAAATACAGACACGGTGTTTTAAACGAGACGTGGAAACAACGCAAGTGTTTCAGGCCGCGTCTGTTGAAAAATTTAATTAAATATTTACTTGGCTGGTCAGATCTCGACGGAACGCTTGCATACTTTATTCACTCTGCAGATTCAATTTCGTCCTTCGCCGGGAAATTAAAAACGAACACCAGGTAGAAAACTCGGCAGTCTTATTTGCGCGAAAGGTTCGAAACGTTATTTGCTTGATGGTACGTGAGATCCGAACGAGTGTCAAGAATTCTCTTCTTCTCTTTTTCTCACTTTACTTCTGTATCTCTCTCTCTCTCTCTCTCTCTCTCTCTCTCTCTCTCTCTTCGTTTTTTCGTTTTTTACTTCGTTTCCGCGTTTTCGAATTTCGAATCGAACGATACGGTTTACGGTGAAACGTCGAGACAAGTCGACGGGCGAGCTTTTAAACTTCATCTTAAACTTGTTAATTACCGTGTCCCAGGCATCGATTTTCGCTCGAAATTCGATAGAACCATGCGCCAAGACTTTTTACAACTGCCCCCGAGCCACGGAAGAACTCTTTAATTAAAAATACTTTTACCGGTCGAGACCGGGGGAGAACGAAAGGAAAATATTCCAAACTTTCCTTTTTTTCTTCTTCTCCTTTTCTTTTTTCTTTTTTTTTTTTTTTGTTCCTTTCGTGATTGTTCCTGCGTTCATTTTTTCTCGAAAATTAGTCTCGATTCCGTGAACTCGCAATTTCCTTTCGGCAGAACACTTCCATTCAACGGAAGAGACGTAGATAACTCGCTGGCGAAATGTTTCAAACAATAAGGCAGTGCATGTAGCGAGAGGAAAGTCTATGGATAAAATTATAAAATAATTCAACGTTCACCTTTGAAAATACTTTGACACAAATTGTGAACTTGAACGCTTTGCAACCAGAATTTTTGCTTAGGAATTGTTTGATTGATTAATCAATTGATTGTTGGTTAATATTTTACATAACATAATTTGTACCAAATAAATGTATAAATATAATACATTAGTTGTCAGTTACTACTTATTCTAATTGTTCTAGTTTAAAATCTGGACACTACTAAATGTCATAAATACATCACGAATTTTCATGCAAACTTATATTTTTGAAAATATAATTGAAAAGAGTAGCATCTTATTTAAGAAGGATAAATATATAAGAGAAGATATTATACTTTGAGTGGCTTATAAATTTTTTCATGCATTCATAGTACTCTCTCATATTTTAAAATTTCTTATAAGTAAAATATTTCGCAGTTTAATAAATGTTATAATTTATAACTTATAAATAATGATTGGTGTTATCAATAATAATTGATGATATCAGTCAAACGAGAATTAGATTTAAAACCTTCTAAAAGAATTGTTGCTATGCTGTATATATACTTGCTGCGTTGTATTATATTTTATAATTTTTATCACCTTTTTTCCGATTACGAAGTATATATAATAACTAGATTACTGATTTTTATATTTTTATGAACACATAATGGAAGGGATAGAATTTAAGTAGAAATCTTCTTTGAATGATCTGTTTTGAATATTTTATGTTTATATTTGCCTATTCTGTGCATACTTGCATTTTTGCATCTAAATTTCTCATAAATGCATAAAAATCAGCAATCTGACTAACAAGCAACTATTGTTGCAAAAGTATTTGAACGCTCTAATCACTGTATTTAAAAAATTTGTTTATCCGAAACCCTGTCGAGCAATCTTTCGAAATGCTCATATAATTGGGTCGAGCTTTAACAAGAAGGAATTACTCAAGAAGTTCAATAAATATCGAGTAAAATACAAAGTTTGAACGCATACCACTTTAATTCGATTGCCATTATTATGCCATTTTTACTGAAATGAAAATTTCCACGATTCCATATAATATACACACATTATTATTATGTAATATATAATTAACTATTTTTGTAATTAATAAATTGAAATTTATTTAATAATTTATAAACCAATAACTAATCATCGTATAATATAAATTATATTATATTATTACCTGGTAACATTGGACCATTGAGAACCGTAATTAATTTAAGATTCGATTAGTTAGGTTTAAAATTCTTAATTTTATCATAATTTAATTATTAATTTCTATATTTTGAAGAGTACAAAATCACATATCTACATTTTCTAAACCTGACATAAACCGTGGGTTTTTTATGTGTTTAAATAGGAAATTTAAAAATTCCACATTATGCGTGGATTTACGAAGAAAAAATTGCACGTAAATACAAAAGAAATATGTAAAAAATAGTCAAAGTGTATAATGCTTTTCATAATATTTGGTACGTGAAACAGTTTTTCCCTAAGTTGCTGTTTTTTTTTAGGTGTATTCTCAGAAATATGAATTTGCATAAAAAACTGCAGTCTACAAGTCACTACAGTCATCTATGACCCAACAATGTTAAATTAGCTTGTAGATTGCCACGCGATATCACACGTTTTGCCTATCAAGTAGAACATTCGATTCTTGTCAAATATGTTGCAACAAAAATTTCAGTGAAAACGTATTTATCTCCAGTTTACAGCGTTGTTTCGTTATTCGCATATTTAATTTGTTAAAAATTTTAAATTATTGTAATTGTAAATGATCATAGATTCTTAAATTATTGGAATTATTGAAATAACGATTTTACCAACGAATCGGACTGATCATCTAACTGAGAATACCATAAATTATTCAACGACGAGCGAGTTACTTACATACTCGCCGTCCCTCGAACTAATTACAAGTGCGCCCGGATTCGTTAAGTATAATTTTACCGATGACACTCGTCCAGATATTGAGATTCACTCGCGGTGACATAAATGTGACCGCGCTATGAATGATAAACGCGTAGAGCATTAATATGCGTGGTAATAATTTCACCGTGAAGCTAATATTGATTCACACCGCGCCGCAACTATTCACTATAAAATGCAACTGTCGGTTAGTTTCACCTGACTTGACGCAAGTCAACCCATAATTTATTACGTATAATTTCAATGGTCGTGCGCGCGCAACAAAATTTCCTGCCGCGCGAAGTTATAACAGAACAACGGAACGATTAATATTTATACTTGAGGTGACACAATCTGTCGCTCAATGGTTATTCCTGTAATTAGTCGCTCAATGGAATCATAATCACTGTGATATTTGATCATTGTTAAGGTGAACCAGTAGTTTTGGAGTCATTCCGTGATCAATTTGCATCTTATTCTCTTCGAGATCCAGCGAATTGATATTTATTTACACCGGAAGTTAAGATTGAGCCATAATTTTGGTAATTAGTCGTTTACTGAATCGTTCAGTGATTAATTTACATTTTGTCAGGAGCGATACAGAGTGGATCGCGTAAAATTGATGATCTTGAATATCTCTAACATTTTATTTTAGTACAGAGAAAGCCATGATGAGAGAGGGTCAAGATAATTTCAAGGTCACTTGCACTTCCTGAATGAAACGATATATTTTTCGCTCCATTAACTGATACAACTCGATATTCTCTGTAAGAAAACTATAATTCTGGAGATATTTTGTCCAATCATTTAACAATTAATGGTTCTTAAATTGATCAGACCTTTGATTATAACGACTAATTATATTTATTAATCTGATATGAAATTGTAAATATTAAATATTCCGATGATTATGAATATGATTTATGAATATAATATTGCGAGCGTGTATTAATAAATATAACGAGCAAATTACTTGTATCATATATTGTATTGTAATAAGCGGATTTTTATACGTTTTTAAATATTTACGTTCAAGAAATAAAAACTAGATAGAAATTTCGTTTGCCCTTTATGTATTATATTATAACAAATACTCTATATCTGTGAATTTTCGCATTTTCCAATTTCCCATAAACGCATAACAAGTAACGAATATAACAAATCGTTGAAATTGAAGATTATGATTAATAAAAAAAAGAAATCATTAATCATATAAAGAAAAATGAGAGATCGTGAAGAGAAACGTGATTAATATACAGTTGATCATTAATCAAATCACATTTCGTTCCATTTTTACTGTAGGTGAAACATAAAAAAATGTAAAAGTCAAATGACGTGTTTTCATAATTTCGTTTCGATAAACAAAATTTCGATAACGCTGGCTTTCACAACGCCCCTTTTCACCTTCGTACAATCGCAATTCGAGTAACTTGTTTCGCGGTTCAATGCTTAAACGTCGTAACAGCACGGTATTAATTTTCAGAGGTTTAATTCAAGAAACTTCTTGGTTAAACGGTTTACCTGTAATCCAGGGTTGCCCGGCTACAAAATTGCATCTTGATTGAAATCGCTTTCACGGTGAAAAGAAATTTCACCTTCGTCTCTTGCTCCTTTGCTCCTTTTCAGCGTGTAATTATCTTCGCTTTCCAGCCAACATCAACTTCTTCCATTCGTCTTTGGTGGAATAATTTACGCTTCACGACCGAGATTATTTTCATTCGTTCCACGTCCAACAAATCTAAATGCCAGCTACACGAGCGTTGCATTTGCGATGATTGATCAAGTGGTGGAAACGTGTTTCATTGCTAGAAGCTCTCGCAGCGAAATAGTGAAAAAGAATCGTACGATAGTGTGATATACATCTTAACGCAACGATTGAATGATAAAATTTCCACCACAAACATTAAAATAATAAAAGGACACAAGCCTCTGTTCGTACATTTTACGAAATTTAAAATCATTTAAATCTCTAAAAGTACATTGTTTTACGTATATAAAATTTCTATCAAAAATCATACATTGGTCATTTTTGTAGTTCTAGTGTTAATCGAGTATTAACTAAAATTTGGTTTTTCAGAAAATTTCAGTACATTCTTTTTATAATTATGAAACATGTAATAGTTTACATAAAATCGTTTAGTACAAGAAAAAGATATTTATTACTATGTGAGTACTTTGTTCAGATAACAAGTTCATACAAATGTTAGAAAATTCAGATAATGAAGATAAGAGAGACTCTACTATAATTTCATAATTTCGTATCAAGAAACGCTATTAGCTTATTCAAATAATCTAACGCAGTTTCAATATAATATAAGTCAAGTCAAACAGCATCGTGCGTTATTTAAATAATACCCAAACCTGACTTGAAGTATTTACATTTTATACATTTGAACGTATCTATTATTTAAAATAAATATTTTGCTTATGTGCAATGTTATATTATATGAAATAATATTAAATTATACAAAAATGTCAAATTTAAAAATTATATTAAAAATTATATTAAATAACAAATTGCATAAAGTAATATTTGTCGTAAATATTTATGAACGACATGTGTGTAGACTGTAATTGATCGTATTTCGACAAAGTATTACGCGTCAAAGATCATATAATACTTATCTCATCAAAGAAGTCAATAATGAATAGACTGCGAATTTTTATATAAAGTCAATACTCTTGTAATTAAAATTAAAAAAAAAGAAACTAGATAGAAAATTGTGTTTTCTGTTAGTTATTAGACAGAATTTCACATACTAGTCACTTTGCATTCTCTGTATTTTTGCATCTTCAAATTTCCTAAAAGTACAAATGCACAAAAATCCTCCGTCTAATGACGAACGCAATTATCTTTCACGCAAAGAGTTCGAAACCCGATAGTATCGATCATTCTTCCTTACGAAGTTCCTTCAGTGTCTGTTCTGTTCGAGAAAGTTGTACGCTCGTCTCGACAGTTCGTCAGTTCGGTTTGGCACTCCGGTTAGATTGCTCTTTCGCTAAAGAAGTACTCTCGTCGGCTACCTCGGCTCCCAGGCCTGTGAAATTTCGTGACGATTTTTCCAAGGGTCTCGCTGGCGCGCAAGTTTTCCCGATTTCGAATGTTTTTATCATCTGTAAATTCTTCCTGGACCTGGTGCAAACGCAGCGAGGCTCTCTCTTTACGTCTCCAGATTTGATTGGATTACTCTGACTCAAACCTGGCTGGCGCGATAAAGGTACGAGAAAATTGCAACTCTTTCAACTTTTCACGTACGATACGTGTCTGAAAGTCCGACCTCCGCAACGACTGATGTAATTTCGTGCATTGACGTCCGGGGAAGTATTTCTCAGTCGAACTAATTTCGCTCGAATGCGTTGTTTATCTGTTTCGAATTAAACGGCAGAGAGAACGTAGATTTTCGTAATCTCTCAGTTTTCAGAAATTGTCTTTTTTTAGTAAAATTTTTAGAAATTTTAAAAGTTTCTCTTTTTTTAGTAAAATTGAAACATTTGAATGCAATTTAGTAATAAATTTTGTTTATGTAAAGTATACCTACATTGTGTAGATATATTCCATTTTGCTTTCATTATTATTACATACTTTATCTCTTTTTCTCATTGTGCATTTTTGAGCCATAAGAAATGTATTATGGATCAGTATTATATGAATGAACAAACGTTGAAAGTTGAATTACCATAACTGATTTCATATTTGCGTTGTTACAAACGTACAAGTGTGAAATAAAAGCCAAGCATTTCAGGAACAAAAATTATCAGTGATTCCACATATCACCTACATTATTCAAGGGTTAAAAATCTAAAACATTCTCTCAATTTTAGCGTAAATATTTGATATTTTCCACGACGGTAATAAATAATAATATATTATCTCGGGAAAAGATGAACTCAAGACTGAAAACAGCTGTCATTTTCTTTAAAATGATACCAACTGGATTGTTACGTGATTATTTTGACAAAGTTATAAGTTTAAATTATCGACAATTTCGTTCATTTATGTTCTTCTAATATATATTAATCTAATTAACGTATGATTTAATGGTTAATCAAACTTGCAAAGAAGTTTCATTCAAACCCTTAATTTCACTAATTGTAGTTCTGTGACATGCAGAACGTTGAAAATTGTGAGTCGCCTTAATTCAAAGATTAAAATGAATTAATGATGATACATAACTGTTGCTCAATGTACAAATAAAACTTCGCATTTATTGTTTGCTACGAGTTGTCGATAAAGCTGTTAGTCACATAAATGTAGATTTTTAATATAAATGCTTGCTCGAAACTTTATCACACGTACAATAATTATACGTCATTTAGTGCCATTATACCAGGATCGATTTCAATAATGAGTTAAACTGCATGAAGATCGTGGAAACAACGTTCGTAATTTCTTTCGTGCTATTACTTTATCGCGATATTGTGTAAAATACGAAAAATATTCTACATTCATCACAATGAAGTTATAATTAAAGTATCGAATTTAATTTTAATTTTAAAAATATTTTACTTTAGTTAAAAAATAGTTTAAATACCAATAAAATAATGAAACATCACGTATATTAATATATAAGTAATTAATTGTACATAAATAATAATATTTAGCGAAATTTAATTAAATTTCATTCGAGTTTCATTCGTATTATTTTATTCGTATAATATTGAAAACTGTGAATAATCCTAATTCAATGAATCACAGTGTATTACAATGTTTTCTTTTCGTACACGTGCAAGTTTCGATTTCATCCTCTTTGATCAGGTATCCGTGTAAACTGAATATCGTAAATATGATTCGTAGATGTACTATATCTAGGACATCTGGATCCGTTTCCCGTCCGACGTGAATGATTTCAGGCAGCAAGCAGCTACGATACCCGCAAGATTATGAGAACAGCTGCGTTTGTCGTTAAGTTTACCGAGTTAAATTAACCCTTTATAACCTAATATCGATTGCAGCTCGCCCGGTGAAATTTCTGTGATACACGACATGGGAGTAAGCTCACGTGTGATTCCGTTGGAAATTGATGACGTTGTTGAGAACATGCTTCCTGAACGTTGTATCCTGCTTCCTGAATCTACATCGTAGAACAGATTCTCTTCTCTTCGAAAAACTTTTGCGATAAAGTTCTCCAAACGATTGATACGTATTTATTAAGATGAAATATTATTGTGAAACAATTTTCAACTGCTCAGTCGTTCAATTGAAATGAAATTTTTATGATATAACGTTTATAATATAATATAATGTTTTTTCGTGCGATTTTTCTTTCCTCATACTGTCTATAGTTTCTCGTAAAAATTTTAACATACGTAGAGTATTTTGTGAATGTACATTGTTGGATGGAACATTTTGAAATTTTATTAACAATATATTGTAGTTAGACATGATTGTCACGATTATATTGATTAAGTTTGAAACCAATATAAAAATATACAAATATTTTATATAGAAATTACATGTAGAAGATGTTTAATACAAGAATATATATATATTTATAATTTAATTATAAATTCATAAAAAAATATTTGCAAAATTAAAGTGACTAGAGATAAATTTAATCTGTTTTTGCATTATATCGATTGCGTCAAATTTCTTCGAAAAATTCTCGTTACTTTCAAGTGTATATTTTTTTCGTTTGCTTTGTTACCTTGAAATATTCTAAAATGTCTCAAAATTATCATGTCACAAATATCTATAATTTTTTCATCTAGATTTTACGAATGATAGCAAAAGCGAATGTTTTTTATACTCGATATTAAACAAAAAAATTCTCCTCGTGACGAGTATACTCGTCATTCGCTTCAGAAATACGACGCTTCAAAAATTTTTCACGTCAAACATCTTAAAATATTACAAATCCTCGTGGAGCGTAGGATTAAAGTACAAGAGTTCCCATTGAAAACCGGGAATCTCTCGCGAAATCCGATTCCTCCGTTGGTTGGCACCGTCAGGTGTCACGTGACCGATATTAATTAATCGTCACGGTGGCGGAACAAGCCCCGAGTTCTCGATGTCAACGACAGTCGGGCACGTATCCTGTCGTAGGAGGAGGCCGCACGAGTAGACGATGTAACGACAACGATAAACGCGACGACACGTAGTGTATGAGAACCGCAGCGCACACGCAGAAATTGTGAACTTGGCACCGAAAGGAAACCAAGATTATATGTTCATCGTCGGCGAAGGGGGGGGGGGGGCATTAAAATGCAGCCGGAGAAAACCGAGAAGCACGACGTGTTACAGAGAGAGGCCCTGTTACATGAGCTAACGAACTCTCGAAATCCTAAGCGCTTCCTCGCGATTCCCGGGGCCTGATATGATAATAAATATGATGTTTCTTCATTGTATATATTTATATTATAATTTTACACTTTATACGTATTTAGACGTACGCAAATGGGTCAAATATATTCTGTATCCAACAATTTTATCATTTCTACAAATATTTCCGTATTCTTTGAATTATCCTTATTTAAATAGCATTTTCGAAAGTACTCCATGTGAAAACACTTTAACCTCTTGCGCTGGGATGAATGCGCACATCGAGAATTTTTTGTCCCAAAATTGCAATATTTTCTCAGTTTTAAGTATATTTAAGTAAAACAAAATAGACAAAACAAATACTAAATTTATTACTTCTCAATAATTTCTATCCAGTGATATCATACCGACGAGTTTAAAAGAAAAATAAAGCGACGAATTATTGTATACGGTCACTCATTATGGTCCGCAATCAGTTGCCTAGCGCAAGGGGTCAGTATGACAAAAAAATATTTTATTCTTTCTTGTCTTATTAAATAAGTATTCAAAAGAAATATTCTTCTATCCATATAATTAAATAATTTTTTGTTTTTGTTAATACAAGATCTTTGGTGGTGATTAATGCTTCTCGGGGCGCAGTTTGGTTTCCGGCGTTTAGCCGTTACGCCGGGAAAAAGTCTCTCCCCCTTCTTCTCAATCACGTGCTTCTCTTCCTCCTATGTAGTTGCGTCATTCTTCTCTTCAGCGAGGAATTTTCTTCTGTACGCGCGAGTAATCTGAACGCTTCGTCGTATCCGTTATTCAACGGCATGCGTATCCAGATTATATGTACGTAGTTACGTTAAGAAGTTTATGCCGGAAACTGCTTGGGAATACGCTGGATGGATTATGTAACGCACGCCTGTAATCCGGTACTCTAAGCGTGCGCGCTACTCCGATCAGCTAGATATTGACATTGGATAATTATTATCTACGTTGTTGGTTGTCGATGAGAGGTAGGACGTGAAATTTTAATTAACGGGCTGCTCGTAGTTCAAGCGTCAAATTTTAATGGGTGAGAGAGAGAGAGAGAGAGAGAGAGAGAGAGAAGTTGGCCGATATACCTTTGAAATTTCCGGGAGAGCCTGAAATGTGGTCTCGGAAATGATCTGAAATTGAAGATACAACGTTCGCGAACGTGAAATGTTAATTAACACGTTCGAACTGTATGTTTGGAATTTTATGAAGATGAATTCATAAATTGGATGAAATCTCAAAATTTCTTGATAATAGCTTAATGTTTCTCTCTATAATATAAACAGAGAAAATGTAAGCAAATGATATATACAGGGTAATCTGTAACTCCATAAAATGGAATTAAATTTAACAAGTACAATAATTCAATATAAAAGTTATTAATTCTCATACATATACATATATGTGACATAGATGACGTTTAATTTCAGTTCGAGCTTTGTAATTTTCTCTACAAAACTCCATATCTGATGTCAAAATTACGTGGAATAATTTATTAAAAAATTTTGGTAAATTTCAATAAGTAACAATATATCAACATATTTACGTTTCAAAATTTCAAAAGATTGTCATTTTATAGAAATTATTATTTTTATACTTATCATTTTTTATTATTTCGTATTTGTATTTTATTTTACTCATTTTGCATTACAATTTCAATATTAGTGTTTTAAATTTCGAATTTAAATTGAATTATATAAATTATAATAAATAATAATATTTATTTTTAGTTATGTATTGTTAATAATTATAGTTATATTAAGAGTTGCTTTTTTAATTTTATTTGAATGTAAAATTTTAAGATATATACAGTGTCGAAAAGATCCAAATAAATTATTATTTAAGGGTTTATTTCAATCTTTTAGTGATATATTAAAATTAATTTTTAAAGAAATGTTTTATTTAAGAGTAAATAAAATATTTTATTATAGACCAATATTTATATTTTTTGTATCTGCAATATTATGATTAATTTATCCATAAATTTATAATAATATAAATATAATTTATAGAATAATTTTCATATTATTTATTATAAGATTAAATGTTTATCCAATTTTAATTATTAGATGAATTTCAATATATAATTATTCAGTATTAGGAATAATGTGTTTAATTTCTCAATATTTCATTTGAAGTTTTAATATTTTTAATTTTATTTGTAATAATAATAATAATTGAAGATTTTGGCTACAAACATTAGAGGGATTAGGACTCGTATTGAACATATTAATAATTCAAGTTGCATTTAATTTTGTACTTTGTCACGATACTTGCGTACGCTCGCACGCATACGCGGTCGAAATGCGCGAAACAGTTTGCATAAACTTCAAAATTAAACAGTAGTCTAGCTAGGGCAACACAGCTCTGATTGTTGATCTTCTTTCATATGCCGGATTATTTTACCCGTTAAAATCTTGAACGAGCTTGTTCAAGAACTTGATATTTTCCAGGATAATAGCCCCGTAAGCCCATCATAAATCGCCAGACATTTTCAAGGAACTTTCCTCGTACGTTTGATAAAGTATTAACTAACTTCTTCCCTGCTCTTGCAATTTCAACGAAATTCCACGACATATTTTCACTGATCGGTGAAAATTCTCGACGGAGGAGAGATATCTGTAATCTGTTAACTCTGGCAGCCCTATTTTAAACATGCTACATCCACGTCGTGTAGCTAGAATCACGAGATACGCGCTCTTTAAATACAGAATAATTGCAGTCGAATACTGCGAAATTGAATTGAATTAAAACAACGGATTTGTTCCACTTGTTATTTTCACAACAGCAGGTAGATTTTTTTTTTTTTGCTTTGTCTATTTCATTTCAATTTAATTCAATTTTGCGACAGCTGCGTTCGTTCTCTATGACAAAACTTAAACTCTATTCGTAATTTCCTTGTTTAGAAAAAATCGTATATGGAAATGAAATGACAAAATTTGGAATTTAATATAATCAATAATCCGTCAACAATAACAGAATTGTCGAAAAATATCACCAAATCAAACAATTAAATAAATTTTCTATTTAAATATTCTGTTTCAAAATAAATTTTATGGATAAAATTACGATTTTACAAAGATTTTATTGCGTGCAATTATTTCAATTGAATTCTTTTTATATTTTTCAATTTCAAAATATTCTAAAATTACAAATGTATCTCAACTTTCACTAGAGTTTTTAATTTAAATATCGGTAAGTGGTATTCTTTTGTTTATACGCTCGTTATAATTCGTGATGAATATACTTATCAAATTTTTATTATTCAAATAATAACATTTCGTATTTTCTTTTCTATTCTCTTTTAGCTTCGAAATATTTTAAACTGTCTGAAATTTACGAATATATTTCAGTTTTAATTTAAATGACGTTCTTTTTCCACATAACACAGAAAAATCGCCATCACAAGTATATTAAACTCGCTAATCATGGAATGTGTCTATGCACTACACTCAATTATTTATAATTATATCTATGTAGAATAAAATCAACACGTGAAAAACCAGAAATTTAAATATTGAATAAAAGCATATAACAAACTATGCATTCATTTTCAAACATACATTTTTGATGTACTCGTTCGATAATCATTTTCTTTAAACTTTTAACAAGTAACTCATTTATTTTATTATTAATATAATTAATATAATTTGTGGAATATTCCAGTACGGATTAGACATTTAAAAGATTAAAGTTCTAAAAATTCTTATCAAATCTTAATAATTGGATTGCGCATTTTTATGCAATTTCATATTTTTGAGAGTATGACTTAAAAAAATGAAATCCAAATAGAAAATTGTTTTACATGCTAAATATTGTAAGAAACACTACACTTTGGATATTTTATATTCCGTGCTTTTTATGCGATTAAAATTTCTTACAAATGCGCAGTCTAATTGTTATTAACATAATTTAAATTTGTAAAAATGATCAAAAAATTCTTGATGGATTATTGATTATAATTAATAAGTTTCAATTATAATTATTCAAAGTTAATATTTTTTTCCGAGCACTATCTGTACGAGATGAGTACATACAATAAAATACGTTCGATGAAGGAAAGAGATTTTCGAAGACATGTTTCACAACTGTCAGGATTGCCTCGTGAATTTTGAAGGGAACGTGTAAACGTCGACACGCGTTGAAAACGTGTCGTATCACTTTCGTAAGATACTTGGAACGGGTTGACAGGATGCAGTGTACTTCTCTGAAATTAAAGCGAGACAAGTGTGTTTCGTCGAGTTGTGCTCCTGACGGATTCCATGAACTTTATCTTTCCTTGAGAACAGACTTTAGAACCACCCTGGCACGGCCCCGTGCATTCCGAAAATTTCCCGCAGACTCTAATTTTAACGAGATTCTTTGTGCTGAATTGGTGCACGAAAATAGTTCAACTTGCAAATGCGAACGATATAACTGAGCGAAAATTTCCTAATCCACCCGTACGGCGTGCTGCGAATTATATATTTGCAGATTGTCTGTAATTAATTAATTTCAAAAATATGTGAAAATCATCGATGAGGGGAAAGAACTTTTAGAAAAATTTAAAATAGTTATTTTCGAAATTTTCTTGCAACAGAATAAACAAGATGACGATCTATAAAATGTAGAAATGTCTCTGAGAGAAATGAATTCAAATTCTGTGAAAGCGGGGGCTTTGTCCTTTGAAATGAAGCCGAATAGATAATTCTATGATTTTTTCACGTGTCTCTTGACAATTTAATCTAATACGTATGAACACAATGCATTCAATATATCTAATACATGTTTATTTTAAAATGAAAATCCATTTCGAAGGAACTAAAAAAGTATGAACTTTTTCTTTATAAACAATTCGTAATTCAAGTCTTAAAGTATTCATTTGTTTTTAATCGAAGTTTACTGAAGTTTCGCTGCTGAATAGAACTGCATAATCGATGCAGATGCAAACGTTCCAACATCTTAAAATAAAGGAAAATGGACTTTTAAAATAAATGGTTCACGTTATTCTTTTACCACTAAAATTTTAAAATTTAAACGATAACTCTGCGTATTTTGAAGCAAGCAATAATCTAATGTATATAGGTAGGAAAAATTCAATACAGATTTGTATAGTTTTATATAATGCTTTATAATTTTATCGCGAAATATATATTTTAATTCTACTGTTCTGCTCACTTTATGAGCAAAAATGTAAAACTCAGATGTTTGAAAACTATAAATACATTATTTACACCCATTGTAATGTATAATTGCCTATTATATTATGGCTGTTCGGATCATACAGACCCGAGGAGAACAACAGCGTTAAGTGTCTCTCTCTCTCTCTCTCTGCATGTGTAACGTAAACCAGAATAATCCATGATAATATTCCAAAATCCTCCTTTATTACATTTGCTGCAACTGCTGAATATTCATGATATTAATCGTTAAACACAACCGTACTTGTACAAAAAACATTCAGAACTTTCGTCGGAGTTTCCAGTTGCTATTCATCAAATATTTATTTCGTTTATAGTTTCGAAAGTATTGAAAAGCATACCGTGTATAACGTAACGTTATATTGTCTCGTATAACCAATGCAATTGTTCCTGAAAGGTAAATTCAACTTTTCGAATGTTTCAAATTACCAGAAGTCTAATTAAAAATACATTTATTTTTGAACATAGTATACCCTCTGCACGTATTGCAACACGTTACACTCTCTGAACCTCTGACGAATAAATCAATTATTTTTTTGATTGTCTGTACAATGAGCAAACGCTCAAAGGTTTAGAACAGTGGTTGGTTAACCCCTTGCGCTGGCAACTGATTGCGGACTATAACGAGTGACCGAACCGTATACAATAATTCGTCGCTTTCTTTTTCTTTTGAACTCGTCGGTATGATATCATTGTGGCATAATAGAAATTATTAAGAAGTAATAAACTTATCATTTGTTTTGCCTGGGTTACATTTAAATATACTTGAAACTGAGAAAATGTTGCAATTAGGAACAAAACGTTCTTGACGTACGTGGCACGTCATTCCAGCGCAAGAGATTAAACCAGCAACTGCGTTATTTATCGGATGAGCTAATCGGATATCGCAATGCTCAATAAGAATGGCGAATAGCTGATAATTACAGGTTAAGTTATAGTTTCAATGTAATTATTGCTCTTGGGAAACTTTGCGCCCAGAGCCTGATTGCGTCAATAACTTTTGCTGAATCGAACCCGCGCTCCTGCTTGATTCTGTTTATTCCGATCGGAGAAAGTTCGAGAAACTAATACGCTTCGGTGTCCCTTGGCAAAGCCTGAATCTCCGTCCTCTTTTATCCTTGCAGTACGTTTCTCTGAAAGAGAACGGTAACAAGACTATTCTCGTCCTACAAGATGCAATTGGCGCTCGATGGAATTCTACAAAAGCTTGTTTTACAAGGGAAGACCCGTGGCAAATGTCAATCGACGTATTGGAATAACTCGGTTCTTCCTTGCCTTGACTCGTCGTTTATTTCCACGAAACAACGTCGAGAATTGAACAGACGAATTGTACCTTTAGGGCGTATTTGCACTTGTTAATGCACTTACTGGTGCATTTGATGCTGACGAGATTCGATGGAGGATCCGTTTCTAAATATGTTTACCGACACACCCAAACATGTTAAACTATAGTCAACCCTCTTACAACAGAGTTTTCTGGTAACACGGTCCAAAAATTGCGATAATATCTATGATAACTGACTTGTTAAGTCGTGCTATCAGAATATCGTATTTTATAATATTTATAAAATATTATTTTATATAAATATAATATTTATAATATCATACTTTATAATATTTCATAATATTTTATATGATATTCTGATAGCACGACTTAATAAATTTAGACAACTTCGAATTTTTCCACCACACTATTTCTGTATTATGTACTTCTAAGTTTATGTACTTGGCATGGTACAACAAACGGGACAAATAAATGTTACAAGAGGATTGACTGTATTTTCTTGAGTGTCTTGATGATATTCGTGGAGGATCGACCGAACCAAAGTAACGAATCACGATATACAGAATGTTCACGGACACTGTTCAGCGTTTTTTTCTTGTAAAGATAGATGTTGTGGAAAAATGAAAGAGGACAAAGTTGTATTGTTTTTTGTATGCAGTATAATGGTGCGTAAAAATCATGCTTTTTTTAAAAACTAAAGGTGATCTTCAATTTTTTAAATGGAATGTTATATTCCTTTTTACATTATATAAAGACGAATTGAACGTGCACAAGGTCAGAGATGAAAGAAATAGTTCGGATATTACCAATGTTTCATATTAAAAATATTATAAATGATATTATAAATCTGCCAACATCGTGTATAACAGTATCGACACTTTTTATATTATATTCACCATAATATTGTGGCACATGATATCGTAGTTGATTTTTTTTTGACGTTTTATCTGGCATAAAGCCCTTTCACACACGGTCGCCACGGGCACGGGATTGAGATACGCCCAATCAATGCGAGCGCAAGATCTATCCTATCCTATCTGCTGATAGATCAGGCTGCACACTCGTTGCAGGTGGGACTACTTTTCAAAGCTCTATCGTCTATCCAGGACGATGCTGGAGCAATTTAGGCTTCGTCTGAACGAGAACTTTCGAGACTCAACCTAGCCAGCATTCGGTTGTCAAATCGAACTATGCCCACGAGTCCAACATCAATCGATCTGGATTGGAGTGAACCCTGCTCCCGTTCCCCGAGGTATCGTTCAAAGTCATCGAGCTGCTTTTAGTCGAGATCCGTGCAACCTTCGTGATTGGTAAGACATTTGATAGCGGCGAGGATGCAAAAGCAGAGAAAACTCTATCGGTCTCCTCTACAGGATCGTCATAGAAAAATGGGTAACGGTAACAAATCTGAACGTACCTTAACTCTTTGGGGTTAGGTAGGTTTAAAATTGTCCCACATTTTTTTTTACAGTTAATGCATGGTGGAATATTTTTTAAACCATTTTTTTGGAAAAAAGATGTTTCAATGAATTTCATTTAAAACGTTAATTGCATGGTGGGATTATTTATGCCCCACTCTATAATGTAATAAAGAATTTATTTAAATATTACATTTTCATTTTAAGAAATATTTTATGTTTAATAATTGAAATAAACCTTTTTTATATTAAAAAAAATTCCGTACAGAGTTTTTTTTTTCTTTAAAATTGCGTGCTGCTAAGAGTTAAAAGTCCATTTGAATCAGACCTGTCGAAATTTCTTCGCCACACTCGATAAGATCTCCCTTTCTTTTTCTCCAGACCCTCTAACCGAGTCTCCGTCAAAAAATTTATGGAAAAAGTTCTTCTCTATAATCTCTTTTTATAACCCATAGTTTACTTTTTCACAATTCACGACTGGATCGGAGTTTCAACAATTAATTATTATTACATACTCTTACATTGGTTTGTAATATTTTATTTTTAAAAAAAGTCGATACGAGGGTATTTTTAATTCTGACACAAAAAGTGGGTAATGGTGGGGCTCGTACAGCATCCAGAGGAGAAAGAAACAACAGACTGAAGTAGGTATGGAGGGGGGTACTTCCCCTACGGCTCACACGATTGGCTCGCGAGCCGTCAGTTCGACAGACCTAATTTATACTATCGACGAGCCAAGTAGAACGAAGGCGTCGCTGAAGCACGTATGAGATGCATTCACATTTGTTACTGTTACTCGTGTGTTAGCGACGATATGCGATTTCGTGATTGGTTCGAATCAGGCAGATAGCTCGTCGTTCAACTTTTCATGGTTTAACCGAACAAAGTCACAGATAATCTTGAGAAATCCCAATGTTTAGAAAAACTTATTTTGTCTCTTATCTTATTTTCTTATTCTAAAATATTGAAATGAAAAGTTTAAAAGTTTAAAATATTGAATGAAAAGAGGATCTTATCACGGAATGGGGAGAGAGCGACAAACCTCTTAGTAAGAAGATTGTGTTTGACCTCTCAAATCGCGAGTTTCTATAGGAATCTGCCTTTAACGATTTCTGTCATATGTATTTAGTGAATGAGATTGCAATCTCGTTTCTAAATCTGTTTACTGATACTCAGATACACATGACTCTCCAATGTTTGTTCATCGCGTTTCAGTTGAACAGGCGACAATCAAGGCTCGATCTTAGTACGCGAAGACGTTCAAACCTTGAAGAGATAGCGCGTTAAATACTTCGTTTGAAGCAAGCTACTTGACCGACATTCGTCGGAACGACTGAATCAAATAACAAATCACAATAGATAGGGTGGGATGAGTGGGCGAAAGCTAATTCTAAATTTTCTTTGTAAAAGAATAAGTCGAGAAGAAGGAATAACATTTTTTTCGTTTAAAAGCTTCGTTTCCGAGAAAATTGAGTTTAAAAACTCTGTCAAATGTATGTACTTGAATTCAACTAGTTCCAGACTTGAAAAGAAAGAGTAATTAACAGGTTATTCCACGTGGAAAAATAAGTCAGAGATGTAAAACAAAATTTTTTCGTACGATGCTTTCAAGAAAATCGAGTTTGAAAATTTACTTACCAAGGTAATTTTTCACGGAACGTATTCGAAATCTATTTTCTTGAAAATAACGCTTCAAATGAAAAATCTTTGTTCTACATTTTTTTTTTTTTTTTTTTGTTCTCGCACGTAGAATAACTTCCTGTTAATAAATCTCTTTTGTCACGTCTAGAATTTATTAAATTCTCAAACTCGATTTTCTCGAAAACGAAGCCTTAAACGAAAAACTGTCATTTTTCTTTTTTTACTTATTTTTTCAAAATGAGGTACAGTGATAAATGTAAATGCACTTTAAATGTCGTATCATCAAAGGATGATTTTTACAACTTTCAGTTTTTCAATAATATATCTTCCTGTTAAAAAATTTGCTGATTTTATGAAAATTGAAAAACTGGAAGGTGTAAAAATATACATACATTACATACATTACATATAAATAAAGTATATTATTTTATATTTTTATATTTATATTTCATATTTTCTTAGATTTTATATTTTTAACATTCAAATGTTTTATACTTTAATGTTCAAATTTTAAAATGCATAAAATCTACATTCTATTTATCAAATATAGAAATTAATTCTTTTTTACATCACCTTGTTATTTATTATTTATA
Organism: Melipona bicolor; assembly: GCA_030673865.1. NCBI lineage: Eukaryota > Metazoa > Arthropoda > Insecta > Hymenoptera > Apidae > Melipona > Melipona bicolor. Next base: position 4,337,308 of record JAHYIQ010000019.1, read on the forward strand.
TGTCTAAATTTCATGCACAAACGTGTGCGACGTGATCAAAGAAAAAAATATGGAATAAAATCTGGTCGTTGAAAGTTTACAGAGAAAAATTTTAGTAACCCAAATGTCTCAATTTTTTTTTTTAAATTTTGTAAATTTGTAGAGGATTTCAAGAGAAATATCGGGCAATTCTCGGTTTTTCAGGGTGAAAATCACCTCTTGAATGAAGATAAGTGTTGCTCCATTCTCCTGTACGCCTTTTATTTTGTATTTGTCTCATGACTAAACTGCGGATTATTATGCGTATTTGTCGGCAATTTTAGTGCGCTAAAATTTTCTTTATTATATGAAATATCGAAAATACAGCATTATACTTTTTATAATATTTACTACGTAAAACAATTTTCGACCGTGCTGATATTTTTTTAAATTAAATCCTCGAAAATATGGATTTGCATAAAAATTCGCAATTTATTCGTGACATTTTTCAAGCAAAAATCATGTTAAAGTAAGTTAATCTACCTTGGACAGGAGTTTAATTGCCGAGTAAAAGAAATATCGTCAGTTATTGAGGACAAATTTGACGATTTCTTCCCACTATTTTATTAAATACTAGCGTTAAATAAAAAAAATTCGAGTAATTTATCATCGTCATCTTAACATGTGAGATTGGACAAAAAAATTGGCGAAAAATAATACAGCAAGTTTCAAGAAGTCATAGAGAGGAAATTTCAGTCTTCAAGATCCAAACAGATTTTTCCAACGTTCTGAGAGATGTTTGAATTTTAGATGTTTTAGAATAAAAGTTTTCCTCTTACTACATTCTTAATCTTAAAAGAAAAAAAGAAAAAACGAACTCAAAATGGTCAAAATAGAGGCTTCTTGCCTTTAAAATGAGTTTCAAATGGATTGTCACGTAATATTTTCTTTACAAAGCTAAAACAGTTTAAAGTATCGACTTTAAACTATTTCTCTGCGTTCAAGAATAAGTAACCGTAACCTGGTTCAACATTTCTAACTGTTACTCGAAAACTCATTGCAACCCACCCCGTTCTCAATTCACCTCGATCAAAAATACCAATATCGAGGAGTGTACCGGTGGCGATTCGTTAGACGTTCAACCGTGTAATCGATATAAAGAACCCGAGAAGGAACAACACACGTTGCTCTGTCGAGGAGAGCCGAAGGAGCACGAGACAAGCGGAGACTTTGTCAACAAATGGAATTAAAATCGATTCGGTCAACGTCAAAAGAGTAAAAGCTGACCAGCTGCTGCTGTTCTTGTTGCCAATACATTTGCAACGGTGGAAACTCGTCGCCGCCGTTCCACAGCTGCAGTTCCCTACTTTTTCTCGCGGAATGCTGATGGCCCGTTTCCGCTGAAAAATGTGTGCTTCTTGCGGGCGCGCGCGAGTCGTTCGTCGAATTGCATGCCGTAAATTAGGCCGAGTCGCCGCAGAACGCCTCGAGAGAAAAAAAATTATATATATATATATATATATTATAATTATATATTATAATTTTTTTCCCAATACACCTCCATATAAGCCTTTCCTGATTTTCCGGTGGTCACGGCGAGACTTGATAAAATTTCGGGTTGTTAACTCGATGATACCGATTCTCTCTCTACAAAGAAATTTCGGAATCTAATTGGCCCAGCTTCATGAACGTTGATTAACGCGTTCAGTTACCGACAGAGTATAATAAGAATGTAAGAATTTCCACTGCATCGTTTAATTACGAGCTTTGACTGTCAATTTTTGTCGAAAGACTCTATTTTCAACTAGGGTAATTTTAGCGAACCAGCAAGAACCCAATTAAAAATCAGGCCATTGATTTATATTCGTGTTAGCAAATTTCTATTTGGAGATAACGTCTTTTTACATCAAGTGAAACATGATGTGCTTTTTAACTAAAAAAAAAATTTAGTTTCCTAAATCCTTCAATTGAAAGGATTTGAACACAGTTTAATAATAAATTTTATCAACATATTATTACACTACGTGTACACACATGTACATACATGTACACTCTACATGGCGTCCGGTTTTAATCTATAAGTACAAATTATTAATAAATTGTCTGTTATATAAGAAATAATTCAAGTAAGAAATGAATGATTTCAAGGAAATATCACAATTCGATGCAAATGGCTTTCCTGTAAACGAATTCGTAGAGGTCGTATGAAGTTCATCTCCACTTTTTTAAATTGAATAATATATTCGTTTTGATTCATTAATCAATGCAACTCGACGTTCTCTGTAAAAAAAATATTAATCTAAATATAAAAAAATATAATCTAAATATAATCGAAAAATCATTAGTTTAGAAGAATAGTATACAAGATATATATAAGTGTAAAATAAACACGTGCATTCTCACTAAAAAATTTGAAATACCCTTTATTTCTTGGATAAAACAAATTCCTTTATACGCAGTTTCTGAGATTTCGATTAACTAGAATTTTCTTGATAGAAAAAAATAATGTTATGAATAAAATAGTTATTTAGCATGCTCTATATTGTAATTAAATTTCATTTTAATCCTTCAACTTCACTATTGAAATTGTGAGCTGTTTTAAGTATTGAATAATAAATATATTTCCTAATTCAACAGGATTCGAAATGAATTCGACGATGAAAATTATAACTCAATTTACAAATAAAATAAAGTTTCATATTTACGGTGTAATACGTATCATCGACGAAGCTTGCGCAAACATGCATTTTTAACGCGAACATTTGCTTGAAATTTTACCACGTGTGTAATGAATTATTCATGTTTTAGTAGCATTATACCGCGATCGATTCAATGATGATTAAACCGAGTTTGAAATTGCATTGAAAGCCGTGGAAATAACGTCCGTAATTCGTTTTCGTGCTGTTAGATTATCAGGATATCAAGAAGAGACGAGAAATATTCCGAGTGCGTTCACATCGCTATGAAATTGTAACAAAATGTTGAATTTAATTTATCACGTGTTTAAGATATTTCGCTTTGTCTGAATGTCCCATGTTTAATCATTGATTGATCGTTGATTGGAAATCAATACATGACAAATGTCGTTCGACGTGAAAATTATTACGTTGTTTGTTAAACGACGATGAAAACTTCGCGATGTGTTTCCCTAGTGATTTTTCACGTTTTACATAATGAGAAACGAAATTGAAATTTCACGGTAGAAGTAATTATATTTTCTGTATTATTTAATTCGCCAACAATGACGCGGCAAATTAATGTTGGATTATTTTTGGTCCATGATTAATTAATATTTAGGTAACAATGTTTGTGTCGTTTATTTTATTCTGTTCCTGTGATACATATTAATTTTATCACTGAAAGTGATTTTAGCGGGGTAACTCAAAAAATCGGGCCTCTTCAAGTGCAACGCTAATGCAACGAAAATAGCGATTGGTTGATTTGGGTCACGTGATTCGTGAGAGGGCATGGGCGCCTGTAATTTGTTTTGTATCGATTCAAATGTTTGCATATCAATAAAATTTTATGGCAAAAAAGTCGTCTTCATTTCCTAGTCAGAACAGCTGCTTCTGGTCCTTTCAGTGAGACGAATCGTACTGGGGTACAAGTCGTGCAGTTTTTGTATTACTTGTTGTTTTGTCATTACCGTATTGTTTTCGAAAGTTTATAGAAACTTTGAATATATTATACGTATTGTATTTATATTTAATCGACACATTATGAGTATTATATTAAACATTTGGACATTTTATTAACACCGTAATGAAAAACACTTATGATTATATTGATAAAATTTAATACGAGTGTATATTTAGTTTTAATATTAATAAAATTCCATTTTATTAATAAGTTTTAATATTCAATGGGACCATTTGTTATACTTACAAAATACAAAATACTATTTATACCCTGTAGTAATTTTTTAAAAATATTTATTTAAAATAAATGTTTTGTAATTATAGATTAGAATCGTCTTCCATTACAGTATTGTTGAAATGTCAAGATGTTTTATATAACACATATATCAGGCTCAAAGTGAGGCCTAATGCTGACTGGACAATAATGGATTGATTAATATGTAATTATGTATGTTGCACACAAACACTTAAACTAATTATGCAAGAAGGTAATTATAATATTTTATAATTTGTGACAAATTCAAATTTACATGATAACATAATTGAAATATAACATTAAATTTAATAAAATGATATTAATGTTTTTAGAGAATGATTTCGATATCTTTTAGATATAAATATTAAAATTTATTACAGACGAGGGCGAATGATCTTGCTTGAAAATTCCTTATAGTTCCACATTTCATTTTCTTGCTTCTCTTCTAATACGCGACGTACTCTTTTTGCATATCATATCCAACATATTCTCTTCGCTTCCCTATTTTGCGCATACCTTTCATACTTCATGCATTCTCTTTCCTTTCATGCTCCATCCATATCTTCTTTCTCTCTCTCGGAATATAGATAATTCATATAAATCAGACAGTAAATAAGATTAGATAATAAATTTTTGTAATATGTACTCTCACAATTATTTTTAATATATATTTTTGATTTCTTTATTTTTCAGTTCTAATCGTACTTGCTTAACATTTAATTATGTGATGATTGTGAAAGAGGGGATTGTATGTTAACGCAATTAAAAATGAAATTTAATTTGGCCAGTTTCCAATTTGTTGATACCATTTCGCAAATTCGTGTTCAAAATTGCAACGAACTCGCATCGCTGGCCTCGAGTCTCGAGTGACTTGGTTGGATAATAAATGCAGGACGAAAGACAATAAAATCCAAAGAAACTTTCTCTGCAAATCTGAACCTTTCTCCAATTGTTACGGAAGCTTAGAGAAGCGACAGAGAATAAAGCTAACCGCCAGTCTACCGCATTTATCCTCGTTATAAGTACACGCGAGCACTTTGCGGTTGACAAGTGAATTAAGTCCCTTTTCTTTAATGCTGCGAGAATTGGACTGGAATATTGTGCAATACTTTACAATAAAGTAAAAACAGCATGTAAGCTTCATTGTGAGCATAAATAATTATAGTAAACTACAGTTGTTTAAATAGCAAAATGACGATGAATTATTTTTACTTGCGGTGCAAAAATTCATTTTTATTTTTTATTTACGCGAAACGAGATACACGCAAATTAAATTGGCGAATGAAACAAGTATTTCTACAGGTCACTGAAAGACTGAATGATATAAAACAAAAATAACTTTTACAAAGACATGTTTTTTTAATTTGTATTATTTTATTTGGAAATATAATTAATAGATTTTTTCAGTATTAGTATGTGTGAAAAACAAAAAACAAAAAAGAAATGAAAAAGATTGAAAATGAACAAGTTCTGACTTTTTTAAACCCTTCAGCTTTTCAGTGGCCACCCTCTATAATAAATTCTATTTTCTTAATTTTTTTTTTGTTGAATGTGTTTGTTATTCACATTATCTCGTAGACTTTCCACAAAATATTTGTATATAAATGCTTATCCATTTATCTCGCTAATGCCATTTACCATTTAATTCATTAATATTCCAACTTCAGTTGTAGCAGTGCATCCTCGTATTATCGTATATGTTTTGTTCCTTCTATTCAAACTGAATGATAATCTGCTTATCTCAATTTTACTTTGAGTCAATTGCTTTCTCCAAGGAATTATTCCACCTTTGCATTCTACTCACCGACAGCAAAGTTTGAGAGGACTCGTCATCAGCAACTACTTCTCTTTATCTAACTACATAAGAGAACGAAGCTGGAAATGATCAAAGAGAATCTTGAATATCAAGAGAATGTAAGAGTCTTGAATAAGTAAAATGTTATTATGATTAATCTGTTGTATCGAGTCTTCACAAATTTTAATCTACCAGGCAATATCTGTGTTACTGAAAATATGTAAAGTACAATTCAAATGAATCTTTCATAATAATGAAATTACACAAATACAAATGAATAGAATTATATAAATTACATTAAATTATATAACTATAAATATAAATATGATAAATTAATTTAATTGTAATATACATAATTAATATCATTTGCTATAAATAAAAGTGTTAATTAAAAATTAATTTAACAGTCAAGTAATTTTAATTACGTCTGTCCTATATTGAAATGTGTACATAAATTGTATAAAGTATAAATTATTTATTAAAAATAAATATAGAATTTGAGTAATACAAATATATTTTATATTTTAGATCAATTTAACAGAGCTCCAATTTCATCTCTGTTGTAGAGTTGAGATGTAGAAAACTGACAGTAGAAAAATATTTGTCAATCTTAGTCACAGAAACAAAAATATCAATCTTTTGATGATGCATAAGATGATCCAATTATTTATGCACGGTAATGGAAATTTCGTAAATCTAGGATTTCAACAAATATTTTTCTTTCGAATATACTATTGCATTTTTAGCATTAAAGCAATTAGTAGATTTTTGTCTCTAACAATCTAGAAAATATTTTATCCCCAACAAATCTAAAAAAATGTGTCTCACTTTACTTCTACATTTTGACTGTACTGTAATACTTTCGCTGTATATTAATTTCATCTATTTATTTACTTTCTACTGTATTCGTTGTTTCGTTAACCAACCATTCATTCGATCATCTATACCCGATCGAGACGTCCAAATTGAATTGTTTCGCTCGTACGGTTATAATTAATATGATATATTGGATACGCTCTTAATAACATGCAATAATGTTAATGACTCGATTTAAATTATTTGAGTTTCATGATTTTCCATCGTGCATCGCGATAATTTTCAGTATCGGGGAACCGCTTCTAGATAGGGCCGTAAATTAGCAAATTAAATTACGGCGGCGAACAATTGCGGCAATTACACGAATCACGTGAGAAACGTTATTAAATCGCTTCGTAACGTTGATGACAATTACACTGTTTGCACGCGACGTCGCTTGTCAAGCTTTTTAAACGCAGTCAAAGCTCTGTTCTTTTTTTTTTAAACGACCTTTGAATCCTATAATCTTAGGATCATCGGCCAAAAGCTTCTGTTTTTTGATCGGTCAGCTATGTAAATCCAGGATTCGTGTCAAAGGATTCTAATCAAGGAAAAGCCAATTCGTTAATCCCGAAATGTTACGAACACTTCTTGCATACATACTGTCGTTTACAAGTAATTAGATAGTTGGGTGGCAATTCGATTAAGTAATAATAATGTTTCTCTTTATGATGAAAAAATATTTGTCTTTTATTTTCTTATTTTCTGTTTTGTAATAATTAGATTCAAGTGATCAAATTGAAAATGAAATATACTTATTCAAATTCTCTGTGCGCGTTTGTTTGTAACAAATAGTTAGTTAAGTACGTGAGAGTCTGTTGTAATTTTAATTTAATTTAATTTAATCGGATAGAGCGTGGAACCCATTGGATTGTTACAAAATTATTTAAAATTAACATTTTAGACTAATGCAGGAAAAAATAATGTGAAAAGTGATACGAATTGATGACAAATTAAAATTTGGGACGAGTAACGGCAGGACAGAAGATAAAAGTATAAGTAATAAGATACAAATGAAGGATCAATCAGTGCAAGTCCTTTCATTGAGAATAATTTTTGCCACACAAATATATCGTCGTTGTTAATATTGTCAGTCGACGAAACAATCTAGTCATCATAATATAGTTAATGTGATATTGTAACTGAATTGAAGATTTTGATAAGAGAAAAATATGTTTGTAGGGAACTGGTTACTTTAATGATTGGCTTCTAATATTATAAAAATATAATATGTGTAATATAAGACGCTTCTAACATTATTTATATATATATATATATATATATACATATATATTTCTAATATTATTTATAAATGTAAGATGCAAATAAAATACATAAAAGAAATTTTGAATAACAGTTGATCTTAACATTCTCTATATTAAGCATTCGATACTTTTATTGTCATTCATAAAGTAGTGTGCAAACCTTAAACACTAGTAATTTATTCTTTTAACTACAATAAGACTGAAATATGTTCTTTATTGAAATTCAAACTTGTGTATCTTTACTAAAGACTATTGCAACCCACTTGGAAATTCAGCGAACGATAAACAAAAAAACTGCACGACTTGTACCCCAGTACGATTCGTACTGAAAGGCCCAGAAGCAACTGTTCTGACTTTTTTGCCATAAAATTTTATTGATATGCAAACATTTGAATCGATACAAAACAAATTACAGGCGCGATCGCTCAGTGCCAGACAATGCCACTTCTACTCGAGGTTTACCCCACGCTCCCTCACGAATCACGTGACCCAAATCAACCAATCGCTAATTTTCGTTGCATTAGCGTTGCACTTGAAGAGACCCGATTTTCTGGGTTATCCCGGCTAAAATCACTTTCAGTAATAAAATGAATTCAAAAAAATAAATAAATAAATAAATTCAACCAGAACTCAAAGAAACTATAATTTCAGTTTTCTTTTCAATTGGTACATTAGAAAATGAGATTGAACGTAATCGACGAACATATATCGTGATCGATGAATTCAAGAAAAAAAAAAAAAAATTGTGTGATTATCGATGATATAACTCTTAGTTGATGGTTAAAAAAATATATATATCTTCCAATCCCTGTATCGCGTCAACGGTTTGTCTCGAAATCCCGACGCAAAACTACTGCCTTCGAATAGCAACGCAACTAACCGTACGTTTACGGTGGGGGAGGAGGAGGAAATTTCCTCTCGACAATACGCAGCCACGTAACTTTCAATCGGAACTCGGAAAATTCGATTCGAGGGAACGCACACGTTCCCGATATACATGCAGCGGCGGCGGCGGCGGGTGTATTCAATTCCCTCTGGTCGGTGCGCGCGATAACAACGCGTTCCTCCAACTATTTGGCCAAAAAGTTGGCCGAAGCATCAAGTAAAGTGGAACGCGGCCGTTCTCAAATTGATAACGTGCACGTGCATGCGCTGGTACGCGACGCAGTGTGCCACTGTTGCACGAACCAACCCCCGCGGGGTGTTGGTTGGTGTTCCTACGGGCCTCTATATTTGTCATCCCCCAACAATTCAGTCGGCTTATCCTCCGCCAGCCGATTTTCTCGGCGTTCTGCGCCATTCTGCCGCGTTTAGCAGGCAAGAATATACGCGTGATAGAAATACCACGGCGTCACCCCCCCCCCCCCTCCATCCCCCGGGCTGTTGCAAGTATAAATCCAAAAACACACATAAACGCGAGAAACTCGATGAACAGGCAACGAAGCGTTTCGAAAACAGAGTCGAGCTCTGTTTAATGAAACTCCTATACAAACTATCGTGCGTACTTTTCTTTCGACTATTTATTAGTCTCTCTCTCTTTTTCTATCTCTGTTGTTTAATATACCGGCGCGACCATGCGTTGCACGCGAGTTGAGAAATGAAAAATGCGCGAGGAATTTGCGAGGCGTTCTTTGTACTTTTTCCAATTTAGAGCTCTTGTTCGGAATTTCAGATATTGGGTGAGATGTTCTTTACTGTCAGAGTGGGACGAATGGTTCCATGCTCTGAATCAGGTGGCGTTGAAAATGTCGTAAGAGGGTTCTAAAGTAGATAAAGTTCGTGAATTTTCTTCGCAAGTAATTACTTGAAATGCGGATTTTACGCATTTGTGTTTTGGAAAATCGAGAGTTGCGAAAATATAATGTACAGAAGTGTTTGTATATTTTCAGAAATTTGTTTTAGGTTCTTTTTTTTTTAGTAATAGTCATGAAAAATTTAGAATACATAAACTCTGCGTGCTAGTAATTACTAAATGGAAAGTGCATTGCAATTCTTTTCAAGTATATGTTACTAAGTAATACTACAGTTTAAATTATGTCAAAATGTTTCAAAATGATGAAAGTTGGTTCCGATTACTGCTCGTTACGACTGCTTTTGTACAATTCTGTTTATTTAATAACATTATAACAGTAATAACAATAACATTAAAAAAAATTTAATAACAATAACATTAACAAGTATCAAATTTATACGTTTGTAAATAATTAAACATATGCTACATTTATACATTTGTAAATAATTAAACACATGCTACATTTGAGATATGTATTCGTGAACCAAAAACTTTTTTTTTTTTACTTCAGCTAGGATAGGAGAACAATCAGTGTTCTAAAAATAGAAAAAATTCTATAATGTTCTACAATAGAAAATAACTTCATCATTTTATAACATTCTAGCTTAAAAAGAGTTGAAATATAAAGCTGAGATAATCATATTTATATACCTGAAAAGATTGGAACTTTTTTACAAAATATAAAAATTTGCAAAGTTTACTTACTTTTGGATGAGCTATAAGATGCTGTAGCTTCTTAAGAAAAAGTTATCCTTTCTGCAATTCTCTATTCCACTTAATTTTACCATTTCAAATTACCCATTTGTCATTTTGTAATACAATTACTTGAGGTGTTGGAGAAATCTAAAAGTCACTGCACTTTTGAAACATATTTATTTGAAATTATTAATAAATAGTGTAAATTTGTAATTTGTGTTCCGGTAATACTGATACGAAGATCATCCCAATTCCTTAGGAAAAGCTATTATAATTATAAGTCGGAAATGTGGAATAAAATATTTTGATCTATGGTTACGGTTTTGAGTTTCAAAATTGATCAACTATATTCGAATTCAGTACGACCTAGACGCAGCAGAAAATAATATTTAACAAGAGATTATTCTACATGAAAGAATAAGTCAAAAACGTCGAATAAAATTTTTTCCTTTAAAGTTCTATTTTATTCGCGAAGATTTTGATTATTAATAAATTAGATTATCTTTCGTTAAAAATTGCCTTGATGAACAATTACTAATTTTATTAAGTACGTTCCATTAGAGCCAATTGATTTATCGATCATAATGCGATCTTGAAGTATTTATAAGCTAAAATCGATTAATACACTATTAAGCGTAGTTTAGAGGAAAAAAAATCATGTGATAATCGTTTAATCAATGCATAGTATTATGATGTATTGTATATAAAAATTGGTTCAGTACAATAATTATCAAATGAAAACTTTTCTTAAACGCACGAATAATTCAAAAAACAGTTTCTTATCAGAATGATCCAAGAGTAAAACCAATGACTAAATAGGAAAATGATAAGTTTATCTAAAAATGGCATCGAATCAATTTCTACACTTGAGTCTCTTGGTTGATAAATCACTTTCTTAGTATTGTGAAAATTACACTTTTGTGTACTTTGTAACAAATTGAGAACAGAATATAACTTTCTAATCTTTCGATAGTTAATATGTAGTAAGATAGTCAATATATAATCAAGTGCCATTAAAAATTGACTCTTATTTTTTTATCAATAGAAAGCAAGATAAATTGGTAAATGAAACGAATACTTAGTATTTATCGTTTCTATGATAAACTTATTTTTCTTAATTTCGAACTTTCGTCAAATGAACTTTTTTACAATTATAAAAAATACTCCAAATATATAACACATGCGTAAAATAAAATAATTTATTCCAGTATAAATATTCGATTAGAAGGATACTCGATTTGCTTAGAATAGGACGTTCGATGATCAAAGCGGTTCAAAAAAAACAGAAAGACCTCCGCTACATAGAGTTCCACAAAAATATCCAGGTTTAATCGACAATTTCCATTTTCCCCTTTCTTTCTAACCACTTTCAACAACCGGAATGCCGCGCATTCATCGTTCCAATTTTCTGTTTGAAAACAAATCTGGATAACAAACTGACTTTGCAATCCCGTTAGAATCAATCACCCGCAAACTCCCTCCTCTCCCCTCTCTCTCCCTCTCCCTTCGCGAAAAAAAGAAAGAAAAGAAAGAAATAATCTAAACGCGCGTACGTTTCGAATAGATTAAACGAAAAAAAAAGCCCATCGCGGCGAATCCGATACGCAAAGGTACAATCCCGTTTTGTTTCTGCCTGTTACAGGGGAACATCCTGCAGCGATGCAGCACGGGAACTCGAGCAACAGCGGCGCGGCAACGAGGACGCTCGCGTTGCTCCTGTTGCTTCTGCACGCCGGTTCGTTCGCGAGGTGACTGGTCGATCACGAGGCCCTCCAATAAGGACGCGAAAACGAACGTCGCATTTCCTTCGTATAATTGAACGCACCGAGGAGGCGAGAAAGGAGAGGAACGGCTCGAGCAAGACCGAGGAAAGAAGAAGAAGCGTCGTCGTAACAACCATTCCTTCAAACCCTTTATATATCACCCTCGATCTTGCTTTTCGACTGCAACGAGAGATCAGGCAGACCATTTGAACGAACGAACAAACGAACCGAAATCAAAGTGAAACCAGTGGAACTGACTGCTCTCGCTGCGTAACTGCAATGTTACCGTAATCGTTTCACGTGATGTGAAAAAAACAAAGCAAAGAAAAAAAGAAAAAATGTGAAACGAAATATATCGCCTCGAACCGGAAGGGAGATAACAGCAAGGAAATCTCACAGTGTGTCTCGATAGAGCGGATCTGTTACTCGAAAGTGACCACTATCCGCTGTTGTTTCCAAGTCGATCACGACGTGACGCGAGTGAAACTGTTTTATTCTCTTTTGGTGTGCTGGTGAGACGGTGGTGGTGGTGGTGGTGGTAGTGGTTGTGCGCTTTCTGTCCGAGACGACGTCGAGTTAGTTCACTGTGACGCGCGAGCGTGATTCTCTCGCCCCTTTTCGTTTCGAGGAGAGAATCCTCGTGAAAGAAAGGACTGTACGACACATGTAAATGAGTGTTTTAGCATGATGCAGTTGGACTCGGTGCGATCCACGGGGACTCTTAGCGTCAGCGATAATCAAGGATCTGCGCGCGGGGGCTTGTTCTCGTAATTAACGGGGCTCGCGACGAGTGTCTGCCAAATTGGATCGCTGCCACGTTCTTCGCCGCTGTCGCGAACGAAATGAAACGAAATGAAACGAAACGAAACTCGACTCGCGCGCGTGTGACCTGAAATCCAGGCATTCGAAGACGAGAATGCGGCGTTACTTTCCGGACGACGATGACAAGTATACTCGTCAGGAGCGCGAGAAAGTAAAGTCTGACAAACGGCCAAGAAGGAAGGTAGCTTGCCAGTTTGGTAGTAATTTGATTGAAATTCGCAGCAGGCGCGCCACGTATTCGCTGACGAATATACTCGTCGCACTTTTCTTCCCGCCGTTCGAGGATCGTTCCTCTTTAACGAAGCCTCTTTGACAATGTCGCCGTTTTTTAAGAAGCGCGACGAGTCTGTCATTGGACGAAATGCGGAGAGCTCTGTACTCGAACGAGATACCCAAGGAGGCGAACTTTGTTTCCGGAATCGAGCCCAGTTCGATTCTCTCTCGTTAGACCCGTAACACAAAAGACCTCCTCCGGTCCCGCGGAGAATATTCCTCGATGTGCTCGCTACTCGCTGGGGAATTTGTATTATTAAACCGTTGGAGACACACAGAGAGCTTTCGTATTTTTCTTCGAGTTCGCGATACACACGTGTACCTTGTTCCCGTTGTGAAACGAGTTCGACAGAATGAGATACGGAAATACTTGAGAGAGGAAGTTTATTGTCGGAGAATGCTGCAAGACGGACCTACAGTTTCGAGAACGATATTTCCTTCTCTTCGATTGCATTCGATTCTCTCTGATTTTAACTAAGCAAAGACTCTTTCAAAGACGTCTGTCGTTAACCACTTCGCAATTATGCGCGAATAATGTGGTGGACGATGATGCATCTCGCAAGTGTTTCTTTGTCAGAGCGGGAATTTCTGTTCGAAGAAAAATTACTCTACGAAATCTCACGCGCCGGATGTTGAATAAATCTTGTTTAGTTTTCATTCTGTTTACTTTTCGAATGTTTACCTGATCACCTCGCGAGAAGGAATTTCGGTGGAATTACGTTCCAGAAGCAACGTGTACGTTTCGTTTAATATCCACTATGAAATTTTATACTTATCGAGCTTTCTTTTAATTAGAATTTTTAGTTTTATTTTAAATGAGATATTTCGTTTGCCTATATCTCTGAAATTCGCGGTATCGAAAATCAGTATTTAACATTTTATTTTGTTGCGAGATAAATCTCTCTTTCTCTCTGTTTCTCAGCTAGCTGAGCTGATTCGTCGAAAATTTTGCCCTGTTTTTTGATGGAAAATTTTTTTACATGAAATACTTGAGATCCTTCATATTCAAATTAACAAGGAGGCAAAGGTATTAAAAGTGCAATTAAAAAATTATCGTTAAATTGCACGTGTCCGAGTGGAGATTACGAAAATTGTCAATTTACTTTGACACTTAAGAATGCTATATGTATTCATTCACTACTGAATGACGTGATTAATGTAAATAATTCCGCGATCTTCATCATTTTCATTCGTTCTTTCAAGTTAGCTCGGAAAAACGGGATTATGTGTACTCTCTTATATTATATTCCGTCAGTGTTGCTTTCTCTCGTAAAATCTTCTCACTAGGTTCCTTTCAAATTATGAAAAACACGTCAGACATGTAATACATATAAAATAGTTTTATCACGAGAGTGCGAATTTTTATGCAAACCCGTATATAGAATTATAGAAAATTGTTCTTTAGATATCACAGATTTTTTCATATTACGTGCATCATGTAAAAATTTCCTATAAAAATTTAGTCTATTTGAGAGACTCGGAAGCTGATTGGTGTAAATCATTTCTCATTAGAAACGACTTGTGCACTACGCAAATACTCCTTTGTCGTAAAAATCTTCAGCTTATAGAAAAGTTTGTAATTTGTTTCAGTGACTGGCGATTAATGGAAGGTTTAGGTTAGGTTAGGTTTAGGTTAGATTTGCATTGAATAATTTCCGAGCCCTCCATTTTTCATTAGCAAATATTCTGGTCGGATGATAAAATATTCGGAGAATGTCAAAGATTGTTCAGAAAATGAAGACTCGAAGATTCAACGTTCTATTGATAAATTTTTTAATGTCAACTTTTAATGGAAGACTGATGGAATCGTCCAAAGCATCCGGCCAAACCGAGACGTCATTCCCACGGATACCAGTAGTCGAGTAACCATCACGGTCGTCTCTTTATTGCGATGCCACACGATTGTCGCTCGCCTCGTCAAAAATCGACTTATTTTTGATCGGCAGCAAGAATGCAAAGGTCGGCGGTTCGCCGGTGTCACGACGAAAGGCGACCTTTCATGAGCCGCTACTTGTACCGTGACAATTTCACATGCAGCCGCAATAATTTTCGCGATCAAACGGCACGCAACCGGCACCTGGTTTAATAGTATCGTCTGACAGTGACAAACGGCCGGCCTGCGAAAGGAACAGAGAAATTAATAGGCGCTGGCGTACAGTGGCGTTTCCTGCAGTCGCGATGCGTCGATTTTCGTTACCTTTCCGCCCACCGACCTTCTTTTCCTCGAGCAATCGATCTCGAGACTCGACTCCCCCTAACTAAACTGAAACTACCAAAATTATCGAAACGATCAGTTGATCATTTCATGGATACGAAACGGTATGTTTTTAGAGATTTTTAAGAGAGCTTTGCACTCGGCTGTCCCTTCTGAGGGAATTTTTATATTATATTAGAATTTTATTTTATATTAAATTATATTATATCATAATTTGCTGATAATTATAATAATAAAAAACGTATAAATTTGGCGTATAATGTCTAAACAGACGCCTGAAGAATGAAAGCTATAATAACGACGTAAGAAGAACAAAAGAATTTCTGAAGACAGTCCTGAGTCAATCGACACTCATTGGAACAATTCACATTGCTTTTTACAAAAGTTAAAAAGATGGTGGAGAATATGTATCGTTAACTCTTGTGTGTTATACTTGCTCTAACAAACTCGCAATGCATGTTAATGATTGCTTTAAATTTAAACGACATCACACGTTATGAAGATATAATCAACAAAATTTCATGTTAAATACCATTCGAATGATTACCTCCAATGTTGTATCATTTCATTTGAAATGATGCTTCGTAAATAAACTGCTAAATAATAATTGATAGATGGCACAAGAAAAGTTTGTCGAGGGCAAAGAGTTAAATGATTCTTCGTAAAATGCATAAATAAAAGCACGTGCAACGTATATTGCATTATAAAGATTCGTTTACTTTAATGTCTCTGATGGAAAATTTATGCTTTACGATAGCTCTAACGCTAACTAATACCCTGTGTATTTTGCAACAGTATAATATTAAAAATGTTGTGTTATACACACGCGTTATACAGAAAAATGTTATTAGTAATATTTTATCGAGTCTTCATTGTACATGGCACTTTCGCTATGGGTAATTTCGCGTTAGAGAATCCTTGAAAAATCAGAAAAATAGATATTCTCGTGGGAGACGATGGATGAAACATAGTGCGTGTTCTAGATTCTGGAACATCGCATTTGCGCGCTCCAAGAGCCAAAGCACTCTCAATGATTACACACCGCAACGTGACTATTTTACACGCAATACCGGTTGGCGTGCTCGGTCATTAAAGCGGCAGTTTATTTTATATTTTTCAATACATTTATCATTGTCTAAGTCTGTTTTGCATCGCACGTGACGTGACAATGTCTCTTTTGTTTAGAAAGAACGTACGCACTACAGTCGGGTCGAGCAACAACATCGTTGATCTTTCATATTTTGTTTATAATGTGTAATTTAGAGGCGGCAAACAAATATTTGTGAATAAATGATCTTACGTGCGCGTACGAATCTCTGCGACAGAACGAAGCAATGAAATAGTTTTCAATTGTCATTATCATTTTACGTATTAGTTAATTAACGTTAACGAAATTATTTTACACATGCCAATCTCTGCGATAAAACAAAATAGTGGAACAGATATAATTTTGAATTGCTATTCGAATGAATTTTATCTATTTTTATTGGTCTGCCAAAATTTTATATCTCCTTTTTAGCCTTTTTCGGTATTATATTTTATAAATATATCACGCAGTGCAAAGGATGAACCAAGCATGGAACTCATTATTAATTTATTTGGAATATTTTATTTACAATTGCTTTCAATCGATTTACATTGTCAAATTTAACTTTTTGTATTTAACCAAGGGGATTCGCTTAATATTGAAAATACATAAAATTATAATACGAAACATAAAATAATAATTACTGACGTAAAATTTAATTCAAATAATACCTAACAAAAGTAATTCCAACAATTCGCTTGAAACTAATTTGAATATAAAATTTATCATTACAGTATGGACTTGTAATATAAAAGTAATTATTAACGTGAAATTTAATTTAAAATTTCTCGTCATCTGAGAGAGGAAATTCCAGGGATTGGCTTAATGTTCATTAAAATATAAAGTAATAATTATCAATGTACATAATTCTTTCTTCTCTGAAACAAAATATTCCAAGAATACGCTTAATATTTCCTCATCAATCCAAATTCTATAATTTTATCAAATATAAAAAAAAAAATCGAAATTACAGTTGATTACTACTTGGTCATTAACATTGTTGTATATGTGTGGAAAAAAAGAACAATTCTCGACATAACGGAATAAAAGTAAACGTCAGCGATTTCTGAGAGATCCTCTGTAATAGTTTTCGATAATATCTGTAATACTTAAGGGAAAATTGACCACGCTGCATAAAAGTTACTCGATCTCCGTTCTCGTCCATCGTCGCAGAAATGGAAAAGGATCGCAGTTACACACGGTCACCGTTTGAATTTTGCCGTAGAGAGAAAGGAGAAACCATCGGATCCCTGTCAGTTGACAAATTGCTGGATTATGGCGGTTCGTGCTGCCTAACGTGCGCGGATGGGAATGTATCTTCTTTTTATTAGCTCGAAGGTTTCACGGATTCCCGCGACTTCCCGTTTGTTTCTATCGTGTGAATGGGCTCTCGTGCTGCGGGAATATTTATGGTACTTAACTTCGAATGGGGGTGGACGAATCTTGTTAAACACATCGGACTGCAAACATTTGCCGATAGATAATCTGATTAGTTGGGCACTTGGTAGAAAAGCTGCGAGTTTTCGATTTATGAGCTTGTGGATTTTATTAGAGCGGATAAAAGGAACCTCTGTTTGACAAACGTTGTTTAACCACGTTAAACGCGACTCAGAATTCAATTTTTGGGAGAAAAACGGGACTTTAACGAACAACTGCACGATGACTTTGCGAGAAGTGAAAAAAATCTGATTTTTGCTTATTCGATCAATTGCTGGTGTACACACGAAATTAATCGAATATTTATCATAGAAAAATTATATATACTATATATGTATAATTCTTTCATAAATGATAAATATTCAATTAATTAATATATTTATTTATTTATTATCATCATATTGGTTAACGGTCTAATGAGACACGACTGTCATGCCGACATTGGCAAAATTTGGAACCAATCTAAATATGTATATTTAATAAAGATTTAGTACACAGTACATATTAAAGAATTAAGCATGTATTTGATAAATGTTAAAGACACTGTAAAAATATTTATTAGTACAATGGATAATTTGCCGTTGAAATTCTTCTCTGTCTAAATATATGTCGTATATATCTGCAAAATATATGTTGTATGTAATGTTTATATATGAAATTATCATACAAAATTTTGTATATACGAAATTGTATGAATCATGCGAAACATTTTGACAATGTAACGAGATTTATTATGGTTATATTGAAATGAATCTAAAAATATGCCCTTGGAAATTTTCAACGTTTCACATGTTTCCAGTTAAATTGAGACACTTGGTCGAAATTTAATTCCAAGTTTTATTAGATATCATATTCTGATTTAACTGCGATTAATATATTTATATAATAAATTATATAGCGAATAAAGGAGAGTTGCAGATTATTTGACTGTTACAAGAAATTCCCGAATTGATAATTTAATAAATTAAAAATGAAACAGAAAAGGGAGAGTAAATAGAGTGAAAAAATTTTTTCTCACTGGCCAGATTCTGTATTTTCAAATTTATTTCAAACTTGATCGATACAATAGTGTCGTCAAGTTTCGCTATCCCGTTAATAAAATGTCAAACGTCAATGTATAACGCGCATGATATATTCACAAATTTCGTTCGAGCAAATTACTTTCGTGAGCAACTGCATAAGAAAAATAATATATATGAAATAACAAACCTTATTTTCTACATTTTTGAACGAAAGAGAAATGGTAGTATCGCAATTTGCAGAAAAATAATAAAACGTCTCAAATAACGTGCGCGATTTGAAATCGAAAATTTTTACGAGAAAGCTCGTTTGCAATATCAAATTGAACATTTGATTAAATTGTACATTCGATACTATTATTACAACCTAGCTACATTTGATACTATTATTACAAAACGCGTTTTTAAAATTTCTGACTTTAAAATATTAAAATATTTATTTTTCTTTTTTTTTTAAACATCGAATAACTACGATTTTTATTTCCAATTATTCACTTTTATGTGTTTCCGCTTTTCGTGCACATTGCTGGAAGAGTAATTTTACAAAGTTAAATTAATCGAATTGGAAATTATTACTTACAAAATGTTTGTTCGCGGACTGCTTTTGCTTAAAAGGGAGCGTATTGTTGATACTTGCAAAATATTTGCTTAGGAATTTTCGTTGTAAACTTTAACAACAACGCGTTCTCGTTGGGTAAATTTGCATAAACGACTTTCGCCGTGTTTACAAAAAACAGTTTTTAATTTTCGTTCTTTGTCGTCATTCGCACAATACATGTTGATGAGTTATTTACAGCAGTTATTATTCATAGGTGAACAAAATTTTCTTTTAAATTTATTTACTTGTGCTTTTAATTAATCAATTTATTCATAGCGTTATTTATCTTTGTAGTATTATTTGATATTATTTATTTGAAAAATGACTAAAGGCTGTTGCGCGGTATTATTTATGATATTCATTTATTTATTTATAGCGTCAGTTTAATTCTCAAACAAAATTATCTCGTTTACACGATAATATGAAAAACGTTCCGCATTTTTAGTACTTGAACGTGTACGATGAGATATTATTTATATCATCTTTAAATCGTGAAATTATGGATTCCAGATAATTTAAATAAAACTATTTTATCACATTCTATACAACAATTGCGCATGTTTTTAAAATTATCTCAAAATGTTAGAGCCAAATATAATTCATCGGTAATAAATCATTTACTATACGCGAGGAAACGAAAAATTTGTCAAGCTTACTTACATCAGCTTGATAACCATTTATGAATATTGAAGAAAATTCATTACGTACAGCAATCATAAATTGTCCAAAGTAATTACTATTTGCGAATGCAAATGAGCGAAATTTGTTTTTCAAATTTATTTATTTATAATTGCATCAGCTTTTAATGGGTAAAATCGCTTTGTTTCATACTAAGTATGCCAATGATAAATTATTCGCAATAATTACCTGCCATTCACAAATAGAACATAATTATTTCGTCTCGTTCCGCAACGTACAGTTAATTGCAGTGAAAGTTAATTTCAACTTTTTCATCTGTCACGCGTTATTTGCAGGGAAGCCGCTGCATTCAAATTGTACATTTTATTTCGGAATCAGTCGCGTGCAGACTCCTTGTGCAGTAAGACGTAGCGTGTTAATTAAAAGCATATTGTTAAAGGGAACGCTTCCCTTTGTACGACAAAGTTGTTTCCAACTCGTCTCGAAGGAACGACACTCGCGATTTAACAATTTCGGGAAATAAAAAAAGAAGAAGAAGAAACGTGTGTATTACGTTGAGACGTTCCTCCACTTGCGTTAATAGGCAAAGATAATTTGAATACGAAAGAGTTGCGAGAGGGGAAAAAGCAGGATGGGAGTCCATCTAACAAGACGGGCACAAGATAGCGTAGTGGATACTGAAGCAAATGAAAAGGGAGGCTATCAAGCGAGGGAGGTAGCATAAAAGGCGAGTTGTTTGTACCAAGTAGAATAGGAAAGTTGTCTGACGGACAAGTAGAGTAGAAGTACGCTTGAAGACAAAGCTGAAATGAAACGGCAAATATGCTTAGAATACTGATTTTCTTGCAAGTTTTATTTATGAAGAATGATTTATTTATTGAATTAACCGTAACGAATTCTTATTCGAAATAATATTGTCTTGAAATAATCGCGCGAGCAAGTGATTTTTATTATTTTTATTATTTGAATTGTTTAATCGTTTGGCTATTGAATAAGATGATCTCTTGTTTCACTTTTTCGTAACTTTGTATCTGTTTCTTTAAATAATTTTTAAGATAGTTTCTAATTCTGTTACATAAATTTAACTTTCCACTGAGATAATTTGTTATTTTGTTTCAGTAAATTAGCTTAGCAATGAAAGGTTATTTGGATTTTTAGTTGTTTGAGGAAAATAATACATTAGTGGAAATGATTTGTTGTTTTTTTTTATCTTTATTTCAAATAATATTTGCCCAACCAAAACGTATTTATACGTTCCGCGACTATTTTTGAATAGTAAATTGAATTTATTTGTATCTCAGAGCGTCTCAGTTAAGTGAGAATTAACAAACTGCAGATTTTTATATAAATTTGTATTTTTATCGAAATGATTAGAAAAAAATGCAAGAAAGATGTTTCACTTACTAAATGTTAAGATATACACTTTACTTTGGATATTTCGTACGTTTCTTCATATTACATGCATTTTGCAAATTTTTGTAATTTTAAATTTTTCACGAATGCATGAATATCAGTCTAGGAGTTATTTGAATGTCTTACTGTTTTGTGAAAAAATTTCATGAGACAAATTATTTCAAATAACACGCGTAATGGCAAAGAGAAGTTTTTCTCATAGTCATTTCTTCACGAGAGTTTAATATTGTTACATTAAGATGAAATGAATAACCTAATGGTGAAGTAATTAATCTTACTGAAATTATAAAACGAATAGTCAAACAATTATCAGTTTCCAATAAACGAAACTGATTATATATAAATTATTTGCTATGAACATAATTACCAAATTCAGAATATTTATACGACAAATATCATTGACGATAATCAGTTAATTCAACAAAAAAGTAAAGATTCAAACTTTCATCGATATAATATAAATATCAATGAAATTGATATTGGAATTGAGATTCAAATAATTTCAATTAGTGTGAGATTTTTCAATAATATTTTCAAATGGAACTTTATATATATGCATTTTTTTAAGCATCACTCAAATAAAAAAAATATTAAGAGATACTTGCGTTTAAGAACACTTTGTTTGAACAATTATTCAGTTCTAATTCAGACATAAACATAAGAGTAATTATTGTGAGGGTAACTTTGAAGATTCTTCTGAAATTCATCGCAAAAGAAGTCTCTTTCCATCCTTTAAAAATTTTGCAACGTTATCTTGAAAGTTTTTCTCACGCAACAGCAAATAGGACATACATTTCAGCCGAGTTATCAACAAATTTTTTACTTATTACAAAACCTTTAGTTTAAAGATTCAGTATTAGAGACAATCCGAGATAGTCTTATAATAAATAAAAATAAATAAATAAATATAAATATAAATAAATAAAAATATCTGTTGAAGTAATAAAAGAATATGACTATTAAATAATACATTAGTGGAAATGATTTGTTGTTTTTTTTTATCTTTATTTCAAATAATATTTGCCCAACCAAAACGTATTTATACGTTCCGCGACTATTTTTGAATAGTAAATTGAATTTATTTGTATCTCAGAGCGTCTCAGTTAAGTGAGAATCACAAAATTTATAATTCTGCGTAAACAATGTTTCTTGTACACAACGGACGATAAAATTCATTTCTCTCGACACAGTCACGCTAAAAGAATTCGCAAAACCGAATGATGGTATTCGTTTGAATCACTCCAATAACGAACAACTCTGTGGATAATTTCATTTCGTGCAACTTCATGCTCGTTCGCTTCAGTTACGTATCTCTGGAACACGAGTGATATTTTTTAACGGAATTGGAACAATAATCGACTCGTTTCTAAAACGTTGTCATTTTCGTATCGATTGGCAACGATAGCACCCCATCGTCGATAGGGGGTAAGCCATGGAATTCGAAGGCGGATCAGAACGAGTGGAATTTTACACGGTAATAGGCATGCGTTTACCAACGGGGAAATCGCGTTATCTCGCTTATCCCCCAGCATACCTTTTATCAAGCGTAAACACGAGTCGCGAATAACTGGAAACGTTTACGCTACGCCGGAAGTTGTGAACAACGCGGCGCGGTTTTCGCGGATTCTTGGATAAGAAGCAACATATTTTCCATGCTCGAGGATCCAGCGTGACCCGAATATTACGACAAAACCTCACCGCCGAGGAATTCGCCGGCTGAATGCCGGAAGCCAGTCGGTACCTTTCTTTTGGCCCTGCGTTCACCTGAATTTCCACCAAACAAATATTTAGAACTCCATCGGGCCGGTAGCTCTGACGGTTCCCAAGTCCGTCGACGCGACTCGAATGTTTTTTTTTTTTCTGAATTCGCAAAGTCCACGAGCTTTCATACATGGGTAACCATACGCGGAAACGATCGTTCGGAGTTATTTTCACGAATAGCTTGAATTTTATGAAACTGGTCTAACTTTGCGTTGTATTTTATTTATTTTTGTCCACAGACGATTCTGTTCTTTCTTTTGTCAGAAAATTCGTACACAATGAAGATATATAACATAGATTTGCCTTATTGTTGTTGATATCAAGAAATATCGCAACAGAAATATTTTTCGAGTTTTACGGATATTTTTTGTTTGCCTGGAACGAAAGATATTCGTTGTTTAATGAAGCGGTATGTGTGTGAAGATATTTTTTGCGCTGGCAAGTGGTTCGCGGACCATAACGAGTGACCGAACCGTATACAGTAATTCGTTGCTTTCTTTTTCTTTTGAACTCGTCGGTATGATATTATTGGATAGAAATTATTAAAAAGTAATAAATTTATCATTTGTTTTGCCTAATTTACATTTAAATATACTTAAAACTGAGAAAGTGTTGCAATTTGGGACAAAAAATTCTCAACGTGCATGGAACGTCAGTCCAGCGCAAGAGATTAATAGAATATACCAGAAAAACATACCATTCTTTGAAAAAACTTAATATTGACAGTAAGAACGAATATAACGTGTACGTACATAACGTGTGATTAGTTATTCAATTATATTCTTCACTACTCGTTTATATTGAAAAATCTTCTGTTTTGAGATATTGAAGCGGTTTCGTTTGAATCGGTTATGCAGTTCTGTTTTGACAACAAAATTTCAATTGATTAAGATAAACGAACATTTTAACAATTACATTTATATAATAAATAAAAAGTGAAACTTTTTATTCTTTCAGTTTTCTCGGAAAAAAATGTTTTCTGTTTATTAGAAAAATGTTGAAATTATTGTATAGTGTCTGAACTGCAGAACGTGTCTTCGTAGGAATATTTTAGATCGTTAAAGTCAAAAATGAAAATGAACGATTCTAAAAACTCAATCTTCTGGACATTTGGTCAGCGCTGTTGAGTTTTGAAATTGTGACAGTGATTTACTACCAAAATCACAGGTTAATACAAATAAATGAGAATACGACATTATTTTCCGACTAACCTAGCATGTATTTTGCAACACAAGCCATCGATCACTTCTTAAATCAATTACTCAAAAAATTGATCGTTCACTATTACTCTCCGTCAGTGGGTATCTATTTAAAAAAACGCATTAAAAGCATCTATACGAAAATTCCAACTTTTCGCAAAAACCTTCATCTCGGGCAAACATTTTCCAAGCGTCGAGGATATATCAGAATAGAAACAAGAGAGAGAGAGAGAGAGGGGGGGGGAGAGAGAGAGAACGCGAGGAGTAGCACAGAGAGGAAGCACGAATCTTCCTCCGATAAATATTTACTGAACTGTAAAATCGTAGTGAAAAGATAGAGAACAGTTTGTACGCGGACACGGCCGTTCGGAACAATCAGAGCGCTCTGTGTTACGTTTCGCTTCACCGACGTAAAATTTATCCACAGATCCCAGATGAAAAAGCGTGTTCCGCGCCGCGGAAGAAAACGAATTCCATTTTGCCTGGCACTCGTTCATTCCAATATTCCAGTGGGTACGAATCTCCCCGTGTCGAGAGTCTCCCGGGCTCGAATTTCGAGGGAGCACGAGTGTTACCCAACACCAACGGCGAGTTTACCCGTGGCAGATCGTTGATCTCGGATCGACACACGAGACCATCACATATCCGTGTACGTATAATAGACTGAGTAAGTTCTCTAGCGCTAGGTTATATACGCTCTGCGCTCGCTCTCCCGCCACCCAGCGATCCGCGCGAGTTCTCCAATTGTCGCGTTTTCCAACTTGAAGTTTCCCAGGCGCGGACCGACCAGTTGGACAGGAACGAAACCTCACACGAGAGAGAAAGAAGGAGAGACGATAATCCCAGCCATGCGGCGTGTCCGCCATTTTCTTTTTTCTTGCGATATCCTTGACGCGCACGTTGAACAAGCGATAATTTTGTCAGCGAAACAGCAGTTGCGGGATAGGTTTGCAGTATGCTGGATTAACTTTTTGGCTTATGTAGGTTTAAAATTGATTTTTTTTTTTTGATCAGATAACGCATGGTGGGATATTTTTTAACCCACCTAAAGATGTGTTTCAATGAATTTCATTTATAAACGTTAGTTGCATGGTGGGATTGTTTATGCCCCACTCTGTAATAAAGAATTTATTTAAATATTACTTCTTTTCATTTTTTGAAATATTTTATCTTTAATAATTGAAATAAACATTTTTTTTTCTTTTTTTTATATAAAAAAAAATAAGGGTTAAAGGGTTAAAGGGAGGATGGATTACTCCGAGTCGTTCAAATTTCTTTTTTCTTCTTATTGTGAAAAATTATTGGACGAAAGGTTCTTTTTTTTTTCTTCTGAAGTATGCAAGTATGACTTTTCACTTTGTATAATGATTTTTGTTAGGTTAAGACGAAGGACAAGAGGAAAGAAACTGGGGACGTTGTAAAATGGCTTTGAATTAAGAAACTAGCGCACTAAATACTTAAAAGATATTCTTAAAGATATTTCAGACATTGTGATAAATTGCGTTTAATAGTTCTGCGAATCTATCGTTAGTTATCGCGAATGAAACGTGTTATAGAGTCACGAAAAATGAATGTTCCTCGTTTCTTTGCTTTAGCCTTCAAATATTATAAATAGTGACGTTGTATGATATATTTGAATTCTAACGTATTAATGTTAGAACTCAAAAATAGGTAAAATTTGCGAATTTTTTTTTTTGTAAATAATTGTTAAATAAAAAAATCGCAATTTTCGAGGTACGTAAATATAACTTTATGTATTAATTAATTAAGTCCAAATACTCCTTGATATTGAAATTAAAAGATAGGTAAAAGTTGGCGAATAGATACTAGCAATAATTAAAACATTCCAAGTTTCTGAAATGTATAATTTTTTTTAAATCAAAATGGTAGAGTCCTTAGACGTTGCTGATTGCCATCATTCTACAAAGAATTGAAATATTTCAAGTAAAAAATTCTTATTAGTTTCGAAATAAAAATGTATTTTCTAAAACGACAATTTGATCATGTTATTGATCGAGAAAAATCAAATTTTCATCCATTTTTCACAAATAATTGAACAATTGAGAACAATAATTGAAAGATCATACGCTGTATTTCTGTTAATAAATTCACAGAAAGTTTTTACTTCAGGTATATTCCAATCTTTTGCAACAATGTTGCAAATCGAAATGACGTTTCGAAATTAGTGATCAACTTTGTCATCTGATAACATTTTGATTTAAGAAGATTAAAATGTAAATTATCTACAGTTTGAGTTCTATTTCGCTTACATATCTGAGAAAATTGGAATTTTTCGTTTAATAATTATCAAACTACATTTTTAGAAAATTTCAAGACACAAAATAGTGGCACGTAACGTACGAAAAGTATATGAAATAATCATTTTTTTATTTATATTTCAAATTTACAAATTATATTTATCTTTAAAGATATAATTTTTGGGTAACAATTCATGAAAAAATCGCAAACTTTAGCTATTTTTAAACAATTGAAGATGGTTTATGCTGGTGATCAAATTCGTAATGAAGAATACTTTGAGATATTGCTCGAAAGTATCGTCTGCAAGTATCAAAATATAGTTTGTTAAATCGCATTCGATTTACTTTAAAAAACAGCGAATAATTTGTTATTAGAAAATAATTTACGTTTTACCAAAGTTTTTCGTAAAATTGCGTTTCATCATAAAAAAAGAGGAATTAACGTTAGAACAATCCATTTAACATTCAAACGATCCAAAGTCCAAATAATAATTTTATAACAAAGTAATCATTAATAACTTTCCAAAAAATTTTCTACATTTACAGCAATTTTTACGTGCATTTTCACGATTTTTTTTTTTTTTTTTTTATATGAACAATAGCTTGTGCTCCCAAGTTTAAAGTGTTTGAATAGCATTATAAACTTTTTCCTATTCCTCACGGTTACGTTTCTCATATACAAACTTTCGTTGTTGGTCGTTCTAATGTTAAAGGATGAACAGCGACGTTCTTGCATATATTAAGTTGGTGCATATGAAATATCGTTTTCTTAAAGTTTGTCACATCGTTAATTTTCACCATATTGAAAGAGGCGGAAATTTACTGTAAGTCATGTTGAGAAAATTCATAATAGGAGTGTGAAACTTTATTATTGCGATACTAAGAGATTGGAAAAAGTATCCCGAAAAATGTTGAACGCAAACAACAGTCGAATAATAATTACACACCTGATGAATCTGTGAATGACTTTAAATGTTTCGAATAATATTTGTTATTAATATAATCATTAGCGTTTGAGAAAGGTTAGTTGTACTTTTTATTCTATCTAAGCGATCTTTTCAATTTATAAATTATTTTAAAGAAATTGCAACACCTTCGTTCTAAGAATTTTCCAATTCTAAAGTCTGACATATCGAAAGAGAATAGCTAAAAAAGTATGTTGAACGATGCGAGGAATTATACATTATCATATTATCACAAATTTTTTGAAAAAAAAATTTCCAAATGAAGAAATTACTACAGCTTCGCTCAAAAGATTTTTGGATTCGATTTATTTCAAAAAAAAACCGCGCAGAATTGAAATTTCGATTACACGAAAACGACATTTGATACGCGCCAGCCGAACTTATTAATTCATCCGAGACCAGTTATCAACAACGAGCCTGAGAAATCTAAGAAATTTGTCGAGACATTCTTGTTCGTCTCTGTATGAAAGACCATTGCGAATGAAATTTCGAAAATTTCCCACGAATAACTCGACTTACGACGAACCTTCCCAATTTCTGCTGTGAAATCTCCGGAAAGAATTCCCGGGGTATTATCAACGGTTTCTAATTTCGAGCAAGATTCAAAGCGTCCGTGCACCGTTGAAGAGGTCGAAATTCATTTCATCGGTAGACTTGGATCCGACGTCTGTCGCGAAAGTCGACCGCAGAGCAAACTGTTCATCTGACGACGAAGCCCGAGCTTAAGTATACAGGGTGTTCCGTAACTAACGAGTGGAAGATGATTCTAAGAAAAGAAAGAAACAAATCGAGAAGAAAGAACAAAATTTTTTCGTTAAAACCCTCGTTTCAGGGAAAATCGAGTTTGAAAATTTATCGAGTATGCTAATTCTGGAAAAGAATAATCGGTTATTCTACAGTTATTCTACGTGTAGAAATGAGCAATGACGCCTCAAATAAAATATTCACGCGCTGATTAACTGTATTCAAATACTTGAGAATGATAAATCCTTGTCAAACTTGGGAACAAAGCTTTCTTTTAGCAAAAGAATTTCGTTCTCTCTTTTCGACTCGTTTTTTCACGTAGAATCACGCCATCGTGCCATCAGTTAGGGGACACCTTGTATTGGCGTGCATCGTCGAGTACTCCCTTTCAGTGAGTTTATACCGGATCTTCGAACCCCTCGCTCGAACATCCGGATTCCAACGAGTCCCAGGTCCAACTGATTGATTCCGAATACAGGAACAACCGTATAAATGCAAAGTTAGTGTGTCTGAATGAGTAATTATCTGTGAAATTTGCACACAAGGGTAATCAATCGTCGACAATTTCCGGCTCTATCGTTAGAACCGCTTTCTCGAAACTGCATTACTTTTTTCCTTATGCCGACAGAGACAAAACGGAGAATTTTCATTGCTCTTCGCGATATCGAGCATCAAGGAAATGATTTTTCGCTTGTCACTGCGATCGGCAGAGTGTGCGAGTGTGTGAGGTTTGATGTTCGAGGTGCGACGATGTTTGTTTGGATGGGAAATTCTTTTTTTTTTATTACTCGATACGATGATTCGATCGAACGTTTACGACAGTGTGATCATTTATCATTTATCATTGTTACTGCGAGAACGTGAAAGTTTGACGTTTGAGAATGCGGAAATATTATTCTGATGTTTTTCAGTACTTCGTTCTTTGTGCAAGCGGGGAACAATGAATCGATTTTGTTGATAACGAAATAATTCTTCGTTAATCATTATCGTTTCGATATAAAAATATCATTGGGTTATAAAATATACATGTGTCATACTCTTTTCCTTACGCAGAGAGAAACAAAATGGGGGAAACTTTCATTACTCTTTGATATATTATAGTGATTCGATCGAACGTCAATAACAAAATCATTTTTTGCTTATTAATGTCATTGGCAGAATGTGTGAGTGTAAAGTATAACGCTTGATGCGGAAATGTTGTTCAGATATAAATGTATAATTCGAATATACACTTTCGTCTATAAATCATCGAATACTGAATGAAATAAAGATATTATTGGAGATGATCCGACTATTCGCGATTGCAAAGTCTTTATTGTCTTCTAAATCCTTTGAATAATTTAAAAATTATTTTCGAAATACGTTTATTTATCTGCATAAATTCTATTAATCTCATTTCCATGTGACACTGCACAATTACATAGTATCGTTCGATTTTTATTAAATGTTTAAACTGCGTTAAAAAATATTTTTTAAAAATTCTATTTTTTAAGTTTTGTAGTACTATATATAATTCTAGTTTTCAAGTTTTACAATATAATCGGATATTGATCTTCTTCTTGGTTTTGTCCATACGTTTGTTTGAATTAGGTATGTACATATGTTACATTATTGTAAATAGAGTAAAATCAGGTAATAAAACTATACGAAAAAATAATCTCGTTTTTTAAAAAGTATCTCTTGATTTATAGACAGAAGTGTATCTCTTTCCTTACATAAACAGAAACAAAATGGAAAATTTTCATTGCTTCTAGTGGTGTAAGTCAAAATTTCTGTAATTTGAGTTAATAATGTTTCTCAAGTGTTTCGAAGGCTCTGCATGTTTAATTTTATGGCTATTTGTTACATTGTCTCGTTTATTACCGAGAAAATCCAGTACTTTGTTTTAGCAGTTAGCTACGAAAGTAACAATGCCAAACATGAAATATAATTTTACGAGAAACATCATAAAAGATGACTTACACGACTACGATTCTCAGCTCGTTCATATTATAATTCGATCGAGCGTTAATAACGAAATGATTTTCAGAGTGTGCGAATATAAATTTCGATGTTCGCGATGCGGAAATATTATTCGGGTGTTTTGTTTGTCTGAACCCCTTTCCCGTCTGCGAAAGCAATCGACGACCTGCAGCACAGATGGTTGCGTTAAAATGTCTCGTAAAGTATTAGGAAACCGCTCAGACTTGAATTAATTTTTAAATCATATATAATAATAGTGAGCGTCAAAAGTGAGTGTACACTTAGGAAAAATTCGTATAACATTTATTTGTATAATATTTATGAATTATATTAACAATTAGTTATCCCGATATTATTCCGGGGTTGTAAGTATTGCTGAGTCATTGTTTATAATGGTAATGCGAGTACACTGTGCTATTGAACACGAATTGACAGAGAAAAATTTAGAAAATGGACAGAATGCTATTACTCGAACTGCAATATAAAGTTTATCTTCTATTATCTTCTATTTATTGTACATATCATAGTTATTAAAATGTAACTTGTAAAACGTGTTTCTCTGTGTTCTTTTTACTATATACGAGAGTATTTTAAAACGTATAAAGATGACATTTCTTGAATCGAAATTGATAACTTTATTACACCTATGGTTCCCAGATTTTGAGAACCGAGAGTCACTTTCGCGAACAATAATTTTTTGAAACTCGCATGTAATGTATTACGTAATCAAAGTTAAAAAGTAACATGTGCTTTCACATTTTCAAATATTCTCAAATGTTTCATCAACTCACGATACATATTTTGGGATATCTTCTCCATTACATCTCTGTGTCAAATTAATCATCATTTGCTACACAATCTCTTCAAATTCGACCAATTCTTCGTTACAGTCTTCATGCTTTCAAACGTATATATTCACTTTTGACTTTCACGATCTTTGCACGCTAATTGAAACAGTATCCTCTTCGCCTGTTTGTTCATTGCAAACGAATGTTTATTCTTAACAAACGAAACTTTCGACACGCACGATATTTTCTGAGAAGTTCCAACACCTGCACATTGTAAAATTGCCAGAATTTTATTTAGATACGTATTATACGTATTATACTGGGTATTTTTGTAAAAAGACATATTTAACGATACGTTCGTTTAACAGTGGCACGAATTGTTTTTGTTTTTTCTTGATTTTTGTGCCGAGCAATGCTCGCGTCTTCGCGCTCACTCTCCCCCCCCCCCCCTCTCCTTTCTCTCTCTCTCTCTCTCTCTCTGTCGATAACACGGACTATCCGCCCGAATTGGTAGCTGGTTTTTCTACGATATCAGCTGTTTCCACAATTCGTGGAAATCGTGTGATTTTCAATCCATTTTGTTTCCTGTACATTCAGGTTCCGCTAACGTTTTACGCAAACAATCGAAGCTATTTGACGTAGTCCGTAATTGGTATGGCGAACACGTAAAGTTACGTGATCAGCTTGAATATTGACGAACGTAAATACACGAGATTGATTGCACGTTGTTGCGCGGGAAGGAGGGGGGGAGAGAAAGGGGGAGGACAAAAAAAAGCCGACGGAAAAAAATTCACTGCCGAGAATTTCAAGCGAAACGAATCGCAAACTCTCAAATTCCGATAACTTTAATTTTTTCCATATTTAAATGTGTAAAGAAAAAAAAAAAAAAGAAAAAAACAGAGAGAAGGACTGTCCGATAGTGAATTCTGTTGCGTATTTCAATTTTTTTTTCATCACTGCCATTAGCTGCCACGTATAACATATACATGTAACATGCATAAAAGCACGTTGAATGTACGATACTCGATAGAAAAGAAAAAAAAAAAAAGAGAAAAAACCAAAAAAAAAAGAAGAAAAAAAACGAAACGAAGACATTATCTCTCCACATGCCGACTAATTACGATTTACTTTCGATTAACATTTTGTACTAACGTTTCATCCTTCTAGAACAATAAATAACACGTCATCTAATAAGTACGAACCTAATAAGTAAGAAATGTACGATAATTATCACTGCATCATCGTGAGAATATGTTAACTGTTACTAAAAGAAAAGAACAAAACGAAAAAAAAAAGAAATTTGTTGCAGATGTAAAGAATGTCCATTCGTAAGACCATGTGTTGTAGCGAGAATGTAATAAAAAGTATGTATTACGAAAGTGTATTACGATTTCACTGATTCAACACCGTCGATCGTTTCATTCGCGAAATCATTTTCAGGAGTTGCATGTAACCTAACTGCGATATGATGATACGTTTGTTAAGGTAGGTATAAATATACTTTGCTAATTGACACTGTAAGATTTAGTCATTTGTTACAATTGTGCACTTTTAAAAAAATTTAAGACTCCAGAAATGTACAAATTGTACAAAATATCGAGGTTACATCACTTGCTGTAATATTTAATAGATGAAGCAAATTTTGATTTTATTCAGAATTTATTTGTTTTTTTTTATATTTCTATATTTTCTGTGTAAATATTTTTATATTTCTATAATATAATAATATAAAATATATACTCTATATTTTATTTCTTGGTATTTATAAAAATATAAAAATTACATAATTGTTCAGTTTTAATGTCATATTATTTTTTTCCTTTTAGTGAATAATTTTGTAAATACATGATCAACGAAAAAGTCCACTGTCAAGTGATTTGAGGAGAAATCGAGGTAAGATGACTGATTTACATATAATATTAATTTCCAATTTTAAACTATACGTAATAGCTAAATTGTTTTTCCTTTAGTATATATTTTATTGTTTCTAAAACATATGACAGATTCTCTGTAATAAGAGAAATACAAATTTACGTTTATCACGTTTATTACGTTATATTTGCAAAAAACGCAAAATTACTTTTTTAATAGGTTAATTCTATTAAATTAAACTAATTAAAAATTAAATCATCAACGTACGAGCAAATAACGATCAATCTTTTATGTTGATTCGTGTTTCGTTTCATATGCAATAACTCGTCTATGAATAATTCAAAACGTTGAATAATTAATTTATTCAATGTTTACTCAAAACATCGAACAAAGTAATTAGATTTTCGTTGATTCTCGATTAACTTGATTAAACATAACTAAAGAAATTGAAATTGAGAATAAGGATGAAATCATGATTTTCTTTTTACTGTTATAGGATGAAACTTGTTTTCTAAAAAATTTTGATTAGTACATTTAATTAGGAATTGGCTTGCTGGTGAAAGTGTTTAATTTAACTTTCTTTAAAACGAAATGTTCTATGAAAAATTTCTATTCTATATTCTTGATTTATTTTCACAAGTAGAATAATTTTTGAATTAACTAAATTGAAGTATATCTGATCAATTTTTTCAAATTTTTTTTCAAGAGATTTTCTCGAACGCGAAGCTTTAAATAAATGAGTTTTTGTTTTTTCTTTTCGACTCGTTTTTATACGTGAAATCATCCCTCAATTGAATGTCCACGGTTTGCGAGACACCCTGTACGTATGTGACACAGCAACGAAACGTGAGACATTAACGTGTTAACTGTGTTTGACGAGTATACACATCACGCGAAAGGATTTTACCTTGCGTTACCATTTGCTATTTAAATTAAAATTTCAGTGGAAACTGGAAACTCTTCGTAAATGTGAAACATTTTAGAATATTATATAGCTGCAACACGAAATGAAAAGGAAAAAGCAAAAAACGAATTAAAAAACTGCGTTTTTAATACTGGAATAAAAATAATAGAATAGCATTTAGCCTGAAATTTAATATTTATTTAGTCGCTCGCTAATTGGCAATTATTCTTTGTGTTGAGGAAAACTCCTAAACTAAATTCCCAATTTTTCTAAATTTTCTTTTCAGAATTTTTCTGAAATTTAAAATTATTAAGATTTCTATGTTTCTTAAATTTATATTACTAAAATTATAATACTATATTTTAATATTAATATTAATTTTTTCCATGTAAATATTTGATTTTTTTTTTCTGTTTTAAACAAGAAAAATATAATTTTCGTAAATAAATTCAATCCAGAAAGCAAAACATCAACAAATGTTTGCATTAAAAACTATTTATTTGTATACTTTTATTACCTGTTATTTTAATAACATGTTATAATTTAATAATATATGCCCAAAAATAGTTGTAAACTCAAGATGATCTTAAGATGTTTAAATAGAAGTACTTCTTCTAAGTCAATATTTTAGAAATGGTTTCATTCCAATCCACAAAAATCCTACCTCTTCCCTCTTAACCCTAAAACAATCATGCTCGTCAGTATAATTTGAATTTCAGATTCTCTTTTCTTACAATTGCTTGGAAGATACAGAAAAACTTTTGTCAAGATTAACATTGATGTCCGTTCAGACACAAACACATTTATTTTAATTATTACAATTGAAATTATAATGCTTCGATAATGTATAGAATATCCCGGTACCTATTGAACGCCGGTTAAATCCTGCTGTTAAATATTTGCAATTCGAAGTGACACGGACTTCCGTGACAAAAGGCAAGGGCGGAAGTGTGGATTTTTCCAGCCTCGTTTTTATACTTTACCCTTCAACCACCGTTGGAAAAGCGAAAAATTGACTCGTTAGTCTATTTCATCGTAACAGGCGACAGAGGACGTGCAAATATATAAACATATATGTGTACATATACTAGCATACATACATGGAAACGAGCAGCAGGAAGAACGATAAATGCTCCAATTTGCCAGTTTTTTCCATTTTTTTTTTTTGTTTTCTCGTTTCTTTTTTTTTCATCCTTTCTCGTTACAAAAGTATATCGAGTCCGTATATATCCGTGCGACCGATCGCTGGACAAGCGTATTGCAAATATTTAATCGAAGCGAGGAGGGAGACGTTAAGAGCAAGAGAAGTATCGTCGAAACTCGGATTTTCGCTGATTCCCGATTTTTGCATTGTGTCGTTCGGCATTTACCGAACCAACTTTCGAAGACCGATACGGTTGCGCGATAACCCAAACGTTTTCGCCGAACTCAAATGGATTTACGGTGGAAACATTTTTACTGTGGTCGATAAAAATTCGTAACGATTATCGGTAGTTGCGACGTCGACGTCAAAGAGGGAAATCGCGGATGGGCTGCTGGATTGTTCCAGTGAACCGTAACGCGTCGCGCTGGGTTGAGCGCGCGTTACCGATCATGGTGCTGATACCAAACTTAACGATCACGATTCGATCCTTTGCTATTAGTTCGGTGACAGTAAAATAACGTCAGAGTTGGCGCACGTGCGATAACAACGTTTGCGGGTACGAATCGCGGTTTCATATTTCAAAGATCGGATAAAATTATTGCACGTTGGTTGATGGTATTCTTTTCTTTTTCCGATTAAATTCGGTCATTGGATGCACGATGAGAGAAAGATCTTTAACGTTTAATCGAAGTTCTCCTGCACGTTGAACGAACGCTTTCGTGTTTTAAAATGGCACGTATAAACAATTATAAGAAAGTATCTTACGTGTGAAAAAAAATTGACATTGCGATAAGAGACTGATTTTATCTTCCATCATTAAGTTATTTGAGCAAAGCGTACGAGTATCACGAGTTCTTTTATTTGTATAGTAACTCGTACTATTTCTTTCCAATTACTTATATTTATTCGTTGAAGATATAAATGATAATATAAATTAATTATTATATATATAATTATTATAAATATAATATAAAATAAATAATTCTAAGAAAAAGCACGCGCAGTAATTTTAAAAGTAATTTTTATATTTCAATCTTATACTCATTGCCAGTTTAATAAACCAAAAGAATTCATAATATTCATAATATTTTATTTTTATATTTATATGTATTTATAATATTTTAAAATGTTAAATATTCAATAATATTTAAACTTTATCGGAGAATCATGTACGCCGATACGAATTTTTTCATAGTTCGTTTCAACTAGAGAAATGTTTGTAAATGGGTTGAAAATAATACACAGCAGGAAATACATGTATATTGTAATTTTGATCAAATCATACGAAATTAAAGTTAAAGTACCTTCCAAATTATAATTATAATTGAAGAATGTCGAATCAACGAATCAAAAACTATATATAATTTCATTTAAAAGAGTAATCTTGAAATCCTCTTTACCCGTTCATTTACAAAAAATTAATTATTGCCATGTTATGCCAACTTTTGTCAACGAAATTGTTCTACATCTCCAAACACAAGGAAGATGTTTAAGATGCTCAAATCTATGTGGAACACTCTGTATAAAACGCTCTTTTACCAAAATTCTACTCTTTAAATTATATCTTCAGAAATATGAATTTACGTTTTTCAAAAGAATCGCAATTTTTTAAATTGAGTCACTTTTATCGCAAGTACAGGTACAATACGTAAACGTGGTGATATTTTTATCTTCGCGCTTTGTTTCTCTCCGTTCCTATCAAATATATATATATATATATATATATATCTTTCTCAAGAAGATTTTACATCAAATGAAACTGCAACGTCGATACTAAACTGTTTTCACGAGAAACCGATCTTGATACCTTTATGGAAGTATCAAACGCGTAAGCCATCCGATACGAAATAATTCTTTGTAGAACAATCGATAACGCCGTTTCGATATCGACTTTGTCACACGGTGCCACTTAAACGAAACATCATTGGCTGGGAAAACGATTGGAAATTAAACGGGACGGATCACAGTGTGCAATCCTTGTAAAAGGAATAAGCAATTCGCCGCTCGTTACACAATTTCGAATCGATACGATGAATTTTTTTTCACTCGCTGGTACGTACTGACTTCGTCAAAAAGTAATATCAAGGTATTCTTCTTTATGAAATGATTATCTTCTTATTTTAGATATAAAAGGATTTTATTCAGAAACGCATCGACTCTTTTGACCCACGATTCTTTGTTGATTAAATTAAATGAGCGCCCGCTTAAGGGAATGATAAAACTTTTTTAATAAAAATACCAAATAATTTTAACTTTAAATAGTTTAAACAAAAAATGAAACATGACTATTGAATTAAATTATTCAGGATCATTAAACGTTCGTTAGATTTCGTTTTGTTGATAATTACAATTATATTACAGAGAAATAAATTTATTACAAATAAAAAAAATATACGTTTAATACTAAAGAAATTAATAACAAAAATTATTATGACATTAACCTTAAAGTATTCCTGTGACTTTCTTTATATAAACTTAAATTTCTTTAGAAAAGTACTTCCAAGTATAATTTATATTATATCAATATTTATATTAAATATAAATTCATTATTCGGAGATTAAAACATTGTGGTTAAAAACATTGTAAGCAATTTTTTAATTCATAAATTATTTCGAAGAAATCTACATAAAGAAATTGCAACACTTCTTTTAATTTCGGAGTTCTTGTAACATGGCTGTGACTTATTAAAAATAATGAATTAAATAAAGAAACACGATCGGCGGAATATAATTATTTTTTTTGTTTTTTTCTTGACCAATCGAATAATTTCCGGAACTGTTTTATATGATAACGACATTCTAGTAGTCTGAGAAATATTAAAAGTCAAGAGTTAATTAAATCTGATTTATTATGCAAGCGATAGGATCTTGAAGCTAATATAGAACGAAACAGAGATCGCTTATCAACCACGCCATTTTTAACTCTTTAAGTCATTAACGATGAAAAATGATTGTCCTTGCACCAGACGATACATTACATGCTTACGTCTAATTTTCCACTAACACATTCGAAACCAATGGATTTTAGAAAGACTGTTTCAAATAGCCGGCAATATTTTTCTACTTACAGTGATATTAGTGGTAATTAAATCCCTGTTGCATTAAAACAAATATTATGTTCACTGACACTGATTATTTAAAATATATGACAGTCGCGATTGAATGGCGGATTTATGAAAAATTTGGAAGTATAAAAGTGCAATGTATGTACGTATATAATATGCAAAAATATATAAAATATCCAAAGTATTGTATCCTTTATGATATTTAGTAAGTAAAATAATTTTCTACTTTTTTAACTACCTTCGTAAAAATATGAAACTAAATTCTAGAGTCTAATCATGATACCGACATTACCATTTTGTTCTTATTATCCTTATTTATATCTATTTATATTTATTATTTATTTGTTATTATTTATTATCATTATTCGAGATGGTTTCAAAACATATTCAAAATATATTCTGATGTTACTATTATTTTTTATTAATAGATGCATAACATCATCATTCATCATATGAAAGTCATGTTTGTTTCCTGCAAATGGAATTATACATTTTTTAATGCGATTCGACATTCTCTATAGAAAAATATTGACTCATATATGGTATGTATGTCGAAAAATTATTAATTTAGGAAGGATATTTTGACTTTAATTTCGTATAAGACATCATACGAAAGGTAAAAATAATACAAGCACTTGAACATTTTTTTGTCTTTCATATGATATTGTGTGTAAAATTTAAATTGAAATATATGCTAAACTAATTATTTTACGATGAGTTAATAACATCTGTATTAATTAATACGTTTAAAAACATACGACTTTATTCAAAAAATCAACATGCACGTCTCTCAATTGCAATAATCACGTAAATTAATAATATTTAATGATAATATTAGGCGAGACATCCCATATGTTTATTTATTTTTACACGATGTTAAAACCAATCGTTATACGATAGATTTTATTTTAGAATTGACTTCGATGATGTACCGATTCTCTTCGGTTGCAATTCAGAAAATGAATGACAACGTTGATTTCAATTAATGCATCTTCAGCTACTAACAATTACTAGACATATACATCGTGTTAAATGATTCTACAGTTTCGTCGTCGACCTCGAATATACAAATACAGGATTATTCGCGATATTACTTTCAAGTGAATGCGAGTTAGTTGGAAAGGAAATGTAAAGGAATTGAAAACGGTGAACAAACAGCGTTCCAATATTTCATTCTTGGCTACAAACTCTGCTGCGTCTTGGCCAGATCGATATTTTCTAGAAAGTTTCGTAACCGCGTGCTCGCGATTTCTTTCACGTCACTGAATTCTGTGGTTTTCTCGAAACGGAACTGGGCGCTATCCGTTGAAATTTGTCGCGTGTACACACCAAGGCTGTCCACTTCAACCGATTTCCTCCGAGATGCCGAAGCACAAGGCACACCAAGAGCCAACTTCTCCGCTTCCCGAAGTTCTCCGTTGTTCACAGACTCGTCCATGTGTCTAATTGTAAATAGCGACGGGATATCTGAGATACCTTCGACTTTTCGAATAAACTCAGAATAAAATCGCGAAAACTGAAAGTGTTTTTAATTGAAGAAGAAATCCGTTCCTCTATAGAGAAAAGAAAAAACTGCACGACTTGTACCCTAGTACGATTCGTCTTATTGAAAGGCCCAGAAGCAATTGTTCTGACTAGGAAATGAAGACGACTTTTTTTGCCATAAAATTTTATCGATATGCAAACATTTGAATCGATAGAAAACAAATTACAGGCGTGATCGCTCAGTACCAGACAACGCCACTCCTACTCGAGGTCTACCCCACGCCCCCTCACGAGTCACGTGACCCAAATCAACCAATCGCTAATTTTCATTACATTAGCGTTTTCACCTGAAAAGGTCCGATTTTTTGGATTACCCCCGCTAAAATCACTTTCAGTGATAAAAAGGAACAGATTGAATTATCAATTTATAATTTTAGTTAAAAATTTTGTAGATGTGAAGCAGTATATTTTTAGAGATTTAAATAATCCTTTTTAAAATGTTCGTGTGATTTATTATATTTGTGTCTCTGATGGAAATTTCATGTTTTCATGTTGATAGTTACAATTATAGTATATAGAAATAAATAAAAATAATTAATATGTAGGCCAAAGTATGTAAATCAGATCACTTGAATATCTCGGCTGTTATTGGTGATAGAAAAGAAAAATGCATCAGACTGTACTATCAGAGAGATTTTTAAAAATTAATATCTGTTAATTTAGTTTCTTGACATGAACAAATCAATAGTTTTTTTTGTAAGAAGTGTAGGATGGATTTATTAACGCGTTAAAAAAAGTATGATTCTTTGGGGATGTTTGGATTCACGAGACTAAGTTGGTTTTTTATATTTTATTTTATTTAGAGCTCCTTATTTATAAGTTTGCTGGATGGCGAGCGAGCTACTTCTCAACTCTCCTGCTCACTTTGTTTTCGATGAAACCTTGGTCCCAATCTGTCGCTTTCCTAATTGGCTAAGTGTTTTTTGGCTCTAGCCAATTAGGCTGCCGGAAAATCGCGCCACCTACTGTTTGCGTTCTTTCTCTAGAGCGTGGCTGCA
Organism: Melipona bicolor; assembly: GCA_030673865.1. Taxonomy (NCBI): domain Eukaryota; kingdom Metazoa; phylum Arthropoda; class Insecta; order Hymenoptera; family Apidae; genus Melipona; species Melipona bicolor. The sequence continues at coordinate 4,378,034 of JAHYIQ010000019.1, forward strand.
ATTTCTGCAGGGACTGTTTCCCGAATTTCTGGCGACGTAGCGAGGTTTCTTCCGGGCCTTGCACGTTACTATCTGGTGTATCTCAGGCCCGTCGACCTAAGTGCGGGCCCTTCAGAATCCTAGACGAATTTACGACGCTCGCGGATGCTATTCTGGCCGTATTTACTATTACTTGGTGCGAACCATATTGTCCCATGCACTGTAAGAACAAGACTTGGCCTTCGTTATTCAACAGCATGTCTGACGTGAGAGTCGTAAAGTCTCCTGACTTTTCCTATCGTGAGAACGATTTTCTCCGACATCTACTAGCCGCTACAATTCCATTTAAGGAAACAAAGTTGACTTTTTTGTGACGTTTATCAAGGAAACTATCAACATCACATTATGCGCCTCTCAAGTTCCAAACAAATTCAGTCTGATGCATTTTTTTTCTATCATCAATAATTTAGGCTTGTTTTAGATGCCTCATTTTGTAAATATTTACTATCTACAACGATAGCAAGACAAATGAAATGAAGATAGTAATAGCTAAATATAGTAGTTGCAACAACAGATGAAAAAGAAATATCAAAAGTAGGATAGAAGTCAAATTGAAAGAATAAATACTAGCAGTAAAGACTGAGAAAGCGCTGTGCTAGTGGATAAGGGGAATGAATTATGCTACGGTGTCCCTGAGGTTGACCAGACGTTTTATGCGCCTCTTTTTCGAAGCAGCAAGTTGAGGTGGAGAAAAAATTAATTTTATTGCCACAGTCTGTTACCCAGATTGCATATGCGTACGATTGTGTTCGTGTAGGTTCGTGAGATAAAATAAGGAAGAAGACCTGGGAAAATGGGATGTGGGAATTAATTAGGCTGAGAAGCCGAGGACAGTCAATAATTCTATTTACAATTTTGTATAGAAAAATAGCTCCGATGATCTGATGCCTGGTTGCAATTAAATGAAGATTGTATCTGGGCATAATGCTAATAGTCATAATCACGAAAGTCCAAGCAGATTTGCAGGCTGCAAAATGGTGTTAGATTCCTCTGGCAATGTGGACTTGCCAGATAACGGAAGCATATTCCAAATGAGAGAGCACAAGGGCGGAGTGTAATTTAATGAGAGTGGAGATATATTGAAAATACAATAAAAATATAACGACTTCAATAAAATAGTGAAAACATTATTTTAGAATAAACAGAAATGCTACTTGCATTTTAACAACATTAAATAGTTGAAACAAGCAATAATAACAAAAATATGTTGCAAACATCTCGAATTCGCAGTAAGAGCAAATAATTGCACCTGTTTTTCTTATTAAAAATTAAAGTACAATTTTCTAGATAACACTTATTGTTAGTGCTTGTGTGAATTATTAGCGAATTTATGACGTCTGATGATGCATGTAAATCAAACTTTGATGAAATTCTTGGTTATGTATATACATATATCATTTATTATATTATTCTTTTAGAAATAACGCTTGACATTGATGACCTAGGCCTTTGATAATTTATTTTCATAGGTTTAAATGATATTAATAATTTTTTATTGGATTTAACAATAACTTTTATGATTTTAAATGTCAGTCGTAAATGATTACGTGTTGACTTCATTTGTGTACAATTATATAATTTAATAATTTTGAAATGATTTCTCATCGTGTGAGAGTTAGACAGAAGAATTAAATGATAGTTAGTGTATTAAATGAATAAGTATTCGTTCACTTAATATTTGTTAAATCATCAAAAACTACGATCTGAATTACATATTTGACGACAAACTCTAATTGTCTCGAACGTGACTCGAAAAATTCCAGAATTCTTAAAAATCTCAACAGATCTTAAGATCTTGATGGGTCTCGTCTCTTTGAAGTTTTGAAAATTTTGAATATCTTAAATCCGTGGAAATCTTAAAAGTCCTGAGAATCTCGGGAGAGTTACGACGGAGTTTGATAACGCGATAAATGTTTGGTATCCTGCAAGCTTTTTGAACGCTTCGATTATTCATTGACATGAAATATTAACGCCAGAACTACCAAAGATTAAACTGTAATATTTTCATCAGAGACGTTGGAGTAAAAAGAAAAAAAAAAAGAATAGAGAAACTGTATAATACAATAGAGTAAACGCAAGCATTTATATTTATACATTTTGCGAAAAATCGTTTAAATCTTTAAAGAATACAAAATATTGAACAAAAATTATAAATTGGTCTCTTGGTCAATGATAGTCCAGGAGACTCAAGTTATCTGTTGTAAATACATTTATTTATAATATTTGCTTTAATATATTCTTCTTCTTCTGATTAAATGAATCAATAATGTTTGTGATGTCACAAACTTAAAACGTGTATTATGTTTAAATGTATATTATATTCAATCAACTTCAAATGTATACTATATTCAAATGTGCGTGATACTACTTGAACGAAAGGAATCAAAAAGTTCTGAATCTGTACTGAATTCTCATCACGCTATCAAACTCCATTGCGAGACCCTCAAAAGCACCAAAAGACGATCAAGACTTTCAAGGCTTTCAAAATCTTCGAGACTTCGAAGAACGTTGAGCTTCGAATCATGTTCAAAGTGATAATTTGATACAGGTTCAAAGAGGTTCGCGCAGTGTCTCCGATCTCTTCGCTGATTCGAAATCGACCGAGCATTGGTAAACCAACGCCACCTCTTTCTCGATCGGGATTATTCTCACGCGAAATGGTCTGTCCTTTTTTCTATTTTATATCGAAACGGAATTGGTTTTTTCCAACGGATGTTATGAAACGATTTCCACTCGATACTCTTTTTGAAAAACGCGAACGTAACTTTTCGATTCGACGAGCGACTGGTAGCGCGCAATTTGCTATTAACTACTTAATTGTAAATTAAGAGAGAGAGAGAGATAGAGAGAGAGAGAGAGAGCGGTTCAACGTAAATTTCGTACTCGTGCAAATTTTAATCAAAATTAAAAAACGAAATGATTTTAAGAATTCTGAAAGTCCTCGTCTGTTTTTTGTATCAGTTTGACACATTTCTTTTATAAATTATAGACATAGAGATTTCTTTAACGTATAATATATATTTACAACAAAACTATACCATCAGAGTAGAAGATAATATTAACTTTCAGTACGTTGCATTCAACATACCATCATTTCGAAGATGCATGTAGGTGTCTTTGATTTTGAATATACGCAATTGTAAGAAACAAAGATCGAAAACAAATGATTATAACTGGAGACTATTTTCTTAGATGAAACTAGAAACAAAATTGAATACCTATACATATACATATATGAAAGTAAGATTTGTGTGAAATAATATGCATTTTATTAACTGTCTATTATTGTCAGTTTGACACCAATTTAGAAATAAAAAAATTCGTTAGAACATTGCTGGAAGGTGAATCCATTTAATCAGACCGAAATTAAATCGTTACACGTACAAACTAAATAATGGGACAATATTTAATAGAGCATGAAGATGAACAGTATCGATCGGGTCCAAAACCTCCGTGTCTTCTGATATTAAAAAGAAACTGTCAATCAACGCTCTAGTCCATCTCACTGTCATGGAGAATCCCCAACGCCCGTCTTTTGTCTACGAATGCGTCGCCGATGTGACGCAACGGAGTCATTTGCATCTCTGTTAGCCCCCAGAGTCAGAAATTTAGCCTCACGCCGATGTCGATAAACAGTACCTTAGGTAGCTGTATAAGCACGTTTCGGTACACAGCGATACAACGGGCGGTATCGCCCATTCACCTGTATCGCCGATGAATACACGCTCATTCCTCATACCTGGCGCCTCTACTTAGTGGCACTTAAGCAAATTCCCTGGTTCTTGCTCGGTGTCGCTAACCAGCCGTGCACCATCCATGGAGAACAGTTTTGACGTAAGCTCCAGCTTAGCGCAATAACATTAGGATCGATTTAATCCTTCCAGCCTGATGGGATCTTGCCGAGACTGCTTCAGCATGGTAAACGTTTGCTCATCCCTGCATTTTTTCGAATATTTTATCGCGTCCAGGAGAAGTTTAACCCTTCATGCTTCTTCAACCTGACAAGTCACGGTACTCAAAGATTCTCCACCACTGTATATTATGCATATGTAAACAATAATTTGATATAATTTTAATGATAATGTTATTACTGCATGTGAGTATGTAACAAACGATGCACATTAATAGTTTGATATAGATGTAACAATACGTATAATAATGCGTGTGTGATACGACATATATTGATATTATATTGTGTTATAATATATTATATATCTATATTTATATTTTTTTTACACGGGAGGTCTCAGCAGCAATCGTTAAACACCGCAGACCGCCTGGCGCTTTGATAAAAGTCAAATTACGAAATATTAAATGAAGCCGCAGTTACGGAGGGCGCGGTGAAGGGAGGAGGGGGGAGGGCGGGGGTCGACCCCCATTATCAAGCTGGAGATCTTTCTCGCGTAACAGAACGCGACTTAATTTAAATCTGATTGCAATTTAATCGTGACCTCGAATCTAATGTTCTTTTAATTGAATCCGCAGTTAACCTCTACTTTATCACCGCGCTAATTTCAACAACGGTGGTTCCCGCCACCGATTCAAACCCCCGGCGGTTAAGCTTTGGCGCTACGCACCGATTAGCATACACGTTGAATATTATATTCGAGGAGGGGGGGAACAGCGAAGCCCCGAGTTTCATTACGCTCGCACGCTAAATGCAAAAAGATCGTCGAGCGGACGGTGCTAATTAGTCGCGGCAAGAAGCCCTTTCCCCCATTCCCTCCTCCGAGCCTGTGCATTATTTCACGAGCGCAAAGCGTTTAAATATTTCACGGCGCGCGGTGTGATTGCATTTCTTGCTTCTGCCGCGTTTGTTTTGATTAACGAGTACATAAACCCTGACCCAACTAGCGACCTAACCTCTGGTGGTAACGGAGAACGGAGATATCCCTCGGCAAAAGTTCAGGTTTAACAAGCTGACATTAGGGACAGTGTAATTGTGCAACAGCTTCTTCATGGTAATGGCCCCGACGTTGGTCGAAAGTGCAGTTCCCGTATACTTTACTCTCTTTGTTTTCTTTGTTTCTTTTTCTTGCAAGTTTTAAGAAAGAATCTTAATGAAACTGCAACTTATACAGATTAATTCGTGGCCCTCACAATTAATCAATCGTAACTTTATTTTAAAACTGTGAACGTTGGAAAAATGGACCCACTGGTTGAAACGAATTAACGGGAATTGAAAAGTTCCAGTTTTAGATTTGCTTTTTCCGACGTGAAAAAGAGGCACGTCGATCATTTCTCTAGATCTGTCCTCGATTATTTTTTCAATCTTCTTTCTTCTTTCCTTCCTCCTCACATTTTATAATTTCGCCAATTAATCAAAGTTCCATACTATACATGTTACCATGCACGAATAACTACATTCAGAGATTGACAAAGATTCTGTTAAGACTGACGTTTCTGCATTTTTATGTTTCATCCTAACAGCTTCATCAAATCTGATTAGATTAGTGCTTCAATCGTTCTAAAATTTCAATGAAGACATACTTGAAAAGTCACCCCATAAAATTTTCAACCACCTAACCTAATCATCATAATATTAACAATTCTTTTCATCAACTGCATACGTTAAGGTTAAATTAAAAACTGTATTTTGTATTGCAATAATCACTAACGGTAACAAGTCCAAATACTTACAAGCGACACTTGAAAAGAAAAAGCAAAAGAGATATTTCCCGCAAGAAGGTTTCATTCAGATAAATCAACGTGACATACCGAAGGTGAACTTCGGGCTCGGACGATTCGCTTGTAGAAGCTTCGCCCATTATAGATACGGCGAGACTTACTTTCTGGAGCCCTAATGTCTATCCTGGATGGAGCAGATGGTGCACCACTCACACGATTATGTCTCCAGGGAGACGTAGGCTAGCATCAGACGTCCCGTGGCAAAGCCAAGGAAGCATCAAGCCTGTGGTCAGAGCTACACCCTAGGCTATCTAACTAGCATTTGGCTATTGAACCATTACTCCCACGAGTCCAACGCCAAGCGAGCAGGATTGGGGAGCAATCTGAACCACCCTCGGGATTGGTCCCTATCCTCTTGCTACCAATCAGTCATTGGTACGACTATCGTGTCCATCATCGGTGTGACAGTATGTATAGTAATTAGGAAAGTGATTTTTTTTCTGACCACACTTTCGTACAGATTGCTTCTCTAGATATGGAGGGAGAAGCTGATCAGTTAAGTTAATTCTCATTCATGTCCTACGAATGTCCTTTTATTGTTAAAAAAAAAAAAAACTGTCAGTCGACAGGAACCGTTTAATCGTTAGACTTGGATTTTTATGCAAATGCACGTTTTTAAGAATATAATTAATTATATCGAAGTGGAGTCACCGTAGAAAGTTACTTGAGCTATCAAACATCATAGATATTTCATGTTTTTTTCGTGTTTGCAATTTTGTTCTAAAATTTTCTACAAATGCATAAATCTGCAGTTTAATGATCGTTATAATGTAATAATATAATTATTATAATATAATATGATAATATATAATTATTATAATATAATATGTTGTAACTAAATTATCTCATTAACTGAGAAAAGTGCTTAATGACGAATTAATGACGATAAATAATAAATAAAAAATTTAAAAATATATTTCTGTTTGAAAGATTAGAGCATTCTTTATTTTTTGATTGAAACGAACTTTTTTCTACATTTTTCCGAGAAACGAAAATATTGTAATTATAACTTTGATGTTTAAATTTCAATAGTATATTATGAATGAAATAATTTACTTATAAAATCGTCACCTTTTTTTTGAAATCTTGATATGAATTTTTGAACGAGAATATACGCAAGCATATATAAGTATAAAAATTAAATATAAAAAATATAACTGAATTATAAATATGCATATACAGTGTTCGAAATAAAATTTTTTTATTTCGATATAATTTTCTTTTGTGTAGTAATATAAGTACCTATATTTTTTCACATACATTTTAGTATTTTTTAAACAAAAACTTGCAGCTATATTCCGAATTTTATAAAATATTTGCAGTATTTGTTTTTTTTTCCTCACTGATTGCAACAAGTTGCTCCACTTAATTGAGGAAAGTAAGAAATATTATCGCGGTCATTGGCTCACTAACTAGTATTAATTTGTCTGTAAATAAAAATTCAAAAAAGCATCAATCCACCTCGCAAAGATTTGACGAAGTATACCAATGTTAATTTTATAAAAGTAGATCTGTCAGTATCTGTAATAGATCCGATAATATATAATTTTTCTGTAAATAAAAATCCAGAAGAGTATCTAGATCTCAATGTTAATCCACTCCACGCGGATTTGACGGGCGTCGATAATTTTCGCCGCGCCTCGAGCCTCAAAAGCCAACAAGAAGAGAAACGAAAGAGTTTTCCATCGGTGTGGGATAGTTTAGAAATCGCTTGGCCTCCAATGGAGACAGTTCGACTCCCTTCAGTACTATCTGACAGTCGAAAAGTATTATTACATCAAATTGAAAGGGCTCTCTCCCTTGATGGCGAACGTCACGATCGATACGGTCAATCTTTGTCGTAAAATTACGGTTTGCGCGTTGTAATAAAACAGTCGTTGTCAAAAGTATAAAAGACTCGGCGGTTGAAACTACGGACACGCGTAGTATGTCAGCACGTGGGAAATTCGCGACCAATATCGGCAAACTCTTTCTATGTTCTTTGGAATCCAGCGCGTTCCATCCGCTGAAAACATTTTTCTGCGATTCGCTGTGCGAGGCGACAAAATAACAGACACCGGACGGAATATCGATTTAAACAGCCGCCGCGATAGAGATTTTTAAGCACGCCACGTATTTACACTCACGTGCGTTGAATTAACCTGCGGTCACCGTGGATAACCACCGAAATTCTACCAGGCGAATAAACGTCATGATACAGCGTTTCGGGGAACGTACTATGAATGCCACAGCAGTCGCACAGTGCAGCTACATATTCAGCCGTTTTATGAACGTGTGGACATCACAAAAACACGTTAAACAGCTTTTTAATTTCGCATTCCGTTTCGAACGAAAAGCGAGTGACAATTATTGCGGGCTAACGAGGCCGTATTGGTAGGTCGACAATTTTATTTCCAGTGATAAAAATAACTTTCTTGTACCCAGATGTTGTAACGTTTTTGTTCAATTTTATCACTGAAAGTGATTTTAGCGGGGGTAACCCAGAAAATCGGGCCTCTTCAGGTGCAACGTTAATGCAACGAAAATTAGCGATTGGTTGATTTGGGTCACGTGATTCGTGAGGGGCGTGGGGTAGACCTCGAGTAGGAGTGACGTTGTCTGGTACTGAGCGCCTGTAATTTGTTTTGTATCGTCGTCTTCATTTCCTAATCGGAAATTTACAAGTCGTGCAGTTTTTCTCAGTCATTCGATAACTTTTCAGATAGATAGGTATTGTAAACGGGGAAAATGAAAATCAATTTTCTATCAATTTTGATTATAGTCGATTATTTACAGCGTCGATTGTCAATACATGTGTCAACGATTGATCGGTCGAATTTCAATAATTTGAACATTATACATATGTACCAAATGTTACAGAATTTCTTTCACCGATAACAGTTACGAGTAACCACAAGAAATTTCCCTTCTCAGTTTAGAGATTATCGACAATCGAAAAACATTTTTTGTCACTTAATATTATAACATTATAATATTTCAGAGAATTATTATAACCAAAACAAAGAAAGTCATAATAATCGAGAACAACATTTAACAATCATAGAATAATATTTGCATATTTTTAGTCGAGAGAACAATTAAAATTTTTATATTTCTACTTTATTACATTAAACTTTGTGCTTTACATTAAAATTATGCAGCTATTAAAATTTTACATTTCATAAAGTTATAATAATTACGATCCCTGAAATATTATAATAAATGTTTCGTACACTATTGCAAATTACGTGCATTTTCAATTTTAAATTTTCTGGAAGCTGATTAAATGTATACAGCCTAGTAATAATAATAATTACGATGGAAAATTAAATTAAAGGGTAAATTCCCTTTGTATTCGCGCGGTTTAGTTACCAAGTGAAATAAAAATTAATCAAGCCGAAATGAGGAAAACTGGAACGACGATTCTCACTTTCGTTCTGTGCTTACAATTGCTTTGTTATCTGTAACGGAAGCAAGAGTGCCGCTGAAATTGACGTTTCTACACTTTAAATGAGCAATTTGTAGAATAATTCCAGCTGTTGGAGAAAGCTCAGGGTTCGGTCATCGTGCCGGGCGGAGCGCAATTTTACCAGAGAATTGAAAATTTAGTTTGATGGGTCTTTTCATTGTTCTCCCGCTGTAGCGAAATGCTTTCAATCTCACTCTGCAGAATCATGTCAGTTAATGGAAACAAATGTCTCAATCTTTGAAACATATACGTATGTAATTTTCCCTTCATTATAGTGCAAATTGAATTTCACAATATATTTGTCGCATTAAATTCATTTGATGTGGATTTTAACTGGCAAATGTAGCAATCACTTTAAGATTCAAATTTCTGAAATTATTAAAGAAAGAATTGTTATATGACAATGACAAATTATGTACAATGTACTACAAAAACATATTATAATTATGAATAACATCCTATTAATTATTATTAGACACTTTATACGAATTAAAATTTTTATGATTGCAATTAACGAAATATAATAATATAAGTAAAGATTATATAGATATTATATAAATTATAATACTATATAGGATTACATTATGTATATATATATATATATATATATAATTATTCATGAGATTATGTATAACTAACATTTTTTAATATTATATTCGTGTGTTTTGGCAACCTTAAACTTTTTAAGTTTTCCAAAAATGCATAAAGCCCGCAGTTTGTGAAAAAATAAATTAAGAAGAAAGAATAAAATTCTTCGAAAAGATCAAGTTTGAAAATTTGACAATTTGATTAATTCCAAACTAGGAATGAATAATTGATAGAAGGTTATTTATATATAAAATTGAGATAAAATCTTTCTATTTAAGAACTCGTTTTCAGGAAAATGGAATGAACATTTGTATTCAAGAATTAGCTTAAAAATTTAATCTCTTATGTTTTCAATTAAATCTCTTATGAAAGAATTTTATTAAGTTTATGACTTATTTCTGCGGATAAAATAGTCTTCTATCAGTTATTTCTGTTCAGTTTTGAATTGATCAATTTTTCTTCGAAACGAATCTTTAAATAAAGAAATCTTATTCTTTTCTTTCGACTTATTTTTGAAATCACTATTTATGTCACCAATCACGCCATATAAAAAGTACTAGTAACTGACAATATAAAAATACAGTGCACAATAAAAGTAACTAAAACTAGCAATGTAAAATATAAATTTACAAAAGATTAGCAAAGCAACGACAAACGAATCCAACATTCAGCCAAGGTTTTAATGATGAATGCGCTGTGTACAAATTTTTTATAACGAAACGATGTGTAAAATTTTTTTATCAGAAACGTTGTTTGAAGAGCTTTAGTAACAACTATACAATGCGGACATTTTTATCAGTGTCAATTAGCTTTCAATCAGTGCACTTTCGTTTAAGAGCGGAAACGTGTAACGTAGTTTCGCTGAACAGACGCATTAATTAAACTTTAAATACAAACTAATGGTTAACCTGTTAACCACGTCATCCCTTAAATAGGAACTTCTACAACCGTGGAATTAAAAATTAATGCACGCGAATTAATTTCGTTTAGCGAGTTCATGTTAGTTCTTCTGAATGCATATTTCATTCGTATTTCATTTCATATATCATTTCAAGAAAAATGAAACGACACGCGAGAAAATAAAAGATCAGCTAAATGAAAAAATTCGTAATGTGTCATGTAAATTTGACAGTGTTACGTATCTATAATATATATCTCCATTTTGCAAATTTTAATTTCTATATGAAATAAATTGCTAAAATTAACTAATTATCTTTTTCCCTTACAAGTAAAAGAAATTCTAGTTACATAGTATAATTATTGTTATGTGTAATAATAAGTTTAACAGTTTAGTGTATTTGCAGTTTTGTATTTTCACTTTTCGAATGATTCGAAGTTTGGCATAAACGATTATAAGTATAAATATTTTAGAGCGGTTGAAATAAGACAAAAATTTTTACATAGTATAAATAACTAAGTAATATTATAAACCGTACTTTCATTGTAGTTTTATTATACTTTATCGAAATTAAATTATTAAGCAAAATATAGAAACTTCACGTAACAATCAGCGAATTAATTTTTCGTCGTTCCGTCCAAAAGATAAAATCCTTGTTCGCGTGAATTTTAAAGTTTGTCTGTTATTATCTCGTCGAACCTACACGCGAAATTCTCTGAAAAGTGCACACGTGTACTCATTCGACATGAAGATAAATAATTTATTCATTTGCGGTCATAAATCATAGCATGTATTAGTGTGAGAAATATTTGATGAGAGTTTGCAAATTGATGGTATGATTACGTTGTAACTAGGTTAGCAATACATTTGTTGAATTGCTGCATATTTAAAGATTCCATTACACGCAGTGTACGTGCGCAACGTTTCACTGTGCTTCTTATGTATCACGTCGCACATTTGTGGCACCATTTATTATTAACAAACGTCCCTCCGCTGTAATTTTTAGCTTTCAGTGTCCTCGACGATTACAGAGAGCGATAAAAGTTTTCACATTTAATTTTTTAACTATTTGATGCGCTGTTATGTCTTTTATACAGGATGTTCAAAAATTCAGTGTCAGTTCTTTTGCCTGTGTATTCCAACAATAAATAAATCAATAATATAGATCAAATAGGTTACGTAGCAAGAATTTTATAAACACTTCATTCAGAACTTTCGCACAAATTGATATTTTTGAAAGTGTAATTTAAAAGCCAGAGCCAAAATATTGTTTCGCGTATCAATTGCATCAAGTGTTATAGCAACTTTGCATTTTAAAATTTCTTTTAAATGAATAAAAATTCGTCTATTCGTTACAAAACTTCCTTAAACCTATCAATTTCATTGGAAAGTTGTGAAACAAATAACTTTGAAGTTGATTAATTTTTCGACTTATGTTTATTAGGACTTTTTTCATCTTTTAGCGAGTACTATCTACATTGGAAGTTATGAACTCTTTTTTCTATTCACCCTATATATTTGCTTGAAGACTTTCTTATATGTACAGGCTAAAAAACTGTACGACTTGTACCCCAGTACGATTCATCTCACTGAAAGACCCAGAAACAACTGTTCTGACTAGAACATGAAGACGACATTTTTGCCATAAAATTTTATTGATGTGCAAACATTTGAATCGATTTTGAATCGAAAACAAATTACAGACGCGATCGCTCAGTACCAGACAATGAAGTCTATCCCACGCCCCCTTGCGAATCACGTGACCCAAATCAACCAATCGCTAATTTTCGTTGCATTAGCGTTACACCTGGAGAGGCCCGATTTTCTGGGTTACTCCCGCTAAAATTTCAGTGATAAAATTGTCAATTCATTTTCTTTTTATATCAAAGAAGACGATTAGTTAATTAAACTTTATTAACTGGGAATGATGCTGTATTTTATTGTTATCTACGATATGTTTCGGAAATTATGAAATAATTTAAGTTAATATGCTTGTATATTCGTTATTTTGTTATAATATATTCATAATCACGAGATAAAACACGGACATATTAATACACATGTACTCGTGTATTTTAATACATTATTTTAATATTAAGAACACAAACTGAAACACGGATGTATTAATTAAACGCGTACACATGTATTTAATTACCTTACATTTTTATTTTACATCTTTTGAAATATGTTTGTCATCGTTAAATTATGCTTGGAATTCTTCAATATTGATCCTAATCACTTTTAATTTTCCTAATTATTTATTTTATATTTTTAGTTTTTAGTTTTTAATGCAGTTTACAGTTTTTAATACATTTTCTATTGTTCAATTATACTTGGGACTCTTTGTTATTTATTCGCTTCTAACTTTCATTTATCCTTATATCATTTCATTTTTTTGTTCTGCTATTATCTAATTATGCTTGGAATTCTTTAATATTGACCCTGATCACTTTTAATTTCCCTTACTAATTATTTAGTTTATATTTTTATTTTATAGATTTTAATACATTTTCCATTGTTCAATTTTGGAACTCTTTGTTATTTATTCTGCTCGCTCCTAATTATCCTTGTATCATTTCATATTTTTATTTTATCTATTATCTAATTAAGCAACTGTAATTCTATACTGATATGTAAGCAAGTCCAAATTTTTTATTAATATTTATATAAAACCAGAACAATAAAATTCGATTTTTACTTAAAATTAAATATTATTATTTTAATATTTCAATGTTAGTATCTAAAAATTAGATACATAATACGAAACCGAGAACTCAACACACTATCAACGAAAAGAGAAAAAAGAAACGGGATAGAATCCAAAGAGAAGAAAGTCAAGTCGAAGAGAGTAAGAGATACACGCAAGATTGAAATATTGAAATATTGCGTGAGACATTCTCTGTACAATGTATTGTAAACTTTGAAAAAAATATTTCAAATTTCAATGCTTTCGCAAAGATGTCTAATTTAAAAGCAGAACGTAAACGGTCGTACTTACGTAATAAATCAACAGTGCGCGTATGATTTAGAATTAACGAGCACGGAAATTCCCAAGGTTCTTTGCAAGTGATCTTGCAAACTGAGGTATACACTCGCCGAAGTATATGGATTTGAAAGCTTTGTAAGGAAAGTTGGAAACTACGGCTAAATGAAGTGCTTTCGTGGCTCAAGACCATAACCAGCCGCTTGTAATTGCTAAGATACAAGTTGCTTGTATCCGGTGAAATTACGAATGCTACGAAATGTTACGAATGTTCTTTAACACTCTTGTATCTCATGGATCTGCGTCCCTCATAAATTTTCAGATTATCGATTTACCTTTACGTCCGCAGAATTTTTCCACGATGCAAATACATCGATCAAAGTGTCATGTTACGCGTAAATCACAAAGAGCGGATCGTTAATTTCAGATACGTACAGAATGTACAATTTTAATTACTGTCACTTTACTATCGCTTTTATTACTAGTTATAAGCTATCAGTTGTATCAAAAAAGTGGCCCAGATAGAAAGTGAACGATTATAAATTATAAATACATCTAATTTTTAACACAGCGATAAACGCAGTTCGTTATTTCCTACAAAATTGCATTAATTCATTTACGTGGAAAAATCGTTGGTTTATAAGATATTTTAATTTCAATTTTGTAAAAAGATAATATAGAGATTATATAAAATTCCTAACTAATTCCTAAAACTAATAAACTTTCAACATTCCTTTAAACTAATAAACATTCAAGAATATCGAGCATCATTGATTAACGAAATAAAAATAATTATAAAATCCTTTTAATTGTTCATTGACGTTTAATTAATTCATTATACAACATCATACATTAACGACGCGTTGTATAGTGAATATTATACGTTATGTTACACATGTTTGTGCAACATTCAATTTACATTTTACAATTTAATCGATTTATATTACCAAACTCAATTTTTTATTTTATAATTATGGAAGCAGAACACTCGTTCAATATTGTATTAAATTCCATAGAATTTCAAAAACCAGTTATTGCCGTTATTTACGAATTTGATATCTTCAGTTCCAGCTTTCTACGTAATATAAACGTAATATAAACGTTCGTTTCAAGAGTTTTAATTTATGTAATAACAAATTCGATTCACTTTGTACAACTTTTAATTTCGCTTATTCCTCCGTAAGACGTAATATTTCTCTCGTCAAACGGAAAGAATTCAATTACACGTTCCCTGTTTCTAATTAACGTCATGTTAAGACCAACACTCATGACGTGGATGTGCTCCAAATCCAACGTGGAAAATTAAGAATTTGATCAAATTAGGCGACTCGTAAATTTGTTTAGTCTCAAGTGCGATGAGGTGTTCCACGCCATAGGGTTGCTATGGTCATAAACACGCGCGTATTCGAAGGTATTGTGTAAGCAATAGGATAGCAATCTTCCCGAAGATGACCTGATATTTCCAGAAATGCCACTCTGAATCATTCTCGTGGACAGCGATGGTAAATTTTGGAAATTTTTTCCCATACTTCCTGATTGGTCTTGACACATCCTCCGCTCTACAACTCCTCAAAATCCTTTGGAAAGGGTAATCCTAAAAAGCCTGGTTATAAAAGAGGACTTTGAAAGAAATCGGGATAGTATTATCACTGAAAGTGATTTTAGCGGTAACCCAGAAAATCAGGCCTCTGCAACGCTAATGCAACGAAAATTAGCGATTGGTTGATTTGGGTCACATGATTCGTGAGGTGCGTGGAGTAGACCTCGAGTAGGAGTGGCGTTGTCTGGTATTGAGCGATCGCGCCTGTAATTTGTTTTGTATCGATTCAAATGTTTGCATCAATAAAATTTTTTGGCAAAAAAGTCGTCTTCATTTCCCAATCAGAACAGTTGCTTCTGGACCTTTCTGTGAGACGAATCGTAGCGTGCAAGTCGTGCAGTTTTTTTTCAACTTGAGTAATTCAAGAGTTTTAACAATAATTTTCAACACAAGAACACAGTGACTTTAACATTTAATCGAGGCAAAAACACAGTCGTCAGTGCCTTAATCCTTTGGGTAGCGATTTATTTGAAAAAATTTTTGCACATGGAATAGATTTAATTCGTTCACCGAAATACTGAAATTATTTTTTTCGTTGCAACTGATGCTAACTACTCTCAAATAAACAGGACTGTACATGTTAAATATTGTCCCGATTCGAATGATGAGTTAGACTCGTTGACTTAGACAAAACAAGTCAAATGTACTGAAGGAATTAATCATTCAGAGAAGCCAAGCTTTCTGAATCTAGTAGAAATCATCAGACTTATTACACAATAAAGATAACAGGCGTGGTCCTTCGAACCTCAATTAACAATCATTTGCGTCAATGTTCAGCAACAATGTTACGCTCACGAACAGGTCACCTATCGAAAGTTCATTTCGACGAAAACTTCTGTTGCCAGTTCCAACGAAATCATCGTCTTTCGTTTCCACGAGCATTCTCGTATACGTTCCTCGAGAAGCAAACTAGTAATATCAATTCCTTGCCACTCGGAATAAACAGACTGTTGGCAATCGCCTGTTGACCGTTTGAGAAACCAGTTGTTCGATAGGATGGAAAATGGCGAAAAAGGGCCATCCTGCGAACCCTGCGTCCCGTATCGCTGATGAAAGCGGTACTTACACATCCATCGAGAAGTCGGTTTACGAGAGAGCGTTAAAAGTGGACCAGTCGTAAAAGTGGTGGCGGATGAAATCACAATTGCTTAATGAATTTGCGAGGGAGGGTTGAGGGTGGGTTGCACGGTGAATTGAGGTCAGCGCCGCCTAACTGCACTCGCATTAGCCCATTGCTAGAGATGGGATCGAGTGCCTCACAAGTAGCATTTTATCCGAACCTTTAGCAGTGTTTTATCGTTTAAATCACCCTTTTAATTTATTCTTTCAGCCATCCTGTAAGTATTTTCAATTGCGTTTGAAAGCATGCTCGAATTTCATTACAAGAGGGATAATTCTGTGAGTATTTCCGGAAATGAAAACAGTGCTCTCGAGTAGATTCGAATTGGTGGATGGAAATAAGATCGTTTCGCAAGTGTATCAGACTTGACCTGCTGTTTTATTATATTTTTATCATACTTTTATTATATAATATTATATACATTGTATGCTTGTACATTCATTTACGCATTTTCACTTTCGACTGTTCTAAACTTATGGAGTGAAAATCGACTGGAATCCACGAGTACATCGTGTTGTTACAAACCTACTTGCGAGTATGTTTTTGAAATCCATACATTGTAATTATACTCGTTGAAACATTTTTCTCTTGAAACAATATTCGAGATCCAAAGTTAAATATCAAACGTGATCTGTATGAAACATAGTTATGAAATACAGGGTGGTAAACTCTACGGAAAGATTTACAAAATCTGTTCCGTGAAAATCTAAATGATATTGAAATTTTTCTCCCTTTAATATTCATATCATGCTACTTTAACGCTCAAGTTGCCTTAAACTTCTATGTAAATTTTCGTTACCTTGTCAGCTACAAAAAAATATTTAGGGCCACCCTGTAGGGAAGTGCTAAACACAAATTTTTCTAACGTTTTACAGTGAAAAAAAAAGAAATGCCACCGGAATAAATTGCCAAGGACGATAGCATTCATTTCAATTTCTTCGTTAATAACGAAGATAAGAACTATCTTTGTCCGATATTGTACTTTCCTCCCACATTTTATACTTGCATAGAACGAACAAGCATCGAGCAACTGTACTGATTTTCAAACGACCAAATTTCCAAACCCGTGAAACGAAACTTGGACGCCAAACTTGACTCGGATTCGTACTTGATTCCATCCGTAGTCATTACTCCCCGAAGACCCAAAGAGAAAGAGAAGAGAGACACGCAGCGTGGGAACAAACGGCGGCCGAAAGGGCGAGGGAGCGAAGAGCGAACGAGGAGAACGCCAAGAGCAGAGAAGAGACGCCATTACACCGAATTCGCCGAGGAATTTGCATATATAACACGGAGCAGGGATCCGACCGTTTGCAGGGGAGGCAGGGGAGGCTGGATAAGTGGCTGTCTTTGAGTAGCTGAAACCTTAGGATTATTCAATTAATATATTCATTGAACCGCGCCGCCTCTGGCCCGGCCCTCACTGGCTGAACTCACTCGTTCAATTGGTTTCCTGGGGACAGGAAAAATTTGTTCGGAACAGCGATTCAGCGCCAACATCCGACCTGTAATCCGGCCTGTATTACCTGCGCCTGATTGAAAACGACGCGCTTCCGTCGGCCAATTGTTATTAGACGCGGGACAGCTCGCGCCCCGATCCGCGTCGGTGTAATGCGAAACGTATTAGCCGAATAGGACGTGTGTGTATATCATTAATTCGGAACTGCGTATTCCAACTTGTCCGGTCGTGGCTGCGTACCAATCGATGGGAAGAAAAGGATTCCGT
The DNA here is from genome assembly GCA_030673865.1 of Melipona bicolor. Lineage (NCBI taxonomy): Eukaryota > Metazoa > Arthropoda > Insecta > Hymenoptera > Apidae > Melipona > Melipona bicolor. Next base: position 4,396,121 of record JAHYIQ010000019.1, read on the forward strand.
CCGTTTCAATTAACTACAGTTGCATAATCCTGTTGATGGATTGATTATGGATTACACGCCGGTCGGAAGATATTATTGGACTGTGTGTAACTGCGGATGTTCTAACGCCCTCCTGAATCCAATTGAAGAAGTGGAACCTAAATTGGTTTATTACTAGATTCGGTACTTGAATTGTCATAATTTCGTGAAAACAAGAAAAAATTGCAGATACTTACTTCAAACCTTGAAGCCTCCAGTCTTAACCACTTGCGCTGGTTACTGATTGCGGACCATAACGAGTGACAGGACCGTATACAATAATTCGTCACTTTCCTTTTGAACTCGTTGGTATCAATGGATAGAAATTATTGAGAAGTAATAAATTTATTATTTGTTTTGCCTGGGTTATGCTTAAATATACTTAAAACTGAGAAAATATTACAAATTTGGGACAAAAAATTCTCGACGTTCGTGGCACGTCATTCCAGCACAAGAAATTAAAATATTTTCACATCGAGTAGGTATTTTCGAAATTGCTATTTAAATAAGAATAATTCAAAGAATACGGAAATACATTTGGAGAAATGATAAAATTATTGGATACAGGATATATTTGACCCATTTGCGTACGTCTAAGTACATATAAAGTGTAAAATTATAATATAAATATATACAATGAAGAAATATCATATTTATTATTATTTATTACGTTACATTCATATTTATATAAATGTAAGTATATTTATAATTTTTATATTTCGTACTGTGTCATGTAATACTTGTAAATAAATAAAATATATATGAAATAAATATCATTAATCTTTGAGAAATGTGTCAGTATCTTTGATACCTTTCAAAGAGAAGTACGAATAAATCTAATACTTTGCAACAATGCAATTTACTTTACTTAATTATAAACAAACTTATGCAAATATGCTTGGTAGAGTAAAGGGAAGTCGCGAGAATGAATATTCCTCAAGGATTCGTTCGCTGCACGGTGAATTCCACTTTCTGAGCAATTTGATCGTAATAAAGTTAAATCTAATTCTTCCTTAAAGGCATTCTTGGAAAGTTATAAAGCACGAATAGAATATAAAAAGCCGCCAGAAAATTCGGGGCGGTTTCCTAATTATGCAACGCCTGTGTGCCTGCTTCTTGCGATCTCCGAGCGTACTCCGGCAAGGATCTTGCACAAAGGATCCCTCGTTTCAGAAAACTCGCCTACAAAATTCTATGCTCACTCCTGCCCCAATTTCTCGGAAATTGTTTTACCATTCGTAGCTAAATTTACGTTTCACAGTTGATACTTTTTTCCCCCTGATGCTTTCTCTTTAGATCCTTATCGTTCTCCTGATAAAATGAAAATAAAAGAGACCGTGAGTGCCATCTAAAAGGTTAAACTTTTTTCCCTCTTTAAAAGATTAACCCTCTTGATACAATTTTTCCGAAATTACTAAAGTAATTGCCGTGAAACTGTCGATAAAGCGTAGGTACACCTTATACACCTGGTGTAGGGGTTCTGTTAAAATAAAACGTTGTTACAAAAGTATTTGTGGCAAAAACTACTGAGCCGATACATCGGTTCTTGAATACTAAGAGTTCACAAGCGATTATCGAAAGAGAATGCTGTCCTACTTGTACAATGCTTCACCGATATTTATAGATAAATCTGCTTCAGTTATTAAATAAAAAAAAAATCTGTACTAAACGTTTTTAAACAAACCAAACAGTGAACTGATAAATACAAATGTGAAATTTGTCAATTAACAAGAAATATTCGAAATATTAAATCAAAGATATTGTAAAGTTATGCAAAGCAGTATAATGCATACAATAAACGTGATTTATTTTGTATAATAAGTAGACTATGTTTTGTCAGTAGATGTTTGGCGTTTTGATGAACAAAAAGATTGTTTCCCACAGAAATTTAATTCTGGCATTCGTTTCAATTTCCCTTTCCAATGAAACAACAACGCGACATTGCGTTAGCATAATTTTCTCAATAAAATATTTGCAGGAAACTTACTTTTGAATCGAAAAAACGCGAATTTACCGCACTGCGTAAAACGTAGTTTGCACCAGTGTAAATTTGCAGAAAAATCTGCATTTTACGAAACGAGAGAAATTACGTGCCTCCAAACTGTTCTATACCGTGGAAATTTCAGTTTAAATGTTTTTAAATTTACCGAATAAATTGACGATAATGTAATTTAATTAATAATAGTAGAATTAAAATGTGATAAGTCCGAGAAAACAGATAATTTTCGACCAATTAAATAATAATTTAATATATATACATGTCGTACTAAATTCACTAGTATTTATATGATATTTGAAATTTTTGGAAATGTCAGAATAAGTCGGTCAACATTGAAAATGACTTTGTCAATTTTGAAGACGAATATCCCAGTACACGTTTCTTATTTCTTAAGTAGATTGCAAGTTTTTAAAGATGTAAAAATACATATAATACGTAAAAATATATAATACAAGTACTCGTTATAATATAACAAGTTCCATTTCCTGAATTATATTCTAAAAATTATGAATTTACACAAATATTCGCAATCTATTTATAAAAAAAAGTGAAATGTGAATTAGAAAAAAAAAAAAAAAAAATTAGAAAAGAGAAGAAATAACGATGCCAAATACTAGTTGTTAAAAATCCGTGCATTCCGTCGAAGCAAATGCATTCGTCAGGTTAGCTTATGAAGTCCGGCAGGTAGAAATGTTTGCATTTCCTCAATTAATACGTTAACATTCGAACTGCGAATTCAGTAACAGAAATTGCAGAAGTTGCACGGTACGAACAGTTATAATGCACGTCAAACCTCGCGCCACTCGCCTCGCTCCCCCGCCCGTCGAAATGAAATTTAATGCTCCCCTGAGGAATATCGTAATCAGCCTGCATGCGGTTCAATCGCGGACGTTGTACAGCCTGCAAGCATACAAATTTACGCATGATGAATCGATATTTTTCATGGGCATGAGGCATAAACTTCGCGCGAAGAAACTTTTTGGTTTCACGAGATTATTAGAGCTTTGATCGTCGTGAAAACCGACATTCGACATCTTTTCTTTAAAGTGAAAGTAAAATATGAAAAAGACAAGTGATAGAATAAGTCTACTTTAAAATAAGAATAAATGCAAGTAAATCAACCAAAGATAACTGATAATTTAATTATTTAATTAATAAATAGGAGAAATGAGAAGAACAATTTTACGAATGACATATATATCATATATCATATATATATATATATATATATATATATATATATATATATATACGAATGACATATCTGTTAAAATAATCGTTCCACGTTATAATTGAAAGAAAATTATTCTTTTTGATAAAGTTGACTAACAGACATTTTCGTTAATAATGAAATAATATATTTTTCAAACACGAACATCACATACATGGTCATTAAAAATTATGTATTGAAGCAAATGCATTTGTTGAATTAACTCTTGAAATCATTTTCGTTTGCACGATTAATACGAACAACAAAGAGAACAATAAATGAAAATTTAATTTAATTTAATAGTAATAAAATTAATATTTTTAATAAGTGGAAATTTTTATTTAATTCGTAATAAGTAGTAATAAAATTGAATTTCATTGATATAAATTTTATTTGAATAATTTGAATAAAAGTTTATCTCAATGACGTTCAATATTACTGGAAACTAAATATTGATTTAACCATCCACGGAATGCTTGAAGGCAAAATTAATTTTTCAAGGGTTTGTATAATTCGTTTCGTTGAAAAACCGAATAATTAAATTTACATTGAATCACGTTAAAGTTTAATCACGTTAAAAGTCACTCGAATGTAAAGTAAAGAATTCTGAGAAATGTGACGCGTGTTAGTTTGATACTTTGAAACGTTCGATATATGAATAAAAGTTTATCGCGATTAATTTTAAATGTTGCTGATGTATGTATAGATTAGTTTCTTTCGAAATTCTAACGTGTTGCAAATTATTGTAAAGGAGAGTGTGGATGAATCTTTTACAGTGATAAATTAAAAACGACTTTGGAGAAACGAATAGTCGTTTCAAGTAGTATTAAGCCGAAATTAATCAGACAACGCAGCCTGATGATTAAACGTTCTCTTAACACGTTTATTAATTCTGTTATTAGTTAATTCAATTATTAGTAGCTGCAATTAATTCTCATTATAAGACGTGAACTTTTATAAGAAACTGTGTTATTATATTCTATTATATTATAATTATGTTATATTGTAAATAATTAAAAAATATATAAAATGTCTAACATACTTTTCATGACATTTTGTCCATAAAACAATTGGTTTGCTTTTTTAATTATGATATCAAAAATATGAGTTTGCATAAAAATCATGCATAGAGATCATATGTAGAAAAATACGTGACACTTTAACATTGATTAGATCATTCGAGCTTTCTATTTTCGAAATATCCTGCAATATCCTATATAAAAATTTTATGTATTGGATGTAATAAAGAAAAAATATAAGTTAAGAAAGTTATTTATAAGTAGAAATAATAAAATAACTTTTTTTATTTCTAATAAAATATATTTAAGAACAAAGAAAAGGCAAATAAAGTAACTGAAAAGCCTATTGAACGTGTGCATTTTAAAATAAATTATTAATATTTCCACTAAATTTCTACTAAAATTATATTATTATTAAAAACATATAAAATCTTAAACATTGAAAATCTTAAGTGATCCTGATTCAGTGAGCATGAACTATAAATGAGAGATTACGTTTCAAGCTCGGGCAATCGTATATGTCGAATTTCAATCTCTTTAGTGAAAACCCAACAAAAGCACACCAAATGCTCGCAATTGAAAGTTTTATCGTTTATTCTTTGTTAAAGCGAATTTCGAGAAGAGAAATTAATAAGTCCATAAACGATGATAAACACGAACAGGTTAAACAGAACAGTTTGTCCACAATAGTTTAAACGTTGTTGCGTCCATGATGTTTTAATTGAGGGCAAATCAAATTCTTTTTTTTTTTCTATTTATTTGCTCTGGAAAACAATTTCACAATTGGATCTGCAATTACTTTTTCATCGTTTGCCAAGTGTTTCGCCCAAGAACGACGAACGATAACAAACAGCAGCAGACGTAACAAACCAATTAAAAAAAAAATAATAATAATAAAAGACGCGTACTGTAACGCCGCGTACAAAGTTGAAATGCAGGAATAAAAAAGAGGCGTCTCGTGCAACCAAATCGATACGGGCAATAAAAATAACATTGGAAAAGAAACAACGAACGTTCAGGTTTGTTTCAAACGTGACTAATTGAGGATCTTGCAGCTAAAGGGGTGTAGCTCCATCTTTTTTATAAAATTAGAAAAAAATGTTATAAAATTATTACTTTCGACCGAATTCTTTAGCATTCAATTGGCGCATATTGCTTACTTTTTATGCATTTTCAAGCATTTTTAAAGTGGAAAATTCTTAGATATTCAAAGAATAGTGACTTGAACGTAGTATTCTACCGAGAATTTATTTTTTTTTCAATTTGTTTTCCCAAAAATACGAATTTGCACGAAAATCACCAATGTCTCTCAACTGACAATATGATTCCCTTGTTGTTGAATTTTCCATGGCACATGCAAATCAATAAGAATTATTCGCTTCAAACCAGCAATGGCTGTCAAGAACCCAAAATGAGTTTTCGCAGATGAGATTTAAGAAGATTGAATCATTAGTCTGAAAGTCACATTTACATTCCTCAAAGAGAACGATTCGCACACTTTGTTTCTTTTCAGACAGCTTAGAGTAATCTACCTCCTTAGGAAGAAGGTTATAGTCTCCACGCAACTACATCTTCGCTAATGTTTTATCAAAGTGATGAACTTTCGACGACGAGGCCGAAAATTTTAATGTGCTGTCTTAACTTTGATCACAGAGTCGGTTTAACCCGTAAAGATGTAACATTAACTATAAGCGCTGCTTTATGTATCAAAAGGTGTGTGTCGTCAGGGGGGCAAGTGCAGTTTTGCGCATCAAAAGACACGCCATCAGGCACAAGTGCGTTCTAAACATCAAAAGACAGGTCGTCAGTGGCAAGCTGCACGCTAATGACTAGTTCCTGCTCATTGTAAAACAGCATAATGACTCGCTGTAAGTAACTGTGATATCGTAATTTAGGACGAGCATGGAAGAGCGAATTTCTTTGAGCTAATAGCGAGAATCAAGACAGGAGGATTAACTTGCAGAACGCACGAGAGAACTGGGATGTGTGGGGCGATTGAATGGTGTGGTTGTTCGAAATACTGAAGAGTTTTTTAAACGAGCTGCAAATGTTGTTTGGAATTGTTTGAGTTCATTAAGCGAAATTTAATTGAAGCTCTAAGGAATTTTATGTGTGCACGGTGAGGGGCAAAGGTGTTCGTACAGCAATCGTGAAATAAAATGGTGGATAAGAGGGGAGAATGGAAAAGTTTACTTTTCGTGTTTTTCCTTTCTGCACTGGAATACAAAACTATTAAACTACAATAATTATAATGCACATTGATTCAAAATGCGTATCGATATATATTAATTACGTTGAAATATTACTATCCTATGTTAGTATTGAATGTTGAAATTAATGTTGAATTTCCTCTAAAGTCTTATTTACGAATTTATATTGTGATTTAAATTTATTAATCATATTTAGCTTTCGTGCTTAGATATATTCATACGTAACATCTTATTACGTATAATTAATAATTTATATATTACAAGATATTAAGATTAATATGTCATATATATTAATTTGAGTATTTTATGCAGAATATATGATTACATGCTATATGTATATAAATATATTTAACGGTAGAGAAAATATTGTTCGTTTTATCTTTACACGTCAGTCAAACGAATAATTTTGTTCTTCATTATACATAATATCAAAGATATTATAATTAATTTTCATATATACATCAATTATTTTGTTTTTTCTTTTTTTTTTTTTAAGACACGATTTATGTTGATCCGAGTCACATAAAATTTTCTAGTTTTTCTAGCGTATCGAATATCGACGAGATGATAATATTTATTCAGCTGAAGTCGAAATTTATACCGACGGGCACGCGGTATTTGCAACTACGATAAAAACCACTCGATTTACCGTGGCTGTTTTGCAAATAAGATTTTTTACAACGCATTCGCACATACCCAGAGGAAAATTAATATTTGAATATTAATCTGTCCCAGTCCGTTCATTCTGTAATTCACGTCGCGCGTAATCAAGAAAATTTTAATCATCATCTATTTTCCATGATATACCTTGATAAATCACTCTCGTTCTCGTGAAATTTCCCCGCGTATTCAAACACGCGTTCGAATGTAATCCGCGATGATAGACACTAAAATGTCCATCGGGATTTCAATCACGTTTTAGCTAGATTAAAATCAAGGCAGTCTGTTTGAAATAATTCGACAGCCAATTGTCATGTAATTTTGACTTTTTGTTAGATCGTTGCAAATGAAGCAGTCAAATGTTTCAATACAACACGTGGCTATTGCCACTAATCAGAATTTCCAACGGAATATTCCCTGGAAAGATTGTAGCGTTCTAATGAAATTTCATTAAAATTTTTATTGATTATTTTATAAATTTTACATTACATACATATTGAGAATTTATTCTTTTGTTTATTACTACGTATTAGTTATTATGGGAAGAATTATGAGATATAAAGAAATGTTAGATTTTCCTCCAATTTCAAACACGAAATTAAAATATTTTATTGTATGCTTTAGATTATTCAAATAAAAATATCTTTTTAAAATTTTATTTTATTTATTAATTTTTGTATATATTTCAATATACTCAAATGTTTTATAATATCTATTATATTCTATAATATTTATTATTTAATGATACTAATATTTTTTCGAAATTTTCTCCCCCTCTGATTCGGTCTGATTAAGATAAAGCTGTCAAATTCAATATTGGTTCATAAATCACTTTAATTCCTTATTTGTTACACTATTTTATTCTGATACCTTGTTGTAATAAAACAACGTATAAAACATCAGTTGCATCGTATTTGGTTAACTTTGAACTCTAAATTGACAACTATCACGTATTTTGCATCTAGTCACTAAATTTTGACTTGGACACTGTTGCACTACTTATATTTCACTTTGTGAAAGCGGATGTTTCGTACGCGGCAGTCAAATAATATTCCTAAAATTCGCGAAACGTAAACGATTCCAATTTAACGGACAATTTTACATACATGTGTTACGAAGTGTGTTACGAAGCGTATCAACTTTGTGAATGGAAATACCCGTAACTATAAATTTCTACAGCGAAGTAATTTCTACACAACCCCGCGATAATAGAAGTATCTGGGGAGAACAAGCAATACGAATGTTGCCAGAGTGCGAATGCACGAAATGGTTTAAATTGCGCACGTATCACGCGGCGCACAATCGCATAAAACTAACTTACTAATTCGTTAGATTCGCTGTTCTAAAACCAACGAAATACTTGTACACCATGTGTATTTCATGCGATTGCAACGTATTTTTCACGTATTCTGCTACGAAAATTCTCGAATTCAGTAATATTTACTCTACGAATAATATTTGTACTTATTAGTTAAAAATTAATATATTTAGGATATCGTAGTTTTTTGATGCAAAGGAGACGGGGAAAAAAGTGCTGGATGAAATATGATTTTAAATAGTACATGGTAAATGATCCTATTTCTTTCAGGTATTTGTCAAGCAATGAAATATTTTATTTACTTTGATTTATTTTCTTTAAAATATTACTGCTGAATGTGATCATTCACGTTCAATACACTTGTAAATAGTTTTCTAATCGTTTTTCTCATCAGAAATATTTTTTATCATTTACAAAATTTGTTCCTACCTCAATTTCTTTCAATATCTTTTAAGACAGAAAGTCTTAGGTTTTGAATAAAAAAATGAGTCAAAAAAATCAAACATTACTTGTTTATTAGGATGACTCAATATTAAAGTATTTCATCTCATGCTTCAGATTATTAAAGTAAAATATTTTATTTATTGATTCAGATTATATATTTCCATAAAATGGAAACAAAATTAAAATCATTTATTTTCTGAAATTTCGCGTTCTATTCTATATACGTATATTCTATTTAAGTCAGAATCCAGAGAAGATACTTGAAACATTTATCTCGCTAAATGTATTACCCGGCTCTGTTTTACAAAAATAAATAAATCGAAAAGAAAGAATAAGATTCGAAAATTTGAAAATTTATCAAGTATAAAATAAAACTCTGCTTAAATAAGCTCGTCGAGATATAAATAGTTTATATACATAATTGGAGTTATATCTGATTTCTTTTCTACTAAAGAAACAGTATTCATACAAATAATATTTGAAATGATCGACGCAAGTATAGTAGCATGAAATATCATTTTATGTAATTAGTTTTAAGTAATTTCAAGTATTTCTCGTTTCCTATATTTCAAATAAATATTTAATCATACCGTGCGCAACACTGTCAAATAAACTGAATTTTCAAATATTATCTTACTTCAATAAAAGTATTTCAATTGTTATTTCCAATATTTTTTATTTGAAATATGCCCAGGACTGCCCCAGGTTACGCAATGAAAATTGGGGCATTCTGTATAAAGAACCAACACAACGACTGTCCATAAAACTCGTTGGAACGCGTGAATTTTTCGCGGCTCATAAATATAATTTTCTTTTATCAGTTGCTGCCTGTGCAATTGTGCACAGTTCGCGTAATAATTAAACACAATCGTTAAAAGAACATTCGAATTAAAACGTATCGAGTAGATATTTTATTATACCTTTACGCGACCTGTATTATTGGCACAATGAAATTATACACTGAAATTTAAAATTTTGTTTCGATAGGTACAGTCTGCCAGTGTACGATATTTCAATGGCTGTAAAAATTACTGAATGTTAATATTGTACCGAGTTTTTTTTTTAACAAGTAATTAAGCTTATAATACGACATTTCATTTCATAACATCTCATGTCAGAATAAAATGAACATTCGTTTCGTCAAATTATTACATACTCCAGAAAAAATTCAGAAAATTATTTCACGTACTTCAATATTAACATAAATTTATGTAAATACAATATAACATAATAATAATAAAATATAAAAACGTAATAATTAATACAAATTTAATAATATTAAACACATAATATATATCTATTGAATTTCAAATGACGCGTTGATTCAAAATATTTCCTAGTTAATATTTCTTACTTTATCCAACTGTCATATATGTCAGAAAAAAATTGAAAAATGCGAAGAAAATTTTTTTGTATATATTTTAATATTCAGTGCTTGACTCTTGTATTTTACATTATTTTCGAATTCTGTGAAATTCATTAACCGATCTTTTGGTCATTATTAACGAAATGAAACGTTTCATGAATTAAAAGTTAAAACAGAATTTCGAAATACTAAAAACTAAATGTCGAAACGTTTCATATGACTAACAAAAAAATATTCGAGTACTTTCGTAAATAATTTAAATTTAACTGTGACGTCTCTCCCGCTGCAATACGTGTTCACAGTACCATCCACGTGTCGAGGTCGTTGGTTCCAGGAACAAGATTATAACACGGTAATTGATATTGAGCAGGCTGCGACGAGACTTTAATTACTTACGAAGTTGGCTCGTCGTCCCTCTGGATTGTAAATCTAAGAGTGTACTTTGTTTGCCGTGCACAGCAGTCTCAAAAATAATAGATAGCGCTTCTCTGTATTAGGAACATGTCACGAAGAAATATCCAAGCAGTTGATAAGGCGTGACGTAAGTTGACATTAACTGTACAAGCATCAGTGTCAATTAATCATCTGGAAAGACACACCGTAAAGTACACAGCATCAAACATACATGCAAGGGGGTAGAGCACACTGAATCGTTTGAAAATAGATGAAGTTTGCGAATTTTTTTTAAATTATTTATTGAATGAAACGTTGCAATAAATATGACTGTCAATTTTATAGTTCAATATTTTTTATTTTTATATTTTCATAAAAATTGAACTTTATCGCGACAATTTTATCGCTGTGTTGTATAGAAAATTTAAATATCTAGACTGCTTGATATAATAATTACAAACGTATCTTGCATTATGAAAAGAAAAATGACAAAGAAGAAACAAAGCAGCAAAGACAAAACAATGTATGAAAATAAAAAAAACATAATCGATTATACTTTAAACAATGTATATGTACACGTATTTTAATAGTTAATAAAATTTATTACTAAATACGTTTAGATCTTTCAATCTTTAAATTTTACTGGAATATTGAAAATTGGAAGTGATCATAACTAAATGGCCAGAAGTTATTCTAATGGTTCCAATTAATATGCAAATATCACATTGTTCGAGAGTATGTTTCTCTACGCGCATGTATATATTTGTTCATAGTAGTCATTGAATAAATTGTTTCCCAATGAATTGAAGCAATTAACGTAGTTCATATAAACATAAATATCATTTATTTGATGCACACGGTATACTGCACATATACAGTGCAATGCTTTAACCATTATAAGTAACGGCATAGTTTGAAACCACTGAAAATAAACAACGTATAATTAATTCCGTATTTTTCAAACTCGCTGTATTATAAAATTAATCTAAGCACGCTATAAGGTATAAATAAAGTAATACGTAAAATGCGCAATAAATGGAACGCACATAAATCTAAATAAAACAATTCATCTCGTCAGATCGATACACCGAGCGAAGAAAATATGTCCTCCCCAGCTATTAGAAAGCACGCAGGAGAATCTTAAAAATTATGCATGAGCCGTGCGCAAGAATATCTCCAACAATTTCGCCGTAGCCTACGGTTTATTTCGTTTTCTTTCTGTCGCGCTGACGGGAAATCTCCTTGCCTCGTCGTGTTTGCAGGTCCTTTTCTTTTTTTCTAGCCGGCACGGCGAACTGAGTGGAAATCGCGATCCTAGACAACGTACTTGCCCCGATGGCACAGAGAGCCATAATGCCATTTTTCCCGCCCTTTGTCACCGGTTTACAGAAGAATCGAGAAGTAGGGTTACGTGAATAATGCGTGCTTACGCAACGCGGCTTCTTTTTACCTAGGAATCTTCTTAAAATTGTTCCGCGAAGCGTTTTCTCCTTTGTACGCGACGCGAGGTATTATCCGCGGAACGTGGAAAAATTTCACGATAAAGCCATGTACAGAGCAGGCGGCAGAGACCCGTTAAATTATTTCGTTAGGGAATTATAGAAGGTGCTACGTTTACATGGAAAGAAAAAAGAAATAATGCTCCGACGCTCTTGAAAGGAGATCGTAAAATACATTTCGCTACGGTGCTTTATATGGACGAAGATACGGTGTTATTTCAATGGATTAGTTTTGCGCGGGATAGCGCGGCGGGTTATTATTTGAGGGGCTAATTAAATTAGATTAATGGAAGTACGAATGTTACGTTTCACTCTACGTTTAATATGTCCGTGTCTATATGCTGGGTGATTCACGCAACTGTTCTAAGTATTTTATTTTTGGCAAAAATTAGGAATGAGTGTTACGGAAAAATGATATAGCGGAGAATAGAAGAAAGTTTATATGCACGTCATATAAGTGAGCAGAAGAAAGTTTAAAAAATACACAATACGAGACAATCCATAATTTTCGAATTGTCTAAAATGAAGTTATATTTAAGGAGAACAATAAATGGATATTGTTATTTATTATTATAATATAATATAAAAGTTATAAAAGTATATATACATATGAGTGGGTTATTAGTAACTTCCATATTATAATAATAAATAACAATTATCTACTTGTCGTTCTTCTTAAATATAACTTCATTTTAGACAATTCGAAAATTATGGATTGTCTCGTATTGTGTATTTTTTAAATTTTCTTCTGCTCACTGTAAATTGATCATAATGGAGTTCATAATATTCGCATTAGACTGCGGTTATTTATACGATTATAACTAAATAAATCGATTTAAAACTGAAATTTGCTTCAACTCAAATAAATATTGTAATGTTGAGTGCTCTGCTCTGTACATTTTATACATCGCAGAGTTTTGAAATCTTAGAACTTTGAAACTGTATAAACGTCCAGACTTCACTCGTGATCATGTTCCTTTCGTAAGTACTACACTGCTTTTTAAAATGAAAATATTTAAACCTTATACATTCATCTTGAACCTTATACATTAAACCTCATGCATTATACATTATAAACCTTACAGATTAAATCTTCTGGTCATTCTACGAGAAATACTGTCGGGTTAACATGGTCGGAAATTGACGAATTTAAAGAATGTTTTAACTTTAGTTTCTGCAGAATTTATTGTATGAATAAACTCAAATGCAGTAAGTTGTACGTTTTTGTTTGTTACGGTACATGATTTACAAAACTGAAAGTCAGTTTTCGATCATAATATTACTTTATAATATATCTTTTTATATACAATAATAAGGGGATTCAACATTGAAAAGGAAACAATGTTTTTATTTAAAAAAAAAAGGTACGTTGTAAAGAAAGAAGTTGAGCTTTTATTTTAAAAAAATCCACGTGCATTGCATTTGCGAGAAAAGTATTTGCACATTCGTCATTCATCTTTTTCCTTTAATATCTCTTTCTAATTTCAACCAGAAAAATACGTAAATTTCGTTACAGTTGTATGAATCACTCTGTATAGAATATCCTATAACCGAGATGCGGATGATTCTGCATGCAGAAATAAATCGAAAAAGAAAAGAATGATATTTTTTCATTTAAGCCCCGGGATATTGTGCCTGGTCTGTTTATTTTGTTCATATTTTTTGTTTACTGATATCCTTTGGGGAAAAAATTTTTAAGTTGAAAGTGTTGATTATTACAAACAAACAAAGCTACGTGAATGATAAAATAATAAAAGAAAGGTGTGTGTCGCGAATCCCCATGGGATAACTGAACCATCGCGTTGCACAGTGGTTTGTGCGTCTAGTAATAAACTTTCCGCGAGGCAAAAGTCCGAAATTGCGATCCATTCAAAATGAGTGGAATCTTCCTCGTACATAATGCCATAAGGCATAAAATCAGAATTATTGGAATGATGTAGAATAAAAATTTCATGCATATCTGTACTAATCATTATACACATTGAGAAGCTAAATATGATCGTGAAGCAAACTAACGCAAGTGATATTAACTTCAAGGTCTTTATTAATTGATTCCGCAGTCTGATTTTAAATAGAGTCAGTAGAGAACGATAGTGGAATTCTCACGTGTGGTTCCCAAAACGAGAGTATCAAGGCGATTTGGAAACGTCGAGAAACAAAGAAGCAAAAAAAAAAGAAAAGAAAAAGAAGAGAAAAGGAAAAAGAAGGGAGGAGAAGCCTAGAAAGGGAAAGGAGCATCGTAGAGATTCTTCTACGACTGAACACAGGACAGCATCCGCGGTAGGCGACTCATAATTATGGTCTTAATTAAAAGAGCATTAATTAAAAGCGTGCACGGCCGCGTTTACAATTAATAACGGTCCAACTTGTTCTCATTACTTCGGCGTACGAGCGTTGTACAGAGGACATTTGCCAACTGAACATTTACAACGGGCCGCCAAATGTATGCGAAAGAATATTCATTAGATTCCTGCGTTGCACTGTGTGACGTTCGCAAGGTCTCTATGGTAATTAAAAGCTATGAATGCCGAGCTGTTCAAGGTTGCTTCCCCGATTACGGTTTACGTCAACCGTAATATCCACTCCTTTGATCCCGTGTATATCGTGGACTCTTCCTTAATTACGCCGAAACGCCGCGAGTATTGAAATCGAGCGTACTCTGTCATACTTCTGCGCACCAAACTTCGGCGTATGTGCGCTTACTTGCGTACTGCACGAAATGAACTTACTGCGAGAAACTTTCTTCAATTGGGAATTTTTCACACGGCATTTTAGACACGTGCGTACAACGGTAATATCGAAGTAAAATGAACATGTACTGAGATGTACAGTGAAAAATATAATTACATGTCGATGAAAAATTTGATATAAAAAAGAGATCATACGATGATCCACTGGATCTCATTCTAGAGAAATTTAGAGTTCGTTTTTTTCGAAGATACAGCGGCTGAGAGTGAAGATATCTTTTTTTCGAAAATTGTAAAAATTCAAACACGCGTAGAAGCATTAAAAAAATTGTCAATATAATAATATAATTTAGTTTTTCAATATAATTTCAATGTAATTGAAAAGAGATAGATTTGGGTACATTGAGTAAATTTTTTTGCATAAGAAATACTGTGGAAGTCATTATACTTCGATTATTTTATATATTATTTCATATCAAGTACGTTGCAATTTTGCGCTACAATACATGAAAGAAAAAAATCAACATCGCTAAATGATGTTGACGTCAACAGCAACCAAAAACAGAATTTAAAGTAACATGAGTGAATTCACATCAGTGAGTGCAAATATGTTAAAATTCATAAAATGACAAAAACCGCTTTTCTTTCTATTTTGAATATTTGAAGTTTTTCTGTTTTACGATATTTAATTATTTAAACCAGGGAAGTGTTCAAAATTTCCAAAAATCTAGAAATTTAATACCAAGCATGTAATAAATTAAATTAAATATGTTCATATTTAAATATATATTTTCGACATGTTATTCAATCTACTGTAATATGTTATCCTCTGACAAGTGAACCAATTATTTTATTATTGATTATAAGATTTTCTGTGCAATACACTCTAATACTGATTAAACATTCAAAGAGTCAAGTATTCTATTTTGAGAATATTATAACTATTATTTTAAGAATATTTATTTTCGAATATTAAATGTTGAAACATACATGCATATTTCTGTGACGCTGTATACTAGTTTAAAAATTAGTTCAATTGATCGAATAACAATCAACTACTTGAGCGAACTCGTAGTCAAGGTACCGAAATTACTTCATGAACACACAAGTTCCGCATTCCTGCACGCTACATAAGATGCCATCGCTTTGAGTCCGCATTCTCAATAGCGATTAACGGATAATATCAGTTAGTTAAGCGACAGGTAAGTCATGGACCTACCATTAAATTACAAGAGGCTTCAAATACCGGTGTGTGTTACTTCATCAAGTTCTAAAAATAAAATTTTTCAATTCGTCGGATCAATGAGACTTGTGAAAATAAAAATAAACGATTATAATATTCATACTAATTGTTAGTTTAATGTTTTGCTATATATTAATTCTTATATACTTTTTCGTTATAACTTAACTTTTAATTCGAGAAAATATTTATTTACTTACAATAATTATGTCAAACAAATTGTTTTCTTAATATACATCGAAACAGTTATTGTAGATACTAGAAACTAGAAATTCTATTTATTTAGTGCTTCAGTGCTTCAGTGTTTCAATCAAAATCTATCTCTTGTCTCCTCGTTTCATGGTACACCGTATTATAGTTTGCAAGGCAAACGGAACGAAAATTTTAGTTCGAAAAACTACTCATTTGCGATAATCTTGCGAGCAATATCGAAAGAGTGAAACTTCGAAAGATACATATTTGCCGGGGAGTTAAATTGCCGTAGCTAAAAGGATATTTGTCTTACGACTTTGGTTATGCCGCTCGACTGAAAGCCATCGTCGAAATTAACATGGCGCGAGTTTTTATTATTAATCAAAGAAATTCCACCGTTTCGTTAATTAATGCCGATAAAGAAATGGTGAAAAGATACGCGAAAGAGAAAATTAGCGTAATTAAATATGAACGAGGAAATACCGGAAGTATTTAATATGCGAAGAAAATATTGGCTATATAGATGAATTATATTTAACAAAAATCGGGCAACGAGGTCTTGCAGAAGAGGATATGAAAATTCGGAAGAAACAAGTAGAATCCTTTTTTTCTGAATTCAGTTTTAATATTGTAATAAACGCTAATAATAATTTGTTGTTAGATTTTGGGTTTTTCCGGATTTGTTTTCTAATTTGAAGCAAATTTTATTGTAACAACATCGATTACGATATATATTGTTAGTGTATTTATTAATTATAATTAAAATAAAAATACTTTTAGTATGTAAAAATAGAAAATAAGAGACGAATCATAAAGGAAAGATACGCATAATCAATAATAACACAGTGATTGAGAATTAATTCAAAATTACATCTCATATTTCATTTTAATCATTCTTAAATATTATAATGGAAATAGAAATAAATACACAGTCGTTAATGCTTGAATAAACTGTATTCGAAGGAAATTACTTGTTATTAATAATTAATTAATCATTATTGAACGAAGGAAATTACTTGCTATTAATAATTAATTAATCATTGTTGAAATAATAAACGATATTATCGGTAAGACGCGGAGCATTAATACGATCAAAAATAATAATGAAATCTTATACCATTACGGTTGGAACGATGGAGATTTCGAGGCTCAACGTGCCGAACAACTCCCCTTTGATGTACAATACGGAAACCATTGTAATCCAGGGATTCAGTTCGCAAACTGATCAATGTGGGCATTCAAAGGATCAGTAACAGTTATAATTATCTTCCATTTCAATGCGATGTAATGATTTCTGCCAGAACATGCAAAGGCAGCAACGCGTATCGACAATGTTAATGAACCAAGAGGTGAAAAGCTGTCGAACGTGGCTGTGCGAATTGTGTGGATTAACGCAAACCTGCAGCGCGATGATAATCCAAGATGTCGACACATTATGAATAAATCTGATTGCATCATTCTTCTAGCTTCACATTAGAATAAAATGAATACAGTGAGGAACATAGGAACTGAGGAAAGAGTATGAGTGAAGAAACGATGAAAAATTGTCGATAATTTAAACTGTTATAAAAGTTAATTAAAAAAAAAAATCGTGCATATCCCTCATTCGTTTGCTTCCCGATATTCTATGCATCATCCAGGATTCTAACATGATATTCGAATTTTCACGTTTGCTGTAATATCATGCGCAGATTGAATATTGTATTCCTGTATATAACTGAATCCATATTTGTTAGCGCGCAAACTAATACAATAGTGGAGCGATAAAGTAGCTCGACAACAAGCTGATCCTTTCATTTGTGAGAAAAATTACGTCTAAATTGTTCTAGTGTTATAAGCAACGTCCATTAAATTATTATATTAATTGGTTTTGTCATTACCTGAAGCAATAATTACGTGTATATAGAATGTGCTGTGCATTCATAATTGGAAAATAGTAAAGTAAAAACGAAAGGTAATCGGGACAATTGATCAAAGGCAATTTGCTTATTAACGTGTTATCTGTGTAATTCTATTTTAAAGATACGTATTAATTTGAAAAGTTATATCTGCAATTTTTGTTGAAATCAGACCATTAACACAAAAATAGTTTATCTATATCTATGTTATAAGAAAACCTTAATTGCATTGAAATTGAAGATTTATATTTGTATATGAAATCGATGTCTAATTATTAAGTACTGAATGTCTGTTCTTCAAAATCAGATGATTGTCAAACCACTTTTTGATTAGATATGCCTATTTGAAATTAACAAGACAATAATTATTTACAGTATTTAGTAGAGATATAATAAAGCCTCGAATATAATCATGGAGTTGTAGATAATAAAAATTTTCTATTTAATTTTACTTTTTACTATTATTTTCCTTTGTTCTATTATTGTTATACATTTTTTACTTCTTTATATAATTTTATATATTAATAATTTTACTTCGTACTATTTATTGTTTAAAGGAATAAGAAAATTTATCATGATTTTTTCATGTCATGTCATTTAATGATCAACGTATAAAATAAATAAAATAAAATAAAATAAAACAAAAATACGGTAATCTTAAAAATTCAAAAGAAGAGTAATTTTATTAGGAAAAATCATGAATAAAAGAAATATATGCTTTTAGAAGCAAAAGGATTAAGGGAACGCAATTTCGGCGTTGTCCACAGCCAAAGATATTTAATAGAATTTTCTTGAATTGGAGATTTCGCGTGAAGTAAGTACTAATCCGTCGTATAGATTTTAAGCAACAAACAAACGATATTCACGGGAAATCCGTGAAAGCGCAATCCGTCATAATTACTCCCTTCGATAGCGCGATTAAAGTTCTGAAATTATGCGCCGTAATCCGTGAGCTTTCCACGAAAATAAACCGTGAGCGTAATCTCCCCATATTTTTGTTGCCGCCATACGTTTTACACCGGGCGCAAAATAATGCAGAAAATATAATTGCAATGGCCGTTACTCGTTCGTATTAAACCCTCGAGCTAATGTCTCGCAGTAAGTATAATTCACGTCTATTACATTTCGCGACTGCCCTCATTAACGCGCAAGTTACAGGCATGTTTGTTTCACCTGGTTAAATCAACATTCAGGAAAGAACAGGTTGCAAATTGAAACATCAAAATTTTACAATCACGTCGCCAACATCGTGCTGCAATTTATGATGGCACGATCAGATTTAGACAGTGAATAATAGATACATAGAATAAAATGAAATCCTTTTTGTAAGATACGGTAAATATTCTAGATATTAAGGAACGTAAGAATCTTACAAGGAGAGATCACAATCCTTGGGTCATCGATTTGGATAAAATTTCTTCTGACGAATCTGGAACAAAGATAAGCAGATCCATGTTCGACCGTTTTTATCAGTATTGATTATTTACAAAAATATTTCATCCTATTAATCCTTTTAATTGTTGAAATATTAAATCACTCGATTATATTGCAACAACTGCGTTGTAGCGATGTTGATAGAGCAAACGATTCATTGGCAATGAGGGGATTTGAAACTCGCGGTACGGTAGTTTAAGAGCTTTCCGCTATTTTTGAAGAAATTTAGAAAAAGGAAATTATTACTTTAGCTCCTTCTGTAGTGAACAATTTTTGTTCATATTTTCAAAAACAACGAAGTCGATTCTTATTGGATCACCCCGTATATTACTTTATTTTATTACAAAATTTATTGTACCTTCCAACGCTGCAATACGTATTTCCTGAAAAACGTCGAAGATAGAAACAGAAGAGTTAGATTGTGTGTTAAGACGATGCTACGTAGGTGAATGTGTATAAAAATCAGATGTATATGAAAGAAAGATACCACGGAACGGTGCTTTCAAGCGACTGAATTACTGAAATCGCTTTGAAAACAGCGATACTCTCTTAATTTAAAAAACCGGTTAAAGTTATATAAAAAAGAAAAAGCTGTTTTTATGGAGGAGAAGCAACCGAGATAATAATCCACGGAAGTCTTTCTTTAAAGAACAGAGCATCTGCCACTATTGTCGTCGGATCCATTTAAACGCCACAATGAAGGAAAAATATTGTTTGTTACTTCCGGACGTTGCGATAACTTGGTATCTTTAATTGTGCCTACGGTATTCAATTTTTACCGGCACAACGAGATGCGTCAAACTTTCCCGTCCGTGATGATGAAACAATTTTATCCATATTCGTGATATTTGAATGTCAGAATGAAATGAACATGTACTGTTGGTATACCGATTTGTTCTTAAAAAAGAAAGAGAAGGAGAAACTTGCGATCGATTGGACAAAGGGCACAAAATGTCAGTATTGCTTCATTTTAAAAAATATGGAACTCCCCGTCAACGATCGAAAATAATCGAATTGAAAAAGGAAAAATTTATCGACATTCTGTGTTGGCATCAAATTTTCTATGTTCTGTATCATTAAATCTATGACCTTTAAAAAGTGAAATAACGCTTTGTACAAAAAAGAATATATAAAGTATCAATATATGAACAATTGTTCACACGAATATTCAAAATAGAATCTATCTTAAAATTATACTATATTTATTACGAATGTAATAAACAGAAAGTTTAAGAAGAATTTTACTTGAAATTTAATGCCATTGGAAATTTAAATTTAACAGAGTTCAAGAATTATACAAGTTAAAAGAATTAAGCAAACGTTAAGATAACGAAATTTCGAAGCAAACTGAAAGAAAAGTGAAAATTGAATTTGAAAGTAGATTGTATTATTGCTTGATGCAAAATGGAGAACATTCCGAAATCATCTTATAACTATAAATTAATTTGCAACACTTATTTATTAAAAGTTCTAAAGGGATAACATGTTAGAATAAATACATCAAACCGAATAAATTTTAATATTGAATTTATTTTATTATTAAATAAATATATCAAAGAGTATGTTTTAAAATGAATATATTCTTAATTTGTTATATGTTCCTTATTTTGTATTAAATTTTCAAACTTTTAGTAATTTTCATAAGCATTCAAACAGTTAAAAGAGTTAACCTGAAGAAATGAAATCGCTACTAATTTTAATTTCATAATCAGAAATGATTAGAAAAATTTTAAAGAAAAATAAAATAAAATAATTGTACTTGTAATTTTTTTTTAATGAAATAAAATATTTTATGTTGTATAATTGTAATAACTTGATCTTAAACTTAAATTCTATAGGAAAATAATTCTAATATAATAAATAAAGTTTTCATAAACGCACAATTATTTATGGCAAATGTGATGGGAAAATTATAAAAAACATGTAGATGAAGTTCCAATGATACTCCGAAAAGCGAATTGAAACTTTCTGACTTTATATGATTATAATTTCATAATGAATACACGAAATGTATAAAATTCAAATTTTATAAATGGAACTTTATATACTGTGTAAAATATATTATTAAAATTTTTAATTGAAAGCAATACGATATATTAGAAGATGTAGAATTAAGATGCAAATACTCCATGAAATATTTTTGGTACTATACTATAATTTGCTTCTAAAACAAAATAAAATGTATTGAATGTAAAGAACTGTATATATACATTTCTTCTTGAAACGATAGTTTTTGAATAAAATCGCAGCAGTTCTTGTTGTCACAAACACAAGCAGAAGGAATCGCTAGTGTCAACCACAATCAACGAATGTTAAAAATTTTAAAGCATTGGGTCTCGGCACATTCTCAAGATTTTGAGTCTGATCATCAAGAAAAATCTAACGATTAAGTTCCTCGACGACATCATTCGCTGGCCTAATCTTCTGCCGGCTGAGCACAAAGCCGCGATTCAACTTCTTCGATTGTTCACGAAGGAACAACCAAAGAATAATAAAGAAGAACTAAGGCTCTTCCTACTGTATGTATACGCAGAATAAATATCAAAGAAGTAACAGATAGTACAATTGGGCGTTATAATTCTTCTACACTTTTTCCGGTATTAGTTGAGGAATTTTATAATTCTGAGAAAGGTTGTCGCATGAATTAGGGGATGCATAGTATTTTTGTAAATATTAATAGACGATTTATAGAAAAATTTTATTTCTTTAATGCGATTGATAATGTGGTTAAAAAACACTGATAGTTGATAAACTGAAACTTCGGAAAGATTTTATATATTCTGGTTTATACGTAGCACCAATTCAAAATCTGGATAAATGATTGCTACGAGTAATTCATTATTTTTCTAGTAATACATTGATGAAATGCAATGAGCAGATAATATAAAATTCCCAAAATGTGGCCATATGAACATTATCGTACAATTACGCTTTTCACTGTATCACAAATATATTTATATAATATAAATGTACAATCTGAATAAGCTACAATTATCGAGAAAGGAACATAATTAGTTTAAGAAGTAGTCATTTAAAGGTGGTTCGCTATAATCGTCGCGTTGATCTCTTGTTTGCATGAAAATCTGCTGGGAATGTGTTAAAATATGACAGCATCTATGCGCCATGTTGCACCATATCGGTGTATCGACTGACTGTATTTAATAAATTATACGTGAAAGAATAGGAAATGATATATTAAACGAAAAATAATTCAAATATTACGAATATGGATAATACCGAAATCGATATATGAACTTAACTCTTACTCCTTGTTTTCTTCCAAACAAAGAGCTGACGGATCCTTAGTTTTCTCTCTAAAACAAAATTAACCTTTTGTCTTGTAATATAAGGTCACGCACATTGTACGAATTATGGTTTCAATTAAAAATAATCAAATTGTAGAATTTGAATTGAATTGAAATATAAGTTTCAATTTTTTACAAGTTGTACATATATAAAGCTTCAATAATTGATTTCTCACGATTAATCATTAATCACTGATGTTAGAAAAATTGGGAACAAAATCTTAAGACAAGGAGTTAATATATTCTAGACTGACTCTGACTGCTTTTACAATCATTTGGAGAAATGAATTTTTACATTTTTAGAACCGATACGTTCTAAAACGCATTAAAACGTATTATAATAAAACAGGTCTGAGCAATTCCCCGCCATTGCTTTCCCTACCACTGGTCTATCAGTTCCCCCCACTATGTCAGTTTGTATGTAAGGCATGAGTGACTAGGGCTACATTGGAATTTAATATACACGCATATATAGCTGTTACGCACGCCAGAATCGAATATTTATCAGTTGCCTAGACCTGTTTTAAATCAGGATTGCATAATGTTACAACTTTACATTATAGTTTTATAAGATATTATATATATGTATGTAGTACATATAAATTAATTATATCAGGCCTTTCAGTTTGGCGGCTTACGAGCCAAACGTGGCTCATCCCCCCCTTTACGAACCGTAGGGGAAGAATCCCCTCCACTTTACTCTACTGTTTCTTTTTTCTCTGGATGCTGCACGAGTCTCGCCATTGTAACGAAAATTTAAAAAATTAAAAATACCTCCGCATCGATTTTTTTTAAATAAAACATGATAAAGTGATATAAGAATATATAACAGTAATTAATTGTTGAAACACCAGATCAATGATAAATTATGGAAAGCTGAATTACAGGTTTTGAAAACATATCGCTTCTAATGGATAGTGAAAAGAGACTATAGAAAAGTATTTTTCTATAAATTGATAAAATTAAGAAATGAAACCAGATATGTATAACAGCGGCTAGTTTGCACATGGTGTAACAGCCTGGAGAAAAAGAAGAAAAGGAAATGAGTCATTACACAAGAAAAAAAGAGTGAGATAATAAGGAAAACAATTAAAAATTTTAAAAAAGTAGAAGAAAAGAAAGGAAGACTACTCACACAAGCGTTGAATTTCAGTCGTGATTAAAAGAAACATTAAACTTAACTAAACGTTTACGAGTAAATATGTAAGCTTGGCTTCAAATATAGCTTCAAAGTTATATCTGGAGTACACAACAGCCATCTATATATATTAAGTCCCAATGTATCTCTAATCACTTGCATTCATGCTTTGCGCATGAATT
Organism: Melipona bicolor; assembly: GCA_030673865.1. Taxonomy (NCBI): domain Eukaryota; kingdom Metazoa; phylum Arthropoda; class Insecta; order Hymenoptera; family Apidae; genus Melipona; species Melipona bicolor. The sequence continues at coordinate 4,420,333 of JAHYIQ010000019.1, forward strand.
GGTCTAGTCGTGAAACAATAGCGGGGAAGAAATTGCCCAAGCTTGATGTGGAAAACAGCTGAAAGATAAAACAAACATAAATTACGTATCGATTAATTTAATAAATGAATTAAAGTGAATTTAAATAGTTTGATACTCAAATTCATTTTTTTGATTTGTGAGCGACGGAGGATGTCAAATGAAATAAGCTTGAACTTGGCTTGGATGATCTTGGTTCGATCTCCAAGGACATCCGATATAAAGTATCGTCATCGATCTGCAACGACGGATCCAACAGATAATTGATAATCTTCGCTATCGGTTCGATGTTGTATGAACTTTGTTGTAATTGACGTATTTCTTGGATCACGTGGGCAATCTGGAAATAAATTGAAACTTCAACGAGTAAATTATTAAATGAAATTCAAAGGGTTAGGCTACCTCAAACTATCTAGAAATAAGTAAAGCTTGAAAATCTTCGCTGTGCGAATTTTTATACGAATAATTTTATATAACAAATAATATTATAATAAATATAAAAGTTTTAAAATAACTTTTGTAACATTATGACATAAAAAAAATTGAAATATAAAACTAAAAGTCATGTTTATGTCATGCACTTGGAATTGTTCATTTAGAAATTACCTATGAAAAGCAATTCGCAAACTTTACATACTACCATAATGATCAAAATGATCAATTCATAATTTTTTATAACAACTTCATATATTTACAATAGTACATTTTCTGAAATAAGTATCATATTTTAGTTGTTGATAGTTTTACTATTGAGAAATTGGCTCAAATTACAAATTCATTCGTTTCTAACTTATTGAATCGTAGTATTTTACTCGTTTTTTTCTATTAATTCTTACAACAACGAAGTGATGAATATCTTTAGTTTTAACATATGTATCCTAAAAAGGAAATTATTTACCATTCTCATTTTGGAAAAGTTCAAAAGGCCATCTTCGGTCATAGTTCTAGTACCCTCTTCGATGAAAGAAAGGTCGGACAGATACATTCCTATATAAGGGATGCAAGGTGGATCGCATCGACGCAATGCCTCCTTCAAATTTTTGAAGCGTCCATCCGACGACACAATATCCTGCAACTCTTCCATCATTTGAGTCGCCTATGAGTGAAATAAATAAATAATTCGTTGTTATATTTATTTATTTTCCATTAACCCTCAGAGTATCATCTAATATCTTCCGTGGAACTCTGTGATCTACTCATATGCATATTTCTTTTACTATTTTGTCATTTACACGTATGATTTTTGTATAATAATTAATATTTTTAGCTGTGAAATTTTTTTTCAAAGGATATGAATAAACAAAACACGAGTAAATTAAATCGATCCAACGCTGTTCTCCGAAGGTTGATACTACTCTAGATGTTCGTATCATTTTTATTTACCGCTTCTGGAACTTTATTCCAAGTCCTTTTTAATCTGAAAATACTACTGCTCGAAAGAGCTGCACAAATTTGTAGTACACCATTGTAATTGCGTAAAATTCTGTTGCAATCTGCGATTGCAATCCATTTTTCGATCACTGCAACTCTCCCTGACACACTTCTACGCCTGACAACCTCGGAAGCAATCAATTTTGACATTTCGTTGAACCTCTTCGTCAGTAGGCAAATGTTGGGAGCGCGTGAAGCCTTGTCAGCTTTTGTCCATGCCTGTCCAAGAAATTCTCTACGCAGAAATATACGAGCAGATTAAACATTATAGAAACATCAGCGCTTGTATATCATTGAATACTAGCAAAATGAATCTTCTTTACTTTAATTCATTTTTACTTTTTTCAATTTATTAAATCCATCTTTCCAATTTTTTCGAATATGAATTTAATTCATTAAATTCATAACTTTATATTGAACTATATTACTTTAAATTAAACTCCAATACAATAATTTTAGTTAAATTTATTTTTAAAGTAAAATTTATTTTTATTATAGTAAAATTTTTAATTTTATTTATTTTACTAATTGTGGTAAATAATTAATTTTATTATAGCAAAATTTATTTTTCAGCTGCATTTTCAAAGAACAGAGATTCATATAATCTAAAATCCATGTAATAATTAATCTGCCTTACTTTTCCGAAACACGTCTGTGCAGCTGTATTCTACGATATTTACGATTAGCACAGGTTCTAGCGATTTTTCGTTCCACAATCAATTTCACTATGAATTAACATCGACTTTTACTAACTTACTTGCTCGAGAGAGCCATAAAAATCTTGTGATCCAGATACGTCATCTGCTCTGCGATTTCAACTGACGAGAACGTCTCGACACTTTGCTTAACTTTCACCTGAAATTGTACGACAAGTTTTCTCAGAGTAATAAAATTTCTCAACTAGCATTGTCGGAAAAAATGTAGAAGGAGAATTACAGCGTCCAATTGTACTATCTATTACTTCTTTGATATTTATTTTATATACGTATACGTACAGTAGGAGGAGCCAACAGTTTCCTTAGTTCTTCTTTGTTATTCTCCGGTTGTTCCTTGGTGATCAATCGCAGAAGTTGGATCGCGGCTTTGTGCTCAGCCGGCAAAAGATTAGGCCAGTGAATGATGTCGTCGAGGAATTTGATCGTCAGATTTTTCAACCTATGATCAGACTCGAAATCTTGAGGGTGTTTCGAGATCCAATGTCTCAAAATTTTCAACACTCTCGTCATGATTGCGGTTGACATAACCGGCTCGTTCCGCCTGTTTTTGTCACGACAAGAACCGCTGCGATTATCTTGATCACTGCCCTTGCCTGGCGGGTTGTTCGACGCAGATGTTGCAATTGCAAATGCAGTTGCAGCCGTTGATGTACCGCTCCTAAATATATACAACGAAACGTTAGTCCTTTCTCCGTTGAATTCGTTCTTGTGCAATCTCGTTCGTGTTATACTCATTTATGTTATGACTATTCTTTTGAATAATGAGAAGAGTTTTGGTTGTTATACTGTGTGAAAGAATGAAGAGAGAATATAAAATATATATATTTGGTTGTTATGATTCTATGTGAAAGACTGAAGAGAAAATATAAAATATAAAAAACAGAGTAAAATTTTGCGTAAAAATTGTATTCTATATTTATTTTCTTATATATTTTTCAAATTTATTTCTGTTTTCATATTTATTTTTACGAAACGATTCAAAATTATTTTTCGAATGTGGTTTCAAATACTTTTTATAATTTGAAACCGTCATGTATATTCAAGATGTATTCTTATTTTACTTTCTTTAGTTTCACAAGTTTATTTCTTGAAACCATATGTTTACATTACTCATTAAAACTGTAAAGATGTGCACAAAATATTGAAATATTAAAATATTATAAGTTGTTAAAATATTAAAATATTTATTGTCTTTTAGCTTCATTTGTATGTACTTTTATCTCTCATTAAAACTGTAAATCTATATGAAAAATAAATTACCAGTGAGAAATAAATTTATCTATCTAGATTGATTAAAATGGCCAATATATAACGTTTTCAAAAATATTAATTTTAAATACATTATTAATTATACCTGAATCAGAATAATTCTAGATTATACAGGAATAAATAATCGACAGAAGATTATTCAAGACGAGAAAATAAATCGAAAATGAAGTATATAAATTTTTAATGAAACGCTTCGTTCTCGAAAAGAATATATTAAAATATTTATAAATAAATTCAGTACCAGGCCAATTATTAACAGAACACATTTAAAATTTATATTCTTAAAAAACGAAACCTTTGACGGAAAGATTCTGTCTGCAATTAATTTTTTGCACTTGGAATGTTCCAGTAGTTAATTAACGAAATTCAAATGTACATATAAAAACTTCAAACTCGATTTTTCGGGAAACAAAGATTCAAATGATTAATGTTATTCTTTCTCCACTTATTCTTGCTCCTTCTCGATTGTACCATGAAAATTTGAATACCCTACATAAAATCATACCTTTAAGCAGTAGTATATATGTATATTGTATATATAATATATATATATATATATATATATATATATTAGGTTCAAGCTTCTCATACATTCAAAATTTCGTTCATAATTGAGACTAACAGAAAGTTTGTAAAAAAATTTAGCACAAATGAAATAGAATTTTATACTATCTTACAATTATATTACAAATTATTAAAGTTTCAATTATTTGTAGATTTTACATCGATTTGCGTAAAAATTGAATAAAAGAATTACATATCTCGTACGCGACGAGTTTTTAATAAAGGCTTTTGATAATAGTTTGGAAGAAATGCAAATTTAAAAATTTCGCAATGTGTTTTGTGTGAACGCAGGCAATTAAACGAAAGTATACAAGTGAGTTTCGCCATGCACCACGTAGAATGGAAAATAGCAATGTTTCAGAAGCAAAAAGTGGCGATACTTACCAGGTAGATAGAGGTCCAATACTATAAATAACAAATAACATCATATGAAATAATACAGTTGTATTAAAACAATTAATATCATTATCTTGGATTGAAAAATTAATCTCATGAGATACTTAAAGAATGTTTGTATATTCGAAACAACAGAGAAATACACACGAAATAAGAATCTCGACAGATGAAACGATTTACATCGCCATTTAGGATTGACGTTGTATTATTCGAAAAAAATTAAGAAAAAATTCATTCTGTTCAGTAGAAGAATTGTATAAAGTGTACGAGACATTGAAACGAAAGTATTAAGTTTCACACATCGATTTTTTAACTAAATCGCAATATGTATGTATTTTATAGCAAGGTACATTTATATATAGATACATTTTATCACTGAAAAATGGAATTGTCTAATTACATCAACTTGAATCTAGGAACTTCGATGTATGATCTCGTTTCTTAAAGACAAATAATATGTTGTGATATAAGTGAAGAGCATCATTGAATTTAATAACTATAGATTTCATTCATAAATGATCTCGTTACAGTTAACATTAAAAAAAAAAAAAAAATGCTTACTACAGGAACATCTTGCATAATAGATAGTTGCAACAGCTTTTTAAGAACTCCAATATTTATTTGTCTGTAGCAAGAAATATTCATTGAATTTGGTATGGATAAGATTGTTGTCTGTGTTGAGCTAGTATATAAAATAAATAGAACGAACCAGTACTTTATAAAAATATAGAAATATGCCGTTTCTTGAAGAAATAATTATGCAAGACAATGCACTGCGATTATGATAGAATTGATCAGGGAAGAATTCTACATGTAAAAAGAAAAATTAGCTAGAAGATCATAGTGTAGATATTAGTAAGTCATAAATTAATGAACATTTCTTGTTATTAGGAACAAAAAGAAAATATTATACATATACTGATTTTAATTGATCTATTACGTTCATTCCTTGTACATCTTAATATTAATTGCCAGTAAAAACAATTTTGTACAAATTCTGCGATTCAGTTATACTCTTCACCGTACGCAGGAATAAAAGAAACTACATTAAATTAAAATAAGAAAGACATACTACGTTTATTAATTGTAAGGAGATTGCTTCATAATAAAAAAATGAACTTTCTAATTGTTACATATGCAGTATCTCACGAGTGACAGAGCAGAGTATTGATTGAACGAGGATAGAAGAACATGAATATCTTTGTCTACAAAGATAAGAAATATGAGGAAGATTTTCACAGGCGGAAGGAAACACGTAAAAATACCGAGACAGAACACTCATGCGTAAGAAAGTGGAAAATATCTTTATTACAATCGAACATTCAGTAGCGATACCGTAAAACAAAATGAAAACTAATTTTCTTTTTCCTTTTCCTCTTTTGTCTTAAAGTACAAAATCAGTGTTCTTAATCATATTCGAGGCACATGCGTATCGATGAGAAGATTCATCTTTAATACTTAGCGGTATCGGTTTATAAATTACACGCTACCGTTTTCTTCGAATAGCAGACAGATCATTATAATAAATATTTTTCCATCGTATTTCAAACACGAGGAAATGTCATACAGTCTTGGGGAAATGAAAAATCTCGCTTGAGCACTTTTTTTTTATGATGTATACAACAACGTGGATGTTGGGTACTTAAACATGTCAGGAATACTCGAACGAACCTTCGATAACATTGGTGAGACCTGGTGATCACAATATCAGTTCTGCTGGAAATCTGCTCGTGCTGGAAGTTGCCTTGCTGGAAAGACGATTGGTTCTCTTGAATGAATCGCCTGCTCGTCCAGTAATTCTGCGAAAGGGAAATTATTTGTTCAATATTTCATTTACATTTCAATTAGGGATATTTTTAATATATTGTCCGATGTATTAAAAATTTATTGAACTCAGTGAAAACATTTATCGTGTGTGTGTGTGTGTGTGTGTGTGTGTGTGTGTGTGTGTGTAACTTGTTCTATTCTTTTGTAATTTCGAAAATAACATAGTATATAGTAGATAGTATATATATATATAATTTATTTTAATTTATTATTTTTTAAAAAACTATATCCCAACATACTCTAGTTATCGTAGAAATCGAGCTACTTGCAGTAGCCACAGGAACAGACTCAACAGACGTTCTATGTTCGCGTCTTTGTTGATTTTCCTGATTTTGTTGAAGAGGTTGCTCAAACGAACTGTCAGTTTCAGGTTCTTTCGCAGGTCGTTTCTCTGTCTCTTTCTTACCTCCTTTACTTTCAGTAGATTTTGGCTTTGACATTGTAAAAGTTTCTGCGGATGTTTTCTCTTCTGCTGTCACGTTTCCTCCCAATACGTCCAAAGATCTGAACAGACACATTTGTATCTAGTTACAAAAGACGAAGTTTAAATCATACAAATGTTTTTCTTCTCCCCAAAAGAGATTCCCATCATTATCCGCTTTTTGTAACAAAAATTAAAAATACCTTTATATGGACTTTTTCAAATAAAATATTTGAATAAAGAAATGTAAGAACAAATAATAATAATCGCTAAGACCCCAGTCTAGTCGTAAATCATGAACAGCTGATTTATGGGTTTTGAAAATGCAGAAACTTAAATATTCACCATTAGGGCTTAAATACAAACGTTACTAAAAATCACATGGATTAAAATACAGACTCTTTTACTATACATATGATAAACAAATGTGGCAAAGTAACAAATTAACAAATTAAAAAATAACGAAACTTACACCAGAGAACCAGCAGGCGTCTCAGCTAGTTCAGCCTCGTAAAGCGCTTTCTTTAAAGTTTCTATCACAGTGACACTGTCGATGAACAGTCGATGCGTTGTCAAAAACGTATTGAGGTAATCGATACTGAGAAATCTCGGGTCCATCAGACGTTGAAGCAGACGTTCAAGGGTGGCTGATCGAACTTGCGGGATCTTGCAGGAATTCAAGGTCCTGCTGAATTTGATGTCCACGTCGTCGTTGAATAATTTCGGGTCGTTTTCGTATTCTTCTGACATCGTGACGGAACTAACGTCCGACCACAAACCTTCAAGTAAATCGTTCGAGCGAACGTTATCCATATAGCCGCTGATATCGCTTATCCAGGCAGTTTTCTCCTGTGTTTGTCAATCGAGATTTTCATGAATCTTTCTTTTCTTCGTAAATGTAAAATATAAAATATCATTAATCTCATTTCCATTAATTTTCTTTTCTCGTAGGAAAACATGAAACATCGTTAACCCCTCAAGAACGGAGACCAAGTTATAATTTTCTTCCATGTGTGAAATTCCAAATATTGAAATTGTTGGTATTGTAAAATTCCACGAAAAAGTTCAATTTTCTTTTTCTTTCTTTTTTCTTAGAATCAGTAGCTTCTTCATACAGAATTTTGCATGTATTTACCAAATTTCAAATACTTGAAACAGGAAAATATTATTTCGGACATTTTGTGTGTTTAGTTTAATTTGTTGAAACTAGATAATTTTCTAAAATATTGACAATTTATTTGGAATATATATAAATATATAAATAATAAAAAATAAGTACGATAAAACGAATAAAAATGTATATTCTGATTATTATTATTATTGATGTATCTGTATATTTTGTAACTTTTTTCCCGACTTATTTATATGTAACTTTAGTTAACAACGAAATCAATACCTCCAAATGTCCAAAATCCTATCTTTATATAATTTATTTTAAATAACTGACAATTAAATCACAAAATATTCAAATCCTTGGTTTAAATACTTGAAATTTACAAAGAAAATAATAAACATATAATTGTAAATTAAAAAGGATCTCATGTCAACGATAATAAAATTTAGTACGTATAATTTTTAGAGAAGATCGATCTTCTCTGAGTATTTTAAAAATATTTTTAAGAGATTTTATCCACTTCTACGACAGCTCTGATAATAATAGTTGCACGTGACTATTTCACAGTTTCAACGGTACATATGAACGCACAACTTCATCGATTCTGTAACACAAAGGGACGCACATGCGCCACTTACCATACGAATTTTCACACGTGAAAGCTTCGAGGCAATACTCGTGTGCAGCAGATTCAACTTCAGACTTTACCGACTGCAGTGAAAAATTTTCCATCGATTTGCTATCGGGGTAAGATAGAAGCGAAACAACGAAAATATCGATGGATTCTGTCACCGATGTTGATGAAGGTAACTGTAAATTTCTGCTCGTGAATTTCGTATCAGTGATTGAAAAATAGAAAGCTCAGAAGCTAATCGAACTTTCATATGTTTTGAAATTTTTTGATTTGGAAATATTTCGAATAATTCGTAAGTATGCAAATTGTTAATCGTAATTAGCAACCTAAAATTTCTCTCAACCTTCTGTAGACTGTTCACTATCTTGGAAATTAAATACGCAAAGAGATTGAATAATGTCGCTCACCCTGTCTGACAAATGCTTGATTGACATTGAATGAAATATCAGATTCTTCTAAGATCATTCGTTTCACGGTCAAATTTTTTCGTAAATTTTCCGTTTCACCGACCTGAAATAACGTGAATGCGTTAGCACAAGATACGTTGGTTAATTATCAGAGGACTAACGAAGCGGAACAGTAATTAATAATTAATGAATCAACGAAACGGAACATGTTGCTTTTGATTGATCAATCAACTATTGTAATTAAAAACGCGATTAATACCTCGTCGTGCATTTGTCTCAACAAACGACAAAGTTGCTTCGCGTTTTCTAAACTTTTCTGTTCAATATAATCGTGAGAAGTATGCGTCAATAATTCATGCAGCGTAATAATATATCTTGAAACCTGAAAAATACACGCAGAAAATTATTGCCCTCGTTGTTTCCCCTCATATTCAACTCAATAGAATTTACAATAAAAGTGTACGGTGCTTGAATAAAATAAAAAACAATAATTCATTGGAAATAAAGAAGAGCATAATATAATATCTGTAAAAGTGACGTAAAAGGAATAAACAAGACCGCGAAAACAATTTAAATATAATAATTTCTCAAGTTTGTATCCAAACAAGTTTGTATTTTAAAAACTTGCAATTAAAGCTAATTCATTATTGCTAAATCTTTCTTAGACATTTATGTATGTTTTCAATAAATAATATTAGAGTTTGATTCATTCACCATTATATTTTTAAAAATATAATAATATAATAGTATACATATCTCGCATACCATTATATTTTTAAAATATTTATATTTTAAAATATTATTAAAAAATGTTGACCTATACTGCTTTGACTGAAACTGGATTTACACTCCTAAGTTCATTCATCAGAGTATTTTAAATCTATCATAATTATTCTCATAAATTTTTACTCTGACCTTTAAGACACTCACGTATGTTATATACCCATTGCTTTATACTCAAAAATTCGCCAAATGAATTAATTATATCAAGTTAAGACGAATGTGATGTAACATACCTGATACATAGGATACGTTAAAAAGGTCTTCACTGAATGACCTTTGCTGTACCTCAATCTAATAAACAATACAGCGAACACAGATGATGATTGCTTGCATTCAATCAACACTTGAAGATTGTAATGATGGTTTCTGTCGTATTCTTGATAAATTGATAATATTGGTAGTAACACGTCGAACAAATCGCCTAAAATTATCAAGCATTTCGTCAAGACTCTTGTATTTTATGCATGTGTCGTTCGTTATCATTAGACTGCGGATTTTTAAGCATTTACGGAAAATTTAGAAGTAATAATTGATACAAAATAAAATTGCAAAGAATAAAATATTTAAAATATAGTGCTTTCTATAATATTTGATATTTAATTCATATTTAATTTAGTAATTAATTTATATATTTCATTACAATAATATCTAATACACGATATTATCATAAATTTGCATAAATATCCGCAGTCTAATTATTCTAATGAATTTGAATACCATGTTTAAACGATTACAATATTTTCGTCATTATATTCGTTCTCGCTAAATATTCAAAATTTAATGAAATGGCGAAAAATAATAATATTAATTGAATTTAGCAATATAATCGTGATAATTGAATCAGTACGCACAACGTCACATAATACATTCATAAAAAGTTCCTATAAGTGTTCGAATACTTTTGTGAACAACTATATCTTTCACATTTCTATTCATAGTGTTACATTCTGAAGCGAGACGCCAAAAGAATTAATGGGAAGTGTCAAAATCTTACCTGAATGTAACAATGATGGAATTGTTGAATAAAAATAAAAAAGATATACCTAAAACTAAAGTGGGCCAGTTCTCCATGCGAGAAGTGACACCCTTCAGGAAGATCTGATGAAGAAACAACACTGTTTCGATATTCAAAAACACACTGTTCGCATCCTTGTAGTTAGGGGGTTTCTTTGAATTAGCAGCCATCTTAATAGCCCTCAAGAAACAGCTTACTAATATCTCTATTCGTTCTGTATATTCTTCCTCGGCTTCCATCGTTTGAAACATTAACCTGAAATGAAGAAAATTCATTCTGTCTTCTTCTCTTCATCTGTCTTCTTCTCTTCATTGACAGCGAGAATGTTTTAGAGAGGTATAAGATGAATATACGACGTTGCTGAAGCTAAATATTACCAACAAGGTAAATTTTAGAGTGCCCCTGAGAGGATGAGTTTAGCAGGAATTTAAGAAACTCGTTTAACGACTTTCATACAGTTTATAATAAGCTCTGTTCGTCTTTTATGCAATCGTAGCAAATCCGGAGAAAAACATGATCAGATGAAGTTTAAATAAAATATTCGGCGAAAGGTGATATAATATAATGTTTTATCGACTACTTTATCATAATATTTCAAATGTCGAGTTTTCTCATAAACGAAATTCTTCCAAACTCTTAATAAAATGTTTCAACATTGAAAGTAATGTTAATTAAATTTTGATTCGCCAGATCCGATATGTTTCGTTCATTGTATTATAATTATTGAGATTATAATCTTCAGTCGATCATCATTCGTTAAACACAACATTTTTTTATATAATCAGTTACGAACATTTTCATACGTCTGTCAAATTTCATACATTTAAAACAGAAAAAAAGAATTTTAAATATTTTTTGGATATTGATCAATTTGTTACTTATAATTAAATAACTATTAAAATACTGTAACTATAAAATACAATGTTTCTTATACACAATTTTATCAAAATCTATACGGTACGTACAATAAAGCGAATAAAATTTATTTCGATTGTAATTTTTGATTATATAAGAAAACATTTAAATAATTGTGCAGCAGATCTCGTGATCTTTGTTTTGCTGTTTTTTATACTTTCCAGCAAATAATTATATAAACAATTGTACAAACATCATCATTTCCTGAAAAGGTATTTTAAGAGGTATCTAACCAAAAAATAAATTGGTCTCTATAAACTTTTCTTTTCTTTAAACGGTTGAAATTTGCAGATGTATATGAATTTTTTTGACTTTTCGCTCTGTGGGAACTTTGCACTTTAAAATTTCTTACATGCTTGAAAACTGGCAATCTAGTCATAATGCTCCACTATTCTTGAGTTTGTATTCTAGAGTTTCTAAAGTTATTATTTTAATTGATTGATCACACTTGACATTACAAGCGAAAATTTGAATAAAGAAAAAACAATTCCTACCTGTTCCACATATTCTCAACACGAGAGCTTTTAATGTACTGCTCGACGATTTGTTTCCAACGCCTGCGGCACAGCCAACCTCTCAACAATCGCTGAACGTCTTTGATTTTCCGCATCTCGATCGAGTCCTCGGTAATATCTCGTAGTCCAAATGACGTAACTACCGAATCGTGTCCACCGGTACTTGAATTAATAAAATGCACTGTCAAATTATACTCAGATCCTTCAATTTTACTAAAAACGTACAAGTTATTAAAAATTGAGCCTAATTTGCACCTTAAATTTAATAAAATATACTATCAAATTACACGTTCAAATCTTTTAATTTTACAAAATCATGTAAGTTATTGAAAATTTGAAATGACCTAGTAATTACCTTAACTTTAGCAGTTTAACTTTAACAATTAATAGAATATATCAGATCCTCTAATTTTACTAAATCATGTAAGTTATTGAAAATTGAGTGTGGCTTAATTTTTTATGTTATTCAAGCTTAATAAAGTTAATAAAATATATCATCAGATCCTTTAATTTTACTAAAAACGTATAAATAGTTAAAAATTTTAAATGGTAATTTAACTTTAAATTTAGTAGTTTAACTTTAATAATTAATAAAATATATCAGATCATTTAATTTTACTAAAAACATGTAAATTGTTGAAAATTTGAAATGGCCTAATAATTTAACTTTAGTAGTTTAACTTTAATAATTGATAAAATGTATCAGATCCTTCAATTTTATTAAAAACATGTAAGTTATTGAAAATTGAGAGTGACTTAATTTTCACTTTAAGTTTAATAGTTAATAAAATGTGTTATTAGATCCTTCAATTTTACTAAAAATGAATTTAAAGTGATCCTTTATTAATTTAACAACCAATAATTGTATAAATCTATCAAACCACACAGTATCGTTAATTTAAGATCACAACAACAAGAGTCGCTCAATTCCTGAAAATGTTTAATTGTTCAGTCTCAAGTTTAAATCGAACAAAGAATTACGTTATGAAGAATATTTAAAGAATACATAATTACCTGTTAGCTCAAATAACTAATAACGTTAACTCTAACTCTCTTACGCGAAGATTCATCGAATTTAATTCTCAACTTACTTCTGCCCGGCGAAGATTCTTTATCTCTAACGTGAGCTCCTCGCATTGCTGTGTATACTGCCACTTATAGCTGCCTTCTCGCTCTCGATAGTCTGCAACAGGTGTAGATGCTTCTCCTCGAGCTTCTCCTTTTGCACCCGCAATTTGTTGAAACTGCAATCAATGAGCAAGTTGTCGATGGGTAAACAGGTATATCTCTCTTTCCTCGATTACGTTTTAATTGCATCGCGATATCAATCGAGTGTGAAATTTTAATACAACACTGATTTATGTAAGCTTAACAGCTTCAGCGGGAATTCATATTTATACAACATACGATTATCGTGAATCACGTTGGAACGTGATAAATTACGACATAAATTTACGAGAAATTTGAGGGCGCAAAAATGCATAGAACTCACGTAATACATAAAAACAGGTATATATAATATAATAAAATGCAGTTGTAAACCAGATCTCAATTTTTAATTATTTTTAAAAGCACAAAATTTCGCGGTCCAATTATAGCAAATATTATAAAATTATAAAAAATATATTATAAAATACTTTACTTTCTATAGTTTTTATATATTTTTAAAATTCCTCTAAATGCATAAAAATCCACGGTTTATAAATTGTAAAAATTCTCTGACAAATGGTCCAATATATTCGCGAGCCACGTACGCCCTTCTGAATTTGTGGTTTCTCTTTAACCACAAGAATCTCGTGATTCTTTACTAACACAGTCGTACTTTCGTATTACTTCCAAGGATAGCATGTTTTTCCCCTATAGATAGCCATACTATCTGACCTTTAGTGTCATGTGAAAGGACTATCGATCGAGTTGCAGTTGGAGAGAAAGAGAACATTCGAAAATTGAAACTTTTTGTATTTATTTATATTATTTGTAAAGTATTTTAATTTTAAATAATAATAAAAATGAAGGCGTTATTTGACTGGATCAAATAATTTTGCCGAAATTTTCAAAAAATTATTTCAAAACTTATGATCATGCATAAATTTATACACAAATTAACTAATGCATAAATTTATAGACAAATTAACTAATTAACAATTTTATTCTACTAATATTCACGTATTTATAAATTTTTATAAACACAGTTGAAAGAATTGAAATACTCCACTTTGGATATATTACATATATTTTTTCGTATTGTCCGTATCTATAAATGTATAAAAATCCACGTTTTGGTAATATGATCAAATGTACTCCAGTTTATCCATACGAAGAAGAACGAGCAAAGTTTCCTGAGTTAATCGTAGCTCTGAAAGAGTCGGAATAAAAAGATCGAAAGGAAAGGATAAGTTTGATAAATCTGTGACAGATCTGTCGTCGACGTCGGCGTGTCTCCACAAAGAAAAACATCGAAACCAGGATCTTTTGAGTCAGTGAGTTAATGGAACTTGGCCAGTAATCCATCAATCGATTGTCAAAGAACGCGTTACTTACGCACAATTTACCGTTAACTCCGATACGAAACTTCCTCCCAAGGAAAAAACTAGTTCGAGTTTTCTTTGTTTCAATTTTTTTTTTTTTTCTTTTTGCCATGCCAATTAAGGCGGACAAGCTTCACAAGAGAATCCCCAGAGAAGAGCAAAAACAATCCTTTTTCTCTCTCGCCTGATCTGTTACGTCACTGTTTTCGCCCTGGAATTTTGCAGTTTGTTGAAAGTTTGTTCACACGTTGCTCGCATACGACAGATACGCAAAATAAACCTTTCAATTAGGTTCGTGGGTTTTTAATAAGAAAAATCTTTTGGCAAGCGTTGGTTCTAAGCGAGAGGAAAACTGCGCGCCGTTTTCGCATGCGAGACGAGCTCCCATGAGGAGCTTATTTATAGCACGAAACAGAATCGATTTATCCCTTCTGCAGGTACGCCACACCGTGGTCTCTGAGGCCGGCGTTGCACACGAAGACGAGCGCGTGAAGAATAAAGCGAGCAAAAAACAACAAGAGCGAGGGGTGAAGAAAAAGAAACGAAAGAAAGTTGGATAAGAGAGGGAACGAAACGAGCTGTTTTTTTTAGTCATGAATATTCATAAAGACAGCGGTTTATTAGGAATTTAGAATTTCGTAGGGATTTGAGGATCTGTCCGACGAGAGATTTGCTGCAAGTTTTACACCGATTTTTCGTGCTTTCTTTAGTTCTTTCCTCAGAACTCACGAAAGACACCGCGAGATTTTTCATCGAATTTTAATCGTATCTCTATATTATTTGCACACCTTTCTAATATATTTCCCAATTTATCATCCTTAAAATAAGCATTCTTTCTTTTTTGAGATGTCCAAAGAAGAATGAAAAGAGATATTCCAGTTGCTCGCGATTTCACAGTGTTTGAAAGTAAAAGTTGAATTAAAACAAGAAGGAACCATGCGTTTTTAGAAGGGAAACTAGTTATTAGGAGAGTGGAAAATTTTTTAGATAATTTAATTTATTAACGCAGCTAGTTATATAATTCTAACTCATTTCTAAGATTTCAGTTAATTAACGGCAATGTAGTCTTGCGTCGTTTTAAATATCAATGTATAGTTGAATGTCATTGCTAGACTTGTATGCATTTATACCAAATTTGAAGGTGCGAAAACGAACAAAATGCGTACAGAAATATATAACACGTTTAAAACAAATTTTTGTTTACGTTAATTTTGTTTAAATAATTTTTTTCTTTTTTGTACGAAAATCCACAGTCTAGTTATTGTGCCTAACGAAATTTTAAAATAAACATATTAATATAGGATATTTAATATTGTTATAATATTCATAAAATGTGACGACAAATATTTTCGCAAGTCACTGAATCTTTATATATATATATATATATATATATTATAAAAGTATGTTATCAAACTCGAGGTTTTAATGTCTTTTAATATTAATATAAATATAATATTAATATTTATATAAATATAAAGACTAATAAGTTATTGATATTTGTACAAACATAAAAAGATTCCAAGAATTCATATTTCTTCATCGTTATATCCTCGATATATGTATAGATTTTACAATTTTTTGAAATCTCAAGAAATTGAGATATTTATAATATTTTGATAAATTAATGCTTAGTCTTCAACAGATTACATCGTGTAATTGTAAATTTTGTCAGCTTTTTTCTCTATATGTCTCTGTATGTTTTCTTTTGTCAGAATTCAAACCACTTTGTTTGTGCGAATAATCACAGAATAAATTATGAGATCCACGGCAAAGACCGCTTTGTTACACACAAGCACCTCGAGCAATTCAATATTAAACTCGGAACGTTTCTGTGTAATCCTATCAAGTGATAAACCACAAAGGAAAACATTAATAACAAATTCCATGAACTGTCTTTTCGTCTTTTCGTCTCAAAACGAAATTTTGCTAAATAGAATATTGTATTATTGTACTATTATATATGTATTATTGAACTATTGTATGCTTAAAATGACTATTTATGCCATGAACTAATTTGTCGTATAATTTCTGTTCTTCTACAGTAAATATCTAAATATCTTTGTGAGTCACTATACATCGCGAAACGATTATTTGTTAAAAAATTAAGCTCCATTAAATTTCCACTAAAACTCCACTAAAAGATTAAGTTCCGCTAACCTAAACCTAACTCGTCGTAAAAATACTACTGTTTCGCTGTTCGATCTTTCGTTTCGTTTTCACGGAAACGAATAGTACGATTCGTGTCAATTTCACGATTCATCCCGCAAGAACTGATATTTGACAAAATACAAGCAAAAACCGAACGTACACCAGCCTTCATGCATGCTACACAATTTTGTCAGGGCTTCTATTGAAACAGTAATAACTAGACAAAAGTTATCTACGCGATTAGTTGACTCTCTGTTTCATGAATCGTCGGACATACATATAATGGACGCGAATCGCCACTGTTTGCAATTCAATACGCTAATTATCTCGTATTATTCAACAAACGGCTTCTTTGAAATTGATTTCGTGCGATCAAATCATCGCGCTATAAGCTGTCGCTATTATTAGGCTACGAATCTACTCGATATCATTGTTAATCTGGTTATTGGAAAAGGGAGAGAGGAGTTTGATAAATTGTGTACAGTGCGTTTGCTGATAAATTGCCCTCTCAAAGAGATGGACCTTCATTGTACGATACGAAACTCGGAACACGCACGCAATACAATTCGCGATCTGTCGGTGCAACGATTCATTCGATATCGAATTATTAAAACAGGATTCACATCTGGTGCAAGGATACGAAGCATATAGAAATCGAAATCGCACGTGGATTCCGACAGTTCCGTTGACAATTGGCAGGAGTTCAACGCGATTCAAAGCTCCTTGCAACGATATTCCAAGCGTAGCGAAATGCGAATTTTAACTAAATGAGCGTGCAATTGATTAGTACGATGTTAAGTGTTGTTTTATCGTTTCGACATTTTTCAATCGATGTATCAAAAAGTATCGTATAAACGGATTTAATTGCGCGTTTTCGAAAATTTTATTGGGAATATTTTTCAATGTTCATATTTTTAACAGCCGATGATTATGCAAATCCATATAAGGTAATTAAAATTACGAGATCGGAACTGAAATTGGTTGTCATTGCAATCGTTTTCATTAAATTAAATTAAAATGTCGTTGAATTGTCATTGCAAATCACTTTTATTAAATTAAATTGAAAAGTGTCATCGTAGCATAATATTTCGTACAAAAATTGATAAATATGATAAAACGTATAAACGTAGCAGACGACACGGTAAATGAAAAAAGTCTACGTACAGTAGCTCTTGAAAGTATTCGAGCGCTTCCAATCTACATCGTTAATAAATAAAACGCACACCTTAAATTTAAGTTTTCAAAATAAGATTGTACGTAAAGTCACATAGGAGTCTCGAGAATTTTTAAGTAAAATTACAAAAAAATCTGACAACACATACAGGATTTACAGGGCATTGAGCGTAAACATACCCATTTCGGACGTCTGAAAAGTATTCGAACGCATAGACAAAAACCGTATTTCTAGTGAACAAAATGTAAACATTACATTTTAGTAGATTAGTAGATCCGAGGCATTGTGTGGTTCGTATAGATTTCGTAGAGTATAATTTTTCATAATTATTCTAATCACGAGCACGAAAAAGTCAGAAACCAGTAAATGTGAACGTGAATTAATATTGAAGTTACATAATGAAAGTAAATCTTATCTTGAAATTGCCAAATTATTAAATCGAAGTAAATTTACGATACATTATATAATAAAAAAGTCAAAAACTGAAGGAAATATTACTAACAAGAAGCGTACAGGAGAAGTTAACGCCCAGAGAGGAGAAAATGATTATACGTGAAATTAAGAAAAATCCAAGTACATCTGCACCGAAAGTTGCAGCGATTGTTGCAAATAGTTTTAGGAAAGATGTACATCCCGAATTATGTCGGAGGGTTCTGCGGAGTAATGATTTCCATGAAAGAATACCACGGAAAAAGCCATGTATCAGTAAAATTAATAGAAAGAAAAGACTAACGTTTGCAAAAACGTTAATAAAATGTACATTGACAAAGATATTTCATTTTGGAATAAAGTTATTTTCTCGGATGAAAGTAAGTTGAATATTTTCGGTTCGGATGGACAGCATTATGTGTGGAGAAAGTGCAACACAGCATTGCAAATGCAGAATATGATTCCAACTGTGAAACACGGAGGTGGCTCGGTCACGGTATGGGGGTGTATGGCGGCGAATGGAACGGGAAATCTTGTTTTTATTGACGGAATTTTGAATAAATACAAATATCTGAATATTTTAAAAGAAAATTTGAAACAAAGTGCAATTAAATTGAACCTATTAGACGATTTTTATTTTCAACAGGACAACGATCCTAAACATACAGTTAAAATTGTAAAAAAATGGATTGTATATAATACTCCGCATATGCTACAAACTCCTCCGCAGAGCCCTGACATAAATCCCATAGAACATTTATGTGCCGAAATTGGAAGAAAACTCAGAAATTATGACATAACGTCCAACGAAATGTTAAAAAACAAAATAACAGAAATATGGAATTTTATTGAAAAAAAAACAACAGAAAAACTTGTATACAGTATGGAAAGTTGGTTGAGACACGTTATTGATGCCAAAGGAGGACCAACCAGATATTAACATCAAAAAATTCAAGATTTATTCGTGCGTTCGAATACTTTTCAGACGTCCGAAATGAGTATGTTTACACTCAATGCCCTGTAAATCCTGTATGTGTTGTCAGATTTTTTTGTAATTTTACTTATACATTCTCGAGACTCCTATGTAACTTTACGTACAATCTTATTTTGAAAATTTAAATTTAAGGTGTGCGTTTTATTTATTAACGATGTAGATTGGAAGCGCTCGAATACTTTCGAGAGCTATTGTATATTAAAATTCACGAGCGAACAGTTAAGAAGTAAAACACGCGAGTAGTGTCTAAATTAAGCGTGCTTTCATGTGCACGCGGTGCTCTTAAAACGCATTATAGGCCATCACCTTTAACCCTTCTTCTGTTATTTTCACGCTCAGTGATCCGTTATATTCTTTTACAGTATAAAGTTTAACGATTATACTTGTATAAAGTTTAACGGCGAAAAATTTCGTGGATATCTCACCGTTTATATTTAGTGATGGTTTTATTGGTTTGTGATTGATCTGACAGTTGTATAACGTGGCTGGATCTATTCCCGTCAATTTGACCTCGCATTCATCCTCCATTTTTATAAAAATTATTCCCCGTTATCACATTGTAAAAGATTATTTTGTTATATCTTGCCTCAATTACTTTTGAAAGGTGATTTATCTCCGGAACTGCAGTCACATTTTTCGCGAAAATAAGATTATTTTTAAAATTATATTTTATTAAATTTGTCAAATTTGTTAAATTTATTATTTATTAAAATTATATTTTTATATTAATGGAACGTTGATGTTAGTATTTCTTTTTCCAACAATTTATTAATTATTAATTTTTTAATTTAAGAAAGATGAAAGCAAATGTATATGATGGAAGAATAAAATGCTTGAAAAATAATTACTTAAATAACGTATTCTCTTATTTGTTTCTATGTTATTTTTGAAATAATCCCACGTTAGTTTACTTGAACAACAAAATAAAATCTCTGAGCCTCGAACAGGTTTCGTTTTCATAATAGAATAACAAGTTTACGTACACGTATGAAACAAAATAGATCGATACGAGATTTTAAAGCAAACTTATAATTTCTTGAAGCGGAATGAAAAGAGCTTGTGCCTCAGTTAAATGTCATTTGCATAATGTTACGTGGAATAATTTCTGTATGAGTAGAAATACTTATATAACATGAACTTGAATCTTCAAGCAACCGTTTTTTCGTCATATTTTAACGAAGAAAAAAATCCAGCTACAGTGAAAAATGAAAAAAGAAGAGATAAATGAAAAGCTTTCAGTTGTAAAATATCATTATGCGAAATGTGTAATTATATGTATTTTTTTTTTTTTTTTTTTGTTGAAGTTGTGTTATACAAATATACAAAATGTCCTATCTAATTTATACAATATTTGAGACTATGTATTGCCGCCAACAGATTTTGAGCATTTGTAACACAGAAATCCTGTACAATGTTTCAGAATTTCATTTTCAATGAAATTATTCAAGATTATTTAGAGATTATATAATGATTATATGATCAAAATTATGTAATGTATCTGAATACGTGCTACGTAATTTAATAAAAGGAAATGTATGCTGTTCTGGCAAAAAATATCGGTAACCTAAAAAGAAAATAATTGTAAAAAAAAAAGAAATATTTTATGTACGATATTAGCTTTCTGAAACTGTTCAAATACTATTTGAAACGCTATTTATCATTAAAGGAGACATACAAATATTCAATCTTAGGTGAGACACTCTATATATGTACGTATGTATAGTAGAGCTTCCCATGTCCATATTAATAAAGAGACAAAAGTATTCCGTTAATAATTCAAACAAAAGAATGACCATTTTTCTTATATTAAATTGCAGGTATTCAAATGAAAATTAAGAGAATTAA
Source organism: Melipona bicolor (assembly GCA_030673865.1). NCBI lineage: Eukaryota > Metazoa > Arthropoda > Insecta > Hymenoptera > Apidae > Melipona > Melipona bicolor. Next base: position 4,441,476 of record JAHYIQ010000019.1, read on the forward strand.
GAAAATACTTAAAAATTCTAAGTTGCAGTATGACAGTGTAGAAATTACTACATTCGAATTTCAAAATGGCGTTCCACAACGAAAAAATATTCTCAAAGGCTTACACAGTTGAACCATGGATTACGAATTTTTTAAAGGCAAATTACGAAAAACAAAATACAAGAAATGGAAAGAAGTTTATAATATTACAAAAAATGCAAGATTTCATTTAAAAATTATTTCGACATCTAAAAATGCATGCGTTGTAAGTTTAGAAAATTTCGAGTGAGAAATTACGGAGTAATTAATGTTAACGACATTGCTAATTCTAGCTCTAACTCTCTATCATGTCACGTAACTTGAAAATCCGTACATTTACATTTTGAAAATATTATTCTATATTTATTGCTTACAAAAATATCAATAATTATTAATTATGCCAGATTTTAAGTCGAAATAATTAAACAATAATCTTTTTCTCCTATATATAAATGAAATTCTCTCCTGCGTATACATATAACATGCACGAACATTAAAAATGTTACATTTAAAAATGAATTTGAAAGGAATCGATGATGGAAAACAACAATCAAGAGAAAAACAAAAACAGAGAAGAAGATCAGAGGACAAAAGGAAAAGTGGAAGGAAAAAGTGATTTCGACGATACCTGTTACATCTTCCCCGATATTTGTCCTTTCTGGTGCTCGGCTGACACTGCACCACCTGTTCATGCTCCAGATTCTCCGTCTGCGTTGTCTGCTTTTCTAAATATATGTTCACTCGGCCGGCAGCAGTGGCAGTGGTAAGCAGCAACGATGACGATGTCAAGGCAAATTCGACGCGATTCACAGTGTGTCCCTCGTCGGCTGCAGAGAAAAGCTGCCGAAAAGTAATTAAACGACAAATATTAATCGATCCAGTCTATAGACGTGTGACAGGAACAATGTCAGGCCAGATGACCAGCAGCAAGAGGACAGCCGTTGTACCAACGAGAACAAGTCGAGACTGATCTGTCACCGGCACCCGACGCAGTCGTGAATGTTTCGGCATCAGGAGTCACGACGTGTCTACCCCGATACATCGCCACACGGGTTCACGGGACTGCCTCCTCCTCTCTGCTTTTCCTCCAACCCCGGAGGCTGCGCATTTACCTGTCACTGCGCACACTCCTGGCTGAAAACCACTCCGCACAGCACGGCGCGGGGAGGATCTATGTGTGAGATAATGGGACTGCGAGAAATGAAATCAGGCAACGAGCGATGCCGAAATCTGAATTTTGCACGTTATAATGTTATAACTTAATGTTCATCGAATTGACCATCGGTTGTTCTTTTCTGTCATGCCTTTTCCTTTTTTCATCGTTACGTTCGTTGTTTTTCTTCTCTCGTGGAGAATGATTGATGATCTATCTTTTATAACATCATGTAATTTGAAAGCTATATATACATTTATGTATTCAGGTTTTGAAAATTTCATTTCGTTTCACTACCGAATTTCATTGATACCATTGCGAAAGAACAAACAAATGACTGTATTTGCCTATTTCAATTATCTAAAACTGCGGACATGTTTTAGGTAATTGAAGATATAAGAATGCAGGCAATACATATAATATGCAAAAATATATGGAAATACTGAGAATAGAGCATTTACTACAGTATTTAATGGATGAAAGAAATTTTTATTTAGCTTTGATGTCTTTCGTTATGTTTGTAAAAATTTAAAAACTCACATGGTGAATTTCTTCAAAATTTCTAATTGCAATAATGTGTTGAATCAAACGTATGAAAGAAAGAAACTATACAATGATAAAACATTATTCTACTAGTAAATGTAATAAAAAAGATGATTAAAAAAAAAAGAGTTCCTTTCATAAATTATAATAAGAAGGAACGTTAATATAATGTTAACATACAGTGATATTAAAGTCAGTATGAATAGTAGAAGTATAATATAATGATGAAAATAATTAATGAAAATAAATAAATAATGTTGACCTATATTACCATATGGCGACCTATACTATTTGCTCGTGCTAGACCATACATTGACTTATACTACTTATGCCTGATTAACGTGATCCACTCGTTGAAGACGAACAAAAAAAAAAACTGACAGTAGAATATTTTTTCTCTTAGTAACACTAATTGTAACAATAATGTAATAAAATATTTATTATATTTGTTAACAATTATATCTAACATTTATTAATAATAAAATGTTTTAACAAAATATAATTGCCAAAATAAATAAGAGTATTAATAAAAGAAAAATACAAAAAATTGAAAAACTGAGAAAGGCGAAAACATACCGCGAAGTATGTTAATTATTATTTACGCAACGTTACTAACCTATCCTCGAAAAACATTCATCGAAATTTCTTTGAAACTAATCTTCGATGTGTTTTAAATAGAATTCAACTTCAAAAAATTAGATTTTATCTACATCTTACTTTCCCAAATCTGATTTTCATTCTGTTTCTTCAAAAATCATGCGTATTGATTTTTCCACGTTTCTTAGTAATTTATTCTTCGTTTCAAAATTTTCTATCTAAAGATCACTTTTCGTTTCAAATATACACCACTAATTTACATAAAAGAAGTTAAAAGTATACTTTTGAAAGACAATGGAGAAAGCGGAATACCTCTGAAAAATAGTAAAAAGTGTGCTCTTTAAAATACGCTCTGTTTTATGCCGATATCTCAATGCGTTCGGAAGATATAATGCTTCAAAGTTTACGTGTATGAGTTAAAATTCGCGCCAAGCTGTCTGCCATCTTGGGATGGCGTCAGACGTCGTGACCTAATTTTTTCCTGGAAATGACTGAGTGTGCGGTAGGTCAGTGACGAGCCGTGCGAAAGAGAGACTACAAGCGTTCGACGAGGACAGAGACAGGAATCGGCCGAAAATTACCTTTGTCTTTGCACGACGATATCTCAGGAACCGGAAGCAGTATCGAAATGAAAGAAAAAGCGTTTTAAAGGAGAAGGTTCAATGCTTCCAACGATGTGTATTTTTGTCTGAAATTATAAGCAACTTTGGAATTATAGTTACATAAACTTTTAGTACTTTTGGTAGGTTTGTGTAATTAGGATAAATATTTGGTACATTTAAAGGCATGAAAGTTAAAAATGTTAATTGAATAGCCGATGTTTATGCTAAAAATATGTTAAAAATGATATTTTTCTTAGTATAATTAATTAAATGTTCATTTTGAACGTTATAGTTCTAATGATAATATTATATATAGTAATGATAAATGTTTATTTGGCACATAAAGGGGCACATAGTTGTGTGCTGTAAATTATTTTTTGCAAATCGTTCGTTTTGAAATTTCAAAGTCAAATTTACTTTCTTAAACAATACCAAATAATAATATCGTCGTTTTTCATAAATATAATTTGATGAATGTTAATTTTCTTTTCAATAAATCGTATACCTCGTCTGTGATACAGGATTTTATGGTCCGTGTAGTAAAAAAATATTACCTGAGTAATAAAAAATCACATGTTTTTTAGTGTATTCTACGTTTAGTGTATTCACCGTTCAACAACGGTGAGTTGGAGAACTACATCAAGTAAAACGATAAAAGTTGGTTAAATAGTGAATGTGCCAGAAATATGATTTTTGAAACCCATTGCAATGTTGTCGAAGACATCGCGAAGTCTTCTTCGACTGATTCTATAATTTGTACTTGAAACAAATCTAAGAAATTAAAAAAGATTAGTAAAATTTGTATTACTATTGGTAAAATATAAGTATTACTATTCGATGAAACATTATTGTAACAATTTTTTCCACCTAGTCACTTTCTTTGATTTATATTCCGTCTTGTTAAACCTTTAGTGTACATATCTCTGTATATTTTCTGTAACTAATACTCTCTGTAAGTTAATGTATCTGAAACAAACTTATATATTAAATTAATATAATTTAAATAAAAAGACAAAATAAAGAGATCTTTAATGAAGACATATTACACATACAAAAAAAAAACATTGAAACATTTAAAATAGAGAAAATAAAAGAAAATGATAAGGAAATAACTCTAATAACGAACAATCACTATTATTAACTCTGACAACGAACAATCATTGTTACTGACTTCAATAACAATAGATCGGACACTCCTATGGATTGGAAACTCATATTTCGAAATATTCTACAAAATACTATCGATTTAATTATTTTGTAAAAAGGAGTTTCAAATTTTCATTGTAACATTTATATATTTAATTATTGCAATACTTTTCTCACTTCTCACAAAATCAGTTACACTTTCATACATGTGAATATATTAAATTTATAAAATAAAATTTAAAAGTTATAGTTAATAAAAATTATATATTTTTTTAGCAGTATTTTCAATAATAAATGCAGTTGGAAAGGAGTGTTGAAAAAGAAAACTGGTAAAGAGTGCTGAAAAAGAAAACCTAATACAGTAACCAGGGCTACTGACGAAGAAAATTTAAAACAATAGCTAGAAAGGCCATTGAAAAAGAATCGCGATACAATAACCAGAAGGGTTATTATCAAATCTACATCCGAGCAACAAACCGTATCTTGTTTTGTACCACTAACTCACTAGTGCTACTAATTATGAAATAGAAAATTTTCAAAGTCAAACGCGAAGAGTGCTTCGTCATACAACTAAAACTCCCGAAAATAAGTGTGCAACACTATTAATCTATGCACTCGTCTTCAGAAATACGCAGCACTAATTTCGACGCGTCCAGTGCAATCATGCTGGAGATTGCTGATAAATGACCACTGTGCAGCTGTTGTAGCTACATCAAGTGATCCAGGAGCATCCACAAATCCAGTGGAAGAATTTGGACATTTTGTAAACGCAACACTACTTCAAGAAACGCGATCATTCATTATCGCAACACTAATAAAAGAAAAAATAATTGGAAATCGCAATGGAACAATGTCGCAATATTATAAGAATAAAAGTAATTGGAAATCACGACGAAATTCTAAACTATATATATTCAATGAAAATTATTATCAAGAATACAAAAGCTACTATTTGAACAAAAAAATAATATTCAAATATTCCAACATTCTAAAATTAATTAAAAACAATGATTCTATAATCTAATTTAAAACAATAAAAAACAAGACAAATTTTACTGTATAAAACTTCAGGATAACTTTAAAAATTCACAATCAAAATTGCAAAAGACAATCGCGGTACCATAACTCTAAAGCAAACATGATTATCATTTCTTCGCAACTCTAATTTAACCCGTAATCGATCTCTCGCAACACTAACAAGAAAAAACGCGATTTGCCCAAAATGAAGATGAACGATGATGGAGAAGACAAACAAATACAACTACAAATATTAAAAGAGCGACAAAGTAGTAATAAAGTAGTAGTGACCTCCCAACTCTGTAGTCATTTAAATGATCCAGAGAAGCTATTTGTTGTGACCCTCTTCGTAGCAGTTTACCGGGCCTCTTCGGCTTTAGCCTCTTCTTTCTTCGAGCGCAATGCTCGCTGAAACTTACGTCTAGCTCGAGTCTTTCTAATCGCAAACTAAAAAATAACTTATAAAGGTGAAACGAAAAGATAAACCGCGGAAGCTGATCCCAATACACATGAACAACTATCGATCATAGTGATCGTTGTCCGTTTGCACATGCGTGCTCGAGCAATACCTACATAAACGTGCGTTTCGGGACCTACTCGCGACCGCGATCGCGAGACTAAATTCGAAAAATCGAAGAGTAAAACCAGAAACAAGCGGCATGCTTCATTTGTACCAATTTCACTGTCGATCTTTCAAATTAGATTTCCTGAAACAGGTTGGACACGCGAAAAAGGGACACGCGAACCAGTTGTGCCAACCTGCTCGGTCCTACTTACTTATAATTAAACACAGGCATATCAGAAAGTAAGCTACCTATCCTAACAGTCACCCTATATTTAAAAAAATGGCAAAACAGGCACACCAACATACTCACTCCACGATTCTCACACATACCACTCGGGCGCAGACCTAAACTAGACAGGACGTCCCCGGGACGCCTCCGACACTCTAACTTAATACACAACTTTCACACTCTAATTTACGTACCATTTTCCTGAAATCGACTGACAATGGCTAGCGACCATTGCGCAAAACGTGATTTAAACACGTTTATATTTATAGCTATGTAAGATATTAATAACTGAGAAAAGATACATATAATTTTTATAGAAATTACATGTGCAAGTTGACTTAACATCATTATTATAATTAATAATATAGTTATAATAATAATAATAATAATATAATTATAGTGTATTTATTACGTATTATGATAATAAATTCATAGTTTTTTAAATTAGTGCATAAATATTTTAAATATTTCAACTTATAATGAATGGAACAATAGAAACGACGCAATTCCACATCCTAATCACACACACACACACACACACACACACACACACACACACACACACACACACACACACACACGTGCGGAAAATACGTTGTGCACGATACGCTGACACATTATCAGTCGCTAGGAAATTTTTTATAAAATTACAAACTATGGTCATCGTGCCCAATGTCTTTCACCCACCCAAGTAGCACGTGAGTGAGATCCTGACAATGAACACGGAAAGGGTTAAACCTGAAAATCCTGAACTAAAAAAATGATTAGTTTATGTAATTTGTATCTAACGGACTATTGCATTATTTTATTTCAAACTATAGTGACTCCATTCTTTCAAAAATTATTGAAATTGCAAGAGAATAAAGACAATGGACAAGAACTAAATTTATTAAACAAGATACTATAAAATCTAATAATTAATCAAATAATTGACTTTAAATTAAATATTAATAAAAATAACCTCAGGCGATTTCTTCATCAAAGCACATTTTCAAAAATGCGAAAGCAGTATTCAAACCTGTTACCTTGATTCAAAAATCAAGGTAATCTGTCTGTCGTGAAGTATCTTCTTGCACATAAAATTTCATATATTTTTCTACAGAAAGAATTCTAATCTATTATATATAATCAAATTGCATTGAAGTTCATAATTATAAAATTCAATTAATTAAATCATTTAATACTATTATAAAAGGGAAGATAAAGTTGGAAATTATTAATTATTATAACAATTATCATAACAAAATATACTATTAGTATATTAACAAGTAATAACTGCCTCTTTCATAGCAATGAAATCTGGAGGATATCCGTCTTCTATACTATGAAATGATCAAACGAGATCATTTTAATAATAATTATTTATAATTTATCTATTCATATTGATATTCATATGAATATTTTGCTTTTGCAAACATTTATATTGAATATATTTTTATTTTACAAGTAATTACTATAACTATATAGCAGCTTAGGACTCTTTAACTACGAGTTCCGAACACTGACTAGCACAAGCCGCAAGTAGCTGCGCGCCTAGCGTCGAGGTCCTGCCGATCTCCGACATTAAGCAAGAGTGCGGAACACCGATGGGTTGTGACCGTCCAGCCTAGCGGGTAAAAGTTACAACACAAGCGTCTGGAGCAAAAAGGAGTCGCTGCCATCAAGCCCCATCAGCCCCCCAACTCTAGGCAGTGACTCCGAGACGAAACGCAACTTTCTCTTTCTCTCTCATAACCCCAAGTCCATTTGTCCTTCCATCGTCCATCCCCTTCACATCTTTATATGTATATTCAAAGTAATTGTTAAAATCGTGGTGTGCAAGAAATCCTATCCTGATCTAATACATAAAAGACTTGAGAAATGTTACTACTCACGACATACATAAAAAATACTCGCGGTCACTATACTCATCAAAAAATTCTACGTACATATACAATCAGTAACCGGTGCCGATTCGGACCTTTCATTCTACGACATGATTGAAGGACCGAAGGAACATTAATGCACAGGATACATGTGAAGTACGTTATCGTCGATGCTGCACTGGAGCAAGGGAAAATCATGACGATCCTCATCAAGTAGATTTCACTGAGAATTCCATGGTGGAAGTGAATGCCGTGAAAAATTTCTTAAAAAACATAAAATATTTTGTTTCTAAAGATGCAGTATTATTTGTGAAAATTTTAATTTTAATAATGATAAATATTGGGACTAATAATTTGAAATATTTTTATTTTATAATTATAATTTTATGTTCGACTTCGATAGAAGAAGAACTACAAACTACTTACATGCTAAAGTACTTACATTTTTAGAGGTACGATAAAATTCTTGAAGCATTAGGGGAAGTGGAGATTGTAGAAGATCTATAACAAAACATTAAACATTAGAGTTTATATTTAAAAGCAAAGCAAAATCTTAAGTTGGAGATAATGAAAGATTCTTACATTCTTGGCTTTAGAGCCACCGTTGGATTTTCCCCCAAAAATGCAAAGAAATTGATGCTGTGAATCATCTGTGACAAACGTCAAACACTATACTTTGTTGCTAAATTTGAAAAATTGAATAAATTGAGATACAATTGAGATACAAAATTACTTACGATCTTGATCTCCTGAAGAAGCCTTATCCTCTTCAACACTGACTATAATACCGAAAACGAATTAAACAAGAAAAAGTACAAAAAAAGAAAAATAAGACTACCAGCGCGCGTTTAAATAACAATCGATTCACTGATTCTAACTTCGGGAATTACAATTTCATTTCAATGAATTAATAATCTAATTTAATGAAAGCCATTTTACTCAGAAAAATATTAAAATATTGCACAACAAACACTGATTCTACCGACCGCATTGCGCGCGGTCACAAAAATTTTCTGAAAATAAAACTGATTAGTAAGGAGAGGACGAAGGATACGTTCATTTAAAATATACTGCTATTGACTTCTATATATATTAAAGATATTAGTTGTAAATTATTAAGTATTTCTTATACTGAATACCGTAAACGAGAAACGATTATTGTATTCTGAAATTGTACTTTGAATGTTCGTTATTAGAGTAGAAAGTATGCACATTAGTAATATATCACGTGTTATAAATATTCGAAAATGTTTGCACAAAATTTCACAGCTAAATATATTTAAAAAAGAATACCACAAAAAACGCGTGTGAAATCTTGCTTTAAATGGTTTCAATTGCACGTTAGCTTTAAAGTTTTCGTACTTTATTATACTGGTTTTTCTCAAATTTTAAATATAAAAACTTTGATAATCTAATACAAGAATATACATCCATTTGATAGCATATATATATATAATGTTAAGCTGGTATATATCCAAGTAAAATATTAATTGATTTAATCTGTTTTCATCTTCGTATTCCAAATAGTTACGAAATTACATATTGTGAATTGTATTTCAAATATATATAATGAACTGTATATACCAAATGTTACCCAAAATAAATAAAATATTGCCAAATTTCCGTGAAAGTTCATCAAATTGTCCATTAATGATCGTGGCATCTATACGTTCTATATTATCTCTGCAATCAAGGAATAACCTGTACAAAGAGAAACCAAAAGTCAGAATAAATGTGTTAAATGAAAGCAAACGTGTAGAAATGAAACGATAATCAATATCAAATTCTATTAAAAAAACTTAAAAAGATGATTTGTCGAAAACCGTAGAAATGAAATCGACAACTGAAGAAAAATCAACGTAAAAAGTTTCAAAGCATTACACGATTTCGTTACCGTAATGTTCAATTAATCGCAAATTACAAGTAACTTTTAGCATAGTATGTTCTGTTTAAATGTTTATATGCTATTATTTCTTTAATTGTTAAAAATTATAAATATAATATGTAACGATTATTTGGTTAAATCTTACTTCGAGTTGAAGCCAAAAATGCACGTTTTATCTTAAAAATACACAATATATACATAAATCTAACAACTATTGATTTATATTTTTATTTGAAAATTTTTGGATACCTCCTTCTGGGTGATTTTTCTGGATAACATTTCCTTCTTTACAGATGAGGTGTGCTACTTTCCGCCATGCTTCCCGTTTAAAAATCGATCGTGAGAAATATCGATTCAAGAATCATAGAAAGTGTATTGCGTATTTCATCGTGTAGTGGCGCTGTAATCTTTAACTAATTTAAATTCAATACTCGCGCGTTTTGCACGAAATTTTGAAAACGAACGCTCTGCAAAAAATAATTTACATCATACAATATAACTTTACCAAACAATATTTGATGAAAACATTTCTTTGATACTTTCAAGCTTTCATGAAATCAAGTTTGCAGGATTCATTCAGACTCTGAAATTATACACTAAAATAAGTAAAAAACGTTACATCTAATTCATATTTAATTATGTTGTTAAAAAATACATTTCAATCAGTTTTTTTCTAATACTTTTAAATAGATGTAAATAATCAAATATATAATGAATTTTTCATCTCAATTTCCATCAATCGCTGTTTTAAATTATTATATTCCTTCATTAATGAAATATCACCACATTCAATTTAATAACTCTCGAAACAGATGTGACAACGCTGTTTATATTTTTTGATTTTAATTCTCATCACTAGTAGTGCTACGGTGCAAAACCTGCCTAAATCGGTATGACAGAACGTGACACGAAAATGGTATGGGAATTCCAAAGATCCCGAAATCGTGGAACAGAAAAATACATTGTATACGAGGTCTATTAATATATCTTATTTGTAACACGGGACACGAAAAAGAATTGGATGTCTAGTCTATACTAGTTAGTCAATGTCAATTGCGAAATAAATAATTTTACGCCGAATCGGTAATATTGGAAATGACACTAAAATGATAAAAAGATTTTAAAGCCCTCGAAGTATGCAGTATTTATACAAATCACAGTATATACTTCGTCTGTGTACAAATGTTATTCTTTATTGACACAATTTTTAATAATTATTAATAAATATTATATAATACTACCTAAATAAACTTCTTAATAAATAACAAAATTTTCTTCAGTATCAGATTTATTTTGTTTGTTATATTATAAAATGATCATTTAAATTATATGCTTCAATTTTTTTTTCTTACGCTAACGTAAATAGCTAGTTATTCACTTACTGCTCATCCTCTAAACTTAGATATATGTATAAAATCATATAATTGAATATTGGAATTATCTCAAATTACGTACCCGTTTTCTAAATTTTTAATATTATTATATATACGTTGTATAATAAAAATAGTTAGAAATTTAATAATAATATTAACATTCAAATTTTTATCTAAGCAACATCTTTAATAATTTTTTTTCTAGTTAATTAAATACCACAAGTTTCACATATTCATGCTATAAAATAATAATTTGTGAAAAAATCACAAATTATAACTTTACTTATTTCACTTTTTACATATTATTTATTTTGTTAATAGGAAATATTACCTTTTCCAACCTGCTAAAACGAGAAAGTTTATCGAAATATTTTCAGAAATATAACACTTACTTTTATACAGCTTTTAAATTTTGGAGTTAATGTTATAACAATTTAACAATTCTGAGTTCTATTTTTAAAAAAAATTGTACTACTTTTATTACAAATTTTTACTTAAAATCTTTTTAAAATATCAAAATATTTTATACAGAATTTTGAATAAATTGGGATCTCCAAATTTGTTTTCATGAAAAATCTTATTTTAGATTTCATATATTGTCTGTATTTAATTCTTCTACTACTTTTGCGACTGTAAAATAATTATATTTCTGAAAATTGGCAGCAATATATTTGGCATGTAATATTGCTTTATAATATATTTATAATTACTTCTTTATTATTGCAAATTATTATCTACAAATATTTTTCTTTTCGCGTAACCGATCCCAGTATCCTTGTATCACATTTAAATTAAGTATTAGTCTATAAGTTTTATTAAAATATTGCTAATATATCAGATGAATACAAATTTTGAGTTGTTTAAAAACATACCAACTGGTTGTTTAAATTCTATAATGTAAATATCTCTTGATCAAATTAAAATATACTAATATATACTAATTAACATAAAATTAAATGTAAACTAAATTTGTTTTCATTATTTTTATAACTTGGTAATATTTATGCTCAGATGACAGCCAGATCGATATTAAGCGTTGAGCTTCAATTTTTATGCAGCTTTTTATATTTATATTATTATTTAAACGACATTAGTATTGATCCAATTAATGAAAAATTTAATTTTTTTTATTTTGTTAAAATAAATAAGATGTTTAATTATATGTTATAGCAATTATTAATACTATTTTCGATAAGTAAATGACTAACTAAATCTTAAATATATTGTCTATACCATTTCCTATTTTATATATTAATTTTTTTCTTTTTAAAACGATTAAAATTAAGACAATATTTAAATGTTAGTGTAACTTGCCTTCCTTGGAATTAGTTAGAAAAAATTCGATTGTTGTAACAATTTAAAGATACTGATTGACAATTGCTACAAACAACTATTTGAAAACGAAATTAAAAAATATACTAAGTGTAAAGTGTATCCTAATGAAGTAATATTAATAAGCTAAAGTCTTCCTAAAATATTGTCAAGAAAAACATGGGTAAGGCTTTTAGTTTTATTCTCTTAATAAAAATATTAGGATCCTTTTGCACAAAAAATAAAGAGACCTTGATATAAAAATTAAGTAAAAAGATCTTGATATAAAAATTAAAAGTTTAATTATCACTATCCATCAAAATGAACAAATAACACAACCACCTGCTCAACTTCTAAGTTTTAAATGCTACATTTAAATGTAACATTTAACAAAATTGTTATTCATTTCTAAACACTGATAAAAAGTCAATTAGAACAAGAAATTTTAATCACATGACATATTCTTTGCTTTCTGGTTGACAACTACAGTTGTCACTTAAATATCATTAAGAATATTATACATGATTATATAAAGAATATTTTCCACTTTTTGACATCTTTTCTATATGAGCTACAAATCATAAAATGCAGTAAGGCAACGACTTATTAGTAGTTAGACATTTGTTGAAAGTAGACAGTTTATTTTATTTTAAATTTGATGGTATGATTAATATCATTTCTAAATTATATTGACGTAATTGTGTAACATTTTTATAAAATATTAGCTAAAAATGAGCACTATTATTTGTTTGCAGTTTCAAGCATTCTGTGATCAAAGTAAAATCTTATAGATCATCAAATTATTATGAAAATTTTTCAAACTACTTTCAACTTGATCTTATTCTTTATAAAAAAAGAAAAAAATGAAAAAATTGACTAAAGATTTTTACTTAATTGTATATATATGTGTGTGTGTGTGCGTGCGTGTGCATGTTGTGTGTATGTATTATATATATATATATATATTTACATAGTAAAAATATAGATTAACATAATCATTGGACAGATGATTTTTTATATGATCAAAAATCTCAAAGTCAAATAATTTGAAATACTTAAATTGTTTTGTCTTACATTACACTGATAAATAAAGATTTGCAATAAGTAAATGTTACAATAACTATACACTTCAAAAATGGAAATTCGCATCCGCGGATAATTTCAATTTTTAGTACGCTTATTATTTAAAATAGTCAATTATAAATAAATGCCATATATAGATCTCAAATCCAGTATCATACCTTTCATCCAACATTGTACAATCACGGAAATGATAAATACATTAAGATTATCAGACAACCAGTTAGTAGACATTATAGAATACAGAAAAATCTAATAATATTAGTATAATATAATGAACGATCCAGTACTGCTTTTTTTTCAGGGAAACATTATAGGTATCAAAATAAAAGCTATAAATTACTGATTGCACAAGCCATTTTGTAATCATATTAAAAAGAAAAAGATCTTTACGCAACATACTACATTCGCTTATTTTTACTACAAAGGTATATTTTTAAGTAAAAACTAGCAATTCATTAAAATTATATCTCCTTCCTAAAATAGGAATCTTCTTGCGATTGATTTTTTCAACGTTAGAAGATTCTTGACAAGTCTGTTTGAAAAATCTTTGAAGAAATCTAAACACATCTTTGTATTCCCCGCGATATAGAAAATACAGTTTCATTCTGTTTACTCTTACAAAACTTTTATTATTTTTATAGCAAAATTGTGGACACAAGTGCAGGGTACGCAGCTGGTGCGGGTAAAGTGATCGGTAAACTCGGAAAGATAGGGGTAACATCACTTCGCATCATGGATAATCTAAGATCAGTTGTCCATAGCATATCTCCGAGTCCATTCTTTGGCATTGCGTATTGCTTCGCTTTCGTTTACTTTCCAGAGTTCAGCTACGTCATTTGCCAAAGGATCATCCGGATTTGGTGCACTTAAAAGTGCCTGTATTGATAATAAAACTGTTCTGATTTGAAGAGCAGGACTCCACTTATCTTTAAGAATATCCAAACAAATCCTGCCCAATCTATATAACAAATATAAATATTTTCTGTATACATATTAAATATAAATTTCAGAAGAATTTAAAATTTATTTGTTTTTTTTCATATTAAAAATACTTGGTGAGTTACATAAATTAATGTATTTAATAACTAACATGAACTACTCGCACTACTAGAAAAAATTTAAAAAATTGTTAAAAATCACATCTTAATAATTACCTGTCTATATTTGGATGATAAATTTTTGTAATGAATCTAACTTTAGGAGCAGACATTGGATAGTCTTCTGGTAGGAACAACTCAAGTTTAAAAAGTCCACCTTCGAACGGCGAATCTTCAGGTCCAGTTACAATTACATGAAAATACCTAGCATTTGTATCATCTGGCACAGCACTGATGCCAGGAACTGGCTCTTGCATTAGTCTCTGTGTTTCTTTGATAATTCTTCTTGGTAGCGCAGCCATGTTTGATCAAACTCCTCTAGAAGAAAATATCTATGCATCTTTTAACTTGCTTTCTAACTAATAAATATACGTAAACTAAAAAAAACATATACAGTTTATTATATTTAAAAAATTTGCTACAAATATATATTTATTTGAATAACAATACATAAATATTTCATGCATTTTAAAAGCAACGCTATATATTTATTACTTAAATTTATAAATTGCACTAACACAGGTGCATTGTAGTAAATAAATAATATAAACTAATAGTATTACCTTTAATATTCTTTACTTAATAAAATATATACATTATATTAATATTTTCACACATAATTTATACAGACACGAAGGTAATGAATAAAATATAGCATATTGCAATGACAATTACAGACTACATAAAATTAGAGACTATATAAAATTATACTACAAATATAAAAGTATAAAAACAAATAAATATATTTTAATAAAATTCATTTAACATTTTTAATAAAATTCATCGCAAACTATAAGTATTATAAAATAATATACTATATCTACACATAGGTACATCACAGTAGTGCTTGTAAATGACTAAGAGAAGAAAATTTAGGTTATCAAGGAATGTTTTCTTTTATTTCTACAAATATAATATACATGACAAACAGAAATTAAATCTCGAACATTCAAATCGTAAAAGTCTCTCATAATTGTAATAATTCAAGTGGATTTACTGCTAAATGACAATCTTTCACCGTGCGTGTAATTTTGCCGAAACCGATAATCCTTAATGTATCACATACAACTAATAAACAATCGAATATAAATATTCCTTGTATGTGTTACTGACAACAAAACTAAATTAAATTGTTCAGAAAACGAACAACAACGTAATAATTGAATTTTTGCCGAATTATTTCTGCCAACCTCCAAAGCTGTTGCAAGGCTACTGCATATGCGTAAACAAAGAATTGGTACATCAAGTCACGTACCACGTAAAACTAAGCTGCACATAGTGTTTCACATGGGTGAGAATGTTCGAAATACGAATGTAGTCTTCGTATAACGGTAAAATACGTACGATTATCTGAAAATATCCCCGCGTCACCCCGCAAAGTGTGGCAGATTGTCCGCCTCTCTGGTAGCCTTTTCTTCTAGAAACCTCGAAATCGATTTTTAATTCTATTTTTGCAGCACTTTTGCGTTTCGTAACAATCGGCTTTGCAGCCGACTTTAAAAATCTGCCTGGGATCTATGGTGCAATCTCAAACAGATACTTCGACGAAGTGTTAATTAAATTTCCACACGCAAATGTGTGTTCAGCCCTTACAACCGCTTCTCGCGATTCATCTTATCACGCGTTGATGGCGCTGCACACCGATTCACTGCGTAAACCAATTTAACAATGTCTCCAATGCTTTCTCCCCGTCATACGAACGATATGATAATTTTTAAATTTAATTAGTTCAAATACGTGTCTACGGGTGGAAATGTTTGTGTATGAAAGACACTGGTCAGATTTTGTTCTCGTTGCAGTTTTCGCTTCCACATGTGTTAGGTAACCAATGAGCTTCTAGAGTACTTTGAAAACGAAAGTTATTATTAGTTATTATGTTTCGCAGTTGATCGTAAAATATTAGTTAATAAATACTATTCTTTTTATACATTACGCGTTTTATTAATTCAATATATTGTAAGTTAATCATACAAATATGTATACTTGTACATAATACGTGTATGATCTTAATTTTAAAATATCTTGGACAAAATTTTCATGTTTTATGTAATACATATATCCATACTTGTATTACATAAAAGAAATATAAGAAAAATTACATATATGTACATATGTCAGTTACGAATTTGAAAATTGTTAAAAAATTAAATTTAGACGTGTGAATATATATTTATGTAGTTAAATTCTGAAAATGTACAATTCAAAAAATGAAAAATAACGTAAAATTGTTAATACAATGCGACATTATATATATTTAATAAAATTTTTCGAATCAGTATGGATATAACTTAATATTACGAATGGAGTTTTTTTATACAGCAATATCAGTGCAACCAACAAACTGCCGCGAAACTTAGAAGACATTTGTCATAAAATGTCTTGTATTACTGTTGAAATGTCAGTTCGACGTTCTCGTTATTTGAAAACGATTTGTAGTCAGCCGTTCTTTAATATTTTGCAATTGTAATTACAATAAAAGTAAGTTGTGAATTGAAAACGTAAACATTACTTGTAATTTGAAATGTTCATTGAGTTGAATATAAATATCATGTGAATACGTTTGTTAATTGTATTAGAAATTATTAGGTGATTTGATAAATATTTAATTGTTTACATGTTTATACAAATAATGGTTATTTATTACTTTGTAAGGTTCAAGACGTGAGTGACAGTAACATAACCTAAAACTAGTAACGAAACGCAAAGTTGTCAATACATCATAAAGCTGTTAAAATGTCATAATTATATGTACGATATGTTTTCTTAAAGTTATTATTATTGCTATTTCTTGTTTTTGATTCAGTGTGAAAATCTGTATTTGTAATATTGTTAATAAAAACAATGAAATATTAAAATTTGATTTTTAGCATTTTTTCATTGTGTTGTCTTTCAATTTTGATATTTTAAACCTGGTTTATCTGTATCTCTATAATCTAAGAAATAATATTCAATTGTGACTTTTTTTTATAGAACTTTATTAAAGATGGCTGATGTAAGGTTACTCATACAAGAAGAAGGTCGGGCAGCTAGAAATTTGATAGCTTTTAATGTACCAGTTGGAACGAACAGTACTGAGAAGGTTACCAAAAAACCACCTAGTGTTCCAAGAATATCGCAAACAAACACCACTAAAAGATCTATGAAGCCAACACCTAGAGTAAGATCAGCTTCTACTGGTCGGGATAAAAAATCTGGTAAAATTTCTTTACTTATAAATTTATTTTTAACAAAAAGTAAAATTTTCATATAAATTGCATGCATTGTTATAATTATTTTTTTGGAGATTTTACATCCAGAAATTTTTAATATTAATTACTAACTTAATGTTTTTTTATTTTGTTATATTAGAATTACAGGCAAGATACTGGGCATTTTTATTTGGTAATTTGCAAAGAGCAGTAGATGGCATTTATCAAACATGTGAGGAAGATGAAAATATTTCTGAGTGTAAAGAAGTGATATTAGTTTTAGAAAACTATACTAGAGATTTTCACAATTTGATCGAATGGTTTAAAGTTAAATGGGCCTATGAAAATTCTCCACCTCCCTTAAGACGTACTCCTTTAGCTTGGGAAGTTAGAAAAACTTCTCCTTGCCGAATATGGAATTCAACAATGATTCCAAAATCCACTAGTCCTTTACAAAGAATGAGTCCTACAGAATCTGTTTGTAGAAGCCCTGTGGATCAAATTATATCAGAAAATAAATCTGTTATTACAGACAATAAAACAACTCATATAAAAGGAGAAACTGTGCACAAATTGACAAAAGATAATAAGAGTCATGTTTCCAAAAATAATATGACAAATGTAGGTGAAAAGTATAAAAATTCAGACAAGGGTACAAATCAATCATTGAATAAAGATAAATTAACTTCAATGAAAGTGAATAAAACTCTTATAAAACACACAATAGCTACAAAATCCAGTAACAGCATTATTACAGAGCAAAAATTAAACGATAGTTCATCTCGCGAAATAAAAGGTAAAATAGACACTAAAAGTGCATCAAAATCAGTTAAAACTGGGATACATTATGCTACCATTAAAATAACAGATTCTAATGTAATAAATGAGAAAAATGAACAAATCGTTTGTAACGATAAAACTGTGCAATTAACTTGTACATCAGTAGAGAAAGAATTTTCTAAATCAAATAGCATAGATAATAAATTGAATTCTCAAAATAATTTTCAAATAAAACCATTGGGCCCTAAAAATGATTTAGAACTAGGAAAAAATGAAATCAATTCTAAAGTAAAAAGACAAGGTACAGGGAAAAATATTAAAACTGTTGGTATAGAAAATGTAACTACTGAAAATAAAATAATAGAATCCAACAGCGTAATAAAAGAAAATAGTAATGTTATAGTAAATAAAAACATACAGAATACTGCAAAAGTTTCAAACAAAATTAATCAAAAAATAAAAAGGCAACCAAGTGTCAGTGATAATGCAAATAAAACTACAACAAAATCTATGTCAGACACATCACCCGGTAATTCTACTAAGGAATTAGTTATTGCAAATAAACCAGCATATTCTACAATATCGCAAATGAAAGTTGTTAAACCAAAGCAACCAAGCCTTCCAGAAACTCCAAAATTTGTTAGAAGCAAAACCACATTAAGTGACAAAAATACATCAGTTTCAAATAAAGCAAGACCTGGGACATCTGTTATAGTTAGACAACGATTTCAGTCAACTGACAATAAGGTACCATTACTCTTTTTTATAACTTTAACTTGAAATATATACTTATAATATAAGTTTGTATTAGATTTCAGAACAAAGTTCATTAAAAAAGGATCAAAATAGAGATATAAATGGTTCAGTAGAGGTATTAACGAAACAGACGCATATAAAAACTAAAGAGGAAACCGACGGTTGGCAAACAGTTCGAAGTCGTTATAGAAGAGGCAGTACACATAATTTAAATATGTCTACAAGATTTTATAAACCAAGTACTGCAACATCGTTACCAGCTTTATCAATTGAAAGTCCCGCTGAAAAGAATAAAAAAAATTGTTTAACTCCAGATGGAAACTGCAAACAGAAAAGGAAATGTATTGTAGAGAAAGAAGGGAAAAATATAAGTAATGAAGTAGAAAAAGTTAAAGGAGAATCAGCTGCAAACCTTACCATTAAGGATAAGGTAGAAGAAGTTTTTAAGAACACCGTTAATTTAAACGAAATAAATTCTACATCAATGATCGCAGCTATTTTTAAAAGTGATGCGGAATTACTTGAGAAACGTATACAACAATTTATGGCTGCTCAAGCAGAAAGAGAAAGAATAATTTTAGAAGAGGAAAGGAAAACTGAGGAAGCTGATTCGCAACGATCGCAACAGTTGTCAGATGAAGAAGCATCCTTACATAGGCAAATTTTAGAATTGGAATGCGCTGAAACTGATGTCGATACTGAAACTGATGAAACAGATGGTGAAATGATCCTTGAAATGGAAGATGAGCAAAGAACATCTCCCAATACCATGCCTGATGATGTCAGTTTAGAAGATAGGTATGTACTAAATATATTATTTTATCTTGCTTTTCGTATGTCAAATTTAAAAGAATTGTTTACAGGTATGAAAATATGTTAGAGGGAATGTCTTGGGCAGAATGTGTAGATACACTTGCTCAACTACGTGCATTAGTTGCCCGTCATCCTGGTAGAGCTTTAGAATTGCATCAAAAATTATCGTCTCCATCTCGAAAAAGGTCGTTACCTGAGACATTACGACGATACCAAGCGAAACAAGCTTGCGCACAACACAAACGTCAAAAACTATTAATGGAAAAATCGCAAAGATTGCGAGAATTGTTGAATAAAGTAAAAGATGTTAAAAGTGCAAAGAGCCAATTAATAGAAGATAAAAGGATTAGAATGGAAATGAAGTTAAAAAAAGCAGAAGAAAATAGAACGCAACATTTGATGGAAATAGTAAGAAAAGCTCACGATGAAGATTCTAAATTAAAGGAAATTGCATTCATTAATGAGCTTGAAGCACAAAATAAGAGACACGATTTTATGGCGCTGTGTCAAGAACAAGAAGAAAGATTGCAAGTATGTTGTACACATTTACATTTTTAATAATAAAGATTACAAGTCCTGGAATTATTTGCAACATTTATTTTCTAGGGAATTCAAGAAGAACGTCAACGTCGACAAGAAGAAAAAGCTGCTAAGGAAGCTGCGGCCGAAGAACGTAGACGAGCTTTGGAAGCAGAACGACAGTTGCGTATTCAAAAAATGAAACAAGCTCGCCGTGAACGTGAAGAAAGAGTCGGTAAGATGCAGTTGGAAAGAGAAAAAGAACGACAGGTAATTATATTCCATAAATACTAATCTAAAATGTTAAAAATAATATCAATATTATATTAATAAAATTTTAAAAGGAACTTGCAAGAGAAAAAGCTAGAGATAGAGAAGAACGCTTATCAGCGCTTCATGCAGCGCAATTAGCAAATCAAGAAGAACTACAAAAAAAAATAGCTCAAAAGCAGCAAGAATCAGCTAGAAGGCATGTTGAAAACATAGAACATATTCGACAAAGAGCAGTTGAATCTTCGATTTTAAGATCGGAAGAAGTTCCACCTACATTAAAATCTTATCCTGCTCAAAAGCAGTGTTCTTTATGTGGAACTCTCGTGAGTATCAATTCGATAAATTCTATCTATATTTATTGTTTGAATTAATAACTAATATGGTATATATATTTGTTATTATATATATTGTTATTATGTTTTACAGATACCTAATGAAGTGTATCTGTTAAGCCATTTAAAAGGGAAAATGCATCTCGAAGCAGTGCGAAATACTCACGATGGTCGAGAACCATCACGAGATGAATTACAACGCTTTAATATATCCCAAATTCGCGATGTTCCAATATCGGTTATTGATAATAGCAATTCAAACGAAGTTAAAGCTGCGAAAGAGAAGCAAAAAGCTTTAAAACGTCGATGTAGAAAAATGAAACAACGTATGACTCTGCGTGGTAAAGAGTGGGAAGACAATCATAAGACAGAAGCGAATCAATCTATCGAGTCATCTAATAAAGCAAAATTTCGTCGAAACTTGAAAGAATTGGATAGATTGTACACTAGTCATTCAAAGACTGCTTGGTCGAGCGTCGCTATCGCAGCTTTGGAACGTTGTTTGGGTGAAATAACGAGAGCTTTTTCAAAATCGGTAAAGATACATTGCCTTAAATAAAATAATGATATTAAGAAACAATTGATTATTAACAATTGATAATTGTTACATTTTAAATATTTTAGTGTTCGTTTGACCAGATTGTATTTCGAATTTTAAACGGATTCGATATTTTGACTAATTTGTTAAATTTGGGACTACAAACACAGAATGTATCTCATAATTTACCAAACAAGTAAGTATATGACACTTTTTATATTATCCGAAACAACTTTGAAAATACCATATACATATATGTATAGTATTACTATATTATAGTATTATATTATGTTTTCACTTTGAAAATTTGTAATTACTGGATTATGTGTGTATATAGCACACATAAATTATATTATTTTAAATATACAATATTGTGTATTCTAGGAGCTTTCTTTCGGTGTGTCGTGTATTTAAATTAAGTGTCAGCGAAAATGATACTAATATTGAAGCTGTTTTGTCAAGTAATAAAATTCTTGTCATCTTGGATCTTCTGCTTCAGCATTTAGAGGTATGTCGAATGTCATTGTTTTGTAACCATTATTATCTGTTTTCTTCAAAAATTTTCAATATACATTCATTCATTTATCATCCATAAAATAGTTTCAAACGATATATCTTTTCAAATTTTAGTAATCCGTAACCGTATAAGTTCTAAATTTAAATTGCTATAAACATGAATAAATTTTTTTTTTTGTTTGGTTTTATTCATTTTTTATGTTGGCACTTATTTCGTGGCAGAGAGTAGACTATTCATCTCTTCATTAAGACATGATTCTTTCACTCGTTTTACAGATCTTTTCTGTTTCGACAGTATAGTAAAAAATAGTATGATTTCTAGTACGGAGGTTTTCGGTATCGAGGAATATTCGTTTTTTAACATTTGTTTGATATCACAGAATCGTTAGAAATATATAATAACAATTTAGAGATTACTTAACTTTGGAATTTTTGATATAATTTTAATATAAATAATATAGTATAATTTTTTTCTTGATGTCTATTATAGAGAACATAAAATGCAAAATAAAATTAAATATTCTAAATTTTAGTAATATACCATAAATTATTATTACATTTGTTTATAACCCAACGATATCATTTTAGGGTTAAAATTGAGGAAACAAATCTCATGTTATGTTCTCGATTTGTTTATTTTAACGTTAAATAATTTTTTTGCGGTTGTACCATCAGTTATGGGACACCTTATGATCTTGTGTGAACAGCGTCGAGTAAATCGGGAATTCACGTGGCAGTGGTACGCGAATGTAGCTTTTCTTTTGCTGTGCTCGTTTTTCGAGCTCTTTTTGAGGTTGGTGGCTTCGAAATAAACGAAGGCAAAGACTATCATACCTGTCCCGTTCGACTTGTCAAAATAAGGATTAAGAGTCTTAGGGTCTGGTTCAGCTCGCGTTCTCCGTTCCGGAGTTTCGAACACTTAACTCTCTCATTTTGATCGTTTGTGCGTTGAACGCAAATCAATAAGCTGGATATAGAAATCCATCGAAGAATTTCATTTTTTAAATATCAAAGCGTACGTACAAAACAAGAAGTTCGATATGATATCGTTAGAGACATTCGCATTTTTATGTTTCAATTTGATTTTAAAGATAGATTAATTAAACAGTGAGTTTTAAGAACTAATTAATTTGTTGTTATGATCATTTTGTCACTAACTGTTTAGTTGTAATTATTAATTGGGGAGTAATTGTTGTAGTTCGTATAATCGAAGTTCACGATATATTCATCAGAATATAGTCTCGATCATTTATCTTGGCATGTAGGAATTAGAATTCTAAAACTTTTGACGGTTATTGATTCTTTTAGTCGGTAGAGAAAATGCTACAGTAGTATGCATAACTCTAATGGATAAGTGAAGCGTAAAAGGGGAGAACGAAGTTGAAGGCAGAGAACTGAAGTTGAAACGTGTGTTCTCACTGACGTATAGTCGAACTTTCAATTTTCATATAATTTTGATTCTGGAGATTTTACAAAAAATATATTTTATTGAACGAAAAAGAAAAGCATTTCACTTCAAATGTATTATATTTCAAATAATGTCCTCCATTCTCTACAAACATTTCTCTTTTTTCTTCTTTCGCAAAGTATTTGTTTTTTTCACTATGGACGTTTTATTAAGTTATATTTTGTTTCTTTTCTTATAAATATTCACTGAATAATCGGTTAAATAATTAGAAAATAATTATTGATAATTGTTCGTAACGAGTAAAGGAAAGATGTCAGAAATAAATTTCTTATCAAAATACATTTAAATATATAGTATTTATTTGCATATTTTTGGTGTGATATTCATATTTATGCTAGTCAAATTTAATTTTTGACAATATTTTTCTGCAAATATCTTTTTAAAGCAAAAAATAAATAGTATTCAATAAATAATTTATTAGAAAATATATTTATGAATGTAACATTTGTCTTTTGATGTGCTTCGCTAAATATCGTAAAGATTCTTTTTCTCATCGAATCTAAAAAGCAAATATCGTTCGAAATAGCTCAGACGCGTTTTGTGACTATCTTTGACTATTTTCATTTTGGTATATATTAACATTAATTTGATGTTCATTTGTTTGCTTTTGGATGATTTTATATGGAAAAGATCATGATACAATGAAGTAATTCGAAAAAATTTCGAGAGAATTTTTTCAGTTTTAAACTGAATGAATACTGCGTGGTCACGTGATCCGTAATGGTTCAGAGAACGTCATTTTAAAAATTAAAAATATTTTCATATCGTTCCTTTTTTTCAACAAAAATATTATTAATGTAATTATTATCGTGAAATACGACGAGTAACACGAAATATAATTAAAACGTAAAAATATAATTATCCGTATAAATTTAAAAATCGCAGATAATTGCATTTAAACTTTCATACAAACGATACCATCCCATATCTACCATTTTCAATCATTTTTTTTAAAAACCTGTTCAGATAAATATAAATTCTTTATAAAATGCTTACAGTAGGATTAAACACACCCAGTGTCACGTACAAACTCGTCATATTTTGATATTCCACATTGAGAGTATAATTTCAATTTGAATTTTGCGATTTTACTTTCAAAATCCAATCACGCAATAATTATCTGAAACGAATCACATTTTAAGGCTTCGAAGGATTTATGCTAAAAAGAAAAAAGAGGAAAAGAAAATTTCTTCAGTATATCAAACTTAAAAACTTTTGATCGCAAGAAGCGATTTTCGACCGACCGACCAACCATACGTTCAAAGTTAGTCGTTTCGCTCGATGATCCGGCGTAATCGGACCGCGAATTCATCGTCGTGATTTCAGGATCGATTTTTCACGCTTCATAGATACGGCACTGGCGCCTTCCTTCTCCTGTTCCTCCCTCTGGGAATCCCCCTCCGCAAATGCATTAGCGGCGAGAGAGCTTTTAGTGACGTCACCCACGCACATACACACGCCACACCCATACACGACCGCACATATGTACGTCTCCACATATGTACGCGTGGACGCGCGCGCGCGCGCGCGCTCATGGACAGACGGGGGAATCAGGTTATACGGTGAAAGAAGCGCGCGTGTGTTACTCCATGTGTAGAATGTGCGTGAGTACTTCTGTTGCCGCTTCCATCAAGCTCCGTTTTCGAGGAGCCGGCCTAATCTTTTGTCTCTCGTCCTCTCTATCGGCAGTTTTTCAGCCGACCTCCTCGCACGTTCCAGAATTCGGCTGTTCCTCATATTTTATCGCCGCGCCGAGCTTTTCCTCGGGTTAGAGAGGTTTTAGCCCTGCGTCCACCGCGAGGACGTTCTTACGACCACGAATTTCACTCGCCGTGATATTTTCGAGTTTATGGTTGGAACGCCGTAAGAAAGCGTTCTCATTCGGTGAAACAGGGATTGATATATCGCTGGGGTTGTTGAAAGATGTTGTTGACGCTGGATTTACCAAAACGCGTCAAAACGACACTTTATTTCAATTATGAGATGAATTTCTGTTTGTTTCGAATAGCATGTAAATGTATGATGTTGTCACGTGTTATCAAAAACCTAGAAAGAAATATTCCAGAAAAGATATCATCTCGACTCTCCGTTTCAATGATAAGCAGAATTTTTATTTGTTTTGAATAATATTCGTGCCAAAGTGGCTTTACATAGAAAGAAATAGCAATATTCTCTAGCAACCGATTCGATGCTAGATCCATGATTAAAACAATCAATCTCTAGATTTAACTGGAAACTTTTTAGGGAAACGCTGTCTGTTATATTATTGAAGTCTAGAAAGAATCACGGTTCTTTGGGCCATTACACAAAGAGATCGATTGTCCTGTAGGGTTCGCGAATGCTTTTCAATCTCGTCCATTGGGCAAGCAAATTTACAATTTCCCGTAAGTTGTTCGAGGTTGCTATTCTCCCCTGTTATTTTGTCTCTTTCGTTTAGTTCTTTTTTTTTTTTTCACTAGTGCGTTCATCCGCTTCCTCGAAAAGCGTAAAAGCGCTGTAGATAAATTCGACGATTCGGAACTGGACCGATTGCTCGTAAAAAAAAGAAAAAAAAAAAGAAAATAGAGAAAAATTCTTCCTCTTAATCTACGTCGACTTAGAGTCGGCAGGGTCGAGTACAAGCAAAGCGGATTTGGCCACGGTATCGAGTTACTTGGTTTTTCGACGTATTCACTGCGAAGAATTTAAAAATTGATTCTTGTTGAATGGAAAGGATATTGTTATATTAGACAGGAAAAAATTAGAAAGAAAGAGTATTATTATCGTATTAGTATTTTTTGCTTAATTGGAAAAATTCTTTATTTAGAATGAAGTTGATTTGTTGAGTGATTTTTATAGATTTTAATCAAAGAAATTAACTTCATTTCTATTGAATATTTATCGTGTTTTATTTTTGTTTGTTTTGTTTGTAAGTAGTACAATTAACATTATTTTAAATTTTCTACAGTTATTACAGATTGGTATTATTCAGCAATTTTAGTTTCATCCACGTCAAAAGCAAGCGTAAAATGGAACTACGTCTTGGTAGTTTTAACAATTGTATAATATAAAAATTGTTCCATCCGTCGGGAAACTTTTGCAATATAAAGATCGCAAAATTATGGCATCCATACTATGTCTGACTAATTTTTTGTCCAATTATAGGGAACGAGAGAGAGAAAAATAAATCTAGTTAACCAATCGCACATTACCAAAATTGTCCTTTTATTTGCTTTTAAGATTAAATGAGGTTTTCACCGTCTTTTTTGATATTATCAAAATGTCGTCAAATATTGGTTCTGACAGGTTTAATTATCTGCTTTTAACAGGTATCTATTTGGATAGGTTATTTCTCTTTCTATTTAACTATATCGTATCAAAATATACCTTTTTAGCTACCGGACAGCATGAAAATTTGGAAATTGACAAAAATGGACTTGCCGTGTTTTTTCTTCCTGACGTCCAAACGAAATTGACCATAAATTTTGGCCAAGAATAATTTTTATTTTCAATTTCGTTTCTAATTTAATTGGAACGAGATGGAGCAAGAAAGCAGACGCGCCGCAGAAAGATTATTAAGATAAAATAGAAAAACGAATTTCCTTGCAAGCTGACGTACATCCACGTTCCATTTTCCATCGCGCGACTTTTATTTCTTCGTTGCGTTATTCCGGCAAAAATGCTCGTCCCTCCCCCATGCGTTTTTAAAACTTCTATTCAGTAATCGGATTTTTCAATGTAACGCCATTTATGTTTCATTTCAATTACGCGGCTGAAAAGCTTTGTATGATAAAATATCCATGCGAAGGACATTGCTTCGTATATTTAAATGGTCTGGCAGGTACTTTCTTTTTTTTTCCCTCGTGAAATTCATCCAAAATCCCCTTTTTCCGTAAAACGGGAAAAAGTTCTCTCCCCGTCTCTTCGTAGTAATCTCCTCGTTGGGAAATATAAAGCTTGCCTGATTGTTATTAGACCGCGGACGTTCGTGCAAGTTCATATTTTTATCAAGCAACTTAAGAAGGAAGATTTGCTTCCTCTGTTAAATCGCATAATTTATGTTGAATGCAATACAATTACACATGTACATTCTACGAATTCTTCGCACCTTCCAAAGGTATCTGAAGGTATCCGTCGATCATAAAAAATTGTCAGTGATTATGGAGTTATCGGCGTACCTTTCTTTCTCTCGAAATTCTGGCGTTGATAATTTGTCGGCGAAGAGAGAAACGAGAGAAAAATGAAAAGTCTCGGATGGAATGGACATTTCGCGTTGAGCGTTAAATCAAGGCGAATCTCGTAACGTTGGATAGTTTAACGGGTTCGTTGCATCGTAGCCCGGGCGACGCGGCGATTTTTCGGCCGACGAAAACATCAACGAATACGGGGAAACGCGAGCCGTTAAGTGCTCCCCGAAGAAGGACTTATCGAATTTGTCGAGGCCTGGAACCGTTTAGGGGCCATATTCTCCAGGATTCTTATCGTTACCTTCCGACTCGTTACCTCTAATTTAGCATTTTAAATGTCGCTTGTATGCGTGTATACGCGGGGCTGATCGTCCAGCGGAGGAGAGCCAGGCCGGGGCCGGGCTCGGTATCAATGACTCAACGTGCCAGGAATTCGCCTTCTCCAGCATCCGACTGATCTTTCGGCCGTTTGGAAACACGCGACCACCCGACTGGTAGCTGCTCGTCGCCGAGCCTGGACATCACGATTTCCTCGGAGTCAGCCTCGGACGATCGCCTGACGAGCCTTTTAGAAAACCGATATCAACCTCTAAAAGGAACAAGTTGGACGAATATTCTGTTCAGGCTGGATGATCCTCGGTCAATCAGCTCGTGGTACATGGAATATATCTTTCTTAACGTTGGCCGTTGTGATACGTTCGGCTTTTATAGGCTGATTTTTCAGCAGGCATTAGTAGCCTTTCGTTTCACTTTTGTTTCGTGTTGTACACGCTGCCCGGCCGATTTTGATCGGCATGAAGCGAGGAGAATAAGCGAGCGATGACGAATAGCGTGGGTCGATGTTTTTCAAAGGTCTGTGGTAAAATAATGTCTAGAGGATGAAGGATATCTTGGTTATTGAATAGAATTAAATGGATGAATTCTCAGTGAAGAACAGTACAAGTTTTATGTCATCAATGTTGTTGATTCTATGCTTTTGTTTCTATATGAATTATATATATTATCACGTTAATACAATAATATATTTTATCATGTTATTATATATTATCATATCAACTTAGATGTACATTTATATCTATACAGTTAATGTGATTAATATATCTAATATATTTTATTGTATTATTATTATCATAGATTCAGATATAAATTTTTAATACTTAAAATGATGGGCTTATACTGTCTTTGAACTCAAGTCACTTTTCGGTTAGGAAATTTAATAAAATAATATAGTGTAATAATAATGCACGTAAAATAAAAATTAAGTACAGAGGATACACGTGAAGTAAAAATTAAAAAATTTAATTTGATTTTTAAAATAAAAAATGTAGAAGGCTATTCTTTAACGCGTTCAAAATGAAAATGAAAGATTAAATTTAATACTTAGAGTATGAAAGATTATTTATTAACGTGCTTAATATGAAAAGTTGCGTGCTTAATGCCATGTACTTAAAATAAAAATGAAATTGAAAATAAAATGAATTTGAAACATAAAATGAAAATTATATAACGTATTTAAATTAAAAATAAAATGCAAAGGCTATTTATTTGCTGAGTTTAAATAAAAATTAAATAAATTTATATTAAAATGAATTTGACATTAAAAAAATTAAGCGTCTTCCTGTTAGTTATCTTTTAAAATAAATTTTTTACGATTGTAAAATATGTAAAACTATGCTTTGCTCATGTTGATATCTCAGCAGAGATATTGTTAAACTGAAATCATCATATCAATCGTGAATATACAGTACTCCTTTTCTACTATTTTCTTCATCTTAACATACACATATTTTTATGTATTAACATTTTATAATATTGTGATACTTTTTGAAAATTATTTTTATATATACGTATAAATATTAATAGGTAAAAATAAGCACAATACATACAACATAATGTTGCTGCAAATCATCTCAGAAATCGTGCGGAATGTTACTTTATTATACATGAATGTATTTCATAAAAATATTAAAATTCTAGTGCTTACATTTTTTAAAAATGCCTAATTCTTTCCACTGTTCTTCAACTCACTGACTCTATTATTTCGTTGCACAGACACTGACAAAACTTGATGACCAGATCCAAGTGCAGGAGGCATCCGGTAATTCCACCGGAAGTGGAATCGTAGCCAGCAGCTTGATGCAATTGCTGTGCAGTTTGATCCCGGAGGAACCGTTTGAGAAATCGGCATTGCAAACGCGAGTTCAAGATATCGCCGGGTGAGTAGCTGAAATACACCAAATACGCGTGTGCTTTTTCCATGTTTTCACGTTACGAGACCTTAAAAATTCGACGTGTAGGTACACTTAGGGTCGATCGTATTTTACGCGCCAATGTCATTTCCATTCTCAGGGAAGTGCGCCATTTAAAGTAGCGTCGTGCATTAAGGTGCAGACGTCACGAATGTTTTTCTTGAATTAGAAACGTGAGAAAATATACGAAGCGGAAGCAACATGGTAGCGTATTTTATCGGGCTACTTTGGAAATTCTGTCTGGTAGGAAAAGCGAGCTGCCAATTCGCTTCTTAAAAGTGCTTTTTGAAACGTATCCTGTTGGACGATTTTTTTCTCGAGTATTTCAATTGCTGCAGATAAGAATAAAATAAGTGAATTGGTGAATTTCAATAATGAATAATTGAATAGGTGAATTTCAATTGCTGTAGATGAGAATAAAATAGGTGAAAGATATTTAGAAAATTTATGAACGCGAATATATTTGCGTGTTTGAAAAACGCAAAATTTGTCCACACTGCGTATGATCGAAATTTTTTAAACTGTACTGTTGGATTGTTTGCAAAAAGAACTTTGGAAGGTTCTGAAATATTTGGAATAAAATGCTCAAATAAATTCTCATATTTTCAGATTTTATAAATTAATATTGACTGACTGATCTTTCTCTTCTAAAATTATATTCAATTTGAACTATTCAATTGTTTTTTTGGTTGATCATTCTCCCAGTTTTTTGATTATAAATAAATTTTTAGATAATAGTAGTAATAGTAGACAATGCTTAAACGAATCAATAAAGACGAATTCTTTCATAGTTTTTTCTTATTATATTTTTCAAAAACTAAGTATATATTTTCTTCAAATTTATTCATAACGTAATTATTATTCATCATGTAAGTACTAAATGTTCTTTATATCATAAAATAAATTAGATCTACGTTGTATACATTACCTAGAGTATCATAAGTATAAATATTAAATGAACAATAGAATAATGTTAAAAAAAACAATACTATTTTTTGTGAGTCATCATTTTACGCAATAAGAAATACAGACAACTTTATTACCGTACATATAAAATGAAATTAAAATATACTGGTGAAGAACTTGTCAAATTTAAGGAAATTATCAAATGTTTCAACATTGTGGACAATGCAGTCTTGTAACAATTTTACTACAAAAAGTATTTAACTTTTAACTATTTAGAGACGTTTTTCTCGAAACTAATTTTTATCATTGAGGTCCTTCTTCCATCAAACAGTACACTTTTGTTTCTTTAAAAATATGACGATTTTCACAGCTACGTAATTATTTTTTTGATACCGTTATAGCAATTGCTATTCTAAAAGGAAATTGCTTACAGCCGGAAGCCTTAATTTTGATAATTGTGTGACACTAGACGTGAAAGCCTTGAATTTTAGACTCTATCGCCTCTACAAAAACGTACAACCAGTCCTCTAATTATAAATTCACATAAATCTTCTTCGACTTTGAAATACTCGGATGCGTAATCTAAAAAAAGTGTTCTTTAATAACAAAAATCTTCAATATTTTTATAGAGTATTAACGTTCTCACCCGTACTGTCTGTCTCATTTCCCTTGCATAATAAAATTACTTGTAGCATTCCATTAAGCATTCACGTAGCAGAGGCTGTGATATTTGAAATCTAATTGCATGCGTTAGACCAGAAATGTATATCTACTTAATTTAAATACACATATATCCTAATGGAACGCAAACATCGTTTATTTAAAAAGATATTGTAGAATATCAGAAATATTACGAATATACGGCAACGTATTGAAACACAGGTGCTTTCACAAGATGATTCTTTGTGGAAAAAGTGAGAAAAAATGTAGAATGAAACCTTTTTCATTCGAGGTTCAATTTTCGAGAAAATTGTTGAAGTTGAAAATTTATCAAGCATACTTGTATTTGACTAAGTTGGACAGAGAAGTGAACAATCTATTGGAAGTCATCTTAAAATAAGTAAAAATGCAATGAATAAAGTTTATCAAGTCTCGTTTTCAAGAAAATTAGTTTTTAAAACGTGTCCAGATTAAGAATTCACAAATTTGTGCTTGATAAATCTTCGAATTTTATTTTCTCGAAAATGAAGCATTTAATGAAAAAATTTCCGACATTTTTAACTTGTTTTAGTAATCTTCTGAATACAACTATGTCTGATAAATTTTCAACCTTGATTTTCTCGAAGACTGAGCTCCGAACGAAAAAACTTTATTCTACATTTCTCGCCAAAAAGATTGTACAAAGTTATGGATATCGCAGATTATTTGGAGTATCGCAGTTTTTTGGATTATTAAAATTAATTTGGAAAGTAAAAAATTACTTTACCAATTACTAATCATTATCAACCGTTTAACTTTTACAGAAGTTGAAATTCATTATTTCATCAGCGGTTAATCAAGGGATTGTACGATTTCATGTTGCAATTTTCTTTGGCAAGCAATATATATTTTTTTCTCATGGTTTTTTGATATATTCATGTATTATCCATTATTTTTGCAATGAATCACCTCACGCTCGTTTTGTATGTTATTATTGACCACACTCTGTACAGTTACAAATATTTGTAACTACTTTTTAATGATTAAAACACTACCTTCTTTCAAATTCAGTGGAGCGAAATATCCTTTGATTCTTACGTTTACTTAACTTAACTCCACGCATTCGCGTTCTTTATTTTTATCCATTTTGTCCATTTAAATTCCTACGAAATTTTCGCTAGGAGAAATCCTCCCATTTATACATGTTGCACAAACATCGCGGCACACATTTCTTTGAGGCGGGACAACCGAGAAAAAACTTTAACACTTTGACGTGCGTGGACCACCCCCGTGGAAAAACACGACGGTTCTGTTGCGCGAGCTGAATTTAATACGCGAGTCACGGTAAAGTGACAGGGTACAAGCTGTTTTCGTTGCATCCTCTGAGATTCGATCTTCAACAGGAGGAAGCGTTGCACCTGGGTCAACTTCCTCCTTCGAAACCTCCCAATTCGTCGGTTAATCCTTTTCCCATTTACACGAAAATCATTTCCTTCCTTCCATTCTGTTCGAATTTCATCGTATTCGTCGAGTATGTATGCCATTGCTCAGTAGTTTACTTTTTCGACGAAATAAATTTTTCTTTACTTTTTGATTGGTGTTGCAAATTAAAATGCTAACATCACAGATGAAATATTTATTTGCTGAAATTATTATCCTGATATACTCCAAAATTTTGAGTAACAACGTAGATGGAGTTTAGTGCTAAATTTTGATTTTTGATTTGATTTCTGAAGTTGTACGCAGAGTGTTCTAGTTTTCAAGATATAATCGCGAAGGGGATGATTCTGCGTGCAAAAATAATATTTTGTTTTTGAGATAATCGGCTTCGAATGTTTCTTAAATAGGTGTACTTGAATCGGGCTAATGAATTGAATCAGATTAATCGATGGGAGATTATTCTGTGCGAAAATAAATTAAAGTCTTCTTTTCGAAAAAATTAAATTGAAAAGTTTGTCAGGTACACGTTAATTTTTAAAGAATCCAACAGTTTCAGGTCTTAACAAAACGCATTCTTGAAATTTTAAATGGAAAAGCTTTTACTTGCTTTATTCATTTTGTGCAATCTAATTTGAAATTAGTTAAATTATCAAGCTTGATAAATGTAGACAGCAGATTTTTACATATTTATGAAAAATTTGGAGGTACAGAAATATATAAGTACAAAAATATATAAAGTACCCATTTAAATTTTAATACTTTTTGTAATTTTTAATAGCTAAAATAATTTTCTCTCTAAGTTTCAATCTTCGTAAAAATATAAAATTCCATAAACATCCATAGTCTATTGATAAATTTTTAAATTTTTCTAAATTTTCAAATTATTTTTTTCTCGACTAATCTTTCCATGTAGAATTATACACAATCCTGTATTAATACTTGAGATGTACAAATTGTGTAAGTATATCAAACATCAACTGCAATTGATCTATGAATTTCAATTTCGTTTCCTACCATTTGTTATAGTAATTATTTTCAAATTTAGATTTCGTCGGGATTCATGAACTTTTACGTTTTCATCCAACGAAGTTTTCACTTCGAAAAATCGTAGAATCGACCAATTC
Organism: Melipona bicolor; assembly: GCA_030673865.1. Classification (NCBI taxonomy): domain Eukaryota; kingdom Metazoa; phylum Arthropoda; class Insecta; order Hymenoptera; family Apidae; genus Melipona; species Melipona bicolor. The sequence goes on from JAHYIQ010000019.1 coordinate 4,475,667, forward strand.
TGCAAAGTTTTGTTTGTCGGAACGAACTATGTGCTGGTAGTAGTAACATTTTATTTTTAGTATCTTGTACAGTGAATTTGCAAATTCTTAGTTTACCAACTGTAACGTCCAACTTTGAATAATGAAGGAGGAAAGCGTGATCAGAGTGATTGCTGACCGGCCGCCGGTAGTCGAATTATTATGATTAATTTCCTGCCGATGTGAGAATGGCCTAGTCACGATTTTTACTCACCAGTCAAGATTGCTTTTCGCTTGTACCTTTTAAAGTGCGCAGTAGTCTAACGACGATCGATCATTTCGTACTTCGTAATACGTATTTGAGAATCGTTAAGTGCATTCATCGTTGTTCACCATGCGAAAAAATGGACTCCATGCCTTCCCCATTATACCCTAACTGAGATTTCGTGCAATGATTTTTTTTATCGTTCTATCAATTTTCAATTTGAATAATCATATGATTTTTGATGAAACAGAATTTGAATCATCATTGTCTGAAATGTACAGCAGTTCATGCAAGTATTTGAACATTTAACGTTAAAAGAAAATGGATGTATTGTGATGAATATTTTATGAATATATTATTTAAAACATTTTGATATTGTAACGAGAGACGATTAATAGGGTCACATTGGTAAAATCTGATTAATTAACTAATCTGTATAATGACGACAAAAGAAAGTTTACAATAGAGACACTATGAGTTATTTAACATATTGTAGTAACAATTATTCATTCTGATAGGTATTTCACATTTATTTATCGTTCTTCAATCATGTAATTGTATTTTTTAAGCATATATGGTGCATTTCCTTATCTTTTAAATTTTCTCTTGTCCATTACTGTATATAAAAATTACAAGATGCTTGTTGCAAACATATATTTGCTAAAGTTAGAACACAAGTAGCTATCTTAAACATATAATAAATGTTAAATATTGTACCATTGAATATTAAGATTTATCGATGCAATGGATAATATTTTTGTAGTGTCTTGTAATTTTAGCGGCAGAGAGAAAAAAGTTTATGCGAAAGAACGATTTATACAAAAATATGTAAAATATTCGACGCAGAGTGCTCGTTACAATTGTTAATAGATTAAACGAACCTCTATTTAAATCCTTTGATCAATATATTAAAATATTATAAATTTACATAAAAATTTGTAATGCAGTAATGAATGATTGTAACATGTATCTTGGAATAAGTTATTATTACCAGTTATAGTGCAACTCTTAATTTGTTATTATTGGACCATTGGGAAATATAAGAATTTAGAAAAATTATTTAATTTATTAATAAATTGAATTAAATTTAAATTTAAATTGATCTTTGGTACTACAAAATATAAAATTTTAGTGTTTTAAGATGTATTACCACAATTACATAATATATTTATAAGAAGTTCGTTAGGATAGTTTCCTAAAAAATATATAAAATATACTAGAAACTTAAGCAAATTTGAAATTGACAAGTGTATTTTATTTTCGAGTTTCTCTATGTATGTATCACGATAATACCAAATATAAAATAAAATATTAATATTCGATTGTATAAAACTTTCAAAGACTGTGTCTATTTTGACAAATACAGGTCAAATGAATTTCAAGTCAAGTGACGTACGCACGTTCGCAAAAGGTTACCACAAACTCAGCAAGCTTTCACGAGCTAAACTGCAGCTCGACGTTGATTTTCTCGTCCTATTTATAGTACGAAATGATGGAATATCATTGCAATTGAAGTCAGCTCGTTGAAGGGCTTCCCGCTTGGAAAACAAGCTTGTCCTCGTTTGAATTGAAGGCGGAGATAAGCAGATGACACGGAAAAGTCAGTTAGTTCAGCTATCAACGCTTATTCGCCGGTTTCGCAATCTATGATTAAAGAGCCGTCTCTCACAGGAATTATTTTCTTGCTCCCCAGGGAAAACCTGGAAATGGCTTTTTTTTTCTTTTGTCGTAAACAGGTGGCACAAAGCGAGAGAAGCTTCGCGTAACGTGCGCTACATCGTTTCCTTTTTTCTCGTTGTTTCTTTTAGCGGAACACATCGGCGGTCGGCTACGAATTTAAAATGATTCGTTATATGCGCAAAGGAGGATGCGTTTTCATCCAAAAAGTTCAGACGAAATGACTTCTCGCGTAGCAGCGAATGTTAGGGCTTTTACGTCAGAAAGCAAACACGGGGAATGTTGTAGAAATAATTAATCACGTTCACTTGATGCCGTACTGCGTCTACATACTCTGAAAGAATGATGTTGCATTCCTCGGACATTACGTTGGAAAAGTCGGAAATTTTTGTATAAATAAATTATTAGAAAATATTAGTAATTAATTAACTCGTCTTTTTCACTTATCATTGTAGGAATAATTAATTTATTCATTGGATTAAGTCTTTAGAACATACAGCGTTTATGTATTTTAGAGGGATGAATTACATTTTTCAGACTATATTGGAGTAAATTGTAGAAAAATCGTAATTTTTGTACGAAGAAATTGTTGTTACAACATATTAGCAATTACGACGAATTGACTCGTCTTTCCATTCTAAAAATAATTAACAACGTTATAAAAAATTAATAACGTTAACTTGTTGTCTTATTATAAAATATTAACATATACGATCAATTAATTCATTATTAATTATGTTGATGTAAAGTTTTAAAATTATATATATAATAATGTATTTCAGAAGGATGATGGTGTGTGTTATTGCATTCCTCAGATTATATTGAAAATCCAAGAATTTTTATGTATAATAAATAAATTATTAGAAAATATTAGTAATTTAAACGATGAATCAATTCATCTTTCTTATTCACTTATTAAAGATCAAACAATAATTTATTATAACGTTACAGCAATTTCAATTTCTTGAGATTTCGTAAAATTCTATTAGACAACCGAAAAACATTCTATCGTTTCTTCTGTCACAGAAAAGAATAATAGTTTCTATGACAGAAATGTAAAAATATATCATTTTATAAAACCATTAAAATAGTTATTCTTACTTTGATGAATAATGTTTTTGAACCATTTCTTTTAAAACAAATAAATCTGTAAACGCTCAATCTAAATATATTAGAGAGAAATCGTCACTTTGCTATTAATTGCTAATATATAAAAAACCTTATTGGTAAATAATTTAATAATAAATAACATTGATGTGTACGATTAATGTTGATTTCTTCTCAATACATCTAGATCGTACGATACGTACAGATTTATTTGTTGTAAGAAAGATGAAGAATGATTAAGCGGGTTAATGCGTTAATTCCAACTGAAGGCAAACAGTTTCAGATTTTATTTGTTCAAGTTCAACGATAGAAGAGCACGGAGGAGCTTCTTTTTATCATGGATATTAACTCAGTCGGATAAGTGAATAAAATCGTAAATAAGATTCGGCCGTGTTTCAAGCGTTGCTTATCGCGAGCAGAGGCTTAGTTCACAATCTAATATAATCGAGAACTCTTCGGAGACGATGATAATCGGGGCTCAAGTGGCAATCGGTAGAGGTAATTGCTAGAACGCTCCTAGGAAAAAATCAGTCGGCAAACACTCTTATTATTAATCCCGATGAGCCCACCGGGCTCATTCCCTTTCGCCTTCTGAGATGTTGATACAGCTTTAATCGAAGTAGGATCAACCGAGCAATTGGTAATTTACTTATGAGACGCGTGGCCATCTTCCCTACTAAAGGATTCCGGCCCTTTGTTTTTTCAAATTAATAGGACACCCGACGAATCGAGAAATGCAAACGATGTATCGAATTCGTATCGTATCCTCGTTATTTGCAAAGTAACTTTTCTTCCTGAGAGTTTCTCCGATTTGCATTGACACTGGAAATGTGAAAGTTGGCCTGCATTACGTTGTCGAGTGCAATTTTTTCTTTTTTTTTTTTTTAATATCATCGGATTGTAGGCGTATTTATGTATTTTCGGGAAATTTATTGTTCCAAATATATATTTAGAATTGCAAATATATGTATTACGAAAAAAAACTGCACGACTTGTACCCCAGTCTCACTGAAAGTCCCAGGAGCAACTGTTCTGACTAGGAAATGAAGACGACTTTTTTGCCATAAAATTTTATTGATATAAAAACATTTGAATCGATACAAAACAAATTACAGGCGCGATCGCTCAGCACCAGACAACGCCACTCCTACTCGAGGTTTACCCCACGCCCCCTCACGAATCACGTGACTCAAATCAACCAATCGCTAATTTTCGTTGCATTAGCGTTGCATCTGAAGAGGCCCGATTTTCTGGGTTACCCCCGCTAAAATCACTTTCAGTGATAAAATATGTGAAATGTTTGAGGTAGTTACATCATTTAATGAATGAGACACATTTTCATTTAGATTTCATTTTTTTAATTATCCGTAATATATATATATATGAAGTGAGTTGTGTAGTTTAAAATTACTCGTAAGTATTAAATTTAGTTGGTAATCTGTATCATTACTAATAAAATTAATTGTAGTACTTAGTAATCTATATTATTAGCAAAGTTAACTACAGTGAAACTTATCAGTTTACAATGTAGCGAAATTTGTATAATATTAAGGAGATACAGTGCAGTATAATAATTAATTTTTTGTTATTTTGCTTTTACTCAAGACACGAATGTCAGTTTCAGTTTTTTTCTGCAAGTAGGTATAATATGCAACATTTCACCTTGGAATTCAAGAAATACCTTGGAAATTGCTGATTTTTGCAATAGTATATGTCTTAATTTTATTCGATATCAAATTGCGAGGCGGAGTGTTACATTTTACATTGAAAAAATTTACGGTGATCCTTTTTAGGATCTCCAAAATGGAAGAGAAATAATAAAAAATTATTTAAGACTGTACTTTCGTTCGATACATACAAATGGATTTCAAGTAATGTAATTCTGGTACCACTGGCCGATTGGAAATCAATAATTTCAGATTTACTTATTAGTTCTAGAATTTTTAATTTAATTTAATTTCAACTTGCCTTCCTAATTGTAAAAAATGTAAAATACAAAATGAAATCAAATATCTGAAATTTTTTAATATCTGACTATTATAATTATTTATGACATAACTATTTGATGGTTAGAATGACAGAATTAAGCGAGTTATCCCCTAAAATTGCATAAACAGTCTATTTATCATGCATTGTTCCTTGCATTAGATCACCACATATATTTCATTGCAATTTATGTTTCTTTTCATTTTATCTTTTTGCTTGAAATTCTTGTTCTTTCGTTGAATATTGATATTTGTTGTTTCCTGATTATTATATAAGCAATTGAATTTGCTTAGGTCTTGATTGCAAGTGAAAGAAGCGAAAGCGTGTCGATTTGAAAAATTGTTACCCTCGTTACATTAGCCTATTTCTCCCCTGGTGTAAATCACAGTTTACTTTCGTTAATTGAAACGGCCATGAAAGGAAGATGAAACGCTTTCAGTTTTTGTTTCCCTTTAAAATAGAATTAACCAGGCTTTCGATCGGCTTATCGGCATTTGCATCTACAAATGTGTACTTGGATGGCATAAATTTAATATAAATATTATGTCTATAGTAAATATTGTTTATCTTTCAACAATGTTACCTATATTGTTATATAGTGACATTATATATATATAATGTTTGAATCAAATTGTTAGTAAATGTACTTACTGCCAACATCCTGTATTAAAGTGCGTACACCATTTTGTCAAAATTAAATATTTGTGAAATGTCGAAAAATTCCATTATTTTGCACGTGTAAAAAACTATATTTCAAAAAATCTGTCAGATTAGTAACAAATACCAGTAAACTCTTATTTTTCGCATATATTTATCACAGTTTATCTTTTCAAGAAAAGAGAAGAAAAATGATCATACGCTTTTAAGATATTTTTTGAATAAAGTGTCTGCTGTTCGACTGCATATTCTCGTTCAAAAGTCTGAAGCATTTTTTATTTTTTAAATGAAATAAACTTCCTCATTGGTTTTTTGAAATAAACATATTATTAGGTTTTGCGCCAAGTTTTAAGATGTAAAAATGCAAAAAATTCGTGCAATATACAAAAAAATATAAAATAATCGTAAGTTTGAACTTTTAAAAAACAGAGTAAATTTTCAAAAGGTCATTTAAAATATTTTATATAAAAAAAACACAAGATTACATAGAAATCCGCAGTCTGAATATTATAATTAGACACAAATTTTTTAAACAATTTCTGAAAATAAAACCTTGGTAGAATTGTTCTATACGCTGAATCTTATAGGATAACTATATTTTATACATTTCATATAAATATATCGTTTTATATTATATATATATATATATAATATAAATATATATAAATATATATCATATTTTTTCGCGTTACGCGCACTTTTAAATGTTCCATAAATTCATCAAAGATCCGCAATCATCGATCTTGGAATCGACAATTAATGGAAGTTTCAGTACAGTCAGTTTCAGAAGTCATCGTTTCTGTCCGAAAGCTCAGCGTGCTCTAAATTTTTGAGAAAGAGTGTACAACCAAAGACAGTATATTTATTGAATCAATAATCGCGAAAGAAGATAGAAAAGAAGCGGTTGCATCAGAAATGCAGTCCATCGGGAAAATGGGGCCAGGCCAGGGCCGCCTTTGCCTCGCGCACACCGAGCACACGGGGGAAAAAAGCAGAGACGCCCTTTAGAACGGCCAAACGAAATTATCAGATCAAACAGCAGCGCCGTTATATTAATAAAATAGATTTCCTTGCTGTTCAAAGAAGAAAGAGGAGCGTTGTCGTCTCCTGCGTAACTTTGTTCCGTGCAACTCTCCCGTTTAATCATGTCGCGCTGAAGCACACCTTTTATTTATTTCGCAATAAAACGCGTAAATGCGCTATAATGCATAAATAAACCTATGAATTTTGAATGCAAATTCATATGTGTTTTTGAGAACGAAATTAACTACTTTCAACAAACTGTGTCGAAAAGGAACAGGTTTGTTTATTTTACTATTTTACTTGCTTTCATTTTGTCGTTGTCCCTTACAAAGTCCATTTTTCAAAAAAGAATTTCCATTTTTGTGCACTATATAAGAATTATTCACATATATTATTATTAATGTTATATCATGTATGTAAGTAATATTATGGAAGTGAGTCTTAAAGGGTTAGTGAAATAGAGCTTTATTTTACGAAAAAATATAAAAAATATAAAAAGTATTATTCTTTGAATATTTTGAATAATTATTGATTTAAAGCAAAAAAATTCCACAAATAGAAAAATAAGCTATAAGAGATCATTCTTAGGATATATTTTAACTTTTTGTACCCACAAAAAGATTTGTATTACTTAAACGTAGCAAATATCAACGTCCAAATAGAAAGTAACAATGAATTTATAATACGAATTTCAAAAATTTCATTTTAAAAAAGAAATGAAGGAGAATTAAAAATAAAAGGAATACAATTGCGATAGATAATCTTCTTTGTATAAGATGCAACAGGACAAGACACGTTTGTCATAAAGTGAAATTAATTCAAAGTTTAACTTAAAGGGTTAATTCGAATAAAAAGTTGTCTTTCGATTATTGCTAACAGAAAAGACTATCTACTACAAAATCATTTCATTCAGTGTCGAATAAATACATATGATAGCTTTAAAAAATATTTATACACGTACTTACTTATGAAGACATTTTTTTGTCAGATTATACATTTCATTTTCATAATTTTAAATTTTTACAATCAACATCATAAAAACACTATTAAATGATTCAAAATTTTACGTATTTGGGCCCAATTTATTAGCAACATCTAATAACTACAATAACGATATTTGATTGTTACAACTCAATTAAGAACAGTTTAAGCTAACCAACTACGTAGAACAAAATACTCATTTTCATTTTTGTTATACGAATTAATACCGTGAACTTTCTAACTTTGGCCAGCAGTTGTGTAATAAACAGAGGATGAAAGGGACGAACAGGAAATGAAACTTTTCTATCAGCGAAAGATCCTTCCTTACGTTTCGAATCGAATGATCTTTCTTTTTTTGGTAAGAAAATAGCGAACGTGGTGCACCTGCCGTGGAGAAAAGCTTAGAAGTTTAGTCGGGGCGAATTTGAAAGCGAGACAGAGGAGAGAGAAATCGTTAGTGGTTGAAGGAGAACGGGGCAGAAAGAAAAAATATCGCGGGGGGTGAATGAGCGAGGCGGGTTGGGTACGTAATCTGCTAATGGACTCTCTCCCTTTCTGCCTCTCCTTCTCTTTCGTCGTCCAAATTCACCCTCACTCGGCGTACGGCTGCCTCGAACCCTCCTTCGACCCTCCTAGATTCGACTCAACTCGACTCGACTCGACTCGACTCGACTCATCTTTCGATTCTCTTTGCTTTCTTTCGTTTCTTTTCTTTCTTTTCCTTTTTTTCCTTTTTTTCCTTTACCGTGTTGCCGTGTAAAATGTTTGGAGATACATAGGAGTGTCGCGGGACGAGCAGTGATTTTTACATGGTTCTGCGAGATTTACTTTCCCTTGTAACTACTTTCTCGGTTTTATCTTTTTGATCGGGGATGACAAGTCAATTTTTTGTGTAAAGTGTGTCTTTACAGTTTTTATTTTTGAATTCCACAGTTTTCTCTTCTTTCGCACGTTCTTCTGAAATTAATCAATGGAGATCATTGACGTTAATGTTCAATATTATTTATAATGATTTATAACGAACTTGTGCTAGTTTGTATGTCCATTTTGTTTTTCAAAATAAAATGCAGCGTAATTGTTTAGCTTTTTCGCATATGTCTGAAAAAAAAACAGGTAGATATTATATGAGTCGTTTATGATACTTGAGAAATGTTTCCAGATTTGTAATATTTGTGCTAATTTTATTTTTATGGTTAAATGTACGTGGTGTGTACAACGAAACTACTTTGTTACGATATTTTAGAATGATCATTTGTTTCGTTTTTGAAGTTGATATGACTGACGATATATGTATAAATGATATATAAGAAATAGTGAAATTAGGTTCTGTCATAGGTATTTAACATTTAGATGTACGTAACGATATTGGAGATATAATTATTGTTAATGTTTACAACATTTCTATTATTATGCACTACATATTATACATATTTACATTATTACAAGTGGAAGAAAAATTGGATAAACGAATATACGAATTATTTATAATTAAATATACGAATTAATTGCAAGAACTGTGAGTAAGTAAGGATTAAAGATTTCCCAATTTTTCAATGATTTAATATTTAACTCATTATCTCCAATTAAAGGAATAAAAAAATAGAAAAAATAGAAAGTAATATGCGAAATCACTGTTGGCCCCACGATAATCACAGTTAGAGGGTTAAACAAGAATAAAAATCACGTGTTTTGTGAAATAACTGGAGTTAGTTTCAAGTGGACACTGTTTCCGTCCTGTTTCGAATTTCGAACAGATTTCAAGGCGATTGGCAATTGACGAGTGAATCACTAACACCGGGTCGAGTAATGCCAGGTGATACTAGTAATGCATCTGCTGTGTAATTTCTAACCGAAACGTTTAAATTTCTATTCCACATGCGCGATCATGCGATTCTAATAATTTATTAGTGTCTATTTTGTGTTTTAAGTGCAAGTTGACTTAATTATGAATAACATACCGGGCAATTAATGCTAATTATAGTGCAATTTATGAACTTGCATGATAATATCTATTTTTTTTTTTGTAACATTGCTCCTTTCCATAAATGCAACGAAGCATTCAATGTAAATGCATTTTTGCATAGAGAGCATAATTTTCTCATTATGCAGAAAAAGAGTTAACTATGGTAACGTGAATGTAACACAGTCGAGATCGACGAATTTTGGAAAGATTGATCTTAATAATCAACGACATTTTTTCACTTTATGTTTCTTTAATTTAATTTTTAGATAGGAAAGTTATTTGTTAAATATTTTATATTTCTTTCCATATTATTTGCACCGTGTGCATTCTTGCATCTTCAGATTTCTCATAAACGCATAAAAATCCGCATTTCCTAAAAATGCAGTTCTTCTCCTGAAATTATTATGTGTTTTCTCTGGTCTTTTCTTGACATGATCTGTTACAATCGCGTACCGTGTAAAATAAAATCACTCTTTCCTATTATCCGTGTTATATAATTCCGCATTAACCACTCTGCTGGTTTATATGAAATTTATCTTTGATAACGTAGATATTTTTATGTTTTCCGTAAGCACCGTTTCAATATTTGAACAGGTCGCTAATGCAGCAATTTGTAAATAATAGCTCGAGAAATCGTTTCTATTTTCACCTCTCCAAACTGATTTGCGCTGCAAAACTAACAGCTCTGCAATTACCGACCGTGTCGATATAATTTACTTTAATTTCACCGAGAATAACGCAAACATCGGCTTCATTAACGATGAACAAACCGCTTTCGTTCGTTGGAATAAGAATATCGTTCTATTTTAACCTTGGGTAGAAAATATCCTATTTCTTATTTACAGACACTGCAAATGTTTGAATGTTTGATAAAGCGGCGAAATCACCTTCGAACTAAGGACATGCCAAATTAGTATTCTTTGCGCAATTTTTTCTGCCAGGTTTTATCCGAGATCATTTTCGGAATAAAAGAAATTAACAGAAATAGAAATAAATAAATATATTTGGTAGAATGTCCACTATTTGGAAGAAAAAGAAATTACAGTTTCATCTCATGCTTACACTCGCATATAGTGGATCAAAAGTATAGTTAGCACATCTAATTTTTTTGCAATATTTTTAATATTGAATTTGAATTTTTATTAATGAAATTACAAAAAAATGAAATTTTTATACAAAAAATATCTATTTTTATGGAATCTTTATGAAGAAGTGAATATACTTGAGAATACTTTTGAAGGTACTTTTAGGTTAGGTTTTGGTTAAGGTTATTCTCATGGAACAAATATTTTATAATATTATATTTTAAAATCTGTACTTGTTCCCATAAAACTTTTATGGGAACAAGTTATTTTAAAACATTTAATTAAAAATCCATTTTTATATTTGATTTACGATTCATTGAATAATATTCAGTGTCACTGTTTGCTACGAATATTGAGAACTTTTTTTAATATTGATGAATAAATTATACGAACAATTATTTTTCTTGAAAAATTTTTATTTTTATATTTTATAAATTCTATTCTGTTTTTGTATCTTTAAAAACGTTTATTTAGCTATTCTCATCGAGAATGAGACTTGTAATGTAAGAACAATTAAGTTCTTGTTTGAGCAAGTATTTATATATTAATATATTATATAATACATTGCAGAAAGTTTTTAAAGTGATTCGATTAGATTACAAATAAGTTCAAAATAGCATATGTTGTATTATGTACGCAACGGAGGAATTTAAAAATTATTTAAGAGTTTATTATTATTGTACACTATTCATTAATAAAGCTACGTGATAGTTATTGTTTTCAAATATCTTTCAAGGATCTTTGGAAGTTTATTTAAGAAAATATATTGTAAAATAAATCTTATATATCTAATTTAGTTCAAATAAATTGTAATTCTTTCAAAATTTCAATTTTCGCTAAAAGACGAAGTGAAACAAAGATCAGAAATAAATTTCCTTATGTTCGTAACGAAAAGGGACATATAAAATACGTTTCAAAAAGAAAGAATCTAGCTCTCGTATTAGAAATTCTAGAATTTCTTTTATCTCTGTAATTGTACTCGTACAATTTTCTTTTTTGTTTCATTTACTCGTCTATTTTCTAGTGGAATACATATTTTACTTTTCAAACGTGTATCGACTTTCGATAAAAGTGTTCTTAGTTGAGAGATCTGATTTCTTTACGTCTCATATTAAGTTTATTGACTTTATTCAATAAGAGAGAAACGAGTCGAACCTGGAGAAAAAGTTACTTGTTTCAAATAGAGAATCAATTAAATTTGTTCGTACTTTTAGAGGAAGGATAGGAACTGAATCGTTCAATCGCATAGAGTAACAATAATAAATTAATTTTCGTCGAGTTTGATCGAGTAATTTTATAATCGACGAACGAAGAAGGACGATGGAGATGTTCGATGAGAGTAGTCAACGATAGTAATGACAACAGTAATGGGAACTGCCGGATTCAAGCAGTATTTGATCAGGTTGGTTAGGGTCGTGTGTAGAAATAGGCGGCACGGCTGTTCTTGTTCCCATTCTACTCTCAGTGCCCAAATTTCACTGTTCTCTAGTATCCTTTCATAACGTTGCTTGTTGACGAAGACAGGTTTAAACGGTGAGAGAAAAAACTCACAACGATTTCGATATTTCGGGTCTTATTTTCAAAGTATATTATAATAATAATTATTATTTTGGATAGCCAATGCAACATTTTATTTGCAATTTTATTAAACCAATTTATATTATCAGATTGACAAACTATGAAAGAAAGTTTCAAATTTCGCTTAATGTCTTTTCATCATTGTAAATTTCACTGAAATGTTAAAAAGTTGAAGTGCTTATAATACTATGATTATAATTTTTGTATTTATAAGAAATTTGAAAAATGTATATAACGTGAATAATATGGAAAGATACATAAAATGTATATTAGGAATATAATACTCCTTAAAAATCTGTTAATATAATTTTAATATTATTTTAGCTAACATTAATGTTAATTTTATTTTATATTGCATGGTACTTAATATTAATATTCATTAATATTGTTTTATTACTAATATTAATATTATTTTTACAATGCTCAGTCTATATCAAATCTGATGAGTCAAAATTTGATCAATAACATTAGTGGGTGTGTCTATATTACAATTATATTATATATTATACATATTACATGTTAGATATTGGCATAATATAGGTACTCGTATATGTATCTAGTATTATATATGTATTTAATATAGTAATGCATATAATATACAACATAATTTTACTACTATATTACCTATAGTTTTCTTAAGCTATAAACGTCGAAACTTATTTTAATAAATTTGAAGAAACATTCGTTCAATTCAAAAGCATTAAAAAGCGGTTTAGTAAATCTGACAATCGATGGCGAACTTTTGAATCACCCTGTAGACTCGCATCCTTTTGCCTGCGAGCTGTGGTAGGACTCGATTGTGTGTATAGAGTAGCAGGATTCGCCTCTTCCCTCGGGCTACCGAAATCCCGGCGTGAATGCATTACGCGTCAACGAACTCGGAGTAGCAATATCCTGAGTTGCTGGATGTTAGAGTACGGGGATTATAATACATTACCAATTCGACGAACGTCTCGGCCATTTGACCTTGTTTCAGACTTTATTTCGCGTGTCTGTCTCGTACATTGGATTTCAACGTTTTATCGCTCCACGGTGCACGAGCGCGTAACGTATTCGATTTTTATTAAACTTTTTATTGAGCCCCTTTATAAAACTGGCGCAACAGAATTAACTGGTATTGTTGCAGCTCGTTAGAATCGTAATAACCCGAAGACGAATCATTTGATCTGTATCATGAGAAATGTAAAATAGGAAGAAACAAGTATCCTAAATTTATATACGATATAAATTATTTATATATTGTCATATATAGTTTTAGGAGGATATGAAATATTAAGCAATATTAAATGTACATATAACATACAAAGTGATATTAAATATAAAATACAAAATTTTGTCCAACATAAATTACTGTCGTTATTTGTGAATTAAATATTATATAAACAATTACTTTGGACATTTTATACATTTACATCATGCAAATTAAATTATTTAATATTGAAATTTTCAATTTCATCACAGACAACGTAAAGTACAAAATGAAATCAAATTTTCTAAATTTGATTTTACAGAAATATTGTGCGAATGAAATTACTTGATTTTTCATTATTGGAATTTTATTATTAATCCCTGTCACAGATAACGTTAAATACAAAGTAAAGTTGATAACTCTGATTTGACATAAATTACTATAATCGTTTATAACTCGAATCTGTTATCGATCAATTAATATCAATTGACATCAATTTTATTGTGTTTGTAAATCGTATCACTTTACAATATTTTGTCGTGAATTTTTCCAAACATATACATATAAAATGTATGCACAGCTATGTGCACGTTGTATGTATTGCGCAGACCGTCGTTGATAGAGAATAAAAGGTGAGGGGTGAAAAGGGGATACTGAAGTTCGGTAGCTGGAGACACTTGTCAATGGCAGGCAGGGGGTCGGTTTCAGGGGTAGATCTAGACGACGACTCTGTAAATATTGTAACAAGTGTGCCATCGTTGCCACACGTGGCATTGATGTGCTTGGTTAATCGATTGGTTCGCCGAAAATTTTTATATTTTAATCGATAAAATATTTTTGTTTATCGCAACCATCATATCGCGATACCGAATATCGTAGTTCGTAGTATGTAGTTTTGTTTTAATGGACGATTAAAATATATCGTTATGAGCCTGCAAAATTTTTATGAAAAATTTGAGAATTGGTCATATTGGTCACGCTGATAGTTTCAGTATTAATTAAAATTCATTCATTCTCTTATCATAATTGAACGTATATATTTAAAATATATGTTTCATATATCGTGAAATCGCGAAAATTATTATTGCAAATAAATAGAAACGTGCGTAGCCTGTACTTATTGCGATCGTTACGTATTGCGGCAGGTATCGTTTGCGAGACAATCGAGAACAATTCAGACGTTGCGTCGATGGAAAATACGGCCAAGTGGCCGTTCTTCATCGTTTCTCTGTTGATTTTCTCAGCTCGTCGATACACGGTTGTCGTTTTCACACTTTCGCCATTTCGTTGGGCAAACATCGTCCATTGTGGATGCGGTGAATGATACTTCTGCCAGGCACATTTGCCGCTTGTAGAAAAGGACTTGGCTCGAGTGGGTCCTTCGCATCGAACCACAATCTGACGAACAAAATAAGTGCTCTCGCGAATATTTATATTAAAAAATAGTTTCTCGTCTTTACAGAATTTTCCATTCTACTAATTTCCTCATAGATACACATTCAATGTAATGTTGCATTCGTACGCTCTTGTCTGAAAAATTATCTGATTTTCTATTTATAAAATTGGAAATTGGAAATTTTCATAATTTGATTCATAATTTAAAAAAATGAAATTTAACGGTATAGTAAACTTAATACTATAGGAAGCATATTTTATTTAAGAAGTTTATGTAATTTTTCATATTCTGTGTAATTTTGCATTTTAAAATTTTCTACAAATGCTCAAAAAAATATACAGTCTTTATGCTGCCTTTTCCAAAGTAATCCCTCTTAATTACGAGACATTTATGTTAATGTTTGTTTTCAATTTTTAAATTTTTTATTTTGTGTTTTTAACACGAAAGATCGCAAATCTTTATCCTTTCGTGGTCTTTTCCATTATTGGAAAATGAAAGTAATCACAGGTTGCGTGAATTGTGATTCTGATTATTTTCTTGTTGTTATACGATATTTTCTTAACACTTATTTATTTTCAATAAATCTCTTGTCATGTTATTATTACTCCATCCTATAACATATAATGTTATAATATGTTATACATATATAATCTCCATGTTTAATAGTAGGCATCACGCAATTGTCATTTAATTTTCATCAGCTTCTCGATGGTGTTAGATGCACTGGACAAACGTTTATTTATTTAGGAGATTTGAATAATTAAATTGTTCAATTTGGTATCTACTTAATTTAAAATACATGATATACGCTCTGCAGTCTTAAATGTTTATCATTTATCGTAGACAATAATTTGCTCATTGCATGTGAATTTTGTAATGCGCATTACATTGTATATTAACATTTTGTTAATATATCAACACAACTAATTCTTTGTTTCGTAAACTGTTATTTACAGTTTTGAACAGTTATAACATTTGCCATAAGGCATCTCAGCAAGGACACACATATATATACACACATACACTTTCGACCACACCCTGTACATACTGAGACAACAAACGCACGCAAACCCATAAATCCACAAAACGTTGTCCATCGCGAAAGCTCATCCATTCGATCGCGACGATTCCCAGAAAAGCTAGCTCTTTTTCATGAATATGTAAATTAATTTGTTGTCCTATTAGCCAATTCGAGATCCTCGCTTGTGCTTAAACATGCGCTCGTGTTGCACCACGCCAGAATTACGTAAGCTGGTGCATCGGAGGCGACCACTAGTCTCTCTAAAGATATGCACCCCTGTGCTCTCGCTATGAAATAATCATATGGTTAGCTAATGGCAACGGTGGGGTAGCAATTGCTCGGCTGCTGCGGCGGCCTCCATAAGGCGTTCGAGAAGAGAGAGAGAGAGAGAGAGAGGGAAGGGGAATAAATAAATTCAATGTATTTGCTCGCAACCCCTCCGCAAACATTCAATGATAGATCGGAATCTGAAGAGAGGGAGAGCGATGATGCATGGACCAGGGCCCATGGTACTGGCCAGACGTGCGTGAAGATCGCTAGATCCGATCTTTCCGCGTTTCTTCCAAATTGTCTGGCTATCGCGTAACTTAGCCTGGCTAATAATTTTCGTTCGTATTTATTAGCAACACAGTTTATATCGCGGCACCTTTTCGTGATTGTGAATGCTTCATTTTTGATAGATGGTGTGATACAGGTATTTTTGCACATCACGTGCAATCTTTGCATTTTTTAATTTCCGACGTAACGTAATTAATTATATAGAAATTATATAGACGATTTCTTAATTATTCTTACTGTTAAGGATTGAAGTAGTTGAATTCAAATTCACAGAAATCTTTGTTCACATTATCATTATGATTGATTTAATGTCGCTAGTTTTGTTGCTGTGTGTTATTGCGTATTTAAGAATTTCTAATCTTTTTGTATAAACTAATCTAATTAATAAATTATTGACCGTAGATTTCTGTTGTGCAAATAGATTTTACAATTTTGTTTAGTTACAAATTACTCAGTCTCCATCTTTCACAGAAATCATTGTTATTGGTAGACAGTGGATGTATTTTGTAAATTTTGAGATTTTAAAAGTCTGATAGATGCACGATATTCCTCACAATATATTTCTATTTTCTATTTCTAATTCCATTCATATTAGAATCTATTTCTTATGTTCATAAAATTATAAACACCTGCGATTCAATTGTTATCGTCAAAAATTTCTCATAGTACAGTACACAAAGTGTATAAGTTTTCGTACTACAATATAACAAACTATTTCTTTTTATTGAAAATTAAAGATACTTTAACTCAGAAATAAATTCCTTTCTTTGTTTTTCACAAAATAAGCTTTGTAAAATTAAAATTAGAATATCTTTTCGATGTATATGAAAAAAAATTTTCGTTCAAAAATGTCGATGTACAGTCTATATTTATTCATCGTCTTCTTTCTCCAACATACTTTTCCAATTTTAACTAAAAAAAAAGAAAGATGTGGCTACAATTTAATGCTACACTAATAATAATATTAATAATATTATATTGTTATTAATTGACGAATACCAGCGATATATTTAATAGTATTTAACGATCGAAAGGACCATTAAGAAACAATTAGAGAGCAAAATATCTGGATTGGAGGATGATCGTGTCCATTGATTCTATATTGACTTTGCGGAATCCGAAACGGCACGAATCGGAGGCGGATCAACTCGCCCGAGCAGAATTATTACATCCTACAGCAAGGAAGGACTGCCGTCCCCTTTGCCGGCAATCATTCATGTTATTATAGGTTAAGGGGGTTGTAGCTACGACGATTCGAGCGATTCTAATCCACGCGCGCATCCCGCTGCATTTTATTAGCGTATTTACCGAATCCCTCGGAGTACTGGCAAAAGTATCGGTATTATCGGCTGTTCGTGTTCGTCCATTACATTCGTCGCTTCTATCATCGAAGTGACAGAGCTTAAGCGCCTTTGCTTTTATACGTATTGATGAATTATGCAACAACGAGAGGTGAATCAGTGTTCTACTCTCATCTCGCCGGAGAGTTCCACTCTCCGATACCTTCTTCTTCACTTTATTAATGCCCGCTATGTATTTTCTCAGGGCAAATGAAATTTATTCATTGTAGTTATCGATGTACAGTGCCCTGACCAAAAAATTAGGCCCACTTACGATTTTCAATGTCTTTTGTATTCCTAGAAATTTAAATGGTTCAATGTGATTTGATAATAATTTTTTGATAATTTTTTTTGTTAACTTGTATTTATTAACTATTAAAGTAAATATATTACATGTCATAATATTAATTTCTTTTCGTATGTATCTACTGTTTTATTTTTGGACGATCTAAATTTATTGCTTAAAATAAATGATGCATTTATTTAATTACTTGTAGCTTGTATTCAACTGATGTTCTAATTTAAAAAATTAAAAATTCACTCGGTCCTCAATTGCTGATTACGGATAGAAATTTTATCGCTCTTACACTCAATTGTAAAAAATGACAAAATACTGTGTATAATAATATATGCATCGTTAATAATTAATAAAATTATTAATTATTATTAATAATGTATTGGTTGAGCAAAATTATAAAACAGTTGATCTACTTTTCAGATAGATATTTATCCGATAATTATATTCTATTGTACATTCGTTTTTATTATCAATTATAATTCAATCCTGTAAAACGGTTTTTTCCCAGCCTGAAGTGAGTTTTCAATTTTAACTTTAATTTAATATTTGTATCAAATTGGTAGACAGAAATAATTTTTATTAGTGGTATTAATGCACAATGCGTAGTAACATTTGACATCAAGATAATGACACATTGACGTAATCAAATTAATTTAAAATTACGTTACCCCAACGATCCACTTGAGAGTTAAACTGACTGAATATTCAAAGTGTCGTAATAAATATCGAATTAAATCTGCAAGTAATGACATCAACACACAATAAAATCATTAATTCAAAATTAGATGTCCAGATCTACTTGTCTATCGCGAAATATTCAAAGTACCATGTCACCTTGAACACACCTTTCGTTTTTCGACTCTCGATATATATATATATATATATATATATATATCAAGACACTGAAAATTTCTCTAAATATATCCCGTGGCCTTGAAGAAGCCTCGCGAGAACGTCACTTTAAACAGACGCACCTTCAATCGCTTGTAATTAATAGCTGTTGTCCCCAACGACCTAGGTCGTTTGACATATCAATCGAGCGACTATGGCGACGGCCGGGACCATACCAGTGAGTTCCATCAACCAGTTCGCAGCGGCAAGGGTTGCTCTTTCTTTCTCTCGGCGAGTCCAACACGCGAGAGTGTGCGTGTCGAGTTCAGTGGCGTCGGATTAGCTTCCAGCTAGTTATGATTAGAGGAGACAGTTGGCCCTCGAACCTCGGACTACTTCATATTCGAATACCGATCGGGCAGGGAGGCGAGCGTCAGCCGAAGCATGTCGGTGTTTCGGTGGAAAGGGGGCGGCGATAATACGCACTGACAGCCGCGCACCCTCGGCAACCCCCGGTCGCTTGGGGGGGTCACCAGTGAAAAGGAAGGGCGGATGGGTGCCGTACGAGAAAAGAAAAACATATACAACCCGATAGAATGAGCATCGCATGCGCCGACGCTTGCTCGTGTTCGTTCCCTCTTTCTCGTCGGGTTCTGCGCGCAGAATTACCCACTGATGTTATAATCCTCTCGTGTTACGCCGTCGCACATGCTGTCCTGTAAGCAATACATTGTTTTCTTTTCTCTCTTTCTCTCTCTCTCTCTCTCTCTCTCTCTCCTCTTTCGCGTACACGCGTAATGCCTACATCCCCCCAACGTCTCGTTGCTTTACGACGCGAGGCCTATCGGTACCCATATGCACACTTTGCCGCCGTGAACGAGAGGCACGAGAGGTGTCGTCTGTTCCGTTGCAGAGCGATCCGTTCGCTGACTGGGACAGTTTCTTTGTCGAGTCGAGACAGCCCGAATTAACGAACGATTGACGTTGGCACACGCTGGCGGAGAATTTGAACAGGTTTGACAAGTGTCCAGCTCCGAGGTGACAGCTGGCCTCGCAGCGTTGTTTTAGGATCGTTGGCCGAGGGTTTAACGCTTTCCTCGGTCGTTCTCGAACTTGTGTTGTACTTTCTATCGATTCCTTTTCTCTTCAGGTAGAATCGTCCTTTGCCGAGGTACGTTCACGCTCTAGATTTTGGAATGTTATTACTCCTCTTAAAAGTAAAAGAAGAAAATTAATATTTTATTTCAAAGTGTTGAAACTCCAACTAGAATATAGTTGCAATATTCTTATTTGTATAAATTCTTATAGATTAAAATTTACGTAGATTATGTATAGATTCTTAGAGATTAAATGCTTCTTAAAATTCTGCAATGTGTATTATTCTCTTAAGGACGCTCTTTATATTTAGTAAATATAATACAATCAATTTTTATTCGAATCCTCATTTTTTTGTATATTCTTATATCTGAACGTTTAATCTACTAGTAACAGATAATTTTCTCATTATTAGAAAACATTCTGTTCTGGCAATATAACATTTGGATATTAAAATATTCAAATGATGCAAGTTTGGATAATTATTTTAGTGTAATATTGTTATTACATTTATATTAAATATCTAGCTTTGAATACCAAATACTACCTATGACCTAGTACCTGCGTACTTTGAGGAACAAAATAAGGATAATGCAACAAAATCATCGAGCAATATCAACATGATCGATCAACTATCACAACTAATATTAAACTAAACAACTGACACTAAAGATCTCATTGATTGATCTAAAAAATTTCTTCTTTTTCTTCAAATATATGATGAAGCTAAACAATTATAAAAATACTGAATGTTACCTTGAACTAACTATGTACAATACTTTAAGAAACGAAATGATCGTACAAACTAATACAAATACAACTACAACCAATACTGTACATTAGCGCCGAAAGTTTTTGTTAATTTTACATCGATCGATAGACACATTGACTGGTTTTAATCAGAAATCAGCAAATTGTACGAAAAAAGACTTTAGAAAATGAATTCACGCGGTTAATAATCGTCGATATTCGTGTTTCAGTTACTTGGTAGCAGGAGGGTTGATAGATCGAGTGTTCCGTCACAGTCGAGCGCTGATCGAAACCGACTTCTTCGTGGATCAGGACCACGAATCGCCAGTTCTTCTGTTCTCGTACGATCTGCTCTATCGCATCTGTTGCCACTTAAAGAAGTCAACGGATCAAGAGGCGGGATCTGTTCACGAGGGCAACAACAACAACGTCGAGCAAACGAACGTCGAGTCGCACATTCTCTCGACGCTGGCCTCGACCGAAGCTGCGGGTGCGATCGGCGCGCTTTACGCCGCGGTCACGCTCACGCCACAAAATCAGAAAGGATCCTCACCGATCCCCAATCAGATCACCGTGTCCCAGTCAATGAGGATTCTGATCGTTCGTAGCCTTAGGTTACTTAAATCGACCGCTGGATTGAACATCCAGAAATTACAGGTGAGTAATTAGTTTCTAATCGATTTTTTTGTTTTAGTTCCTTGATTTTAAAAGACAATTTCGTGGCAAGTGGATGAGATACTGATCGTAGCAAATGTTCAAGTTGAGTTAATAATTAATTCTAGAATGAATTTCAGACTTAAAATTTATATAAATTAATATATTATTGTACTATATATATTATACTATATATATATATATCGTATTGTTAATTAATTATATACAAATAAAATAAAATAAAATAAAATGAAATAAAATGAAATAAAATGAAATAAAATAAAATAAAATAAAATAAAACAAATAAAAATAAAGTAAAATAAAATAAAATAAATAAAAATAATAGTTTACTCAGTTGTACGATGTTTTATAAGTTATCAAATTCAGTTCAAGGATCGAAGAACCAAAAACGAGCGGTATATTTTTCACAAAGTTCTCAATACTGTGAGATTTCTGCACGATTCGTTTTAACATTTTACGCTAAATTTCTATTTTGTTTTGATATTTCAATCAAATTCATCGTACTTTTTAATACAGTAAACGAGAGCCCTTTCATTGTCCTGAAATACATACAATATAATGCGACAGAAAGGATCGGGCAAGGATTCGTTTCCCTAACCAATAGAACGCGACGTTCGATTAATTAACAAGCCTACCGTTTGACGGTAGAGGAAAGGACAAAGGGTTCCTCAATTAACTCCTTCGCTTTTGTCCCAATCTTTACAGTGACAGTCTTTGTCTTATTAAATCACAAACTGTGAGAACAAATCTGCGAGAAGCAGATCGTTTCGTAATATACTAACGCAGGTAAATTCTGGAAAATTGAAATTTTGATGGCTATCTATAGAAACTTCGATTCTCGTTGTCTGGACAGCTAGAGTCACTAGTCCTTCCTTATTAGATCGAATATCGTAGATGGTGCGACAGAGATATATCGTGTATCGTAGGGGGGTTCGCCTGTCAAGATAGAAAGCCCTCCAGTGTAGTCCGCAATGATCAAACCACGAATTGAATCGAAAGCTCGCGCCCCCGTCCGCAAAAGCCATAAGGGCTATCCGGTGTCCCATCGGAGAGCCTGCTGAGTCTCATGGGACACAGCTCCGATTATCCTTGCGGTACACGCAGCCGGCGTTTGCCGAAAAACCAACGTTTATTATCTATTCTCTTTGACTTTCTGACAACGATATCCGGCTGTGTTCTTTAATCACCGCGGGAGTCTCTTGTTGCATTTCAAAGAGATTTGCTCGTTGAATATTAGAGACGATAAGTTGAAGAGTGTTTCGCGAATTATATCCATCATTTAACTTATCCGTTGGTGTCAAATTGACACACTGGTAGAAAATTGAAACGATAAATGATCGAACTTGTAAATTTTTTTATTAACAGTAAATTACGCATAACCTGCTCTAAAATGTTCAACTGTATGATTATGATTTTATACGTTTTGTAAGAAAAACGTATCGAATCATCTAATTGTGTAATTATTTATTTTGAAATGCATATTGTTTCTAAAAATATATCAAATATTTAATCCTCGTAGATTATTTATCGTTAGATTTCTATTTTGTATTTTACATTTTCCCGCGATAGTAATAAAATTGAATTAAAATAAAGATTTCAAAGTTAAGTAATTTAATTCACATAATATGCAAAAAAGTATTAAAAAAATTATAATAATTGTTGTAACAATTTACAAATAGTATCATTGGATTATTAAATGATAATAATAATTTATGTTAGATTACTAAAATTGAAGATGATATAATAGATATAATATATTGCAACATAAATATGTTGTGATATTATAAATATAAATCTAACAATAAAATGAAATTAAAATAAAATGAAATTAAATCAAAATACATAAAGTATTCAGAACATAATGCTTGCTATTACAATACTATTTAAATCTCAAATAGTATTGTAATCAATAATTCAATTTTAATATTGTAACACTTTAATTGAATTTTATTTTCAATTTTTATCACGGACAATTTAAAACACAGAATAAAATTTTATTAATGCGGAATAAATCGCTGCATTGTCGGGATTTTCTCTTCGAAATTAATAATAATATTAAAAATTGAGAATTATTTAATTCTAAATCATCGTACCAATTAAGAGTCGATGAACGAAATAAAGCTTAAATTTCACTCTTATCATTACTAGACTTACAAATTATAAGCAACCTTATGAAAATTCGAATTCCTTTCAATTTCAGAATCTCTTAGGAGCCGAAGGTACCAGCTTACAATGGCGACTGATAGCTAGTCATGTGATAACTCGATTATCACGAGATCCAATATCGCACAAGCCGGAAATTGGATCTGCGCAGAACACTAGTGGTACTTACATCCTGTCAGAACTGTTCCAGGTTCTGGGATATTTTGCAGTTAACAATCCGGAAAATCAGGTAAGCGCATCCTTCGAGGAATCGTTCTACAAATTAAAATCATCGTTATTCTGTGTCATTTCCATGATATATTTCCCAAAGTATAACGCAAGAAACACGATGATCTGTTAGTATCGTATGTGGATCGTGGCCAAGTTGTTACTTAAAATATAGCTCTTGAATATTGAATTTTTAGACATGCTTGACCTCTGTGCCACGGTTTATTTTCGACTATTTTAAAATTCATTTGAATAATTATTGTTGAACGAAGATACTCGCTTTATTTACACGATGCACGAAGTATATCGAGTGAAATGTCATTCTAAAAAGCTAGGAAATATCTACATATAATGACATTCATTAATACTCAAACACTGTTACTCTATATATCTGAAATATATAGATTCTATCTATCTATAGATCTGAAATATTTTTATTCGGTTGATTGTTTTTTTTTTAATACATATTTCATATAGCAAGCGAAACTAAACATTGATAAAATTTAAAATATTCGTGTAACTAGCAAGTAATATCAAATTTATATTGATTTTAAATATACGTATCTATACGTCGTCTGTATAATAGATTTTATATATAATTAATGCAATTTATACACTAATGAATGTTTTTGTAATATTAAATTCGGTTATTATTTAATTTATTACTTATTATGAAAAAAATTATACATTTTAACTAGTTAAAATTAAGCAATTAAGCATTTTAACTAGTTAATTGAAATTAAAAGATTACAGATATACTTGTGAAATTGAACTAAAATACAACGATATTATAATTCTTAATCTTAATTTTTAATAAAATTTTTAATAATAATTTTTAATAAAAAGATTATTAATTATCGTGTACATATGTAGGTACACATGTCAACATCATATAGGCAAATACTAATTTTAAAATTTCATTTATTTGTTACTGTATAGGTATTCCTATCTATAATCGTTCGAAATATTTCTTCAGAGATTTGATTATAATTTTCTATAAACTCTTAATAAATTCTTGAAATCACTCTTGAAATTGGCAAACATCTTTCAACAATCTCATTACAATTTCCAACGCGACAAAATCATGTTGGGATTCATCAAAAACATAGAAAAATACCAATTTTAAATTAATTCTAAAATACCAATTTTTATTTGTTATAGAAATTGATATCAATCTGTCACAATACTGTTGTAATACTAATACCAATTGTAGCCAACGCTAATAGATACTAACTTTAAACTGTATTTGGTTTCCTAAATCAGTAGAAATATTTCTTTGAAAACTGGACTATAATCATCTACCTAGCGATAGATATAAATAATTTCTCCAAATTAATAAACAACAAATGAAATATCTAACAATATGTGTATCAATCAAATTTCCAAAATTATGTCCGGATTCATCGAAGACATAGAAAAATACCAATTTTAAATTATATTTTCTAGAAAATAATATTTTCTATATTCTATCACTGGAAACATTTCTTTGAAAACCTGAAAAATACCTAACCTAAATCTTACCTAATCTAAACCTTGAAAAATACAGTGACAGAAACAAACTCTCCGAGTTAACAAACAACAAAATAAACATCTAACGAGTTTACTATAATCTCTAAAATACGATTTTGAGAAAATTTCCAAAATCACGTATTCACCAGTTACAGAAAAACACCAATGCTCAGCTATTTTTTCCTTTCCTGTTTTAAATATTTCCATGAAAACTATAATCGTCTATCCCAACGATGGAAATTGAGTCAAACAAGTTTGTTACAATCTCCAACACGATTCTGAGAAAATTTTTAAAATTATGTTCAATATGATCCATCAAAGACAAAGAAAAATAATTCTAAATTGCTCAATATTTCTTATTCTATTAATGGAAATATTTCTTTGAAAACCTGAAAAGTTGAAAAATATAAACAGACTTTCCGAACTAGCAAACAACAAAATAAACATCTAACGAGTTTATTACAATCTTCAAAATACGATTCTGAGAAAATCTCCAAAAGTTACAGAAAAATCCCAATTCTGTAAAGCTATCCCCATAATCATTATTTCTATGAAAACTGAAAGAGAGAGAGAGAGAGAGAGAGAGAGAGAGAGAGAGAGAGAGAGAGACTACAATCGTCTATCCCAACGATAGAAATAAAACTCCTCCAAATTAGCAAACGACAAGTTAAACGTCAAACGAGTTTACTGCAATTTCTAATACGATCCTGAGAAAATTTCCGAAATCATGTCCACACCGAAAAAATCCCCGTCGGATCCCCAAGGAAAAGCAAAGCCGGGTAACACGCATAAATCGTCGTCGTCGTCGCCCCCTAATGGCCCCCTCACACAATTCACCGGCCGAATCGACCGGGTAGTTAAAGGTTAAAAGCGTTTTTCCGCTAGTTTCCCCGTCCCGGGGAATCGGATGCACTTTCGGCAGGCAAGCGCAGCCAGCAAGTGGTGGTGGTGTCGGCTCTCCTTAAAAAAAGGCGGCGAAAGACGAATGCGCGACGTCGTCGGTGCACTCAACGCAACAGATCCCCCGATGCATCCAGCACGCGCTGGATTGATGCACCCTCCTCGCGGGCCACGGCTGCACCGGGGCTGACGTATGGAATGGAACCGTGTAAATATATCTTAACTGCATTCGGCCGTATATTGATGGGAGGTCCGCTGAGTGTGTTGTGTCTAACAGCTTCTTCCTTCTTCGTTGCATGTTACGGGCTGCATTTCACGCGAATCTACCGGGTGACTCGATCGTCTGTTCCGACGATCGATGGTCCGCGGGTCTCTCGTTGGCCTCTCGTTCGATCGCGGATAAATACTCCACGTGTCGCCGATACATCGATGAATTTTCCTCGATAAATCGCGGCCCTGGGATTTATCGATGCGGCAGCGAACGGGGTTTTCGGGGTTTTAAATATTGAGTTCTCTCGTGAGGAATGTTTTTCGAGTGTTAATAACGTTTTTTTTTTTTTAGAATTAATCCTTTAGAAAGGAGTTTTTAATACTCGTGTCATTTTCAGTAAATAGTAAATTTTCGCAATAAATGATAAATGTTCCAAATTAATCTTGAAAACTGGATCAGTCGGTTGTAAGGTTATGTATATTTTAAAAGATTGGATGGTATATGTTTATAGCATTTTACAGTTGAAAATAAAGTATCAGTTTTCGAGAGATCAGTGTTGGTACATACCAAAAGTATTCCAAATTATTCCAAAGTGTTAAGTCTAGATAAAAATTGGAGTAAGAAACGTAATAGGAAACGATAACACAGTACAAATATAAAAGAAAATTCATCATTAGGTATATTGGGAATTTCGAACGTATAAAAAATTTAAAGTTACATAGAATGCACGTAACGCACAAAAATATATAAAATGTCAAAAATACGGTACCTGTTGATGCAAATCTCTCTCTAGATTCTTCTTTTCTCATCACTTTCAAAAAAATAATCCACAATCCATCCATCCACAGACCGATTGCTAAGGAGTTATTTTTCATTTTTATTTAATGTACAAAAATTAATGAAGTTGCTTATGACATATAGGATTATAATAGTATGTTCTTTTCGTTTGCGTCGAATGACGTAGGTGTTTGAAAAATAATATTTTACAAAGACTATCATAATATTTTGATTTATTATTAGAAAAAGTTGTATATCTATAGTGTTTGTGTGGATTCGTCGATATGACGGATTTTAGGTTTTTCTTTTTAGGGAAAACACAGGTATTTTTATAAAAATTAATATTGTAATACAGGTGATTGTATAGATCTGTTTATTTTAATTATTATTATTTAATCGTAATGATAGGTATTAGAGATTGGTCGTTTTAGTGTTAATAAAACGAAGAATCCAAACAGACACCCTATAATTACTTTGAACGGGGTGTTTCTTGAATGGACTTCTAAGTTAGGATTACTCCTCTCGGTTTTCCAATGTTCGATCAATCTTCTCGCCATTTTCGCGTCATTTTGGATTTAAAATGGTTTCTTTGCTAAATATTTAATTGTTTTTTTTTCTTTTAAAAATAGCTTGATATTATAGCTAAAAATTAATGCTAATCTCTATATTATTATTTAATATTATTTATATCTTAATTAATACTCAATTGCGCCAACATGAAACGCAAAAATAATTACAGCTCGCCAAATTTCAAAATTTTTAGTTTCTCAGAACTTAAATTACAAAATTCCGAGTTACAAATTTCAAAAGAACAAAATTCATTGACAATCTTTGTTGGAAAAGCAAACACTGTCGTTTGGCCGCGGTGTATGAATTCGGGAAGTCTTCCTTGAATTCCTCTCGAATATTCTTGTTTGCCGGGGCAATTTATTTCTGCCTGTTTCAGTAACTTTATTGCCAAGTTCGCGGACACGCGACAAACACCCGTATGTAACTTTCAAGACTGGTTCAGCAGTAGCTTCTATAATTATTCAAGTGGTTATGAAGTCAAAATGGCGACTTTTCGCTTTTGCGGCAACGAATATTTTCCTCCAATTATCTTCAGTATCAATCTCGTCGATATTATTATTTTAAATATTCCACAATCGTTTTTAATCTTTTATACTTTGAGCGTTTATGTTACTTCGGAACCGCAGCAATCTTTTCATCCGTGTTTAAATTATTTGTTTATGAAAATATTCGAACACTTGTAACAGTACATGCATTCTGCGTGTTAGATAAAATATTTTGGAATTTCATTAACATTGTAACGATAATTGTTATGATTATATTGATCAAGTTTGAAACAAATTTAGAATTACGAGATATTTAATACAAGTACAGTGATTCATGAAACTTGAATAATATATTATATGTTTGTTATATTATATAAAACATTTCGAAATTTTGTTAACACTGTAACGAGAGATGATTATTGTGGTTATGTTTGTAAAATGTGGAGCCAATTTGAAAATGTATTTAGAAGTTACAAGGTATTTATTGCAAATTAGTAAATAATTATTTTGCAAAGTTAATATCTTGCAATCTCTATACAGATGCGTTTTTTGGATTTTTTTTAAACTTGAACAACATATAATCGTGATAATCACGTTTCACTGCAATATTAATAAAATATGAAATACTTCACTGCAAGCGAATACTTAATATGTTAAATTATTCTAAAATTTATTTATTTATGCCAAAAATTATTCAACACAAAAATTTCTAAAACAAAAAGATCACGAGTAACTTGATTCTGAATGTAAAAGGTTAAGATAAAAAGAAAGAAAAAACGTATTTAATCCTGGACAGGAACAAAAAGTGGTTCGATAACGAAAATTCCATCGAAGAAAAAAGGCAGGTATGTCCAGAGAAGAGATTACCGGCTGAACATTTTTCCCTGGTATTCGTTCAGATATTTTCAGTCAGGGAACCGACTATACCGTGAAAATATGTGACAGTCTGGCGCCTCGGAGACGTCGCGACGTCTCTTCTTCTTTTCTGCACGATTATCGAGCTTCATTTTTTGAGATATCGGACCCGCCAGTGATCACTCGAGGTATTCGATCTATGCTAGAGGATATCGGGAAGGAACGGCTAGCTAAGATTAGACCCCACGTACAAAACGCTTGCCGAGCATTTCGACAGCCTTCTCCTATCGTCCGTCTAATTGTTCTGCTTAAAAGAATTTCCTTTCCCTTTATTTTTAGTCGCCTTAGTCGCCTTAGGTATCAGGTAAAAATGCGGCAAGGTTTTACAGCAGGCATCCGCACAGTTTATTTGGAACGAAATGGAAAACTACAATTTGACGTGGCGAATCGTTTCAACTAATTTAGTTTATAATTGTTTTAGTAACATTTATTTCACTATATGGCATATTATACACTTTTCAGTATAATAGAGAATTAAAATAAACGCTCGGAGAACAGGACGAAAAGCTTGAAACAACAGAGACAGAAGAAGTATTGTTTCTTGCAATGTTTTTGTGAAAACGTGAATGATACATTAGCAAAATCTAATGTGTTTCCATAATTAGTTTGTTACGTATAAAAGTAATCTGCACAGTGGCAATTTCCAATAATATTATTATACTATAACTGTTTAAAATTAGATTATTAATTAAAATTAATTATTATTATAAAGTAAAAGAATTTTATTACAAAAGAAAAATTATTAATTAAAAAATTAATTACACAATAATTGTTTTGCACGGTATTTTTCACAATCAAATTTCTCAGCGTTGACAAACACATTAGTACGTATTTATTTTCTGATTCTTCGAGACGATTTTAACGCATTTCCGCTTACCTCGCGAGATACAATAATCAAAATGTGTTTCATTGTATTTTTCTTCAATCTTTCTCAACTATTCTTGACTCGATATCGATAGAAAATATACCTATCTGAATTATTTGAGTGAAATTAATTGAATGAAAATCAAAATTAGCGAAATAATGAAATAACCCAGAGAGAAATTATTTTCGCGTTGAAATAAACTAATCTAGCTAAAAATGAAATAATACTTGTTGGATGTTACAACACATCTAGCTAAATAAAATAAAATAGTATATTATTCGATTCATTATTTTTAAAATATATCGTTTAAGTGATGGGTAGTTTCAGCCATCTTTCAAGTTAGGATAGGTTTGTGATGAATCGCGTACGCGAATCCCTTTGTACTAGCGCGAATCTTTCAGCGAAGCGTCCTGTGCATGTTACTCGAGTAGTTAATCTGCTGAGAAGCGTAAATACGATAAAAATACATAGGATCCACGATTGTCGTAAATCTAGTAGGCGGTTTTACGCGGCGTAAAAATGATCTTAAAATAACGCAGAAAATGATACGCCGAGGGAAAAGGTTTGCCATGGTGTACCGCGTAATTTATCGGTACAATGTGTCCTTCGCTTAACATAATGTAGAATTAAAGACTGAAGTACTTGGGTACTTGCATTCCCGTTCAGCTCTTGGAACAAGCATGTAATGTATCTGTTTTAAAACAGGAAAAAATTCAAATGATGTTTTATACAGTAAAAAACTTGCTAAATGTTAATAAATAAATTTGTATTATGAAATACATGCGCAATTTAAAAATTGTATTATTAGTTTCAGTGTTAAAAATAATATTAATATAATATAATTAATAGTTATATTAATATTAAAAGTAAAGTACAAAAAATCTACAAAATGTTATAGTTTATAAAATATGCATGTAGTTTATAGTTTTTCATTATCTACAATAAGTGTTGAATATTAAAAAGAAATATCAAATGCCATAAAATGTACGTGCAATTTAAAAATTTTATTTTTCTATCATCTACAAGAAATATTAAATATTAAAAACAAAATTATAATAGTAAAATGTAAATGTAAAAAATTATAATGGAATATATTAGAATAAAAATAAAATTATGAATAGAAAATATCCTGAGGCGTTGAGTGAAAGAATACTATAGTAACATCCAGTGCCTTATTTATTCATTATTTATTTATATGGGATGTTCAACTATTGCAATTCTAACGTTACGTCACGCAAAGTAGTCAAATTCACAGAATTTCATATTCATATCAATTATCGTATACATAAATATTCCATAAATCTGGTTTGAATGTGTATAATAAATTAATTTTAAATTGATATTGTTTCAAACTATAGTAGTCAGTGAAGAGTTAGACATAATCGTTTAGCGATATAAATAAACTACAAAACAGGGAAACAAATTACGAAGCTAAATAGTATCATTGGCGGATATTTTCCACCATTTCGTCCTCTTCTTCGAAACGTTGCAGCACGATCTTGAATTATTAATCAGTTCGTCCGATCGAAATGCACACTTGGCGTTTTTGATCGTTGAAGCATTGCCAAAGGATACACGGCATGTAACGAGGGATGTAGGTGAAAAAATAAAAATTCGTAATGTGGGTACTTCCTGCAGGAGAGACCTTTCCACAGGTGCACAAACCTGGCTCGAGGACACTTGTTGAACCGCAGATGTACCGGGACGTTTTCTTGTTCCTCGAGCTTGTCGCGTTTCCAACACCTGGATTATAGGTGCGTCGTTTCCCACGACGTTTGAGAAAATTAACGACATCGCGGCGCGTTTAACTCGTTTTAATTAACCATCTTCGTTCCGCAACGACGAGCCATGACTACTTGCTTGCTGTTCCATGTGGGTGTTTTGCAATGGAAAGTTAATCATCGGACAGATATATTTCGAGATAAGAATCGATCTAGGCATTCGGCAGATATATTTGAAAGAATCGACTAGGCACTGAATCGAGATCGCTTACGTTTGCAAATGTATAAAACAAATCGAGATTGTGTAAGTCTTGAACTTTGTATTACTTGAAATTAGAAATGATCTATTTATCATGGAAAAATTTATTCCAATATTCACATTTAACTTAATGTTCCTCATAATTTTCAATGTTTTACATTTTTTTTGGTAAAATTGAAGAATTGGTAAATTGAATTACAAATATGTTAAATATTGAAGAATATTGTACATATTAATAATTTATGTTATTAGACTTATATACATATATCTCATTAAATATTTACTATAGTACTAACAAGAAATGATTCCTAATTCAGAAAATTACAAAAATTTAGGGGATATGTAAAACATGCGCAATTTTTTCCTGCCAAAATTTACTCCAAGAAAATTGTTTCTTCAAAAATTTTACGATTTTACATTCCAATTCTGCAAGCGATAGAAAAAACAGTACCGAGACAAAAAGGAAGAAGCACAATAATGTGCATATGTGCTGTACTTTATAATTATTCAAAATTTAACAAAATTCATTACTTCATATCTGTCAATTTTACTGAAAACTTATAAAATGTGAAAAATTGCGAGTGATTCTCAATTCAAGAGATTGTAGTTAGTTGATTTTAATATTTCATTAAAATGTTTGTTCCAGTTGGTACTTCAATCGGCTGGGGCAGGACCAAGCGTTCTTCAGCAACTATGTACTCTTCCGTTTCCGTTTTATGGGGCTCCAGGATTAATGTCGTACATTTTCCCGACGCTCTTGGCAGCCACGCATCAAAATCCGGAGGCTACAGCGATTCTGTCTTGCGAATTATCTTACCAGGTAAGACGATCATTTTGTAAACAATTCTGTTTCTTGTCATTTTTTTTCGATGAGTTTAATTTTCTCGCGACTTGAAATTCGGTAATTATTTAGAATAGAGTATATTTCGTCCATTTCGATGATCAATATGTTGTCAAGACCAACGTTTTAAGTAATTCTTGACTAGAGTACCATTAGAAGACAAACTTTTATGAATATAAAGAATAGAATCTAAATAGAAATTTATTTTTATTAGTTGTATCTTATTAATTGTATGTTATGTTAAATACTTTAGATATTTTGTATATCTTTCCACATTACGTGCACCTTATGTGTTGTTTTATTTTCAAATTTTCCATAAATTCGTAAATCGGCAATCCAGATATAACTCTTAGATTTTGAGATATTCACAGAAAGAACTTTAGTTAAATTTAGATTAGAATTATATTACATCGTTATATGTACACTTAAATTATTTTTAACATAAATAAAGAAGAATCTCTGAATTTTAGATTAATATTGCTATGTGATCGGCAACACTAGTGTGAAATAATTGTCCATGAATCAATTAATATAATGTAATTAATGTACATAATAATATAAAAATAAATTTAGATGTTGCCATTAAAAAACTTACATCTAATTTAAATTAATCAAAAAACACATATTATTGAATATATACAGTAGTGAACAAAAGACAATTTAAGATTCATTTAAGTTACATTTTTTTATACAATATAATATCTCACTCTCTTTATAAAGTTCTGGATTATCTCATGTCATCTATCTTTTAAACTTTCTACTATATCTGTATATTTCTACTATGTATATAAATTATATGTAATGGTATACTTGTATACCAGATTATACGTGATGATATACAAAATACATTGAATACAATTTATGTTTTACTACTGTATACAAGATACAGAGCACAAGTTGTTTTACAGAAATTGCTTCATAGAAAAAGGTTATTCAAAATTGTAACATTGACAACATATCTGAACATCATCGAAATCGACGATAGTACACCCTATCCTAAATAATTACCAAAATATTTATTTCCATCTATCTTAAAATTGAGTAATAATTTTTTACGTAAACAAATTTTTCATTATTTCGTTCGAATGCTTCACCTTAACCCTTTATAGAACAATCCAAAGAAAAATCTATCTCCTTTGAGTTCTATGATGATTTTTCAAAAACTTGTCAGAAATCGTTCGCAGAATGCCTACAAAAAAGTTTTTAATAAAAAATACTTATATCTGTAAAAATAGTAATAAAAAATTAAAATAATACATCAGTCTATACATAACGAGTGATAAACCTAGCAGCATGCTATAAAGGGTTAGTTCGTATCTTCGATTGCTAACATTAAAAAAAAAAAAAAAAAAAAAAAAAAAATAGGACAGGCGGCAAAGAAAATTCAAGCAAATCAACACGATGTTCTATGTTTCACAGCTGCTGGAGGAGTACAGAAATTCCGACGACGGTAAGCTAAATCCATTGGTTCGTTTGCTGAAGGATTCGGTCGGTCCGTAATCGTCCCCAGTTAGGATACGATTAGTTCGTTTATACGTATGTCTTTAAGTTTCTCTGCGTTTACACGCAACAAACATTTTGCGGACGTAGTTAACTGCAGGACCATTATTTCTATCGCGTGAAAGTTCGACGAACAGTTTCGAGAAAATTGTTGCTAGGTACGTCCATCGTTGAAAAGGTTGTTTCACCTGTCTCGAGGCTGGTACTCGACGTCCACCTATTTATATCGAACGCATCCACTGAACAATCCCAAGAAGTTAGATCTAATTGACGAAGAAACTAGGGGGGCAAAATTTTTGCCTAGGATTCGTCACTTTTAACAATCGAAGGGTTCTTTTTTACAGGAAACAATAGTTGCAGAGAATGCAAGTTTTTCCTCTTTAAGACATTATTAAATTAATAGTGCTGCTAACAAATTATCTCGAGTTTCCCTTAACACGTTGACTATCACCTGATACATTTGTATATGTATATGTTTTGTTTACTGAATTTATAATTTAGTTTTTGCGAAATATTATATTACAACGAAAGTGCAATTTTCAGTTTATAGTATATATAATCTAATATATTCAATTATTTATGTTATTTAAAATTTTTTTTTCTGTTATTCATCTTAGTTTAACTTAGTTGCAATCCTAGTTTTTGGTTTTTGTTCGAGCGATTCAATCTTCAAGTATTTCTTTCATTTTATTATTCTTTCTTACATGTACGTACAGAAGTGGGAAATCATGGTTTTTAAAAAAATTTTGAGAAAGAACAATTTTAAAAAATTCCAATGTAGAAATCGAAATAAGATTCGCATACTTAAATGTATTATAACAAGTTAAGTTACATTGTCCATATACGTTTTAAGAGAACTATTTGGTGGACATATTATTCAAGATATCAATATATCACTGGAATTTTACTCTATACTATTTTATCTCTTAAATAAACTTTCAATTTTATTTAAATATTTGGGATTTATATTTAACTTATATCAAATTCATAAAAAGGAATAAATTTTTTTACAGTATTGGAAATGTAACGAGACAGCAAAGGATTACATTAATCTTCGAATATTAATTAATTTAACACAATTATTAATTTAAAGTTAGATGGAATGCCAATGAGTAACTCCACCTAAGGGCTAAGGAACATTTACATACTTTGAAATTTTGTCTTGGGACTTGTGTAATTTATCATGGAATTAAAAAAATTAGTTATAACAAAAATTAGTTATAAAAAAATTAGTTATAACTATATCATATGATTTTTTAAAAGAACTTTATTTGATGAGCATATTAACCAAAGCACACTGCAACAACACTACTGGAACTTTGGTTGAATAGAATTTAATATTTATTTTCCAATAAGACGCTTTATACTTTATATTTTTTTTAGAACGTATATGATTAATTGTTCTAAAATATTTTTGGATTTAAAATGTTTTGGTCTAAATATTTTAGGTCCGAAAATGTTTATAAATAGGTATATTTAGATTTAATATTATTTCCACTAGCGTGATAGTCAACGTGTTAACGCCATAAAGTTATGATATCACAGAATACATATATAAAATATAATTATATATATAACGTTTATATAAACGCAAAATTTTATATAAAAAAACATAACAGGGAAGAGCATAATTAGTAACTACGGGTTTTATATAAAAACTTTCTTGTTAATTTTAACATACATTATCCCATTAATATAACCCAAACAATGATTTATCATAATATCACAGACACTCCAATTTCTTGAAATTCCATAAAATTCCATAAAATCCAAGTATAAAATATAATGATGGTAAGATGTTAAGTGAATTTTACGCATTTCTTATTCTGATTTTCGTTCAAACGGAAATATTCGAAAATATTGACGTGTTTGATAATTTTATTATAATTACTCGCAATTACATCGAAAGAGGAGAGATTTCGACGTTAATACTTATTATTTTTTAATATTTTTTTGATATTTTTCATACTTTTACAATACTTATATTCGATGTACATACAACAACTTTATATGGAACAAAATTTCAACTTATATAGGGCAAGTATTTGTTGCGCAAGTAAGAAAAATTTGCAACATTGAAGAATCATTTAAATTAACGTGCAAAACAATGTGTATTTATCAATGACAATGAGGAATAATTTAATGAAGTCTATAACTATTGATTACAGTTATTCTCTTCACTGCATGTGCCTGTTACCGAGCGTCGTTGGTGCATTACGCCACGCGTTGAAATCACTTCTAAACGTTTCTTCAGACCCTGTGCTCGCGTCTGTGATAGTTTCTTGTCTCTACATATCCTCGTCAAATTCTGATATTTACAACGTGGTATGTAGCGCAAGTTACGAGATGTTAAAAGATGAAAGGAAGAGATCTTTGTTCTCTTAAATACTATCGTCGTATTTAACGTTCCTCTCTATTATTTATGAAAACTCGCCGATAATTTCTAGCAGCACTTCGAACACGAACGATCGACGAGCTTCCCATTTTCTACGAAATTAAATGAAATGTAAATACCAATGAAAACACGTTTGAGAATATTTTTCTACTCCGTGTACGAGTTGTAATTAATTTTTCTCTACGTAATTACGCCGAGTTACCACGAGTTTTATACTTTATGTCAGTGATAATTTAATAAATTGTTTCGTGGATGAGTATTTTCTTTTTTTTTTTGTTTTTGTTTTTAGAATCATTTCGTCCTTCTAGTCATTCGAGAATGACTTTTTCTAGTCTTAGGATCCTTTTCAAGAATATTATTTACAATAGAATCACATTTTGTATAAATTTTTTTTGTTTAATTTATTGATTACGTATCAGCGTTAGTTCGCGATTGCACGCCATGAAAATATCACACGACGTTTATTTATATTGTTTTCTTTCTGCGGATTTTCAGTTGTTTGGTGCTGAGATATTTATTTCAGTTGCTTGTTGATACGAGTTATTTCTAAAATATGTATGATAAGATTCAATGAGAATTCGGATAAACATTTAAAAACTTTTATTGATAGATATTGATAGTACTAGTATTAGTTTATATGGCTGTATTACATTCGTTGAAACATATGCAGCAACATAAAAAGAATGAATTGTTCCGTTTTATATTATTCGATTGCTTTCTATAATACCAAGAGAAAAATTGAAAAATTTCGATCGTTGATACGAATTTTAAAAGTTTGTGCGGATTTGGTAGGAATTCTTGGAAGATATCCAAATACATTTATTTTTGTAGAACGTAATTTTTGCGAGGAAGAAAAAAAAATTGAGAATTACACTTGCGTGTGACAAAGTTACACTTTACGAAGGGACAAGAATTTTGAAAGTATTAAGAGAAAGGGACGTCTGCCTCGGGACTCCTTGTTTGCCAACATTTCCAAAAATTCTCTATTTTTATAAAAAAAAATTATCAAAACAACCGTTGCGAGGTGATAAAAATTTCGATGCAGTATTGTATTTAATATCTAATAATTACAAAGTAATAATTAAAATAATAAGCAGTAATTAATCTTTGATAAAATTACGCTAATGAAGAAAAAATGTAATATTGTCTCTCGTCGAGGAATTCTTTTAGTTTCGTTTACATCTTTGATCTTCTTCCACAACGCTTAATTTTATTTTACGTGGAAATTACTGAAAAAAAAGAAAATCAATCAATTTCTAGCTTTATTAGAAAATATCTCGTTAATGTAAACGTAACGGGGAAAAATTAGTTTGTTTCCGTAGAAAAAAAAACTCTTCGATTCTCTTTCAAACTTCGTGATGGACGCACGTAAGGAGGCAATTTTCACGCATGCTTCGTCAATATTACCACTTACTTGGTAAACGTAATTAATATTAAGTGTACAGTCGCGAATTAGAATTATCTGTTGAAGCGACAGATTACTTCTGATCGCTGTTTCACCGTGTAATCTCTCGCTATTGATTCGCCGAAGATACAAAACTCGACAAGTCCGTTTCGCTTATAACAAGTGCATTCGATGAAATACGAATCGCTGTGCTTGTTTCGATTCCCTGGGAAAATACTCGATGGTCGGCAATCGAAATGGTCTCCAATTCTTTCGTTTTTTATTACTATACTCCAGCTCAAAAGTTTTGGGACTTTTTTAATACATTTTTCTAAAAATATTATAATTATAACTTTGATTTTGAAATAAAATTTCGGTGGTGTAAGAATATCAGAAATTTCCTCTTGTACTTGTGCAAAACAGGAATAATATCGTAATTATAATTTTGATCTTGGAAACATAATTGATTAAAATTTCAGCTCATAAAGATAACATCAGAAGTAACCATTTTTCCTCGTAAATTTTTCTACGAAACGACTTTATATTGCTTTACATTATCATTATAAATGGCAAATTTTACAAGCATGGTAAGAGATGTGATTCTAGATAGACGAAATTATTGTAGAATTTACCGCTTCTCGACACTTCATTACGTATACTGTATTATATATTTATAACAATTTCTATCACAGTATATTATATTATAACATTATACATTGATATACACCATGTTTTATTATGGAAATGGAAATTATAATCAAATATCTATATATCGATTATTTCTAAAAACCAAAAGAAATAAAAATAACTAAATTATTTAAATACAATGTTTTTATTGATAAACTATAATTAAAGATCTCTAATAAAATTAAAGATTGGTTTCAAAGCATATGATTAATCATGATTAGATAAAAAATTAGAAACAATAAGGTAATTATTAGTATCAATTCAGCGTATCTACTGATGTATACACTTTCCTCGACTAAATTAATTTTACAATAACTGAAAAGTATTATTTTTGCCTAGCTGGAATTACAACTTTTACCACGTGCGCGTATAATCATTCAGAATTTACTCTAAACGTCTATTTAAAGCTTGAAGCTAACCGAACACAGCACGATCGCAATTATTTTATTAATAATTATTACATATTAAAAATTCGATTAAAACTGGACCAAAGAAATGATTGACTAAAGATTTCAATTGCATTTAATAATTATGAAATCGTCTTGCAGTAAAAATGTACCAAATCTGTTGAAACGAAATTTCACTCTTGTTACTTGAATTTTCACCAAGAATTTCACCATTTCATTTACCCAATGTTATAAATAAAATGCTTATTTGCCAGAAGTAGTTATCGAGTATCTTAAATAATCTTTAGTCTTGAGTATCTTAAATTTTTGAGCTGGAGTTGAGTTTCAGCTTCGATACATCATCGTTCAAACAATTTTCATACGAGCACACGTTCAGCTCGAAACATTTTCACTTTCGAATATCGAAAGCGCTTTTATTTCCACGTTCCCAATTACAGTGGCTCGTGAATTTTCACGTGTCAGGCACAGCATTGATTGCCAGAGCTCTGAAAGTTGCTAAAGAACGGACGAAATGGCCAAAATGGAAAAAAGCCTGCGAACCGGACTTGCCCGTTTTTGAATCTAGTCTCCGCTCGGCGACTCGCAAGCTTTACAAACCTTACGATGGTACAATTATGGTATTTGTACGTTTAGCGCGCAGAGTCACTTCTCGTTTCTCTCTCTCGTTTTCACGCGTGCCAATAATTCGTGCGAACGAACGTGTCTTTTGAACGGGCCTTTCGAAATATTTTTAGCCGTCGTGCAGTGATCGAGTTGATCGACTCCATAGGATATAGATTATTATAACGTATTGTAATATTTTCGTGCGTGTGTGCCTGAGGCCACGTGAACCGTACCGAGACAGTGCGAATTTTTACTGGTTTTATTTTGTAAAGATGCGTCGAAAATGCAGCGAAAAGTGGATCGTTGGATCCATGCAACGACTATAATAAATTTACGTTTTGATTGGATTCAGACTAGGATTTAGTTTTGTTTTCTTCGTTTCGAGGTTTACAAGAAGAAAATTGTTGAACTGTATAAAAAAGACACGCGTGTATATTCAATTTCGATTTCGCGCGGACTTTATAAAATTGCAGTTACGAGTTATTATATTCAGAATGGTTCAACGACACTAATTAGAAGAAAAAGATACAGAAGCTCCAATTTCTGGAAATTAGAACTGTTCAAAATTATTTTGACGCAGTTTACATTGTAAAAGTGTAGAAATTTCTGTGCTCAACCCATTGAGGACCGGTCAATAATTATAAATTCTTCTTTCGAATTTTCGTAAAATCATAGAATTTAGATCCAAGACACGACGACGAGAAAATATTGAGTGAGAGATCTATTTTCTGAATACAAAATGTGGAAAATACGTTACTTCTCTCGTTCCGAAAAATTCCATTTATTGTCGCTTATATATTAATAAATATATACAAATTTAATATTCCTTAATATACACCTAATATACAAGTATCACTATTTTTCAAAAGATATCCTCCGACCAAAAATATCATAAACAGCCTGCGAACTTTTGTGCATTTATATGAAGTTACAAAAGTACATTATGCAAAATACAATTATGTAAAATTATGTAAAATACGTAAACTATAATTTACATATTATGTAAAATACGTAAACTATATAATATATAGAGATATACAAATAAGTATCAAAATATAGCTACTCATTGTAACATTTAATAAATAAAACAATCGTCTATTGAGATATCATTTTTTTTAAATTATATTCACAAAAAATATGAATTCGCATTCAAAATCCGCAATCCGATACTTATAAATTAGTCTTGGTCTTTTTTACGCAACGATCAATCTCTCTAAGCGAAATTTCGAAATTTCTTTTCACAGTACCAGTATCAAAAATCAAATTTTGACATTATATAAATATAATTTTAAATGTATTTGCTAGCATAAATATAATTGAAATTTTATGTTGACGAAACGTTGGTCCTTGATGGGTTAATACGCGTGTCCTTTTTCCTACTTTGTGAAGATTTTGTTTATTACACGATGAAGATTTCTCAACTCAGTTTCGTCACGATTTTCTATTCGAAACAATTCTCTTACAAATCACTTACTAATTGAGAATTGTTTCTCCAAGGAATTTGTAATATTTCTTTAACAGAGAATTGAACATTTAACTGGTGCACAATTGCGTCTAATACTGTCGCTCGAAATTTGGAAGCACGTTATATAGTTTTAAAAGTTAAATTATAATTGATTATATTTAGGATGCACCAAAGTTCTGAGCAGTGTTTAATTAAGGTGAGCAAGTATTTAATTAGGGTAAATTAACAACAGTTTATTTATAAGAAATCGGAGATATCTTTTGATATATATATCAAATCAATTGATATATATATCATCGACGCATTCAGTGTTACACGACTTTCTGTTTTCGTTTATCTTTGTTTATTTACTTGTTTCTCTTCCCTATTTTGTTTTCACTTTTACTTGCATTCCATATTATTTTATTTCTAATAACAATTACGAAAAAATTTGGAAAAATAAGAAGCAAACTTTTGATACTTTTTAATTGCCAGACTGTGGATTTTTAGTTATAGGGGATTTCAAACTACCAGACACACAACTCGTATGACATTTGAAAATATATAAACTGTCCAAAGTAAAATATTTAGTATTTAATTTGTGAAACAAATTGCCATTTAAGGTCCGTTTCTTCAGTTACGCTCATAAAAGTATGAAAATGCAGAAAAATCCATAATCTAGTAATCGCATGCGAGTTATTAAATATTCAGGCAAAAATCTCTAAAATTATTAAATATTCATACAAAAATATCTCTTACAAAGTAAAAGTTGTCGCTGCAATTCACCTTCGTACTTGTGAAAAAAGTGAGATAAAACGTCTCAAAAACAAGAGAGTGAAACTCGACAACTAAGAGTCGTTATTCATAAATAATATCACTTAACGCTGAGTGTATGATATTGTAACGCTGAATGAGTTGACATTAAAACATTCATCGGATTTATCGTGCAGCAACATAATTATTTATTATTTATTAACGGAAGAAGGACCAGAGTGAGTACTTATAAAAAGGTACGTGTTTTCGTGGATATAGCGAACGCACTTGTGCAATGTCCTGCCAATGCAATTAATATTCAAGTATTATAAATATATATATAAATATTGTATACATATATTTAGCGAATATTTAACACCGTATTAAAGAGAGCAAGAATCGCGTAGATTAACACGCTATAATATAATTTTTCTGTAAAAATTTTGTCGTTCGACAGTTAAGCCATGGGGAAAATGTGAAAACACATATTATTTCCTTTATTTATTTTCTTTTTTTTTTTTTTTTTTGTTAACTCTGTTAATTTATCACGTCGATTAGACGAAAAGCAAGTTTTATTTTAATTTTGAATAACCTTAATTTCATTTCTGTCACGAAGATGTTCTAATTCGTTTAAATGAATCGGTGTAAGTAAGTAAGTTGTTACAAGAGGTTAGATTAGGTTTGCGTAGTGTCAGACGTGAGAGCTCAAGTCGCACGGAAAACGACAAAGTTTTATACGAGTTCAACGTAGACGTACGAAATAATCTCGCAATAAATTGTACAAGCTTGAGAAGCTAGGGATAGGACCATTTTTTTGGTCGTTGTTTGTTGCAGAAAGGAATGAACACGTTATTTGCGACTGAAAATTGTTAGGGATGTTTCGCGTAATTTATCTCGCACGCTATTGACAATAAAATTAACAAATATACTTTATAGTATTGTTTTTTCTCTCTTTTCGATCGACATACTTGTATATATTTGTATGAAAAATAT
Source organism: Melipona bicolor (assembly GCA_030673865.1). NCBI lineage: Eukaryota > Metazoa > Arthropoda > Insecta > Hymenoptera > Apidae > Melipona > Melipona bicolor. The sequence goes on from JAHYIQ010000019.1 coordinate 4,518,689, forward strand.
TCGTCAATATTCGTCGTTCTTGTGTACATACAGTTGCTCACGTACAGTATTCGAACATCGTGGAAACTTTTTGTTGTTGTATGAAACTTTTTGAAATTTTATCAATATTGCAATGAGACACGATTGTCATGATCGTATCAATCAAGTTTGAAGTGCATTTAAAATTGTGCACAGAAATTACAAGACATTTAATCTATTTCATATACGTCACAAAAGTATTTGGACAACCATTTTTAGAAACATTTTTATAATTGTACTATGTATCATCAACACTGTAACGAAAATTAGATTATATTGTTAAAATTCTAAAATTAGATAGAGTTTGAAGTTACAAAAAATTCTATACATCACAAAAGTATTTAATCCTTTAATTACGGGTATATTTTGAGAAATCGCAAAACACCAAAAAAAAAAAAAAAAAACTGAAACTAGTCGATAAACTAATTTAATTTTAAACATATATTTCTACGTGATTTCAATGTATTACACTTGCCTACAAAGTGACCAAACCATTGAAATCGCCTATTGATGTTACCTGCGTTTTATGCAAATTTTGCTTTGATGTCTATTGACGTTATCCGTCGTTAAAGGGTTAAATAATTAATTAACTAATTATTCATTATTAATTATTAGAAACTTTACGTAAATACATTACGTGCATTATATGAAACACATTGTCATTTCATTGACGCTATCACGATCTAACACTATTACTAGTCAAGTTTGAAATAAATCTAGAAATATACCTATATAAAAACTACAACACATTTAATATATATTCCCCGGAAGTCACAAAAGTATTTAAACAGTCACAATCCATTGTATAAATAAATATCGACATTTGTCTCCAGCACGTATTATATTGTTCAAATGACTATTTAAACTGTACATTAACTTTTCAGCGACTACATTTGTGCAACGTACTAATTTCCATACGACTAGAAATTAATCAACAATATTAAATTTATATGAAACTATTTAAAGCTATAAAAACCATTGTTAAACCTGATACAATTTAATCCTACAAACATGATCGAAAAGTCTAAATCAGTTGACATTATGCGTTGTCTTTGAAGGGTTAATTTTTTACTAATTTACTACACGATTGCAATAAATGTCTTGTAACTTTCAAATTTTACCAACATAATTGTAACGATCGTCTCTCATTACGGTGTCAATAAAATTTAAAAATGTATATCATGTGTACATAAAATATAATACACGAATACATTGTTCTACGATAAATGTTCGAATACTTCCGTGAGGCGCGTACCTATTATAAATTATACAATACAAAGTGATAAAAATCGTTTGTTTATGATAAATTCAACCGTTTTCAGTTGGAAATACCGATGATTATTCATCTCGATCGATGTCATAGATATCGCACGCTACTCTAACAAATTGAATTAAACGAAAAAAAAGAAAGAGTAAAGCGAACATTATTTTATCATCTCTAAGGAACTAATGTTTAAGGGGAAGTTATTCTAATCAGAGTAATCGCGATCTGTTTATTTTTTAGATGTAATTTAGCTCGATCGTCCTGCGTAATACTCTCTCTTGTAAGCGATTTTTCAATCTCTGTAAATCTATGCTTCGGCGCTGCGACATACAAACTTAAAGAGAAAAAGAAAAAAAAAGAAAAAAAAAGGGAAAAACAAGTCCTCAATAGATTGTACGTAATACAAGAATGTGTACTTTGCCGCGTGATGCGGCGCACACGTTCGAAAGTCTCGCGATCGATCGTCCACGATTTCCAGAGCTGTTCGTGCCGAGAGAGTCGCGGTCACGTAGTTGGTCGATCGATCGAGGAAACGAAAATCGAACATACGCTTTGTACGTTTCGCTAGAAATAGGAACGAAAAACCGAAGCTAATAAATTTCGACGAGGAAGCTTTATCGTTCGTTTTTAAATAACCTGGTGTTTCCTCTCCTCTTTTCGAAAAGAACCCTGATTTTTCGTACTGCAAGGGTTATTCGGACAAAAATAAAGCAAGCATCTTTTTTCTTTGGTGAGAATCAAATTCATTTTTCAACGTAGTCACTCTTTACCATGATACATCCCGATTGGTCCGTTTTCCTAGTTTTCCTAGTTTTTTAATTGGTTTTAGTAGTTTCATAGTGTTATCTGGTGTTATCTCCCTTTCTTCATCGATCCACCTAGTTTTCCTCGATCTTAGAAGCAGAAATACTTTCCCAAAGAAAACCTTGATTTTTCGTACTTTATGTCAAGGATTGTTCAAATAAATAAAAAACTGCACGATTTATACCCCAGTACGATTCATCTCACTGAAAAGCAACTGTTCTGACTAAGAAATAAAGACGACTTTTTTGCCATAAAATTTTATTGACATGCAAACATTTGAATCGATAGAAAACAAATTACAGGCGCGATCGCTCAGTACCAGACAACGCCACTCCTACTCGAGGTCTACCCCACGTCCTCTCACGAATCACGTGACCCAAATCAACCAATCGCTAATTTTCGTTGCATTAGCGTTGCACCTAAAGAGGTCCGATTTTCTAGGTTACTCTCGCTAAAATCTTTCAGTGATAAAATAAAGGAAGCATCAACATAGTTATCTTTTACATTCATCCATCTTTCTAGTCTTTTAACCTTATCTTAAAATATCGAGTCCCAGTCATGTTGCACTGAGTTATAGTTTTGGTCTGAAAGAAAACAGCAAATTTAACAGAAAACGCTCCTATGAAGTTCAATTCGAAATTTTAAATCTAATTCTTTCAATTGAATATTGATAAGTACAAATTGCAAGTGACATTCCAATATTTTCCATTATAAATAATGTTACAATTACAGTAGGATCAAAAAGAAAATTGCAAGAAAAAGCAATTAATCTCATTCGTACAATAGCACACGAGATAATAGTCTTGCAAAATACGTGTTTATTTCATCGCTGCGTCATTCAACGCAGATCGTTTTTCAGCGAAAAATTTATGTACTTCCAAGTCTTATTTTCGTTCGTAGAACACTGACAAAATAACCAAATGCCAAACTTGCAATATCGCAGTGTATATGCATGTTTGTTGAACATGAAAAGATGGGGGGGGGGGGGAGCGCATACGCGTGTTCATCGAGAACGGGCCGTGCACGAATGACGTATGGAGTGCATAGGGTAATCTTTTTTCCGGAGCGTTTTAGCGCGCCTTTCGGGGATCTCCGCTTTTTCCTCGGGCGTAATCTATAGACGCACTTAATACAGCTGCTCGTCCAAGCGACTTCCTCCCTCTCGCCGCCTCTTTTTCCTTCTTTCGTCGAGTTGAATCGAGTCGAGTCGCGTCCTCGCGTTTCCTTCATCGCCTGTGTCTCTCTCTCTGAGCGGCGGAAAAAGAAGAGAAAAACAGACGAGGCGAGGAAAAAAGAGAGAAAGAGAGAGAGAGAGAGAGAGCGTCAGCTTCCACTTAGCGGGACCGTACGATATATCACGCTCGGTCGCTTTTACCCTGTAAATTGTGGAACCGCGTTTCGCGCACACCGACCACGTGCAGCAACGATGCTTTTGTCGCTACCGAGGAAGACGCTTCTTTCCTCGCAAGAGGGTTCGAGAGATGCGTTGGTTAACCCTTAATCTTTAGGGGCACGCAATTTTAAAGAAAAAAAAACTCTGCCTGCACGGAATTTTTTTTAAATATAAATTTTTTATTAAAATTATTTATAATTATATAAATTAAATTTAATATAAATATAAGAAAAGGAAAAAAATGTAATATTTAAATGAATTTTGCGTCATATGCAACTAACGTTTTAAATGAAACATTTTTAGGTGTGTTAAAAAATATCCCACCATGCAAAAAGAATGTGGGACAAATTAAATACGTGACTTATTCTTTTTTTTCGAAGTGATTGTGGGCCATCTTGGAAGTGTACTGTTAAATTATGTGAATCCTCTTCGTTCTAAAATCGCAACGTTTTCGTAAGTGTCCTTTCGCACGATCCGATTCGCAAGAATTTAATCGAAAATCATTGGTCTGGCAAGAGAATAGCCCCTAGCAAAAAGTCTTCGATCAAATATTATCGTAAATATTCGGAGGTATTCAAAAACATAAAAATAGAATTGAATTTTATTTTGTCATATATGATAAATACAATTTTATATTATAGTCTATTACATGGTATATATTATACAATATATTATACAGTATATTATAATATTTGAAGACTTTAGTGTTTTAAATGTTCGATTTACTAATTAACTGAAAACTTTTTGTCCTACAATACACGTCGCGATTAGAATTTTCCTAGTTCTTAGCAGAAGATTTCTTAATTTAAAACAAGACAACAAATTGAAGTCCGACTTTAGTCGAAAAAACGAGAAAGAAAGGTGCAAATATAATCGATTTCGTATAAAATCGATCAAGGTCGAGTTAACTCGGAATAGAAAACAATTCACATAAAATTGAACACGAATTAATTTGAGTGATTAAGAGAGATATGCCCTTGAGTGATTAAAATTATCGTGTAATCAATCTGTAGACACTTGTAGCATTCATTAATATTCAGAACGTTATATTTTGTTTCTCAAAGCGTTCGTATCAAGTCACACGTGATAATTTAATGTTCGTATTATTGTTTAACTTTGTCGTGTATCTAGAGAGAAAGAGACGTTATTTATTCGTGTATGAGTTATTTATTTTTGGATTTGTGACATTTCTTCGAGAACGTAATATATATTTCGATACGATATTTTGGAACAAATGTAATTGCATATTTTGATATCTTAGATTTTCAATAAACACACAAAAATTCGCAGTGTAATTATAACGAGTATCGTATTTTATTTTTAGATGTTTTATTAATTTTTGCATATTACCTGTGTTTTCTGCTTTTTCGAACTAAAATTCTTTATTTCCCATGAATGCATAAATATTTAGCAATAAGATTCTTAAGACTCTAAAGTCTAGTGATAAAATTTCAATGTATACCAGGTGTATTGTAATATTTGAGATTTACTTCAGGAATCGAAAGAGGACACTAAAACAATAAAAAAAAAAAAATCCGTATGAACACGTGTTCTATTTATAATCTTGTTCCAAAGTTCCAACTCACAACTGCTTATAAAAGATACTCTTCATCAAATGTTCATTCTCGGTCTGTATGTAACTTTGCAGTCGTCGTATCAAGGAACTTCGCGTTTTCTCAAAAATTTCAAATGCACGCCGAATCTGTTAGCCTTATTACATAATATGTGCTTCAACACTGATATCTAATATATGTTGAGTCCTTAAATGGCTCCGGAAATACAAAAATGGCCATAATTTCGAAACAGAGTCAAATTCATATGAATTTTTTTTCATTGTCCACTTCTTTCATAGTGAGTCTCAAAAATTATGATACATCCTGAAAAGAAAACAACGTTTCCAACATCTTACTAAAACCATCCGTCATTCGATGCTCAGTCGACCGTCCATAAAAATACAAGAAAAAAAAAAGAAGAAAGACGTCTCTCCCCAATAGCAAGCGTCAAAAAGGAAAAAGCAATTATCAATCCAGACCGGAATCGATCGTGGCCGGTGAACAGCATTTCGCGTAATCGTTTCGCGTTGTTCGAACGGACTGTACGTCGAAAAAGGAGTAACGAGCGTGGGGGGAGGGGGGGGGGTGGAAAGGAGGGAGTGTTGGCGTAGCGGGTCGTAATGACGAGGAAGGGTGGAAAGAAAAATCGAGGACGAAGAAGAAGCGACCGGACAGGCTCGTTCCTGAAGAGAGAGAATGCCGTAGAATGGGGGCAATTTGGTTACCTGGCGGCCGGGGACTGTTCCAGGTCGGGTGTCGATCGATGTTCATCCACGTAAAAGGGTGGGCGGTGGTACGAGGGAGCGGATGGTTAAAGGATAGTGGCGGCGGTCGGGGTTGTAATAAGCGTAATGGATATAGCAGGCCTGCACGCATGCCCTCGCGACGAACAGCGCGGCGTGTTCACGCAGCAAAGGGTTGCTCGGTATAATCGTGAGAACGCCCACCACCACCCTCCTTTCCTCTTCTTTCCGCTACTTTCCAGCGCCTCTGTCCCTCGCGCGGCTTTATTCCTTTCCGTCGGTGTCCGCCGGTGTCCAGCGACTCGCCGTTATTTTCATTATTTCCTCCCGTTTTATTCTGATCTGAAACGCACGGTGTGGCGGAAGCACGTTCCCGCGGCTTCTCGATGCTACTTTTGCTTGAAACGAGGGGGTAGTCAGTCAAATTTTGGTCGTTCTTTGTTTGTTTTGTTTAACCCTTTTTGCGTTACCTGTGTCAAATTGACTCTTTTATAAAAAATTCTATATTCTATTTCTGTTATTCTACATTATATATTATATATTCTATATTATTCTATTTCTATTGTTCTATATTATTTTATATGCATGTTAATGCATAAAGTTATGTAGATGTCTACTCGAAAAGAGAAGAATGTTTGACAGATTGAAATGAATCTTTTTATTCTAGTTTGCATCGTCATTGAAGAATATATCTTACAAATAATTCATTTATAATTACTTGTGTCTTTATAAAAAACTTTTTTATACTCCTCTTCCTCAATATATAAATATGAATAAGTCTGAACGATCCATTAAAACAGCAAAAACAATTGAATAAAATCCTAAGTACGTGATACGGAATTGCGATACCTATTTATCCATATAAAGTTAATACTAATATCTGATGAAAGAAGCGAAAACTGGGTTAGATTTCTTCGCGGTTCAGATCATCACAAAGTTGACGATTAAAATTTCCTCTTTATAACGATATAGGATATAATTTTTTATCGACAATCGATAGTTTAGACCATTGCATGGTTAACCGATTCAGCCACTTAGGAGGACATGCTGTGTGTTTTAGGATGATGGAAGATTAAATAGAGTGTGCTGAAAATAATGGAAAATTAAAGATATCCATTCATGGGTGACTAGTGATGGGTTAGCGAGGATCGACAGTTTTAATGAATGTCGTTATAACGATGGTTAATGATGTGGATGTAGTTTGCAGAGAAGTTGGCTAAAGTTTAGTACACCGTGTAGGATAATTTGTTAAACGATCGAAGTTTCATAGAAAACGAGGAAAACAGAAAGACTTATTTATCATTGTTGTCGTTTAATCTGTTAAGTTTTCCCTTTGAGCCTGTATGATACAAACTGGATATTATGATATCTAGTTTTAACGTTCGATACCATTTTACGATCTTTCATATATTCTGCGCTTTTTGTAAATGAAATAGTCCAAAGAGAAAGACATATACAAGTTAAGTGTACTTGTTGTGAAATTCAATTAAATTATAATGATATGGTAAAGTTAGGTCCTTTGAAAATAACTAATTTCATTCATATTATTTATAACATTTGAATATTTTTAACTTTCTCTCCAAGAGAAATAAAAGAAATCAAATATGTAGAAGAAAACGGCAATTTAAGAAATTTAATTCAAAATATCGATTTTCGTTCTAACAACAAAATTATTGCACAATTATTGGGCGACTAATTTTTAAATATTCTATTTCAAAATAAATTCCAGGGAGTTACAATTTTATACAATTTATCATATACAGTTTCTTTCAAGTAAATTTCATTGTTTTCTGAATATTTTTTAATTTTTCAAATTGAACTTTTAATTTAAATTAGCAGAACCTAATGTTTCTTTTTTTAGTACAAATATAATTATTTTCTTTTACTCGTCAAATATAATTAATAGGTCTTCTCTTGTGAAATTATCATTTATCACTATCGAAATTAAATATTTAAAATATTGAATAATTATATGCAAGTTATAAACGAGAAATATTCATTGTTTGACATTACCAATTTAAATTGTAGAAGTATAAAACTCTAAATTGAATAAAGTTGCATACACATCTAAATTACATACATAAGCAAAATATTAATCCAGAAAAATCTTTGTTCAAATTAAGTTGAATTAATCGCAATCGTACTGGTACAATCGTACTAAAACATACAGCACTTTTCCCGTTTCATACACAGTAGAACTTCGTTTCTCCGGATCAGAGAAGTTCAAATGACAAACCATATCCTATTTTTATTTATTAGACGATAAAAACAAGTAAATACGACACAAAAACAATCAATCGCAAGTTTAAGTATTCTTAAAACTCAACATTAACTATTTCGGTTCTACCTTTCAGTTTGCCTTATCAGTCTCATTTACGCGCGTAACCAAAGTGCACTTTCAAGCATCAAACGCTCAGTTGGATTTCAACGCCTGGTTGAGACAATCGCGACAATCACTCCGGTGACTTTTAGTTACCTGATTTTCAACGACAAGAGCCAGGAAAAAGCCATCCTGGGCTTGGCCATCCTGGGTTGCTACACGGTTCGAGTTTGCGGCGGTTTCCGGTGAAAAGTTGGAGTTGGCTAACTCGATGTACCGGTTCGCTGGGTCACCGGAAGCTTTTATTGTTTTACAAGTTTACCGCGGCGGGGCTGACCGACCCTGTCGGTAATTCGATTGCCGAAGAGGCCAGCACGGTTTCCTTAAAGACGGTTCCGCTTCGTTGCCCCCGGTTATCAGGGATGACCACTTTGTCGTTCGATCGCACGCTCGTGAGAGACCAAAGTGGTTCCGGGATCGATGGCGTCTAAAACGACGTTTGATGGGGGGCGCACGGTAAAATTTTAATTCCCCCTCCTCCCCTGTGAGAGGAGAAGAGAGTTTCATTAAATCGAGTAATTTAATTCGCACAAAAAGTATACATGAATGGAATTATTACGTGTTAAACCTTCGAGTGCTTACTGAAATTACTGAAAGCCGGGAAGTTTAACATTTCAACGAGCAGCCCGTAACAAATTGAGAATACATTCATCTTTAAACATTTACCTTTTGATACATTCATTCGGTATACTATATTGCAATTCGTACCTCTGACGAGAAAATTAATTATTTCAATCGTCTCTGACTATCTGTACGATTCTCTAGTGCGTTAATAACTAAACTATTGAATTATATAATAACGGTATCGATAGATCATATCAGATTACCGAAATTTAATTTCACTTTTTCATACATTACTGAGCTCAATGTTACCAAGTAATTGCAAGTTGATATAAAATTTCAAGGTAATGTAATTTGATCTGAAGTTATTATAATTCCTTAATGCTCAACGACACCGGTTAGAGACTCATTTTAGTTCTACGTTTTAACCACTTGCACTGGCAACTGATTGCGGACCATAACGAGTGACCGAACCGTACAATAATTTGTCGCTTTCTTTTTCTTTTCCGCCGCAAACTCGTCGGTATGATATCACTGGAAATTATTGAGAAGTAATAAACTTATCATTTGTTTTGCCTGAGTTGTACTTAAAACTGAGAAAATGTTGCAATTTTGGGACAAAAAATTCTCGACGTGCGTGGCACGTCATTTCAGCGCAAGAGGTTGAACACGTTTGTTCCTCGCTGACGAATCTTCCGAAGCTAAAATTTTAAAATCACATGAATATTATCCATCGAATTTCCTCTCGACTATTCATACGATTACCATTCGAAATGGTAGAATTCGATAGCAGACTTCCGATACCAAAATGTACAGGGTTCGAGACCAAAGATAAAAAAAAAAAGAGAGAAATCAGCTTTCAAATACGCGAGTAATTCATCAAACTTTCGCTTTGAACATTTCGCAAAGCGTTCGCGCGGCGAACGTGAAAGAGCAAGGATCGATTGATTCGCCTCGTTCTCTCTGTTCCACGTCCCGCGAAAGAAATAAAGCCAGAGGGCGTGTTTGGTGTTTCCGTTTCTATGAACGCTTGACCCATTGTCTCAGGGGTTTAATTTCTGGCCCCTGCACCCGGTCGTTCTTCTCTGTGTTTCGGTTCCTCCCACGTCATCGGGAGTCTTGCCAGACGTATTCAACACTGGTGCGCGACAATGCGTCGTCCTCGTTGCGGGACAAGGCGATGCACAATGCGACAGCAATCAGGAGTCGCGCCCCTGTCAGCGGGATTCTCTACCTCGGTCCCTCTCTATCAGCTCTCTCTTTCTCTCCTTCTTCTCCCTTTTTTTTCTTTTTTTCGTTTTTTCGCCTTTTCTTCTCTGTTCCTCGATTTGTTTCTCTCTTCTTTTCATTCGGAGCTCCGTGGAACGCGTTGCTCAATGGGACAAACAGCGTGGAAGGGGCAGATAACGGGCGACTCTCTCTCTCTCTCTCTCTCCTTCTGCCGCTTCGCAGCGGGAGCTTGGGTGATTTCACGAGTCTACGTTGGGATAAGAGATTGCTGGAGGAGGCTGGACGATGGTTGGATGACGAGGAATACATATTTTGTAATGGGGGGGACGGTCGGTCATCTTGGTCGAGGGAACTTGGAGAATCTGGAAATTCGAGAAATTGTGGAACCTCGTGTAGCCAACCGTGGCGCAATACGCGTTTCATAATTTCTAGTATAGAACAAGTTATATAGAGCAGAGTATAATTGCTATATTCAGCTGTGCAGTATTAGTGAAAACTGTGGTGGGATCATTCACTGATGCATATCTTGCAACTGAGACATTAAGTTGTCATGAATTAATAAATTTTTAAAATTTTAATAATTTCATTGGTTAATATATAATTATATACACATATAAGTAGTGAGATTTAACAAGAGGTGAAATTAAATCTGTGTAAAAGAAGAATGTAAGGAAGACTTTGGCTGTGGTAACTGACCATTTTTTATTATATAAAACTCCTTCTTACAAGAATAACGTTTATATTTGTTACATTGACATATGTAACTTGAATATATGTTTAGCAAAGCTATTTTAAGTATTATTTGAGTTACATAAAGGATTAAGATAATTATGGATACTTATATTTTATTTCCATCTTAATTTTGTATCTTGTAATACAAAATAAATGTGTATAGAGCAGAGCGTAAAGTAAGAGTAAGTATTAGAATAAGATATTATTATTATTGTTATTATTTTTTAGAGTAAGTTACTTTGTCTTTTTCTAATGTCCTTCTTATATGTTTACTATTTACAAACCTATATTTGTTGTTAAAATAATTTACTAGCGCTCACTTGAGAAAAAATTGGCACCTAGGGTACAAAAGTTTGGCCACCTCTGTGACATAACTAATGACTGATAATTCATAAAATAAAATCGTACAACAATCCACTTGGTCTTATTTTGAAGTGTAAAATCTCTACGTTGACAGTTGCGAATTCTTTTCGAAGATGACTTTCTACGTCACGTAGCAAATATACTTTCCTCTCGAAAATTATAAAAATTTAGACATGTGTAAAAACGTTAAAAAAATTTTTTCGCTACTAGATCTACCATTATTTTGAAAATTGAAGTCTCTCCTTCCCAATCTTTTAAAATTCGCTGTACGATTTATTCTCATCATTTTGAAAATTAGGATTAGAAATGTCAAGATTTATTGAACTTTTAATTCTAATATTCAAATTTCGATAAAGTGACAGAGTCTTTTTAAAGGGAAATCTCAATTCTCAAAGGGAATTTTCAAGATTAAGTTACAAAACAAATTTTTGAACGTTTTGAATTTTTACAATTTTCAATTTTACAATTTTCGAGAAAAAAAGTATCCTTACTTTCCCACCCACTGTATAGTGTAAAAAATCTTCGAAAAAGACGAGTTCACGATTGTCAAAATAGAGACTTCACGTTTTAAAATGAAACCTAGTTGATTGTTATATAATTTTTTTTTTACCAAGTTTTACCAAGTTCAGTTTAAACGAATGACAATTTTTGATGTCAAATCTATTTTCTGTTCGTGCCACAATTCGACTCGAAGGGATGAAAGAATTTAAACATTTTATACGTGGCGAAGTATCTCGAGCATAATAAGAGTCATGGAAGAAAAAACTGCACGACTTGTACCTCAGTACGATTCGTCTCACTGAAGGGCCCAGAAGCAACTGTTCTGACTAGGAAATGAAGACGACTTTTTTACCATAAAATTTTATTGACATGCAAACATTTGAATCGATACAAAACAAATTACAGGCGCGATCGCTCAGTACCAGACAACGCCACTCCTACTCAAGATCTATCTATCGCTCCTTCACGAATCACGTGACCCAAATTAACCAATCGCTAATTTTCGTTGCATTAGCGTTGCACCTGAAGAGGCTCGATTTTCTGGGTTACCCTCGCTAAAATCACTTTTAGTGATAAAATAAAAATAAAAATTGGTATGGTTTTCTTACATCTTTAATTTTTAAGGATGGCGGCGCGGATAATTTAAAAAATATGAATTTTTCGGAAAATTGTCTTAACACATTCTTCATTGCCACAAGTGCAAAACAAGTAAATCTTGTTATTCTACAATTTTGAGCTGCATTTAATGATCCTACGATAAATTACATTCAAATGTATCCTTCAACGAAGAATAACAGATTTCCAAGAATTTCTCGATTTTGTTATTCGTGCATTGAATTAACACCATTAAACATAATTCTAGGTTCTACTACTATAAAAGACTGCAAACAAAGAGCGTTTAAAAATTGAACAAGGCCAAAAATCCTCCAAAAGAGGATTAATTAGTTCATTCGCAGGATAAGTGGCGAAACTTTACTAATAATTAATATTGCAAAGATCGTGCAACTTTGCAACTTAAGCACGCAGAACCACGAGATAACCTTAAGCGTGACAGTTTCAACAAAAATAAAAGTAGCTTTGTTTCGTAGCATGCACGAAAATACAAAGAGGAGAAACGCTTTGGGAACTGAAGGAAGGCGCTTGTTGTAACGGGGTCGGTGGGTGGTGTGTTTGCCCGGTCCGACGGATGGATAGATGGATGGATGGATGGATGAGTGCTTTGCTTACGCAGGGAACGACGCACTGGGTAAACAACGATTGGGTTTCCTCTTCGATCTCGTCCTTCTCTGCCTAGACTTTTCACCGCACGATGGATCCTGTATCCGGCTCGTACCGAGGAAAGAGCATCTTCCGCAGTTAGCAAAACCGATCCGATTTCGCGCGGCGGCGGGGGGAGGAGAAAAAGTGGAATCGACGGGCCACTCTTTTCTTTCCCTGCTCCCACGCTCTCCCATTGAAAATTGTCAGTTTCTCGTCGCGACGCGTTACCGAGATGTGGATATTCTCGAGAAATTTTAGTAGCATTCGCTGCTAGAATTTCCTTTTCCTATTGGGGCAACGCAACATTCGCAAATTTCGTCTTTCGCAAAATCTTTTGCTATTTACTTGGAATAAAGACGAAGCTTTTAATTTGAGAGATTAAATAAGTATAATTGGCAGATTTTTAATAAAATTGCAGTATGATTATTATATACAACAAACAATATTGTTAATGAGCAATGTTGTTAATTATGATTGATAATAATAAAATTAATTGAGTTCATTGTGATAAGTTATTATGATTGTATTTAATAGTATAAAGATTCAACAATGAGTAATAAGTACGAGGGTTGAGAAATAATGCAGTGTACACCACTTGCTAAGAAACAACGACGAAAACGAAATTATCTGATTTTTGTTAGAAATTCACTGGTAACGTTTCTGATTGTAAACTGTAGTTAAACTGAAATATTTAGCAACAAGCACGGATCAGGAAACGAAATTTCGACTTCTTAATCTCTTCAATTGTGTCTCAATTTTCCTCTCAATTTTCCTCAAATGTACCTATAAGATCGGGATACAAAATCAGACATCTGAGAATGAACTACACGCAATTCAATAGAAATTTAAATACGAAGAATTTGCAAATTTCGCTAACAATTTGTCTTTCGTCGTGACACTGTGCACATTTGGCAAACTAAATTGGCAAAATGAAGGACGAATGAGAGTTAACCTACTTGGGTCTATACCTCAGTTCGAACGCCAGAAGAATCTTCTTTTCTAAAATACGTATTTCATCCATATTGCGCGCATAAAATGATATCTGTTCCCCTCGTATTTACGTTTCATTCGACGTATGAATAGCACGGAGTATCGAGACGCGGAAGATTAACGAACTTTTTTCTTTTTTTTTTCTTCGTTTTTTAATCATCGATGAACGATTCGCGCATGCGATGTTTTCATTATGAACACCGTGGTAAGCTAAAAAAAAAAACAAGAGGGCACGTTCACCCTTCTTTTCGGTCCTCGTCCTGTTCAGGAAGTATTTCTTCCGAGTCAGTGGACCAGGACGACAGTGTACAGGTTCGCGGATCTGAATTTTTTCACTCTCCTACGTTCCTCGCTCCGCTCGATCATCAACGATTCGTGTCCCACGAATGTTGTCGTTGCTCGACAAGAGCTATTCTTCCGGCTCGGTGGTTTCCTTTATTACGAATTTAAAGTAATTTCGTCCTCAAATGAGGACTTCATTTCGCCATTTCGTGATATTTTACGCTTGTAAATTGCATTGGCGATTTTTCGTGACAAGGAGGGCGCAGTTTTGTATTTTTATGAATACGATTATAGAGATCGATTCTAAATAATATTTGTGAATATAATTAAAAACGTCGATTCTAAACAGAAATTAGTGAGTATAATTGTGGATTAAAGCGATTTATGAATGAGTACAATTCGAGATACAAAAAGTTATTCTATTTTAAATAGAAAATTTTACCTATTGACGTTTGGAATGTCGAAGATTCAGATCATATAAATTCACATTATCAAAAATATAGAATACTCTTATGAATATATTACGTATATTATATAAAATATTTTAAAATTTCATTAACACTGAAATGTATAGAAATAATACGAGATATTTGACTTAGATGTACATTTTACAGATATCACGAAAGTATTTAATCGTCTAATAAAATACATAATTCATTGGAACCATATTTAACTGTTTGTGCTTTATACTAATTTCTTTCTAAAATCTTTTATATTCATTTAGTCAAGTAGGTACCGTGACAGTCGTATCTCACTCTCGATACTAATGAAATTTTAAAATTTCATTAACGTACATAAATTCTTCCATTAAATCAAATTCTACGTTCATTCTGATTGTACGTCGGTGTGTGTTAATTCAACATTTTTCCATCGTTATATCTTTCACTGAAATTCTACAATTTCAATAAAACTCAAAGAAATCTTTAGACAATAAATTAACGATTATAAATAAATTATTGCTTGGTCCTTAACTTGGGCCAGAAAAGGATCATCGTCTCCTCCTCGTGAATCACTAGTCTCAAAGAAATCAGGTGCAGCCTGAAAGAGAAGCAGCCCAAGCAACAATGGAACGGCAAGTTCCTCGGCATTCGAGAAGAAGTCAGTTTCCCCAGGCAGGAAGTATTTCTTCCGAGCCGGTGATCCGGAGCGGAAATGAAAATTTCACATCTGAATTTTTTCACCAGACGTCCCATTCGAAGGGGGTAGGTCGGAGGACAATGGGAAAGCCAGCGCCCGCCTGTCACCCTTGCGTTAATTTCTAACGGAGAAGCGTTCGCCTCGCCCTTCACCCTCGCCAGTCCTTCGTCGTTCCATCTCCATTATAGAGACTCCTTCGAGTACATATCCGGTGACCTGATTTAAACGTCGAAGAGGTCCACTTCCTCTTCCTCGAGCAATCGCTTAATCGATAATCGGGCGATCTGTTTTCGAGTTTCTCTCGTTCCTTGTAACATCTTTACATGGAGGACTCGGAAATTATCGTTAAAAAAAAGACAAAAAAAATAAACGTTGCATTAATGGATGCGCATGAATTTGCCAAATTGTTACATTTTTATATCAGAAAGCGTTACGACGAGATTCTCCACAGAGTTTCACATTGTTTGTCTCTTGTGTCAATTTGATACATTTTTCTTGTAAAATGTAGCACGCGGCTAACACTTTTGATGACAAAATACATACGTCGCCAGAGTTGCAAATAACACTTCGTTTTCAAAGTATTTGACAGTACATTCTCTCGGAATAAGAAAGACTTTTATTTGTTTATGAGATGTTTAAAGGTGCAAAAATACACACGATGCGTGTAACGTGCGAAAATGTGTAAAATATGCAAGGTGGAGTCTGGTAAATGGAACAAATTTCTGTTCACGTTCTGTTTCGTAAAAATGCATAAAAATGCGCGGTGTGCTTATAATTATTACGCCATAATTACGCACTTAATTCTACCATCTGTTTGAAGATATAGTAATACAAGACAATAGCACAAAATCATGCTATGAAATTGAACACCTATAAGCGAGAGTAGAATGTATGTGAAAATTTTCTGCTCATTAAATTCATAGTATGAAAACAAAACTAACAATATCACGTCAGTTAATTGTTTCAATTTTATGTTTTTATTAAAAAAAACTGAGTATTTTGAAACAATGAACGAAATAGTTATATTTGAGAAACTAAACAATTGGTTGATATATACCTCATTTTATAATGAACATCTTTAAAAATTAATAGTTTATATCTCCTCTGTTTTTTATAAGCTCCATCAACTTAAATATTATTCATGTAGAATTATCATATCAGTAGAAACTTTATTGAATAATTTTACGATTTCATTACTTTATTGGAACTTTTATTTATTTATTAATATTTTTGGGCAACAAAAAATATCGTGTGCACAATGCCATGTTGAAATGAAAGGAATATAAGGTGATATAGTACCAATAAGATAAAAAAATATATAAAGCTTAAAAACGCATTAAATTAATATCATTTTATCCATTAGTAAAAATTAAATGATCAATTTACTCCCACACTAGTTTAACTTTAAACCGTAGAATTATCTCTTTACATATTTTTGGAGCAAAGATACTTATAAAGCCTGGAAACGCATAAATTATCATTTTACCCAATAATAAAAATTCACTCGCAAGCTAGTTTAATTTTAAATCACAGACAACTGTCATACATATTTCTGGGGCAAAGACGCTTTTTCTAAAATTTCTCTTCGTTAAAATTAAAAAAAAAGTCGCACCCTCGCCCCACATGTCCAATCTTTCTCCTAAAACACTTTCCGATAAAAGAATGTTTCCAATTTCGGCACTTGCAACGTTTTCTACGGCTCCTCGAATTAAATAACATCCGAAGATGTTGTTTAAACGCGGTTCAAGTACACGTAAAACCTACAATGTAACGTTTACGTATACACCGTAGAATCAGTGCGCGCTGATTAACGTGTACACGAATCACAAACGGTGGAGTAAGAACGGGGTTTGCAGCCACTGGAAATTGGTCGACAGGTGTCCACGACGGGGAAATCCCACGTCGAATTCATCCTCTCATGGTTGGTGTCTCCAGTAGAGCGCGTCTGTCATCCCACTCACGATGATACCCCCTAAATAGCAACCCCCATCGAGATAATCAATCAGCTGGTCAGTGGACCTTGACTGTGTCCACATTGCGCTTTCTGCGCATCTCTCTCTCTCTCTTTCTCTCTTCTCCTGCATGTCTCGCAATAATGGGCGTGAATCCCTTTCTCTCGGCTCGGTCTTCTTCTCTCTATCTTTTTTCGTTGTGCTTTACGCGCAACACGCCAGATCGGCGAATAGACGTCATGGACGGCTAGAGGGGGCGCGAGCCTATGAAATAAAATAACACGTAGCTATGAATGGATTGGCGCATCTGCGATTTTCGACGGTCCATCGTCGGTCGTTCGGTCCCGGTTCCGTTTTTCCTCCCATCGTGCCACGTTGTTGTTCTTCGGTGCCATTTTCAGGTAGAAACAGCCGAGAGAATTCGTTCCGCTGGAGGGTGCTCGATATCAATCAGACGCGTCGGATGAAAATTATGTTGTCTCGGGGATGAAATTGGGAGACTGCGGATGGAACGAACACTCTGATGTATTTGTCAGAAATTATACGGAATGTTCGTTATTAACGACTTGCGTTGGCAACTGATTGCGGACCATAACGAATGACCAAACCGTATACAATAATTTGTCGCTTTCTTTTTCTTTTGAACTCGTCGGTATGATATCACTGGATAGAAATTATTAAGAAGTAATAAATTTATTATATTTAAATATGAGAAAACTGAGAAAATATTGCAATTTTGGGACAAAAAATTCTCGACGTGCGTAGCACGTCATTTTAGTGCAAGAGGTTAATACTTTGTCCACACTTTGGAAAGATTGTGCTATATTTTTGCAGTTACGCTAGAATTAACCGACTCCTTATATAAAATAATTATCGTGGGGCGATCATAAATTCAAAGATAAAATGTTTGTTTCCTTCCTTCCTAGTAACGTGGTAAATTTCAATGTCTAGAATGGTCTTTGATAAGAATATATGCCAAATATTGTATTTAATATGTAGGCAAAAATAGATCGCAATGAAAAATAAAATAATACATTGGTCTGTATATAATACAATACAAGTAGCATAATATAAATATAAAACAGCAATCTATAAAGTGGCGTTGAAGTATAATTATCATGACACGTACTTTAATCTCGATTTCAAGACCCTCCCTTCGATCGATTTTTGTTCATCCGTACAATATGATAAATCGAGTTTTAGGCTAAAGCGGGGAACAACTCGAGACAACGACTTTGCATTATGAATTTAAATTTAAATCAATCGAACGAAAAGTAAAAATGAATAATGATAGACTGGAGAGACTGACTCCGTGGTTGGTGGAACTCTGGGCAGCTGAGCGCGAAGAAGCGATTCCTCGCAGTCCCGTGGAACCTACCCCTCCCACGGGGGATCGTTAGATCTGCACGCGCGCAGTTGACATACAAACAGACGGCCAGTGTTGTAATTAACCGCAATCATCGACGGCAAACACACGTTGCCCGCGTTCCCCCGTGGGACGTCATTGACCGAGCGCGGGATGTACGCCTAAGGAGAGAGGAGAGAGCGCACGTTATTCCTGATCAATATTTATGACCGAGATCCAAGGGCGGATGCTGGATCGCGGGGCATACGCCTCTCAGAGGATACCGAAGAGAACCGCGGTCAATATTTATAATATGACAGTGGTCGTGGCCGCGGCGCTGGAGAAGACTCGTTTCGCCGCGATCTCTCCTCGCCCCAGATTTTGTTTGACTTCCGTTCGTGCGGGATTGATTCGCTCTTCGTTGATTGATTCGCCTCGATCCGTGCCGCGTGCGTGACGCCAAGATGTTTCCCGGATGGACCAACCGAGAAGTTTCGATTTCGTTTGCTCTCTCGAACGTTTACGTTCGTATTTCTCGAGAAGTGAAAAAAATACGGCCAATGACGAAGAAAACTTTAATAATAATAAAAACTGTTTCGTCGAAAAGAAAAAAGATATATGGAGAAGTAATGGTTCCACTTGGTTTTATTTTAAGGAGAGTCTCTGTTAAATTGGTTTTTTTTTTTTCAAAGATATTTTAACGAGTAGAAAAATGTTCTTTTTTTTGAAGGAAATCTACTTGTGACCTTGAAGATTGAAATCCCTTCGAACTTGCTGTACGATCTTTTGACATTACGATTATACTAATTTTAGTAATTTTGAATATTAAAATTAGACGACAAAGTCTTGGGATTTTTTTGAATTTTCGTCATTTAGCCTGTAGTTGCAAAGGGATCGTGGAATCTAATAATAATCCAGTCACGTTTAAACTGAATTGAATTAAATAATATTCGACAATCAAGAAAAATTTGTTTTATAATAGGAAAGAGTAACGTGAATTATTTCCCAAAAATAGTCATATACTTTTTTTTAACAACAAAATTTATATTATATATATATATATATATTATATATATAATCAAGAAAATCCTATACCTTTTTCATGAAAACGCAAGAATATTCATTCATCAAAACAAAAATAACTATCTTTTGAAAACAAAACAGTTATATTCTTCTGAAACAAAAAAATTATATATCCTTTTTATACTTTTCATTACATTATCAATTACGATTATATTCAAATTATTATGTTCAAATTAGATTCTTTTTATATTACGCGTTACGATTAATTTCTAATATTACTTGGTACTAGAGAGTACACGGTTCGAGTACCTCCTTCCTCGTCCTATCAACAACAAGCGAAACCGCATATCCAAGCGAGGACCATCGCCGATTAGCCTATCTCGAGTCCTCGGGCCTAAGAAATACCTACCAACCAGCTCGGCTGTATTCCAGATTCTCTGAATATTCACTACGGAATCGGCCGCGTGCAACCTTCGGCTTTCCCTTTTCTCTATTTAAGCCCTCCCGCGCCTGCACTCATACATCTTCTTTAACGCGTTCGCTTTCGATACCCTTTTGTTGCTAAACTAGTAAATGTTTTATATACCGGCGGAGAGTCCCTCCCCGGACCGCTTGTACCCTCTCGTATGTACTCGCAAGACGACACAGATATGCTTTTAGCAGGGAGCCAGGGGTGGAACGCTGCGCGTTTCCGAGCGCACGCGTCTTCCGGCCGACTATGCCGCGTATATATACGCATCGACGCACACCGACAGAGAGAGAGAGAAAGAGAGAGAGAGAATCGGCTTCGCATTAAGGCGACAACTCGACCGACCAGCTCCTGCTACGACTAGGGAGAGAGCACCGCCAAGAAGGGAAAGCCCCCGTGTCGCTACCATATAGGGGGTTGGCTTGGTCTACTTGCGCCAGATATGTACACACTTTCGACACCTGAGAAACTGCTTCGGCACCCGTGGTTTATCGGTTCAGTTTTCCTTGTCAATTTTACTCTTTGGAGCAGTGACCAACAATTTCTGTTTTCGAGCGGATAGTTCGGAGTGGCCACTGAAAGACTGAAGGGGTTTGAAAAAGTCATAACTTCATTTTCAATCTTTTTTATTTTCTATTTTTTGTAGATTTCACACGTAATACTGAAAGGAATTTTCATTAATTACATTTTCAAATAAAATAATAAAAAATTTAAAAAAACTTGTGTTTGTGAAAGTTAAATGTTACGTGATTGAACAAGTTTAGAAAAGTTGGCGGAAATTTCAGCAGTAAATGGTGCAGTATCCGCCGAAACAAGCAAAATAGTCTTAATAAACGAAATGGGGTAAAAAATTGCTAGTTTCGAAACTATTGGATTTTTCTTTTTCTATTTCAAATCTGCGATAGCAGCATAATGTGTATTAAAATGCTACGTACAACATTACTAATTAAAATATTCCATTGATATCTGGAACAAGTCGGAAGAAATGTAAAATTAATTGCATTAACACAACAGAAGTGTATCGAGATGAACGACAGACGTATAACATAGTTGTAAAAGTAACATTGTAGTGATAACAGTTTTATTAAGACGTTTTTGTTTGTTTCTGTGAACACTACAAACTTTTGAAGTTTGATACCAACTTTCTCAAACATCCTAAGTAGATATATTAACCCTCGTCTGTTTCTCATTTGTTTTTTGGTGTCAAATTGGCACAATGATGACAAATTAATAATCTACAATGGAAAAATAAATAGTCAAATTTGCAGATCCTTTTATTAACAATAAATAGACAATTTCTATTTATTACTCAATTGTGTGTAAAATTCGCATAAACTCTCACGGTACATACAATGATGATCTTATTCTCTCTAGTTTCGTCTATAATTTATTATAGATTTGTTATAATTGTGTTCCAAATCTATAAATACTCATACGTATCTTCGAAAAGAGACGATAATTGTAGTACGATGTAATAATAATTAGAAGACAACGTTGTTGACTATGAAACGATTCTGACGACATATTTTGTTCATCAAAAGTATCAAAAATATTGTCTATTATATATTTCACAAGAAAAATCTTATATATATTATATATAGAGAAACATTTGTATTTGATTTTTATACTTTCTATTTTGCATTACTCGCGATAGAGATTAGTAATAATAATAAAATTCAATTGAATGAAAAATATAATTCTATCCATAAATATAATTCTATAATTTAAAAACTAATTTTCACTCGACAATTAGCATCGAAATGATTTTATGTTACATTTTTAATTACAAGTTTAATTTATGTTTCGTATAAATTATTAAAATTTAATACAAGTTTAATTAATGGTACTTTAATTTAGGTTTCGAGTCATTTTTTAAACAAACTGTGGTTGGGGCTAAAAAAAAAAAGTGGACAACTCAAGATAACACAATGTGAAAGAAATATTGGGGATCAAATTAAAATTTTTTTAATAGAACTTTTTATAATTAATAGATGTTATATGTATATCATGTTACATTATATAGGAACAATTTGTTTAATAATAAAAATTTATAATAAATTTATAATGAGGACCTGAATGCTTGTAAAGATCCACTTTTTTGCGGAAAACGATAATAAATTCAGGAGATATGTCAAAATCCCGAAATGGTTGTAAATCAAGAGAGTTACATTTTCGATACATATCTAAAATAAGTAAGATAAATAAGACTCCGACATTATTTTCCGGATATATGTCCAATATCTAATTTAAAACGTAAAGCTTATCCCATTTGTAAAAATCTATATCATAAATTATACTCGTTGAAAAAAAAAGAACTGTACCACAGTTTCATAGTTATAATATCTCTTATATATTAACGATCGATAAAATACGACATGGTATAAAAGTCTGTTAAGATTTTTCAGATTTGTATAAAAGTTCGAGTGGTAAATTAATTATTTTATGACTCCATTATAGATTATGGCTGTCTTTTTAAAATGAATATTTGCAGTGCTAGATATTTAGACCAAAATATACGTATGGAGAGAAATACGACTGTGAATATCGCCTCGAAATGCGTAGAATAATACAAAACCGAATTATACAGGATGTTTATAAAAGTAAAAAGCAAAAATGTCTCGATAAACCAATAGATCTAAAAACCAAAATTAATTTTCTTTAAACCTGCAACGAAATAATAATAATAGATTATATTAAGTCTATAAAAATGAACATATCTATGTATCTACTTCATAATAGACTCCATTTTGTAAATTTTAATCATCGAATTTCATTTAACCTAAACGCGTATTATGCGAACAAAAAATCACTAGTAAAGGAGAAAATCTTTCTATCGAACTCCTAATTTAAGTTATTTGTCTTTCAAAATTCACATAAATAAAGTTCTACTGTATTAACGTTATTATTGTTTTATAGTTTATAATTTATATATGATATATATGTTTTATAATTTATAGTTTATATATTATAATGTCACCATAGGTGGATAATACCTCTGGCAAAAGATTTTCGGTCAAACGCAATTATTCGAAAGTATCTAAAAACATTTAAGTATAAAATATTGTTATATTTAGAATTAGTGATTTCAATTTGATTCTCTTATGTGAAAGATTTCAATGTTTTTAAACAGATTCAAGTACTTGTGGTTGATCGAAAACTTTCTACTGAGAGTAGCAGTCTGTCTTGTAGTTATTCCTCAGCTTCAAATATTTACGAGAAAATGTGCGTCCATCTTCATGTATAGAAATGAACAATATATACATGAACGATATATGAAGGATATGGGACAAAGGGGAAACATCAATTTTAATAAATTTTGAATTCAACGTATATGATTATTATCGCATTGCAATTGACTCGCAATTAAAATTTTCCAAATTTTGCACGAATATTTATTTCGATATGTGAGAAAATACAAAGTGGCGACATTATACATGTTGAAAAATAAATTTTCGTTTTTTAAGAAATGTTAAAACTTCGTATATCCCCCCCCCCCCCCTTTTTCCTGTGAATCATTTCACATTGAACATACACTGTAAATGTATACGTGTCATAACTCCGAAATTGATGGTTCTTGGATCCCCATATTTATCGAGACATCTCCGCTTGTTTTTAATAAGTATTATATTGTCCCGAGACTTTTTTTTCACAAACACTCTCTATAGAGTTACAGTAATTAGAATGCCGTACAAATGCACGCTGCGGGAAACGCTTTTAACGATTTTTCTTTCGCTCCAATCGCGAGATTACAATATTGCTTTCAATTAAAATTTCCTCGTAAAATGCAATCCCTTGTTTACGAATTACATTAAAAGACGCGTTATTTTTTTTTTTTTTTTTTCATATTTCACCGGAGGAAATCGTGATGCGACATTTTAGACGGATTTCCCGGCTGGGCGAAACAACATTTTACGTCAAATAGAGTGTTTTCATTCGCGATAAAAAAAAAGAAAAAAAAATAACGAATAATATAAAACGAACGCAGAACACTGCTTTTGTCCGAACATTTTATGGCATGTATATTATCGCGAAGTTACCGTAAAAAATAAACGTTACATTAATGGATTCGAGAGTATCATTCGACTGGAGGGGGAGGGAAGAGATAAAAGCAACGCGCGTGGATTTGCCAAATTGTTATATATTTATATCAAAAAGTGTCACGATAAGATTTTCACGTGTTTGTTTCACGTTATTTGTCTCTTTAATACGTTTTCCTAGTAAAACGTTATGTTATTCTGCAGCACGTAAGAAGAGAGGCGAGGCTCTGTAATTTTTAACATTTTCGCGTAATAAAAATATCGTATCAAGCTTCTAAAGCGTGAAAATGTGAAGTAACGAGGCGTTGGCTTAACTCAATGTTTAACCCTTTGCACTCGACTGTCCCTTCTAATCTAGCCAACAGCTCGGGCTTCCTCTTTTTATAATTTGCTGAATAGTAACTCTACATTTGGTATTGTGCGATGTATAATAGTGTAATGTTTGAACAGACGCCTAGAGCGAAAGCTGTAACAACGACAAACAAGAAGAACAAAAGAATCTGAAGACAGTCCCAATTGACAGAGTCAATTGACACTCGGTAATTCACATAATTCACGGGATAATTCACACAAACTGGACTTCTTGTTGCTTCTTGCGAAAGTGTAAAATATTATTTTTCCAGAGATTAAAACTATGTGTCATTAACTCTTGTATATTATACTTGTTCTAGCAAACCCGCAATGCACGTTGATGATTGTTTTAAATTCAAACGATATTACACATTAGAAAGATAATCAATAAAATTTCGTGTTATATTATCAACGTCATTTCAATGATTATTACTTCGTAAATAAATTGCTAGTAGATGACAAAATAAAAGTTTATTGAGGAGAAAGGGTCAAAAACGATCGCGAAAGATGATGGAAGCGAAGTGCAAACATCGTAGAAAAGATCTTTTTGATAATGAATGTATTTTATTATTTACTTCCCATCATGAAGTAAAAAAAAATCCTATGGATGTTGGATCTGGTGCAAGTGATTCTGAATTTTGTTCATATGTGTCAATGAATAAGTTGCCTAAATGGATCACACATGCTATCAATCAAGTAAAATTTCTTTAATGTTATTAAAAATTTAGCATTACATGTAACTATATTCTTGAAATATTCTTCAAACTATTCAATATTGTACAAAAAATAAATTTGAAAGCTACGACGAACAACATTCGTCAG
Source organism: Melipona bicolor (assembly GCA_030673865.1). Taxonomy (NCBI): domain Eukaryota; kingdom Metazoa; phylum Arthropoda; class Insecta; order Hymenoptera; family Apidae; genus Melipona; species Melipona bicolor. Next base: position 4,543,899 of record JAHYIQ010000019.1, read on the forward strand.
TGGGTTAGATACTTCGTTCTCGCGCGCAGAAAGAAAGAACAGTTCTACAAAAGAACATTCTCCACGAGGTCTTCAAGTTCGAGATGGCGAATCGTTCGAGTTCCCATCGTGGAACCGGCTCGCGCGGCAATCGAGCGCAAAGTGCAACATGTTCCAGATGGAAATCGAGGCCGAGGGTGCGTCGTGAAGCACCTGCTTCAGAGGTTCAGGGGGTAGCGTTCGCTGTGACCCCGGCCACTCCTACAGGATCGTGATTAAACTTCTCTCTCCGTCCGGACTGCAACCCCCCTCCTCTCTAACGCCGAACTCGTTTCGTCAACGAGCATCATAGGGTCCCAACGTTCGATTCGACATTTGGTGTGATTGTCGCGACGCGGCGCAACTGCCCTTAATGCTGATTTAATCAAAATCGTAGCTCTGCCACCCCTTCCTTCTGGCCTGATACGGATTTGCCGCCGGGCCATTCTCGTAATCACGTGCTTTTCTCTACTCTCTCCTTTTTTTTTTTTTTCGTTTACAAACAGACCGGATCGCGGATTTTCACGCAAATTCGTGAATTTTTAATAACGTGATCGGAAAGGCAGCACCTCGAGAAGGCAGAAAATCAAGCGTTACGTGTGGATTTTGAAATTTCCTAAAAATACATAATTTATAAATATCGTAGGGAGATTAATACGAAATTACTATATTATTATTATATAATTATTTGGAATATATTGGAAAATAAAATTAGCGATTTCGACTCGTGAACACGAAAGATTTCAATATTTTTAACAGCTACTGTGACGCATAAAATTACCATCAAAGTAGAGAAAGTAGACAAAGCTTTTATTTATGTGTTTCACGAAGAATCGTTTAAATCTACAAAAATACACTTTACGTTTCATCTCTATAAAATTTGTGACAAAAATTATAGATTGGTCATTTCAAGCACTTTGGTAGCTTTAGTGTTATACTTTCAATAACCTGCGTTTGATCAAAAACGTTTTGAAGTGGTATAATAGGTACAGCTATTTTCATTCATTCTTATTTCTCTTCTTATTTATTTTATACTTTACATTTTTATTTCGTATTAATTTTTACTTCGTATCAATTATCGAGCTTGGAATTCTTCATTATTAATACTGTTAAGTGTCAGCGAACTCTTATTTATCGTTGGAATTTTTGGAATTTTTGAAATTTTTAATTATTCGCACATCATCGTCAACTGCAAAGCAAGGAAACAAACGAAAGAATTGAATTTGATCTTTGTATTTAATAATGTAATAAACATCGGAGAGCATCTACAGTAATTTCAATTAATCTTTCACAGATTTCCGTGCCAAATTTATACCTTTTATAAATTTACTCTACGAAAATTTTTACTGCTGTGCGAAAAAAGTAAAATAAATAGTAGAATTGCAACGTTTCCTACTATTCATACCCTCGAAAAATTCAATGCGACGCAATGCGTCGAACTTCCAGTTATTTCGATTTTCCAAAATGTGCACTATGCTCTAAAGAGTTAGTGGCCAATGACGCGTTAACGCAACATTTTATTTGCAATTTGTTTCAATCGATTTACATCATCGAATTCTGTATTTTTTTTTAAACTGCAACTATGGAAAGTACTTCCAACGATTCCTTTAATATTTTTTTTCACAATTAAATATTTTTTCCATCTGAATTCTACAGCCATTTAAATTTTTACAAATTATACAATTGTAAAATGTGTAACATTATAATAAACTATAGCTTGATTCTTAGTGATAATTTAAGAAAACTTATTCGATCGATTTGACAAATTATTACAATAGTATTATTTTACCAAAGAATTTTCAATTATAAAAATTGATTATTCGTTTGTACTGTATATGCTAACGCTAAAATCAATCTTGGGCTTCCCTCAATTCGACTATGTAAGACTGTTTTCCCATCACACACGTTCAGTAAGTGAATTTACGGGATACACGCGTGTACAGGGGGCTGCATCGGGCACATATGGCCTGTATACACGCCGATTATTGCATTAGCCATGTAGATCCAAGAATAATAATCAAAAGGGACATCGATTCAATTACCAATCGACAACGATACATCGGACAACCTACGACGAATATATTAATCGGAAAATGTTCTTAACTAGCTAGGACCACCAAAATGGTCAAAATGACCAATTTATAATTTTTATAGATATAAAACTTTTTTGTGCATTGTTGGAGATTTAAATGTATAAATAATAGATCGCACAATTTTTCTATTTTAATGTCTCTGACGGAAATTTTATGCTTCAATCGTTGATATTTCTAATATTAACTATATATTTATTTCATCGTACAATGAATCCATTGAACCGAATCAAAAGTTTGATCCAAACTTGGATATCATCCGAATAATATATTTAAAAAAACTGCACGACTTGTACCCCAGTACGATTCGTCTCGCTGAAAGGCCCAGAAGCAACTGTGACTAGGAACATAAAACTTGCCATAAAATTTTATTGACATGCAAACATTTGAATCGATACAAAACAAATTACAGGCGCGATCGTTCAGTACCAAACAACGCTACTCCTACTCGAGGTCTACCCCCACGCCCCCTTACGAATCACGTGACCCAAATCAACCAATCGCTAATTTTCGTTGCATTAGCGTTACACTTGAAGAGGCCCGATTTTCTGGGTTACTCCCGAATCACTTTCAGTGATAAAATGTTAAATAAAAGTTAAATATTCGAAACAATCATGGATTAATTTCTCTTGAACGTAAAAACCATTTTTCTCTGGATTATTTCGTTACTTGGCTACCGAATGAAATAGTTTTTTATCTTGTGTCATTGACGAGCACGATATTGACAGGCGTTTCAGCTTGGAGGAGTTTCTCGTCCTTTTCGCCGAGAAAGCGCCGATTCGTCAGCGGCGTCGAACAGTCGACGTGACGATTTTACGTCGGGGCTGGTTGCGCTTTTGCGAGACGGCGAAATCGAATTTATTATCTGGTACGAAGGGTACGCAGCGGGGGACGTGTTTGTAGGGTCTTAATCGAATTCGGTTGGACAATAATCGAACCAGACTAGTTACTTTTACCGGGGAGATCTTCTGTGGGACGTGCCAGTGGTATTAAAATGCGAGGGACATTCTCGGACAACAGAATTGGTCCAAAAATGTTTTTAGTTTCTCGACTTTGAAACTGAATTTAGTGCCAATTGATAGTAATTATTACTCGTTCTTTGTGTCAATCTGACACATTTTTCTGATAAAACATTACTATGTATTCTGTTTATATTACATAGTATATATAACAATTATTTATTTAAAATTTACATTATAATATTATAATATTGATATACATTTATATTATTTTGTATTTTTATTACTTTAAGTGTTTATTATATCGTTTTGGGTATTTCAACATTTAGTACTCAGTGTTCAAAATTTGTCACTATGTTTTACAGATAAAAATAAGACCATTTAGACTATGTAAAAATAAGATTAATACTAGTAAAACTAACTAACAGAAATAAGACTGTGTAGCAAAAAGCCTATCAATGCTTCATTAAAAACTTATGACAAAAATATGAAGCAATCATCCTGATTTCCTAGGTCACAAGAATAAATAAAAAACGTCATACGAACCTGCATCCTTATATACCATAATTATATGTATAACGAAGAAAATGTTCTTGACTTCATCTAACACATACAAGCAATATTAAACTTTCAAACTTTTTATTTCTGATGCAATTTCAAATCCATTATGCGATCAACTGAGATTAATAATGTGCGAGAAAGGATTTGAAAGGAATTTGAGTCTATTCAAAGAATACCAGATATTCAAGACGTACAGTATAATTATACGAATCGGGTATATATTATTTTCTTTAATCATTTATGACTCGAAAACTAAAGTATGTAAGCTGCATGGAAGACATATTATTTATTCAATTGTTTTCGGTTTTAATGGATTCAGACGATCAATACGTCGCATTCTTGCGAAGAAAGTGACACAACAGGAAAAAGTGTGTTTAGAAATATTGAAAGAGAAATATTGCTTTTGAACAGAAATTAGAAATTATTTTGTTACTTAACCTTTTGAATGCTTGGAACTATCAAAAGTTTAATCTAAGTTTTAACTTAAGTTTTAATTATCAATGCTGAAAATTATTAAAAGTTCAATTTACATTTTAATTCAAGTATCAAAAGTTTAAGTAGAACGCTCAAGCATTTGATACTAGACGAAGAGGATATAACAAATTATGACCTTATAACTTTGATCTGTTTGTTCAGTATATTGCTCTAAAACCAATTATTTTATTATTGATTATATTATCCGTATAACATGGATAATATGGACAAAACACACAAAGAAACAATACAATTAAAAGTAATATACTTCTCACCTTATCGATGTGTTATTTGTTCACAATAATGGTCACAATAAAATTCACAATACGAGGTATTCATAAAACACAACACAGTGTCACACGAGTCAAGAGGCACAACATAATTTCTTTTCACCCGCCAAATTACGAAGACCAACGAAGAAGGTAATTTTTCATAATTAGTCAAGGATCATTTCTGCAACATTTTCATAGAAAATCGTCGTGTCACTTTCTTCGTAAGAATCTGTTATTTCTATTCGTATTACTTGAACGCAATGCACTAACAAACCTACACTTTCCAACAGTAGGCTCATCCTCTAACCAACAATGTTTCCAGCTACGTCAGCCAATTCTGAACGTGCACTTGTATTTTCAACAGCTGGAAACATTGTTGGAAATGTTACACTTGCCGGCACCTGTACACGTAAATAATAATTTATCGTTGCGTTGTTTTATTATTTGCCAGAGAAACGTAAATTACGTAATAACATAGAATAAAATTATGTCGAATGTCCGAGTATCCAACTGGTCGGGTAATGCATAATAATTCTATAGTCTGTCCAACGAGACGAGATGGTAGACATCAACAAAACGTTCGTTCATATGCTCGATTGCTGCGGCAGCAGTTATTGGCTGCTATCGAGTCGATCCTTAGGGACGAAAATTGGTACCATTATTCCATGGTCCCTGTAGTGACTATTTTCCAACGATAGGGCTCCGAAAATAGTGAATTTAAACACAATCTTAGACAGATATATATATAGTTTCAACTAAAAAATAATATGAAATAATATTACGATATACAATTACGATACGCATTACAATAGTTACGACTAACGATAAATACAAACGATAACTTAACGTTTCCATTAACTCTTGCGCTAATAACTGGTTCACGGACCATAACGAGTGACCAAGCCGTATACAATAATTCGCCTTCTTTTTGAATTTATCGGTATATCACTGGATAGAAATTACTAATATGTAATAAATTTATTATTTGTTTTGCCTGGGTTATGTTTCAATATACTTAAAACTGAGAAAATATTGCAATTTTAAGCCAAATATTTTCGAAATATTACGTGCGTAACATGTTATTCCAGCACAAGAGGTTAAAAATCGTAACAATGCGATTACGAGTAAAAGTTACTAGCTCTAGTAAGGGGGATATGTTCATCTGACATTTTTCACTCGTTTTCAACGTACAGATTCCGTTTGTTTGAAATATTGACGTTTCAAGAATCACTTTGTGCAGTCATCGCGTGCAGTTTCGTTTCGAGAGAACGTAGAGCCTTCTCAGAAAGCATCCCCCTTGCCCCACCATCTCCCGCCAAGAAAAGCGGAATCCCTCGGGTGAACGTGGTACGTTTAAGGTCTTACTTTCACTAAATCCTCGAATTAGTAGCCATCGAGCCGCGATGCAAGATAACACGGATGTAGATGGCCAGGTAGATTAAGAAACGACCGGCAAAGGACGAGTCGGAGGAAGAGGAAGATGGTCGAAGCAGTTAAGAGACGAGCCGCGTCGAGAAATGTGGCAAATGAATGGCGAGAAAAGGAACCTGGCCTGGCCTGGCCCAGTGACGTGGCAGATGCAACTGTTCGATACGCGGGATTACCCTCTTCTTCTTCTTCTTCTTCTTCTTCTTCTTCTTCTTCTTCGAGCTGCCACTAAAGGCCTGTCTATTCCTACGCGCGTCAGTGATGTCACTCGGTGCAAGTATATTCTGACAAAACGGAGCGGATTTTCAGAAACACACGAAGGAAGAAGTATAGTTTTCACTAACATTCTCCGTGAAATTTACAATTTTCTAGAACGACGTAACATTGTACCTTTGATGAGCGCGACGATGATGAAATTGAGAGAGATTCTAACTTCTCTGAAAGAGGATTTCGAATCAGTGAGCAATTTTTTTTTAAATTAAATTTACTTTAATTTAAGTTCATTTACTTGAACCTGAACTACTATTTATATTATGTATACGAACGAAAAATCAATAGCGAAAAGAAGAATCCTATTATATGAACTTCAATTTTACAGGATGTTTCATTTTTATTTTGCCAAACGGTGTGAGCATGTTCTGTTGAAATTGAAAGTAAGAAAAAAATGTTATATAAACATATAGGGGTGTAAATGCTTTATTAAACAAAAAGAAATATTAAAATTATGAATTTTTCAGATTGTGGAATACGCCGACACCGTTTGATGGTATGAATGAAACACTCTGTATAAATTATTCGTCTCATGACAAGTTTATATAAATGGAGTTCTTTCATTCTTTCTCTTTCGTTCCCAGTTTATCTTCTTCTACTGTCTGGTTGTTCTATTCACATTTTTCTACTCTTTTGAACTCTCTTTGATGTTATTATTTTTCTTCTCCTTTTCTGTTCCAGTTTTTCAAGCCATTCTTCAATCTTTTCATTCCGTTCTTTTCTTATTACGTCTTCGAAACTGACGTTTCTTTTTCGGTGCCCTGTTAGATATTCCAAGTTTCTAAATTTATCTTCATACAAATCACAACTCCTTGCTTCCTTCGAGTCTTTATCCTATCTTTCTGTTTCTACATTTTGTTTCAGCCAGTTTTCAGTTAGTTTTTTGTTTTATATGTATATTTGTCTCATACGTATGTATATTATCTTTATTGTTGTGTTTCAATAACTTCTCTGCGGAGCTTGAAAACTTTTTATTTGAAATGAAAATAATTTGTCTATTGCGATATTATAAAATGTATCTGTAATAGTAAACGACATTTCTTTCTATTTCGTTTTTATTCTGTTATCACATGAACAGGATCAATTATCAATCGTGTTGAAAACGTTACGTTTTAATAATATTAAAACAACAAAAAATAATATACTATTATAATATTGGATACAATTATATAATATAATAGAATATTTGAACATAGAGTTAGAATTATTAATCAAGAACTAACACTCACATATATTTATATATACTTGATTTTGGTTGCCCAAAAATATTAACATAATTAAATAAATGAAAATATCTATTGACACTAGAACGACTGTATCAAACTTCATAACTTAAACGATAATTAAAATAAATAGATTTATACAATTATGTCTCTGTCCAAATATAGATCAATATTAATGCTGACAAGAATACCTATGTCTTTTAAGCTGTAAGAGACGAAAATCAGTCGTATTGACGGGTTCGATTGTTACAGTGTTAATAAAATTATTTAAAAAACTTCTAACAAATAATATTTCTTACACGCGACTGTCCTTTCAAACATCCCGGGAGAACGCTAACTAGTACCGAGTCAATGGTGATACTCACGTATCATCAGAAATCTAGTTTTGAAGTGGATAATACGTAAATATAACAGAAATAATCTAATAAAATAAATATAACAAAAATATTTTAATAGAATAATTCATCTCCCGAGCAAACAAAACAAAAATTTTATTCGAGTGATTGCTCGAACTCTCCGAATTATTCAAAGTTCCTGTAGCAACACGTCACACGTTATTACAATCTTCGTCCACCAATGAGACATCCTCCAAAGAGCCGTGGCCACGGAAACTCCACTTTCCCAGAAGCGAATTTCACAGCATCGTGCGTATCTCCGCGATGGCGCGACACCGAAATTCATCGAGGAGAGCATAAATCAATTTGGTGGACTGGCGCGCATCACGATTTCATTAGGAGGCCGCGATCATGCCGCTCCCATGGCACAAGTTCCTCGCCGAAGAGGAACAGTTCTTGCATAATAGAGGGATGCACTTAGCGTTTCGCCACGGGAGGGCCGCGCCGTGGCGAATCTCTTAACAAACACGCGGTAGTCTTCTACGCGGGGCTACGACGGTGTGCATCATCTGCTCCATTAGACGTTCACGTCGAATCGGCCAGCGCGGCCGGAAGCTGTTGAGTCACTCACTCGCGCGCCACCATTCATCCCACCGCGTCATCACTTGCTCTTAACCCCGTTGCCAGTCCGATGTTTTAACACCGACCGTTCCCATCAGGGTTTTCTCTCTCGAATCGGACGAAAAATTCTCCGAATTTTACGAGAATCATTGTGTTCAAGAATGAACTTCATGCGATTATCACTAGTATTTATTATCACGTAGTAATAATTCTTTTCGAAGAATTAATTCTTACAGAATTCTTTTGGTATTATTTTAGTGAATTTTACGGAATTAATATTAACATTTATTATTACGAAATGACGAGTCCTTTTTGTATTATTTCAGCGAATTTTATGAAATTATTGTTATTATTATTCACTATGAATTTTATTATATATTGTTATAACGAATTTTATGGGATTATTATTATCAATTATTCGTTGTTGTAAAATAACGAGTTTTTTTATATTACCACAGCGAATTTCGTGGAACCATTACTGTTATTCGTTATTATTAAACAACAAATTACTGTAGCAAATTTTTTATTGAAATTTTTATTATTATTCGTTATTATGAAATAATGAATTTTTACTAATTTATTGTTTTCATTGTAAGAATAATTTAATCAATATTTAAACCCCTTGCGCTGGCAACTGGTTCGCGGACCATAACGAGCGACCGAACCGTACACAATAATTCATTGCTTTCTTTTTCTTTTCAACTCGTCGGGATGATATCACTGGATAGAAATTATTAAGCAGTAACAAACTTGTCATTTGTTTTGCCTGAGTTACGTTTAAATATATTTGAAACTGAGAAAATGTTGCAATTTGGAACAAAAAATTCTCGACGTGCGTGGCACGTTATTCCAAAGCAAAATCATTCAATTCAAAATATTTGCACAATAACGACAGTGATATTAAACAAAAAATGTTATTCCACAAAACATAACAAGACTATTCAGCCTAATGGAGTAACTTATCTTCGAGGAATATTTTCAACTTAAAAAGCCAAGAAAGAGCCGGAAAAATAAAATTTCCCGATACTTCTTTAGAGAATTATCTCCCCTGCTCTGCAAAGTTTGAAAGAAAAAAAGAAAAAATCGAAAATTTTCAAGTTAGAGAAGTTCCCTCGCCAATCTGCTTCCGAAACGACGTGCTCCGTTCGAATTTTCCTCCGAGGCAATCTCCCGGTGGATAACAGATGACCGCAACGAAGCGCCCAGTTCTCGATGGTTTCGATTTCAAACCAGGGGCCGAGACACGACGGTGGGAAAAGCGAGCCGAAACGATTGCCGTACGCCACGCGGGGGAGTATATGTACAAAGGGCGCAGTAATAACGCAGACATTATGCTGTATAATGTGGATCGTGTTCCGGCTGAGTCTTTTAAAGGCGACAAGCGTGAGAGAGTGTCCCGCTAAGTGTCTTCGTGAAAAATTCACTCGAAAATCCGCAGGGGTAATGCGTTTTCAATTATACCGTTGAGTAACAGTGTCCCGTAACACGTTTCCCTCCTCCTTGATCGGTGAAATTACACCGATAACCCCGTTATTACCCGCCAATCATTGCCATTCGGCATCGTTGATTAATTCATGCGCAAATGTACTTCGTACATCTTCGAATTGGTCATGGAGTATGATTTTACGTCGATGAAATAAAAAAAAAAATACAAAAAAAAAAAGAAGAATAAGAAAGAAATAGCTGTTTTGTTAGTTTCATTTATTATATATAGGTCAGAGGAGAGTTACACGTAAGTACATTCAGAACAACGTTATTAGAACACAACGACGTGAATAATTCAGTTTCTCGGCAGCTACTAACTGGTTAGCTCTGTTTTGCACGATATTCGACATGATAATTTCATTTCACGGTAAGTATGAGAGTTAATATTAGCGTTATCAGAAAATATTAATATTAGCATTATTAATTTATATTATTAGTATTAATATTAATATTAGCAAATATTGATATTAGCGTTATTAGTGTTATCAGAAAAAAATATATTCGACTTCTATAACTGTTAGGTCTGTTTGCTTATTGCAAATTCTGACTGATCGGCCAATAAGAATTTTATCTAGGAAATCTCATCTAACGATTTAGAATTGAACGAGTTGGTTGAGTGCTTGAACAAATCGCCCTCGCGATTTTTCACTTCGTCTTGAACGATGAGCGTTGCCACGCTTTTCCATTAATCTACCTCCTTCCTCTCTGCGCTTCTCTTTCCGGTAGAATCGCTTCCGTTCGAGCAGAATCCGACAAGAAATCAGAGCGTGGGAGCGAATTTGTATGGGGATCCATTTCTTGCATTTGTTTATCCGTTTCTTCATTCGTTGATCAATATCTTTGTATCTATTTTATAATAAAAAAAAGGTGTTGTTTTTAGAAGCAATTTCGTTCATTTTTCTAGAGATGGATGCACGTAATTAAGAATATGTAAATGAGAGGATATATAATATTATTATTTATATATATAAATATATATCAAATAATTATTAATTATATTTATTATATATGTATTGTTAAACAAATAACTATATTTGTCACTTAAGTAAAATGGGAATATATAAATAATGATCGGAAATTTTTACAAAAATAATTGATTTCGTCACATTAAATTATTTGCACTTAAGATTTTTTTTTCTTTTTTTACCAGAGAAATAATATTTTCTCGAAGTGTATTATAATTACTTGTAATTGCAAAATTTTGTTTTTGTTTACATCTAAAACGTAGAATTAAATTTATTTCATCCGAAAGAAATAGAGGAAAAAATTAATAATTACGAATACGTAAAAAGTAACAAAATTTATAAGTGTTAAATATAAAGACTAAACAAATAACGAAAAATATGTAAAATTTATATAAAAATTTATTATGATTATTCATTATATATATATTTCACATTTATTTATATTATTTCTAATCTAACTACTGAATCTTCACTAGTTTTTGTAACATCAAATTGAAGTATCTTGAACAAAAACATATACTTATTTTACATTGTTCTTTGTTCCTCAACATGTATTTTCACGTACTCGCATTCTACTTCCGATATTTTTTAAAAATATCTAATTTTAGAATTGCATGTAGAATCTATCCTATAAGTCACTGATTTGATTTGTTTAATACCAAATTTTAATAGACCATTGTTAAAACAGATCGTTGTTAACAAAGTAAAGGATATCTAACGTTTGATGTTATTTTCACTAGAAAAAAAAGAGAGAGAAAAAATATGTGCGTTATCTATTGTAGCAAAACGGAAGGAAGGTGCGACAGTATTTTTAACTAACCGGCGCAATCTCGGTTTTACACAATTCACAGTGTACGATCAGATTTGTTCTACGCGGTTTCACTTTTTAGTTCACATCCTGCCGGTTTCCTAGTTTTCCATTTTTACTCCTGTTATTTCGATTTGCTACCTGTTGTATGTACACACGTCCAGCGAATTTCACAGTTTTTGATTAAAAGTTTTTACGCATTCCCAACGTGACTTTCGCGAAACTCCGCGTTGCCTTTCCGTTGCGTTCGCTAATCTTTCTCTGTTTAAAATTTTTTGACAAATTACCAGAAATATTCTGTATCATGTTCGTCCGTTAAACAAACAACGTGCACACGTTCTCCTTTCGTGGTAATTAATTCCACTTGCGCGCAAGCATGCCACTTGCAGCTCGAAACAAACGTGTGTTTGTATAATAAATTTTCGCAGCAACTTGATTTAATCAGAAATTTATAAATATTTGTGCGTGAATTTATTTGCGAATAATGAAACGATAAGCCTCGCGATACACCGTCGAGCTGTTATTATTTATCCCGATGTGTTTGTAACTATGGTATACTCGATTTATTGCATTCACTGTTACAGAAATTTCAAACAAATCACGATACGCGAGATACGATGTATACGTGTGAAAATAGAAACACCGCGCGAAATTTGGGCACCGAGTTTCGTGTCCGTCGCTGCGTATTTATTTAAAGTGATCAATTCAAGGTGCATTTCAAATAAATTATACCTTGACAACAAACATCGCGTATTTATATATCAAGGATAAACGACGATATTAATGGCATTTGTAATTAATTTCTTCGCATTCGAGTCCGTTCGTATACGATATCAAACATTTGCGGGGACTCAAAGCATAATGTATATGTTGCATAAAACATTTTCATTGGCAGACACGGATTGGTGAGACTTAATAATCACGAAGTCTAAAAATTACAAAATATTCAATAGAAAATCGTGACACGTAGTTTCACTACACAGCAATATATTATGCAATACATTATATAAATATGTGTGTTTTGTGTAGAACATCTTCATTAGTATTGCGAAACCAATAATGTATGTATTAGTCAGGTCTGGAAATATGCTTATATAGAAATTACAAGTATATATTTCGCTATGATCGTAAAATATAATATTTTGCATATAATATTTAAATACCTACAATCTATTGTGTCAATATTCCTCAATATTCAATGGAACTTGAAATTTTATTACATCATAAAAAATGAAATTGAAAAACATATAAATTAAAAGAGTATATGTACATTCATATATATAAATTACATAAATTACAAACATTATGTTATATGTTCACTATATATAGATATTTATTTACATAATTTATTTACATATTATGTAACATATAAGTTAATTTATTGTAATTTACGTTTAAAATTCAAAACTGACGCTCACAAGTGAAAAATCATAAATTGTTCTGCAAACCAATCTAATCTAATCTAATCTAATCTGATTAAATTTTCTTGAAAAATATCTGTCGATTAAAGAGTTGCACTATTTTCGTTCGAACGTTGCAAAATTTTGTCGAACTTGTTCGACTATACCCCAGAATTTCACTGAAACAGAAGCTTTCGCGGTTTTTCGTTGAACCGCGGATCGCAAGAACTGTGGCGCCTTCGTTCCTTTGCGCCCCCCTCCCCCTTATCCGTGGCATCTAGACTCGCACACGGTCGGCCAGGAAAACACGTGAACATCGGAATATCCGGGCGAAGGGTCGCGCGGTTCCCGAATAATTAGTCGATTGTCCCGTCCGTGGCCGGAACCGAACCATCAATATTTTTATTGCTGGCCGACCCCCGTGAAGCGAAAAAGAGGGGGCAGGAGGTCGAGCGCGCAACCCCTCTAGCTCCCTTCTCTCTCTCTTCCTCGCTGTGCCTCTCTCCTCTTCTTCTTTCTTTCCCTTTTCCTTTTTTTTTTTTGCGCGCGTGTCACGCGTTGCTAAGGGTGGGCGATGCCAGCTAAGTGATATCCTTCGTATACGTGATGCAGGGGGAGGCGGAGGGCGACATCACGCAACGCGGTTCGAGGATCCAGGGAGAAAAACTGCCACGTTACTCCTGATAGATTAATGGACGCCGAGGACACTTCGTCCTCGTCCGCATCCTGATCGTCTCGAGCACGGAACGAATCAAGGAACCGAAGGTGTTGCTGCCTATGCTCTGCTCGTTCTGATTTCAGGCGAGAGTCTGATAATACGAAGAATCTAAGCTGTTCGATTGCACAGAAGTTTTGTGATATGTTTGTTCTATGTAGAAACGTTTCTCATTGTATAACAATTTTCTCTTTAGATTCGAATTTTTCAACTCACACTCTCAAAACTATGATTCTATGAAATCCGCAGTTTACTAATTACATTCAGTTTCTTTCACTTATTCGAGATCACCTCCAATTTTTTATACATGACTTAAGATTTGCTCATGCTCGTCACTTAACTTACACATTCATTGAACGAATTGCAGTGCAAGCTTGATAAAAATATTTTTTTTTTTCATCTGACCTCGGAAAATAACAAAAAATAGCATGTATTTATTATGTATTATCGCACAGAGCACATTTTGTAAAATTTTGTAAAACAGGTCTGTTTCATAATGTTCCTTTTTCTGTTCGGATATCTCTGGCAATTCCCTAAGGTCAAATGGAGAAAAGAACATTTTTATTACGCTTACTGAACTCGACTTTTACAACTGCACTTAAACATCAACGTAACGTACACAGTAACGAGAAAATGGAAAAGTCTCCTAAACTGTTGAATCATCGCCAAAGATCTTTCTCTGAAACGTTATCTTTTATCTACAAAGTGTTTCCAAAATTTTTGAAAGCTCTACTGGAATTGGACCAAAAGATCAAGATATGTCCGTAAGTTGGTGCGATTTTGTTGAATATAGGTACACAGGTTCATTTACAGTATATTCTCCAACATTATTTATCACTTCTTTCCAGAATGAAGTTCTGGTCTTCTTGTAATTTTTGAAAAAATCCGCTGTTTTTCTTTTTACGTAGACCAATCTTGTAGAGAAACTTTCAGAAGGTTCCTCATCGCAGTATGATGATCGACCACGACGCGATTCATCATTCATCAAGAAATTACTTTCCTTAATATTAAAACTATCGACGACTAAAACAAAAACAAAAACAAAACAAAAAATAGAAAAACTTTACAATACAAGTTTTTATTTATATATTTCGAGAAAAATCATTTAAATTTCTAAAACTACGGTGTTCCACGTCTATAAAAGTTTCTAACAAAAGTTATGGATTTTCTGGTCATTTTGATCACTTTGGCAGTTCCAGTATTAAAACGGGAAAACCATTTTTGTGCTTTTAGCAACATAGTCTTCTCCGTACACTGCACAAATGTTACGAGCTACAGCAGCTTTGAAATCACGATTAAATTCGTATAACATAAAACATGTCGGAGTTTCTCGGTTTTATTGATTTGAGATCCCATATTTTCTGGACAAATTACCATTTTACTATTAGAGCATTTCGCTACATGCGAAACTTTCACGTTCTGTCTATGGAAGAAAATATTTCACTTCTCGTGTAAAATGTTACAATGCAATAATATTTATAATATTGTTAATTATTTAATTTTATAACATTAAAATGTTTTATTACTCAGTTATTTGTGTCATTTAAAATTCATCATTAATGATATTCATCTCATTTCAATTACTCTAAATATTTATAAAAATAGAGAGGAATTGACGTGCGTGTAAAGCTCAACGAATGAATGCATTCTGCTTTATTGTACCATCATTTGAAAAAATCATGCACGAGCCTTGCGTTGAATTTTAAAAGAACTCGCCTGAGTCCGGCGAGTTCACGCTTTTGAAAAGTGAGAAAATTAAACAAACAATTTTGTATCGAGCAATTGTTGTCCTCCTTTGGCTAAATTTGGCTAAATTTGGACGAATCTCCTTTCTCGTTTCTACTTTTTGCACGATTCTCTTCCTCTGACGCGATTGCAGTAAAGCTAAATTCAAGAAAATGAAAGATATGTCGACACGTTGAACGGTTAATTAATTCATTCTATTCATTTCGTTATATTTCGAAGTATAAATGGAGGTAATAAATTTTTTTAACACCGTCGGGTGTCAAAATTTTCGTTTCAAACGGACCATTAAAGAAGCGTATCCGCGAGATCGCTTATTACGGAGCATTATAGCTGGCGAAACGGTCAGAATCGTGGCACGTGACGCCGCGGTAGCGTCAATTAGGCGTCCACGTGGCCGAGCCACGCGTTATTTGTCAGTGTCCCCGCGAGAAGCGTGCAGCCAGTCCCTGCGAACACGCAACGGAGAAACTCTCCACCTTCTCTCCTCTGGGAATAGTCGTAGTCACGACAATAAACGAGGATAAAGGAGAGAAGAATCTGAAGGTCTCCAGTCACTTTCGACCAACCAGAATCGGAGACTTTGGTGCAAGAATGGGGAAGGGAGGGTAAGTTCAGATTTTGTTCATAGTCGGTGAGAAATTCAGAAAATCTGAATTATTCCGTGTAGAGTTTGTTTAAATAATCGGCACTGATGTTTTGTAAGATGTTTTGATTCGAAGGTGAATTAAAATTGAACATGTATATTTAACAAATTACCATTCTGGCTCTTACGTCGAAAAATTAATGAAAAATTCTCGAAACGAATGGCCAATCCTGTAATTTCGAAATTTTATAGATTTGCAGCAGTATTTTTAGAGATTTGAATAATTCTTTTTACATATTTTTATTATATACATATTTTTATGTAGATTTGATATATTATAATATCAATAGTTAATATATCATAATGTCTGTTTATATTTATTTATCTAATATATATATTCAGTACTTTTATCTTTTTACACATTCGTAATTATTGACTGTTTCTTTATTACTAGATAAAGAAGGTAAAGAAGGTAAAATAATTAACAACCTGTTTATAATTTTTTCTAGGAATTTTATAAATTCGCAATCATGCATTTCTAGATATCTAAATGATTTTTTTTAACAACAAACTTCTGTTTTTTATAGTATTATAAATTTTAATTTCTCTGATGCAAATTTTATACTTTAATCGTTGGTAGTTTTATATACTTGACACTTCTGTTTAAGAATTTTAAAATAAAAGTTCAGCATTCCGTGCAAACTGTGAATTTTAAATTAATACTATCACATTGTGTATACTTACAACACGAGTTAAATACAAATTAAATAAACTATTACAACGTGATTTTCCACCAATTTTGGAACAAATATAATAATTAGCATGTTTGAACGGGGGGGGGGGAATATGTGTGCACTTTAATTCTCATCAGTTTCAACTTAATTTGTCCCTTGATGTCAAATTGACACAGTGGTCAATAATTAATTAGTGATTAAATTTGAAAATTCCTTTGTTAACGATAAATAACACTAAATCTCTATGAAATTGCTTGCAACTTGCTCTCTGCTATAGATATACAATTTCACACCATGAACTTGTCCATTTTAAATATATTTTAAAAAAATATGTAAATTGATACAAAGATTAACATTTAATAAAATTTGTCTTTAAATTACGTTCGAATCCCTCAATTCTACTAAACTTGTATTTAAAGATGTTGGAAACAAGGAACGTTTCATATTTTGAATGTCACATCTCTCAGTTCTTGAAGACAGGAGACGATCTTATTTATTCAAGTAGGGATAATTTTCGCAATTGTTTGCAAACACATTGAATTTAAATAATGCGGTCTTAATTTCTGCAGATAAATTATTTGTTCAACGAAATATATTTATAAATACAAAAACCTTTGGCACTCAAAATGTTATCATTTTATATATTTATTCATCTAGAAATTACATATACATATATATATATATATGCCATCATGAAAACCAATTTTCTCTTTATCAACAATTATAAAATTTATTCCAATTACTTTTTTCTGTCATTTTATAAATTTTTGATATAATGTAATTTTTTTTACTATTGGGTTGGCAACTAAGTCATTGCCGCTTTTGTCGATAGATTCACTCTACACTTTCTTTTGTTTTGTTAACGTGGTCAGAGCATCTAACCTATATTTTTTTCTTACTGTGTGGACTTCTACTTTTAATTAGTAAAAAAATTATATCGATTAGTTCTTTAGTTTTGTTTTTATCCCAATTTAAAAATGGAAAAACAGGACG
This sequence comes from Melipona bicolor, assembly GCA_030673865.1. Classification (NCBI taxonomy): domain Eukaryota; kingdom Metazoa; phylum Arthropoda; class Insecta; order Hymenoptera; family Apidae; genus Melipona; species Melipona bicolor. Next base: position 4,561,579 of record JAHYIQ010000019.1, read on the forward strand.
TGCACTTCCGACACATTTTATTGTATTACTTCCGAAAAGGCAAGAACGCATCGCAAGCACAAAAGAAATTATGTGCCGTATATGGAGATGAAGCCTTAAAAGAAAGGCAGTGTCGAAATTGGTTTGAAAAATTTCGTTCTGGTGATTTTTCACTGAAAAATGCACAACGATCTGGCCGCCCAGTCGAAGTGGATGAAACCCATATCAAGGCTATTATCGATTCAGATCGTCACAGCACAACACGAGACATTGCAGAGAAGCTCAATGTATCGCATACATGCATTGAAAAAAAATTAAAAACCCTTGGTTATGTCAAGAAACTTGATTTATGGATCCCTCTTATTTGAAATCGGCAATGACTTAGTTGCCAACACAATAATTTTAAATGTAATATTTATATCAATTTATATTAATATAACATATATATACTTATTTATCCACAAATTAAGACTTCGTTATCCGAGTTCAGTATCTTCACAAACAAGTGTTCACAAATTGTTCCTCATTTGAGTGAATAAGATCGTTTCTCAAAAATGCGGGAGTGAGTCGCGCGTCTCCCAAAATTGGGAATGTTAAACCGATGATTGTAAAATGAAAGAAATGACATTCTGATATTGGAAATTCAAATTTTGAAGAATAAGAGTACAAGTCTCGACGTTTAACGTGTTAAATGGCCAAGAGCTGTATATCCAAAATAAAATCCCACTTTCTGAACTCTCTCTCTTTCTCTCTCTCTAGAAAATACCCATATCAAGAGGAAGGATGAGATCGAACACGCAACTATCTTGGTTTGATCGCGGAAACGGACTCCTCCTCCTGGAAGCGACACGGAATGACGGGGGTTTCGGCTATGGGGGGGTTTGCGTCGTGGGGTCCGACGTTTAGGGGTGACTTTCGGCTGCGTCGTTCACGGAAACGCGGCTCGACACGTGACCTCAATATTCGAATTCATTGCCACCGGCACGTGACTTCCAATCAGCCGGCCATTGTGCCAGAGATGTTGTACTCGTTGCTCAGAATTTGTAGACGGTCCCGGGCTCGCTCGATCGAAGGATTAATCGGTCATTTGAAAGTTTCCGTATCATCTCTATTGGCGTTCGAGTGTGTTTTCTACTTTTCCACGAAATTTCTACGGAGAGAGAGAAAAATTCTTGTTAAAATTAATATACAGTGAATGAAAAAAATATTGGTACATACTAGTTTTCCTGCTTAGGTTACTATAAAAGTAACAGGGTAGCAATTTCCAATTAATTAATAACAGTAGAATAATAATAATAGAATAATATAAAAATTCGAAAATCAAAACGGTCTTTCTCTACTATGTATGTCTTTGAACAGAATATAAAATACTTTCAATAGTTTAAAGAATTTTATTTCGGCGCAATAACTTCTCAAAGGGATATTCTGTCATTTTTCTAACAACATTCCGCCATTAAATGCATATTAGACACTAGAGGAGAAGACGATACTTTCTTGATTCTCGAATTTTTATATTTCTTGTATTATTACTGTGTAACTCGTTATTGAAAATTGCTATTGTGCACATTACTTTTGCGTGTGGTGAATTATTTACAGAAACAGATTTTGTTAATTTTATTTTGTTTATTTTCACAAAGGTATCGCCAAGAAACGCAAGTGTGCCAACACTTTTTCGACCCACTGTAGATTTCTACTTGTTAGAGACAGACCAGTGATTGTGCAGATCTATTTATTTTTAATTACTATTTAATTACATTGTAGAATATTTAGCTACACATATTGGAGAAAGATGTTATCAGATTATCAGTTAGGAAATGTTCTGAAAAGAATTTCCAGATCAGTGAATAATGCAAGACTAATTGCCTGGCTAACGTGCCTCGCTGAGCTTGATATTGGTCAATCGCTTTCTTCACAGAGAATTAGGTTCAATTTTAACTTTAATCTTTATTCACGTGCGAAAATCACGAAGATCAATTATGCGAGGCATGTTTTTAAAATAAAGTCCATTCAAAGATAAGAAAAAAGTTATAGATGATAAATGATTTATATCATCTATAATACGTACATAAAGTACTTGAACACTTGTGAAATAAAAATAAAAATACATTTTGAAATTATATATAGAAAAAGAAACACCATTGCTATGATTGACACTTAGTTTTTCGCTATCTGAAATAAGCTTCAGAATATATAACAAATCTTGAAAAAAAAAGAAAACAATCAACTGTAATTTCATTATAATTTAACTCAATTTTACAATAGATGTGTCCACTCTATTCGACGAGTGTGCTCGTTATCTCTTTACATAATTATAATTCATCAGTTAGGAAGTTAAATAAAGTTATTAACCATATCTACAATCTATTCAAATTCTACTGATGCTTTATATATTTTAATTAACGAGTTATGCTTCCTTACAAACTTACGATATTAAGTAATAAATTAATAAAAATAATGTAATAAACTAAATAAAATTAAACAATATTAAAATAAAAAAAATAAGTGAAAAGTAAATAAATTTAAAAAAAAGGCACGTCGCACATTACGCAAGGACAGAATTCGAATAGACTGCTAGCCGTGAAAGTATCGCGACAAACGACCCAGATCGATATTTTTAAGCGGCAAAGAGGTGACAGAAATTTATAAACACACGAGGCAGAAGGGGTGGGAGAAAAAAGGGAGAAAAATAGAGGGTAGTAATGAATTAATTGGCTTGTGGCGACGCGTGGCCGGATGCGCAGGCGGATCGTCCCCGACTTCCGGTCGCGGTGATTCTCTCCTTTTCCCTTCGTGGTTCCGATCGAAAGCCGCAAGAACGCTCTCGAAAGGAGAACAAAGCGTTTCAACGTCGCTCATTGTCCTGGAAAATATTTATCGTGTCCAAACGTCGGAGGGTACGAACGACATCTATGTGGTGGATGCTGGATTTCTTGAAATCCTTTCGAGCTTCCGTTTGCTCCTCCCCGCTATAAATTCTTTACCACGAATCGACGAACGTGTACTATTTACTACCGATGTCACGTGCTGAGACACGTATCCTCATGCGTGCGTGCGACGTGGCAAACCAAAAATACGTTTGTTACTTTCTTAGAGTTTGAATTATTTATGAAAATAATTGACTGGAATTACCAAGCTTGTCAATTTTCGTAATTGACACGCGTATTTTCATTAAAATTCACGTTGATTTCTGTTTACACAGAAATGTGACTATATATTAATGTATAATAATATATTTATTTTAATTTTTGCTAAAATTATTTATTGTAGAATATTTTGCTATGTGTCAGAGATTTCACATTTTTTATTTTATAATTGCTGGAAAGGAAAAGACACTTTTGTTGAAATTCGTATTTATTTCTGTTTGGACAGAGACGTGATTGTATAAGTATATTTACTTTAATTATTATTATTTTAATTGTTGAAACTGTGATAATTTATTGTAGAATATTTCGCTAAGTATTAGAGATCATATTTTTTTTATTTTACAATTGCTAGAAAAGAAAAGATATTTTTGTGAAAAGTCAAATGTGATTGTATAGTTAGTCTACTTATTTTAATTATTGTCATTGAAATTGTTATGATTTATCGTAAAATATTGTGATAAGGATTTCAGATTTTTTATTTTACAATTGCTAGAAAAAATGTGGATATTTTTGTTAAAATTCATATTGATTTCTGTTTAAATAGATACGTGATTGTACAGATCCATTCATTTTAATTATTGTCATGTAAAAGTGTAATGATTTACTATAAATTTTGTACCATTATATTATGTTACTATAATACATTTACATATATTAAAGACTTGTAATTAGTTAATAATTTTTCAGGATTAATGATTGTCTTGTAAAACTTAATAATGTTTTAACATTTTGAATAATTCCAAAAAAACTAATAACATTTACCTTTTATTATTCTGCACGATTACAAAATTTTATCGAGAGGGAATTATAAAGGGGGACCCGAAGGATAATTGAGAACGGAAATTTTCTGAGGAAAGTAGAATTTGTTTCATTCAATGTATTTGAATTGTATTTAAAAGACAATAGAAAACCATCTTAAACCTAATTGCAGTAAATTCTCCGTTATGTATTATAAATCTCTGTCTTTATGTCTTAGTTTCAAATTTCTATTTTATCTCAATATTTCGAATAATAATTCGAATATTATATTATCAGGACAAGATAATCCTATTTAGAATATTATTCTATTCTGTTCGAATATTAAGATACGTATTCGTGAAATAATAATGCAAATTGTACTACACATGAAATTACTAGAAAATATATTTTTTCTTCCCTATCACGTCAGGAGTGATCTAATAAGCATTTTTGTTGGACATGAAGAATATAATCATTGATGCTAAACATAAAGAGTTAAACGAATAAACAAATTAATAAAAGCTACAAAAACAAATAAATAACGTAAATATAAACAAACGATTCCAAGACAAACATAAAAATAAAAAAGATTCCAGAAACGTCGCTATCGACTGATCAATTACAAACTAATAAATCTAACCATCTCTGTTGTACCACCGAAAGAAGAGAACAAAAGAAGAAAAAAAAAATAACAACTGTCACTTCCGTCAAACGACGGAATTTCGCTGTAATTCAGCGTAAAATCGAATATTCAGCGTAGGCAACGGAACAACAGCGGCCACGATGTCCCTTTTTTCACGGGACTCGCGCCCCGGTGGATTTATTAGGCGTAGCCTCGGCTCGGTCAGTTTATCAGCGGCCAGTGATCTCTTATCAGATGTGCTCGCACGAGGGTGGCTTTGGTGGCGCGCGCCTGGCAAGACGCGACGAGAGGAGAGGAGAGAGTGGCGCACGCTCGATGGATGCCATATGGCCGAGAAGGGCAGCTGTTGATCGGATCGTAGGCTCATCATCGCCACTAGCCAGCTCATGCTCGCTGTTTCTACTTGATTTGCAGATGGCACAATTTTCTGTATATACTACGTACTTACGTACGTCCTCGCGTGGGAGGATGACGCAACGATTCTTGCTTCCTGATCGAAATTCCATCGTGACGAATGAAACATCGTGGCAAGGAGAGAGAAATTTGTTTTCGTCACTGGTGGTGTAGTTTGACAAATGGACTCGATCAAAGGAAGAGAATGAAACACAAATTTCGAAAATATATATTGTTTAATGCAGAAATTGCGATAAAACAGTTCGAATAAACTATTATGAGCTTCGTATTGTTGTACGAAGCAAGTTTTTAACCTCTTGCGCTGGCAACTGGTTCGCGGACCATAACGAGTGACCGAACCGTATACAATAATTCGTCGCTTTCTTTTCCTTTTGAACTCGTCTGTGTGATATTACTGGACAGAAACTATTGAGAAGTAATCAACTTATCATTTGTTTTGTCTGGATTACATTTAAATATACATAAAACTGAGAAAATGTTGCCACTTGGGACAAAAAATTCTCGATATGCGTGGCACGTTATCCCAGGAGTGAGCGCAAGAGGTTTACACCGTGTATCTAAAGACAAATAAATGCATCGTCATATTTCGTATTTCAAACCTATTCTAGATTGTCTTTAACCCTCGTGAGTCGATCTTCAATTCGACGGATTGAAATTGAAAATTCAAATTCGCAAGATTACGATTACAATTCGTTATTTTCAAGAATTTTTGAAATTTCGGAATCCTATTCAAAATTTTCGACTCGAGTCCTGACAGCCTCCGAAAACATCGAGTTGTATCAAGAATATGATTCCAATTAATCCAATTAATCATTTAATCATCAGACACGATAGGAGTTTTATGGATTTCAATTTTCACGAAAACATTGAAATAAAAATAAAGAATTATTTCACCTTCTTTCTTTACTCTAAAAATAAATATTATTTTCCCTTTTGTTTAATTATAATAATTTATTTATAACAATATATTTATAATTATTGTTGTAACAATTGTTTTTCCTATAAGAATTCTCCCAGTCATAATATTATAAACAGTGTTATAGTTTAACAACTTGTACAATAAAGAACACATTTATACATTTTCTGAAAAATCACTCGTATCTCTGAACATCCGTAGAATTACAAATTGATCACACGGCTAATTCCAATATTTATATATTTTTCCAGATTATTCGCATCTTCAAATTTTTTACGAACGCATATAAATCTATCTATCGATAACACGCGTCTTTCAACGAAGTTGGAGACGAAAAAAAGAAAGAAAGAAAAATAAAAGAGAGGACTGTTAAAACGCAAACGAGTTTGCTCGTTCAATTTCTCAGGGCTTGACGGGGATAAGATAAAAGCGTTTGAAAAAGCATACGAAAATATTAACAGTTGCGCGGCGGAGTCGATAAAACGGTGATAACGAACGATCGTGTGCGATGAAAAATAAGTGAGAGAGAAAGAGCAAGCATGATAAAACGTAACGGATGCCCTGTTTGCCCAGATAATCCCTTTTTGATCCCTTTTATGTTAGCAAACAGACGCATTCTCAATGCGGTAGCTGAGCTTTGCAAACAGGTGATTTGAAATCCGTGACGTTCTGGATCCTCCTCGTTCGACCGTTAATCCCCGTGTATTGTAAATTTATTCACCGTTAACTTCGTTCCTCCTATCTGCTGCGAACGAATTTCCCAATGCTCAAACCGCTACTCTCGATTCGCAGCGCGCGTTAACCCTTTCGCTGTTCAATAAAATTACAGAAGAAATTAAAAGCTGAAGAGGTGAATCGTTTTACATCGCCCGTACGATGTAACGATGAATCCTTTAAATAATAATTTCATAATAAACAATTGTCAGTTATTTGCCTCTTCGAAAGATCCAACGACGTCAACTTTTTTTATGAGCAAATTATAAATTTCTTCGAAGAAATTATAAATAGAAAAGAAAAATTGAACGAGAATTGAATCACGCCTCGATATCTGAATAGAAAAGAAAAAAAACATTCGTCTTGCGATTTAGGCAAAGTATATTTAATTAATAGTGAAATATATTGTTCCGTGTATATAGGAAAGAAAATTTAATGTCGGGTACACCTTAATTGCGATCTAATTAAATGCAAATCTGAAAAGAAATCAAACTCGTGTTGATTCTAAATAATAAAAAGAAAACTGTGAAACCGTTGTTTGAGAACGAATTAAATTGTAATGAATTAATTGAACGAACGAACGAGGTTAAAGGACAATTTAATTAAATAAGAGACTAAGCTAAACTACTTAAAACTGCGAAAGCAAACTGAGACAATCTGAAACTAATATCAAATTTCGATGAACGATGATAACCGACGATACATCGATTAACAATGTAAATGAAAGAAGAAGAAAAAACAAATTACCAATCACAGATTCCAGATTAAATACACCTCGTGTGCAAATCATAAAATATTCACGAAGCAATTACCTAATTGCTGCAGGACGCACACATAAGCTGAAGAAGAAGAAAAAATAGTAATCTGCGATCTAATGGTGCACCGCATGCGTGCGGTATAATTAAAATAAAATCACCTTGACTCGTCTGTCACACGTAGACAAGCAGACAGAAGGCATGTAAACACGTGAACGTGGAAAAGCATGTAACGATTATACGGAGTTGCGTGTTAGGTGCTCGTCTACGTGTTCGATCCTGGCACACCTAACTATCCTGGCATCCCTTAACCGTTTGTTCAACCCCCGAGCCACCCCCCGCGGTGGTCAGTCAGTTAGTCAGTTAGTCAGATCCTCGCACGCGATGCACGCATTTGATTCCCCGTTTGAACTGGCCGATCCGCCTATTTATTGCTCGTCTGCGTTTCAGTTGCTTCCTATTTTTGTTGTTTATCCGTTCTCCTTTCGCTTCGATCGTTCGATTACTGGGATTCATCGTCCGGTACGTACGTTGATGTTCAAACTGTTGCAATTTCTCAAAGAACATTTATTGGGTTATTTATCTGGGTTATAATTCAATATTTAAATCTCGAATATTCCACTTTCGAAATGCAGCCATTTGTTTTTGTTTTATTTTTCGTTTGAAAGTGTTATAAATTGTGATAGCAGTGTAAAAACATTGAAAAATTTTTTTGATGACTGAATCTGTAATAGTTTTGAAGATCAAAGCTATGTGAACTTTTTTTTTATCAAACATCAGAAATAAGATGTTGATCGTCGTCCCCCTCTCATCTTTCCAATTTAATTTGGTGTCAAATTGACGCAAAGAGTAAGCAGTTAAATTTTTTTATTGACAGGAAATAAATTGAATTTTTATATTCGATTGAGCGTAAAATTTGTACAAACATCTATTCTTATACAGACCACATATGAATCAGTTTCATGATTCTTCCTATTTTTTGGTTAATTTTGTCTAATGATCATTTATTCTGGACTTTTCGAAACTATAAACGAAATCTTCGAAAACGTGGAGCATTGAATGCTAATTGTATAATTGTAATATAATATAATAATAATTATAGTAATACAATATTAATAATAATAAATATGCCGTTAGACAGGTAACGTATTGTCTATCAAGGATCTTGAAAACGAATGTCATGCAAATCTGGCGGCGTATTCTATCATCAGAAATATTGAAAAGTATACATATTACGTATTATAAAATATCGAAAATACTATATTTTTTACAAATACACAAAATATATTGCTATATTAAATAATATAATATAACGTGATACTTACACAATATTTTGTAAAAAAAAAAAAGTGTGTCAAGTAGACACAAGGAACGAACAAGAGACTTAATATGACAAGTAACATTAATAATAATAACAATTATAATAATATATATAATATAATAATAATATTAATAATATTCCACACGATCAAGGCGATCCAATAACTTGTCAACGAATTTTATCCGAATTTTATCGATGAGAATCTACGTTTTGGAAGTCGAAAAATTCTCGAACGACTCGATCGAAGGGAGACCCCGACACGAAGACACCTACGACGAGGCCTGCTCGATTACTCGGGACACCGAAAATAAAGAATTGGAAAAAGAAAAAAAGAAAAACGAGATGGAAGATAGGAGGAAACGTCGAAGAAGATTCCTCAAAGGTTTTTCTCTAGGTCCCGGAGCGGCGATTGCGCCTTCGAGCGTGAAAGGGAAGCCAGTTTTACTGGTTCACTTTGCAGATGCGGCTGCAGATGCAGCTGGTAGGATGGCTGCATCTATATAGATAAAGCGGTTATGTCTATATGTCGTGTTTCGAGACGCGCGGGACCGTGGGCTTTCTCTCTATCCGTGACCGACAAAAGGGCAGCCCATGGATAAATATGTAACTATAAAAAAGGATAAATACTCACGGTCAAGAGTCAATATTGTGAGAGAGAGAGAGTCCCTGTCAGACATCAGTTGTGTCTGAGGTGAATCCCGTATTTAGGAAGCGCTGCGCGCATTTTTATCCCGCTTTCTAGGAAAGTATTTTTCAGGTCCCCACCGAAATCTTTCCCTTTTTTTCGCTCGTTGTAATTTTCTATGCGCGCAATCGCGTATATTTTGATCTCCGCTGTTAATTTTCTATAATAGATATTCACAGATCAACCCAATAAAGTTCGATTATAGAGAATGAGAATTTATATCTATGTTATTAAATTTTCATGTTACGATGTGGTATCATAAATATTTTGAACATACAGATATTTATTGTTACATGTTCCCTAGGATTAATTATTCTACTTAAAATAGCTGCATGTAATGTAATATCTTAATATCTAATGGATTGAACCACTTGTGCTGGGAACTGATTGCGGACCATAACGTGTGACCGAACCGTATACAATAATTCGTCGCTTTGTTTATCTTTTGAACTTGTCGGTATGATATCACTGGATAGAAATTATTGAGAAGTAATAAATTTATTATTTGTTTTGCTTGGATTACACTTAAATATACTTAAAACTGAGAGAATATTGCAATTTTGGGACAAAATTCTCAACGTACGTGGCACGTCATTCCAGCGTAAGAGGTTAATTGTATATCAATATTCGATCTAATTTAACATTTAATACGTTCATCCATGTAATGCAATAATATAATTTTATGTCAATGTAAATAATTATTAATATAAGATGTATAATTTATATGTATAATTAGATTTTCGTTGTAAAATAAAATATATACATGAAATACAATAAAATATACAAATAAATGTATTAAACAACAAATTATACAACGTAAATCCATCCAACTTAACATTTAACACACAAATATCTGCATAATACAATGAATTTTATGTAAATTTATATGTTACAGTACATAATATCAGCCACTTGTCAGACTGAAATACTTCGAAACGAGAAGGCGCACCTTCATCATTCTCATTTATTGTTTCAGTTTACGTGGCGAGAGAACGTTCGAATACTTTTGTGAGCCGCTGCATAGCACATATATTATACGCTATATTTGCACGTGCCATTCCACGAACACGTTCGAACACGGCGCAGATCGAAAGGCTAAATCTGCCGTGGCTGAGCGTCGAGCAAGATGATAACGAGAATAAGCTCGATCGGCGCGAAAGTTACGCCGCTAAAAGCATTCGAATCTCTCGGTCGAGAATTGGCCGATTACCGGCGAACAAAAGAGAGAACGAGGCCGAAATAATCGTCGTGTCGCATTAGGGATCCATTACGTACGAGGTCGCGCGTCCAAACACGTATTAACCCCCGCGGAGTTCCACGTCACGGCAAAAGCCCTTCTTTACGCGCGCTGGATTAAGCTTGTCAAGCCCGGAAACCTGCTGCGCTTTAACCACCTTTCCCCCGCTTTCTCGACTCTCGTTAGATCCTCGTTTGAAATTCGTTAGCCTCGAACGAAATCTGCGTGCTGAAAATACACGAAAAGAGGAAAATAGACGCGTTCGTCAAGTTTAGTAAATATCGGTGGATGAATATATTCTTCAGTGACGAACATTTAAGGTTTTCTTTAGACAAATATTTTGTTCTTTTTTTTTTGTTAGTATTTAGGTTTGATGATTTAGTTATTATCAAATTAAACTTACTCCATTTCCTTTTATTCTGTGTCAGATTAAATGTGTTAACGACATACATTACGTATATTAATTATTAACAGATTTTTTTACTTTATATTTTAAATTCTCGTATTATATTATTATTTTATATTTTTACGTTTACCATTAATTTATTTAATATTTTATATTTTACTGTATCAATGATATTTTATTTCTGCATTAAAATTTGTTACAGTAATTGATATTTGTATCAATAATAATTAATCAATTGCTACCACTTTTTATACTATGTCGAATTAAATTATATTTATCAAACGAAAATGTAACTAACGGAACAAAATAACCAATGTTATCGTAATTAGTCACAAGTTGATGAATTAGAATTAAACTATGGATATATAACTTGTACGATTAATCTATTGAATACGTCGATCTTTCTTTCGCCAAATTCCATCACGTATCAATTTTTGAAAACTAATAACTATAACTAATATCTGATAATTGTCAATGATTAATAAAACTTGTAATTAAATTTCGTTCAAATCTTCAATTTCACAAAACGTTGAAAATTCTAAATTAATGAATGTACTAATTCAATGATCTCTACATACACATGTTTCAAGATAGAGACAAATTATAATTATTCTCCGACAGCACGTTCTATACTTGTTTCATTTCTTCCTTTTTTTTCTTTTTTTTTTGCCACATTTGTTAACGTAATGCGTACCTTCAATGCGTAATCATTACTTTCGTTCTTTTACGAACTTCCCACCTGTTCATTAAGACACGCATTATCTTTTTCAGCGAGTTGCTTTTACGATTTTTTTCAACAAAATGACTCGATGTAGTCCTTTCATTCGACACTTTCAACCTTAATTTCACGTTGTTAATGTAATTACGTCTTGCTTAATATTACACATGTCAATTTATCTCATTGATTAATCACCTCGTAGCCGCGTTTCTTAATCACGATGTTATAACATATGGCTGTGTTACAGCGTTTTTTATACTGAAAATATATTCTGCTAAAATTTTATAAAAAGAATTTGAAGATTTCAAAGTCACCCTTTTTATACTACTTTCAAAATGTATCGTTCATTTTATTCTAAAATATTTTACAATATGTAGCAGGTGGCAAAGTGAAAATGTTTTTTTTCTCGAAAATGTTGCAAACTGCCATAATATGAGAAAACATTAAAAACTTTTTTTCATGACTGTATTTATAATGAATTTAAAGATTGAAGCAAAATTTGCTGTACGATTTTTTTATCGCCAATTTATCGAACTTTGAATATCAGACAAAAACGAAACGAGTTTTTGATTTTTCGTCGTCCAAGCTTAACATTCAAAATTTAATGAGATGACGAGAAAAACAGTCATGTATTAAGTTTGTCGGGGATCGTTACAAAAGGGAGGCTTTAATTTTCAAGTTTGTAGATTGTAGATTCAGTCATGAAAAAAATTTTTCATTATTTTTACGTGCTACGACAATTTACAGCACTTTTAAGAAAAAGAGTATCTTCATTTATCCTCTCGGTAGGTGATGTAGAAACATTTTAGTATAAAATGAACGTCGCATTTTGGAAATAGAGGCTTCAAGCTTTAAAATGAGCGCATGTTTACGAGTTTTTTTCTTGTTTGCAAAATTACAATTTAAATATTTGTGAGTGTCCGAATCGAAATGAAACTTTTCATAAATTTATGAAAATTTCGAAATTTAACACCACGATATAGATTATAAAAAACAATAGAACTTTTATAATAGAATAGAATTTAACTTTTTTTTCGTGTACCTCAATTGCAGTTTTGCAAATATGAAAAGTTTGATTGGGGTGTGATCGGGGATCGTTTTCTAACAAGAAGAAAGATTTTTATTTAATATCCCTTGAATTATATTTGTGCAAAATTTCAAATTTTGTTCAACTTTCGAGTTGCCAAAACCTTCTCGTTAAGGTTCGGATATCTTGAATTTTTTATCGTTGGCAAATTTCTTTAACAAATGGCGACCAAATAGGGATGAATGATTTACGTTAGTTACAGTGAAGTGGGAAAAGCGATATGTAATTTTATCGAATTCAACGATCGTTCTTTTAATTATGATACGAGAACGACGAGAAGTTATTGGTCCCTCGTAGAGATATCCATTACACGCGTAGGGTCGCGAGTCAAAATATCAAACCCTTCTTGATTCTAAAACAGCCCTTGGCAAATTGAGTGGAAATCCCTCTGTCGCCCCGAGCCAACTACGAATGTTCAAGATTTATTTCCATCAATTCGACAATTTTCTACATTTCGTGACCGTAACACAAAATCCTCTAACGTACAGTCGTTGATCTTGAAAGAAAGAATACAAAATTCTATGATTGAATTGCAATTTGCAAGAATAAAATAAACATTTTATTAAAGTTTCCAGCAAAGTGTGTTTTATCATCCGTTTTATTTAACTATTTTCTATCCTCTGTCAACTATCAAATTATGTATCTTACGAAATTGTTCCTAGAAAAGGTTAAAAAGTACAAAACAACTTTTTTAAATATCTACTGAATTTCGAATGACCTCAATGACTTCAAAACGTTTCAGATTTTATCTCTAGGGCTCTCAAGTTTTTCTTATTAGTTGGCACGTTCGAATATTTTTTCCGAATGCAAATGTCCGATAAAATTCGTACGAGAATTCTGGGCTAGTCCAGAAGTTGAATGCTTTTTTTCTCTGTTTGCTCAACTATTCTGAAGTGTCGCGCAATATACACGATATGCATTAATCTACTTTGCATACCGACCTAGCAGGAACTTGTTATGTAAAACCATTACGGGAAAATTATCATAAAAAGAAAAAAATCATATTTGGTACGTATAAACAAAGTGACGAAACCTGATCACTTAATCCTTAAGTGATTCAACAAGAAGTCGAACTTCATTCGGAGTAAAAACAATTTTATGTAATGTCTCCGAACGATGATTGAGAAATCAAGACGAGTATCTACTTTTCGATTGAACGACGAGTGCTTAGATCGGCAATGTATAGCACGATCATTTATTTTTACAATGATCGAAGTTTTCACTATATCAATTATACATATTTTTAAGGCGAACTTGAAATAATTATTCGAAATGAATATTTCCAATTCCACAGGCAAAAAAAAAAAAGATTTAGTGGAATTTTTACGATATTTGAAAGATTAGGATGCACCCTCAATAAATTGAATACATTAACTCCGTCTGATTTTTATTTTTATTTTTATTATTCTTTGCAAAACAATTAAATAACTTCGTTTTAATTTTAAAAAATTAACAAACGCGTATAGGAAAAATACTTTTTTTTAAATAAAATGAACATGATGAATTTACAGGAACATAAAATCTACATTAACTTACAATAACATTTTTACATATTTATTTTACATAATAATTTGTGTAGTATTTATTAACAACTTGAACTATAAAATATATTAATAAGTAAAATAACGTAATAACAATTTAACAAGTTATTTAACAGGATTTGATATTAAATAATATTAATTTATTATATTTATTTATATTATACATATTTATTATATTATAAAATAAATTATATAAAATTATATTAGAGAACTGGTTGTCATCTGGTGTATGATACGTAATCATTGTGACTAGGAGTGGCGCCAATTTGGAAATGAAAAGTCGTGAAAGTGTTAATAATTATTGAATTATTCATTCAAATAACACTCATGCCAGTTGATTGATTTCAACCTGATCTTCTCGCGCCTTCCAACGACTTGTCGCGTTCCAACTTCCCTCCATCCATCGTTCTTCTCACAATGACACATATCGAACGAACATCGGGATCGAGATATCGATCGATCACCGTTCGGTAGATGAAAAGAGGCGCGATCGCGTGCACACAGTCGAAAATAGAAGCGGCCCGTTGAAACTGGTTGACGTTTTCAAGCTATTATTTCCGCAGAATGCAGGTGTTGCTTTCGCTAGACGGGATCAGAGGTCCTCGAGAGTTGAGTGGCATCCTCTGCCCCTAGATCAAAGATCCGAGCCGCTGTTCCATTCATCTGCCTCTGGGAAGCAGCCTCGTCGAGTGTGCCGTTGTACATATACCGAGTGACACTCTACACCTCCCACAGTCATCCTCCACGTCCCTCCGCTTTCGTTCGTCACTGTTTTCGATTCACCAGTCGAAAACAATATTTCTTTACACGTTTCCTTTTTCCTCTTCTTGTTTTTTCAAAAAGAAACACTTTCTGACTTTGTATTTGTTAACCTCTTGCGCTGGAATGACGTGCCACTCACGTCAAGAATTTTTTGTCCCAAAATTGCAATATTCTCTCAATTTTAAGTATATTTAAGTGTAATCCAGGCAAAACAAATAAATTTATTACTTCTCAATAATTTCTATTCAGTAATATCATACCGACGAATTAAAAAAAAAGCGACAAATTATTGTATACGGTTTGGTCACTCGTTATGGTCCGCAATCAGTTGCCAGCGCAAGTAATTAATTGTAAGATCGGAGGTGACGCGATTGTGATGTGATCTTATGATACAAGAGACGTAAGACAAGGATAACAGAGGTGGACGGGAGTATTTGAAAAATTATCTACATTTTAAATTTTAAAAGAAACAGTCGTATAACAATCCGGTCGAACTCGTTTTAATCCTTCAGGCATTTTATTTCATTTTGAAAACGTGCACTTAATTATTGTGCTTAATTATTAATTATTGCACTTAATTACGTGTGCTTAATTATTTGTGAGCTACAACAAAAGTGCATTCGTTGCAAAATTGAAATAAATTATAATGAAGCAAACAAATCCTTCTAGTTGTTTTTCAAAATTATATTTCATTATAAATAGTATTTATTTCATTCAAAAAAATTATATATAATTACTATATTATACAACTGATAAATACTAAATTGTATATAAAAATAATGTAATTGATAACAATTTCATTTTTGTCCTAAAGTTTTCTAAAATTCAGTTTGTTAAAATTACGAATATGTTTCTATTAATTTTGGAGACGAAATGAAATTTGGAAGATGTGCGTGGAAAAGAACATAGAATTTAATGAACCATTTTATTCGAAAAGTGTCTGAGATCCTTCTTGCGCCGAATAACACAGCTAAATTATATTTTATTATAGAATATGTATAAATACTTTTTGTGCGCCTCGTGTTTTAAATAATTCGAATAAACAGATTACGTACGCTTTTATGATTTTATCAGATTATTTGGCTTAAATTTCATTGTAATTGCGGAAGAGAGCGAGAGGTTCATGAAAAACGTAAATTAATCCGAAATGTTTTTCAAACGCGGTATTATCCGAAATAAATAAATGTGAAATTTAATTATCGGTGGAATAATTTCTTTTTACTTTTAATAATTCCGCGCTTTTATCAATAATCAAAGCGTCTAGTGTAAAAAGTAAATAAATTTGAAATTTAAAAAAAAATACATACATATGTATAAAAAATTATTCAAATTATTGTAATTGTTAAACTAACACAAAGTTTTTTTATACAGAGCAAGCTTACAAATTTCATTTTGTTACAATTTTTCTAGAGATAAATTTTCGTAATGATAAAATCTACATTGACATCAAAATTTATATCGTGTTAATTTTCAGCATCGAACTTAAATAGAATTTATATCTTTCGAATAATCAATATCAATTATGCGTTAAAATATCATTGCGAACTATGAATAACGTAATAAAATCACGCTAGAAAATTATATCAATGTAACAATCATTTTGTTTAAAATAAATAAATATTAGACTTAGTTCGCTGAATTAGGATCACGCTGATCATTGATCGCTGATTACGGTTGCTCATTATTTTCAACGTTTCACAAGTTTCTAGTAAAAATAAAGAATGTGATTTAATGATAAATTTCATTAATTACTTAAATTAATTAAATTTCGTTAATTTTAAATTGCGTTCATATTCTTCAATTAGTTTAACGAAATTTCGTTAATTATTTTTTTATAAAAACTTAAAAAATGCAGAAAATAGCGACCTTAATTTAACGATGAACGTAGAAGCATAGAACATATATCTACACTTTCGTCCTATATATAAGTCATTAGATACTTGCTCATTTCGAACAAAATCATTATTAGATGATATGATTTTCTGATTTTATTATTTAATTTTATCGCATTTATATTATATATGTAATTAATATTACTGCAAACTACAATAGATAAAATATACTCTATTTAATATACTTTGTATACTCACATTTTCTTTTCATAATTCAAGATTTCGAAGATTCAATTGAATTATTCTCTTACTATTCTCTAAATCCAATTGTAACCAACACTGTGTTGAACTACTTGTCACGTGCGATAACTTTATCGATCTCACAATAAATATTCAGCATCTAGTAATAAGTAATAGAGTATCATGTATAATAATGTATTATTCACTAATGTATTCACTATGTATGTACACTAACGTGGATAAATGATTTGGACACCTAGTGTAATTCCATTAAAGCTTGATATCTTTGTCACGTTTCGACAGTTTGTGATTGACAAACGATTTTTCTCATTTTCAAGTTTCACATTCATTTCTAACAAATAATTAATGCTTCGTAAAATCTGTATAAACTTCCAAACGTTCTGAAATTTTAACAATGAACAGATCGTAGGCTACTGTTCAGAGTTTTCAACCACCTGTCGTTATAATTATTACAATAATAGCCATTATTTTTATCCATATTGTCAGTATATGTTGAGAGATTAAATTGGAGAGATTCATTTGAATTGCAATAATTTGGAAGAGTCTAAATGTTTTAACAGTTAACAATATTTTAAGTGAAATTTCGTGCAAATTCTCCGGTTTCACTGAAAACAGGTGAAAAAATTGAAGTCATTCTAATTCAATGATTAAAAACTATATATATATATATATACATATAGTAAATTTGATGGTAACAACACTTCGACTTTCATCTTTCTCATTCCATCTCACAGAAGAATCATCAATAAAAAGATATTAACTCCCATCATCGCCAGATTCAAATTCCAAATATCACAGAATGAAATGAACATTCGTTTCACTAAATTTGAACATTTGCTACAAAAGAAAGTTAACACTTCGTTTCCACCGTAATTTCCAATTCCTCGTGTATGTAACTCTATTAGATTCAATCCACCAAATTTTTAATGACATCGACAACATCTCCCTTAAACTTTCTTCATTAATCAGCGAACTCCATCCGCGTTCGGAGTTTTACGAGCAATTTTTAAAGTCAACCAACTGCAGATTGAATTCTTCGGGAGCAGTAAATCAGCGCGGTGTTCGTTTTCATTCCACGTCAATTGTAACGAGTACCTAGCTCAGGTAAAAACGAAACAAAAAGAAGAAAAAAAGAAGAAGACGAAAAAGAAAAGAGAGTCCACGTGGAACAATGGGCAACGATTTGATTCCGCGGCGAGTCGCGTGCTTTCATCGGAATTCCCTTTCTGCGATCGCCATTCGAGCCATGAATTATTATCCTCGGGCGTGAGTCGCGGGTTTAAGCGGCCCTGGAAACCGACGATCGATAAACTCGGTCCGCGCAAGTCTGTCGCTTTTACAGTAAATATCAGTCCACCTCCACCCCTCCCCCTTCGCCCCTCCATCCTCGCGCGCGGAATATCGAAGTACGCACGCGTGTACACGCGTGCACCTTCGATACACACCTGCAGCTCTCGGGGGCGCTCTCGGTGACTTCGGGGAAGGCCCATCCCCCGTGGCCACAGGATTCGATCCGGCCAGGGTCCTTCGACCGATCGTCTTTCCCTACGACCGCCTTCCAGATACCTAACCCTTCGTTTTACACGCGTAGCAGAACGGTGAAAGTCACGACGCGCGGACGTGTTCACGCGCGACCACGAATTCGCTACCGAGTGCTGATCTTTATGCAACGAATGTTATTAAAGGAGGATAGAATATTGTTTCACGCCTAAGGTGCTAAACTAATGTTGCAGAAAGCAACTCATTTCTCGCATTTTTGAATTTCTCTGAATTCCTCGTAAATTTTGCAATCTAATTATCGATGCTGAAGTAAAGGAATAATCAATAATTTCCTTTTGCGTTTTTTGTTCCTCTGTGGAAAAAGATCATTCGTTGAATTACGATAGAAAATTACTCTTCTTTTTTTATCCATAGTTGTAATAAACAAAGATCTGAATGTTTAAACATTTGTGAACAGCTATTAGCTGAAAAATCTTGGGACAATTTTTGTTTTTATTAATCAATGTATCGATATATTTTGTAAATTATGTCATTTTATGAGACGATCTCTGGTGCCTAAAGTATTATTTAATTAGTATAATAATTTGGCAATTTTAGTAAACAATAAAATTCTCATATTTTATATATGTATATATATGTGTGTGTGTGTGTGTGTGTGTGTGTGTATTTTGTAATATTTTATAATTATTAGACAATTAAATTTTCGAGTTGGATTTTATAAAACAATTATTAATATATTAACACTTTACAAATTCTTTGTTGCATAAAGTACTATCTAATTAATTTATTATTAATAGTTAGATAGACAATAAAATTCTCACATTGTAATGCGTATTTTATAACATAATTATTACGTAATTATATTATATTCTACAAGTCTAAGGTATTACCTCATTTTTCCAATCTTGAAGCAAATACTAAATATAGTACTTTCGAGGATGAAAAGAAAAGAGGCTTTCTGTAGAAATAATGGCAACAAATGAACTAGGTTGACTGAGATAGTTTGATGAAACTTATGTACTATAAAAAGTACAAAAATTGTATTATAGAAATATATTCTATATTATTATAGAAACAATATTATTTATGTAATGTTTATATCTATAAACTGATTAATTTACATCCACCAAGTTTCAAACAACATCGGCACGCAACTTTGTTAGTAAAGATTTCAATTTAATAAATCCTCGATCTCTTCGCGTTTACAGAAATTAGATTCGAGACATTTAGAAACCGCTTTGTTTATTTAAAATGTAATCCCGAAAGCTTTCCAACTATAAAAACTTCGAATTTCTTCCAGTGAATGCGACGGGACCAGGAAAATTTTATTCCCCGTTTTCTACAGAAATCATACCGCGAAAGTTTTCCTAGCTTTAATTTCTAGGAGCAAAACGAAATTCCAGTTGAAATTGGAAACGTCGCTTAAAACTGTTATATCTCATTATCATACGTTGAAATAACATAATATTATTACACAAATCGTGAAACTTCATGGTTCTATTTAAATTGTGATATCCTTCCGTATTATGGTATCGCGTTATGTTTGAAATGCATTAAACGAAACATTCAGGGCAAATTGAATCCGCTTGTCACAAGTTTTTAATTTCAGTAGCCAGCGAAGAAAAACAGCAGTATATTTCGCGATGTCTGCGATGTATTTAAATGGAAAGAACTAATATCGTTGATTAAAAAAAAAAAAAAAAAAAGAAAAAGAAAAAAAGAAAGAAACACTTGTCTAATTATAATTAAGTGAGAATCGCGTTAAACGGTCGAGAAATTATTCGAAGATTATGTTATTAGACGTAGAAGTTAATTCTCTTCCTCTGTAAATTTTTAATGAGAAATTCTTTCATGATCATTTGTTGACGAAAAAGCTAAAACACATTTTAGTCTGACACGAGAAACAAACTTCGTTATTTTGTATAGATTTATCTCGTCTCTTAGAAAACCTTTGAAAAATAAAGAAAAATAGCAGTTTTTAACGATTTTAATTAGTTGGAATTATGTTGAAATGATGTCAAGAAATGATGATGATGTTTCTTAATATTTGTAACTAAAATTGGAACATTAAGTCGGAAAACTACGAAATCTGTTACAGATATTGTTATAGATACGATCTGTAGATATTTATTATACTTATTATAAATATTATCGTGCAAATCTATTAGATATTATTATAGGTATATTATTATAGGTATAATTGGTAGTTGCATTAAAATATGTTTGAATATGGTAAGTAATTGCTAGAAATTTCAATGCCCACGATGATCTTTGGTAAGAGTATATACAACAATTATTTTACATTTACAAGTAAAAATGATAAAATCGGTTGTAAAGTTTATATTTCCATACCAGAAAAAAGAAATAAATCTGTACAAAGTCACAAGTATGAGAAATTTTATACTATAGTGGAACTTGTCGGAGATCAAATAATTTATAGTATATCAGCTCAAATAATTGGAGCTCATATACTAGGAATATATTGATTCTATAACAGTTCAAGTTTAGACAAACAGATTCAACTAGTGAGGGTTCATTTAATAAAAGATATCGACAAAAACTTGATTCAAATAAATGGAGTTCTACTTTATAAAACATTAATATTACAATAATTCGTATTATATAACACTATATTATTATTGTGTAATTAATATTATAATTTTATTATAAATTCTGATATATATATTGTATTATTATTAATATTACAACTGTACATTAAATATTTAGACCAGAGAATGTTAAGAGTAGTTGTTACCAACTGTAAGTGCTTCTGTACGTATCATACCTAAATCAAAAGTAGATTATAGATTGCTTATCAACAATTTACAAATAAATTATTCTGCATCATAAACTTGTGACAATCCACGTATCAAGATATATCATTTCCTCAATCACTTTGTACACAATTGCCTACATCATTTGCAACTCCATAACAGCAACGTATCGCAATAAGTATTCATTCATTACGGATCGATCAACGATTCTGCACGATTTTTATCGCGATGAAAGATCGTCGCGCGGTAAGATGGCGAAGAATCTATATAAAATGCCGGAGAACACGGGTACAACAAGATGTTAAGCAGTGGGTCGCGGCGTTTTCGGGAGGCTTGTCGGCTGTAAAAAATTGGGTCGTCGTCGACGTCGAAGACGAAGCAAAAGAGAAGAGAAGAAAAGAGAAGAGAAGAGAAGAGAAGAGAAGAGAAGAGAAAAGAAAGAGAAAGGTGGGCGCGAGTCTGCAGGAAGGGAGCGAGCAGGCACGGACCAGTTGATGGGGAGAAGCTTTTAGCCCGGCTAGATGGTGCCGAGATAACGGCGCGGCGAAGTGCAGAGTGTGCCCGTTGCTCCTCCACTCGTCCGGAGCACGCTTGTGTCTGCGACTTGCACACGTACACGCGCACGCACGCACGCCTTCCTCCCGTGGAGCTGCACGGTTCGACATCGCGTCTGCTATAATTTTGACAATAACGCTAGCGCGCGATCCCGGCTTCCGGTTGAGTTTCGAACTGCGGGAGCAAGGGGGCGAGACAGAGAGAGCGATTGATTTTCATTTCTGAAACTTCGCGGTTCTGGCGATTGCGAATTTCAAATCGAATCGTGATTTCCAAATTGAAACTCTTTTCGATTGACAGACTTCCTTGACGAAATAGCGCGCATTGTCACGCATAACAAATTCTTTTCGCGTTTTATTTATTTAGCTTTGTAAAAAATTTTTAAGTGCATAATGTTCATAGGTGTCGTGTTGCGTGTAATTAATTATTATTTGTATCTTCTATAAAACTTCGCGTGCTTCAAACCGCTGACAATGTTCCATGGGAATAGTTATAACAGACGTAAAAGTATAGTTTATTTAATGATATACCCTCATTTTATAATTTAATATGTAAGATGTGCAAATCTCTTCTGAATTATGTACTTTGCTGTATTGTAGTGTTTAGTGAAAAATGTAGTATTTAGTAAAAAAATTAATATATGACGTGACTAATCATTTTAAGCATATAATAAACATTAAAAGTGACACTATTGAATATTGAGGTTTATTGATATAACATTAATTGATTAGTGTTTATATATGTTAGCAATTATATTTTTTAAAAGCATAATTTAAACTGACAAATGAACCAAAATGTAAAATTAAGGCTTTAGGAGGCTAAATAATAATATCCACTACTAATTTAAAAAAAAATTGTTATAATTACGCACTGTTCTATCATGTAGAATATGAAAAAGCGCGTCAAGTTGAACTTGTGTTAAATACTTTTGTGTTTCGTAATGAAACAAAAAAAAATTGACAATCAATTTTCAATAATGTACTGTTAATGTTTTAACATATATTATATATTATGTTGTATATTATAATTATATTGTATAGATTATAATATATAATTATATATACTACATATTATAAGTATATTCATAAAACGATACTTTCATGAGCAAACTTATATATATATATATATGTATATATTTGATTTATTTGAAATGTTTGATAGCTCATTACTGGCTAAAACGATTCGTAACTATCGGTCATTTCAATTGGAAAACTGCACCAAATGTTTCAACGAAACTAGATCGTTTCGACGATTTTAACTAATAAATACTGGCAATCGGGGCGTCGATTTTAAGAAGAACAAGACAGGGTATACGTACTCTGATACTTTAATCTCTTCTTGAAACAATTCTTTTGCTTACACAGTTATCTATGCATATTTGAAAGAATCTTTAACTCAGGTACCTTTAAGAAGGCGTTTAACACGTAAAATTTTTACCTGAGCTGTCATTATGACGATTTACAGACCCATTTAAGCTTCTTATGCACCTTGCTACTCCAAGCCGTTTATTTAGCAATGTTCTGCTCTAATTACCAACCTACCCAAGTTCTTGGAACAGATTGACGAGATACTGTACGACGAGTCTGCAAGATTCTATTTATCCTTTATCTTTGAGAAATTCGGACAATCTTTGAGTCTGCACGTCATACGCTGCTGAAAGATAAATGGTTTCCAGACATTTCTATCTTCGAAATCGCAAGAGTTTTAGAAATGTGACTGATTTTTATGAAAATTCACATATTTGATGGGGAAGATTATTAGTTCTAAAATTTTTAGTTCAAAGGCTTTCAATCAAGATTTCGAATTATCGACAGTCAGCGGATTTTTATGCGAAATCGCATTTTTGAAAGTTTGGTCAAAAATATTCTACCAATTCTAAAATTTTTATTACTAATTCTTGAAATTATTTACCTATTGATAAACCTACTGTAAAAATTTTATGCAAATTCATAATTTTCAGAATATAATAACAAAATCTCTCTTAAAAAAAAGGAAAAAGAAACGAAAAAATATAACTATTAGACTAAAAATTATTATTTATATATTTTCATCTATTCAATAAAAATATCTGTTTTCAAATTTTTATTTTAACTAGACATGTTTGTATAATATTGCCTGATTTTTTCAATCGGACAATTTCGATTTGCATAAAAATAATTCGAATTGCATCAACTTGATAAAAGACAGTTAACAAAGAGTCGATTCGCATTTTGAAATGCAAAATTGTACAAAATACGTAAATACGACGAATGAAAGTTCAAAGTTGAAATTAAAAATTAGTTACCGAAATTTGTGTTAGACACTTCTTTCTGTTAAATGTAATTCGATTTCATAAAATCTTTAAATCGAAATTAATTCTGAATTAAAAGCTTTCTTCATTTTTAATTCGAAATTAAAAGCTTGCCGCTCTATATAAAATATTCAAAGTTAATAGTGCCTTCTACAATATTCGACAGGTACGTTCAAACAATCTTCCATTAAGATTTTATTTCTCTATAAATATTCTGAAAGATATGAATTTGCATGAAATTTAGCAGATAATTCAATAAATTGGCAGTAATAACATGTTGTAATAAAAATAAATTTAATTATCATGGTCTGCGTTTTAAATCTGTTTGCCATTAAATGCCATTGTTCCAATATTTATCGTTGTTCCTAATATTATTTAGCAAATAACGAAGTCGACAAAAACTTCATTAACGAACAAAAGTCCGATCGATCCAATTACTAGTAGTTATGTACTAAATAATTCAATTCGTTTGTAAATAACCGAGAACTAAATATAAACAGGCGCGAAATTCTCTTCAGTAAAAATGAATTCGCTTACTCCAATTAGCACCATTTCACTTAATTTTGTTTAAATCGAATTAAACGCCTTTTCGAATTGTAATTACCAATCTACAAATAGACAGTGTCCCGACGACTGTCCCGAATTTTTCTAAAAATTAAATTTTAGAGTATTGGAAGGTTACTAATAGAAATGCTGACCATAAAAACACAACAGGAATTTTATTTTTAACAAAATAAATATTTATTGAATATTGAAGAACATTTTTGCACGACGGTAAGAGTTTTGATTTTAAACAGATAAAATTATGTTTCAGACAAAATAGATATGATTATGATTCCTCGACATAATTGTAATTTCATTGTCGAAATATATATATATATTTTTTTTTTCATGAAATAAATCTATATTGGTTATTACGAAAGAGTTTATAAAATTTAAAAATTATAAGAAAAGCATGACTTTTTTCTTAAATTCATACATTTATCGTTTTTGAAAAGCAAAGAAATAATTAAATTATTTAAATATAATTTTGTTATGAAAATTGCTTCTTTAAGAAGCAAAGAATGTGCAAATAATTAAATCGTACGAGTACAATATTTTAGATCATTCAAAAATCATTAAAATTTCTAAAAATTACTAAATTAGTTAAATCTAATGTAAATTATAATTGAACTACAATAATATAATTATTTGGTTCTCTTATACATTTATTTATTTCACGAATCATAAGCATTGAATAATAATTTATTTATATCTAATTAAGTATATTAAAACAAAAGTAAGTGCATTAAGTATATCTATTAATGCACTTTTATTTTAAATCAAATTAGATGTCTAATTTAACCAAAGGTTTAAATAACTGAGAAATGTTTTTGCCTAGCTGAAATTAGAATTCACACTGAATGTGGGATACATCTTTGTCGAAATAAACGTAGATCTATTGCTGGAACGATCATTTATTATAAAATTTGTTCCTCGAAAGTGCGCGCTTAATGTGAAAAGAAAAATCGATGATTTAATCGACCGAGAAACAAATCATTTAGAAAATAGTTGGAAACGTTACGAGGAACAGTATGATTAATTATTTCGTGAAATTGATTCAACGTGGAAAAACAGCCATTTCGGTGCAACGTACAGAGCTGCATTAACGATGACATGAGAGTACAAAATAAAAAGTGAAATGTTATTTGATATTTTTATGTCGCTCGAGCGGCTCCATCTGCAAAAGTATCATTATGGTCGTACGATATTTCTTTTTATATCGAATGATTTTTATTCGAAAAGTTTTTCGCGTGTTTCCATAGTTTCATAATTTTTTACAGGTGGGAGCATGCGGAAGTACTCGAATCATCTTAGTAAATAATCGTACACAGCTTCAAAATGGCGCAAGGTGAGGAAATTTTATTTTAATTAACATTAATAACGATTCTAAGAAAGTAATATCTGTTTAGATAAATAAATTATTGTTTAATGGTTGTGATTCGTGAAATAATAAATTAAATAAATATTAAACTGATATATAAATAATTTATAGAGTATATAAGTATCTATAATTTATATTACATTTATATTATAATCTACAAGAGTATGCAAGTATCTACACTTATTTATAAACGTAGATTTTAATATGGAAAAGACAATGTAATATAATGATGTAAGTATTAAATATTAAAGTATAGAAATGTATAAATGTAATGATATTTATTTTTATGAAATTAAATATAATGCTGATGTAATCATTGTATGAAATTATTAATATAATATTTCATTGAATATTAATAAAATATTTCATGAATTAAATTCTTGTATCATATCATATCACCGATACGTATGAAATATACGTATTATAAATAATTCGAATACATATGTAGATATATATATTGTTCAAAATTTATAGTTATCTTGAAGCTCTACGATCGACGATTTTTTTGCAAAAATACATGTTTCCTGTGTTGCAAGTGAAAACAACAGGATGACGTTAAATTAAATTTCGTGCAAGAACCAGGTGACCCCGAGATTTATCTGTTGCTACATGCAAGTACCAAAAATTGCAAATTTTGCCACAAAATGAAACTAAATATATTGACCAAAAAAATTTTTTAAATTTCAGCTTCTTTCAGTTCTTGCAAGATTAACGAGACTGGAGACACAATTCTTCAACTTTCGCCTATCATTAAAATCTATCCAATTTCGCCATGAATTATTTCACCGTCAAAAACGATTCCACAAACGATTTCCCAACGCTTCCAACAAAATTACTTGTAACCCGTTGTAATCTGCAAAGTCCACGTCTCGTTAGTCGCATTTCGCCAAGGTTAGTTAAAAATTTCTCAAATTTCCGACAGATGATACAATCAAACATCGAAACTCCGAAAAAAAAGAAAAGGATAGATACATTCATTTAGTCCAATTGACTAGGAGCGTGTTGAATCGCTTCAACGCAATTGGCCATTGAAGGATGAATTGAGGTCGGTAAATAGCGAAGCTCGCTACCTTCACAGCGAGTGCTTAAGTGCGCGTCGTCGCGCCTGGCGCCACGCTTTATGACGCGTATCCTGTTCCCGTGTTCTCGAAGTCTCAGGTAGCCGGCGCGATCTTTTCGAGCCTCTGTGTGGCCAGGAAGGGCCGAATGTCAATCGTAAACAAGCTGACGAAATCCTTGGACACGTGGAAAACGGAAATTGGCCGGAGGGAAAGGTTCGTTCGGGGGTGATAATGGCCCGTAGGAGGCCATAGTTGCCTCTGTTTCAGGCAAGGACAATAAGCGATAGGACACAATCGCACGGGAATTACGGTTCTTACCTATAGTCGTTGGGGAATTTTTTTTCCTTTCTTTTTTTTTTTTTTTGTTTGTTTGTTGAAAAGTTGCGTTAGATTTGCAAGTGATACGTAGTTATCTTTTCTCTCTTTTTGTTCGAAAGTTAGGTTGTGTTAGGTTTGTAAGTGATACTTTCAGGGATTTGTAAATATATATATATAGTTATTTATGAAGGTATTCGAACACCTAGGTACGGTTCTTGCAGATCAGGGGAGAATGTTCTTTTCGTTTTTAAAAAGATTCTTATACATATATTTCGTTTTAAAAGAAATATTTGTTTTTGTGGGATTTTTATAGGAGTGTTAAACTTGGAAACACTTTTGAATAGTGTTCTCAAAAATTTAGAATCTATTGTTCCATTATTTTGGTACTAAAAATCTATTAGTCCAATTGAAAATCCATTTTTGTATTCGAGTATTCATCAAATAGTATTCAGTGTCGGTATTTAATACAAATATTGAGAACTTTTTTTAATATAGAATATATTACCTATTTTATAAATTCTATTTTGTTTGAAACTTTGAAATTTTTGAAAACATTTATTTATCTGTTCTCACCGGCCTTATAATGTAAAAACATTTAAAAAAAAGTCCTACGATCAAATAGTTAAACAGTTTAATAGTTTCTTAACTTTTTCAATCCCTGTTATAGATAGTTGCTGAAATTTTTTTCGTCGGAAGTTGCATTAGATTTGTGAATGATGCACAGTTATTTATGAAGGTATTCGAGTACTTATGGCTACTTTTTACGAATATACGATGTATAACGATAGAATTCTATTTACATAAACTTGTGTGACAAATAGTTTATACGACTGGGGTCTGTTGATTCTCTTCGCTAGTAGTGATTTTTCGTTCATACGATCCGATATTGACTATAATGTGGAATGACATGAAACAGTTTGAGAATGTGATGAGACTCGACTGTTGCAATTATATTGGTCAAGTTGGAAAAAATATATATAGAAATTGTATAACATTTGATACAAGCGTATATTTCGTAGAAATCATAAAAGTATTTAATAAATATTAATAAATCGCAATATTTAATATAATTCAATAAATATTCACTATATATTCAATATACACATATTTAACATGTATCATATGCTCAAAAAAGATTATTATTCATGCTGTATATTAAGTTTTTATTAACATATATTCATGATAGCAATTTACCTTTACGATATTGATGAAATTTTAAAATGTTTTTCGTGACACACAAAATATACTTAAGTACATAAATGTTCTTTTATGATAATTATTCGAATACTTAAATTCAAGTAGATATTCTTGAGTTTAAATTCACTGTATACATAAAATTCAAACAGAGAGTAGATATGACAGTGTGATAAAGCGATTCAAGAATAAAAGTATAAAAAAATAAGTGTCATGAAAGAAACAAGTGCAATTTAAAGCAAGGTTGAAGATTGCGTATTTTGTTTAGAAAACATTGAAACGTCGTAAACAGATGTCTTAAAAACGTGTGTACAATTAAACTGACAAATGATGACTTGAACTGACAAATATTAACGAATAACCATGCACTAAATATTATGGACAAATATTAACGAATAATTATGTATTAAATATTTCCTTTTTATTTTAAATGAAAACTGTATAAAGGTCAAAATATCACAGCGGCTGCAAAAATTACTACAGCACTAGTGTTTTAGCACAGGTGTCTATTCAATGTTATTCGTCCCTCAACTTGGTTTCTCAATTAAAACGTCGATGCAACGTTAAGAAATTCGTGTTTGAAAATCGGCGTCTATCGAGATCGCCTGAAAATGGCATTAATATCGGCGGATGTTTCGTTATTGTAAACAAATATTTGCAATCCCCTCGTATGGGCGGGGGGGGGGGGGGGCGGAACGATCAAACGACCGATCAAATAAACCAAATGAACATCGTGAACGACAGAGAAGATAAATACCACGTATCGATAATTATTAAATTTACCCAGCGATTAATGCTATTTGTCGCGACATTATTAACACCGCAAACCTCGATGTTTGAACGGATCCCATCGAAAGGCCGTTGGTCCAATGATCATAATCGTCGTAACATTCTTTCACCCTCGAAGATCCCTTGATGGCGATCAAGCATCCTGCATTTCCACATCGAAACATTGCACGGTTTGAATAAATTTCTCGAATATTATCTGATCTTACAATTAATTCCTCTATGGTTATCCTTGTTAACACAGATTCATCGACAAAGTAAAACGTTATTCTAACACTATTGAACGACGATTGAAGCATAAAATTTGCATCAGAGATGTTAAAGTGAAAAAAGAAAGGTAGAAGAAATTTTTAATGCAAATTTTTAATTATACATTTTATAATATAATTCTTTAGAAATATGCTTATATGCGTTTCACATCTATAAAGTTTCTAACAAAAATTGTAAATTAGTCACTTTGACCATTTTAGTAGTTCTAGTGTTAAATAGTAAATAGTATCTAAATAATTTATTTTATTAATATGTCGTATAATATATCAAATATGTATTGTATGATACATTATAAATTATAGTATATACTATAATATAGAAATATAAGTTGTTTAATATCTTCAATCTTTCAATGTTTTACAAAAAAATTCGTAGTCTAGTTATTGAAGCTGAGAAAATTATGAAAAATAGATATTGTGGAAGACTAAGTCGTTGAAAAAAATAAATTTTTTTTGTTTTTATTACTTGTTTTTATTTTTGAAAATTATAAAAATTCAGACGTCTTTCTCTAAAAATATTAAGAAAATCTCTTTAGAACAACTTGCTGTAAAATTATTGTTTTATTCAACTTCGAACGTTAGGATTAAACGACGAAATATTAGAATTGTTTCTATTTTCGTTAACCTCAATGTTTAAAGTTTGAATGGTGTAAGGAAGAAGAATCCCTTCAAAGAAGAGATTTCAATCTTCAAAATGATGGCAGATCTAGTAGATTTGGACGATAGCTCCAGAAAACATTTCTTTTACAAGAACTTTTACAATTTTGCAGAAAATATATCTTCATTTTCACGATGACGAAAACAAATTCAGAGCTATCAGACTACGCTTTAAAATGAGATTAAGGGTAGATTGTTACATCTTTCTATTTTACAAAATTCAAATGATCAATAATTTTCCATCGTTATTGGTTCAACTACGCTCAACGCTATATATATTATTACTAATAATAAGGTAAGTTTCACAGTTTTTGCTACTAAGTAAGTTAATAAAGACTAAATGCTTTCGCATCGTTAATTTCATTTCAACTTTTTACTGCACGCTCGTCGAACCGAGCTATTTCCGCGCTACGTCTACAACAAGTAAAATGACGTAATGTATTACATGCAGTCTTTAACGCGAAGGTAAAGCTGACTGATTTAATTTTATTCAATGAAGAACGTGTGAATAATTGATTACGGGATTAAGAGAGTTCGTTCGTCAAATTCAACATTTCCCTCCGCGATCCATTTCTGTTTGGTTTGATACGCGCGGTTATGTCACGTAATTAATTGCATTGTAAAAATTATTATCTCAGCGTAACTCGATTGAGATTTTATCAGCGAATTAAACATACCTTATTATCATTATTGAATTTCATTTCAATACCGTTTTGACGTTCGATTAATTAAAAATTTGATAAACGTTACGTAAGGAGGGAAGGAGAGGAAACGAGGGAATTGATTAATGCGATATGAAACGGGATATTAAAATCAAATGTGTTTTATAGAAAATTATCGACGTGAATGAATTTCGAGACTCTCGGTGAAATAATATTTACAAAGTAATGGAAAAGTATCTCCTTTCAGAGATAATCTGCCTCTGTTAAAATTGGAACGTTACTTTTCATCCTAATTATCCTAGTTTAATCAAAATTTCATTGAAAATTGTATCGTTCGATACAAGAAAGGTTTCAATAGCAAATCATTTTTTAGAAAAATAGTTTTTGATATTTAAAAGTAAGTCTGTTTATACGTTAGAGAATTTTAATATTTTTTCTAATTTAATGTTTCAATATAGTTATTATTTAATTTAATATTTCAAAATTAAGTTCAATTTAATATTTCAAAAATAGTCATTATTAATACAGATACGAATGGATAATGAGAACTTTCATTTTATAAATAGTATAATAATTTGTGTCATATTACTAAAATTTTATATTTTATTTGGTGGATACCAGTTATATTAAAAATTCTAGTCTAACCCTAAGTTGTTATGATTTTCAATGGCCTTTCAAATAATGACACTTCTAAGACACTTATTGTGTAAAATTGATATATATATATAGAATATATAGAAAATAATATTGTTTCTCAATATTATACATTTAATATTTACTTATATAATATTTGAATGAAATACCTGTATACGTATATACTATTAATACAACAAAGCAACAAAAAAATTCGTCTTCTCCGTGTCTATTATACCGTTTGAAGATTCCATTCATCTGACTATTGTGACAAATATATCCATAATCACAAAAGACAGTGAACCAAAAATTCATTTCAAATAAAATTCGCCCAATTCCATCATCGATTTTCCTACAAAAGTGTAAAGAAGATTCTAGAGAAGATTCAGTGCTGAATAAATCGGCATTTGAAATAATTATTCATTTCCATATTTATTTGATAAATAATTTAATATACGCGTACAAATTCAGAACGTACAATATTAACATAATGATATATATTTTCAATATACTTGTACGCGTCACAGCCAAACGAAAGAAATTTTCAAATACTATCTTAGTTCAATCATTACTGTTTACTTCAAATGTATCCAGAACTGAACTAGCGTACACACTCTGTCAAACTTTCAACAACTGCCAAAGTTCATGGTCGAAAAATTTGACATCGGTAAATAGTATGTATTTATAAAATAATAAAATAATAATATATTGTATATAATACTATATTAATACTATACTATATATTATTATATATTTATGAAATAAACAATTTCAACGTTTCCCACATTCAGCGTTACGTTCGAAATAACTATTTACTTTCATATTCATTGAGTTTAATTATACATTTCAAATAACATATTTCCAATGCATCACCGTAAACGAATAATTTTCAAATACCCTCTTGATTCAATAAAATTACTTGAAATCTAAGATATATAAGAGTGAATCTAACGTGCACGCTTCGCCAAAATTCCAAGAGCCGCGTTCACGCTCGAAGAATTTGGCGATCGGTGTAGATAGTATATATTCGAAATAAAAAATTTCAGCGTTACGTTCGAAATAATTATTTACTTTCATATTTATTGATTTTAACTATATGTTTCCAATACATTACAGTCGAACGAAACGAATTTTCAAGCACCGTCTCGATTCAATTACTATTTTACTTGAAATCAATATAATATACGAGCGTACACACTCAAAAATTCCAAGAGCCGCGTTCGTACTCGAAGAATTTGGAAGAATTTGGCGATCCAGGATTCCAGGGCACGCGTAATCCCGTCGAAATCCATCGTTGACCGAATTAACTAGTGGAGCCGTGGAAGTGATATACAACTTCGAGGAGTCCTCTCGGCGGAGAGCGAAGCAAGACGGCGGGGTGAGAAGAAAAAGGGGGAAATAAGTGCAGGACGAAGCAGTGGGACGGGGGAAAGAGCGAGGCACAAAACCTACTACGGATTAAGGCTTTCTTCCGCGCTGAGGCGCCCGGGGCAACCGATTGACCTCCATATTCCCGACTGCCTGAACCAGGAGCAGTTCTGAGCCGCTTAAGTAGGTAGGATTTGGTTTCCTGCAGCGACGAGTGCCTCGGTGAGCTCTTTTACCGAGGGGAAGAAGGCGCCATCCGAACGTTTTTTCGTGTTTTCCTACGCGCGTAATCGCCTACGACGAGAGGCTCGCCACCTCGTTCCTGTTTCAATTTATCCGTGCGCGACGTCGCGCGCCTCGTGGTGATTTCAAAAATGGCGCGCGACCCGTTACAGGTGACATTTTGTCCGCGAAAAGAACGCGATTCTACGTGGTCGTCGAGTTTTATACTTTCGACTTTATATCCATTGTCGAATTTTGTACTTTTGATTTCATATCCACAACAGTGTTCAAATTATTGCTCTTCAAACTACGTGAATCACATTGTTGTCCAAACAGACCTCTAACAAAACAGTTCATTAAATTGCTAGCAATTAGTCGAATTGCTTACAAACGCCATGATGAAATTTGATGAGAACGCATCTTTCTGATAATTAATTTAAATAATTCAGGTAAAACTCGTGTCTTCCAATATCACAATAAGAAGCTCCGTGGTGTCCTTTCATTGTGAAAATCTTCAGCTGGTGGAAGAGTCTAGGCGTTATAACATAATCGTTATTACAAAAAAAATTGCTTTCACTGACTGAAGATTTTGACAACGAAGATACGTTTGTGGGCCATTTTCCGAAAAAATGTAAGCAAGTAGTTTTTTTAGCTTCTGCGCCCTTGACATAACATTTTAGAGTGTTTAATATGTAACTCGAGAGAAAGATCATGCTAATAAGAACTTTGAGAAAAATTAAAAATTCTTTTCAAATTTGATTGCCTATGATTTACGTTATATTAATTAATCTGACTCATTCGTTGTTTAAATCATATTCTACACGATTTGAAATTTCGTTATTATTCAATTTATATCTTGTTGTTTAAAGAACTGTATATATAGAACTATGTATGCAGAAATATATAAGTAACAAATTCTTGAACATTCAATGCTAACAAGTTTATCAAATAGTTTATAATTTGTCTCGATTGAAAGATGTCCAAAATATACAAAATTAATATAAACGTTTTTATAAATATTCTAATATGAATTTAAGAATGCTACTCTAGACAATTATATAGAATGATAGTCTTGCATATTTGTTTATTACATTTCATACATATATTACACATATGTTTTATTTCGTAATTTATTCATTCGAATTACCTATGATTTTAATCTTTGTCAATTCATTATCTTTTGTAGCACAAAAAGCTATTTGCGTCGAATAAATAAAATTCGTGTTTCTATTAACTACGATAAGTACTGTCCAATATTATTCCTTAATTCAATTTCTTGAGATTTCATAAATCTAGATAAAAGACACGCTTAATGACCGAAAGATATTAAGCCAGCTTTGGAATTTCATCTTAATTCAATACCAATAATAATATTATTATTAAACGAACATACAGAACAAAATTACCTAAATTAGTGATAATAACCCATCGTATTATTTAACACTAGAACAATCGAATGAATACGACGAGTTTCAGAGTTTCATTTTTAGCAATTGCTTAAAAAATATTTGCATATAGATTTTTATCGAAATAAATATTGAGCTTTGTTTGGCTTCTATTTATTTCAAATGTAACATTAAAAGTATCGAAGTGTCAATGTATCAAAAGGTGTGTATTCTAGTATTATAAATTGAAACTTTATTTTTCGAATATCTTAATATTACTGCCAGCAGGCTAGAATACAACATCAAGATATTTCAAAAACAAAAAAGGATATACGATAGATAATAGAATCTCTACCGTAGATTAATTTATGTTTCAAGCTTAAATCGACGTTACAACCATAAACTATTACAGGTAATTCCTTGAGGGGATTTATCTCTTTTTTTCCGTCGCGTATTCATTCTTTCACTCGCTTAAATTTATCTTTCTACTTTGGACGATCAATACCTTTCAATTGTCAGCAATGAAATCTCACGCGTCCATAAATTTCCGACGAGAAAAAGTCCCGAATGCGAACGCATTCAATTATATACCCGCCGGCATAATTTCACGGTCGCGCGAGAAAATCGTGAAACATGAAATTTATACGCGTCCTTTCTTTATCTACGGTCCGGACCGTTCTAAAACGATCGAAAGCATAAAACCGCGTTTTTTTACACGAATTCGGAGGACGAGGATATGTTAATTCGGACGTTTTGAAGGATTCTCGAAACCTGTATTATTGATCATCGCGATACGATATTTTCTTTTTCCCCCTCCTTTCCCTCCCCTCTTCATCGCGTCCCGAAATAAAAGTCCGTCCCGTTCTCTTGAATTTCGTACGTGAGCATTATAAACGGCGAGCGACCAATTTACTAATCGTTTTATCTGCATACCGAAAAAGGAATCTGACGATTCGGCTCTCGAAGGATCAGACAATATACAGGGTGATTCACGCAACTGTAACGAGCAATATCAAATTCTCGTTTGGTCGGAATTAAAGAAATATATTGGAGCACTTCAAGGTGGACTACATAGGCTACATTTACGATCGTGCTATTTTCTTTTGCACAAGAACAACGATCTTTCTTTTTTTTTCTTTTTGCATAGAATCAAATTTTCTTGTTTCGCGAGAAAGAAGATATTAAGAAAATATTGTTGAAAATCGATGAGTTTAAAGAGTTCAATATTTTAATCTTGAATTATTGTAAAATGAACAACTCAAAAGTTTATAGTCTTATTCTTGTCTTTTACAAAATTAAAAACTAGACATTTTCACGGTTATCTTATCTCAATACAAAAAAGAATCACACAATTTAAAAATTTCTATTTTAATAAAATTCCTGCGAATGGCACATGTATATCATTGCATGTACGAAAGAAATAATCAATTTTACGCATTTTGAATATTATTTTAAATCATATTTTCCTCTAACATGATATTCTAACTTTAAACGAAAAAGATGTAGCTTGTTACATTTGCACGAAACACGCGCGAAAAATATTCGTATACTCGATAAAAGATTGCTACTATTTTAAATTCATGAAACTTCGCGAAGAGAAAATTACATTAATATTTCAATCTTCAAGAGCATTTAGTTGTAAAAAGAAATTTTTGTTTGAATTGAATCGAGTTTCAATTTGCAAAATCTCCGAGTGAAGAAGTATCTTTACTTACTCTTGAAATTATGTAAAAATATCTTTGAAAGAAACGAACTCGATACTGCGACACTTTAAAATGAGCCCAGATTGTGGATAGATTGTAAGAATGTTTCTTACAAAATTATAACAGTTTAAATTGTCGACAATTTTTCGAACAGAAATATTATCGATATTTTAAATTACAATATTATAATAACTCGATCTGAGCTCATTTTAAAGTACTCTGCTTTCACAGTTGTGTGAATTGAGTTCATTTTTTACACTTTTTTTTTTGAAAGAATCCACATTTTACAAATTCAACAAATCCATAGTCTCGAAGATTAAAGTCTCTCCTTCACAATAATCTCTCAAAATTTATTGTACAATATTTTTCGAAATATAAACTAGGATATAAGCTACCAGCAACTAATAAATAAATTTTTTCTTTATATATATATATATATTCAGATATATAATTTTCTTCTCAATATTGAAATCTGTTATGAAAGTGACTCAAAGTCGAGATCAAACATCCTCCAAGTACTTTTATTTCGCGGATGTTTGAAGCATCAGCTTCGAGAAGAGGAATATAAATAAAATTATCCGGCCGCAGATTTTCCTACGAATTTCGGATAAGCGTTTCGATTGCTTTTAAACAAATATCCTCCTGTTCTGCGTTATAAATAAATGTTCATTACGCGACGCTGTACGAACAGCGTTAGAAACCGCAAAATTTTTTGGAATGGAATTTAAAATAGTAGTAATTTCTTATAGATATCGAACGTTCAATCAAAAGAATCTCAATATATGATTTAAACGATTTATTAACCTCGTTATTCCGGATTTGTAGGAATCACGAACTCTAGAATTAGAAAATTCTTGGAGTGAAATTGGAGTTTTTAAGTACAGATCGTTTTTTTTTTTTTTTGGATAAGTGAAATTTTAAACAGGTGAGTTCTGAATCAAGTAACTTAATCAGAAGAATTTCAGCGCGGTTTATTTGACTTTTCTAACGATTTATTAATTTCATAATATGTCCAAATTTATGAGAATTATGAATTTTAAAATTCTTGGAATAAAATTCTTACAAATTATTTTTTCCAGATAAATTTTGATATATAGTTTCTTCATGATATTGTGCATTTAATGAAAACAATTTCCAATCTGATTTAATTCATTTTCTAAGTGTTTAGGTTAGGTTTAGGTTAGGTTTTAGTACAAATTTACAAGAATTATTAATTTTGGAATTCAAAAGTTCTTGGATTGAGAATTGTTACAGGTCGTTTTTTTCAACAAAATTGTTTAAATGGAATAAAAAAAAAATTTTAACTTGTCCGAAATTATGTTTCCAACGGCTTTCACGATACTCTCCTTCGTCTGCGAAAATTAAACGAATATTCCGATTATTTTTAACATCTATCGAAGTTTCGATATCCTTTTTACATGTCAATTTTCTTTGCTCCAAATATTTCTGGTTCGCAGAAAACTTTCTAGTTTTTACAGTTGTTACGCGATAAGATAAAATTTAAAATTCAAGCTTCATCTAAATGACATTCCAGCAATTTAATATTAACCTAAAAAAAGTTCAGAATAAAAACTGATTCTGCATATATAGGGAAACACTTACAAAAGGTTCTAATATATTTTATTATCTTCGCAATTTACGATCTTCTCCCAAATATGTAAATACGAATTTGTAAATTCTGTAAATCTAAAAATTTATAAAACTTTTCTGTCTTTAGAAAGAAAAAAATATTCGCTTGTTCGTAAAAGTATTTAAATAAAAAAATCTACCAATGTAACATTACTTCGAATATGAAAAGAAGGTAACAGTTGTTGGGAGAAAGCCATATCTAATAAAGAAGCACATACGTACTAGGTCAAAACATTTCCTATTAATTAATGCACATCTGCTACGTGATACAAGTAAAAATTTGCACTCTGCTGGTTGTAACACGTTATAATAAATTGTCGCAGCAAATTTTCTATCGAAAAACTTTCGAACAAACTTTCTATCAGATAGTCTAAATTTACGATCTTCGCACGTACAGCGAAAAGCATAATTATTATTCTCTTCTTATGAATCACTATTCATTGAATGCTTTCACTCTTAATTAAATTAATTTAGTGATTTAAACTTGAAATATTTTAATTCATTTTAGTTGTTAAATATTATTGCTAGAAATATTACTTAATATTAAATATTAAATATTATTGCTAGAAATGACATAATAATGATACAAATGTTTCGTTATATATTATTATATATTATGAGTGTTTATGAACAAATCGAAAGAAGCACGTACATGACAACCAAACAGCGAATACTTGTGCAAATTCATATTTTGGTCTTATTATTACAAAAGTAAAAAGAAAAAAAATTCACTTCGCACAAATATTATAGAGTATTATAAAATATTCTTTAATATTTAATATTATAAATATATTATAAATATTAAATAATATTATATTTTATACATCTTTGCATATTATGCGCATTTCTCAAATGCACAAATGCACAAAAATCGGCTTGACAACAAGAACAGACTAGCGATTGTCAGTGTAACTTTTCGCAGGTTGTATCACCTTTCGTCATCCCTCAACTGCCGTTCGAAAGAAATTTTCATCCCGTCGCCCTTCCCCCTCACCCTTTCTCCCAGATTCCAGATTCTCTCGCCTCGTCTCGGAACTTCTTCTTTCCGGCGTGAAACTTTTCGCTGGAGAAACAGGCCCGAGCTGTAAAAGTGGCGGACAGGCAGCAGCAGCGCTGGTGGCGTTTTTCAGCGCGGGCGAAAATTACCAGGATCGAACCCGGGGCTGGTGAAACGCCTCGCTCTCCTCGAACGTTTCGGTGTTTATACGTATACGAGGGACTGGTGAATTATTACGCAGGGTTCACATGGCTTCGACACTCGAACAAGTCTCGGGAAGAGAACGAGAGAGAGAGAAAGAGAGAGAGAGAACGAAGAACAGAGCAAAGGGAGCATCTGCCCGGGATGCATTCGGTGCTGATAGCTTTGTCGGCTTCTCGCTCGTACACGCTCGTACGCGCTTAGCCGCTTAAGAGGCCTCCTCTTCACCCTCTTCCTTCTTCGCCGGCGTTGCTCACACTTCACAAAGGAGCGTTGTATATTGGTGAGGCGAATACGTATATTTGGAAATATATATATATGTATATATGTATATTTAAATTTATATTTAATATTTATTTATTTGAATATATATTTAATATTATATATATATATATATATATGTATAGTC
Organism: Melipona bicolor; assembly: GCA_030673865.1. Lineage (NCBI taxonomy): Eukaryota > Metazoa > Arthropoda > Insecta > Hymenoptera > Apidae > Melipona > Melipona bicolor. The sequence goes on from JAHYIQ010000019.1 coordinate 4,601,268, forward strand.
GAACGAGTGCCTTTTTGCGAGTTTCGGAGCGGAAGAGGTAAGTTTTATGTGCGGGAATAATGACACGGATAAGTCGTTTATGAGGTTCTCAATTGGAAGAGGTTTGAACGTTTGCTTTCTTTTTCTCTCCCTGTTTGTTTTCTTTTTCGTGTTTTCCCTAATGATTTGTATTTTTAAGGATTCGAAACTTTACGCTTGGACGTGAAAAGATAACAAAGTTTCAAGAGCTGTTCCATAATATATGTAACTGTGTATCTCGTCGATGAGTACATATTAAAATATGTACTCAATACAAATTTTACATTTATTTTATGTTCTTGCTCGTTATAAATTTTGTTTATTTGTATGCTGATACTTTCATCAATTTATACTTTAATTTCAATTTTAATCTTCTACAAAATATAAATTGATGAAAGTGTCAATATATGAACGAAATTTACATCGAGCAAGAATATAATCTCAAATAAATGTAAAATTTATATATATGACGAAGCATTGAAACAGTTATAAAAATTAGCTTAATCCATTAAAGATCAAGCAATAATTTATCACGATACTACAAATACTTACCATCTCGAAATTATAAAATCAAGACATGCAAGACAAATTATACGAATTTCCTCTCACAATCCCAATATTGAAATTAATGACGTAAATTGATCGAAGAAAATTGCAAATGAGATAAGTTGCATCGGTCCTCGATGGATTAATTATTGTTAGGACGTTGCAGATAAAAAACTGCACGACTCGTATCCCAGTACAATTCGTCTCACTGAAAGGTCCAGAGAAGCAACTGTTCCGACTAAGGAAATGAAGACGACTTTTTTACCATAAAATTTTATTGATACGCAAACATTTGAATCGATACAAAACAAATTACAGGCGCGATCGCTCAGTACCAGACAACGCCACTCCTACTCGTGGTCTATCCCACGCCCCTTCACAAATCACGTGACCCAAATCAACCAATCGCTAATTTACGTTGCATTAGCGATGCACCTGAAGAAGTCCGATTTTCTGGGTTACCTCTGCTGAAATCACTTTCAGTGATAAAAAAAAATGAGAAAAGCGTTACGTAAATGAAAACGATTCGAGTGTTCTTCCGTTGTTTCGACACGACTTCGTTTTAATTCTGGCCGAGAATGGAAAGAGGCAACCGGTTGAAAATTCAGAAGCGAATATTTTACCCTGAAATCGATATAGACCTGAATCGACTGTCCACGACGACGATATGTTGTCTGGCTTCTTTTCAAATGAAATTTCGCGGCAGAGGAGCGTGACGATTCTCTCGGGCGGACGACGTGACATTGGTCGGGATCAGCATTTCGCGCACGCTTGGGAACGTGTTTTGTGTTCGCGGTTAATCCGCGATCACCGTCTGCGCGAGCATTTTTTTTCTTCTTGGTGCTTGTCACTCGCGTGTGTCCAGGGTATCCTTTTTATTTTAAATTTATACGAATGTAATAAAGGTCCAATCGAAAGGTCGTGCATCTTTGTGTGAAACGATTTTTCAACATTTTCATGGAGAGAATTGTTCCAAGTATATATAGTTGTAATTATAATATTTTTAGTATATAGAATTAATAACATTTATTATTATATATATTAATTATTATAGAATCGCAATTATAATATTTTCAGTATATAGAATTGTAACGTAGAACATACAGGATGTTTCTTACAATTGTGACTGATTTATATTTGAAAAACGATAGGAGATACGAAAACGTTGATTAGTATAAGAGAATTTGTTTCTCTTGTCTTTTTTCGAAATTATAATACATATCTTTTGATACAATGAGTCAACGAAGCTCGACTATTTTTTTTTTAAATATGTTTGCTACGTGCGTCGAAAAATTATTAGTTTAGGAGATATTTCAACTTCAATTTGTCTTTCGTATGTAGATTAGAATTAAAATAGATCGCCTCGTACCAATCAACTTTTTTGTATCTCTTATCATCTTATCTCGAGACGTATTTGCGAGAATCACTCTGTACACAGGATATTATAATGTTTGAGACGCAAAATGTTACCGTATTTGTTTGAAATAAAATTTTGAATCGAGATATCAATATTGCTCAATACGCTCGAATTAATTTGAGGGGTAGATACTAAAACGTTGAAATTTGTACCTTTGCAATTTTTATATTTGTACCTTTGCAAAATATTTTTACTAAGGGATTTTCACACGTTCCGTTTCTACGGTGCTTTGTGGTTCTGGACGATGTACTGACTCAAACAACACTGCTCTAGATACTTTCAATTCACAATGTTCGTAATATCTCGCCAATTTTTAATCACTCGTTTCATCATCCACGCTTTCGTCGAGCAACGTCCAAATTCCACAACATCCTCGAAAAAAAAAAAATATATATATATATATATTAACGCAAGTGAAAAATACTTAGGCTGCGTGGCGCGATTTGAATTCAGCGCACCGTACAAAATCAGGGGAAAATGTAAAAATGAAAGGAGAGAAAAGAAGCGAGAGGTCCTCGACAATGAACAGACCCAAACGGTGCTGACTGAGAGATCCGTTGAACATACTAGCGCAACCGTGGATTAGTCTAATACACGTCGGTCGGTGAACCGCAAAAGATTGTCCTTTTTCTCGCAGGGCAAATCACGCTTGGCCACTTCCAGGCTGCCCCCTTTTTGCGTAACCGTCTTTCGAGCCGCGTTCACCGGCGAAATTTTTGCTTCGATGACGCGCGAAACATTCGTCTTTGACACAGTGTCTTGAGAAATGGAGGTTTTCTCATCTTCTTTGTACTCGGGACAGGGCAGAGCTCTACTTTGCGATCATTTTCTGTAGTCAATCGCAAAACGGTGATCGTGATCAATTGAGTTAAGAAAAATTAAATTAATGAAAGTAACCTTCATTACATTTGTTATTATAAGTAAATATTGAAATATAATTTATATTCATTTATAATATTAATAACTAATTATTATTAGATTATTAGATTATTATAAATAAATTAATAAAAGTAATCTTTGCAATCGTTAATCAGTAATTTTTCAGTCAGTGAGTTTAATTTACATTTTATCAAAATTAATTTTTATTGCGTTATTTCTAACTTGTATTGTGTTAAATAATATTTACGCGTACTTTTGTTGAATTTAAAATAATTTGTTAAAATTTACGATGTGTGTTTAGGTTAGGTTTAGTATAAGAAAGAATGAATAAGAATGAATCTCGAAATCTTGACTATTCAATACAAGTTTATCACTAAGGCCCATCTTTGTCAAGCCAAAGATAAAGGAAAATCGTGCTAATGACGGGAATCGATGGGAAATCTTTTGAACACAATCTTGATAAAAATCATGCTGTACATTGCAAACCAATGCAGATAATAAATTTCGTAGTTTCTACAAAATGTACAGAGTGTGTGGTTAATGTTAGTAAACTACCGATACAATTATAGACAAAAATATAATCGTCAATCATGATTAATGACTCGCCACTTCCCTCAGTCATTAATCAACGAATACTGATATTCACTGATTATGATTAATATTTTGATTCCACATTAATCAGTATGTAAGATTACGTTTTGTTCGACACTTTTGCGAGACAGTTTATTAGAAACATAAAAAATTAAGAAAAGGACGATGTACGACTCGTATGTTAATACGAGTTTGTAGATTGTTGGTAAGAATATTTACTATTTGTTGCACTTGTTGTATTCATGTTAACTCTTTAGAGATTACTGTAGTTGTTATAGATATGTAAAAACATTACATGGGTATATATGTAATGCAACAAATAAATGTATCTATATCATATGTAAAACGTAACGTAATGGCTAAAATAATTAATTTATATACGCAAACAAAAAAGATAGTATTATTAGTAAACTGCGGATTTTCATGCATTTAAAGAAAATTCTAAAGTGTAAAATTGCACAGAATGCGTGTAATGTTAGAAAATGAACAAAACATTCAAAGTAGGGTGCTTCTTCCAACATTCAGTATAAGTACGTAAAATAATTTTCTATGGAAATTTTATTTTTTAAATTAAATTAGATTAGACGCTCTGGTTGAATTAATTGTAATTATTATTAGTTTTAATATTATTAATTTTAATTTTCTCCGAATGGACATCGTACAATAAATGCATAAAACATTAACCGTAATTAATAGCCATCTTTGCAAATTCGGCCGGTGTAAATATTATCCAAAGCTGAATACCAAATGGATAGGAATATGGGATTAAACTTTATTCATTAAATTAATTATCAATCCATCAAAGTCTCTATCTTACCACGGAATATAATAAAGATTGCTATCGTTGTCATATTAATTGCTAATTATGCTACGTTGCATTTTGCTCAGTGGTTGAAATACATCCAAAGCTCGGTAACGAGCAATCGTGGAAACCTTCGTTTCGAATTACGGTCTTTGTTGTAATGAAAAGTTTCTTTTCCTTTTTACATATTTCTTTGATTCACTCTCATACTCTATTCTTTCAACTCGAAAAGTGACGATTGTCCCTAGTCAATTAGACTGAGGACATTTCTTTTTCTGCTCTTTTCCTTTTTCTTTTTAATTAATTTATATTCTTATCACTGCGTCTACAGAAGAAAATTCAAAAAATTCCGCTATTGATTTTTTTGTTAGTATTTCCTCGCACAGATTCCATAATTCTACTGTATATATTATTTACTTATTAAACTTAATTAAAAGTAAGTGTGACAAATATCTACAATACACTTACGCTTTAGAATATTCCTAATGAAGCAATTCAAGTTCAAGGAAAGATTATAAAAATTAAAGAATTGAGCACGTTTTTCAATTTACATCGATCTGTTGTCTAAGTACATATGTATTCGAGTGAAATATGACAAGAACTTAAGTATCTAGATGTTTTTATTCACGTACGTAAAACGCACAAACATTTAATTCGTTTAATTTCAAATATCATAGAACTCTTTGTCGCGTGCATATAAATAGACAAGCATTTGAAATGTCCGGTTCGCCTTAATCACGTGTAATCGTTTGTAGATGGAGTTATTAAAGAGGATAGGTATGTCACTAATTGATTATTCTACAGTCGCGCCAAGTGAAATCTACTCTCATTTTCAAATATAATATCACTGAACCGCGAATTTTTAAGCGCATATTTATGAGAAATTTGAAGATATGACGAATACGCGATACGTCGAATATACAAAAGATATATATATTATATATATATTTCATATAAATATATAAAAATATATATATATTTATATGTAAAATATAAAAAATGGAATAATTTATAATTTCCAGCACTTGAAATTTCTATTTACGTACTAAGATTAAAATGTAGATAATTGAACTGCCGATTTTTATGCATTTATAGAAAATTTGAAAACGCGAAATTGCACAGAATGTACATAGTATGAAGGAGCATATAAAATATCCAAAGTATAGTGCTTTTACTAATTATTTGGTACGAAAAACAATCTTCTACGTAGATTCGATTTCCTTAATCATACTCCCAAAACTATGATTTTGCGTAAAAATCGGCAGTTTAATTATAATCACTTTGGTGTCTTTGTATTAAATTTCAGTTAATAAAGTACAAAACACGGTGTTTAAATTATTAAAACGAAAATAATATAGATATTCTTTCAGATTCTCAATTGAAGATTTTTCAATAGTGATTCAAACTAAAGATTCGAAGGAGTTGAGCAATTATTAACTGAAAACTTCTCTGAAACGCAAGCAAAATTAATTTATTTATTTCGCAAAATAAAGAAGAATAAACGATAAGTTTATCTGGAAAAAAGGGATCGAATTCTTTAATTGTGTTTATGGATATGCATAAAAAATGTTCAAATGTTCAAATGTTTGCAAAAATACAAAAATGCTCAAATTACATTCGTAAAAACCGTCTCGATGAAAAATATTCTGCAATCCGATCGAGTTACAAATTCATTTTTAATTTTCTTCAGTTTACATTTCTTTTTTTGAAAGTGAACGATTAAATAATTCAAGTATAGTACCTGGGAATCGTACTATACTCCGCTGCGATACTAGCTCGCGCATTTTAATCGTTTAAACCGATTCCGTCGCAATTAATCAGTCGATCAATTTATCGACGCACGCTCGAAACAAACAGAAATCAAAACAAACCGGGCGGATTCGACTGATGCGCTTTTTTGCGAGAATATCTGCAATTTCCATAACGTGATCGACATGTACGAAATTGGAATATTCGCGTTTAAAATTTCGATTGATTCAATTGCTGATTTTTCTTTTTCCTTTTTATTAATTGAAATAAATAAGCAACAAATATACGAAAGACTGAAATCGAACGTTGTTCTAGAGCAGTTCAAGAGTTCAATTTGTACGCTAGATAAAGCATAAATATTCTAAATTAGTTTTGGTGGTGATCGTTTGAAGTTTATTTTAAATATATCGAAATAATTCTGAAATTTTATGATTTTAAGATTTAAAAGGAAATTATCGCGAACGTAAATTTTCTCTCATAAACTAGATTTTAACGTGCCTGAAATATACCATGATAAATATTCGGAACATTTTTTCCTCTATACACGTGACTGTCGCTCGGCCATAGTTTTTCGAAGACATTCTCAAAAATATTGTAGTTAGATTTTAGCTTTTAGTCAGGTTTCGGCTAAGTCTCTTCATATTTCTTGCGTCTCGCTGACAACTCCCTCTAATTAAGATTATTTTTCATTTATTCTTTCCGAATCGTTCTGAAGTTATCAATAACGTCGAAGCAGCGTCGGAAGCATTATAAATTTTAATTTTTTTCTTATCACCAGATTGAAGTCCAACTTCAACTTGACTTAAATTTACTTAAAAAACTACAGATACGTAAGAAAAAGGAAATGTTTTTGCGAATAGATATCTCTGGAACTAAAATCGAACGTAAAATCAATATCCCTAATAACATATTTCAAGCCTATTGAAGTCAGAGAAATCTACTTTCGCAACAAGTATATTTTAATTTTTACATTACAATTTCCGAGTTACCCCGATGTATTTAAAGTAGAATGCAAATTTCTTTAATATATACAACTAATGGATACTGATAAAAAAAAATAAATAGATATAATGATTAAATGACTGAATATTCCACAGGATGATTTTAACTGTATCCCCGCTGTTGAAATTTTAATTTAAGTATACAGGAAGAATTTATAAATTTTATATGATAGATTATAGAATTACCATAACATCGTGTTATATTTATATTATATAAAATACAAATACGATTATAACGTTAATTAAGTACAATAGATATGTATTACATGTAATTTTATATTAACGTAAAATTTATAAAAAGATATATATATGTCTAATATTTTAAAAAGATGTTTAACATAAAACTTGATCGAAGTATGAATTGTTTCGTATTTCGTTTGAAACTCGAGATAGCTTTTAATTACAGAGAAATGTAAGTGAATCGAAAAATGAACGCTAAAGAAAAACGAAGACAAAAAAATCACTTTAATATTGATTCGGTACAACTAAATCTTAGTTCGAGGCCGCTAAGGCACGTTAAGTTGTTGGAAAATAAAAAAATAAGAATGGACTTTGGTCATTTCGCGTAACGCGCGTCAGTTTGACGTGTCTTGCACTTTCGTATCGAACTGGTAAGAATTAAACGTTTTCTTATCAACGGAGGATATCGGAGCAAATCGATACGTTTTTTTAATTCTTGCAATTTTTGCCTGGATTAATTGCTGTAACAAGAAACGTGTCAAAAGTCACTCATAACTCTTTGTACAATTGCGTGTACAACTTCGAGAAATGGACGTACAAAATAAAATAGAGAACGTCTGTTCAACGTAAAGTAAAAATGTATCGATTTGCTTTTCAATTTGATTATGAAGCAAATTCGAGCAGTCCTTTATATTGAATTAGATACGTGTTGATTCAAATAATAAAATAGATGGAAAATATTTTGAATAGTAACGTCCAACATAAAAAAAAAAAAAAAACAGATTTTCTTATTTGAATATTCTAAATGCTAAAATTTACGTCGTAAAAAAAAGAAAGGGGAAAAAACTGATGGAGCGAATAGTGTTCCAGGACAGGGTAGTTGTAGATATCAAGCTCAGTGTGCGTTCATTTACAAATCTAAATCATTTACCTCTAATAACGAATAGATACCACTCGAAGATGAAAACGTTTCTGCGAGTGAGATGCAGTTGCAATGTATTTATTTTCCAATAAATGATTACAATTACTTTATTTTCCAAGCTGGATCCGAAAATTAGAACGAGCATTATTTGTAACTCAATGTTTGCAAGATTCGAAACTTACGCAAATAGCATCGCAGAATATTAAAGGATAGAGATTGGATCAAGCCCAACATGTCGAAACTATCATTACTTACAAAAGACTCGAGTCCAACGATTAGAGATTCGAATCTCTCTGAAGCGTCCAAAACTCGCAACAATAAAGACAAATAAAAACGAAGGTTGATCTGACGGGAGAAACTCGGAAATAAAACTATCCTTGTATCGTCTCTGTTTCATTTTAATATTATAATATTCATTAATATCATTGATTATTAATATTTGACACTTTAACATTAGAATCACTTGTGAGTTCTAACGTTCGGAACTATACTATACTAAATCTATTCGAATTTAGCTACTCGGAGTACTAATATTTATACTTGAAACGAATATTTAAGAGATTAATTAAATATTTAAGTAACTTATGAAGTGTTCGAATCCAATGATCAGAGGTTCGAACCTACTTGAATACTTGCGACGTACTCGATCTCGTTATCAGTAAGTAACAATCCACAAGTGTTATCAATTTATCAATCTCATTATTAGTAGTAGTAATCCAGATAGAATATCTATTCGAGAATATTTGGAAATTCTCACTTGAAACTGTCTCGCTTAGATTCGAACAGTTAGGTTAGATACATAGTCACTTGCACGCACCATTGGAAACATTTATAAATGGTATAAATGGTTTCATTTGCGAGATATTAGGTTCGAGTCTATGAAACTCTACCCAGATATTTTCGAAACCGGTATACTTGCGAGTGCTGGCCATTGGGGATACTTACAACCGACCTAGTTGCTTCAGATACTACTTCAGATACTGTTCTAAATCCACCGCTGTTCGTTTCTACTCAAAGATATCCTTTCCAACTCGCAGAGCAAGCGCTCGCTCGAAACGTTCGAAGAGCAGCCCCGCTCACAGAGGCAACTTGCAAAGTGTTGCGAACGTTCCAACAACCTACTCGAGGACTCGAACCTACGGCGATCCTATCTCCGAACTATCCTTCGTTGCCCCTGTCGGAACTGCTGGGCAGCGCGGAGAGAAGCGGAAGAGAGACAAAGACGATGACACGCAGCGGCGACGGCGGCAGCCGATCTCGACAATCTTTGGCAAAGTTGGAGGATCGGCGGCGGTGACGGCCAACGTAGGAGAGAGAAGGTTCGAGTGGATGAGGAAGAAGCGAAACAGAGAGAGAGAGAGAGAGAGAGAGAGAGAGAGAGAAAGAGAGATGAAAGAAGAGGAGAGGGTAGGATACGAATCGATTAGGTCTGTCGGCCATTTTGTTGGCGGCTCGAGCCGGCCAAGTGTCCCGCAGCTGCCCCCAGGAGGCGTGGAAGCGACAGAGTCGACTCCATCGGGAGAACGAATGGCTCGACGTCGGCGTGGAATCGCCGCTCGGATCCTCGCCAGCGGATAGGACGCGGACCGGCAACTCCGGTGGTGGGACCAGAGACTCGTGGAGGGAGTCGGGTCGCGGAAAGGTCGACCCCGAGGGTGGGGGCAACGGGTGGTTAGGTTGGGTTCTATAGGAACCTAAACCGGCCAGCAGTCAGTGCCTCCCAGGGCCCCGCGCCGTCAGTCTCGTTGGTGTTGTGTCGTGTAACGTGTCCTCTCTTTCTCTCTTTTTTCTCTCTTTCCTTCTCTTTCCTCCTCGAGTCCTCTCCCTCTCTCCTTTCCAACCCCTTTTCCCCCGTGCGTGTATATATACATATGTACATCACACATATGTGTATATGTATTACGTTTTTTTGCTTTCCGTTGGTTATCGTCGACGATCGACGACGTTGTCATCGTCGGGCCGCGAGTGACGAGGAAATAATCACGCACGTGCAGGTTTTCCGCGATGGATGCTGCGCACACCCATCCACTGTTTGATACATCCGGCTTGTGATCCCTGGACCAAGTTCAAGCCTACTCGCGCGATCGAGGAAATTTTCAAGTTTTCAACCGGAGTAGTAATTTCTCATCGCGCGAATTCACCGAACCGAATCGGCAACGTGACTGACAGAAGGATACGCACAGGGGAAGTATCCCTGCTCTGGGATCGATAAACAAGATAGTTCCACTGAGGGGAATAATCAGTCCATCAAAGGATCGGTCAAAGGATCGAGCGATTCGCTTGCGAAGAGTTCGTGGAGAAAGTGATTTTTGTGATTCGAAGAACAGTGATTCCACGCAAGATTGCTGACGAGAGGGCTGAGAGGACGTCGCTGGCCCGGAAGATGGTAAAATGGCGAGGGTTCCGGTGAACTGTCCCTATGTGTGCGAACGCGAATCCTCCTTCGACTTCCTCGTGGACGAGATTAAAACTTCACGGCTGAACATGGCTGATTAAAGAAAATTCCCTCTTCGAGACGAGCAGCAGAGTTGGGAATTCCCGAGCTACAGATTTCCTAGAATGAAATTGTCACGAATATTGCGTCGCGTTCGAGGTTGATTGAATCCGGTGGAAAGGGGGCCAGAAGTGAATTCTTTCTCGGAACTGAGGATTTCCTTTTTCTCAAACTGAGAACTGAGAATCTTGCGAGATTCAACAGTGCCGTTCAACGCTGGTGGTGGTTAGGCTATAGTTCAACAACGGTTTTGTTTCGCGGAGAAAGCCGGTGAAAACTGAGTGAAAGAGAGAGAGAGAGAAACAGAAAAGAGGGAGGAGGGCGGAAAGGAAAAAAGAGGAACCGTCGTGGTTCGTACGTCGAACTCGAGACTTTAGTCAAATTCTGTATAAAAAAAGTAAGTACGGCCGACGGTCGTACTTGGCAGGAAGGCCTCAAGATTGCTCGAAAATCGTCGAGAGAGGTGCGCAGGGCAGGAAGAGCGATGGAAATCGGGGGTGCAGCGATGCAGAGGATGGCCGCTGCCGGAGGGCCCGGGCCCCTCAGCCTTCAGGGCCCTCCAAGGTCAGTGAAAATCTCACCCGTTAACATACAGGACGAGCCCGGTGACCTCACTTCTCAGAGTACGTATTTTTTTATCCCACCTATTCGCAATTTCGTTCGACTGCGCCACCAGATTCTTGCTGGTTTCTTCGTTGGCGGTAGAGAGAGATATTGTAGTTTCAGAAATTGGTTTTATTCAACAAGATTTAAATACCGTTTGTTCGACGAATGATCTGGTGTATTAAAACTTTATCTTTGACCAATTACGATATTTACTTGTGATGAACATCAAAAATTACACACTAAATTACTTCGATCATATTGCTGATAAAATTGTATTTTTAGATCATAGGTTCTTCTTCGTTGGTAAAAGAGAAAAATAGTTTCAGAAATCGGATTTATTTAATATATTTTTAAATATCATTTCTCAATGAGTGGTCTGGTTTTAAAAATCAAATTTATTAAGTATTTGCTTTTCAGATACAAATCATCTGGTATATTATTGCAAAATTCTATAGATATCTTTGACTAATTATAACGTCCGTTTGTTATAAATAGCTACTTCGATAATGTTGCAAATACTTCACTGATGCTATAAATAAAATTATACCATTCGGTACACTACTCGGTACTTTATAATTTTGTCGTCATGAATACTTCAGTTTCCTGAAATTTCGTAAAATTATACCAGTCAACGGTATTTTCGAAATTCTGTCCGACTGTTACATACATAGATTCTTTAGATTTTAAAAATCGAATTTATTTGATATGTTTGAAAATAAGTAAATTTTTTCTACAAACAGACAAACAGATCAGAGGCCTCGCAGGAAACGTGGATTCAAAAATTCACGAGTAACAACGGTTTTTAAATTCTATGTATTTTATAACGATTGGTCGTTGACTGACTGTTGTTGCTTCCTCGCCGACGTGGCGGTTGAGCGATTCCTTTTTTGCTTCTATTAGGACAATCCTTGTCGTGAGCGGACATTTGGTAACCGGACAAATTCGAATTCAGTTTTTTTATATTTCGTCAAACTACACCGTTCAATGTTTATTTACAATTTCGATTGCCTCAAGAAATTCTTGCTAATTTTTTCTTTGGCAGAAGAGAGGCACAATTTTAATTTTTAAATTGGATTTATTTATTATATATAGAAATCGTGATTTGACGTGTGACTGATAGATGGTGTAATTTTTTATTAAACTAACTAGCATCAGACACTTATTTATTACATTATTTAACAATACGAATGAAAGCATAACAAGGAGAAAATATTAATTAAATCTTTGGAACTTTCTTTCGTAGATCCAATATTAACAAAATAGAATTTGATGATAAAAGTCGATTGAAACGAATTGTAAATTGCACAAAGCAATATTTGATGTTGTCAATATTTTTACATTTTCTCCCAACCTTTGTATAATCGAATAATTTTGAAGTGGATGTAGATAAATTTGTTACACGAATTTTGCAATTCTTTTCTATTTCGATAAACACGTACAATTTTATATTTTCTGTCATCGAGTAATGAGAAAAAGAAGAAATCTAGAAAAATTCTAATATTCTTGCAACATTTTAACCTTCGAACCTTTCAACACTTTTACAATAATAACAAAAGTGCCGAATCATGCTATGAAAATGAAACATTTAAACAATATTTTAACACAACTAACAAACAGCCTTCAAACAGTATCGTTTCTTATGGATTATAAACGATTATAATTGGCAATTCACACTCTCTTTAATAAATGTTTCAACAATCATATTGAATCAAATAAAAAAGATTCTGAAAGTCCTAAATCGCTGTAGCTTTAAATATCAAGTCAGGTACTAGTCAACTCTTCGCAACTTAACTTTGAAATTACACAGACACTGATGCATCAATATTTCTGAATCCAGTTCACAATGTGGCGAAAGCCAACTAACCAACTCTGACCACTGTCAACTTTTACTTCACGCGTCGAAACTTTTTTCGAAATAAAATTTTCGAAAATTACAAATTCGTCGTTCAACTTTCACAAAAATTACACACTAAATTATCCGCTCTTCGTGTCCTGTTCATATTCGAAAATATTCAACGACGTTTCTATAATACCTCGTGCAACGCAGATAACCGTGAAACAAGATATCCATTTCAACGATTTCATAAATTATTCGTCGCGACAGGCGGTCGAATGGAACAAAATTTCGTCGCTAGATCTGCATATGCAGCTACTTGCACATTCTGCATTAAAAAAAAAAAGAAAGAAAGACACGATTTTAATTATTCAATTATTCTCATTAAATTATCAACGCACCGATATCTCCTCGATAAAGGAGATTCTCCAACTTGTGATTTGTGCAAAGTTCGATTGACAGTTGAAGATATTATTGTCCAGTGCAGAAAATACGCTAAACATAAATTCATCCCTGACAATCTAAAGGATAAAGAAGCGTTCCTAAAATTAGTATAGTCTTTCTGAGACAGTCCAACTTTTATAACAAATTGTAAGATTTAGTTCCAAGTTGCTAATAACCCAAGTGATTAATGCGATTATTTATAAATAATGAAGATAAAAGAAAAATTGTCAACGCAATGCTGTTCGATTGTTTGTAATTATGAAAACGATCTAAGTCATATATTTCTCGTTTCGAGATATTTGAAGGTTTGAATATTTTTTTTATGCTACGAGACAAAATATTTCAGAAAATATTTGGTCTTGCAAGATAAGAATTCATTATGACTGTGAAATTTTGCGTGCAGTCTTAAACACGATTTTTGAAAATTCAAACGATTCAGACCAAAAATTTTCAAAATTAACTGAATGTCTTAAAACTGACTGACGACAATAAAAAAAGAAACGAATTTTATTATAAAAAAGAAATTTAAATTAAATCTATTAATTCGTTCATTTTATAGTTATGTTTCTGAGTAATTAATTTTTATCATTTCATTTAGCGACGCAACAGCCAATTTAACGGTTCAATTTTTACAGAAATCTTCTTAGAAATTACGTCAGATTATTTTACTTTAAAAGAATGTGACGCGAAATAACTGATAAATTTCATTTTTTTCTTCAATTATTGACTTGGACCACTTTCATAATTACCGGCACAAATAACATTCTCAAGTCGGTGTTCCGCGATTCGTCGGACGGGATAGCGACGGCTCACGCTCGTGGCAACGATTATTCGCGCGAAAATCGTCGAAAAAATCGCGAATCCATAGCCCAGAATCGAACGAAATGCACCGATCGGATCGGCCGTCGCGTCGCGAGTTTCACTCGATATTCACTCTCGGTTAACTTTTTACTCAGTGCTTATCCAATCTCGTGAATTTTCCGTACGTGAAAGCGACTTTGGACCTGAAGACGGTTCGATTTTGCGCGTCGATGATTTAGATATTCGGTACACAGATTATAAATTTTGGTGCATTCGTGCGAAATTAGGATGCGGAAAACAGAAATTGAATATACGGAGAGCTCGACAGCTGAAAGTTATTTTAAAAATGACCGTGCTTTTCTTGTCGAAACGTTCAATTTAATCACACAATAATTATAACGTTCATACTAAAACGATTAATGTTTCGTTGGTTCACACGTGGTTTTAACACGAGTTGCTTTCAACGAGAAGTATAACTTTTACACAACACTCGTTTTCATTATTAAATTCCGAAATTACCGCAATTACTATAATTTTCTTACGCGTGATATTTCTTTGTAATTTTAATGTAAAACCAATCGAACCAATGTTAATAACTGGGATTGTGAACTTTTTCGCAAATTCATCTCTTTCTGGAAACCTTACGAAACAGAACTCTCTGTATGTATTAAAAATTTTAAAACTGAACACTACAATTTTACACAGTTTTGATCATTTTTATACAAAATATCTATACCATGTATCAAATCGAGGCTAATGACTAGACTCGTGTATTTTTATACAAATTCATTTCTTTACACACATATTCACTTTCGATTCATTTAGGTATAAAAGATGAAAAAATTATCTGTAGCTTGAAGAAAATATTAAGAAATTCTTATTGGTACATAGGATCTTTTGGTTGAGTTTTATGTCGAGTATTTTCCTAAACACTGAATGTGAATCGAAGATTGAGATATAAAAAACAGGGTTAACAAAATGGAATTTAAATAGAGATCTCTTTTACCTGTTAAAAATTCAAAAAAATTATCGCAATTTTAATTTATGCGACTTTGTAATTTCCATTTGTATTATTTATTTGCTTCGAAACTGAAAAAAAAATTAAAGAATCTGCAAAACAAAGAAAGAAACAAAGAGTCTTGTCCATGACTCGTTATTATACTAACAAGTAAGTTATCGTTAGGCTGTTACATTATACTGCATGCAATTTCAAAATTTTATCAAACGTACCTTTTTTGCCAAGACACATGCGACATATTTTTAATAAATACTGACGAAACAAACGAGGCAGTTAAAAATAAAAAAAAAAAGAAACTCACCACATCTACTTATTAATTATACGTTGTAATTAGCACTACACGTTGTAGCTTGTATCTACATACGTCGTTTGTTGCTAACGATGCCTACTTATTGTTAGTTCCGAGTTTGATCGCTTTCAAAGAAATTCCCAGCGATTTTTCGAGAGGTACTGACGCGAGGAACGTCTCGACGCTGGGCAAAAAGGAAAAAAAAGAAAAAAATAGTGGAGGTCGGACTTGTCGGTGGTTGAACTTTAAATAGCAGCGTCAGTGGTCGCCTAGCTAGGCGCAGATTCGATACTTTTTTTACGATCGTCGAAAAAGCGAACGCCAGAAACGACGATTTGTGCAAAAGTCAGAGTGAGAAATAATAGGCTGCGTACTCGCTAGAAATTCCAAAGATTTTAGTTGATTTTGGTGCTTTCGATCGAAAAAGTAAGAATACGATGAAAAATATTAAGAAATATATGATGCTTTTACAATTATAATAATGCTAATGTATATGATGAAAAATATGAAATTCTCATAATTAAAAGTGTCTCAAATATCTAAGGAACAATGAAATAAAACTCGTTACGATCGAGCTAAAAGCTAAAAGTAGCGTATTCAGTATAAAAGTAGTATATTCATTAGTAAACTAAAAAGTTCTATTGTGCAAAATTGGGTCAATGAATATCTCGAAAAAATATTCAAAGTATTAAGAAGCTGCTTCTAACCACGCAAAATGTTTCCACTACAGTGTTCTATCATATCTGTGTATTTCAATGCGTCTTAGTATAATGAGAACAAATTTGTACGTGTCAGTGTTCGAGCAACTCGAGTGTCATTTTCAGTGTATCGCGAAACGGCCACAATATTTAAAGTTAATTTATTAAATGCGAGTATAATTTGCTAATGGACGAAGGACGATTCGGGATTTCTCATCGATACGAAGAAATTTATTGTCTCACATTTAGAAGATTCGTTCGTTTTTCATACTGGCTGTTATATCGGCTGTTATATTGGAAGCGTTTTCTGTTGTTTTCTGTAGTATATTTATATATTCATATTCTCGAGTATCAGACCATCTTTCGATCGTTGTTCTCTAAGAATCACTCCAAAATTCCAAAATTCCAAGAATCAGTCCGCGAGTCGCTCACAACGTTCCAAAAATCGGCATCAAGTTCAGTACATGTGGCATATTACTCGGTACGCTATTAATCTACAGTACACTTACGGCAAAATGCAGTCCATTATTCGCGGAATTACATTTTTCTACGATTCGCGACATCGAAAGACAAATGTCTTCGCACATTCGTTATCACTACAGGCCTCAACGTTCAGTTCAACCTCTGAAAGAATGAAATATCGAATATTTTTCTACTGAATTCTCTCTTTCCTGAAGAATGTTCCAAGAAGTTTCAATAGAAGAAGAATTTATTTACTTCTCCGAGAGATTCTAACATAGAACTGCAATAAAATTGTGATCAACGACGTATCAACTTATTGATCTTATAAGATTCTTAATACAAGAATATAATTAGATTCTCATATTCTAGATGGATAAGACAATTCTTATATTTTGAATTATATTACTTCTTATATTAAGGCTAATAATAATTTTAGTTTTATTATAATATTTTAGTTATAATTATAATTATAATAACTAAATAATTATAATTTTAGTTATATTCTTATATTAAGTTTCCCACGTTGCAAAATGAAATTCGCAATGTAAGTTTCAATCTTCCTGAGTCTTCTTGAAAATAATGTATACGAGTCTCTAGATTCTACAGTTTCATCCATTGTAAAACAGTTTTACAATTCTTTGAATTGAAATCTTTAGTTTTTCAATCTAAATTTTTCACATGAATATTTTATACGGATTGTCTGCTCTCTTTGTGTAGCTTTTCAAAACTTCCATTAGCGTTAAAAGGTAATGTTCATCTCGTCAGATTTATTATAATTATAATTATAATTATAATCCGACATCTAAATGTTACTTAACACTAGAACAACAAGTTTTAATACAAATAAGATTATTCTACAAATAAATCGTTATAATTTACCCAAGTGTTAATAATTAAAATAAATTTAAAGATTTATGCGATCGCGTCTCTGTCCAAATCTGATATTAATTTTGACGGAAATGTTCGTATCTTTTAAGCAAAAATTTTTGTAAAAGAAAAAAAAAACCCGAAATCTGTCGTATCGACGAATTTGGTTATTCTGGCGTCGATGATCGTTAAACTTGATCGTAAAATCGGTCATTTTATCAAGTTGATTAATAAAGTCGTTTCCACCTATAATATCTTCAATAAATTCAAGTAAGGATAATTCAAAAAATTATACAAAGAACAGAAAGACAAAAGTCAAAATATAATATTTCTTACGTCAAAATGACTAATTTATAATTTTCTATGGAAATACAAATAATTGTATTTTTTTTCGTAAGAAATATTATATTTACAGAGTAGTTAACAAAATTAATTAATTACATCTACAGCATTTAATTCGATAGATCTCGTATTTTTTTTTTTTTTTTTTTTTTTAAGAATAAACGAATAAATTTTACTCAATCTCGATTAAAAACCATTTTCAATTTTGTTGCATTCAATTCCTGCATGCATTGAACGAATATAATTTTACATTAAATGCGACGAGAGAAACATGAAAATCGACGAGTAAGGAACAGCATTCGCTCTAGCAAGAAAATCGGCAATTGTGCAATTTTCACGCGCAACGATCCATCGAGTAGCTAAAAAAATCGCGCACCGCGAAATGAAATTACTTTTCATCCGATCTCTCTGTTTCGTCGCGATGATCATTGTCACGAGCCGGACGATCCGATTTACCCGCGTATAATATCGCGACGATATTGGATCAACCGGGATCTATCCATCAATTAGAATATTTCCCGGAAATTTCCACATATCGCGCAATCCGATTACCGATACGGTTCTCCGTGTTGTCGCGCGCCCCGCGTATAAAATATGCACCGGCGCGAAATTCGTTTCGCGTTTTCTATCGATTCACGCTCGTGCAACGGCAGTTCGACGGGAAACAATTTGTCGGACGCGCGGAACAAAATAGGCGTCCATCTTGCTTGAACAACCAAGCACGGAAGCTCGCGAATTCTCGCCGATCGAACAACGAGGACGCCGACCTGTTGTGATTTTTAACTCGACAGGCCGCGATGTCTGCAGTGGGAGGTTCTTTGTTTTGTTTTGTTTTTTCTACAATTTTATTACGTTTCGGCGTTTCGTAACTTTCAACGACGCGGTTGAAAATAATTGGGAGATTCGTTGGATCGCGGGTGAATATTTTTGCGCGGACGACGCAAAGAGTGCCGATTGCTAATTTTGGTCACAATGGAACCTCTATTATGCGCGCGTTCTAGCGTCCAAGCGATTCGAGACTCCGCGTGGTTTCTTCTCTCCGAGAACGCGAGAGATTATCGTCGTGACTATACAGGGTGTTCCCGGGTTAAATCGCCAAACTTTGGATATCAATTTAGGATCAAATTGATATCAAATTTCTCCTCTGTAAGTATGCTCGTAAATGCTCTCTACGAGAGATATTCACTGCTAAAGTTGTAGGACTTGGTAACGTGTGCCATCGAAGTAATTCAGGTTTATTACGTATATTGCTAAAGAAAATTGTCGTATCGATTACTAAAAATAATTGTAATTATTACATGTTGCTGAAAATGATTACCTTCAGCTTGGGGACAAGCATTAATCTCGGAAACACAGATATTTCAATGTTCATCCATTCCCAACTCTTAATAACTTCAGAAGTAAATATCTCTTGAAGGAAGCATTTGCGAGGATACTTTCAGAGGAAAAATTTGTTTGTTTTAGGGTGCTAAATTCATATCTAAAGCACATCTTGGCTAGATTCTCGCCTGTTTGACACTAGAACTATCAAGTGGTCAAAATGACTAATTTATAATTTTCTGTGGAAATTTCACATATTTACAGCAGTATATTTTATACTCGAGTGACTCTTAATAAAATATATTAATGGAAGCTTGTATCCTTTATGTTGAATTATTAACTGTTTCTTGTACCTTGCGCTTGAATTTCTTTGCTATAAATATTATACTACTCTTTCGTCGGTAGTTCTAGTGTCAACCCAAGTAACAAGGGATCGAGAAACAAATCTATCTGAATGAGTATTGAATTTTAATAAAGTCTCTTCTAATTTCAATTGGATTAAAGGAACTTCTCAATCTTGATAACTTCGCTCTGTTGAAATTTCAGTCAGCGAAGTTGTAAGATTCTAAATTCGACGAAGATGCTCGCTTTCACGAGCGTAATTCGTTCGAACCTGATGAGTGTTAATCGATCGAAGAATTGAAAATGTGATGATGCGATGATTTCTGAAAACTGCGAGCTTTGTTCTCGTCTCGGTTCCAGCGTTTGGGCAATCAACTTGCTTCCAAATTTCACTGTTCCTCGTTAACTCGTGCGAACCGCTACTATATTTTAATCGTCGTTTTAAATTGCATTCCCGAATATTTGAGAACTTTTAACAAGCGATTTGATTTTTAAAAACTTTTGAATTTGTCAATTTTCGTTTCAGTTCGTGTGATTGTCATTCAATATTAAACTTTT
The DNA here is from genome assembly GCA_030673865.1 of Melipona bicolor. Lineage (NCBI taxonomy): Eukaryota > Metazoa > Arthropoda > Insecta > Hymenoptera > Apidae > Melipona > Melipona bicolor. Next base: position 4,621,448 of record JAHYIQ010000019.1, read on the forward strand.
GGTAACTTTAAGCACCTCGAAAGGTTAAAGTGAATAATTTCGTTATATTTTGACTGCATTTTCAAAGAATTGAAGCAGAACGTATGTTACATCTCGTAAAATTTACTGTAATTCACAGTTTGAAAGTTAAACGACAATCCAGCAATGATGAAATAATTCCTTAACTGCAAAAATAATCGGTTTTTGACACTGTAATGAGTAAATTTCACGAAAAACTTCAGCAATCCATCCATTATTCTCGATTATTATTATATTCTGATCGTTGAAATTAAATTGAAATAAAATTTAACAACTTCGCAAGCCAGTTGTTTTTGTTCGAGTGATTGACTTGCTTCGAAATGAAATTATTAGGCAATTCCTTCTCCAACGCAGAAAATTATTATTATGGATTGGAAATTTTTATGTACAGCGAAGAGCATAACTTCAATTTTTCATCGTTATTCATAATCAATTAATTCGACTATTAAATCTAGATTCTCGAAGAATCAGTTAGAATGTAAAAACTTCGCGTCGTAGTTTTATCTTCGAGATAACCGTCCAATTTACTTTCTAAATGTCTCGCGTAATGAAATAAATTGAAAAATTCAGTCGGTATAGCGGCTAATTCGCGTTTAAGCGAAACAGAAAAGCGTTCAACTCGACGGAAGTCAATCTCGTAAATACGTGCATCCTCGGATCAGATAATTCGCTGGCACGAATCTCTCATAGCCGCGGAATATTCAGTAGCAAACAACAACGATTCGACGATAACTTTCTACCGTTTCGGTGCTACGCCGCGTTACGCCAGCTTGTTTAACATGTATTTTCCATGTTTCGCCAAGGATTATAGATTCTGTACACCGATCGTAATTACACCGACAACGTGCCAACATCTAGACGTTTATCTCGCGTAATTGCAGCGTTTGCATGTGCCATCGTATTTAGAAATAAGTCGACGATGCGCGAGTTTTATTATCTCTTCGAAAATCGCGAGGAAGGTTGGAATTTTCTTTCGAGTCCGAACTACTCTGGAAACTTTGTATATGTGTGTGTGTGTGTGTGTTGCATTTTATTAATAATGCAGAGAGATCCAACTCACTGTCGTAATTACGTCAGTCAAGTTTGAAATAAATTTGAAGATGTAACAGAGAAATTACGAGATATTTAATATATAAGTAATACATGTCACGGATATTCAAACAGCCACAATCCATTTTATATTTGTCAAAAGGACGCCATCTTTAATATGTTATGGTATATATTAAATACATCATCTTTAATATAAACATATTACATACTTAATACTTGTACTTATTATATACTTATATAATTATTATACAAGATACTTGATACAAATAAATATAGTCTCAAAGAAGTGTGAGAATAAATTCTACAATATTCAATAGAATTATTTCTAAGATGGTAGAAGTTATATACTGAATTTTAATCAAGCATCTACGTGTTGCAATGAATATCTCGTAACGTTTCAAATTTCAAAATGTCAAAATGTTTTCTGTGTAACACACGTAACATATTCGTTTAGTAAACGTTTCTTACAAGTGTTCGAACATTTACACGAGCAACTTTATATTATTCCTACAAAGTTATTTCTGAAAATATGAAACTTTTACTTTTTCAAAGTAAATGTTATTTAATATAAAATTTCGTTTATTTGTTACTTATACTTATTGTTAATAGGAAATTATTAATGTAACGAACTAGTATATATAGTTGGCTGTTTAAATACTTTTATGACGTCTGTGAAATATGTATCTACTACTTGTATAATATAATAATCATGTAATTTCTATTATGTATAATTATAATACTTGTGTCAATGAAATTTCAAAATATTTCATATAATATATGCGATATGTTTATAAAAAGGTTCCAATACTTTCATGAGCAACTGTACATGTTCGTCAATGACACATACTGTAGATTTCTCAATAATTACATTCACTCGAAGAATGAATTTTTCTCTGCTTCACTCAATTTTATTATTTAACAAAACTCGTCGTAAGTATTCGAATACATTCACGAGGAATTGTTGCACATGCTCGTCAATGACATATAATGTAGCATCCAAGCGACCACAACATATCCATAAAAAGTTTCTCGTATCTGTTCGAATTTTTTCGAATTTCTCCAAGTCACTGTGCCACGATACAGATATCATCATAGATTTTCAAGCAATCGAAGCGTTCGACGAACTAATTTTTCTTCATGCTTCGTAATTTTATTAAAAAATTCATCGTAAGTGTTTTCACGAGCAATTGTACACGCGCTGTAGATTTCTCAACAATTGAAGCAACCACAACATATCTACAAAAAGTTTCTCATATCTGCTCGAATACTTTTCTGAGTCACTGTACCATGCTGCAGATATCATTGTAGATCTTCGAACAATCGAAGCATTATGGATTAATTTATCTCCTCGCAATTTTATTAAAAAGTTCGTCGACAAGTGCTCGAATGCTTTCACGAACGTAATTATACATACTCGATGACACGTACGCTGATTTCCCAACAATCGAAGCATCCGAGCGTTCAGTTCTTTTTGAAAACTTACTTCCTCGCTTAAATAATAAAATTAAAATAAAATTATGAAGTAAAGAAATAAACGCTTCTACCTTGAAAGCTAGAAAATGAGACGCGAGGAAATGCGAGAATATTAACGGGGGGAGGGGGGAGGGCACGCTCCTTTGAAGCAAGGGGAAAAGAAGATCGGTGTCGGGCTCCCGTTCGATTTCGAATAACTATTTAGAGCAGCCCGAGAGACCGCGAATTCCTCGAATTCGCTTCATTTGTTTCTACTTAACTGCCGAATAGCCGGCCGCCGCCGAATCGGGTGCAATCAGAAATAAACTCAAGCGAGTCCGGTCTGTCACCTCGGCCGATCCCGCCAGAGACGATTTTCGAAATGCTGGAAACACCGACCCGATTCAATGAAACACGCGCGCCACTCTCTCTCTCTCTCTCTCTCTCTCTCTCTCTCTTCGCCCGATATAAATCCTCCCGAGATGTTTGCCGACTGCGCAGAGAATTATAGGTTTTCGTGGCTATTAGAGCTACGAGTTTTCTACGCCACGATCGCGAGAATATCGAGAGGGGCGCAATTCCTGTTCCGTGTTGCGAAAATAGTCAATATTCGAACGATTAGTTTGTCACGAACTATTTTATAGTTCAACTTATTGCAAGTAGTAATTGTTGCATTGCATTTTTGAAGACGGTCAAATTTTCGTTGCATTCCCTCCAGTTTCAGTTTTGACCCTTAGAGTATAGTCAGTGCTAAAATTTTAAAACAGTAGATTATTTTATTTTAAAAGAATGCGACGCGAAAATAATTGATAAACTTTTTTTTTTTTAATTCTTGACTTGGACCACTTTCATAATTACCAGCGCATATATTGTATGTTAGATTTCTCAAATTGAAGCACAAAATGTTTCTCATACCTGTTCGAACACTCTCATAAGTCACTGTATACACATACACTCTCGCCAATGATGTAGGATTATTCCTACGATGGAAGTTTCGAATTAGAATCTGTGCATAGTTGGTCGAAAAATTAATCGACGATTAACGATGATTATTTCCAATAATCTCTAATCGCAATCGATGATCACGTTAAATGTTAATTGCGAATAACGATTAAATTCCTACGATTAGTTAGTTGCGAATTACATTAAACATTTCGATCGTTACCGCGACTAATTAATCGTTATCAGCGATTAAGTTCCTCTCAATTTTAATCGTGTTGTTAACAATTAACTACTGAAATTCTCTGCGTAGTAAAATTAGCTAGTTTTCTGTTCGCGGTTAGGGATCTAGACGAAGTTTCTGTAAATTCTAAACACAATGAAATATTAATGTCTAATGATAAACGAGATAAATTTATTATTTATTATTTTTTAAGATAAATTCCATTTTGAAGGAATTCAAAGTTAGTTCTATACTCGTTGCTAATATAAATCAGAAATACGTTTTATTTCGATTAAATATTTTATCGACAGTTTTATCACAATTTCAAAATATATTGAAATTCAATTTAAATGAAATTATAGTCCAATTCGATGTAATAACTAACGATTGATGAACTGACATTATCAACATTATTAATCGATTAAATTAAATTGTCGATTTTTCGAATATCAATTTCTTTTAATCAACGATTGAAAGGTTGATCTTATTATTAATCGGAAACATTAATCAATCGATCGAACTGAAAATTTTAATCAATTAGTGCTCAACTCTGAGTCTGTATTTCATTTTAGTCGAGAATTGAGTTACAGTGAAGAGCATAATATATATTTTTATATTTGATATATAAATTTAATAATATATATTAATAATTTAATATACAAATATATTCAATATATATTTTTATATTTTTATACTTATAATAATAATAATTATACGAATAAATAGAGAACGTGAGATTTTATTTATATATATTTTAGGAAGGATCAAATTTTAAAAAAATACACCTAATATCTAAGACGAATTAGAGAGAATTTTGATTACTTTGGCAGGTTCACAATTGTAATTTTTACAAAATTCAAAATTTACAACTTCGGATAATAGTGAAAAATTTATGGTCAAACTCAGACGTTTGAAAGTGTTGAAATGTTTGCGAATTAAATCCCTGATTTTTCATTCTTATAGATATATTTCAAATAAATGGAATAGTGTCTCGTACCACAAAGATCTCAGCGTTTTCGAATATTTGGGATATTTGTTTGATCGAAAATTTATAATACAATACATAGAAGCAGCGCAAGTACAAAGTTATTTATATATTTTACGAGAAATCACTCAAATCTTTAAAAAAAAAATCTATATCTATAAAAAAATTTCCAAGAAAGAATTAAAAATTGGACATTTTGACAACTTTGACAGTTCTAACGTTAAACGCAGAGATTTCTTACATCCACTGCAAGTACATATTGCAACAAGAACTCTATTTTGAATATTTTACGCATCCTTGCATATCGCGTGCCTTCTGCGTTTATCTCTCTCTTTTAAATTTCTCATAAATGCAAATGAAAATCTGCGACTCTAGCGGTCATTCTTGGCACGTACGAACCTTTTGAATATCATTTCGTTCCCCACTCTGTTACTTCGAAGTAACAAATTTCCAAAAAAATGCGTCGTTGTGAAATTTATGAAAATTTCCATCGAAAATCGCGAAATGATGGATTTTGACCACTGTGTATGTACGTAGTATTAACGCTGGATAAAGCTACTTCCTATCTACTGAATATTTTAACGAACAGGTTCTACTCTGTGATATATCTGGCTTCTTCCATTTATTTTTGTATCTTCATGAATTTCTCACAAATGCATCGAAATCCACGGTCCAGCGGAAAGTTTCGTAATAATTAACGTTTCATTTCTCAATTTGGTCCCATCGGGAGTCTCGAAGTGACGAATCCTTGGACATTTCAGTTTCTCAAGTCCGCGAAGCAACAAACAACTAGGTTCGGACATATTCCCCGGGCGCGAATGAGCATTAACTTTAAAACATATTTAAACAATACATTGCAAACATACATAAATTCACTGAACAAATACAAATCTCAAACCCGTGAACTTCCACTGTACTGTACAAACAGAGCGCACACATCGATAACGAAGAGCATATTTGATTTCGTGGATGTTCATTTTCACCGTGCAACACGATTAATACGGCCATTTTTCTTCGGATTACTCGTTGACTCTGTCAGTCACGTACAGTGTGTACCATCATGGTAAATATAATGGCCCTACAGTTGACGAGCGACGTAAGTTTAAAATTAGGAAAGATGAGTTTATCATGGAAATAGCAAGTACTAGAAATGCTCATTTTATTTAGATATCAATTCAATTTGCGTATATTTTGTTATACATACATAAATCGTAAGGGTCAATTTTTGCGTCGTAAGTAAATAATGACGATTTCTAAGTTGTGTTATCATAATTAAATTAATACTATTCCCTCTCTTATAATAAAGCTACAGACGTGAATTTTAATTTGTTACAACTAAGCCACGGATTTCTCGTGAATTTGTTGGAAATCCAAAGATGCCTATATAAATGTGTAAAATATATAAAGTTGTAACACTTAATTGAAAAATTATAACACTTGAGTGAAAAATTCTATTTAGAATTCCACTTCCTTAACGATATGCATAAAATTTCAAATTTGCATAAACATTCGCAGTTTAGTTACATCTACTAAATAATTCTCACGAATAAGGAAGTAGGAATAACATGATCCGTTACGTGCGAGAAAACGAGTGTTATTTCATTTTTTAACCTAGAATTTTATAAAGTTGATATTTTTTTTTAGGCACGGAAATTTTCTAGAAAGACTTAGACACTGCGAACGAAGAATTAATAATCAAAGTCTTCTTTACAGACACGCTTTAGATCTCGACCATGTCAAAAAAGACCGATGAATCGAATCTTTCCTAATTCGATCTGAATCTGCTCAATAAGAATCAATATTATTCAATGATCATCTTATAACGTCTACGAAATTTGTTAGATAAATACTTTTTTTGTAAATGTTATTGTATATTCAAACGAAAGGAGTATCAAAAAATTAATTAAAAGTGCAATCAAAAATCAAAAGGCGCCACTGAATCACATTCGTGGCGAGAATGCTAGAAAATTGCGTTGTTACGTTAAACTTTTACTGTCAGTGACCGCCAAAGGAAGAAAGCTTCTTCCTCCCTCCCCCCAATTGCCACCAAACGAAACGCGACTCGCGTTAATTTTAATTAGCAGCTAATACATTTGCATGATTAGACCCTGGAAGTTACGTGGTATCGGCATTCCACGCGTCGAAAACGGCCACGGCGGCATTAACTCGCTGGGATTTCTCTCTTTCTCTCCTCTCCTTTTCCTTCCTGCCATTCACCGACACGTACATACGTCTACTTCGCCGGACGTCTACTTTAAATATTTAAATACCTCTCTTTCTGTCCAAACCTCTCCGTCTCGCGAAACGAAATATCCACGGCTGCAGGGAAAAACGTCACATTTTTCTTTCTTTCTTTTTCTTTTTTTTTTTTTTTTTTTTGTGAAAAATCTGTCTACCATAGATCTATCACAATCTTCGAAGATTGGAACCTTAACCCCTTGCGCTGGCAACTGGTTCGCGGACCATAACGAGTGACCGAACCGTATACAATAATTCGTCGCTTTCTTTTTCTTTTGAATCAGGGCTTGAATTTAACTGTAAACTTTTATAAATATAAGTTACTTTGTAAACCTTTAACTTCTAAATTACTTCTTTTTCTGTTTTAAATTAACTTTTTACATTAAAATTTTGATTCTGTTATAAAAGTTCAATTTTAACAGTTATTCTGTATTTGATTAATAAACGTTCTAAAGGAACATTTATTTCTTAACAGATATTTTAAAGTAAAATATAAAAGTTTATACTCTTTTTCACTTGCAATTAGCATTATTTAAGGAATTGAAAACAGGATAAATATAGACGAGCATGTAAGTCAGGATTTTTATGCATTTATATGATTCAAGATTTCAACCTCAAATCTATGTAACATTCACGATAAATTTATTTGAAAAAATCTAACTTTTTCAAAGAGTATCTGTTTCTGTTCAACTAGAACTTTTTCTCACTTCCGAAAAAAATAAAAGTTTTCTATCTATGTATATATACATGGAATGTAAGTCTCAGTATATATAAAACTGTTTTCCTAGAACAGAAAACTTAAAAGTAAGGAAATATCTGTTATGTCAGAACTAATTGAAAATTTTAACAGTTTCACTCAAGCCCTGTTTTGAACTCGTCGGCGTGATATCACTGAATAGAAATTATTAAAAGTAATAAACTTATCATTTGTTTTGCCTCTGTTACATTTAAATTGGGAAAATGTGGCAATTTGGGACAAAAAATCGACGTGACTTAAAACTTGCCGTACGATTTTTTTCGCTATTTTATCGAACCTTGAACATCAGAGTCGAACGACAAAAATTCAAGAAACCTCGAAACACTTCGTCGTCTAATTCTAAAGTTGAAAGTTCAATAAAATGGTGAAAAAAGATCAAGAGAATACTTCAACCTTCAAGACCGTCGAAAACATTTTTTGACGTTTCCAGGAGCATTTGAATCTGACGATTCGACGCGATGTAGAAACAATTTTGAAAGAAATTGACGGTGTCAAAGTGGATTCTTCGCACTCAAAGGTGGAATCAATTGAACTGTCATACGACTTTCTTTTACGAAGTATAGATAACTCCTTACTTTATCGTCCACTTCTGTTAGGATCTCTTGAATTTTTGTCCGCTGGTACATCACACGAGTCCACCTCGCAATTGTATCGTGAAAATAGAGATACCATGTATACTATCTGGTGTGAATAACGTATCGATATACAGCGCGCGGTATCAATAGTGCATGCTACGCAATAATGCTTTATTATGTAGCATGTAGTATAAATAGTATATTATCTCGCGCTCGATATGAGCATCACACGCTGTTTATTCTAGTATTTCATAGATTTGCCATATACTTTGTAATGTAAATATCGTATTATCAGATTTATGTGGTGTACTATTATACGCGGTACACTATATAGTAGTACCATGTAACACAAATAACTGTATTATCGCGACATATACCTGCTGTCAAAATTGACATTAACCAACCAGTGTATTTTACAATACAGTGTATTTTAGCGATATAACTCGCGTACAGAAGTTTTGAGCTGCCATTTCTTTCTAAACGAAGAACTAGATTTTTTTCGTACGTTTTTTCGAGAAATATAAATATTGCAATCGTAAGTTTCATTTCATTTTTTCGTACATACTCTTCTTCTTTCTTTTTTCTTTTTTTTCTTTTTTTGAGAAATATAAATATTGAGATTACATGATACATTTCTAAATAAATACAATTACTTACAATTTATATATATATTATATTCACTTCATTGTATTTATTGTATTCATTTCGATTTACAATTATTATTTATTTTCGTCAATAAAATATTTACAATACTTATTATTTCTTTTGAAATCCTAACGTAAACTACGAATATCATAGAAGCTTCATTTCTAAATTATAATCAATTATGATCAAACAACAATAAATAACAAAGAAGTTGTTATTCCATTTGAAATTCTAACAGGAATCCTAATATGAATATTATAATTGAAAGTTCTCGATATAATCAATTACAATTCCAACATTTAAAAATGTTAATATCATACAAGGAACATTTATATTTAGCCAAGTTTTTTCTAAAATTATTTTTACGAAATGAAGTATGAACATAATAATTAGGAGTTTCGTTTCTAACGTACAGTTTCAATACTCCAAAATATTAATATCAATAATTAAGCATGCATTTAAGGAAGTCTTATCTTCCCGTTTTTAAATTCTAAGACGTGAAATCTGAATATTCATTTCTAAATATTTAAATGAATGAACTGCGAATTATACATTCTGCAAATTTGATGCATTTTTAAATTTCTGTGGACATAACTAAAGCAGTTGAACCTCAATGGAAATTTGTTCTTATCTCTAGATATTTCATATATTCATGCATTGTGTGACTCTGCAATTTGCAATTTCCTGTAAATGGACAAAAATCGACAGTCTAACAATTATTTATGTCGCTATTTTAAATGAAATATTTATGCATATATTTTACAAACAAAATATTTATATTAAAACACAAGCCATTTATTTGTACAATTAATCATTGATCAAATATAAATACGTGTATCATTATTATTTATAATATAGTTTGAAAAAGTCACTTAATACCAAGTATTTTTCCGCGTTACTGATGATTATTGCCGATCTTTTAGAATACACGATGAACATTAATATTAGAAAAATACATATTCAACAATTTGAATTTCAAATTTTTCAAAATTTGAAAATCAAATTCGAGAATAAATTTTTTTCTTATTTCCAGTTTGGTAGGCAATTTTTCATGCAAATTAGAAACAGGATTTAATTATCTTCGATTTGAAAATATTAACAAATTTTCATGTTTCCTGTGTCCAATATAAATTTCTAAAAATCCTAATCAAAATTATGTTATATCGATAAAACATTTATGTAAATATTTTCACGTAATTTGCACGGACTAACGTTGCGACAAATCAGTAGTGACAAATATAATCTTCTTGCAATTATGAACGTTATCTCATAGTGTAGTAACCTCGAAACAAATGTCACGTATGTAAAATGTAACATTTAGTTCCCTTCTTTTTTTTTTTTTTTTTGTTTCTTTAAGGAAAAGTGGTTTGGGCGTATATCTAGACTGACCTAATTAGCTACACTTAAGATTACTCCTTTGTCAGTACGATTACGTACTGACTTCAATGTCAGCTAGAAGTGTAAATTGAAACTATCGAAAGCAAAATTATACAAAATTCCAAGGGAAAGTGAAGGAGGAAATAGTTTCGAAAAATTACAAAAATTGTTTTATGTGAAATATATATAAATACATACGCATTACAAATGATAAAATGCCATTTTATTATTAATAATAAAATTTTGGAAAATTGCCAATTGTGATTTCTTTAGTTTTTAATTTAATTTAAATCAAATTATTTTAGATAAATTATTTGTTGTATCATTTATAGACTTTTTATTACAATTATTGCAATTGCAAATTATGTTACTCTTCGAAGATTTTCTTACTGCGTTTCACTATATCTCATATTATAATACTACTCTGCTTTATATGAAATATAGTACTACTATAAACAACTATACCTATATATATATATATATATAAATTTTGAAATAGAGACGTGGAAGATAGTGCTGTACTATTTGGCAATTATACAAAGTGAAATTATAGTTCAATCTAAGTTGATTGATAAGTATAGTATGTACTGTATATTATTACATGTATATACGTTTATAGAATTATTATATTTATAATAACAAACAAAGGTATACATTTATAAATATAAAATCATACGAATAAATTACTCGTTACACATAAATTGTTTTTATGCGATTGGATAAATCAATTATTTACGTTATTTTTATGCAATTGGATAAATCAATTATTTCTACATATTACCTACGCGGCACAGATATTCTTCGTGTCACACACGCGCAAATAATTCTGAGCATAACACCGCGAGACTACTTTTATTTTATACGCCGCGTTATTTTTACGACACAGTGAATATAAACGGGCGACATTGGATGCATCAAAACTGACATTGCGTTTAAATTTGGTCGGCTGCACTCGGTAGCCAGCCTCTCGTCGTCTAAATAAAGAAATCGCGGTTAATATTTGATCGAACCGGCTCGAACTAAACCCGCCCCGTCGGTAAATCGTGCACGAACAGGATGAAAATCGGCTTGAAATGACGGATGCTCGCCGGATATGCTCATAGACCACCGCATGATTTACCGACGAAGGGCCGAACGCGTGTCCCACGGCGTGTGGGGAAAGGTGGGGGTGGGTGCAAAGAAGGACAGACGACGGTTTAGGTGGAAATCATCAGCCGATTAGAGTGCAGATGTTCTCGTACGGAGATTATAAGCCGTTTCCACCCTCTGCGACGGTCTCCAGCACCGGGTTCTCGGTCGAATGGGGCCGGGTCCGAAGGGAGGACTGGCAATAGCTCGATGAAGGGTGAGCTTGATTGAATTATCATGAGTGTTTGCGGAACGGCGGCCTGCAATTGAATTAGGCCTCGGCTCCTTTTCTTTTTTTTTTTTCCTTTTCTTTTCTATCGTCGTGCGTAGACATCTATCAGTGTCTCGGTAGGAGCCCTTGCTTTTAATGTTAATCAATGCCTTCGCCTCGTTTCGCGAAACGACGGGTCCCTCTCTGACTTGGAGCTGCTCTTTAGACGGGGGTTCGACGCGACAACGAACGTGCCTAACGTATCTTTTCAGCTCGACGTATTTTCCTTTCGATTTTCTTTCCTGTTCTTTTTTTTTTGTTTTTGTTTTTGCTTTCATTGTTCGTTCGTAGTTTTTTTTATTTTAGAAATTTTAGAAGTTTTACGTACAATAGTTTAGAAAATTTAGAAATTTTATGTAATTTTGTGTAGTGGTTTTTTTTTATTTTAGAAATTTTGGAAATTTTATGAATCTGAAGATACCTGTTACGTAATGTATCCATGTCTCAATCGATATTTATTTTGTGTTTTAATCAATTAGTTTTTAATGTAGGGGACAAATGTATTGCAATGTAAGCATGGTACAGATGTATGATTAATGTAATATTCAAATTTTACTTTGTGCGATTCTAACTATTAACGTACATATAGCAAGAATATGAGACACACGTGCAAAATATTGCTAAAAAGATATAACAATATCAATAATATTGATCATAAACGATTATCATGATTTTCAAGTGTCAGATAATATCATAACAACAAAAAGGAATTACTTAAAAAAATGTCAATTTCTTAATTCTCTTTTTAATCTTAAAACAGACTATTACTTGATTAAACGTCGTTATCCGAATTGTTAGCTACAATTTACCTATTTGTTCCAAAAATTACGTTCGTATATATATATATTTATATACTCTTATATATTAACAAATAGTAACATTAACATGTTAATATATTATATATTAACAATTTCACAAAATAAAATCTGTATCGCACATATATAAATATATATATATTAAAAACTACATGAATTAAAACACAGATACCTATTGCATGTGTGTTTTTACGTACACAGCTAAAACTACGACTTCTAATAAAATCATTCAGAGTCTCATAACTAAAAGTGATAATCATAACTAAATAATATTTTGAATCTTCCAAAAGCCAAACTGATTCACTTTGCTATTTTATTAATTTCTTAATTTTGATTTCAAACATATATTTGGTCGGTGTGTAATTTTCCAAGGAACAAACGATCCTTCATAAGTTCATTTATTGGTATATTTTAAAATATATTTGAAAAACAATGTTTATAATGAAATTTAGAGAAAAAACAGTGTTTATAATGATTACTTTTACAATAAATCTACAGACTTTGATCGATACTTAACAACAGAACTGCCAAAATGGTCAAAATGACCAATTTATATAATAATTTCTGTTAGAGAAATTTCATACCTCTGAAGGTAGTGCAATGTATTTTCAAAAATTTAAACGATTCCTCGGACAACATATAAATAAAAACTTGCGCAATTCACTGTATCATAAAGCTCTTCCATCTTTTTACTCCATATCTCTTCGCTTCTTAAATATATATTTTTCTGATCCTGCGTTCTCTTGCAATTTTCATACATTGCATCGTTTTAAATTTGTTTCCTACGTGTAGTCTCGTCAAAATGTTAACGAAACCATAAAATATTTTATGCATTCACAAAAATATCCCTACGAATGTCCAAGCACTCGAACAACTGTGTAAGCGTATAACTTTCTTTAAATTACATTCTTATGAAAAATCGACGTATTGACGGAAGTGTAAATCCCGGGATTACCGGGATAATAGAGACCGATGAGATCGCTTCGTTTTACAATCTCGATACGAGAGGGAAAAAAAGAAGGTACTTCTTGATTTCTAATGCCTAATCACTTTGTACACAGAGTTATCGATAATCGGAGACATCCTTCGTGTATTACGAATACGCGTGCAGGAATCGGTGCTTTCGACAGATCAAAGACGCGCCGCTCCGTTGGGAAAAAATATTTCCAGTATCGAACGCGCGATAACATCGTGCCGTTATCAGGTTGACGAATTGACTAACTGTCCGATAACCGGTGAGAATCTCATCATTGGCCCCGATCCAACGACACGATTAATTCCTCTTCTCCTTCTTTTTTCTTTTTTTTTTTTTCTTTCTACGCGACAAGTACGTACTTCTGGCGTAAGCCCGTTGAAGTTTCGACTTGTGTACACGTCGAAACGTTCTGTACACGTAACTACACTTCTTGATCCGGTAATGACGTAATTAGGCGAACTTTGGAAATACCGTGCGACATCGTTATTTCCTCGACCCTCTGTCTCCGTTGAATATTCATTCGTGTTTCGATTTGTAACGGAGCAAAATGAATTTCCCTTTTTCACCGTTATTGAAAATGTAACGCGAAACGAGGTGCAATGGGTTTTATTTGAAATGAGAAAAAAAAGAAAAAAAGAAAATTCATTAGAGCTAAGAGGCAACATCCTCTTTCACGTCGCATCTGTGAAAGCGAATTCTGGAAATTCGCTTCTTTCGTTTCTATCTCTTTTTCACTCGAATTCTACAGTTTTGTGAAATTTTAAAAAGTTAGAAAAATTAGAACGACCTCCAGGTTAACGATAATGACAAATTGGATATTTGTTTGATCGTACGTAATTATATTCTGTTTTAGATTTATCTACAAAACAATTCTTGTTTCAAATCTCATCGTCAGTTGTTCCAATATTATTCTTCGAATTCAATCATCGAAGAGAATCAACTACGTGTCTCATTAAAATGAATGTTAAACGAATTGTTATAATTCTTATTATCTATTGTAATTCTATAAATACAATATTATTAATTAATCTATTATATTATATTGTATCATCATGTATTAACTAATTCTGTCATATATCTGTTAAAATTATTATAATTCTAAAGTATACGATTTTCATAATTTCCAACTGATCTCAATTTCGAAGTATTTTCTCGTTGTAGGTTAATTCATATCGATCATAGGTTGTTTCGTCTGATATCATCACCTTGATTTACGTCACTATTATTGTTAGAAGTTGAACAGTTCCGAGATACACATTTTGGTATTAAATTTTGGACGAAAGGTCCGATTTTGCCTTCTCAAATGAAATCATACATTTTTTTTTTTCACGCACTAGTCGATATTTCCTACGAAAAGATATTGACCAGAGTTAGCCGAAACGTAATCTGATTGATAATCAAAAAACTATGATTCACGCGAAATCACGCTATTAACCATGATTACTGATTATTAAACAGTTGATGATAGAGCAAGTAATCAAAATCGTTGTAATTAAATTAAAAGTCATTAATTGTAAAATGATTACAATGATTATACTACGCTCGATAAAATGGCAAAAAGTTTTCAATCAAACACGTACAAACATTGGAGCCGAAAATTGAATTGAATCAAATCAGAAAATCAACTGAATCAAGGATCGAAGTCTGTTTGCGAATTGATTTAAAATCACGTTTCGATGCATTATCCACAAATCATTTTTTAATAAACGCGGATACTTGCGTTTAAACGAAAACTTTGGTCACAAGTCGCCTGAACATGTGATTGAATAATTTGCAAATTTTCATCAAATTTTTCGCTATACGACGCAATTACAAAAAAGAGTATTGTAAAACAAGAACATGTTAAAAATAAGATAGTATTAATATTCCACGTTAACACTCTGTTACGAAAGATTTGAGATCTCTGCTTGATTTACATTGGGAAACTGATCTCTCGAATTAGCGCCAAAGAGAGAATTCGATTTTCATCCGAAGATAATAATTGTGGAAATCGTATAACGAGAAGACGTTGTTGCATTGTTCAACAGATTTCATTGCTCTGTCAGTTTAATTCGATATAAGACGTAATGACGTTGGAAAAACACTCGAATTACGAAGAATCAACATCGCATCAATTTGATGAAGTTCAGTTCAGATTTGTAAGTAGATCTCCAAGATTGAATTGATATAGCCTAACGCATTGTTCGAACGCGTTTGTTGTAAAATCAATATTTTCCAACAATTATATACCTATTATATATATATAGATAATTCCATCTATGACGGAGTTTTCCAAATAATATTACAATATGTATATCTATTGTATATATTTTACACTTACATCATACTATAAAATTACTATATATAATTGCTCAATAAAAATGTAGTTCATTTAGAACAAAATATAGATAACACATTGCAAAAATCCATCAAAAATGAAATTACACATGTATATATCTTTTCTAAACGATAATTTTTTTATTAAATAATTTCCTTTGAAATTCAAGTTGCAAAAATATCATGCAAAATTGAGATATTTTTATATCACGCGAGAAAGAAATAATTTTTTCCACGTGTACATAAAGTCCGTGAGAGCAAATTATGCCGTTTACTCGGTACAAAGAGAGGAATTGTTGTAAAAGGAAAGCGAAACACACGTAATATGATGGTAACCGTGACTCGGCGTGATTTATTAGAACACGTTCGAAGTGTGTTTGGCACGTTGCCTCCTATCAAAAGAATTAATCGCAACAAGGAAAGAGAAAGGTACTGATTGTGAGTTTTATTCTACTACAAATGTGACTGCAGTGGCCGATTTACGAAGCTACAATAGTAATGCTTCTTCCAAAGGTACGTGAACACTCGCAAATGGGATGGATTTACATATATATGGAAATATATTATATTATGTATAGTGTATGTATCATACGATTCTATTACGAGATATAGATGCTTGAAAAATTATGTATTTCAGTGAACGTTCCATATATTCTACATAATATTACATACTGATATAATTGATGTACAATGTGATAATTTAACAAATAAAATATAATAATATTAATGTATAATATCTACGCGACTTCCACAAACGTCCTAATTACACGAATAATAATTGAAACTGGAATTAATTAGGTACATGATTTACAAAATAATTTAATTTGTGCTTTTTTTAAATCTAATGCAAGATCATATGGACATTATATTATATTAAACATTATGTACGTCACAAAGAGAAAAAAACATATTTCAATTGTAATTGTAAATAAATGAAATGAATTTTCTAATTTTCCAAGAAAAAAAATCAATTTTCCTGTGAAAATATTATTAATCCAGGACCACCCACAAACAATCACTGCTTAAATTATTATTAACCCTAACCGGCGAAACAACCACGAATATATGGTCCACCCAACTTGAGCCTAAATTTCATTATTATTATTAAATATTGTTAATATGATATTAAATATTATTACCTTTGTTATTACTAAATATTAATCCACGATCATCCACAAGCAGCCAGCGTTGAAATTATTATTATTATTAACTCTAACTGCGAAACAACCATAAACACATGGTCCACTCAACTTGAGCTTAAATTTCATTATTATTAAATACTGTTAATATAATATTAAACATCATTGTCTTTATCATTATTAAATATCATTAATCCGTAAGCAGTCAACTCTGAAATTACTACTATTATTAACCCTAACTGCAAAACAACCACAAATATATGATCCACTCGACTTAAGCCTAAATTTCATTATTATCAAATATTGTTGATACAATATTAAATAGTATCTTTATTATCATTAATCATGCGGCCAACGTTGAAATTATTATTATTATTATTAACTGCAAAACACTCGCGAAACGACCCATATATAATACACAGTTGAGCCTAAATTTCATAGTCTCAATTTCAAACGAAAAGAGAAAGGGAGCAAGCACTCTCGCAAGCCCCGTATCTACAAGTATACGTTTCCTTCGCCCATGGAAGAATGGGTTCGAAACGGAAGGACAGTGGTCCCTGTGCTCGTTAAAGCCAACTAATGACAGGACCGAATCGATTCCGTGTCGTAAACTCGAAACCTGGCGCCGGCGTTTCGGGGTCCCGGAAAGCTCGGCTTACAATGGCCGCTTCCCATCGGGCCTTCTGGGCATCGGTTCGCCCCGAAAAACGGACAAACGGTCCCCCGGCCCGATGACCGTAAGCTGTAAAACCGTGTCGAGATAGCCGGCCGATGAGCCATCGCCAAGGTCTGCGTCTTGTCAGCGAGGCTAATTTTCGTGAGGGAGAATCAGGGAACCGACCAGCCCTTAACCGCCGCGCATGATTCTACCGTGTAATCGTCGCGCGGAGACGCGAGACGAGCATGAACGTCGTTCAGTATCGCTGCCGTGCGTGTACCTTGTTAATTTGTTGGGTGCTTCGATCCGATCGAACATGATGCCGAGCCGGGCAAATTTTCGCCACGAACGAGAGACGTTCAAATCAATTTCTTCGCGCGTTCTTTCGTCACTCACCGATGACCATTTTTTTTTTTTTATCACTGAAAGTGATTTTAGCGAGGGTAACTCAGAAAATCGGGTCTCTTCAGGTGCAACGCTAATGCAACGAAAATTAGCAATTGGTTGATTTGGGTCACGTGATTCGTGAGGGGACGTGGGGTAGACCTCGAGTAGGAGTGACGTTGTCTGGTACTGAGCGATCGCGCCTGTAATTTGTTTTGCATCGATTCAATGTTCGCATATCAATAAAATTTTATGGCAAAAAAGTCGTCTTCATTTCCTAGCGAGAACAGTTGCTTCTGGGCCTTTCAGTGAGACGAATCGTACTGGGGTACAAGTCGTGCAGTTTTTTTCTTTCTTTCTTTCATTCTGTCAAACAGATGTACAGGCGTACTTTCTTTCT
Source organism: Melipona bicolor (assembly GCA_030673865.1). Classification (NCBI taxonomy): domain Eukaryota; kingdom Metazoa; phylum Arthropoda; class Insecta; order Hymenoptera; family Apidae; genus Melipona; species Melipona bicolor. The sequence continues at coordinate 4,639,794 of JAHYIQ010000019.1, forward strand.
TGGAAATTTTCTTTCGAGTTCAATCTTGCAAATTTAGTTTATTTTGCAACAGGTTTGGCAGAATATTTTAAGGACACTAATATTTTATTCGCGAGATATTTTTTTTGATTTTAGGATAATTTGCAAGCGAGGAATTCAAATTGCAATGGAAACTTGAAATGGAGAGTGTATGCACGTCTACGAGGTACAATAATGTTCGTAAATTTTACGCCTGTGTTCACGGGTAGAAACGCGGAAACAGCAGAGACATGTAAAACGTCGAAAGTCGAATATTTATCGTGATATTTAGTAGACTTCTCTGGTGGTGCGCATAAAATCCTGCAACCTACCAATTTTTAATTGTTTTAACCGTTCTCACTGGTGTTTTGATCATTGCTACTTCCACTATCTACCTCCTTCTGCCTTTAACAGAATTACAACCAAAAACAACTTTCAAATGGCCGTAATTTCGTTGGTGCAAGAGTAGATATCCAACCAAACCTCGACGATAACTGCACAGTTTAATACGTCGTAAAATACTTCGAAAGCCGAATCGTTAAAAACATCATAATCGGACGAAGGATTACTATGTTTGAAGGTACGTACGAGGTATAGTCATTTAGGGCTAGAACATAAAAATGATCTTAAGCTTCGTCAATTCGATAAAAATTGTTTCGTTCATTATTTTTATTGGTGTTTGTCGGGTTTGTCAGTGGCTGTTGGCAGCTTTAAATGAAAGTCCAGAGGAAATTCTTGGAATCGTGGTTTGCACAACCGGCCGCGTTGATTATCGCATTACCATTTTATTACACCTGTCTATGCAAAAATTTTACAGGGTCGGAAATATTCGCGTGACGAATTTTTATTGCGTGGGAACTTTTATTGCAGAATCATCTTAGAATTTGTAGCTTAGCGTAGCAGATAAATATCTAACTCTTCTGTAGCTCTCGTTTCAGATAATTGCAGAGAATAAGGATATTTCTTCTCGTGAAAATTTAAACTTCTCTGGAGGCATTAAAAAATTTTTATTCGCGATATCAAAGTTTCCTCTTTGTAATTTTAATATTTTTCCCCCGCTAATTTGTTGAATTTTGAGCATTAGGGTTAAAAATTTAAAAAAAACATCCCAATATTTAAAGGTTCGATAAAAGAAAGTCATAGCAAATGAAATAATTATAATTTCGAAACAATTATATTCTTTAATATTATTAAGATAATTAAATTTTGAATTTAATGGAGACAATAGTTTCTTCAACAGAAATATTTACGCAATTTTTATGCGGATAACAGCGTGTATTCTTCAATTTCAAGTAACAAAGATAAAATTATTTATTTGCTTTGGGAATTATCAAAAAAAAACTAGACTTTCGCAAAAAGTTTTATATAATTTTTACTCGGACGTGAATATTTGTAGTCGGTTGAAGTTTTTTAAATAAGATACGTGGCGATCATTTCCAGATAAAATTCTAAAACAACACCGCTATCGTTCGAGATCGATCGGACGATATTAAAAGTTCGAAAAGTTCGCGGTTTCTTGTTCCGTTGGTTGAACAAGTCAGGTGCACCATTAACGCAGTGTTAAAGCCTCGGCATAGAAGGAAGTGGCGGGGATAAAATGCAGTTGGAACATGGAACGATTAGGCTCGGTTCCTCGGGCGGGAAGAAATCGCGTCGGTCCACCCACGTCGCTCTTATAAATATTGAAAGGAAAATTTGTACCGGCGTGTTTGTTTCTCGCGCGTTTTTATTATAATGCGAATCGCGGCTGGTAAAAACAGAGAGGCACGTCTCGGAAAAGATTTATCTTTAACGCAATATATCACGTTGTATTTCCTTTCAAATTGACTTTTCATTCGTCAACAATCAAACGTCCGATTAATTATTAAATATCGATCAAAAGTTCGGTAGAGAGAAATCATCTACCCAAAATAGAATTGAAAGTTTCGATCAGTTTCACTTGTGGAGAAATTCGTGCAATGCTACTTTGAACGTTTATGTTTCGTAATTCTTTATTTTGTTCCATTTTCTGAATATTCTACTATACTGTTTCAATTGAAAATTTGTCATTCTTTTTTTTAATTTTAATTAACTAAAATCGGTAGAAGAGAGTAATTTGCAAACGCTTCATTATATACGAGCTGGTTTACATTTATATACGAGCAGCATTTCCAAATTTAGGTTCTCAAGAGGCTGTTCTCAGAGTGAAGTATTGAAACAATTGAAAATTGTATAACGCATGAATTTAATGCGAAAGTAATCAAAAAAGTTCATTTACGAATAACGAAAGATGAGGTGAAGATTCTGCAAAATGCAACAGTATCTAGGAATGTTATTATATATCCTTTTTTCGCGAGTCATTGTAAAATTAAAATACAAAATGAAGTTTAAGCTCCCGAAATGTGATGTCGGATCAAAATAAGAATTCAGTACGTATTTATTCAGATTCGATGAAAATGAGTATTTTTCTTGTTCATTATATCTCACTCTCTCTCTCACACACCTAATCCAATAATCCATCAATTGTAACAATGTATTGAATTCTTATTTTCATCCGATTCGCTTTGTGATCTAATTCGTCTTGGTTTGTTCTAAGTAAATATTAAGTGAAAAATAATAGTACGGCAAGTTTCAAGGGGTTGATATAAAGAGAAGATCTCGATCTTCGAGATTGTGGTAAATCTAGTTTAGATTTTTGCAATTTTCAACAACAATCTTTTTCATTTGCTGCGTGATGTAAAAACATCTTTGGGAAAAAACTCAAGATTGGTAAAGTTTTGTTGACCTAAAATGAAGTCAATTGGATTGTTGTACAATTTTGTTGTAAACTTTTGTACAAAGTTTAAAACAATTTAAAATATCTTTTGTCTATTTCTATGCAACTGTTTATAGATAATTTTCTATCTATATTTCTATTTATACTATTGAGCCTCAGTTTATAGGTAATTTGCAAGTTAAACAAGTTATGTCAAGTTAAATGATGTTAAAGTTCAAACTACTGAGGGTTAAAATATCACATATATCAAATATATTGATGGATGTTCCAAAAATTAAAAATTCCGAGTAATCCTAATTCAGTTACCAGAAGCTCTAAAATCCTTAAAATATAGCTCTATGAATGGGTAATTTTCAAGTTACAGGAGATGTTACAGAGAATTAAAATACAACTGGTAGATGTTCTGAAAAGATGAATATTATAGATATATTATAAATATTATATATATATTATAGATTATGAATATTATAGAAGACTAAATTATATAATACCTATGTATTATAAATTCTTTTCCAAAAATAGGCGCTTTAAAAAAGTAAATGTCACAGGAAGATAAATTAAAAATTGGGAGTGATTCCAATTCAACAACCAGTTTTGTAAAATCTTCAAAACACAGCTGTATGAACGTGCAATTTCCAACTTGCACAGGATGTTACAGATGTCTAGAGGATTGAAACGAGCACATTGCGAGCCTCGATCGGGCCACCTTCGTTTCGAGACGATTCCCCGGAATAATAAGCCGGTCGGAGAACGGATAACGATAACGTTCCGTTTGAAAACGGATGGGGGGCATCGGCGTCGCGACGGAACAACGAGCTGCTGCACGCAAACCAGGCGCCTCCCGTATCCCGAGTTAGACCTCGGGATGCAGCACACCTCGTGTCCGTGGCACTAAATTTAGGATGTATGCTTAAATGAACGAAAGGTCGTCCTTAGATATCCCCGGGGCCGAAATTTATGTAGGTGTTGTTGCTGGCTTTTATCAGTCCGGCTGGCATTCCTTTGCATCGACCCGGCGCCCCGGTGTCGGCCGAGAGCAGGTTCTAATTCGTGTGACTGTGGCTCGGTTCCTCGAATCGGTTCTCATCCACAACGCCCTGGACTGTTGCTCACTCGCTCGCGGAAACATCTCGACCACGGGAGAAACTCCTCGTATTCTATCGCTTTGACGCGGCGAACCTGCGCCTAAATTATTCGCCCCCGTTATCTCGGTCCGCGGCTGTGCTTCGATTTGTTCGAGAAACCGCGCGGATAATGCCCCACTGGCACCGGGTCCTTCACCCTTTCACTCGTCGCTGCGATTCCGCGATTCGCGCGAATTCTCGCGCGATCACAGGGATCGAACGAGATTGCCCGTCGATCGTTTTTCGTTTCTGTTTTGAGTTGACTTAGCGTCACATAGTTGGGTGGTAATAAATTGACCCCTTGCCTTACGATTTTCTCTTCGGTTTTAAGGAGTGAGCGTTACTTATTGAAACTGTGAAATTAATAATAAAAAAATAATTATGTGATAATTTATAATTTTGAAATAATAAAGTATTGAAACATTAGATGTAATTTTTATTTATCAATGTTCAGTTCAACGAAATTAAATTAAAAATCTGATTTGAAATTTCGTAGGTTTTCTTTTAAACTGAAATTATAATTCGTACCACGAGTACGACTCGATGTTATAAGTGAAGGGGTTAATTCGTAGTCGTTTCTGCGATCGATTGCCAAGTGTAATCACAGCAATCGGAATTATTGATCGATCGGTAATCTTGATTGATTTTTGCAATTTGTAATTCATTATTTTGTCCTTCACTGTAACCTAGCCTAACATGTTCAAACGTGTTAATCATGTACGGTCACAACTATTATACTAATATACTACAATATATTATAACTATAACTACAATAACGATTGTGTTATTATTATACATACGTTATTATTGGAATAAATTTGAGTAGTAGTAGATAAAGACTCGAAAGAATATTCTTTGTTGCGTGATAGTATCTGTACCGTTGAATTTATAATAATTTGTTCGGGTTTATCATTCTTTGATATATTTTTGGTACAAGATTGAATGCGTGTCACAGCAAAGAATCTCAAAAATTTGATCATTTGCCAAATTTATATTATACCAATAACGACTCGGGAATTATACAGACGAAATTTGCAATTATAGTTTATGAAATATCTAGAGCAATATCTGAGAAAATTTCAGAGTTGTAACATTGCAAAATGACATAAAAATATTCGTACCTCTCTACTTTTCTATTATAACAACTGTTCTACTACTAAATTTCAAAATTCCTCTCAATGATGTCGAAATAATTAAACAAAATAACGAGGCAATTAAATTTAATTAGTTAGAAATTGACACAAACTTTGGAATTTGTACTTTAAAAAGATACAAATCGTTCAAAGTTTGATTGATCATATTCTAAATATGATCTCAGAAATTTTTGTCTTTTATCAATTAATAACAATTATCTATTATAACATAAGTATGTCTAAATTCATACTCCTTTTAATTTGCATTTCTAAGTTGCATTTGTGAATTAATCATCTCATAGCATGAAACTTTTGAAGTTTCGTTTACTCGACATTCACAATTGCTCTCCGTCAGCCAAATTACGAAGATAGGTGAATATTTTCATAATTGACAACTCGAGAATCGCGCCTTTTCTGCCACTTTTTCCTTGCAAGTACGCGATATGTGTATGATAAAGTGGTTCATCGCGTGGCACGAAACATATGTATGTATCTCAACGATAATAAAAAATTCATGAGGTATACATTCGAACAATTACACGAACAAGTACACGAACATAGCCCGAGAACAAAGAAACTGACAACCTCTTATTACCATTTCATGTAGCTTCAATTAACCACCATTTACCTAGATTTTTAATCGCTTTTTAACAACGAAATTAAAATCTCTTCCGCTGATGTCCGTTTCTTTCGGATTCACATTCCGCGTTTCAAATTTCACGAATCTGGGAATAATACCTTATTTTTATTGCCTTCGTTATTTAAATAAATTTTTGTTATTGAATTGTACATACGCGTGTATAGGTTAATGATATATAAACTACCTTATCGCATATTCATGAAAATTTCGTTCAGATAAACCGAGTTCTACCGTACTGTGTTTCGAATAATTTATATACGTATATATTTTTGTATCTCTGAATTTCCCGTAAATATATAAAAATTTACAATTCTACTCGTTATTATGCGACTGAAATACAATTGAATCCTTGTCAGTGTCCAAAGATCTATCGCTATATTTCAATCTAAGAACTGCATATCTAATCTATCATTATTACAAAAATTTAAATTTCAAATTTGTATCATATAATAAATATTGTAATATACGTATAATACATACAATATTTAACATATAATGTCACGTAATGATATACGTTATATACAAATTATTTTACGATAATATGAATCACATTTAAAAGCACATCAATTTAACTCATCTTCCATTAAAAACGATTCGTACCAAAACAGATTTTTCTTGTCAATGAAACATCACAATTATTATACTACAATAATCATACAATTTCACAGCCAAACTGTGCCATCAACCTCGAGCTCTCCTACAATACAAAGTGCCCAATTACCATCGCGACGAACGCGAGAATCGAATCGAAACGAGAACGCGCGCGCACACTTCGCTCCACAATAAACGATGTCCATCCGTCGAACGAACGAAAATTTCCCTCGCGAGAGCACGAGCGCACGTCCACGATATCCGGAGTTCGAGGCTGGAGGTATCCGGAGTCCGGGGCCCCGCGACTTGTAAGGTGCATTCCCGATCCAGCTACGAAACCGGCCAGGCCGCACAAAAAAAGGGAAATAATTAGCGAAGGTGTTAATGAAATACCAAACGAACGCCGTGGGACACCGGGTCGGCGCCTCTGAACTGCCAACCAGACATCCTCGACACAGTCCACGGCGCCGCGGCCGTTTTCTTTTCCTCGTCCTTCTGTAACCGCTGCAACAACCCGCTACTCTCTAACATATCTCCTTGTTTCTGCCCTCCGCCTCCTCTTTCTCCTCCACCTCGTTTACCTCCTCCTTTCTCCGCGTTTCCGCCTTTGGCTCGATGTACGTCTCATCGAACACACGCACGCACACACACACACACACACACACACATACACTCTGTCTCTTTCTCTCTCAACCCTTCACGGACTTTTCGACATTCGACGAAGAATGCGTCTACCAGCGCCGGAGATCTTCTTGTTACTTGGACGAAACCTCCGAAACTGATTACCATAGATCTGCTTTCGAAGCGATCCAGCTGGTTCGAGGTGCGCGTGTGTCGCGTTCACGGATACTCGGGAGTACAGCGAGTCTGGTGTGTATCTATGGGTTTGCGTCGTATTGTGAAATTGAAAGTGAAGGTGAAGCTTCTTTCAAGGATCCTTTTCTTTTCTTTTTTTTTTAAAGGGCGTGTTTTCGAGTACTTAGGAAAGTACTTGGTTCTCGCTGTTTTACGTTAACTCGGAGTTTAATTGTGATTATTATAGTACGGACGGACGCTTAAGTAAGACACGTGTTCCTTCAGTTCTGAAAAGATCATAGTGGGTCAAGATTTATTAGGTTTCGTGCAGGATTCAGATTCGTGGACACACAAGGAAATTTTTCTAATTGTAAGAGTTGATTTACGTGATCGTTTTCTAACGTTTTAATCGATTGTAACGATATATAACTAATCGCGTTAAATCGACGCGCGACGACAGGTTTAACCACTTGCGCTGGCAACTGATTGCGGACCATAACGAGTGACCGAACTGTATACAATAATTCGTCGCTTTCTTTTTAAACTCGTCGGTATGACATCACTGGATGGAAATTATTGAGAAGTAATAAATTTATTATTTGCTTTGCCTATTTTGTTTTACTTAAATATACATAAAACTGAGAAAATATTGGAGCAAAAAATTTTCGACGTGCATTATAACTTTGGATACATCACGTTATAAATTTTTTTTTCAATATTACATACATTCTCAAATTTCTCGTAATTTTTTTTGTCTCCTCTTTCAAGCAGATCGTCACTGGACTGCCGATTTTTAGGAATTTGCGGGAAACTTAAAAGTGTAAAATTGCACACACTCGCAAATCTGGTTCTGTATTGTACCGTGAAATTAAAAATGAAGAAAGTGTTTGTGTTTCTAATACTTATACGTGGCAAGTTAATCGACTATTTCATATAAATATGAAGTTTAATTACAACTATTAAAGAGAGAGAGAGAGAAATGTCAATACACATTTTTAATATTAACATCCTCTTGCCTATTTTTAGTACCTACATTATGTCTCGACAATTTAATAAAATTATTTTTTCTATAATTCTGCCTAATGTCGTATGACAATTAGACTGCAATTGATTCAAAATTCGCAATATGCACATAACGTGTACAAACATCTAAAGCATCGAAAATGCAATCCAACAGATCTCCTTACGACATTTAAAAATTGAAATTCACTTAAATATTCGCAGTCTAATAATTCATCTCCATCGACTTACATTCGGTTTGAATACGATCCACTGGTTTGTAATTTAAAACTTCCCACTCGTAGAATTCTGCCAGTGTGAATCGTGTAAGAAGGATTCATTCGTAGAATCTTCATTGAGATTTGAAACTGTTAGGAAGAATTTGTCCAAGAAAAAAAAGAAGAAATCACCGCAATAGCCGATTGCGATAACGGATGTTTAAATTACGTAATTTTCTGTCCGGAATATCTGGATTAACGATGTGTTAGTTCCAAGAGAACACGATGGTTAACAAGACAACAAGATAATTAGAATTAATGTATAGAATTGCGAAAACACGTGAAAGCTACGTGTCAAATGCACAGTTCACCGGCTTAAATCAACAGGCGTAAATGTACGCGTTCGTCCGTGATTGAATAAGCTGAATTATTCAAAGTTCCCTCCGCTTGTCACCGGGTTTATTCTAAACTTTCTATCAGCTGGAAATACTACCTAAATAAAGGTATCTTCTTCTCTTTGAACCTCTAAGTGAACCGATTATTTTATTGTTAATTAAAAGATTAAATAAACAATTGATTAAACATTAAAAGATTAAATAAACAATTTACAAACTCGACGATGAAAAATGCAGTAACGGAGAAAAGAAAGATTAAAAAATATACCACATCTAAAAAACAAAAGTTGAATGAATTATTATAATTCGTGTTATATATTGTTATAATAAAATAAGCAAATGTAAACTAGAGAATTTAGGTATTATTTGGAAAAATGATCGTTTAAATAATATATGTATTTTGAAATAATTCTACGTTGATTTGTTCGAACAGGCAGATGTTATTTCCCGAAATTATTCAACTATTTGGCTATTAAATAGGATAATTTCTCATTTCATTTTTGTATTTTGTATTTCTAACAAGATTGGGATTTATCTGTTATTTCATTTCAACGAATCATTGAATGAACTTAAATAAAGGATCATTTGCAAAGGTTCAATTTGATTTGTATTCGAGATAAAATTATGTTTCAAATGGAAGTAATGAATTAATGAAAATGATTATCTTAACCTGCTTTATTTCAAATGACCATTTTTTATCCTGCCTAATCGTGAATTGTCGTCACTAATATAGCGAAGAATATAATTATTAAATAGTAGATTGTAAACTTTCTTTTGTTCATCATTGCATATTTAACAAATATTGTCCTAAAATTAAAATAAAATATCATTTTGTTCTGTTGTACTTTACAAGTGGATCAATTGATTTATTTATTATATCGCGTCAAAGCTCTTTGTCTCTTTATTGAAAAATTTCGATACTCACGCTGTTATGTTCTATAAATCATTCAACGACGATTATTGACGATGAAATTGGGAAATATTGTAACAATAATTGTAATCAGATATTTCAATGAATGAAATTGTCATTTCTCAATTTGCAAATTTCTTTCGATTAATATAGTTTGACAGAGAGTATTCAGTACATTTCAAGTTGAATTTCATCAAATTGTATTTTTTAAAATCAATCGTTTCAATATTTAGCAATTTTCTTTTATGAATAATAATTAAACAATTCAAAAAAACGTAAGAATCGCATCAAAATTTTTTGACAAATATATTCGAAGTGCCGGTATAAACACGTTACCCGGTAATAAACAATTCTGTGATATTTTTCGAAAGGATTTAAATACGCAGTTACAATTGGAAAGCTACACCGCCGAAATGAATGTAATATTCAGTGACAAAACTATATAAACTGAAATAAAGTTGACACTGCGATAAATCGCTGGAATAACGAAAGACACATTGCGTTACACGCGCGAAATAAATCAAAATTTTTATTAATATACGTTGTCACGAATTTTCTTTCGTTGTTTCGGGATGTAAATCAAATTAAATCTGTTCAAACTTTTGATAAATAATTTAAATTAACTTCCAAGTTTTCGCACGAAGAGAAGCTTTCAAAAACTTTTAACGAAGATTTTATTTATTTATTTTTGACGATAAAACTTTTTTAACTTGAAGAATAATTATAAAAAAATTTCGCAAAGCTAGAAGAAGAATAATTTAGATCAAATTTCTTTTACTTTCAATGAGTTTTAGTTGTTTCGTGGTATACATAAATATAATATAAATATACAACAATATAATTATGTATTATATATATATATATTATTATTATTATTATTATTATTAGTCTAATAATAATATATATGATACGTAATATGTAAATATATATAAATTATATGTGACTATCTAAGTTAATCTTAAAATTAATAATAATCGCAGACAGAAAAGATGTATCGCGGCGAATTAACCTTCGTTATAATTTTTTAAAAGTTCGACATACGAATTTGGTATATTTAAATTTCTTTCTATTTATTCGTCATCACTTTTAAGAACAAAAGGAGTTGCACACGTCCCTTTTCAATCCTTGTATCTACAATGAACGCATAAAAGATACAACCCGTTCAATATTTGAATTTCGTAGCGGCTGATCAGACATTTTTTTAACTCGCGCACTTTTTCTTCTGCTCTCTTTCATCCTAAGATACCTTCCTTTTCTTTCCTTTTCTCGTCTCTATCTTCCCCGGCGTCACTCTTGCCCGATCCTTTTATTCCGTTTATTTGTGCCCTCTCTTATTTTCGTACCTCTCCTCAGTCCCTTATCTACCTGTTCTAAATTCAGGATTTTTTTATACGGCTCCCATCGTCCTACCGTCAAGGGTTATCCATCGTTTTACACGTATACGCGGTTCTCGGAAGTGCGGATTATAAAAGAAAATCGCGACTGGAATTTGGTGTAGGTACAACGAAAAAGCCGCGTCAGCTCGGCGACATTCGGAGAAAAAAATGTTTCAAATAATACCTCAAACGAGGGATCGAATTTCGACAAACCGAATATTTCCAATAATTTTAATAATCCATAGCACGAAATGGGATATGTTGATCTTGTATTTTAAATGTGTATCTGAAATAATTCTTAGAGGGAGGATCTAAACAAAGTTGAATAAAATTTGGAGAAAAAATGTTTCAAATAATTTCAAATATCAGATGCTAATATACAGTTTGAATAAAATATAATATTTAATATTACATTTATTGTATATTATTATATATTTATGTATATTATGTTTATTATATATCATGTATTATAATATTTTACATAGGAGGTAAACTTTTGACAAGTGAAATATTTTTTTTTTAATAATCTGAAGCATAAAATGAGACATTCTATTCTTACATTTTAAATACATTTAGAAGCTAGATCTAAAATCAATAAAATTAATCAAGTCTCTCTTATACAGAAATTGATGAGATTTGGGGAAACAATATTACAAACATTATTTAAAATATTAGATAATGTACGGTTTAAATAAAATGGTGTTTTAAATGGAAGATGACATTTTTCGACAAGTGAAATATCTTTATTTTAATAGTCTGAAGCGTGAATCTTGTTAAATTTTGTTAAATAATGTTAAATAATGTTAGAAAATATTGAATGTAAATAAATATAGGTACCATCATTTTCAGCAATAATATTTGAAATAGGTAAAATAAATTAAAATTAATAAATATCTCAAAGATCGAAATATCTTCAGGATCCTTCAAATAACATAGCTACTATTTTAAAAAGTCATTGCAATCATAAAATAAACTATTATATGATTTAAACTAAAATAGATATAATTCGAGTAAAACTTCAAATATAATACATACAATTTGAAATGAAACAGGTTATTATTTAATGTAGACTGTTTAAAATTAGATTATAAATTAATAATGAAATAAAGAAGAAAAAAGAACGAAATCGTGGAAACAAAGATCCGCTGATTTATCATTAAAACGAAGATGTCTCCAAAACGGCTACGAGCAGATGATAGAAAGCGAGGGTTTATCGACTTTCACTAAAGAAATATCGCTGTAGCGACGAGATGTTAATTGGCAATAAAACTTGGTTAACATGTTAAAATGTCCGTTAGACGAGAAGATTCGGCTTGTAAAGAAACTCACGAGCTAATATGTAATTAAATAGAACGAATTCGATGGATCTTGAAAGCCGTTTTGTACTTTGGAAGTTTAGTTCGACGCGTAGAGAAATACGAAGATAACAACAATCGAGATTTATGCAGAATTTAACATTCACTTGGCATTGTTCTAGATGGTTTAAAACTCTTTTAAATACTCCATACTAAAGTTAGAAAATTCAAATCTCCAAATATGAAATAAATTCCAATTTTATTGTTTAGAAATATTTTGCATTGAGAAAAATTATGGATCAGAGCCATTAGAAAATTCCCACTGTAACTTTAGAATTTGTAATATCAAAATTGATAATTATACTTAATTCAAGCATAATTCAAATTATCATAATCAAGGATTCTAGAAACTACAACAATTTATACACAGAACGCATGTATAAAATATTCATTGTAGAGTATTTATTCGTTATAATTCGTAATAAGTGAAGCGAATCGCTATTTCTTTTAATTACCTTCATTATTTTTATATTTATATTTAAAATTAATTTACTCAGTTTAAATTCACAATTCGAATCAAGAAAATTTCTGCACGAGCAAAGTTCTGTTTTTACAAAACTGAAAAACTGGAAATTAGACGGAAACTCGTTTTATTTATTAAAATAGTAATCAATTTATAATATCCGCGCTTGAAGAGATAATAATTTACATTTCTCTACGTATACGCAAAGCATTAAGTATTCATAATTGTCGGCTACGATGCAAAATATTTTTCCTAGAAAAACACCTATCTATATTTACATTCGTCGTCGTTGTATTCCACGTTTAAACGTGCGTGTATTCCGCGTTGCACTCTCGAATTTCCCGCGAAACTTTTCATTTCCTCCACAATATGTTACTTTCATCGCCGAAGCGATTCTTTCCTTACAATGCTTGCGTGACCGTGACAGAAAACACCGTGTATCGTTTCAATCCGTACGTGTAAAAGCAAAAAAAAAAAATACGCAAATCAGGTATTCGTCTCGAAGGCAACCTCGCGATCATTGCGCATAATTTGAAATTATAATACAAAATACGTACTCCTAGCGAGATACCTATCTGTATTGAGATTCGCCACTAACGTGACGACGCACTTGCTCGCGGCGCGTACCGAGTACTCGATACTACGAGGTGATACGCATTATACGCGCGTATGTTATGAAATTCTCCCGATACGAGTTTTACGAGCCGAGTTTCCGAACTCGAAATCGAACTTAACATGCATTATTCATAGATTTTCCAGAGATCGTGCGTACGAGATTCCCGATGGACTGGATTAACCATTCATACGTAATAAACCCGTTCGAAATACGATGTCAGTTTTTCACTCCCCCCTCCCAGCCCCGGGTTCGAGTGGACGAGTTCTCGCAGCTGTGTGCTGGCTGCTCCGCGCCAGCTCGTAGTATGTAATTGGCAGCGGGGGCCTCTTTATTTACTTTCCTAACGAGTTGGCCGATAAGACGTTGAAAACACGCGAAGAGTTTCCGTCTTACGCGTTAAGTTTGTTCAAACATCCGCGAAGGTCGTTCGATTTGAATTTAAAGCCTCGGCTGGAGATCCTGGGCCGCCTAAGTGTACATATTGAGCAATACGTACGTGTATATCGCGCGCCTCGTCTTCGCCTCTTCGTGACGCGACGCGACGCGACGTTCTTCTCCCCCGTCGCTTTTGGTTATCGATTCTTTTTAATCGCCGCGCTACCGATACCGTGCGACTGTAATTAGCCGCTTTAATTGCCCGCGTTTCGCGCAGTCCGAAAGTAGAGAAATAAAAAAGAAAAGAAAAAGCTATTTCCCACAGGACTGGGGACTGGGGACTGGCTAGTTATTGATCTTTATTATAATTATCTGAGAGAGTGTATTATTATTATCGTTATTATTATTATTGCAAATATTACTTTCCAATTACTATTCCGGTTAGGTATACGTTCTTCGCGACGATAAGTAATTATTTTCGAAAATCGAAGTTCGTTTTACGTGCAGTGAAATATTGCAATAATGTATAATATAATGTAATAAATTAGTATGATAATGTTAATTTTTACGACGGACTTGAAATGATTATTTGAAAATTGAAATTCGTTTTACGCGCAGTGAAATATTGTAATAATATATAATATTATATAAATGTAATATTATTATGTTGTAATAAATAATGTTTTAATTAATAGCATAATAATTTGAGCCATTTTCTATAATTGTAATTGTTAGAATTTAGAACCAAACTGAATATATATCTAAGTAGAAAATTATAATATATAAAATGAATGATCACATTATTAATTATACAGTGAAAAATTAAAGAGCTCCATTAAATATTCATTGACGTAATGATTTACTGATGGTACAAATGGTGTAATTTTCTGATGCGTGAGAAATAGTACGTAGATACTATTGTAATAAATATTATACCGTATATTATATAATAATTATATACGTTAATATCGTACATTCTATGAATAAATAGTGTATTATATTATGTTCAAATTCGCAAGCCAAAATCCTACATTCGCTAGTACAATTATAAACGACTAAAAAACCACCAAAAATGAAGACAAACGAGACAAAATTGATTCTAATTGCATCACCTGTTACTCGCGCAGCGAGTCAACGTACATCGAGCAAATACATATTGAAGTTCGTCATCGCGATGGAGCATCATAAATCCGAACGTTTCATATTTATAAAAGGTCGAGGAAGAGAAAAAGGAGAGAGAGAGAGAGAGAAACGCGTCGCGTCGCGTTGCAACGTTACAGAAAGCGTCGGCCAGCGGTGTATCGGAGCACGGCCAGCTCTCTCGAAGATACGAGAGCTGGTTGTCGTCTCTGGGAGCTAATGGGACGCCGCCGACACTCTCTTCTCCTTCGAATCTCTTTGATCCTGACCGAACTTGCCCTTGCCTCTACCTCCTCCGCGACTCCTGTCCTCTTTCTGTTCCCTCGCCCCCTCCGCCCCGGGAGCACCACCTTGTTCCCCGACTCCGCGTCCTGACCTTATCCGCAGCCTCCTCGAGTTCTTCATGGTGGTCGCGAGCCTCATGCTGGTGTACACCGCCCGTTGTGGTGGCCAAGATCCGGTAGAAATGATCGATTTTTCGCGGCGTGGCTGGGTGTCCCCCAGTCGTTTGTCAAGCTGCTACTTTGTACCTCGTTGTCGTTATCGCGACTCGCCGGGCAGGGAACTAATTACCTCGCTACGCGGATTTTTGCGCATTCGTGCTAGCGGAGATTCGAAAATGAAAAAAGTACGGAAATAATACGAAATATGTTTATCCACAATTCATTTTAGAAAACGAGTTAGGTTCCCCAAAGTTCGGGAAAAAAAATTTGCCCAATACGAAAAGATTTCGAACGAATTCAGGTGAATTTAAATTGTCAGGGTGATTTCAGCTTGCAAATAAAATTCCATTCGTAACTTACAATTGGTATCAAATATCACGTGACTCTTTCTCAGATTTTCGAGCTTTCGTCCGGGTTTCAACTATCCACATTGGAAATTACACTTGTCTTTCGATTTATTCGTTTTTTCTCTCTCTCTCTCTTTTTTTTTTTTTTTTTTTTTTTTTTTTTTTGAAGCGAAAAATTCTAGTCTGATAGTAAAAAAAAAAAAAAAAAAAAATACCAGAAGAGGAAAATTGGTATCGACTTATCAAAATATTTACTTGGCACGTTTTCCTAGGAAAAAATAACAACGAGAATTCGGAAAAGCCGAAATAAATTTTATTCGTTATTCGTGTAATTCATAACGATCGACCCAAATAAAAAAAGATCATGAAATTAGTAAAGTTAAGTAACATCACACTCTACTAATTAGTGACTTAATTAACACTACATTGATTATAGAAAAATATTAAAATGAAAAAAGATTAAATAAAAGCAATTAATCCTAATGAAAAAAGGTAAGGATAATGCAATTAGTACAATTAAATTAGCAACTTAATTAGCAGTATACTATTTACAGAAAAATACTAAAATAGAAATGATCAACTCTAACCAAAAGAAATTGGAATAATTTGTACAATTAAATAAAAATTTCTCTTATTTAATTAGTAAGTTAAACAGAAATTAAATAAGAAAATCTCATTAATAGATATATGATATTGCACCTGTAGTAAATTCAATGATATAATATAATATAATAAATTCAATAATATAATATACCTATAGTAAATTCAAAAATATAATAAAGTATATAAATATTATATGTTTGCAATATGTAAGAAATATTTGTAAATCGAGGGATGACTGTACGATGATGTTTTTACTTAGTTTTCTGAGACTTGATATTTGTTCGAATTCGGATGTGCCAAGGTTGATGTTGCGCAACACTGACGAATAAATTATGCAACGCCGAAGAGACGCGCGATCAATTTTTTGAACCAACATTCAACACTGATGAAGGGAATGTCTGAAGATTCGTGTCGAAATAACAAAAACGTGCAAAAGATTTCTCAACCCTGCGTTCTATTCGGGTCCACGTAACCCAAAATGAATTGAAAATATTATATTTTCAACAAGTATTATTAAAATATAGATAATTTTTAAACGTCTGTTTTAGTTTTGGTATTATTAATGATAGTAAATTATTATTATTATTGTTATTGTTATTTTGTATTTATTTTGGAATATTTATGGGTATGTGAATTTCTTTGGAATACTTCATTTAAATATAGGAAGCATGGAGGAATACACAAAATATAGTAATAATAAATATTACTATTGAAACTAGTAAATAAATACTGAATATTCCAAGTATTAAGTATATAAATACATAGTAATATTTAGCATATTGATTATACTATTTTTATATATACTAATTTATTTTTATTTAGTATATTAAATGTGCAATAATAGTGTTTTAATAGTTGGTATATTTGGTATACATTTATTATCATTATTGTTGTTTTTGTTATTGTTACATTTAATATCACTACATTATTACATCTGACTAACTCTGATATATTTATGTAAATAGTCCATGCTTTTTATGACTAGCGTATTCCAGGAAGATGCATAAACATATTTTTAATACTCGCTATACATTTGCCATTTATTCTTATCATATTTATCGTACACTTCGCCGCATCTCGTGCTTGTCCGCATATTCGAATTTGAATTAAAAAATAAAACAGAAGCGATAAAAGCACCTACATACGTTATTCTACGCACACATGCACAGTGAAAATTCCCAAGACGATGCATTTTTATCAAGTAAACGCCTGTAATTCCGACTCGTTCGAGGTTTTCGAATCCGGGATACGAAAGAATTAAAATCAAGAAGAAGAAAAAGAAATTCCGCTTGTTGAATAAAATCAGAATCGAAAATCGGCGAATTTTGAACGAAAAAGTGGCGAGAGTGAAACGGGATGGAACAAGATCGAACGTAGGCAACGATCATCGTTAAAATCGTGTATACGATTAGAAAGGAGGCGAAAAAGAAAAAAAAAAAAAAGAAAAAATATGGAGAACGATCGCGATACCGCGAGTTTTACGACGAGAACAAGGCGTCTTACTCGGCTTCCGACTTCGACGAAATTTTACTTCGGAAACCGGTAAAAACACGGGGCCCGGCTCCGGAACGTTTCGTTTCCCAACCGGTTGGAGAATAAGAAGAAAAATACGACCCGCGTCGTATACACGATAGCGCGGATAAGCTTACAGATGAGCTTTCCCTCTTCTTTTTTGCTCGCTATCGTCGCGCGTACCGCGCCACATGTAAATGCGCGTGGTAAAGGGTTGAGATTTACGGCCACCCTGAAAGGTCTTAACTGGTGTGCGTGGATGAGACTTTGGGAGAGAAAGAGAGAGAAGCAGCAACCCAACGCAGAAGGAATATATACGTAAATATGTACGTACATAGCAGAAGATCTTAGCCCTTTATGTTGTTTCTATTACAACGATAAACGTATTTTTAATCCTTCTAACGCTTCTCTTTTCCTCATTCGAGATTTTGCGTTTGTTCGGGTACTCTTTTGGAATATTTTAACTTATAGAAAGCGTGGAGCGTACTAAGGCTAATAAAATACAACAATTTCAATCCCTCGATTTGTATTCTATTTTTTACTTTAAATTAAGACATACAGAATGCGCAGAAATACACTAAAGTGATCAACTTAAATCATTTCGGTTGCGTGAAATTTTGCAAAATTTTCTTCTTCGTAACTCTAACTAATAATATAATAATTTAACAAAATATTTATATCACTCTATTGTATCATGTACTATATTTTATTTCAAATCATAGTACACGGTTTCATTCATGAAATACATCAAAATGATCAACTTAAATCATGTCGGTCGTGAAATTTCGTGAAACTTTCTCGCTTGCAACTCGCATTCAAATTCGTTCTACGAAAGAAACACCGAAACGATCGATTTCGATCATTTCAACTCCAATCTTGCGGAACTTTCCAACCTGCTGTATTACGAATCCAGTCTATTTGCACTTTATACGTTTTTCACGAAAGGCTTAATACCTCTCTCGTACATCTATCAACAAACTTTCACGACAAAATTACGTTATTACGTAGCTACTGATCAAACAATAGTTCTAAAACGTGTATACAAATAACGAATATAGTTTTCTAAAGTACCCGACGAGCGCTGAAAGCTCTGTTCAAGATGAGAGAAGCTTTAGTCACTTTGGCTTACTTTTAACCGGTTTTATCTTAGAGGAAAGAGGTCGCATCGCGGACTGCAACTACGGTTTTTATCGTGCGTACCTAGGTGCATGATAGATAGCGTATTGTACTTACACTTATCGAACGATAACGCAAATTACAGGCCGCAGTGAAGTTCGCGCGCGTGCAGACGACGTCCGCGAAGCAAGTATATGCTTCGGATTGATGTAAACTTGTAAACACCGCGGCTTGTTTCATAAAAGTACACTTGCAATATTGCTCGGTGGTTTACGACGAATGCATTAAAACGTCTCGTCCGGTAATACAATACGTATATCTATGCCTGAATATTTATAGGTACATCTCGCTATACTATATATAGTGGCCGACAGTGCATAGGTATATCTTTTGCTGTCTATGTCCATTTATCGAGGACGCAAATGCTCAAGAAAGGATATACACAGTTTTCTTAAAAGTGATGAAATGAAGGAATAAACAAACCGACGAGAGAGAATTTGAATGTATTAAATTTACCTACGTGTAACTTTCAGACAGTTTTGTATAATTTCAATAAGTTGATTGAAGTTCCTCGTAATTTTATTTTTACTCCACGAGACGGCGCATCAGAGATTTCTTAAAATTTCTGGCAAATTATTTCGTTCAGTTTATTATTAAATTGATTGTTTAGAATTTAAAATAAATAACTTTTTACAACTCATTGAAATGATACAATTGTCAAACTTAAAATGGCCAGAAGCAGCATATAACAAATTAAGAATGCATTTAAATTATATATTTACTCGATGTATTGTAATACATTATAATCTTCAAACCTCTAACAAGTGAACCAATTACTTCATTAGTGATTAGAATTAATTACAACAATTGTATATTTATGTATTTATAATTATGATACACTGATTATAATTGTTATAATTAATTACCTCTGTACAATACTCTGTACAATACTGATTAAACATAAAAAATTTTAAGTTTTACATATGTATCTAAGTTTAATATTCGTTCAAATTCGTTCAGCCACCTTTTTTAATTTTAATTCTCGAAAATACCGCACGTATTTTCAATAAATAAGCATAAAAATGAATAAAACATTGAAACAAGATATCGAAGAATATTATAAATAGAACATTAACAAACTATTACCTGTGTGAATGAAGTAAATAAAAAAATCGTACTATTTTTCATTATTTAATTTAAATATGACGATCGTTCTAATTGTCACGTAAACTTGCCGAAAAGAGGTCTTGAGGGAACGATACGTTATATAACCTTCGATTAAGTTTTCCATCGCGATTTGCATATATCAACCGGCGATCATAATTCTACAAATTCTACGCATAACGCGGCATATGTGAACAATATTTCTCACATATTTCTGACTTATAAATTATGCATAACAGCTAGTTAACTTACAATTATACCTAATTATCTATGATTCAACCGTGACTACTCGCGAATACCCCTTTACATAACATTCACTGTCAGTTCTAATATTTACGTCTCTGGAACGAGCGGTTGAAAATTCCTGGCGTAATTGACGCAGCGTATAATATATATGGTAAAACGGACGGAGTTTTTGTCGTCGCATGCATAGAGAATTGCGCGAAAGTTCTAGATCACTTGCCAAACGAAAACGTTCTGTTTTCGCTATACGTATCGTTAAGATATTTAGTATCGCGTTAATCTTGTCGTTGCTTCTTTCACGTTGCCAGATGTAGACATGTTTAGTCGACACTGTCAGATCATTGCGAGACAGATGTCTGTGCATGATTTTTCCGTGACATCGTAGACACGCGAATGAATAAGTTTGGCAACTCTTGGCTCGACATTTCTTGGTTGATTGCAACTACAATTTGTGTAAACAGTTGGGCACAGTTTTCAGTTAATCAGTCGTCTCTATCTACGTTGAAAAAATAATTTCTTTCTCTTGTTTACCTTTCGACTTTTGCTTTTTGTCAATATTTAGTAATTTCGAAATATCAGTAGCTGTTTGATAGCAAATAGTCAAATTACTTTAGTTCAGTTTAGAAATACTTTGTTTGCGATCGAGAATAAAGAAAAATAGAAGAAATACACACAGCAAAATTGAAATGTAAGTGAAGTACGATTGTGTAAAAAACCAACGAGCTGAATTAAAAAATCTGATGATAAATTGTCACGCAGATTCATCTGTATTTCTGGTAATACACAGAAAGACGAAACTTGTTACCCACAGATAGATAATTATACCTGTAAAAGAAAGAACTTTTTTCATTAGAAATATTAGATAAACCCGAGCTATCAACTTGGTAGATATTTTTTACATGAAACATAGACTGTCTAAAGAAAGTAGTTAATCTTCAAACTGAATTTTAAGATCTGATAAATATCTATGTTGCAAGTTTCCATGTAACCTCGTATTTTTGAGAATCATACAATCACAGACTCTCTACAAAGAGCGCTATACTTTGAATACCTACCACGTATATTTCCTCGCATTACGTTTATTCCTTGCAATTTCTTTCCATTTCTCTGTAATTTTACTTTCAAATTTCCTAGAAACGCATAACAATGTGTAATCTATTGACAAAAAATGAACAAGCGGATAAAAACGTGACGCGACACGGTATGTTAAGATAATAATATTGCAGATTTAGAAACGGATTGTGACACGGAACTGTCACGCACGGAATTTATTATCAAATATTTCAGGGTTGAGATATACGTATGTATCTCGTCTTACATGTAAGAAACGTACAATTTTCTCCAAAATAGTAGTAATGTCTATACGTATAACGTACTATTAATGCAAATGTACTAATAATCCGTGAAAATGTGCTATTGTAAATTTATAAAATTCCCAAAAAGAAACGATAACTTTCTAAACTACTATTATGGTAATTTTAACTATTTTTTTTTAAACTACCATTATTAACTTTAACTTTAACTATTTATAAAATTTCCAAAAAAAAACGATAACTTTCTAAATTACCATTAAGATAATTTTAACTATTTTAACTACTCTAGAAGATTCAATGTCCAGTTTGCCTGGAATCGTAAATCTATTGTGAAAATAAATACAAATATCTATCGAACAACAGCTTGAAAATAGCAAAGATCAACGAGCAAAATAATGGGAAAGAAACGTGGAAAGAAAATACCTAATAACCAGGAAAAATACTTCTAAAGTATAGAATACTTTTTAAGTTCTAAAGAATTCCTAATACAAAGGATATTGATATTGGAATTTCTCAACGTTAGAAATTATTAATTACAGAAAGACGAAACTTGTTACCCACGAATTAATCAAGGAAGCAGAAACGAGGGACATTATTTAAAATTTAAAATCAAAAATGAACATTTCGTAAATTCCACGAAAATCAAAGGACACAAGCGCTAGAAATTGAACCAATAAGAAGTATTTCACAACTTTTCTTCGCGAAGAAATAAACGACAGAACGAACGTTCGTTTTGTTTTTGTACGTACGTTCCATACGGTGAAACGCTGAAAATAAGAAATTGTCGATCGTCCATAAGTAATACCCAATAGAGAAGGGTATTATTATCTGTTCAGCGATCTGCTTGCCGCCTGATTCATAAAGCTCTCGCCGTATCGCGACGGAGTAGAGGCACCTCAGGAACGCTGTTTCGCGTTCAGGTTGTAGCGCGCCGAGAGAAAAGAAGCTGCGCGCCGACTCGAACACAGACGTCTGGCCTGAAACCCGCGGAGATCTGGGCGGAGTTTCCGAGCTACCGAGCTGAAAGTGCGCCGCCCAGCTTCGTCCCCTGTTCGTCCTTCTGTGTTCACCATATTCCCCTCTACGGGTGGCTTCCCACCCCTTCGCCAGGATTTCTTTTCACGGGCCGGCGAACGCCGGGTTTCCAGCGCGCAAACTCACCCCGGCCACGCAGCCACGAATTTCAGATAGACGTGCGCCAGCGGCAGTAGTAGTGGCCACCAGCCACCGTTCCACCGCGTCTGTTCTTTTCCATCCTTTTTCCCTTTCGCCTCTCCCCTCTCCGCCCCACCGCCGCTCGATCGTCGTGCCGGGCGTCCTTCTTCGATCCGACTCGATTCGTTCGAATCACGCAGCTATTGTATATAGACGAGGTGATTCTACGACGTTTGCGTGCCTCCAGATAGAACGTCTGACGTGCTCCGCTTAAATATATTTCTGGGTGAAACCCAGAGGAATGGAGGGAAATCTTGTCAATTCTCTTGCAGCGTCGAACGATCGGTCCTTGGCTAATTCGTTTCTTTTTTAATTTTTCGTAATTGTACGGGATTTTTATAAGTTTCCTTTGTCAAACCTTGTCAAACGCCGTACACTTAGTACGGCTTATTGTTAGTACAACTTAGGTACAAGAAGGTTAGGGATGTTTTCGCGAGATCTTTGGAAATATTGTCATTTCCGAGGATATTTTGGATCGCTGAAGCCAAAGATCGAAATCATTTTTCACAGTTTCCAAGATAATTGTATAAAATTGTCAATGATATCACAATAAATTTTACCAATATAAACTTATAATTGTGCGTCTGTGACGATATGCATATACATGAGCATCAATTGCATCCAAATCTCTTTTCTTTCTTTTTATCTCCCTTTTAGATTGCATCAACCTCTATTGAGTTATTAACAACCACAAAGTCACAAAAATCAAGACAAGTTGGATCATGTCAAGATTATTCAAGCTTGTTCAAATCTGCGGCAATCTCCATCTTTATATTTAATACATTCGGACATACGTTCATCTCTTCTCTTCTATTTTTTTAATTATGTGGGAAATTTGAACAAATTATCGACTATACTTGGGCAAGATTCACTGCTAGCGGTGATTAACAAATTCTCGCGAATATCTCGAGAACTGTACACTTCCGTGAAAAATGACCTTGATTTTTAGCTTCGGCGATTCAACGTGAAATTTTGTTTCTCGATGTATTACGATACAGTCAACTTAAAATATGAAATCTTAGCAAGATACAGTGACGTTTTTCTGAATTTTTCTAAATTTTAACGCAGATACTTCGTCAAAATAACGCCATTTTAAAATTTCGATATTTGCTCTTCCATCTAACTGCGAGCAATCAAAACTCGCTCGTAAATTTATTTTCAAACGTCGCGTAGATTTCAAATAGCGCGTTTCCGTGCCTTTCACTTGTTTTGGTAAGTCTCCTACCGCTCTGAAAAGGTTTAACCCTCGGATGGCGGATGCTCAGTAACAGCGGCCGGCGGATGCCAGGGTCTATTTGATCCCGGAGCAAATATTTTGTTTCTGGCATTGTTGAGGACGAGATTCGAAAGTGAGATGTCACGAAGCCTTACCTCTGTTTAAGGGAAAAATGCGTCGAATCGACACAAGGGACGAACGAGGGTTCAAAGTCTCCGGTGATTGCGAAAGGTCACGGTAATTTACCGAGGAGATGGCATAATTTATTTAAATGTTTGACAAATTTCACGAATAACTTTTGAATACACCACGATAAAATCTGTATTGTGCAAAACGAAATCGAAAGGTCAGTCAAAAGGAAAAGTCAATGAAAAGGAGAAGGGAAAAATTTAATACTTTTTTAAGAAAATCGTCGTTTACAATACGACGAATTCTTTCTTCATCATCACTATCGTCGTTCGAATTTGTCTTCTTTTCATTACTAATTCGTGGTACACTGACAATATCAGTTTCTAGCTCTTCGTAGCAAGTCAATTTTCTAAACTACTTTGAAATTTATGCAGATCGAACGTTAGAATCATTTACAACGAGATAATGTTCTAACTTATCAATTAATTGTAATTCTTCAATTGAAGTATCTTCGTCAATGTTATTTAATTTGATAACAACCTCAGATTTTATGTTTTTCAGTATCAAATACTGTGTAAATTCTTCATAGAAAAAAAAATCTATCACGCAATACTTTATTTTTAGGAGGGAAGAATTAAAAAGAGATTTAAAACTTTGAATGTACTTAATAACAGAATAGGTAAGTGGAAATAAAATTTTTTCTGCATCATTAGAAACACCGGAAAACAGAAATAAATCCTGTACACACAATACAATTATTGATTTAATTAGTATAAATTTACTTCTCAAGGAAATTTCAACTACTTTTTGTTCAACTTTGCTTCAGGCTGCGCAGTATAGTTTTCGTTTCGTGGTATCAGTCACCAAGGGATTAACTGATATTTTAATTGTGTCGGTTCATCGCGCAACAAAACATGCAAAACCGTGTAATCGTAAAAAATGGGAATTGTGAATTCGTGTAAAAAGAAAACAGACTACCTGCGAAATTCCATTTCGATCAATCGATTTTCGAAAATCGTTGCCAGAACGAAAGAAACGTCTGTTTAACGATTCGTCGCGAGGAATATATTTTTATCGTAGCACCGATACACCCGTGGCAAGGGTAAATCAGATCTAGCAAACAATGGGGCGGGAAGGGGTGGGGGAGGTTCTTTTGTTCCCCTTTGCGCGTTAAAACTTATCAATAGGCTTTCGGTGAAATCTCGACTTGTCCCGCTTTTTGTACGCATCTCGCTCGCCGAAACAATAGACGATGACTGTAATTTTCACGGAGAAGTGTCCGCATTGGCGGCTGAAATTGACGCGACGCCAACACGCACGTGTTTTCTATACGGCGACAATTGAAAGGAGAAGTGGAGGAAGCCCGTTTCTATTTAGACGCTTCACTCGAGACGATGCGACTACTCGACAATAGAACTTCATTCGCGGGATCGTTTTCCATGCGGCGTGCTTTTTCAAGTACTCGACGTGGGCTGTGACAAATAAGTGATAGATTGCAATAGCGATCGTTCACGGCGAATCGCTTCGAAATCGTTTAAAAGCGCAGCTCCTGGTCACTGATCATTTGTTAAAAGTTAACTTGGATGATTGTGTTGTTTCAAGAATGTGTAAAAAATAATTTAACTGGCTTTCAATGCGCGGCAGTTATTATCAAAATTAGCGGACAAAATTATATATATATAGTAATACTATTTATATTATGTATTTATATTACATTATTACATTATTATTATATCATGTATTATTTCTTACAATTATAAGGAGATACATCGATCAAATTATTTTATCATACGTATTTCTATACTTGATTAATGTATTTTCTTATAATTATAAGAAATAATACCTAATATATAATAGTAATATAACAATATTGTGCACCGCGATACTAATTAGAATAATTGAAGATTATAAATTTAAGATTATAAATGCAACGCAATGTTTCGACATTTTTCTTTTAATATAACGCTGCAATTATAGTATGTTAATAAATGTTTGTCTAAATTTGGAAAGAAAATCATAAAGCACGGAGTTAACAATAAAATTTCAACATTTTTATCCTAAATGATTTACGGTATATTTCTCCGTATTTAACGTGATTAGTAAATCCAAACTTCGAGAAACATTTTATATAGATTCGAACTTTGTTTCTTACATAAATATATCCAGTTAATAATTTATGGATAGGGTAAACAATAGCTGTTACACTTAATCGATAATTAAGCGATCCAATTATCCCGTGATTGACAACATGAAATCCCTTCGTGCTTTATCGATTCAACGTCATTATTAGTAATGATCCTGTCACTAATGCAAACATAGTAAATATCTAATAGACAGCTTGTTATAACTGGATTTAGCGAATAAATGAAACGAGCAGCGATACCATCGATTATGTGTTTGACTGATGTGCAATCATTTTTCAGTGGTGTACGCGACTGCTGTTACTTGAAATCCTACTACTCGTATCTGCTTATCATTAACATTTTATATTTCACGAAGAAGCAAATGTATTTGAACGAATGGAGGACAAAATTATAAAACGATGCGTGTTCACATAACCAAGATAAGGAAATGTTCATTGGATGTTTCCTTCGGAGATAGAACGCCAAGCACGATATAATTGAAATTTTAATAAGAAATTCTATTCTGCAAAGTATCTCACTTTTCGTGATATTCTAAAACCAGGTTCCAGGTACAAAAATTAAGTCGAAAAGAAAAAAAAATAACGTTTTCTCATTTAAAGCTTTATTTTCGAGGAAAACGAGTTTGCACGTTTCTTTTTTTCAAGTATACTTGAATTTGGTTTTGAATCTCAAGAACGAGTGAGAAATGTAAAATGCAATTTTTTGGTTCAAAGCTTCGTTTCCAAGAAAATTCGATATATCTTTCGTTCTAATAAATTTCGAAGTTTAATTTTCTCGAGAACAGAGCGTCTTGTGAAAAAATGTCTACACTTTCTATACTATTTTTTCGCAGGTAGAATAATTTCGTCGAAAGTTAGCTAAATTTAGGTATACAATTGATAAGTCTTCAAACTTGACTTTCCCTACACTATTTTGACTGTTTTTACACCCGACACTACGAAAATCTGTATGTGTAATTCAGTGATCGAGAATAAATGAACAGAAGGTTGAAATTAAGCGCAAAGCACTTAACTTCACTGCAGATATTAATTCCGCGATTAAATGAAACTGTTCTCAGGATTTTACGGCGTTGAATAATAATTATACGGTATTAAATAAATATTTGAATATTGCTAAATTATTTGGCGAGGTTAATCCCAGTTAAATATTGATAACGATGTTCGTTCTCTCGTTGCACCTTTGAATATTTATACTATTGCTTTTTTTTCTAAGTGTTATTTTAAGTATCGTTTTTCAATTATAAAGACGTATTCATGTATCATTGTGCATTTTCCAATACACTTCTGTTTCAAAAGATTTTTGGATATTCTTTATAGTTATTCAAAAACTGAAAAAGTTGTTAAAAAGTACACAGAATGTTGTGTAATTTGATATTTTACAGATGTGAATAAACTGTGGATTTTTAAGCGAATTCGTATTTTAAAAAATTTATTTTATTCACTGAATATTCTAGTAAATACTGTGCTTCGTATTTTCTATAATTTTGGATGTTATGTATATTTTTTTAATATATTAAATTCCTTATAAATGTACAAAAACTCGCATTCTAATGACGAACTGAATATCTAATGTTAGTGTATTAGAAGTCTATATTATTAAATGTATATATATGTATACACATAATTCACATGATCAGTGAGATTCATAATTCGATGAAATTGTACTGACAAATAAAACGCGTCTTCAAATACATGGTAGAGTTGCATATCAATATCTTTAGTTTAGTTATATAACGCACTATTAAAAAATGCTACTGCGCATTTATGGAAACACACTTTGCCAATATATCGTTCGTTTTCATAAAAGTATCGTCGAAAACCTAGATGTACCGATATTTTCTCAACCCACTGTAGAAAACAGTTGACTCTAGATTGTTTATTTAAAATGGAAGGACTCGTGAGGACGCGTCGCTCGGATCTCTCCCCCTTTAGTTAAGTAATCTTTAAGTAACACGTCTCAAAATTGGGAAAAGGAATTCGTTCGATCGATTCCTGCGCGCTCGGGTTACAAATTCTACTAACCGAAATAAACCCAACAGTGCTTTTGATCTATTTAATTGCATACTGAAAAAAAAAAAAAAAAAAAAAAAAAAAAAAAAATATATATATATATATATATATATATATATATATATGCTAACTGAAAATCGTTATCATTATCATTATTATTTTTTGTTTCTTTTGCAGAAAGCACGAGTTCGCATTGCGTGGGATGCGGTGGCCGAATCCACGACCAATGGATCTTGCGAGTTGCACCGAATCTGGAATGGCACGCCGCCTGTTTGAAATGCGCGGAGTGTCAACAATTTCTGGACGAGCACTGCACCTGTTTCGTACGAGATGGAAAAACTTATTGCAAGCGCGACTATGTCAGGTAAGACATAATTATGTATTATCATCGATTATAAACAACATCCTTTCTTTCGACACTCTCCGTCTTATCTATCGACAACGAAAATATCGGACATTAAATATGACTAGGACGAATGTTTGAATATTATCAACGATATTAATAACAATATAAAGTAGTGAAAATGGAGTTCTACGTGGAAATTCTCAAGTAGGTATACTTCGATTATTTTGTATATTTAGATTTTTCCTAGTTGTCTCGCGAAAACTGGAACACTCTACGGTTTTTAATATTATTATCAAATTTTCGAGTCATATTTATCCTCTCAACAGGGGAGGACTCTTTCTTTAAAATGTTGGTTAAATTATATGCAATAGTTTACTCTGTATGCGAAATAAAATTACGAAATTGCAGAATGACATAAAAATATAAAATACTTTGAGATAAATATCATAATATATAAATATGTAAATGTATTTTAAAATTGTCATGATATTATACGTAATATTCTATATATATTATTATTATTATGTTTATGTATTATAATCATTACTGTTAATACAATATTATAATATATAAATATAATAGTAATAATATATTACTATTATGTATAATATAATATTATTTCAACGACTACATTATAAATATATAAACTAAAAAATACCAAATTGCATGCCATAAGATTAATAATAAATGACGATAATAATTAACGCAGAATCGTAAAATTCGGTTACTCTCGGCTGAAATATATACTACACGAATTAGGAATACTGACGACAATTCTCTCGAGGCACGCGATACGCATTTGCAAACGGCGAGATTGGGGAGAAATGAAAACAGAGAAAAAGCGACGAAAGAAACAAAAGCGAAAAGGCGAGAAGAAGCGAAGAAAAAGAGTAAGAACTGACAGAACGTTTCTTTCAGAGTATTTTTATCTAACGTACACAGCGAAGAGAAAAGCTGCGGTCTGCATGCGGACAAATCTGCATCCGTAATAAAGAGAGAGAGAGAGAGAGAGAGAGAGAGAGAGAGAGAGAGAGAGAGAGAGAGAGAGAAAGTGTGGTTCACACGTGGTTGCGTCGAACTTACTACGGAATTGAACACGGTATTTCGTTTCGCGAGAAAACTCTCGATCCGAAGTTACGCCAACGATAGCAAAAGCAAACAAGCAAATTTTACTCGCTTCGACGCAAAAGTGAAGGATAAATAAATGTATCTTTATTCGAGTCGTGCGTTGCGTGTCGATGCGATTCTTGCTTCCTCTCTTATACGGTTACTCGTTCACAGCGACTTTTATTCTTTTGAAAATATTTTGATATTTATTATATATATTTTTGCTTGTGAAAGTATTCGAATACTTACGCAGGAACGTTTTATGAATATATCGCGTGTGTTGCGTTTAAAAATTTCATTAATATCAACTACATGACGATTATACTGATCAGGATTGAAACAAATCTATAAATGTATACGGAGGTTGTGATATTTTGCTTCAAATATTTGTAATAAAACGTTTCCTTTGAAGGAAGGTATAATAAATATTTCTTTTCGTTTCGTGAATGATATCCTTGGAACTTTTTAATTCATATATTTATTCATAAAATTAAATTCATAGGCAAAAAGAAATATTTACATATGCTTACGATTGATGAGGATTGAAACAAATTTACAAATGTGCGTAAAAGTTACAAATAATTGTATAATCAATATTTCTTTCGATTTCACGAATAATACCCTTAGTTTTAATTTGTAGTGGCTTGTGAAAGTATTTGGATCATTTCATGAAATCTTTCTTAAAATTCCATCAACGTTATAGCTAAAAATAACTGTGACGACTATAGATATTGGTCAGGATTGAAACAAATTTATAAATGCACATAGAAATTGCAAGATATTTGATTGCCATGATCCATTGTATCAAGAAATCTGAATATTTAGTGGGACTATCTTTAACATTTAACTCTTAATTAGTACAATTGAACATTGATCGACGTAGCAATCTGGAATTTTAAATTACCTACATAATTTCGAATTTTTAATTTCGTTCGATTCAATCACTTGGAACGTTACTTTCGCATGTGGTAGTAGACTATTTTATAGTAATAAAACCAATTTCGTTAACGTATCGTTCTCGCAAAAATATTGCAAGATACTTTTCTCGACTATTGTGTACGCCATGTTTCCGACGTAATCCGAAACGCGTGACGTTCTCGAAAGGAAGAGAGGACAAAACGTCTTCGAAACTCGCGGGATCGATCGACGCGGATTCTCCCCGCGAAAAAAAAGAAAAAAGAAAAACTGTGGCAAATATTTTTCTGGTCGGGGGACAGCTGGTTTATTTGCATTGATCCATCGAACGTCGAAACGCCGTCCGGAACGAAGAAGAAGACTGGCATATCCGGTCGACACGGATTTGCCACCGCTCGAGAGACACCGATGACGCCTGTTTGTTGTTCCTGTCGCCTTGTACGAAAAGTCGAAACAACCGTGCGGTAAAACGTTTCCTTCTGGGTGTTCTTCCACCAAGACATTCACGGGTTCTCGTTGTCGATGGAAAATAACGCGAACTTTAAAAGTGTTTTATCACTCCGATTCTGTCTGTTCGAGTGTTGCTACGTGACCGTGATGCGGGCGTTGAAAATCCATTTACAGTTAATAATGATAACAATAATGTACGAATTATTGATATTTATATGAAACGTATAAATTGATTAAATTTTTTTGAAATTTAAATTGCTATAACTTCGTGGAAAATATATATTGCATTGTTAAACAAATCTTTTGTATTGTTAAAATGTGTTAATAGAAAATATTTCAGCGATTTTATTGTTTGTTAGATGCCGATTAAATACTTGATATTTTTTATTTAAATTGCTACAACTTCAAAAAATCAACAAATTTATTGCTTTACATTGTTTGTTAAACAGGGTTTTGTCAAAGAATTTAGTTTTCATCAAAACTGGTTGAACACTCGTATAGATCATTGAAGCGAATAGTTTGTATAATTCTTCGAGTATTCTTTCTTCTTCGTTTTAAAGCAATTAGAGTACATTCGATGAAAAATTATCGATAATTTTGTGGGAAAAAAGAAAAGAGTGGAACAAATTTTAAGGGAACGTCGTAAAAGGAGAACCATGACGGATTTAGTCGTGAAAAGAATTTTCCCACGTCCACAAAGATCTTTGAATTTGCAAGATTTTCGAGGGGAAAGTATCTCTGTTTACTGCCTTTGAAATAATACGAAAACATCTTTGACAGAAACGAAGTCAATGTTGTGAAAGTACAGGCTTCGTGCTTTAAAATGAGCTCAGGTATATTTTCGAATTTCGTACTTTCCGTTTTCCCAAGGGATTGTAGCAGTTTAAAATATCGACGATGTTTCATACTGTTATCGATATTTTGAACTATTATAACTTGATGAAAAAAAAAATCGTACAATAATAATTTTTTAAAATGTGAAGTCTCTATTTTTTACAATATCGAGTTCATTTATTTTTCTAGATAGAACTTTTCTATGATTTTCTTATTTTCTTCTAAACAGAGTAGTTTGAAGATCAAGAAATGTGTACGTCAATTAATCTGACGTGACAGAGATAAAAAAAGAATATATATCATTTATGATATTAAACGAGAATACTGTATCTAATTTTAAAGTCTTAGGACACACTTTGTTCTTAATATTTTATAGCTATAAAATATATTATATAGCATTGTCCAATTGTTTTAATTTGCTAGTTTGATAATGAAATTGTTAAATTGTATTCTATAACACAATTTTTAATATATATAATACAATATAATATAGTATTATAATATATACTATATATTATATTATATAAGAATATAATATATTATATATTATATTATATTATAATATAATATAATATTATAAAGCATTGTTTAATTGCTCCACTTTTCTTGTATAATTAAATTCTTAAATTGTTATTGATAAAATTATCAATGCACTTAATTAAAAATAAAATGTTCTTAATTAAATTAAAAAATAATTGATGCACTTATTAAATAAAGTTCTTAAATTTTATAATATTATACAATTGTTAATATATTGTAACATAAATTACAAATTCTTTATTTTAAAAAGTTTCAAAACGAAAACGTAGTGCTAATGCTAAGATTTCCGAGCGGAACGCTACGCAAAAAGCGACATACACGCATCGTGATATCCATTTGCAAGTGAATTATGAACGAAACGCGATGATATAATTATCCAAGCAACTAATAATTAACTGCTATCAGGCTGGAATTCTGTATCGTATGAAACTTTTTATTAATAAAATTCGACAATTTAGGAAGCACCGCTAATGAATGCAATTTGGTTCGTACGGAGAAACCGGACGAAGTGTGCTGCAGAGAGAAGCACAATTAGCTTAAAAACCGATAATTAACTGCTCGATCCGGCGGCCGAGTAAAATTTCGCGGAAACACGCATCGACGTAAATGGAGACAATAAATAAATTTGTCGGCAAAATTGCCTGAAAAAAAAGGTGGTAATTTCAATTCTTACACTTAGCGGAATTAGTAGAGTTCCAGAATTTGGGTAAATTACGCGGTTCAGTGTAAATTACATCAGATTCAGTCCGGTATTTTTGAATCCTAGATTTATTAATTTATCATTTCGTAAGCTCGTTTTCTTTTTTAATTCACTTTGTATGTATCTACAGGAAAATGGAGTGTGTAAAAGTGTGTATCATACTGGAAACACCTTCGAAAAAATAATTTCGAATGTTCATTTTAAACGAGAAATCTTCAAACTCGATTCTCTCCAAAACGAAAAAATATTGTTCGTTCTTTTCCTTTTTCACGTAGAATCAGTACCTTTGCTCGATTCCAACCACGCGTTCTTCTTCTTTGTCTAAACACGTTCCATACAAATAAATAAAATTCGAATTGGAAAAAGCAAAGCATTAACGCGGCAAAAATTTCGTTTCAGGCTGTTCGGGACAAAGTGCGACAAGTGCAGCGAGTGCTTCAGCAAGGACGACTACGTAATGAGGGCAAGGAGCAAGATCTATCACATCAAGTGTTTCCGGTGTTCAGCGTGCATGAGACAGCTAGTTCCTGGCGACGAATTCGCCCTGAGACAGGACGGCCTCTTCTGTAGACACGATCACGACGTTCTCGAAGGTGGGAAGCTTTGCTCCGGTCCAGGCGGTGTTCCTGGAAGCGAGAACAACAACAACGCGTCCCTTATGAATAATAATCATCATCTGCATCCGAACGACGGCTCGATATCAGGTAAAGAAAACTCCCGCCTACTTTTTATCGAAACGACGATGGAAGTATCTTTTTGATGAACGATCTTTTATATCTCCCTACTTTTTTCGTAGAATTTTTTTGATTAGTACAGCGATTGTTTCTGCCTAACGTGTATTATGGTTCTAGAAGAACCTAGTCTGTTGTAATTAGACCGCGGATTTTTGTGCATTATGTTAAAAACTTGAAGATGCAAAAATTGCGGAAAGAAATGTAAAATATTTAAAAGACGATACTTTGTAATTAACAGGTAAAATAATTTTTTATCTGGGTTTCTCCAATTTTCTTCATAAAAATGTAAGATTCTAGAAGAAACGTCTACGAAGAAACAACATTAACTGATCCTAAAAGACCAACTTGAATGCAACTTGAGTCTGACAAATGAAACGTACGAGAACTCAACATTATTCTAGTTGGAATATTTATTACTCCGATCTTTCGTTGTCGATAGATGAGAAACAAATACAGTCGCAAAAATAAAAGCATTAAAGATTGAGTAACAGAGGGGTTGGATTTCCCTGAAACGCGTAACCTATCACGTTAGTTAAGCCTGGAAGATCAACCGGAGTACTTCCGCAAGTGAACAATTCGATGGCTGAACGAACACGGCACGTTGACTTTTATCACCGTGGACAAATGAGCGCAACCTATTTGCGGATTACATTGTCTGGACACGGACTATCAGAGCACAAAGAGCAAATTTGCAAAAGGGAAATTTGCGCTCGAGGGGAAGCTCAAAGGGCCCTTCTGATACCACGGTGTTGTATTAGGATCACCGGTCATAATTAGGTGTTGATAATTGAAGCCGTTAAGACCCCGAAAGGCTTGACCACTTCCCTCCTACGCGGCGGGATTACATAGGATTAGTGTTCCTCGAGCTAGTCCTAATATGCGAACACACACACACACACACACACACACACACCGGAGATCAGTTTGGATTAAATATCTAACGAGGCTCGATAGTAATTTAATTATATCGTGACTGTTTGCATCGAATTGACAAACGTTGTTTAGTGAAATTTAACGAATCGTGATTTGTTTATCGATGGAGCAATTGTCAACGTGTTAAATGTATGACTCTGGTTCAAACTTTCGTCTGGAAAATTGTATAACTTTAGTCTGACCTTGGTCCATGTGCGTTCAGGGACCGTGCAGCCTTTCAACAATACCAAATTTTATAATTAACTGTAAATAAAATCAACGAAATCATTTGAAGCTATTGAATTATTATTTAATCTGTGTGATTATTATCGTCAAGGAATTATTAAAGGGAGAATAGCAAAGATCATAATACACGAATATCTGTTTCTTTAAAAAACATGTTAATTTTTACTTCAAAGAGTCTGAGAGGCAATATTTATAGTTGGACAAAATTATCAGTCAATCCGTTGGACCCCAACGTGTGTCAACCCCTTGCGCTGGCAACTGGTTCGCGGACCATAACGAGTGACCGAACCGTGTACAATAATTCGTGTCGCTTTCTTTTTCTTTTGAACTCATCGGTATGATATCACTATAGAAATTATTAAGAAGTAATAAACTTATCATTTGTTTTACCTGGGTTATACTTAAATATACTTAAAACTGAGAAAATGCTGCAATTTGGGACAAAAAATTCTCGACGTGCGTAGCACGTCATTCCAAGAGGTTAAGAGTGAACACGAAATTCGAAAGTGCAGATCGTAATTAGAAACTTAACAAAAACTTAACAAAAACGTCAAGCTTCCAAAATATTAAACTGCACTAACCGTCCAATAATTTGCGCACGGTAACGCGGCGCCGTTAGCAGACTCGCGAAGAAAAGAAAGGACATGAAGAAAAATCCGAAAACTCGCCGAGGGTCGCGCGTATTCTTTATACACGAGTCGCGTCCGCCATTACTAATTCATTATTTACACGCAGCGACGATAAATTACATTTGGACGGGGATTCTAACGACGTGGGGCGACGCCGGTTAATCGGTGATAATTGAAAATTGCGTAGTACGAGGCACGCTAGCTGAAACCGTCCGCTCCTAATTCCCGCGTCAACAATTTCACGGTGGACCGCGTATTTTCCATGATGTTTGTCACTTGACCTCCTCGTGGAAATGGTCGCGCCTAAACCACAAAGCACCGTGTTGCTTTCCCGATGGCTGCGAGCCGCGTGGATGCTGGAGGACCACGCACCAGCGACGGCCAGTGGTTTGACAACTCTTTACGGAGGAGCCGAGGTGTCAAATGTAGCACCTCCCTGCCAACTACCGTGGCACATAACTACGCACGATCTCCTTCATCCTCTTCTTTTTATTTATGGACGTTTATTCAACTTTTCTCTTTTCTTTTTCGTTCTCTCTCCTCCCGAACCACCACCGTTCGGGAGTCGCTTCCTTTTTGCTTCCTTTGGCTTTAATGGATGGACCGTCTAAGAATTCACGTAGGTCACCACGTAGGTTGAGAGTACTGTCCTTTTTTTCTTTTTTAGCCGACTTTATGCTTCTCGAAGAGACAGAGATCGTCGTTTTTTGGAAGACACGTGGTCAGCTTTTGTTGGATAAACGTTTTGCACTATCGACTTGCACTATATTACAAACGATCCACCTATCGAGATATTTGCAACTAATAAAATTCATCGAATTTTCCTATTTCATCGTAAGGAGTTTACCAGCTTTGGAGTGATTAATAATTGCATTATAAAGTTGTAATATAAAATAATAAGTAATCATCCATCAAAATATTTGCAATTGCTTGAAGATCGTTTAAGAATTTTGTGAGATACGCGGTTATTTTCTGTTACTTGATTCATAATTACAATCGATCCTTGGAATTCATTATCGAATATAAACAGTTTCTACGATACACATACAGTATCAAATATTGTAATTATCTATCAAAATATTTGTGATAATAATTACTCAGGGAAATCCAGCCGGTACAACCAGTACCTTCAACGTGAATAATTATAATTTCTCGTGAAAATATTCAAACGCTCGTAAGAACCTTTTACGAAAATATTGGGTGTATTATAAATTTTATTAATGCTGTAGTGACATTCCACTATCACAATGACATTGATCATCTGTTTGAAACAAAATTGAAATTATAGGTAGATATGTTTCACAGTATTCGGGCCATTTTCTATAATTCTAATTATTAGAATTATTTTAGACATTAGATATTAGACATTAGACTTCTTGTCTACATAAAAGAATTTATTATGTTATTCATGGATATGTTTGAATAAGGGCATTTCTTCATAGGTAGGAAGTCCTAACGCTCTATTATGGCTATTGTGACGATAGTTTATT
Source organism: Melipona bicolor (assembly GCA_030673865.1). Lineage (NCBI taxonomy): Eukaryota > Metazoa > Arthropoda > Insecta > Hymenoptera > Apidae > Melipona > Melipona bicolor. The sequence goes on from JAHYIQ010000019.1 coordinate 4,677,033, forward strand.
ACTTTCTTTCCTGACCGTTTATGTTGTCCTTTAGAAACGGTTGATACCGATCATCCTATCGGTATTTAATTTCACCGATTTTAGAAAAATTAGGGCAATCAAAGATTCTAAGCTCGCGCTTCTAAATGATCAGCGTGTTATTAAAGTCAACAATGAGTTATCAAATCGAGAGTACGATACTCAATGGAACAATACGTTATTAAACTCAACAGTGCGTTACTCAATCACGAAAGTGCGATACTAATTATAATTCAAACACTGCGTGCAATATTCAACTCGAGGATTAGTGCGGCGTATCGATATTTTGCGAATCAATTGCAAAATATATAGTTTACTCGTCACGATCTCTAATCTATCGGAATTGTACCGTTTCGTTTCATTTCACGATAACTCACTATATTTCGCTATATTACGGTAGCCATCTGCCTCGAACTCGAATCGGATCCATATTGTTTGGTATTTAAAAACTCAATTGTCCATTTTATTAACAAGTCTTAAATATTTAATAATTCACAGTTCTTAAGACAGTTTAATTATTAACTTTATGCTAAATATATATCTTATAATTCCCACATTAGTTTAAATGTTTTACATAACACACGTAACACACCCACAAACATTCTTCTATAAATTTCGCAATTTGACAAATTCCAAACTTCGTTTTACCGATACCAACCTGGAATAAAATTCCAAATCACTCCGACAAAACTTGCGTGTTTCATCAACGTCAGTTATAAATCACGGAATATCTTTACAGAAAATCTATTAATGTCCAAAATGGCTAAAAGCCCGCTCGAGAATCGATCGAGCAAAAAAAAAAATTTCTCCTTCGTCGAGGCACACTTTAAACAGCACAGTCAAACAGGTAGCACCGCCATTGCTCTTTGAACTGCGTGCAATTAGCAAACAACGCGAACTGCTCGTTAACGATAATCAATTTCACTCTTGTTCATCGTACAATTCAATTAAAATTCCGATTTTATAATAGACAGACAAATTTGTGACTATTGTAATTTGTGACTCCTTGATACATCGCGAGAATTCTCGTGCTTTTTGTTCTAGAGCTTGTGGGTATTCACAAGAATCCTCGGCTTTTCATTGTCATTTAGAATGGAGCAGTGTAATGGAAAACAGCATTCGCTGAAGTTAAAAGTTACATAAGGAATTAAAAGTAATTAGTCTCTTGTCCTTAGTAATAAAAATAACTTGATTTTTATATTTTATTCAATTTAATGTGTTTTAAAGTGTTTAGCAACCATGGATAGCGATAAAGAACAAAAAGAAAAAATTCGAGATATATCTGCTAACGATTTATCAAATATTTCAAGTACAAATAAAGGATTTGATCCTAAGGATAAGATTAAGAGTGAAAAAACTGAAGAGAATGACAGTGATAGTGATAGTTCTTCAAAATAACTAACAATTTTAAGTGATTCCGAACCTGAAAATTCGAATATCTCTTCACGTGATTCGGAGTGTAATTTGCAAGATGATGATAAGTTAAAATAAGATGAGTCAAAATTTAAAGGTAATTGTGGGGTTACAATTACACCGTCTGATTCTAAAAATATCATATAAATTAAATATGATTTTTGACGACGATCTGTTTGAATTATTTTGTAAATTAGTTTTAAAACGTGCCTTTGTTAACATTTATGTAAAACCTTTCTTTGTATCCGTTCAACAAAAGCATATCTTGGCCACTGGGTAAAATTAGCAATAAAACACAATGTGTTAATAATTACAATTATTTCTAAAGTACTTGCAATTAACCCTCTTCATCAAAATTCATCCCTGTGATATTACGTTTGCCAACGCAAGTGTTACAACTTCTTATAAATACAAACATAGAAATATAGAAATTTCTAGTGTGATATACAAATATAGAACTTTCTTTTCCAAAAGTAGTATTTCATAGAAATTTGTAAAATTTCCGATACAGTTTCTTAAAATTCCGCGAATTCTTAAGGGAGTACTAAAATGCCACTAATTCTGAGTTATTTGTTCATCGTTAATATATATATTTTTTTATTTTGGGAGAACTAAAAATCATAACAAACAGATTTGTAAGTTTTCTTCTAAAATTTCGAAGCAACGCAAAAAATAACTAACTTCTACTATTTAAATACAATTCTCTCATCGTGAACTATGTATAATCAATCGTCTAATGAAACTACAGATTAATGACAAAATACGATTGAAGGTAGATCTGCTTCAGTACATATTAATACGCTTCCTCGGCTAAATCAAGCTTCGGTATAACTGGGAGATATTATTTTTATCCAGCCATTGTAAATTATAATTAAACGTCTGATGGAATTACAGAGCAATAACAAGATACGATCGTGAAAAGTACATAAATCTGCTCCAGCATGTACATATTATATTAATGTACTTTTTCAATGAATTCAATTTTAGTAGAACTGAGAAATATTAATATATACTTCCTCGATTAAATTAATTTCGAAGCAACCGAAGAATATCACTTTGTCTAGCTTTGTTTAAAATTAGAATCTTTACCGTGCGTCGATTTCTCTCAGCATTTTCTCTTTTTTCTCTCGCAACTTCTTTCGAATCATTTCGATTCTCTCTCTCTCTCTCTCGTTCTCTCGAAAACGCGGTTCTGCCTTTGTGACCGCTTGTTTGGTTAGGATGCAAAAATAGACGGCAGGATTTCGTTTGCTCGGTCGCCTTTTCGTCTTACCGTCCGCAAACATTCGATTTTCGTGCGGCTACCAAATCCTTCCGAAGGACACCGCCAAGGAAACTGGATCCTTATCGCGGCACGAGTTACTTATTACTCGTTAATTGGGAGTTAATGAAATTCGACGCTCGTCCCTCGTCCAGCCGTTTACATATGGGTTTCGCTGTTTGGCCGGCTAAAAAGTGTCCGAAAGGTTCGTGCTTCTTCTTCTTCTTCTTCTTCTTCTTCTTTTTCTTTCTTCCTGGTGCAGTCGTTCGCTGATCGATGCGACTAACAAGAGAGCCGAGCCAGGAAACCCCGGGCGCTCCTTTTCGTTTTATATCCTTGGTCGTCGGTTTGTAGAGAGGTTCGACATAAATATCGGACAATTTCTATTTGCTCGTCCGATGATAATGGATGAGATAAAGCGTGTAGTACATGGATATGGGGTGTTGATGAATTTTCGGCGTTAGCTGAAGGGTAGAACGAGATCTTTGGAGGTGCGTGTACGCGTTAGGGGAGCGCCGCTCCTTCCTTTTTAATAATTTTTAACTTACAGCGATGAGCATAATTACACCGCGGTGAAGAGTTGTCGATGTTTTTTAAACTGTTGCGATTTAATTGAAATCAAATAACACTCCATTTCATCGTGGGTTGAGACCATTTACTTTGACAATTTTGGGTTTATCTTCGAACGACTTTGAAAGCATCGACAATTTTTTTCGTAACTGGATCCATCGTGGTCTGGAAGATAAAAGTTTTTTCTTTAAAACTTTACTGTACTATTTTTTCTCCGTTTCATTCAAGTTTGAACATTAGGGCTAGACGACGAAATGTTAGGATTTCTCGAACTTTTGTTACTTGATGCTTCAAGTTGAACAGCAAGTTCTTACAATAAGTAAATTGTAAAGAAGAGATTTCAGTCTTCAAGAACTAGTCTACGAGAACAAATTTTCAATGTTTGAATATACATATAACAATTTTCGAGAACAAAAGTATCCTTGCTCAGTTACACGATGTAAAAGCATCTTTGAAGGAAAAACATTCAGGACTGTCAAAGTAGAGTAACTTTACATTTTAAAAACCAAGCGAATTGTTATACTTCAAAATATCAACAATTTAGCGATTATGTATATTAATAGTAATTTTACAGTTTTGAAAATATAAATATTTTATAATTCTGTACCATGTGTAAAGCGACAAAGTCAAACAATTTTCCCGGTTATATCTTGAGAAATGGAAAATCGACTTACACAATTAAATGTACAATTGTCGGAAAATTTTCTTCGGATCTAAAGTGTGTACACTCGGGGGAAGAAGGGGAATTTTTCTCGATCGTGGTCGATCTTGCGGAAACGTTCCCAAAGATCTTTTCGATCTCTCTCGCCGATCACGGAATCGTTGCCAAAGTTTGCTCATCGACAATATTGTCTCTGGCCTCTCGAATAGTCAGCAGGCGTTCGTCTTAGCGTTCTTCATCCGCCATGCTGTACCACTATCCGGATCTCCCATTAGCTGGCGAGGAACGTTTTGCAAGACCGGTTAGGACGATAGTCACAGCTGGACTTCGGGACATTCTACTCTGCATTCTCCTGATTTAGTCGGAGCTACTCTCCCTCGAAGAGGTTTGGCTTTTTTCCAAACAACCGACGAATTGAATCGAGCAATAGCCACCGTAAGCAAACAAGTCGCCATTCGTTTCAGCGTTTCCCTCAGTTTCTCGGATGATTTCTTTTGTTACCGAACTCGTGTCTTTTACAACGTCCCTAGGTTGATCGAGAACAATTTTTTATTTAGAGGAGAAAACGATATCGTGAAACATGTCGTGATTTCGTATTTTGACATGTTCAATTATTTTTTTGGTGTTATTTCCCTCAGTTTCTCTTGTTACTAACTTTTCTCTCAAACCTATGCCTCTTGATGTTTTGTTTTATTATTGAGGATATTTTTTGAACAACAATTTGCTACTTAGAGGAGAGAATGATATCCTATGATATCCTATGAAACCTCGTGATTTTGCATTTTAATATGTTCAACTATTTTATCACTGAAAGTGATTTTAGCGGGGGTAACCCAGAAAATCGGGTGCAACGCTAATGCAACGAAAATTAGCGATTGATTGATTTGGGTCACGTGATTCGTGAGGGGGCGTAGACCTCGAGTAGGAGTGGCGTTGTCTGGTGTACTGAGTGATCGCGCCTGTAATTTGTTTTGTATCGATTCAAATGTTTGCATATCAATAAAATTTTATGGCAAAAAGTCGTCTTCATTTCCTAGTCAGAACAGTTGCTTCTGGGCCTTTCAGAGACGAATCGAACTGGGGTACAAGTCGTGCAGGTTTTTTTGGTGACATTTCCCTCAGTTTCTCTTATTACTAGTTTTTCTTTCAAACCTATGCCTCTTAATGTTTCGTTTCATTATTGAGGATATTTTTTGAACAACAAATTGCTACTTAGAGGAGAGATAGTATCGTAAGTTTCTTGTGAAGTTCTTTGTACTTTGATACGTTCCTTCGATTTTTTTCATGTCATTCGTATCATCGTTTCTTTCAGTTTTTCATGATTTTCATATTTATAACAAAAATATTTAGGTCACACTCTGTACACACGGAGAAAGATGTTGCAGAATTATTACTAGTAATAAGCATAAACAGTATGACGTTGCAAGACGAAAGTTTTTCATCCCACTTAAAAAGATATATTTCTTGCGAATTAAGGAAATTAAAGAGTTGTGTGTTTAGATATATTCGATAAAACCCATGTATTTTTAAATATGAACTTAAAATTTCCAGTTATGCATGTTGACATATTTCTCTTTATAATGGTACCTACAATCCCCGAAACCAAAACTAAACGTAGAATATGAACTCCAAAACTCATTCTTTAACATTTCAAATATCAAGATACTTCATAATCTCATATACATTATATTTCGTAATGGACGTTTTTTCACAGACTAACGTGTAGATACAATGAAATAAATTCCTAATTTATGAATTACAGATACGCAGTAATAATGTGCACTTTATGAAAATGAGCGTGTGACTTTGCTTCTAAAGAGCAAGATTTAATTTAATTAACTTGATTCATTGACAAGGAATTATTTTATTATCGTTAGCTCTCAAGATGACTTGAGTTTCGTAATACTGTCGTGGAAAAATGGACGCTCGAGGGATCGAGGTGAGTAATCGTGGCGTTGACGTTGTTCGCAGACTCCGGGTCTGAAAGCGGGTCGCACAAAGCTGGCGTGGGTGGTACTCGAGGATCGGGCGGCCATAAAAGCGGCGGCGGTTCTGACGGCAAACCAACCAGAGTCCGCACTGTTCTAAACGAGAAACAGCTTCACACACTGAGGACTTGCTACGCTGCGAATCCGCGACCGGACGCGTTGATGAAGGAACAATTGGTCGAGATGACCGGCTTGAGTCCACGTGTGATTAGGGTATGGTTCCAGAACAAACGGTGCAAAGACAAGAAGAAAACTATCGCCATGAAGCAACAGATGCAGGAGAAGGTTAGCACTCGAATTTTGAAATCACGATTTTATTTTCTCTTTCTCTATTCTATAATATTCTCAATTCTATAATAAAGTGTAGAGAATGAAAGGGATGAGATCTCTGATCTTGAATCGACTTTAAAATTCAAATACATACGTTACAAAGTCTCTACGAAAATTAAATTATATTTAATACTTGACGTGTAGAGAGGAGCATATAAAAAAATATTAAATAATATAATAGACATTATTCAAGTGTTATAGAATTAATATTTTCTAATATTAATATATAATAACGATATAAATAAAATTAAATTACTATTGTTATTAATATATTATATATTGATATTATTATTTCTAAATATGTAAGATCTCAGATTTTTAAATTGGAGTAGATGTTTATAATTAATTAATAATATCTTTCTCTTGTAAGTAGAACGAAATTCTGATTATAAAAAGTTAAATTGAACTATCATCTGTGTCGTTTGCACTAATACTCGCATTTGAAGACACAATTTAACGAACGAAGGTGTTTTATGTCGTAGGATGGCCGTAAATTAGGCTTTGGCGGAATGCATGGAATTCCCATGGTGGCTAGTAGTCCCGTGAGACACGAGAGCTCCATAGGAATAACACCGCTAGAAGTTCAAACTTATCAACCACCATGGAAAGCACTTTCAGATTTCGCCTTACATACCGATTTGGACAGGCTAGATCCCAACACCCCTTCTTTTCATCATCTGGTATCACAGGTAATTGATCACAAATACGTTCAAAATGAAAATAAATGTAAAAATATATTTAGTAGGTACTGTTAGCAATGGTTAGAAACAAATACTTACATACACTCAGTTATAAAGATCTACAACCATCCATCTTTCAAATATATTTAAAACAGGAAAAGGAAAGTTTTGGACATTTCATAGATTTAATTAAATTGATCCAATTTGTTGGTTAAAATTAGACCAATTCCAAGTATTATCTATATATATAATTAGACCTATTCTAAAATATTATTAACGTTTGCTTAAAGAAACAAATAAATGAAAAACAAAATTTATACCAACGTGTATCTAATAATTATCCTATGTACCGAAAAGTGAGTAAATCTTATATCTGTATCCTGATTATTATAATACAATAATAATATTATAATATATTTATATATAATAAATATAATATTATATATAAAATATATAATATATTATAATATATATAAATGTTCATTTTTTGCACACTTGAAAGATCAAGCAATAATATTAGAAGTACTTTAACTTCTTTAAATTTCGCAAAAATTATAGAAGTTAAAAACATATGAAACAAAAAAATGTTAAGCGAATCTTTATAATCTTTATAATTTCCTACCATAGTTTCAATACTAAAAAATGAAATTTGATGATATAAATTGATTGAAAAGGATTGCAAATAAAACGTTGGATTAGTCGTTAATAAATAAATTACATGTATAAAGCAACTGTTTTTCTCTTTTTAATCCATCCTTTTCATAATGTTACGGATCACAATTCACTTTTCTACGATGAAATTTTGAATCTATGTTGGCAATTTCACTTGTCCAAGAGCTAAGAATTCTCCAAAAGCATTCGCAACAGGAGGATATGAAAGAAAGCGTATTTCTAATTTTAGGAGCACGCTCAAAATACGCCTGCCATTCGGAGTGTTAAATATTGGATTCCGTAGCTATTTGACGATTCTACATGCCCGTAGATAAGCGATTAATATTTAATTTCAGATGCACGGTTACGATCTCCACAGCGGACCACCGCAATTACCACCGCCAGGGATGCTCGGTGGGCCAATGAATGACGGTGGAGGCGGCGGGGGTGGTGGTTCTTTACCAGCACCCGGACCACACCATCCGAGTAGCGGCGGGCCAGACATGGGCCAACACCCCGACAGCACGGATAGCTATGTAACTTACCTGGAAAGTGACAGTGACTCTCTTCATCACGATACAGGAAGTCCATAGTGTTGTGCAGTGTGGCCAGAACGAAAGTGTCCGCTTTCTTCGTGGTCTTCTTTCAATAAGTGCTTGAAGAGAATCGTAGTCTGCGAGAACAAGTAGGGTGATTGATGAACGGCTGAAAACGGAATAAAAATCAATTGAAAGGTTGCTGCTTTTTTTTCTACAGACGGAGCTTGACTCTTTCGCGTTTCAACCTCCCGAAGGTACATTTCCGCGATGTTGTACGTTCGTTTGCGTAACATTACGTAGCTGGATTTTGCAAGTATAATTTCTTGTTACAGAATTCTTTTGTTTTTTGAAAAACAGCACTTCGTATAAATTTATAAATAACATGATTCTTCTTGACACAGTTTCTTAAAACTCGGAGGGACCTTAAGGAATTAATTTGATCGTAGAAGAGCACAGGTTAAATATCCCTCGGGTCAAGGGAAAATCGTTTCTTATGAGACGTGGTTTAATAATAATTTTATTTTTACGATGTTCTTCGATAAAGTTAATATTATGATCGATCAAGGTCGACAGAAATTTCGCGTTTGATGGTTATTATTACAAATGATTTCTCGAAATTACTTTCGATCGAAGCTCTCACGCGAAAGAGTTAAGAAGCATCGATGTTTTCAATAAAAACAAACTGCAAGAATGATTCGCAGAAACACGAGCTTAATATAGCGAAAAGTCAGAACAATGACTGAAATTGTTATCGTTTTGTCGACACAGGAGCAATCGGAAATTATATACTATACATCCGAAAATTTTATGTACGAAAATGTAAAAATGAAAATATGTATCCAAAGAAACTCCGATTAATTTTCGAATATGTAATATAGTATAATTCTTGTTTCTGTGTCGACATAACGATAATTTCAATGATAACATATTAAGCTCACGTAAGCAAATCATATGATTCTTACGATTTATTTGTTTTCATTGAAGGAAGAAACTCCGATTAATTTTCGGAGCAATTAAACGAAATTAGCGATTATTTAACGTATGAGTTTGCCAGGTCGCAGTTTCGCGCTCGATGTTTTGCAATTGAACGTTTTTCCATTTTTTTTTTTTATCGCGAACGAGAGGAATTTAACAAACGCATCACATTCGCGAGAAATCTCAGGTAGAATATGTATAATGATCCACGAAGGATATCGACAATCGAATTTGTCGATTTAACAATTCCTCGTTTATTGCGAAACGATGATGTCAGGCGAACAAAAGTACGTAAAACATTGCGCCAATATTTTCAAATGAAATACGCCCCTGTAAGAAATCGATTTCTCCACGAAACTGGATACTCCAATCATTGAATAATGGGATAAGGATAAATTATAACGCGATTATTGTAATTTCCAAATTATGCGAGAAAATATTCGAAAAAAAGAAGAAACAATTAAGTTGATTATACGTTGAGTATAATTTTGCAACTGTAACGATTTTTTCTTTTTAAAATAAAATTCGCCCTTATGCACTGAAATTGTGTTTGAATCGATAAAATTTTGATCGAAGAATTTCGAGACGGATACGAGAAGATTAGTCACTAATTATCGTTTTTAGGTACATAAGAACTCGATTATTTAACTATTTAATAAATTAGGAAGGCAATTAATTCGTTTGTTTATTGTTTGTGCAATTTCAGTGTGTCGTTCATAGGTGAAGGGGTGCAATAAGCATGATAACAAATTTTCCAAGGTCAAGGTGTTGCGTTAACGTCGTTAAAGTATTAACGTTTTCAGATTAAACGAATCGATATAAAGGCGCTCGAAGATATGTCTGAAATTCTGTTCTGCATTGAGGTGAAGTAATTTCATTGACGAACGAGTTTCAATTCGATTTTTCTCAGAGTACCGCTATTTCTTCCGAGTATCATTTCAGCCAGTGCGAACGACCAAAGAATGTTTTTATCGCAATAGGAAAACAAAGAGGAAAAGAAAACAGCGAGGCAGCGTCATCGACAAAGTTGGACACGTTGTAAATCGGCGTAAATGAAAAATAAGCGAGAAAAACGAACGTTTAAGATCTCTTTGGTAGCTCTTTTCTTTACGATACAATTTTCTTTCTTTCGGGTTAAAATAAAAGAAACTGAATATTTCAGTTGCTCAGAGAATGTTGTTCTCTAATTGCTGATACATATCCGTATTGCTTATGATATTTGCAGGATAAAAGTGCACGATTATTACAAACGATTTTTTTTATCAAGTACATTGTTGTAAGCATCAGAATGATTAATAAACATTAATTAGAAGAAACTGTTGCCATCTGTTACGAACTGTCCTAAATAAACCAAATGATATTTCTTAATGAATCTAACTTACAGAAAAATAAAGTTTTTACCTAAAGGCTAAATCTCATTTATCGACAAAATGATACTTGAAAGAATTCAAATTATCAATAATAAACAGTCAATAATAATTTATTTTACCTTTTGCAAGATACAGTTCATGCATTTACATGATCGTCAATTCATACGACAGATCGTTAACGTTATTTCTGATAACAAAATTTATTGTCAATAATGGCTACTCTATTATTACAAGAAAACAGTTCGTACCTTATTTTTTTTATCGAGTAACAAGAGATGAAGAAATGTCCAACTCTGCTCCTTCGACCGCATCGTTGTGAATAAAAAAAATGACCGACTATATTTCACACTGTATATATAATTGTGCCCACTATAAATTTGAGTCACGATGTACCGCCAGGCGCAGCTAATTCATAATACTGATTACACAAATAACCGAGTTACGTATTTAAAAAAAAAAAAAAAACATAAAAATGCGAATAACATTGACGATAGCACATTACCCCCCCGATTTATGTTGTAACAAATATTGTAAAGACAGGTATGTACATTCGATTAATACCAAAGTGTGCGGAACTTCATGTGAAACGCACTGAATTGTAAATATCTCCTTTATCCCTCCCCCTTCCTTTTGCTCCTACTTCGTTGTCGCTAATTAGTGGTTCGTTTTAGTGGTGACTCGTTTAGATGTTGTATAGAATCGTATCACCACTCCCCTTGTATTGTATGTATATGATCCGGGAGGGACAACACCGTAGACCTAACGTTTTCGTAATCTATTCGAATCGTCTTCGAATTTGTATAATATTTCTATACCGGCGCACACGTAATAAACTGTCCAATTAAACTATTCGTCTCTTAATTAATTTATAACCATCCCCTCTTTCCTTAGACGAAGAGTGTTCTATATCTCACTATTTTTTTATTTGTCTATGATTCTTGAAAGAATTTAATTTCGTAATATTCAAAGCATGTGCAACAAAAATAATAATAATATGATACTTCTATTGGGAAGATATTTTGTTATAACAATAGGTTGTAATATAGTTTTACATATTTTATTTAAATTATTAGGAATTTCTTTTACAATTAACTGCGTTGCCAAAAGTATTACAATAAACTTTGTTTGAGATAATTACTTGTTACAAATGACATTAATTATTCATTATAAATATTGTATATATTAGATATTCATTGAAAAAGAAATATGTAACTTATCATACCTAATATTATTTAAATTATATTACTGATTATAAGAAGAATTAGTGAGCAAACATATGTATGTGTGATGTACTTTTAAATATATTATATTTACCTAATTGGAAAAATTGACAAAATTTGACCAGATAAGAAAGAACAGCTTTCTTTATTAAGTGAGACAAAAATCCAAGAAATTCTTAAACTTTAACATTGGTATCCATCGACTTTAAATGCAGTACATTACAAAATATGTTAACTAAAATAAATTCTGATAAGAAAAAAGTATAGATTCTAAGCTACCATACTAAAACATATTAAACCAGGTATGTACGTAGAAAAACATATCTATTCACATGTAGAAAATAGTATTTCAAATCTTAAATTTTATCATTTATCAATAAGGCTAAGCCTCCCAATATTATGAAAAATAAATGCAACAATTGTATCGATAAATAAGATACAATCGGAAATTTAATCGACGACAATAAAATTGAAGCCTATTGAGCAGAAGATAGAAGACAGTATATAAAAGTTACAGCAACAATCTTTCCAACTTCCATAATTCATAATTCTAGAAATTTTACTCAGTGATTTATATTGTATATAAATCGCCCAAATCTTATCCTTAAGTACTGTCTCAACATTCACATAATTGATTAATTGTGTCTTACACGTACAACAAGAACATACTAAATACATATAAATATTGAATAATGTCTCACATAACTATATATCCAACATGAATTGTGTGTATATATAATATATATGTATATATATTATCTAATCTAACATTAAATAATAGAAACAATCTTGTACATTGATGTAATAATAAGCGTACAGTATGAGTGAGCTTACAATTATAGGAATGTATATCGCACGAAAGATGTGGAACAATTATTGTTGAGCTCTCAACTTCAATGAGAGAAGATTTTTATTTCATACTTTCTAGACAACTCTTGATATGCTGCCAAGCATGCAATCCCTGCAATTATTTATAAAAATAATCGATTCATTTGTGCAAATATCAAACTAATTAAATAATAATATATAAAATTTTACCTTTCTAGTAAGTTTAAATTGTAAGATGCAGTAAGCTGCCAAAATTTCTTTTAAATCTACTACTTTTTGATGTTGAAATCTTTCTATGTCCATCATTGCTTTAATTGAGAAAGACCTAGAAATATTACATGCAAAACGTAAAAAAATTTATTTTACACTATATATTTTATACAACACAAGTACACATAAAATATTGAATTAAAATTCATTACTTTAAATCTTCATCTACTCGTTTGACAGTTTCTTCGTGTTGTGCAATCCTTTGTTCCAATTGTAGCATTTTTAATTCACGAACTTCTTCCGTATCCACGGATACAAATAATCTTGACATTAAACCTGATTTACCTATAACAATAAACTACGTTATATCAAAGAATTTCGTACTTTTAAAATTAATAGTAATAGTATTTCAAATAATTTCAAAACCTTGTATAACTTTTTCTTTTTGTTCAAGTGCTGCAGTTAAAGCATCATGAGCTTCATCTTTGGCTAATTGTAAAGCTTCTCTCCGTTTGACAACTGCTTGTAATGCAGAAGCACCAAACAACCATTCTTTCAACTGATCTGCTATTAATTCCTCTTCTTCAAGAGTTGTATCTATTATTGCTGCTAATGAATCGAAGTAGTGACCCGATTTCTAAGAAAACAGGCTGTAATGCAGTGCGCTTTGCAATATATGTACTTGTGATATACTTTAACTATATCTTATCACTTAGAATTTTCTCAAAAAAATTGGTCGTTCTAACTTTTGCAAAAGTGTTAAGAAATATTCATAACATATATAAATTTAAATACCTGTAAACCATCACCCATTTCTCTTTCTATAGCACTCCATTCACTAAACACACGACCATAATTTGCATGTAATTTGTACAAACCATGTTGTTTTTCTACAAGTCGCGCACGTACTCGAAGTAGATTACATAAATTATTCTGAAATATTAAATAAATATGTATCATAAAAATTTTTTTTTTTTTTTCATTGATAAGTATACCTGAAGTTCAATTCCATAGTTTTTGATTGTTTCAAATCGCTTATCTGGTTTTCGTAAACGCACTGCTACACTCAGTGCCTTTAATTTTGATTCTACCAATTGCAAATAACCTGCCATAACATATTAACGATTAAAATATTCATAATAAACGTAGATAATAAGGTATGCAGATAATAAGATATTCTTTGATAAAATACATAATTTACCAGTCTCTTTAATGCTTTCTCTCCAACCATCCTTTTGTTGCAAAAATCCCATAAAATGCTCATCACGAGATAGTATAGGATGTGAGGCCACCCTCAATAGAAAATTCTTAGAAATAAATTTAGAATAAATATCAAATAGATATTTTTAAATAAAGGAAAAGACACAAATGAATAAATGTAAATAATATACCTCAAGACCAACTCTTCGTCTGTCAACAAAATCTGGGTCAAATGTATCAGTAGTAACTTTTTGCCATGCATATAAAACTTTTTTCTCTGGTAATGGAGGCAGTACAATATATGGATAAGAAATTTCTAAATAAGCTCGAAGCAGTTCAAATTCTGTGTACCGGCGCCATAGAGAACTTACTTTGGTAAGTGCACCTTTAAAGTCTGGATCTGTAACTCTACAATGATTATTTTATGTATTATATTGTATTTAATATTGTATTATATTTATTATATTTGATACATATCAAATTAATTTTTACAAGGAGAGATAACTGAAAATTAAATGTATCAAAATATAAAAGTTCACTTACTTAGTCTCAATGAGGTAGACTGTATAAAACTCTCTTAAATTCAGTGCTCCATTTGCTCGCTTTTCTGTTTCAACTATTGAGATTTCCATGTGATCAAGTAATACGTCCTAGTACACACAATATAAATAATGATAAATACCAAAATATAGAGAATATAACTGTTTCATTTTAGTGTATTTGTATAGTAATTTATGAAAATAAACGAATCAAATAAATAAATCATAATTTATTTTTAATAATCAACAATCAACAATTTCATATTTATTAACTAATTTTTTCAATTCGCACTATTATTACCCAATACAATGATATTTAGTAATATCTAAATTTCTGCATGTCCATTTAGGATATAGGTTTAAATACCCTTCATACACTGTAGATATAGTCAACATTAGTACAGTGACGCTCAACCGAATGATTCATGACCTAGTTCGACACTTTCAAATAAAATAAAAAATGCATACTTTCTATGATAATAATACAAATAATTTCCGTCAAACAATGTAGCACCATTTATTTTTCATGCATTCAAATAGTACAAACATTTGAAAATAGCTTTATTGAAGTTAATTCATGTAATGAAACTGTGTAATATACAAAACAACTTGATACATTAAAAAAACGTGACATAAATGAAACAATAACAGAAACGTAGTTACAATACATCAAAAATAAAGCTATGTAACAACGTCAGTCAAAACAAATAAAAAAACTCAGAATGACAATAACAAACCATGAGAATCACTGCGCGTCTATTCGATTCTTTCGCAATACACGTACATTTTCAGTGTTGTCTGTCGTTTCTACAACTTAACAAATGTAATTTTGCAGCTCGTGAAAATAGTGCGAGAGTCTTCCTAGAAACTCGTTTCAAATGAAAACGCGTTCAAAATTATAGCGTCGAGCGACGTATTGATTTGGCGGACGAATTGAAATAGTCGAGTAATCGAATAGTTTCTTACCTCTTTTTGCGTCTCCATGGTAGTCATGTTTGCATTCGACTCCCTCTGATAATTCCCGTTCTGAAACACTTCTTCCATGATTCTGTGCCAGCCTAAAAAAAATCTACGAAAGCGGCGAGGGAACTTCGAAGCCTTTCACATCACGTCCACTTTCTCCATTACTGGACAGTGTCACTTTATTCGATAGAGGAGCGCTGTACGTTGCGTCAGGCTAAATTCCCTTTTAAACGTCCGTCCGGCAGTGTTTTGTTGATAACTCTGGCATGTTTATTGCAATTCGAATAATTAATTCGGCGGAAGAAACTTGTTCAAAACATAATTACATTCTGCAAAATAGCAGTGCTTCTTATGCAGTTTTCGATCGTGCTCTAGGGAATTTTAAGAATTCCATCGAAACCAGAAGTTTTTGAAATAGTTACGTATGACAATAGGAGATGGAGTAATTTGCGCATGCGCCAGTTTAACATTTATTGTGCGCGTGTGAAATCACGTCTTCGTACTTGAATACTTTTTCGTTAGTAAATTTATAACTTTTTCTTTTGTTTCGGAAGAAATTGAAAGTCGTAGAAACACGGTGAAGGTAATTATACATAATGTTGTTTTTTCGTTTAAGGGAAATGATAACTTTTTTGAAATTACATAGTTATGTTTCATATATGCAACGGAATAAGAATTTAAATTTGTTAAACATTAAATATTTCTTGAGATGAATACTCTCTATTAATTTGAAATTTGAAAATTTGAACCCTATTTATTATTAAATTAATTATATATATTATATATAACATATATAATATATATTGATAACAATGATTAATAATTAATGATTAAATTTATTATAATATTGTTTATATGAGTGGTTTATATAGATCAGTTTATAAAAATATAATAATATTTGTTAATATTCGTAAGTTAATTATGAAATGTATTGTAAATTAAGTTTCACATAATTAGAAAATCTTCTTTGGAGTCTATAGTTTATATTACAAAGAAGTTTAAAAATTGGTATAGGGTAACATAATGTAACGCAAATTGTAGCCAGTCTAATGTAATGTAATACAATATTCTTATATAAATAATAGGACATGTAATAATTGTTAATGCTAGCATAGACTTGTAATTATTAATACACTTGTAATTATATCTTCGATATATTTTGTAACATGTTGTATTGTAATATTTTATATTTCGAATATAGTTTGTCAGAAATTAAATTATTAGTTCGATCTATTGAATCGTATTTGAAAATCTTTATACGTGTATTCCGTAGATTAAATGAAATATAGAAGAAAAACTGAAGATGTAATTAGGAAAATTAGCAGCTATAAAAGATCATAAATTTAATCCTTTTAATTAATTTTTATTAGAAAATAATCGATTTATGGTTATTGAAACAGTATCACCACGTAGCGGTGAAATGACGGAACTAATTTCTAGTATTGTCTTTGTTGCACGGTAACATGTTGCTTGTTCAGGACTGTAGGTACTATGATAATAATTATTTCAATCACAGTACTACAAATAATAATAATGATAATAATAATGGTAATTATATTAACTCCGAATTAACAACAAAATATATTTAATATTTGATAAATTATAAAGATTAATAACACAGTTTTCTTGATGAATGTTGACTAAAGAATGCTTAACAACTGTTTTCTTATAACTATATATATAATGGTATAAACATTTAAATTCACTATGACAACGAAATAAATTGAAATATCAATTTACAAATTTTTGCTATTTTACAAGTTGGCGCTGCTTAATATCTCGAAATCGTACCTCTCGACGGAACGACCGAATAAACGTAGGTGGCGCTGACTTCTCTCTTGATGAAATGACAGTCGCTACAGGACTAAGTAAAGTACTGTCATCTAACATATTTGGTTAAAAATTCCGAAAAATTTAATAAATAGCAATACCACAGAGATGTATAACTAGATTGTAATCATTGATTAATTAAGATAAATCGAAGCATTGACTAATTAGAATAGACCGGACATCCAATGCTTTTTCGTGTTCTATGTTTTGGGGGTTACTTATCATTTTCGTGTCACTTCCTACCATACCGATTTAGGCAGGTTTGCACCGCAGCGCTACTAGTAATAGGAATTTCAAAAAAATCAGAAAATATGAATTGTGTCGTTACATCTGCACTGAAAATTATTTATTGAATTGAACGTGAAAGCTTTCTCATTTGCAAGACTATTCTTAAGAGACTTTAATTTTTGATATAATTATTTAATTATTTTCTACATAATTAACGTTACATATCACAGATTTATAAATTAAGCTACTTACAAACGTTTCACAGTATCAATTTTTCTGTATTTTTGGAGAAAATCTAACGATAGCTCTAGACCCAAGACTCTAAGACTCTTTCATTATCTCTAACTTAAGATTCTGCTTTGCTTTTAAGTACAAATTCTAATGTTTTATGTTATAGATTCTCTACAGTTTCTAATTCTCTAAGAATCTTATGATGCTTCAGAAGCTAAGAATAAAGAAAGTATTTTAGCATATTTTGCTTAAATTAATTTTATTCTCTATAGTTTTCTTTTCATTGAATGTAAAATTATAATTATAAAATAATAACATTTCAAATTTTTAGAATCTTAATTTTTATTATTATTAAAATTTGAATTTTCACAAATAACACTGTGTCTTTATGTTTTTTAAAGAAATTTTTCATGGCGTTCACTTCCACCATGGGATTCTCAGTGATATCTGCTTGATGAAGATCTTCACAATGACTTTTCTTGGTCTAATCAATGGCAGCATCAATGGTAACGTTCTTCGCATCTAATCGTGAGTCACATGCATTTTTATTCACTCAATCATGTCGTAGCATGAAAGAATCGAGTCATCAGGATGACTGATTGTATATGTAATTGTATAATGGTATATATCATATGTGAGTCGTTGTAATATGTAATATGTAATAGAATAATTTCGCTTAATTATTAGTTTCACGTTTCGATATTGAAAATTTTATAACACTATACTGGATTTCAAAAATCATGTCTCTGGCGCATTCATTGCTCAACTTGATCAAGTAGTTCTTCAATTCACCATTAATTATTTAAAATTTAAAACGTAGAGTACGCTGAAAATATCACTGATTTTTTACTATGTCGATATTTATAAGACATGAAATTAAGATGCAATGTCTACTTATATACTTCGTTTGTGGCAATATCTCATTTGATCGTAAATAAAAAAACACACTATAAGGATAGATAAGGACAGACCTAAATGGAATAGTAAAAAACTGTACGACTTGCACCCCAGTACGATTCGTTTCACTGAAAGGCACAGAAGCAACTGTTCTGACTAAGAAATGAAGACGACATTTTTGCCATAAAATTTTATTGATATGCAAACATTTGAATCGATAGAAAACAAATTACAGGCGCGATCACTTAGTACCAGACAACGCCACTCCTACTCGAGATCTACCCCCCTCACGAATCACGTGACCCAAATCAACCAATCGCTAATTTTCGTTGCATTAGCGTTGCACCTGAAAAGGCCCGATTTTCTGAGTTACCCCCGCTAAAATCACTTTCAGTGATAATAAAGAGGGTGACACACCGGACTATCATATTATTTGATATAATTAGAAATTGAATGGCATTTAATTTAACACTTTTGGAATTCATAAATTTATATTAAATTTAAAATTATAAACAATAATAATGTAAATTTATTATACAACAATATCACTTTTTTTTTATATCGCCTCTGAACGTTGCGATATATTAATTAACTGTTGTATTATCTAATAATTCACCGTGTGAAATTATTTCACGCCATACAATCATGAGGTTTATTGAAAACCTCTCATAAATCAATCACGCACTCGTTTTCCAAACGAGAATTACACGCATACATATAAAGTGGTGAGAATACCTTATGCTAAATGAGTGTAATTGCGTTGTATTTACATATTTACATGATGAGAAATCATGCACCGAAAATTATACAATCGAGGAGAAATCAGAGACAAGGTATATATTTACAAGTGCTTCTTTCAGTTATCGTTAGTTGATTACAGTTTTATTCGTACACATTATCGTTAGGCAGTTGGCTTTGGTTTATCATTCTGTGATTTTTTTCGGGGAAGAATGGTCACTAGTAACGCCGATACTGAAATTAATATTAAATGTAGTATTAAATGAAATTAGAACTGTATGTGCTTAACGAATATTTACAAAAAAAAAGATCCACCCTCAATTAGAATATCGAGTATCTTTTAATACAATGTTAGGATTATTATGTTGGATAGAGTTGTGAAATTCCTTTTTTATTTCTACTATAACAAAGATATATATTATAGATATTTGCTCTTCGCCCCGAAGAAATTCAACATTTATGGTTAATTAAATTAAAATTAGATTTTGGTTAGATTAAATTCTTTTAAAATTTTTACTTTACAGTTTTCTTTACTTCGTACTATACATGTATTTTGAATAAATTTTTTTCTTTATATTAACGTTTTAATAAATAGTACCTCCAAATAAAGTATCTATGAAAATAATTAAATGGTAAGATTCAAAACTTTATCATTTATTGTCACTTTTTAAAATTGTAGTAATTTTTGGCTGAAATATATGTCTTTTACATGCAAATAATATTTTTTGAGAAGAATTTTTAGCGATTTAAATGTTAAAATCCAAAATTTTGCAATGCGTTTCATTGTCACTTTTATGTTACACATACGTAGAAATATAATATAATAAATATGAATATAAGATGGAACAGGTAAAAATAGAACAAAAACATTTTTAGTAACATACTAGTCGTCCCTATTCTGAATAATTATATTATATTTTAGTTCTTAACATCAAAAATGTTGCTTTCATCAGAAAGAATCTATTTTTAAAATTTCAGCCAAATCATGAGATAGGGGTAGCTCCATTTTTGTAAATATTTATCTGTATACGTAAGAACATTATGTCGTCTATCAGTTATATCAGTCTTATTTAAATATGAGAAAGATTTAAAAGATTTTACCTAGAGAAGCAGAGCCAATCATAATGAATGGTCCCAAGCAGGTTAAGTCAAACAACACTGGAAATAGTAAATTACCTAGAACTGCTCCGATCCTGCCTACCATCATAGTCAGACTAACTGCCATAGTCCTGAAAAAAAATATTAAATAATTGATAATATACTCCAGATGTAGAGTAAATAAATAGAATAAAAAATTAGATAATTTTATACCTTAAGCACGTAGAAAAATTATCAACGATAACATTTGTTACACAGGCACCGCCTATGCTCGACATTGCTACGAAAACCGAACATAAACCGAGAATGCTGTTAGTATGCTCGGCCCAGTAAAGTGAAGCGCAGCAAGCAGCTGCTACCATAAAACAAGTTGCTGAAAAGAAAAAAGAAAAAAAAATAGAAATCATTACGAAGATACTTTATATTACTAAATTTGTGGTCAGCATCAGATATATCTCACCAATAAGTTTCTTCTTTCCTATCACGGTAATGAGTGTGCCTGCCAAGGTATATCCTACTACACCGGTAGTCGCAATTACGATAGAATTAATAAATACCTTTGAGTTTAATTCCGCCTGAAATAAAACATACGTCAAAAATCATCGATCTTTATTGCATTTTAAGAGAAAGTCTTATATAAGTACGTATATAGTAAGTCACGCAAGTATTCGTATCATTGTCCTGCAATTGTTAACGTTAAACGGTTTATAATTTAATTTTGTAATTCTCCAAGTTTTTATCAACGAGAATGCTTATTAACTAACATTATTTATTTCGGCGTGTATCATTACTGATACGATTTTCGAAACTTGTAAAATAATATTAATATCGTTTAAAGTCAACAATTGAAAGAGTACGAACATTTCTGTGACTCGCTGTACCTAATTTTAATTTATTCTACGATAATGTAAAAAGTTAAAAAATTACATTTGAAAAAAGAAGAAAAAAATTAATTAAAAACAAATCTCAAATAAGGATCTGAAACACATTTAAGACATTTGGTATTAATTATTCGCAACATAAAATAATCGACTTATCGAGATTATATTTTGCTAATTCAATTTTGACGAAAATGTGCCATGGATTCTTATTTGAAGTTCACATCCAATTGCAGTTAGTAAATATTGTAATACCGGTACGCATGTGTGAGCAACGTTTAATGTTTCGTTTGTGAAACTTGTTGAGGAATTATGACTGGTTCCTTGTTGTTGGCCTAACATGTAACAGAAGCGCGGCTGCGAGCTCGAATACTCATGTTTTAGATAATCGTTCTTGAAATGTTCCATCATTGTGAATAATTGTGGCATCCAAAGTCTGATCGAATTTGATCTATAAAAAAATATTATATAAATTTCAACATTGGTCTACCCTTTTCGACTCTCTTAACTGCTTCACAATCGTGAAACCAGTATCTCGCAATATAATATCGATTCTTCCTTCAAAACGAGAGTTTAGATTCGAAGAAAAGTCAATGCATCCTTGTCAAAAACTTAACTGACTATACGTGTATTGTATAAAGATAATAATTATTTTTTGAAAATTATATTACAACATTATGTGTTATCCCATGCTTCGAATTATATCATATACAAGAAAAATGAACAAAACTAAAAGCAACATGCCTTTCATTTATTATTTGCTATAAGGTTTCGTGAATTGATTGTTCCTGATTGTTTCAAATAAAAATTCTTATCCTAATAATAATATATGCGAATGATATTGTATTGCGAAATATCTCGTTCACGGTTGCGACACAGTTTAACAATTAAAGTCACTCGCGAACTTTCGACTCTTGAAATATAATTCATTCTGCGTGGCATAAACTGTTCAAAGAGTCAGCGCGTAGAAGAAAAAATATATTTCAAGAAAAGTCCAATCGATCTAACCCTATCGTAGCACCCAGTTGAATCATGCCTATCGCGATGAGTTTGAAGATGTTCGGCGACAGAAAGAGTGGTTTCATCTGTTGCCAACAGGAACGCAATTCGTCCTTTATATTGTCACTTGCTGATTCAACGGAATACTCGTCCTCGATGTCTTTTACCTGGAAGTGAACGTCGTTTTTAATCGAACAATTGGATCGCATTGACTCGTACGTCGTGAGTTTTTTTTTTGTGGGAAAGAAGATTGCTTTAGATTACCGGATATGTGTCTGGATTCTTGCCAGTATTCACCGAGTATATCTTCTTGAAAACCTCGAGTGCCTCTTCCCTTCTGCCTTTCATTAAAAGAAAACGCGGGCTCTCGGGGAATGCGAATATCGCTAGGCAGGCAAGAAACTCCGGTAACGAACAGATTGCCAAGAACACGCGCCACGAATTGATCTCCATAGCCCCACCTCCGATGTTAATCGTCCATTTTTGTGGTATGATTAACCAGGCGATACCTGAAAACGAGTATTGTGAATACGAGGATTGTTTTATGAATCTTAGGTCTCCTTCGTGAATACAAGGATGAATCTGATTAGCGAGATTCGATATTTTTAGTTATATTCTGAAAGATATGAATCTGAAAGTAAGAAATGAAATTGAAGATTGATTTATTCTAGTGCTTTTCGTAATCTTTTTCTATTAGGATTTGATTTCTTTTTGAATTATATTCTTAAAAATATGAATTTGCATAAAAACCTGCAGTCGAGAAGTAGATTGACTTATTTTAGTTATACATTTTTTGTATACGTTATTTATCTCATTAATATCGATTCATTGACAAAAATGAGAAAGAAGTTGCTACATCACGTTGGATGGATGACAAATTTTCTTTCCATGAATCAATTCAATTATCGATAAGAAAATAGTTTTGTAAAACTATGTAAACATGGTCAAAGGGACATAAAAGCAAGATTAAACAGCAACTGGTATTATAGATGACCATAATATTATGTTAGATTGCTAAATTTTAGAGTATATTAGACTACCAAAGATTTAGAATATTTCATTTTATTGGCTACTTTATATTCTCTGTGATTGAAATGAGTAATAACATTAGGTTAAATTAAAAATTTCAAAATCAAATAATTTATCTATCAACCTCCTAATCGAGAACGATGAATCGTTAGAAAATTGGAAAATTTTAAGACGAGTTATTTCGTCTTGGAGAACTATTTTTCAATAGTGAATTAACTTTGTCATTCTCTGTTAAAAGGTTATATTATTATGTCTTTAATGGGGTTTAATGATACCACTTAAAGGTTAAAGGGCACTTACATGGTAAAGAAATGTTTCCAAGCGAGAAAAACACTCCTAACCACATGTAGGTTCGAGATCGATGCGTATTATTATGTATTTCTGCCAAGTAAGACATAAGTGCGGCGTATGGACCGGATATACTGCAAATGTTGAAAACTTATTATCAAAATTAATTAAGTTCAAGAAAATCAGTGTATATATTTCTTATAAGAATCGATTTTGCTATAAAGTTGGCCCTGAAAGTATTTGCTTATAGAAATTATTTTATTCTAGAAATATAGAAATTATTATTATTTATATTTTCTATATAATAATATAGAAATTATTATTATTTTATTCTAGAAATTTTTGAAATTTTATTAATAATATGATATGAGACTATTAATATAATCATCTTTCATTACCATGTTAATAAAATTTTAAAGTATTTTATGTAACATACATGTAATATATGTATATTTTTAGCGTATAAAAGAAGTATAAGTACTTATATTTAAATTTTGAGTGCAACATCAAATCAAGACTTTGATCTTGCACCTAAAAGTTGATAACATACTTCAAAATACACGTTACTTCTGTAAAAACGATGAATTGTATTGTTTTAATCAAAATTTGAGAATGTTTTTTCTTCTTTGAAATTTCTTTTGTCTGTCCACATAAAAATTCTTCAAATACTTCCATAAACAACTGTATGTGTCGCCAGTAGTACAATACTTTTCTATTTACTTTTGTAACGAGTTAAACTGTTATATATGAGTTTTAACATTTTTTTGTCTTCATTCGTCATATCAAAGTTTTTATTTTGATTGTTCAATCAACTCACATAACGCCATCGAGGAACTTGAACGAAATTAATAGCCACGCAGTATGCGAGAAACATGTCGCCAGGCTCATTATTCCGGTGAACATGTAACCATAAAACATTATCTTCTTACGACCAAACGTGTCGGTCACGAATCCCCAAAAAAATGAGGTGCTGATCATACCTAAAATCAGCCAAATTTTCAACGATAGTTGGGAAGTTGGATTTCTCAATTGATTAATAATATATATAACTTCATTGATATAAATTAGATTATATTTTAGATAACTGTTTGTATCAGTGTATCTGCCCATCTTTCTGTGCTCTGACATTAAAAAAAATTACACAGAAAAAGTTGTAAAAACAAAAAGAAAAAGCACTTCTTTTTAATAATTTCATAATTTATCAATTATTGATACTTTCTCGGTAGGTTTGAGATAACAGTTGCGTGTAAAGAATATTACTTATGTAGAAACTATTAAAACTCTCATTATAGAAGTTTTGTACTATTTTATTATTTTAACAGATATTTTTATTTATTTATATTAATATTATTGGACAACCAGAGTCACGTATATCTAACGAAAGTATTAATATTTTCGCAGTTGATATTTATTAACAGTTTAATAACTTGATATTTCTTCTTTTAATTGCTCTTGTGACCAATTTTATTTCAATATCAGAGCACACAAAATAGAGATACACATACTAATACGAACGGCGGTTATATTTACGAATTTTGATTTTTCGATTAAAAGAAATTATCGGGGATACGAGTGGAGGATTTGTATTTCTTGGAAATTTCGAGTTAGTAGAAATATTTCATTAATTAAAAGGTAGGAGATTAGGAGAAAGAATTTTGAAATTCACTTTCAAAAAATATACATATGCGATATAATTATTCCCTGTAATAAGATACACAGTTGATTAAATATCTACTAAAATAATTGAACACAAATTTTGATACAAATCGTGATACGACAAAAATCGACGATTCTTCTACTTGAAAATGAATCAGAAACAAAGGACGAGAAAAAATCTCGTTCTAAGTCAGAATCATTATTGAAATTGTTCCAAAAGTACAAGCACAGATATTACGTATTATAAATCAATTTTATATTATTTATGGTTGGTGTAAACATTCATGTGGGACTTTCCGTTTTCAGAAATTCTCGTATCTCTTCTGCTTGTTTCTGTTAGTATCACGATTACAATTTCTTCTTCGCCATTCGCTGATACGAGCAAAGCTTATTTACAAAATTTTATCGAAGGTAACATTGTACGTGGCATTATCAACAAAATGTCAATTAGTAACGACAAAGAAAGTTTGATAATAAGTTTGTTTTTTCACAATTCTTACGCCGTACGATTCGTTTTAAACAAATTGACGTGCAGCGCGTCATTTTATATAGGGTGGTTTTGTTTATATGAAAAATAAGCCGAAAAGAAAGACTATAATCATGAAGCAAAGATAAGATCTAATAATTCTGAAAATGTTTCTTCATCTTTGAGAAAAGCATCACGATTTCTGTCGTAATCAATGAAAGTTCTTTCCTACTGCCGATTGGCCAGAAAACAATCCACTCTGTTCTTTTCTCGAAAAACTTTCCAACATCTCAATCCCGATTTCGTATTTTTATTCTCTTATCTGGATAAATAAACGACAATCTAAATTACGTTATTGTAAATAAAAACGGAAGTAGTTTCAAGGGATTTTATACATTTTGTATGTATAAAATTCACAACACTCTTTTACAACTTTTTTCTTTTTCAAGAGAACGAAATTAAAGGAAATAAATTCTTTACACAAGTCCCGAATAATATTTGTATATATCTATACATCTCTTTTTATTATAAAATGACTGGAATTCAATCAAATTTTCCATTAGAAAAACCCATCAGATTTGGGCATTATTTGATTGAAACATTTCAAAAATAATTATTTAAAATACATCATCTTATTTGATTCAATGTTATCTTGAAATAATGCTTTGAACAAGCAAATGATTTTTCTCGAAATTATTTTATAGACTTGAATTCTACTCAAATTCTTCAATTTGATTTTGTATATTATATCTGTTTCTACAAATAATTTTTCATTCATTTTGTGCTTTCATTCATTATTTGTTACTTTTAGACTGTCAATGTTTCTACATTTTTGAAAAATTTATAACTCCAGAATGTTATATTCAATCAATTACCAGAGATCTAAAAGTTTAGTGAATGAGAAGCATACTACAAATTAAAAAACGCGTTCATTTTTAAACATGTAACTTTTGGCATATTCGTTCAATATGTTATAAATAAATCAATTATTATATGGATTAAACACTTAAAGAGTCAATTATATTCATAAAGATACAAAATTGATTTATTTCAACGAATTAGCTCAAATAAGAGAAATTATTAAGAAAATTCCAGTGCAGTTATTTCCTTTAATCAATAAAAGTCTTTATTTAATTTCATTCTTTTATGAAAAAGAAAAAAAAGAGAAAGTTGTGAAAGATAGCTGTTTTAGAATTTCACGCACTCAAGGTAGCCTAACCCCTTAAGTTTAAACGACGAGTCGAATGATCACAATGATCAGCGATTTCTCGTCGCTCGAGATCGTTGTTGGCCACGTGGATCGCGTGGCCAACGCACGATGAATTACAAGAGTGTGTCATGTAATTACCATGTCCGTAGCGTACACCGTGCGTGTTCTAACCAGAAACTCGAAGCGTACCAAATGCGCGCTTTGACTCTCTGTGTCTTAAGCTGAACCTGTAATTACAGTCGCGGTTACGTGATTACGCCAATAAATAAATATACCACCTGCGAACGTCATCGAGTTGAGTAGACCCTTGTCGAACATGGTGAGATTCAGGTCGCATTCGGCCGATGGTAACACGTACGACATCGCCGACGATGAGAAAATGCTGGAGAAACTGGCGGGCAACACGGCCAGCAGCAATAAATAATTGAACTTTCCATAGCCTGTCGACCAATTTTTAATAAAATACCATCGCGTGTTTATTATATACGTGTGTATACAGGATACATCAGGATGATTTGAGTCAAATTTTAGAATTTAAAATTAACTGCAAGTGAAAATTGTGATTAATATCTAATTTTGTAGATACAGAGCAATGTACTTTTAGAGACTTAAATGATTTTTCATAAAATAAATAAAATTTTGTGTAAAATTATATTGTAAAGGTTTTCTATTTCGTTTAATTTACTTTAATGTTTTCGATGGAAATTGTGTGCTTTAATCGTTGGTAGTTCTAGTGTTAATCAGTAACCGATTAAACTTTTACATTTTGATTTATAGCATTTTAAATTTTATAATAATTCCTCGTGATACTCGAAAAAGTATAAAAATTAAATCGCTGGAAGTTTGTCTTTTATTTTTTTTTTTGGTTTACCATCTTAAACATAATACAATAGAGTTTCTCTTGTGTGAATCTCTATTTCTCGAGTATTTTAATATTAATATAATATTTTAATATATAATTTTAAATTGGACAGAAGATCGCGAAATAATTCTTAAATCGATTAAAAATATATAGAAAGACAATTCTCAACAATAAATTGCATTCAAAGTTAGTTTTTTTTTCATACCTCTGTCGATTGGCTTTCAACTATTTCTTCATTCTTATAAAACTCTACTCGTTTTGGTGCGATATCTCAAAAATATTATCTCTTTCTATGGACAAAACTTCACAGAAAAGTTTTATTTATTTCATAAATGTTCCTTCTTTAAAAAAAAAAAAAAAAAAAAAAAAAAATGGATAAGTCAAGTTCTTGGAACTCTGTTACGAAAGAGATATTTTTACCATAAATATTTATTCTCTTTTTATACTTGGTATGCGTCACTTATGATTTAGCAGGTTTGAAAGATACAACTGGAATATATAATCGATTGGGACGTCTGAAATTTTTACGCGTCTCTATCCTTTAATCTGAATGAGTAACAGTATTTGGTGGAGAATGGTACGTCGTTATAAATAAAAAAAAACCACAGGTGCTCACCAGAATGAGTTATTGCTCGTTCGAAATCTACAGGACCAGGCTCCTCAGACTTTACGTCTTCACCTGCAATAAGACATACATAGTTTTGTGGTACACGATTTTTAATATTTCAAGATAAAGTTTGTATATTGTTGAATTCCAAGTTTTTATAGAAGATTTCAAAGTGCAAAATTTCATATCATATAAAATTGATAAAATAATAAAATTTCATATCATATACATAGTATGAAAAGGTATAATGTTTTCTATAATATTACATTAGTACATGAAACAATTTTTTTTTATTATGATTTTATCTTTTTAACTGTATCGTTAATTTGCATAAAAATCCACAATTTATAAAGGTATTCCTAAAATAGTTTAAAAAATGATTTTATATCCAAAAGTAAGTCGAAAAGAAAAGGTAACATTTTTTCACTCGAGACTTCGCTTTCGAGAAAATTACGTTTGGAAATTGAAAATCAAGATCAATTGAATTTGGCCTGAATTTATATAAATAATTTATATAAATAAGTAAAATTTTTTTTTTTTAGAAGATTCTTAGAGTTTTTAAAAAAATAGAGTTTTAGCATGTTTAATTAAGAACAGAATTTGATATTAAATATGTATTAAATTTTCAGGGAAATATGAAAATTTTATTTCATATTTCCCAGTTATTTTCACATGTAAAATAATCTGCTTCAACCGACTTTTAATACCTATCAAAATATTCTACAGATAAATCATTTTTCATCATAAATGAAAATAGATGGATTTATACAATCACGTTTCTCTTTAACCAGAAATCAATATTAATTTAGACAAAGATATTTAAAATATTTAAAATATTTAAATCTTTTAAGCAAAAGAAAATCTTGAATTCGTCATATTCACAGGTTTGGTTGTTCTAGTGTTGATTATTTATTTCTGTTCAGTCCAGAATTAGCCAGATTCAAGGATGAGTGGCAAATATTCAAACTCGACTTTCTTGAACGGAGTCTGGAATAGAAAACTGTTATTCTTTCTTATTAACTTATTGTTGCTCAATGTTAATTACTCTCTGATTAATTGTACCATGATTTCAGGAACATCTTGCACATTATTCTTAATATTACAAAATAGCAAAGTAACGTACGTTGTAAATATTTGTATTTGAACATCGAAAACAAATCGAAGAATCGTTTGAACACCATTATTCACACGCTGTGAATTATTATTACGTATGATTAAAATTCAATTGAAAAATAATAACCGAGTCGTTCAAAATTTGTTTTTTTTTTTTTTTGGTAAATGTAATTTGTTTATAAATATAGAATTCAATAATTTGCAAGTTTGATATTAGTTATCTTATTATATTTGATCAGTAGTTACTTCAACTAAACACGACTCGTGTAAATGTTTATATTACCACGCTGTGGTAACAGATGATATTTATTACGTTAATTAGCAACAGATTTTCACTAAATACGTTTCACTGATCACTTTATTAAATCTATAAACTAAACTATTCATTGCCATCAGTCCGAAATTGAAAAAGTTTCTTTTCTCTCAAATTTGAAGGTACTTGCGAACGCAATTAAATCATGTAATAATGTCACGTGAGAATGCAGCGCTATCTCTTCTTTCTAATAAAGAAAAAATGCAAATAATTTCGAACTGATGGCAGAATGTAAAATTAAACACTGCGGTGGATTTTAATGTTGAAATGATGACGGAGAGTGCTTGACTGAACAATAGTGTGATCCAAGCAGAATATGTACATACATATTGTTTACATTGGTGGTAGTTCGTTAATTTGATGTATCTATACAGGAAATTTATCAACACATACTGTCTGTGTTTGATATTTCGAATTCTTGTAAATTAAATATTCATCTGGAATGTTATAATTTTATTTTTACTTTATCTTATATTTTAAGAAACATTTATATTTTACATTCTTACAGTTTATTTCGCTTTTATTTTAATTACCTTGCCAGAGATGATATGACGTTCCTCTTATATTTTATCTCACCCTTATTTTAATTAATTATCTTGTATATAATAATTCAAAATTCCATAACGTGGAATCGTATTTACCAACAGCAATGAATAAACATGATATACGTACATCTCTTGGTATATAGATAGAATCTTGATAACAATTTTAATTTATTTCCTTTGTATATTATTTCCTACATTTTAGTTTTGTTATTATTACTTTGCAAGTAATGGTATATTGCGTGGAAACACTGTATAGTTTTCTCTTGTATATTTTATTTCACTTCTGTTTGAATCGCCTTGCGAGTACATTATTCATGAACTTGATCAATTATTTGCTTAATAAATCGAAACATATTGTTACGTTGGTATACATTCTTATTCATAATTAAGATTTATCTCGGTGCACATTTTCACGCATGTTCTAAAAGGTGGCGCGATAAGCAAAGCTTATCAGCTATGAATAAATGTTTCCATTTGAAGTGGTATAATTACGATATTTAACATTCCGTTTCACGACATCTTGTGGAAGAACACTGAATCGTAATTAATTATGTGCATGCATAGACAGTTCTCAATCTATAGATGCAGAAATTATAACATGCTTATAAAAGCAAATACGTTACGTCGCATATGCTAAAACATAATGAAACAGATTCTGTGCGATTAGAATTCTATCAATTTCTACGAGCAAATTGTAAAAAAAAATTATTTAAATTGAAATTCCCTGAAAATTTAAATAGATATGTAAATTTTATTTGTATCGTCAAATCTGATTCGTTCCTTAAATTCAACAAATCTATATCACAGAAAACAAAATATCGATTTAATACGTTTGTTGTGTATGTTTTACATTTTTACAATAATCAATCGTTATTTAATGATACATTAAATTTTGAGAAAATTTAATTCAAACTTAATTGAAAAAATTTGATTTCGATTGAATTGAGTTGAGTTGAATCTGATTGGAAAAATTTAATTAACCCTCAAGTTAGTAATTTATTTTTTTATTTATATAGTGCGAGAATTTAGATTGAAATTAGTGATGAAATTAAGTCAGATTAAAAATTTCAAAATTAAGCAACATAAAGCAATATAAAAGTTAAGGGCTATTAATTTAAACATTCTCGCTTGTATTTTCATTACTTGACAAATTTATATCAATAAAAATTCCAAGTCGAACAGAAACTGTATTTTAATACAAAATATATAAAAATAAGACTATTTCAGTTGTTGAACGTGTAAAATTAGCAAAACTAAAAAAACAGATTAATAACACCAGTTGGGGAAATCCCTAACTAAATAAATGCGACGAATAAATGAGTGCGACGTCACATAAATCTTTGTATTTTCAATTATTTAAATTTTTCGAGATGGCTGGAAAAATATTGCAACGTATTGACAAAGTGTAATATATATTTTAACTTGCTATCTCTCAAGCAGTTAATTTTTACTATGTCCTTTACTTACTATGTTGCAGAAAGTGCAGTTGAAATTTTACAATACAAAATTTTTTCATGAGTTTTTCATGAGAATTTTAAATGGTGAGAATTCGATCAAACGATAAATGTATATGTACCTCGTGTGAATTAAATTCAGAATATTTATTTAATTATAAGAATAGCTACCATCCTTTCGTAAAATGAAAGGTAATAATAAAAATTCAGAAGAAACAAAATAAAAATAAATTTTATCGTTATCGGTGCTGGTACTGTGATCTAAAACAATCAATCCAAATTGATTAGCACAGTTAGGTAAAAATTTATTGAGTAATATAATGTTACTGAGTAATATAATGAAAGTATTAGAACAGAGAAGACTTATGAGATGTTTTATTCCAAATTTAATTAGCACCGATACGCGACTGTTATGCTTATATTGATGAAATTTGAAACCAATATGTAAACGTATATATTGGAATTGCGAGATATGTGTTGTAAATATATATTAATGTTCGATTCGATCCGATGTCAAATTTCATTCTTGGATTTCTTCCAAGTGAATATTTATTTTTGCTAATTATTCTTCCAAATATTTGATTCTAACCAATTTTATATTATACTAAAGACCTTAGTGAAGACCTCAGAATTTTTTCAAATTTTTTAAAAGCCAAAAACAGTAAAAAAATTAGTGGTCAACAATAAAAATTAAAAGTGGACCCAGATTGCCCACAGAAGGTGCGAAAAATGTAATTATTAAAAAATATGATTAGGATTAAGCGTATAAATAAGCCCATGTAATTGGTTATCAAAAGCCAAAAATTGTATTAAATGTTCTATAATAATTTCTATATATATGTATATATATTTAAATTTGTTTCAAACATTATGAGTACAATCATGACACTCGTATTTTATTATACTGTTAATGAAATTTTTAAATGTTTCGCATATGTTTCTAAAATATTTCTACAAATGTTCGATTATTTTCGTGAGCAACTGTATATAACAAATTCAATAAAGATTGCAGGAGAATATATTTTCTGACACCGTAAAACACGAGTCACGTAAGTTAATATCGCGCATAAAAGGTAACGTGTTTACGATACGATTGTTTACTACGTACGAAAACTACCGCGTAAATCGAGGGATCGTTGTACAATTGACTGAGATTTTTGTATCGGTAACGAAGTGAACTTTAATCGACAGTAGCGATCGTAATAGAATATTTATTTTCGCGTTGTTTCTCGCTTTGGCAAAGTCAAATAAATTCCGTTAACAAATGATTCAATTAATAATTTGTCTATCTGCCTCATCTTTTAATGTTTAATCAATTGTCAAAAAACCACGATATACGCGGTATTTACAGTTCGATTAAAGAAATATTGTGACAAAACGTACGTATTTCCATAAAGTACATTTAGTTCATTTTTTTTTTTGAGATGCAAATAATTTTTGATTAATATTCGTTCGATAATTGGCGTTCAATTATCTATCATTTAAAACACATCCTGTCGCTATCGCATTTCTGAAACCGCGCTGGCAAATTACCATAATTCTTACATACTTAAATATCGATTACGTTACTTTACATTTGAACGTACGTGCAATTCAGTGACTAACCATAGACAATATCGACTAAACGATCTAATGAAAAAGTGATAAAATAACATTTAACGTGTTACGATGAAACATTAAGTTCTTTGTACTTTTAGTTAAATTTTCACGTGGTTTCTAATGTATACCAAAGTGGAACAGAGAAATCACACTTGGATTGATTTTCAAACTTGGCATGAAATAAATAACGACCTGAAATAATAAATTACTTCGAGTAATCTATTATTGTTGTTTCAGCAATAACATGGAAATTTAATGTGTCATTTAACGTGAGATTCAAAATTAATTTACCGTGTCATTTAGTGTGAAAGAATGATTTTGTAAATAATTTCTTATTTAAGTTGTCATTTGATTATTCGGATAAATAATCTAACACGAGATTGAAATCTGAAATCTGTATTTGAGGATTAGGAATTAGGTATTTGAGTAAATTATTTGAATAAAAATTTAAATAACCAGAAATAATCCAGAAAAATTAATTTAATAATTATTCAGAATCGCGATCATCTCGCTGATTTTGACGAGCTTCAAATATGTTGTCAAGATAATTATTTTGAACAATTTTTTGCCTGTTACATGTTACCAAGATATTTACAAAATACTGTCGATATCATTATAATAAATCCTTTAAATTTATATATAATTGTGATAGCGTACCTTACAACGAATAACAAAATATAAGCTAACCCAAACCTAAACACACATACATGCACGATATGCAACAATCGGCCGTGGTTGACGATACACATAGCAGTTAAACTAAAAGATAAGAATTTTAAGGGTTCAGGTGAAATTGTAATTTACGTGTACTGTCGAGGATGCATAATTACAAGCAGAACTCATTATAATGATAGCGACAGTTTTTTTGCGAATATTTCGGAAAAAACATTGAGCACAAGAAATAGTTCCTCCACAATCCTGATAACATATAATAGTTGTTCATACTTCTGATAACATATTTCGAAGTCGTCGAAATCCACGAAGTGATCATCATTTTAAAAATCGGTGAGTAATTATCAAAAAATGATACAATTAAAAACAAAAATAGCTAAATGAGATAATATATTATTCAGTTCGCCATTTTCGAAAAGTATTATTCAAATAATAGCCAAACCTGGTATGAGCTCGTACATTTCTAGATGGATTTTTTAAAAAAATATTCGAAAGACGAAAGGCAGTAAAACAGTTTTAACGAGAGCATTTGAGATCATCGGACTTTGAGCGGATTTTTCTGTAAAATAATATTTCCAATAGTACCTATCTTCTATCGTATTTTGTAATTTGATTTGAAGTTTTTAGGCGAAGCGTATATTTTGCGAAAAGTATACACTTTTCTTAAAAAGGAGCTAATTTTTAAAGAATTGAATTTTTATTTACAAAGCATTGATACTGTTAAATATATTTGAAAAATAATCTCTATAAATACTCGTCGCTAAGTTGCAAATTTTTATGCATTCATAAAAAATTTTCTGAGAACCGTGTAAAATTGTGCAGAGAGCACGTAATATGAAAAAATGTATAAAATAATGCAGCGTTTCATGTTTCAACATTTAGAATACGAAATTCTTCATTCACCGAGACTCTACTTTTTAAATTAAATTATATTCTTGAAAATATGGATCTGCAAATGAACTGTACTTATTCCGCAGTGTGTTTGTTCCATTAACTGTCAATTTTAATTCCATTTAGAATTTTCCTATTCTGTCTCATAATTTAATTTCAAGCTTTTAAACTAAATACTTGAGATACAAGAAATTATTTAGTACATTTATACATCTCTCTGTTAAATAATACAACTGGATTATTTAAAGAAATAAAAATATCCGACAAGCATACTTTGCATTTTCGCGAAGCGTGGCTGAGATTTGGACATTATTTGAGTAAAATATTTGAAAAATGATTAAATAACATGTCGTTCTATTTTTGACTCTTATGTTTGATAGTCAAATAATGAAATAATATCCAGAAAAATCATTCGTTTGTTCAAACAAACTAACGCAAGATTATTTCAAGATAACAAGACGATGCATTATTTAAATAATCATTCTTCAAATATTTTATTCGATTATAATTAACACTCGTTAGTTTTTGCTCGAATTAACTCGGACCATAAATTATTTCGAAATCTCACGCCAAACAAAGTTACTTTTTCTAAAGTAACAACGATAAATTACTCAAAGTGTCAGTTCATTGTTTTCAACCGTGGCTTTTCATTCTGAAATGAAATTTGCCTAAACTTACATTCACGCGAACATTCCACGCGCCAATTCGATACGAGGCGAGAAAGCGAAAATTTGACGTGACTTTTAAAACAATTCCAGACGCACGCAATACGTGATTTTCCCGCTGTTCGCAGTTCAGGTTCATGACAAACGTGATAAACGGAAGGAGAAACAATATTTATGTGTTAATTCCACGCTAACTTATCTTGCGTCGCGTTTACGACACCGTTTCCACGTTTTCGCCTTTCCAGAACGATCAGTTCTTTTCAGTTTTTTTAGTTTTCCATCGACGTAGGTTCGAATTCGCGGGCACGGCTGCTCCGAGAACTCGTAGTGGCAACGATCTTTCACACCGAACGCGTAAAAATGAAATTTCCAAAGATCATGCAACTTTTTGACGTAATTCATGTCGTTTAATCGTTTGTTTCTGGCTGCCTTAAATTTCACAAGTTGCACACATTGTTTGCAATTTATTTCAAACAGTTTAATCCCTTAGGCATTTGTATCGAATATACTCGTCGTGAAGAGATGGAATTTTTTTTGTTTAAAATCGAGTATACTCGTCATGTAGAAAAAAATTCGCTATTTATTGTAAAATTTAGGAAAGTAATTATATTAGATTAGTATATATATATATATATATATTGTAATTTTAGCACATTTTAGAATATTTCAAGGCAACGAAACAAAAAAAATAAAATGAAACCAAAAAAATTGAAAAGTTTTGAAGGAGAAACACCAAAAAACTTGATTCATTTTGTTATAATTTAAGTCAATTTTACAGCAAGTGCATTTACTGTGTACTCGTCATCGCCTAGGAATAATTAAGCACACCAATGCTTGATTATTAAATAAATAAAACAAAAACTTGAAAAATAAAAATTAAAAGTTAAAAAAATAAAACGCTTGAGAGTTTAACTAATAAATTTCAATCCTTGTCTATTAAATCTCTCAGTATAACATTTTAATTTTTTAATCCCTTTAAACTTGATTACTTGGTAATGATGATCACATGGATTTTGACGACTTTGTATACTTTTCCCTATACACATTGTCGTCATCGTTTTGGTTTCCGAAATAATGAATTCTGCTCGTAATTATGCATCCGTGACAGTGTATATTTCAGTATTGACAAATTACAATCCAACCTAAACCCAATTCTTATCTTTTGTTTTCGAAAAATATTATATATATCGCCGAACATTAGTGTTAACCGATATGCAACTACGAAAAAATAAGCTGATGTTTGCGTTTGGGTTTATATTTTGTCGTAATTACGTGTAGATAGGATTCATTATAATGATATCGACAGTATTATGCGAATATCTCGAATATTTAAATAATATTTCAAATACTTCCCAATCTACTCAATTAAGAAAATTTTAATATTTATGACATTCGTAAGATTGATTAAAATTAAGTTTCAGAAACTTTAGAATTCCGATGATTTAAAATTTCAATATTTATGCATTTAGTACTTATATTATTTAGAAATTAATCCCTCACGAAGGACGTTTGTCTTTCGCACCCTTTAATAGGAGTTAATTCAAAATTACTAAATTTCATAATTATATACGAACAAATTTAATATCATTCAGAATTATGAAATAATATCGTCAAATCCGCCTAATTATTATCGTTAGTACAATTTAAATCTATTGAAGAATTATCGTCCCTGAAGGATCAAAACTTTTATCAACTCCAGAATTTCGACGACTTATCGTTAATCGAAATTTCATTAAAATATTTTCGCTTTAAAATCCTCTATTAAAATTTAATATCATATCGCGTAACACGCATGCTAAATAAACGTAAAAAATTGTGGATGTAAATTTGAAATTCAAAATTTTAGACGAAACTTGAACTCGTCATCAAAGTGGAACAGTACTTCTTCGCAAACTTACCTCTACACTTCACCAACGAACTCATTAAATATTTCCTTGTTTTCCCGCCTTTGAATTTTCTGTCTCGAAGCGAAGAAACAAGAAACACACAGAAAATCGCAAAAAAAAAGAACAAAAAGAAAAGAAAACAACGATTTGTCCTTTCGTGAGAGAAACGAATGGAGAGTGAGAAGGAGGGAGAAACAAGGAGGGTAGGAGAAAGGTGGTTGCGCGCTGACAGTGATTTGAGCCTGCACTAGAAAACAAGAGGTAGGAGACTGTAAGAAATCGAGAGTGTAACGTGGTTTCAGACGCACGCAGAGCACATGACTGTCGCGCGAACTACAATTCGCGCTAAAATCAGACGAACGTAAATGCCACCTGCGACGTGTATGCAAATCCTTACTTTGGTGGGGCGAAACAGGTTGTCGAAGCGAATCGCACAAGTCGTAAATAAAAAAAAGAATCACTTCCACCCGCGCTCGTCGTTACGTTCTATTTTTTTTTAAATTCAGTCGGATTTCAAAGTAGTCGTTTAATCCCCCGGTCTTGGAAGCTGGAATGTAGTTTTTCACGTCTTGTCATTTATCTGTAGCTAGAACGATGATTGTCCATTTATAAATATACAATGTCGATTATCAAGGTGATACGGAAATCAGTGTCGAAGTAAAAGTGATACTCTTTGGTGCTCGATTTGTGTTG
The DNA here is from genome assembly GCA_030673865.1 of Melipona bicolor. Classification (NCBI taxonomy): domain Eukaryota; kingdom Metazoa; phylum Arthropoda; class Insecta; order Hymenoptera; family Apidae; genus Melipona; species Melipona bicolor. The sequence goes on from JAHYIQ010000019.1 coordinate 4,715,297, forward strand.
ATAGAAAATGGGAGTGATATTTTAATAGTAGAAGGATGGATGAGTAAAGTGTGAAATTTGGAGAGAAAAAGAGAAATTAAAGTGAAACGGAAAAAAATTTATAATGTAAAGAAAGTTTATATAAGAAGTTAATATTATAGATATATAGTTTATATATAGGAAATTAATATTATGATATAATATAAAGGAATATAATATAATGATTATATAATTAATGTGTAAGAACACAAATAATTTAAAAAATAATACGTATGCTAATACGTAATGTAAATACATAATGTAAGGAATGATACGATACAGATTGAAAATTTTTGAATTTTTGCTACTCGAAAAATATATCCTTGTGAATTTTATAAAATTATTAGAATTGCTACCTTGCAATTATAGTGCAAGGAATAAGAACAGAAATTTGTAATGCAAGAGGAAAACAAGTAAATAATATAAATGATACATATAGTATAATACAATTTTAGAATTTTTACCAATTTTTATTAATAGTATAAATTGGTTAAAAATAAGAGCAAACGTACAAAAAATATAAATGTAACACAATATATAATATAATACATAAAATGTAGCGCAATATTCTGAGATTTTTATCTCTACAATGGAAGAACAGAAAGCTATTAAAATTTCCAAAATTGTTATCTGTAAAGATGCGTCACTTTAAATTTGTAAAATTATGATTGACGTCCAATTACCATGCAAGGAATGAGAGAAAAAGCTTGTAATATAATAAGGAACACAAATTTTTATCTTTGTAAATTTATAAAATTCCAACGGGAAATCATTTCACTTTTTTACGAAGGAAACCTTGCGAATTATCACTATTAATCTATGCAACGTTTCGTTTGCAGTTATCGTCAATCAGTTTTTGTTATTAAACTCCATTTTTCAATATTGGGATTATAAAAGGAAACTCCAAAAAAATTCGCCTGACACTTTTTCATCATTCGTTCGAAGAAATTGAAATATTTGCAAAATGTAATTTGCTGGCATACTCGAGGCACAACGCGTTGGTTAATGTATTGCCTCGAAAACGTTCCGAGAACGTTTCATTAATCTCAACAAGCATTTCATTAAACTTCAATAAACACATAGGCACCCAAGAGGTATCAATAGTTAAAAATATGCAGAGGGAAAATTCCATTTCTTTGTTTAACGATGACTGAATCTGTGCCATTCCTTTCTTTTGCTGATATGTTGCGTACACACCCCCTAATCCTCCAACAATAAAGGCTATTTACAAAGTAGATGGAAAAAGCCGAAATGAACAACGAAACCTCTCTCGGTCGGATGTAAAATTTTCCCACCAACTTTATTCTTTTCGTCCATATGAAACAATGTCCTCCTTTGCTGTAATCGATTAAAATTTCAGTTGTAGGCGAAAATATTTAATTAGTAACCTTTTTTGGAAAATAAGTGTTGTTATAATACTTGTTACATTTATTTTATTTATTTAAAAGAATATAATGTTCAACTAGCAACTTTTCTGCGTAATAAACATTTTATTCATTGTTTATAAATATTTTATTATATAAGAAAGAAATACTTTTATTTTACTACATATTATAACATTATATGCTTTTATACTACTGGAACTTTAATAATCACGTTCAAAATTCGAAGTATAATTCATGAAAGAGTTGTAAGTTTATTTCACTTATAAAAAGTGAAAGGTATTCTAAACATTTAACGTGGATTGAACAATATTATGGGTTCTTTGACTAAATTAATAATGTTTAGAGTACACTTATGTCGAATAATTTCGAAGGTCCTCTCAATCATTTACATTAAACAGAGGAAAAATGTTAAAAAATATCTCCGAACTCATTTTACAATGCAAAGCAGAATGCAATTTGTAAACATTGATGGAATAATAACAGTGTTGCACGTATGTAGATCGAAAGCAGAAATTGTGCGTAATAACAATAATTCATATTGTTCTTTTCCATTCAATGCTAGAACAACCGATGTCTAAAGTATTAAGTTTCGTACGAGAGAAATGAAAGACAAAGAAAAAAAAAATTGTTAACAAGCTTTATATATATTTCGTCTATTTTATAGAAAGAATTTTTATAATTCGTTTATGTTTTATATAAAAAATCATTCAAAAATTCACCATTGTAAATAATTTATCATAATCCGCCAAGCAATGATTTATCGTAACATTACAAATACTATTATAAATATCATTATGAATTTCACACATAAATAAATTTATGAAATCTCTTTCGCAAAAAATTTCGCAAAATTATCATTAAAATTATTTAAATTTCATAAAGTCTGTTGGGACACATCAACGTAAGAAACAAATCCTTAGAAAAAATTGAGTTTGGTAATGCAAACTGATTGAAAAAAATTGCATTGTCCCTACAAAAAACTACAAATTTGAATACTTGGTAGTTTTGACGTTAATTGATGCTTCGAAGGAGTTTTAGATAAACGCTGGTAATTATATTAGTATATACTCTACATAAGCATTGTTATACTTTCAGAGCCACGAAGCTGGATCAAAAAAAAAAAAAGATTCAGAGAGCCACCACCGAACCTGCGTTCACAATCTTGAGGTCAATTCACCCGGTTGGATCTGCGGGTATGTACATACATGTGTATACGATATGCCACAACACTGGCGCAGAATTCGAGATGGTCGTGAATTCCTAAGCGATTCTGTTTAGGATTGAATCGAGGCATTAAAAATCGTATTAAATATTTTGTCATATTAACCCTTTTTTTTTCTCAGAAATATAATAATAATTTTAATACAATTAAGTGTGAAAAAAAATTTAGGTATAAAATATTGTCGAATGATCGGTCTTTTCGAATGGGACCATGTAAGTGTATTGATATGCTTCATTCGTGACAGAGAAAATTATATATGTAATTATATAAGGATAAGTTTATTTATTGCACATGTTGGTTTTATTGATATTTTTGTAGGAATATGTCTGTTTTTTTTTTTTTTTTAATTTTATGGCCTTCCACGTGAAAAATTATTTTTGTTCTAACGCGCACACTTCGAATTAATTTGTTCTTAATTTTATTTCAAGTTAAGTAGACCCACATCGTACGAATTAAATTTGTACGAAATCGATTATATTCGCAAGATTAATCGTTTCTTTTTTTCTTTCTCCAACTCCAATAGTCGGTGTTTAATTTATTGTAAGACAATCTTCTCTAAACTAGGAAGTTCTTTTGCATTTCTAACCATTACTGAACATACTTCTCTCTTATTAAATCGACAATTTAAAAAATAGATTTTTTGCCAGTTTTTTAAAAATATAAATCATGCGTTTTTTAAATTATCGATTTAGTAAAAGAGTGGTAATAATAATGAAAAATGCAAAGATATTCTTCCTAATTTAGAGAAGATTGTTTTACAACAATTCGACTATAGTTACAGGAGGGAAAATGAAACGATTGATCGCGAGGATACAGTTAATTTTTCTTTATAGAAATGATTGAATAAATTTTCGTAGGATTATATGAAGTCTCTGATTCATTGCCAGCGACGCAAAGAACGCTCTGAATTGCATCAGTAAAAATAATAAATATGAATGATTTCTAGTGAACGTACGAAATGTTAAATAAGAGACAAACCTCTTGTAATTTCGCTTGAGACACTTTTAAGCTAGTTTTTCCTTCAAACGAAACAGTTAAATACGAATTTACTGCTACGTATGCTCGTTAAAATGTAGTGATAAGAAGTCGTCGAAAGTAAAACGTTCAGTGCACGACAGAAAGTAAATCGCAAAAAGAAAAGAACTACGCTGGAATAGTAAACGCAAGTTTTTGATACCTCATTTGAAATCATTGAACGATAATCAATCAAATTGCAATCTTGATAATTGATAGAATATTTTTAAATATAATTTTATAAATATATTATCTATGTTACTGAAACATACATGTCGCTGAAACATAGTTATGCAAAACAACTCGTTTATTATTGTTCCTACAAGGAAAGCTTTTTCAATTTTGAAGCTTTAAACGAACCACGTTGCATTTGGAGAGACTCGACAGATGAATGGAATTCAATTTTTTCCATCTTCGACAACTGTTTCTGTAATAAATCCATGTACTTCTGGAATGGTTGTTCGAATTTCATATTCGACGAATTTAAATTAATCTCAGGCAAATTAAAAGCTGCAAATGTGTAATAACACATTTTTAAAAAAAATTACACTAGACACATTTAGAGCAAGTCATCGTTCATTCAATGTTACATCGATATGTCAGAAAAAATAGGATATAAAAAAAATCAAATTGCATCCATCCGACGAGTCTCTTCAATTACAGTAGCGCTTCGTTTAAAACTCGTAATAATTCACTTAATTATTGCATAAAAAAAGGAATTAGGAATTGCATAAAAAAAGAAATTCACTTTTTGACTATTACTTTGATTAATCAATAAGCAAGGAATTATTTTAGAACATAGTTTTTACTAATTCATCCTGTATGTATAAAAGTACCTTCTATGGTAATTGTTTGCTTTTATGGGTTAATTGTTAGATACATTATCTAACAGCACTTTGATATTATTCAACCTTGATATTATCTAACTGTTTGAAAAAAAAGAGGAAAAAAAGTTGCAGACACTGATTGAAATCTGGAATGAATTAGCATGATCAATTATTATTGAACAAGGTGTAGATACAATCGAATGCGAAGAAAATAATTCATATAAATTGAAAAAAACGCAAGTAACTATTCGTACACTGTTATTTCTTGTTATTTGCATGTTAAAATGATCGCATCATCAGTTCGATTCGTTCATGAAGATGAAAAAATAACAATTTAGAATATAATATATTATTCGAAGATAATGTATTATTTATTTCTGAAGTAAATTTCAAGCCTTACGTTGTGCAACATAAATATTTACTTGAAAAATCACACTCTCGCCTCTAAATTCTAAAAAGATCTTCCGAAGATCGTTTCGATAATGCAATCTGTAAAATTCCATTCACAGAAGTGACTAGACGCCTATTGGCTTTCAACATAATGACCGTGAACATTGAATTACGATAAACTCATAATTTATTACAATAATATACACAATCAATGAATGTCAATTTTATTTTTTAATCTGACATGATCTCTTTTTTAATTAATGGTTAACAACAATTGAATTAAGTGGCAATTAAACTAATTCCTGCTCACTAATTCGTAACATGAGTTAATAATACGTTTCATCACAGATGACGCACTTCGCACAATCTATTGATAATCCGTTATATCTAGTTGATCGAGTTGATCGTCCAATTTCGTCGAAATTTACTTTAGAAATACGCAAGAACGCATGGAAATAAAAAAGGACCAGTGTTTGCACGTGACCTTGCGTTAATTAAAATCTGATTTTTTATAGAGTTTACGATCATTAGGCCATGGATTTGTATACGTCTTAAAATAATTAAACTGTTAAAAATTTAGTAATTAAATTAATATTAAATAATCAAAAAATTATTAATAAATAATCAAATTCTTAAAAATTTTTTTTTCAGTTGTATTTTCTTTTCTTTTATTTTATTTTATGTTAGAGACCAATCAATTCTTGTTTAAATTTCTTTCCATCTGTAACTGTTTCCAAGATAGTTTTTAAGGAGTCGAACTCTGGAGGATGGTTCATCCCTTAAACTTGAGTTACTGCTGCTAAAAAAGAATATGTATCTACTATTTTTGACTCTTCCTTAAGCCTGCAGAGTTTCATCCAAATTTCCAAAGCTGGAAATTGTACTTCCTTATAACATATTTCTTTTAAAGTTAACGGAGAATAAATTGAAACTTGAATAATAATAATATATAGGTATATGTACATTTAATTCGATCTCGTAGTCTTGGCCCCTTAACCAAGACTGTATTGCTATGCAAGCAGAATTAGGAAAAACTCATTCGTCAGGGACAGTTTTTCTGCTACTGTTCTGACAGAACAAATGAAATTATCTTTACCTTTAAATCAAGATATTTAACGATTTGCGTTTTGATAAATAAATAAATAATTCAAAAATATTGGTAACTGATAACCTAATTTACCAATCCAATTATTATAATAAACATTGTTTAGAAAATAACACGTTTTTGATGGTTATAAATGGACTTAAGCCACTTTCAAAGCATTTTCAATTTTTAAAAAGGCATAAGTCCCATGAAAAAAATAAAATTCCTTTAAAATAAGAAAATAATCTTTTAAAATAAAAAAAAATATTACAATTTTGTGTATAAAATTAAAAAATATTCAACTTTTATTCGCTATTAAAGAAATGTTACGTTCAAATAATATTTTGTAATTTATAATTCCTCAATTTGCGTATGTGGGAGGTATTTAAAATAATTATTGTTCGGAAGAATTTCCATCCTACAATACTCACGGTCTGGGTGCAGAGGCGTCGGGGAAAGTTGATGAGCTTTTAAGTGCCCTGAACAGGCTTGTGTCACCATAAACTCTGGCCATCTGACTGAGCTTTGTTCTACGGCAGACAAGGCCCTAGACCGTGGACTGAAGCATGGAACTTTCCCGAACACGTGTGAAACACATCCGCCTTTTATGCCCCACCTTGGACCCGCAATTTCCCGAGGCCGAAGGAAGAGGAACCGAGAGAGCTTCCGTGCTTTCCTTCGTCCTGCGAGTTAGAATCGGTACGATTTCCAATCAACGCGGATCATCTCTCGTGACATCAAAGCAACCACCGAGGGAAAAACCCCCTGATATCGCAGCGCGCGAATAACATATACAGTCCACTCATTAACAAAGATCTCGCCTCGTCTCACACGCACGCGAACAATAATTATAGAAGTGGAATTGAAATAGGAATTTGTTTTCTGTGTTATTATTATTATATTTTTGTATCATACATTTTTATATTATTTTATATATTTCATGAATTCTATAGATTTTCATATTCTTAACACTTCGTGGGCAAATGTACATATATTTATCACACTTTTTGTTCAGTTTGAGAACAAAGTCGTTCATATTTGCGTCTAATTTTTTTACTATTCCAAGCTTCCAAAAAATATGGAGAAACGTCGAATTATTTAGTGAAGCTTTTATTATATAGGGCGTTTTTTAAATCAAATCTTTCAGAGATTTTTCAGAAAGGTAAAGTTTTAGTGAACGCGTGCACCAGGTTGCATATGAAGAGTTAAATTTCCCAGAAATGCATGATCGTCCACAGTCTAGTTATGTGAAACATTTTGATATTTCATTAACATGATAATGAAACCTGATTATCATAATTGTATCGATCATATTTCGCAGATATTCGTTAAGATTAATAAGCTCACTAAATCAATATTCATAGTGAGATCGTCTTTGACATTTGTTTTCGTTTAAAATGAGTATTTGTCCTGTATATTAATTCTTCATTAAATACATACTATACCGTTAAAACCAATGCCAGCATATTTTACGATTAAAAATAAAATGCTATATAAGCATAGGATTGTAATTGCATTACTATTACAAAATTACAGTAAAAGTACCATAAATGATTGCTTTCTCGTTTGATTCTGTGTGAAAACACTGGCCAGAAAGATAGGCAATGTGCTCCATTTATCAATAATAACAATTTCGTGTTTACAAGAAACATTGCAAACATGACCAATCGTACGACTAGTCATTTATAATTTTGATATTTTCTGATAGAGTATTTATCCTATGTATACGTGTCACGTATTATATATTTTTTTCTCTTATTTTTTTCTATTTTTAATCACAGAACATATTACATTGACATTCAATACAAGTATTAAATATGTTCAATAGTATAGAAGTCGTTTCATACAAATATATATACATACATCAATACGTCAATTAAATACATTCGATAATACACCTTTGCATTTCAACTGCACGAATAATTTTATCCCCGACTATGGGCTCCACGATCGTTTACACCAGATAAATACGAATTTGCTAACACTCGTTCGGTCGATCTACACGCACGCGCCACTGTGGTACGAAATTTTGGACAGACTATGTTACCTATCTGTTAGAATTTGATTTTCCCTCTAATATGCCCGTTTATATATTATCATAGGCAGGCTGCGTAACGAAGGTACTCGGGACTGTAATCTGTCAACCTTGAACAAGCGGATGCTCGATCATTCAGCGTTGGAATGCGTTAACGTTCAACGTGCATCGACAGATCGCTTACGCGCGTATGTATGTACGTTTGTCTCTCTGTCTGTCTGTCTGTCTTTCCGTATGCAGAGGACGTCCTGAAGACATGTGACCAGTATACTGTATACACACGGTAAATCTTCTCCAACGTTAATTCGCGAAGATTACGTTAATTCCGCGAGGGGCCAGATAGGATCACTCCAGGCACGATTGTGAATCACAGCGACACGGGGTGAATTTACTTTTATTAAAACATCTCGCGCGTTTGATACGAGCCAGACGATGCAACTAAAATAATTTAACCGGGCAATCGCATTAATACACACCGGCGGAAACGTATAACGGAATTCATCTCGCGCGAAATTACCTGCCATTGTTTTTTAACCCTTTGCGGACGAGAGGCGACTCTCGGTCGCCACGACGTTTCGCGCGGCAGGACAGTCGGTGTTTATGTTAGATTTCGTTACCTTTAATCGATAGGAAGGTTCCTTAGCTGTTGGTGTTCTTTCATACGATGTGTGAAATGACACATCATAACAGAGATAAGATAAAATTAATGAAAGATTCTTCTAAGACTGTGACTCTGACAATGGCTCCGACATTACTTGAGACTTGGCGATCGTGGCGAAAGCAGCAGAAGAATTTGTATAGAGTGATTTTGTTTGAACCCCGAGAAAAATGGATTTCACAAGTGAACTCAGCTCTAGTGAAGACGAATTTTGTTTTGATACGGTCTGTTCGCGCGCGTGATTAGCGAGACGAGATCGAGTATAGAAAATAAATGTGGACTGTATGTTTGCACGCTGAGTAGCGTGCTTAGGGGCTTGTCCCCTCGTAGTAACTTTATCGCAAGAGAGTAACTTTATTGGTCGGAAGTCAAAATGATTCTGCTTTGGAAGCCGAAGGAAAGCCCGAACGTCTTCTCGGTTCCCCTTCCTTCGGCTTTGGAAAATCGCGAGTCCAGGGTGGGGCACGAAGGGCCAGATACTAGTTACCGTCGTGGGTGATCTCGCTGGCCCATATTTCTCACGTGTTCGGGAAAGTTGGCGCCATGCCTCAATCCACGGTTGAGTGTCTCGTCTTCTTAGAAGAAGTCCAGCCATGTGGCCAGTGTTTTGGGCGACACGGCCTGCTAAGGGTACTCAATAGGCAATAAATTTTCCCGTACGTGCCTGTACCCAGACCGTAGGTATTGTAGCATGGAAACTCTCCCGAACACGGTCCAAGACGAAATCTAACGTATTCATAAAGAAATTAGTGGGATAGAAAGTGAAAGAAGCGATGAAGATGATGACATAGTAGTGGGTGTAAGAACTTGAAAAATCAGAGTAATAGATGGCGAATCCGAAAGTGATAGTGATGCACAAACCTCTGATAAATCAGAATGGACAGCTTGTGATGAGTCCAGGGAAATACCACCCAGAATAAAATTCACGAGTATCGGCACGACGTAGCAACACTACAACGCATTTACAGCTCATAACTGGTTACCTTGATTATATAAACTCAAGACTTCTGAATTATTTTACACCCACCGAAGAAATTTGTGTCGATGAATCTGTCGTAAATTGTACTAAATTCATGGGCGACGTTGATCTGGCAGATCAGTATTGTTCGACGTACTACTTTTTGAGGAAGTCCCTGAAGTGGTGGCGCAAATTATTTTTTTGGGGATTGGAAATTTGTTTAATTAATTCGTACATTCTCTACAAACAAGTAAAAAGGCAGAGAAACGAACAGCCACTTACATATTTGCACTTTCGAAAAATTTTGGTAGACAAATTGAGAGGAGATTTTCGGCAACCACGAGATCGAGCTTCAAGATCGACTTCCAACTCTGACAAAATTCGTCTAAACGGAAAGCTTCATGTAATTCTCACTGGCACAAAGAAGGATTTGTTCTAGTCGAAACAAACCAGGTAGAAGACATGAGACGACCTATTATTGTGATACATGTTCAGATAAGCCAACAATGCATCTTGGTCAATGTTTTATAAATTATCAGACGAAACTAAACAACTACAGATCATAATTTTTGTCAAGTTATATTCTTAAAAGTGTAAATATAGATAAACCATCGAAATATAACGTTTTTGTAAGATAATTTATATGTAAGATCATTTTATTGTACCATGTAAGACATTCGACATATTTGCAAAAATCGCCTCGTCCTACTTGATCCGGGCGAAAAAGTAGTCGTCCGCAAAGGGTTAAGCCTGAAAGCTCTTGTTCGGCGTGTGCGAAAACTATGGAGGACGTTACCTGTCACATACGCAGAAAAACTCATTGAAAGTATGCCTAGACGGTGTCTGTGAGTGCGTTGGCTTTAGGTGTGTAGATGGGAGAGTAGTAGTGGTATAGATGTGTGACATGTACATGTGTGTCGTGTCTGGTGTGTTGTGTTTTGTTTTCTGGACGGTGCCGAGGAAGATTCAGTCGTCGAGAAGGAATGATGATGTGAGGAAAAGAGAATAGCGAGTTCGGAATAGTGAAGAGAGTGCGTGATTGAGAGTGAGAGGAATCCAAAGTTTTACTGTTTTTTATCCAATTGTGTTTGTTAAATATATATTCTTTTAATATTACTTCGTCCCTTATTCCATTCATAATTGGTAGCAGAGCTCCGTAGTTGATTGTGCGAAGTTTGCGATATAAAAAAACGGGAGAAATTTCGAGAAGGTGAGAGAAGTTTGACAAATATGGTGGATCAATGGAACATTATGAACGTTGAATCGCTCGATGAAGTGAGGAACTGGAAGGTATCCTAACGTTAAAAAGGCTATGGAAAAAGTTGATAGGAGTTAAGCCAATCGAGAAACCCAGAGAAGGGGACAATGAATATGATGACAAATGGAAAGAGTGGAACGAATGGGACGACAATAATTATGCAGCGAGGACAATAATGATCAACACTATGAGTAAAGCACAATTACTTAAATATAGCCATGAAAAAGATGCGAACAAATTATGGACATCGATCAAATTTGATATGGCCGCGGAAACTGAAGAGTTAAAAACGAGAGTTCTTAATGAACTAACAAGTTTACAAATGGGAAAAGATGAGACCGTTGACGCGTTCATAAACAGGGCAGAAGCGTTGAGAAACCAGTGTGAACAACTCGGAAAGAACATTGAAGAGTTCGAGCTAAAAATGTATGTATTAAGAGGTCTTCGTCCTGAATTTTACCTAAATGTGCGAATATTAGAAGCGCAAAGAAATATATCTGTATTTGATATCAGGTTCGCTTTGAAACTAGAAATACGGAGGAGAGAAAGAAAAAAAGATCAACCATCCAGAGATCGGGAGTCGGTAAGAAAAGTAAAACGACAGAAAGGTGACATCTATTGTTACAATTCTGGAAATAAAGGACATATGGCTGCGGAATGTAATCGAAACAAACACTGCTTGAACTGTCAACGATTCAATGATATTCCGGCGGAATGTCGCGAAGCAAGGAGGAATCAACCACCTGCGGGGATAGGACAGGAAGAAAACTATCAAAGGGGAATTCGTGGAAGAGTCACAAGACAACATATGGAAAGAAGTGAAGTAGCAATGAAAATTGATGAAGCCGGCTATGAAGCCGCGATAAGTGTAAAAGAAATTACCCCAGTGAGCAGATTATTTGATCTGAGTGAGAATATTGAGAGAGATATGAGTGAGTGTGAGAATGATCAAAGTTGTGTATGGTTGTTAGATTCTGGAGCTACGAGTCATATGACTCACAATAAACGTCTCTTTGAAAATTTGTTTCAGGAAAAAAGACAAATCAGCTTAGCTGTCAAAGAAGGTAAAGAATTGACCTCAAAAGGTATTGGCGATGTGGTTGTGAAACAATCTTCGAGTAAGAGTAATTTCAAGATGTATTGTATGTACCAGAACTGAATTGTAATCTCCTTTCAGTTGCGAAAATGGCCGAACCAGGGTACAATGTAACTTTTACTAGATTTGGAGCTATTATAAACGTCCGAATGAAGTTGTAATGACCGGTAAGAGTTGGAGATTCATATTATGTAAGAATATTTTTAGTAAATGAGAGAACTGGTGACAACGGAAAGTGATGTGTGGTACAAGAGATTGGGTCATGCAAATGAGGAAGTCCTCGAAGACATGCAGAAAGAAAACTTGGTAAGAGGGATGTCAAGCAACTGGAAAAATGAATGCGAGTCATGTATCGAAGGGAAAACTTCAAGAAGATCACATCAAAGAGATGAAGGAACGAGGGCAAATCGAATTATGGAGCTGTGGCACACTGATCTAATAGGACCTGTAAATCCATCACCATACGGTAGGAAAAACTATATATTAACCGTAATAGACGATTATTCCAGGATGATATTTATACAGTTGTTGAGTGAGAAGACTGAGGCCGCAGAATAATTAAAGAAATTAATTATTTTGTAGGAAAATCAGACTGAATTGAACATAAAAAGAATTAGATCAGATAATGGAGGAGAGTATTTGAGTAAAAATCTGAGAGAATAGCTCGAAACTAAAGGTATTGTACTTGAATGAGTCCTCCAATGACCCCACAATGTAACGGAATTGCAGAAAGAACGAACCGAACGATAATTAAAACTACAAGGACGATGCTGGCGGATGCCGATCTAAATTTGAAATTTTGGGGAGAAGCAGCAAATACGGGTGTTTACATAAGAAATAGAGCGAAATCTCGGGTACATGAAAAAACTCCATATGAAATTCGGTATAATAAAATACCGAACATACAACACATGAAGAGATTTGGATGTGCAGCGTATGTATTAAATAAACGAAAAGTTGAAAGGAAATTTGAATCAAAAACGGTGAAAGGAATTTTTATAGGAATTTGTATAATGATAACAAAACATATCGGCTATACATACCTGAAACAGCAAGCATCAAATGCGATTGTGATGTGAAATTTGACGAGGAAAAGGACGGCTGGGATCTATTACGTCATGAAGAAACAAAAAACGATGATGATGATGAAAATGATAACTTGATTAGTGTTGCATTAGACATGGAAAATGAAGAAGATGAAAGCGAAGAAATAGAAGTATTCGACGGAGAAGAAAATAACGTAAATTTGAGAGAAGAAGAAACAGTGAGCGAAGGGGAGATGAACGATGATTACAATGGAGATGAAATGGATGTTAATAATCAAGGAATGAATATACCTTCAGAAGAGCCAGATACGAGCAGAAAAAGAGGAAGAAAAAAGGGAACAATGAAAGAAGAAATAGAAGTGAGAGACTATTTACGAGTACAGGAAAAAAAGAATTGGATGAGAAAAGTGGTGTGAGGAGATCAACGAGGACACAAAATAAGATGGCAATGAAATAAAAAATGACAAAAAAATTCCGAACACGGTGAGGGAGGCTAAGCAGTCGTCCGAATAGGAACAGTGGAGAGAAGCAATGAAGGATGAAATGACATCACAGAAACAACACAAAGTTTGGGATCTAGTTGCGCGTCCGAAGGGAAAAAAGAGTGATAAAAAGCAAGTGGATTTATTCTATTAAAGAAGATTCGGTCACATTAGAAGAAAGGTTTAAAGCACGACTAGTGGCTGTGGGGTGTGCGCAAAGGCCAGGCTTTGACTATGAGGAAACATTTTCACCAACAGTTAGGATAGAAACAGTAAGATTGTTATTCAATATATGTGAGGAATACAAAAGAATAGTGAAAGTTTGATATAAAAACAGCCTTTTTGCATGGCTCATTGGATGAAGCGGTGTATATGGAATTACCCGCAGGATATGAAAATAATAACAAAAAGGACTGTAAATTGAAGAAGAGCATCTACGGACCCAGACAAGCAAGTAGATGTTGGAACAAATATTTAAATAACATTCTTCAGAAGGTTGGGCTGAAACAATGCACACACGATCCTTGTCTGTTTTATATCACACAACAAAATAATTTCTTGTACTGTGGTGTACATGTCGATGACATGCCGGAGGTGAGCAGTACGCGCTGAAAGATCTTGGTGAGGCGAAACAGATACCTGGAATAGAATTGACTTATGAAAAAGGGAAATTGTTCATCAGTCAAAGAAATTATGTGAAGGACTTGTTAGAAATGTATGGAATGAGTGATAATAACGAAGTGAGCTCTCCGGTGGATGTTAATCAAAAATTGAGCGAGGACGAAGGAAGACCAATGAGTGATTAAAAGGCGTATCAGGAGCTATTGGGACGTCTGATGTATCTGAACATGGCAAGGAGACCAGACATATCATTTTCACTTAGCTGCGTATCACAATATAGTAAATATCCAAAAGAGATACACATGAGGGCACTGAAACGTATTCTTCGGTACCTGAAAGGGTAGATAGATTATAAAATTGAGTACGGGAAGGAAAACTCCGTAAAAGGAGTTAGATGTGAAACAGACGCATCGTGGGACAGCACATGGGACGCGAAGTCATTTAGTGGAACGCTTGTCTATAATAATGGAGACCTTATACAGTGGAAATGCAGAAAGCAAGGGAGAGTGGCCCTATCATGCTCTGAATTAGAATCAATGTCAGAAGGGTTGAAAGAAGTGATTTGGACAAGTATTGGAAGAAGTAGGAGTGTCTAATGAGATCTGTAATGAGTTAAAATGTGATAACCTAAACGCTGTGATACTAGCGAATGGTGGTAGTTTTAGGATGAAGTTAAAAATACTGAATAGAAAATGTCATTTTATTCGTGAGTGTGTAAGAGATTATTTAGTGAGAGTGATGCATGTTCCAAGACAGAATATGACAGCGAATTGTATGACTAAAGCATTGAGTGGGCCTGCGCTATTAAGAAATGTAAAAGATTTTATGTGTGTCAAAATGGAATACAGCCAAGGGGAGAGAATGTGAGTGTGTTGGCTTTAGGTGTGTAGATGAGAGAGTAGTTGTGGTATGGATGTGTGACATGTATATGTGTGTCGCGTCTGGTGTGTTGTATTTTGTTTTCTGGACGGTGCCAGGGAAAGTTCAGTCTTCGAGAATGAATCATGATGTGAGGAAAAGAGAATAGCGAGTTCGGATTAGTGAAGAGAGTGTCTGATTGAGAGTGAGAGGAATCCAAAGCTTTACTGTTTCGTATCTAATTGTGTTTATTAAATGTATATTCTTTTAATATTACTTCGTTCCTTATTCCATTCACAGCGTCAAACTATAATTGATAACGGTGGACACACGATTAATTGAGTGCACATTAGTATTTTGAACTTTACAAAAAAATATTAATTTTTTACAAAAAAAAGTTAATTTTTACAGAGATATCGCGTCCACGCTCTTGTATATTAATATATCCCTTGTATAAAGGGTACTGCGTGTACTCGATATTACGGACTTGGGCCCGAAAAATTCGAGAGGACACGGGCGGGTTTCCGATCCGCGTGAACTTTCGGGTAGCTCGATTTTATTTGACTGCCCGATAATTACGGTTTGCGTGGCAAAAATATGAATAGTGAACGGTTCAGGACATGCTTATGTTACGATTTCAAAGTCGGTATTATATCGATATAATGTAAGACTGGCGAAGTAGGAATTGCGAATGTTTCTAAACATATTGAAATAAATTTATTTTTAGTTACTATTCAAGAAACGTAATTCTTCTACATGTGTTGGCAACAGTTTTGCTCTTGTCGCCATCACTGTGTTTGATAAGGAAAAGAAACGCTCACTGGTCACTTGCATTGCAGGTATTCTAAAAACATTCCGTGCAACACATGATAATTTATAAAACCCTGCGCTATTAAATTTCCACGAAAGCAAAATATTCTGATTATTTGCAATAATACTTTCTGAAAAATAAATTTATAGTGATGTGCTAAATAAAAAAAATAGCTTTGCTTTTGCCACACACTGTAGTTACAACTTTATATTCTTGATCGTTCTTATTGATTTGAATCTTTTTGTATTCCGCGAGGCCAACAAACAGCTCCAAAGTCATCACATATCTTACGTTCAGTATCGTCTACCGTTCTTCTGTCGATTATTAATTCTAGTCTGCCTGAGGTACGCTAATTTTGTGCAAGCGCATTCGGCGTAGCTCAGAGCAGAATCGTCAGCACATTGGAGAATAAGCATCAATCGGTAACGCAATTTTCTTTCGGGAGGAAATACCATTCATATATCCTTGCGGAATGATCCGGAGAAGAATCTTTAGATATTCGAGCTCTGCGAAAATAATTCGCAATCACTCACACTATTAATTAAAAATACTTTCTACGTTCTCTCCGCTACCATGCAAATATGTTCGTAAGGGACCGCAAGAAAGCAAAATCGTAAAGTCGCAGTTGTTCAAAGATTTGTACAGATTATCATACGCAAGAAGGTCTTATTCCAGGTGGAGGAAACCAATAGGAGGTATAAGGGATCTAGGATTACCCAGACAATGCTATAAAACGTAAGAGTATAGGACGTATTTCTGGGCAGTATTATCTTACCTGATAATTATTTGTGATCTTTATCCAACGGCAAAGTTTCTGACCGAAAATAACTTTTTTTCCCAATCCCGTGATGCGAAAAGATACAAAGAGAGTCGGCCTTGTATAAACCCGACACTGCATAAAATCTTTTTACTCGTCTACTTACTTGTCTACTTGTCGCGCAGTGCTTTTCGTCCATTTCGTTACCATTTTCATCGCGCACTTCTAATGAAGGTTTATCTTCAATTTCCCCTCCCACATTTTTTTTATTTTGACAGAATTGAGGATAAGGAAATTTCACACTCTGGAAAGTGGAAAATTAGATATGAAAATAGAGACTCGTCACCTCTAAGATTAATAAAAACTTCCCAATCTCAGACATTTCAAGTAAGTGTAGTAATAATTGGATACATTATTATTTTTCATGGTATATTTCTTTAAAACCTTATTAACAATTACAAAAT
The DNA here is from genome assembly GCA_030673865.1 of Melipona bicolor. Classification (NCBI taxonomy): domain Eukaryota; kingdom Metazoa; phylum Arthropoda; class Insecta; order Hymenoptera; family Apidae; genus Melipona; species Melipona bicolor. The sequence goes on from JAHYIQ010000019.1 coordinate 4,732,281, forward strand.
ATTGGTGGCAAAAATTACAAAATATGCTATTTTTTTTACAAGAAAATTTACCGACATTAGATCTTTGTATATCCGTTTACAAAAAGGTACTTTCGCTAGTCTTATGATGTAATGGTAAACAATAATTAGGAACCATATATGCATGACTTGCTCTCTAGTACAAGTTTATTTCTCGGTTCCAATATAATCATATGTAGATTATACCTGCGTGGTCCGGTGCTACTCACCGTAACAGTGGAGAAGTGGATAACCAATGATTTGCGCAAACGATCCGCGCCAAGAATACAAGATTTTCTTCGAGGTAGACGAGGAAACCATGAGGGATTCATCTACAATTCATTCTCCCAATTCCTCCAACTTCAAGGACAGAAATAGGCCGTTGACCCTTGCCAGTGGACAATCCGGGGTTTACGAATTGAAGATGGCCTTTTCCATGGCTTTCTTTCTTCGCAAAGGATACATCAGCTTCTCGAATTTGAAAATTCCAAGTAAATGGTTTGGTGATAAACTTGTGATACTTCGGAAACATTCCAAATTTTGATACATTCCAACTTACTGTACTAGCGATAAACTTTTTGACTCCTGACAATTGTATTACAAAACTTTCAAATTATTTGGCAGACATAAAAATTGTATACATTCGCTTCCAGAAAGATGCTTACACTGTTCTTACGATATAAATGTGAAAAATTATTAGGTTTCTCGTTAGTGCTTCAATACATAAGAATGGTACATACAATTGTGTTCCGGAATTATTCAGATAATAAAACTTTCCTAAAAAACAAAAATTTGAACAAAAGGACCTTCTTCTGTAAGGCAGAGGAGGAAATTAATGAGGGAGTCTTCTACAACTTCTTTTCCCAGTTATTCCACCGCGAAAGAACAACAAGATACAAGGTATATATTGATATGTTCACCTTGTATATAATATAATTTTATGTACAAGAGTACATGATAAATGATATGTATAAGAGTACAGGATATTTGGAAGGTGGATGACTGGACATAGAAATTGAGACGTCTCCATTCATGGGAAATTTTTAATAACCAAAGTTACAGCAGTTTCCTAATTTCATACATTTCAACCATTCTCGTAATTCAGACATTCCAAAAAATATTCAAAATCATTCCAAATGTTAGAAAGTTGCTAATTAAGACATTTGAGACGTCACGAATAAAACTGTAATAGTAATTACACGACATTTTTGACTCGTTCATCATATTCCTTTCTTTACAATTTCGTTACAGAGTATAATATATTCGTCCTGACGGCAGAAAATTTTTCTGGCATTCGAATTTCTGATATTCGTTTGCAGGAAGATATTTGTACTACGTTCTTACCATGTGAGCAATTACTAGGAATCGTTATTTATAGTACGTTCTCCTAGGATGTCAACAATTAGGGAGAGCCACGGTCTCCTACGAACTTTCTCGCTAGTGGTCGTTTGAAAGACTCAGTTACTATATAAGAAAAATAAGTAATGTATGCCTGTAACGGTCCGGTGCTACTCAGAGAATTGCGAGGAAGTGGTTGCTGGCTACAATCATCATGGCCGTGAGGGAGGGGCTCAGGTCTCTCGAGCTTTCTTCTTCTCCCGTGTAGAGTGGAAAACCCATTCGTCGTGGTCTACTCCCAATTGCCGGAGGGGGTCTTTGCATTCTCGCACCCCGTCTTGCAAGTGGGGACTAGGCTCTGAATGCGATGTCTGGTGGGAGTACCTTACCGAGGTTACCAGCTTCCTGAAGCAACTTAGGATAATTGCTCATAGTTCTTAATGTGTACAAGTACACGTATAACGGCACTAATGAATCTAGTGAGAGAGAGAGAAAATAAGACTGAACAACTGTAGTAGCACGGCTTTGGACCAAACTTTTTGACTTACGCGTTATATATTTTTTTTTTTTTTTGACAGTTTCATTACAAATTTGAAAATATTCTTCCTGACACCAGAAAAATTTTCTGACATGCAATTTTTATGGATTCATTTCCAAAAAGATGGTTATATAATTGTTACGAAAAAGAAAACTAAACAAATATTAGGAACTTTCTCGCTGGTGCTTATTTAATATATGAGAACGAAATGTAATTGATTCTTCTGTGGTACGGAACTGCTAACAGTAGGAAATTATATAACCAAAAATTTGTGTAAATTATCGGGAAGATCTTCAATGTAGGGAAAACTAACAGAGGTAATTCGTTTGCAGTTTCTCCTCTCAGATTTTCCTGAACTAATAGTACTATTAATTAGACAGTAAAATATTTTAAATAACTGTAGTAAACGCCATTACATCACATATTCCAACTTTCATATTATATTCTTTTTCGTTACATTTTCGTGACAATTTTATTACGAATTTCAAAATATTTGTTGTATCAATAGAAAAATTTACTAATCTTAAATTTCTGTACATTTTTGACATTTGTTTGCAGAAAGATATTCATAATATTCGAACCGTGTGGTGAATTCTTAGGAGCCGTATGACTTTCTTGCTAATGTTTGCTTACGCTCTCGGTTAATACATAAGAACGATACGTAGTGTTATGGAGAAATGTTATTGAGAAAAATAAAAGGGAATTTGATAACAAGGAATTTATGCAAACCATCAGAGCAAGAAGATCTGGAAATAAAGAAGGATCTTTCTCGCGATAGAGGAAGAAACAAACGCGGAAGGGGAGGGGGTTTTTACTCTTGCCAGTCTTTCTATCCTGAGAGTACAGGTGTTGCAAACTTTCTGTGGAAAGTGGAAAATTGAGGCATAAAAAATGAGACCTGTCCTGGGAATAGTCCTCTACGGTTATAAAAACTTCTTACTGGCAAAACGTATCTATGAAATTCATACAAGTTCTTCAAACTATTCAAAATTTTCTGAAATAAACAATAATTCCAGATATTCAGAAGTAGACGCAACGATGTTTTGTGCAGTTGTTTGCAGAAAGATATTTGTAATACTCGTTCAATGTGGTGAATTACTTGAAGCCGTATGATTTTCTTGCTAATGTTTGTTTACGCACTCGGTTATGATGTATAAGAACGATGTGGAGTGTTATGGAGTTATTCAGAGAAACAAAAGGGAATTCGATAACAAAGAGTTTATGCACACCATCGGCGCAAGGTCTTCAGAATAAAGAAAGGTCTTTCTCCTAATAGAGGAAGAAACCAACAAGAGCGGAGATGCGGATTTTCAATTGATCGTCCAATCTTTCTATCCTGACAGAACAAATGTTCAAAACTATGATGACTCATGGTTATAAAAACTTCTTACTGGCAAAAGACATTACATTATCTATGAAACTCATACAGATCCTCCAATCTATTCAAAAATATCTCATGTATACAATAATTCAAGTTGCATTCATACTGCCTTCTCAATTTTGTTACACAGTAAAAATACTCGTCCTGGCAGTAAAAAAATTTTTTGACACGTAATTTTTGTACATTCTTGCAGCGTGACAGTGAAAAATTATGGAAATCTCACACATATGGTTCTCTCGTTAATTCTTGCTCTTGGTTAACATAATGTAAAAGAGTGGTATGTATTGGTGCTATACTATTGAGAGAAACGGAACAAAGATTCTCTCCTTCCGTTGTGTTTGTTCCGCGAGACATATAGAATGTATGTAAACGCAAAAATGTATAGATAATAGTAAACGTAAATACGTACATAATTCCGCCTCTGACGTAGGAAAAATAATATGCGAATGCTCTTCGCTAATAGCTCTGGAGATGTTTATTCTGCCACGATTCTGGCCAGACGTCTTTGTAAAAATTCCAAATCACTGTAGAAGTAATTCCAATTACTCGCATATTTCTTCCCTGACAATTTTGTAACAAATTTCTAAATATTCGTTCTATCGAGAGAACAATTTTTGTTCCAAAGATATTCATACTATTTTTAGAATGTAACAGTAAAAAATTACTAAGAACATAACATGCATGGTATTCTTACTTAACTCTGGATTAATATATGAGAATTATGTATAGTATATACCTCCGTTCGAAGCTGTTCTGGAAAAGTAGTTAAAAAGAAGACTTAGACTCTGTGAAGATGTCTGCCATCAGTTCCCCTCCACCATTCTCTGCGTCGCAGCCCGATGCGTCTTAACGGAAATTCGAAGAGCACAAAAATGCAGTAGTAGCACCGGTCGGTGTAAGGACAGTAATAACTGCAGCGATGATGCATCGAATTCTGTATTCTATTTCTCGACAAACCCAAATCTCGATGCTGTGTTCGGGCGTCGAACAACGTTTCTTTCCTATTTTTTTCTCTTCTTTTTCTTCACATAGATAATCATTATGCTTGTTGCGCAAGATGTACTCGTACACGTAACACTTGGACAATCGCGAACGAAAGTTTATAATCGCGATTCTGAATGTTTTGTCTAACAGCTCCAATGATGATTCTTCAACCAAGATTCTGGAATGAGTGCTGTGAGGCGCGTCGGTCGTCCTTTTAAAAAGCATCTGTATGTCCCTCACTCTGGGCCGATTCTTGTGAAACGGTTTCTATTTTTAGAAAGTGAAACCTGGCGAAGCAACTTTTCCGACCAGGTGCGAAACACGCTCCCTCCAGGTCACACAAAACGGTATCGAGCATCTGCCCTTTGTGTCCCACCTTGGGCCCGCAATTTCCGAAGCCGAACGAAAGGGAACCGAGAGAGCTTCCGTGCTCTCCTCCTTCCTGCAAGTTTAGAATTATTTCGACTTCCAAGCAACACGGGTTATCTCTCGCGACACTAGAATTACCATCGAGGGGAAATCCTCTGATATCACACGCGTGCGAGAATACAAAGAATTCACTAATAAGAAAGATCTCGCCTCGCTACACACGCGCGCGAACACAATCTTTTCATATCCATGGAGCTCGTACGTCGTCGCGTCGCTTGGATACCGTTTTCTCGTAAAAAAGGATCAACCAAGGTATTCCGGTGGATCGGCGAGCAACAAAGCTTGTTTTTTCCAGTGACATCGTGCATTCCTCTGTTCGTCATCTCACACCCGTTCGTTCGTTCTCTTTAACTAACTCAGTGATTCATTCAGTCCGGACTGCAAATTCAAGTATGAATTTTCAAAAATAACCGACCAGACCCGCTGATTAAATTGCCACATGAATAAGGATAATGTATGCAGCTACCACACACCCGATCTCTTCAATACCGATATCTTCCAATCGAAGTGCTCTATTCGCGTTTTGTGAAAAAGGAGCATTTTTTCGGGTACAGCGAGAACTCCATTGCGTCTCTGATACAGATAATACACGATATAGATGCACTAAATTACTTATTTCTTCTCTCAAACTACTTAGAGCGGTATTAATCACGACATACATTAGTGAGATCGAACGGAGTTCGTAAAAAATTCGCAATGGCCGCCAAAGCGATTCCCTAGCGATCAGTATCTGATAGAAACCGGGGATCATGTCTAACGTCGTGACATATTCCCTGGTACCTCTAACGATTTAGTTAATCTTCGATGAGTGACGGAGCATCGCTCTTCGAAGGTAATACTAATCAACATTCAAAAGTCTACACGCGGCCTTCTTCGTTTCTTCTTCTTTCAAAGGCGATCGGTGTCTATGTTTCTCTTTGTTTTTTCTACAACGACTAGCGTAAGGCGATGTGTTTACCGGAGTTATTTCGTAGATTTCTCAGAAAATCTATTACCATGTCGGGGATTTTCTCCCTCTCGATAAAACACAGTCGAAAAGTTGTAAGTCCCTACACGGTCTTCCTTTGCAATGATTTTCATTTAGAGTGTACTTAGTCAGTGGCGTAACTTGATCTTGGATGCTGATATATTCTGATAGCGCTAGATCAGTATCGATAACGCCCTTTTCGTCTTTTGATCAACGTTGTTCGCAGTGTAGTACAAGTTATCGCCTCCTCTTTTCGTTGGACGCGTTCGAGTTTCGTGGCTCAACCCTTTGTCAAAACTTTCTCTTCCCCCCCTTCCCCCCGTTCCGAAGTGCAAGGAATCGTACTGTCTATCATGCGCGACAATGAAGGAAATCCCGTTGTACGAACAGCTCGTCTATTCGAATCACTGTCGTCGTGCTACCGCAAGGTCGTCGCAGCGGAATCCGATAATCCTCGCAGCGTGGTTGCATACGGGTCAGTCTTGACCCGTTTGGCCAGGCATATCTTGATCAATGAACACGTTGCCGTGCTATCATTCTGCTCAGGGAAATTTCCGAAAACAACGTAAACGCAGCTTGTAATTCAACGAGAAGCAAACATTCGTTTGATATTCAGATTTTTTAGGTGTTTGATTTTCGCGTTTAGAGCGTTGTTTCGAAATCTACCAGCAATCTACCTTCTCATGTACTCTCTTGGAGCAATTGGAACATCTTTTGCTTCGGTCGGCGTTTTACTTCTTGAGAAACTCCGTCTCTGTGCGTTTCTGCTTTCTCTTCTCTGCGAGCTCGTTTCGATTCGTCGCAGATACGACACTGCTTTTTTTTGCGATCGCGATCGATCGTAATGCTCGATCTTCTCATTAATTTAAATCTTTTTGTATTCCGCGAGGCCAACAAACAACTCTGAAGCCACCATATATCTTACGTCCAATATCGTCCATTGTGTCGATTATTAGTTCGATCAGCTCGACGTCAATAATCATTATAGTCTACCTGAGGTGCGCTAACTTTGTGCAAGCGCATTCGGCGTAGCTCAGAGCAGAATCGTCAGCGCATTGCAGAACACGTATCAATCGGTCGTGCCATTTTATTTCGGGAGCAAATACCGCTCATAGATCCTTGCGGAGTGATCCGGGGAAGAATCTTTACATATACGAGCTCTGCGAAAGTAATCCATAATCACTCACACTATTAATTAAAAATACTTCTACGTTCTCTTCGCTACCATCCAAATATGTTTGTAAGGGGCCGCAAGAAAGCAAAATCTTAAAGTCGCAGTTGTTCAAACAATTTGTACAGATTATCGCAAGAAGGTCTTGTTCAAGGTGGAGGAAACCAATAGGAGGTATAAGGGATCCAGGATTACCCTGGGTTACCCAGGCAACGCTATAAAACGTAATAGTATAGGACGTATTTCTGGTATTATCTTACCTGATAATTATTTGTGATCTCTATCCAAAGTTTCTGACCAAAAATAACTTATTTTCTCAATCCCGTGATGGGAAAAGATACAAAGAGAGTCGGCCTTGTATAAACATGACACTGCATAAAATCTTCCTACTCGTCTACTTGTCACGCAATGCTTTTCGTCCATTTCGTTACCATTTTCACTGCGTACTTCCAATGGAGGTCTATCTTGAATTTCCTCTCCCACATTTTTTTTTTTTTTGTTTTGACAGAATTGAGGATAAGGAAATTTCACACTCTGGAAAGTGGCCCCCCAGGGGCTGCGGTCGTCTGTGCTGAAAAACAGTCGGCTGCAGTGCGGGATTAGCGATCCCGTTGTACCCGAGCTCCTTGTATACCGTAACCCTGCGGTCATGTTTCGCAGGAACGGGGGACTTGCCTTAATCGGCCGGTTCCGCGAGGGTGAGATAACTTCTATAAAAAATCCCTAACCGAACGCTGAGGTACCGCGGCTAATAGGCACTCCCCAGTCGAGGGCTCTGGGGGGTGGGCTGGTGGGTGCATCAGCCCTTAGCGTCCACCTCAGGACACCTGGTGACCTCCTGAGTTAGAAGCCTTCCCCCCGGGATGGGCGTCACTCGGGGGGCGACGTGTTTTTCGTCCCATCTCGTGGGAACTCTATGGACAGTTCAATTAAAAACATGAAACTCGGGGATATCCTTGGGTGGGGTGGGGGTAATGATGATGGAGATGATATAGTGGTGCAGGAGGTCGAAATGCGTGAGACCCCTAAGGGTCGCAGTGTTTCTGGAGTATCGCGGAGTGTGAGCCCTATAAAAAGGGCTAAAAGGAGTGCTTGTGATTCTGGAAAGGATGCTGGTGTGAATGTTGACGATCTGAATGCTATGCGTATGATTGGGAATAAGTTACGAAAGTTTATATTTTCTGATAAGGTGACGAAAGCTACGGGTGAATTTTTGATGAAGTGCGTGAGTGAATATGAAGAACAGATGATGCGAATGATTTCGAGGAATGAACGATTGTGTGGAAGAATAGAAGAGTGTGAGAAATTGCTGGCCCAGAGGGAGTTTGTGAGACCGAGTGTGAGTTATGCGAGTGTTGCTAGTAAGAGTGTGTCTGATGTAAGCGGGTCGAAACAGGCGAGTGTGAGTGAGAGAGTGAAAGAGAAGACGTATGCGGTTGTTGTTAGAGCGAAAGATGATAATGTTAAAATGACAAGCGAGGAATAAAAGAGAAAGTAATGAAGAATGTGAGTGCGGATTTGAATATCAAAGTGAGAGCGGTTCGAAAAACGAGAAGCGGTGGTCTTGCCATTGAGGCTGCGAGTGAGAGAGACGTGAGAATGTTGCATGATTGCAAGAAGTTTGGTGACCTGGGCCTCAAAGTTGAGGCCCCTAAGAAAGTGGATCCCAAGGTGGTTATATTTGATGTCGAGAATGAAATGACGAACGAGGATTTAGTGAATGAAGTGTATCAGAAAAATTTGAAGAACGCAGGTGTGAGTGAGAATGAATATAAAGAAAGAGTGAGAGTAGTGAGTAGGTCGAACAGGAAAGGAGTGAATGTAGGAAACGTGATTATGGAAGTATCTAAGAGAATGAGAGATGTGTTGATGTGCGAGGGACGTGTGTATGTGAAATAGCGCGCGTGTAAAGTGAAAGATTTTGTGAATGTGTTGCGGTGCCACAAGTGTTTTGCTTTCGGGCACATGATGCGAGAGTGTAGCGTGGATGGTAGATTGTGCGAAAGATGTGGTGAGAGCGGACATTTGAAAGAAAAGTGTAAAAGCGCGTGTGAATGTAGAAATTGTAAGATGAAAGGAAAGAAGTATGACCACTCGGTACTGTCTGTTAAATGCCCGGAGTACGTGAGGATGTTGGAGAGAGAGAGAGCCAGAGTGAGTGATGACTAAGATGGCGTTAAGGATCGTTCAGCTTAACTGTCAAAGGTCGAGTGCAGTACTGAGCGATCTGAATGCTGTCTTGGTGAATGAATGTGTGAGTGTATGTTTATTGCAAGAGCTGTATGTTATGAATGAACGTGTGTGTGGACTGCCCAGTTCTTGTCGGGTATACGTCTGCGGTGGTTGTGTGTGATGAGAGCGTGGAAGCGTTATGCGTGAATGAGTGTACGGATGAGTATGGTGTGTGTGTGTGTGGTTGAGAGGGGACTTCGGGGAGCTGTTTGTGGTGTCCATGTACTGTCGGTATGGCTACGACATCGAGCCATACCTGGCGTACATGGACAGGGTGCGAGAGTGTGTGAATGGTAGAAGAGTGATTTTTGGTATGGATGCTAATGCGGCCTCCCCCTTGTGGTTTAGCAAGGATGGGGGCCGCAGTAGAGAGAATGAGATGCGCGGACGGACTTTGGAAGAGTGGGTGATCGCGAGAGGAATGATTGTGTTGAATGAGCCGAGTGAGTTTTATACTATCTCGGGAGTGAGAGGAGAGAGTGATATTGATGTGTCCTTGATGAATGGGAATATGGCAGGGTGCCAGTTTAAATGGGAGGTGAAGAATGAATGGAGTATAAGCGATCATAACGCGATCCTTATACAGATGATGTATGACGGAGCAAATGAGACGAGAGAATTGAGTGTGTGGAAGCGATGGGTGTGCAAGAATATTAGCTGGGAAGAGTATGAGAGTGACTCGTGTGATGTGGCCAATATGAGAGGTTTGAATGTGTTTTGTGAATCGAATGTTGAAAGGATGGTGGAAGAGGTGACTGGATGGGTCCAGGAGGTGAATGGGAGATTTATGAAAGAGAGAGAGCGTTAGAATGTACGGAAGAATACGTGGTGGACGAGAGAGCTGAGTAGCCTCAAGTCCGAAGTGCGAAAGCTTAGGAGAGAGTGGCAGAAAGCAAGAAAGGAGAGAAGAATAGATATTAATGAACGGTTGACGGAATATAAGAGAATAATGAGTGAATACAAGTACCGAATGAGGAAAACGAAAGAGGAGAACTGGAGACAGTTCGTGAGTGTATATTCCAACCTGGACCCATGGGGTGTTGTTTATAGGGTGTGTAGAGGGAAGAATGTGAGAGAGTGCCTGACTTCGTTGAGAGTGAATGATGTGGAATACGTTACATGGAAGGATTGCGCGAATGTAATGATGGAAAGGTTCTTCCCAGCTAGAAGTATGTGTGAAGAGGGGTGTTATGAGAATGATTGTGTACGAGCAACTGACAGATGTTTCGAGTGGAGTGAGGTTGAGAGAGCGATTGGGAAAGCGAAACTGGGAAAGGCACCCGGCCTGGATGGTATGAATGCTGAAATGTTGCGAGCGATGTGGCGCGTGCGATTCCTGGATGGATGAAGACGATGTTTGATGCATGCTTGAGTAATGGATGTTTTCCGAGCGCATGAAAGAGAGTGGTTGTTCTCCCGAAGTCCCCGGAGAAGCCGCGATCAGACCCCGCGTCATATAGACCAATAAGTCTGCTGCCCGTGCTGGGAAAGACGCTGGAGCGAATGATGGTTGATAGGCTTGAATGTAGAGTGAATGGAAGAATGAATGATGCTCAGCACGGGCTTAGGCGGGGTCGATCGACGGAGAGTGCGTGGGCGAGAGTGAAAGAGTATGTGCGAACGAGTGAATGCAAGTATGTGCTAGGTGTGTTTGTGGATTATAAGAGTGCTTTCGATAATCTGGAGTGGATGAGAGTGATTGAGAGGCTGAATGAAATTGGTTGTGAGGAAATGTCCCTCTGGAAGAGCTACTTCCAGGGGAGACGAGCGTGTATGATAAGGCATGAATGAGGTTGTGTGGAAGGACGTTGAGAGGGGCTGTTCACAGGGGTCCATCTGTGGTCCATTTATATGGAACCTAATGATGGATGGGCTCCTGTGGAAGCTGGATGAATGTGAGTGTAAATGTGTTGCGTATGCGGACGACTTGTTGCTGCTTGTTGAAGGACAGAGCCGAGTGGAAATCGAGCGAAAGGGAACGGAGTGTATGGGAATTGGGAGTGAATGGGGTGAGAATGTGGGTGTGTCGGTGTCCGAGAGCAAGACAGTGGCAATGTTTATGAAAGGTAGTATGTCTGTGACTAGAAGACCGAGTGTACGTATGAATGGGAAGTCTGTCAGGTATGTCGAAACCGTTAAGTACCTAGGCATCAGAATGAGTGAGAGAATGAATTTTAGAGTGCAATTGGAGCGAATGAGGGTGAAAGTGACGAATGTGTGGGACAAATGCGGAGAGTGTTGAAGTGTGAATGGGGAATGAGAAAGCGTGCAGTGAGAATGATATACAAGGGTCTGTTTGTTGCGTGTGCTATGTATGGTTCGAGTGTATGGTGTGAATATTTGCGTATGAAGTGTGCTAGGAACATTATGAATAGGTGTCAGCGAATTGTGTTGTACGCTTGTTTGAACGTGTGCAAGACTGTGTCGACGGATGCGATGCAGGTCTTGATGGGTGTCCTACCTTGGGACCTGGAATACCTGAGGAAAGGTTTGTCGCGAATGATTATGAATGGATGGAGCGTCTGTGAGAACGAATTGGTGACTGAAGAAGAGTTGATTGGGAGAAGCGTGGAAGAGAGTGTGAATCTGGTGAATGAAAGAGCGTATGCCCGATGGCAGACCAGGTGGAGTGAGTGTGCGAATGGTAGGGTGACGTATGAGTACATAAAGGATGTAAGGTTTGTTGAAAGGAACGCCTGGTTCGATCCGGGTGTGTATGCATGTTTTCTTCTGACTGGGCACGGCAGTATGAATGCGTTCTTGTTTGAGAGGAATTTGAATGTGAGTGCGAGGTGTTTGTGTGGGTCTGAAAGGGAAGATTGGATGCATGTGTTAACTGAATGCCGTATGTATGAGGACTTGAGAGACCTGAGTGGATGTGGAGTGTGTGTGTCTGTGGATGGGAGAGTGAATGTGGAACGTGTGTTAGTATGCAAGGAGGTTCTGTATGAGAGGTTCTGTAAGTATGCGATGAATGTGTTTGCAAGGAGAAGGATGAATGGGAGTGGTGCATGATTGTGGGGTGTCCTGTGGTCGCAGGAGGGCTGCCGGGCTGTAACCCGGAGGCCTTTGGGGAGTGACGACCCCACGTATCCGAGTTGGCTCCACCCAGGTCGGGGTGTGCAAGTACCTCATGGGAAGCAGATTGGTTCTGTGAAGGGTATGACCAGTATGACCCAAGCACTGGTACCGAGGGGGTCGGCGTGGATAAGCCCACGGAGGGGAAACCCTCCGTTGCCGGCCATTTGGGTTGGACTCTCGGGGACAGTGGTAGAGCTCACGTCGCGGGCTAGAGACGTTCATCGTCTCGGCGGGTGAGCTGCGCCTAATATCAGCTCGCTGGTCGGCAGGCATAACCGGTAGGGATGTCAGAAAGGTCCCGGCCGACCCAAGGTTGGCCCTGCGAGCTTGCACTCCGGGGCTAATTGGTAGCTCTCGTTTTTGCGGGAGTGCGTTGATCGGGCGTATTCCCGATCCCACGCCCGTGTCTGGTGGGGCTTCATGCCAGGAACAGGCACGTTAAATCTTCTTCGAGGGTTCTGTAAAGTGGAAAATTGGATATAAAAATAGAAACTCGTCACCTCTAAGTTTGATAAAAACTTCCAAATCTCAGACATTTCAAATAACTGTAGTAATAATTGGATACATTATTATTTTTTATGGTATATTTCTTTAAAACCTTATTAACAATTACAAAATATTTGTCGCAAAAATTACAAAATATGCTATTTTTTTTACAAGAAAATTTACCGACATTAGATCTGTGTATATTCGTTTACAAAAAGGTACTTATGCTGGTCTTACGATGTAATGGTGAACAACAATTAGGAGCCATATACGCATGACTTCCTCGCTAGCACATTGTCACGCCGGGAGTTGCGTCATCGAAAAAAATAAAATTCATGCTCGATGCGCCTTCTATGTCTCCCACAATCGAAGACCGCCTCTTGAGGATTCCCTGATGTATTTTTACAGATTTACGTGAATTTAAACGAGGATTTAAACGTTCCTGTGGTCCTGTGATCGCCAGTCGACGTCTCTCGTGAGAGACGGATAAATTTTATAGATGCGCAACGGTTTAAACGCTCAAATATTTCACGTAAAAGCGCGTGACACTTGATTTTAGTTAAACTTGCCCGGTAATGAATTATTAAAGTCTAAAAAGTCACTCAAATGCGTAAAACAAGTACAAAATTAAAAATTTAATAAAAGAACTAACACGATGAAAAATAACGCACGTTGAATGAGAACTTTTACTATTTAAAATTTAAACGAATACTTTAACTTTTACGCGGTCAGAGGTTTAACTTCGGCAAGGAGAGGAAAATAACGAAATCAACTGTCTTCTTTGAGATTTGAATCAGAACATTTTTATTGAGGGCTTGGCGGCTGCTTTTATATATTCGGTTCCTATTGTTGCAATTGAAAGTTTATTATTTACATTCTTTTGAAATGGCGTAGGCTTTATCTTGTTGCTAACCGGATGTGGTGAGATAAATAGCCTGGTCACAACATGTTTATTTCTCGGTTTCTATATACCCATATGTAGATTATACCTGCTACCCCATGGTCCGGTGCTACTCAGGTAACAATGTAGAAGTGGATAACCAATGAATTGCGCAGACGATTCGCGCCAAGAATTCAAGATCTTCTTCGAGGTAGACGAGGAAACCATGAGGGGTTCATCTACAATTCATTCTCCCAATTCCTCCAACATCAACGACAGAAATAGGTCGTTGACCCTTGCTGGTGGACAATCAACTGGGTTTACGAATTGAAGATGGCCTTTTCCATGACTTTCTGTTCTCGCAACGGTTATACCAGCTTCTCGAATTTAAAAACTCCAAGTAAATAGTTTGGTGATAAACCTGTGGTACTTCGGAAACATTCCAAATTTCGAAACATTCCAACTTACTGTAGTAGCGATAATGGACCACACTTTTTGACTCACGTTATATTTTTTTCCTAACAACTTTATGATTTTATTTATTCAGTAGACATTGAATTTTTATATAATTGTTTCCAGAAAGATGCTTATTCCATTCTTACGATATAACAGTGAAAAATTAGTAGGGACTTTCTCGTTTAGTGCTTGTTTAATGCATGGGAATGGCATACAGGGTGGGCCGAAATTCGTAGTACAACCGAACAGGGGGTGATTCTACGTCAAAAAATAAAAAAAAAATTTGGCATTTTTTATCTAGGGCTCGGTTGTCGAGAATATCGACTTTAAAGTTTGTTCATCCATATGAGTGATTTAGTTGTTTATTCTTCTACCACGGATGTCTCCATCCGAGATAGTGTTTACAAACATTCTTCATTGTGTGGTAAAAACAGTAGTTACAAAGTGTCCCTTCTGATAATTAATTTTTTATTCCTTATTACTACTTTCTATTGCAATACTGCAATACAGTACACAACTTTTGTAAATTGTTACTTGAATATTATGCTGCAGATCAGCGATTCCTATCATGCATTTTATATACCGATGAATCTAAATTTACGGGAGATGGAATTTTTAATGCACATAATATTCACTGGTAGTCTGACGGAAATCCTCGTGTTTATCGAGAAACCCACTTTCAAATAAGGTGGAGTATCAACGTTTGGGCTGGACTAATTTGTATTCAAATCTTAGGGCCTTATTTTCTTACAGATAAATTACAACAGGTAGTGGATATTTGGAATTTCTACGCAATGAACTGCCTTCGTTGTTAGAGGATGTACTCTTAGCTACTATAAAGTATGACTTTCCGACATGACGATGCATCGTCACATTGTATGAGAGAGGTCAAAAATTTTTTAAATCAAACGTATTCGTGTTGGATTGCCCGCGATGGTAAGGTATCTTGGCCACCAAAGTCTCCAGACCTTACGACTCTAGATTTTTCTTTACGGGGGCATATCAAAGAACAAGTTTATAGAGACAATATTTCAAATATTACATTGAAGCAAAAGATTATGGAAGAAATCGAGAAATTAAAAAACGATATCGGCTCACATTTTGTTCAGATATGATTAATTCGTCGAGAAAACTTATGTATGCAGCAACGAAGAGGACATTTTCAACAATACATATAACAGTGTAATGTATTGTAGTATTGCAATAGAAAATAGCAATAAGGCATAAAAACTTAATTATCAGTAGGAACACTTTGTATTGCTTTAACCACATAATGAAAAAAGTTTGTAAACACTATCTCGGACGAAGACAAATGCGGTAGAAAAAGAGAAAACTAAATCGTTCATAAGGATGAACAAACTTTAAAGTCGATTTCTCGACAAACGAGCTCCAGATAAAAAAATGTCATACCAAATTTTGTTCTTATTTTTTGACGCAGAATCACCCCCTGCCAAGTTGGGCTAGATTAGGCTTCATTGTACTACGAATTCCGGCACACCCTGTATATATTTATGGTCCGGAACTACCTAAAAAACAGTAGGGAAGTAAATAAAGGAATAGAAACTTACGCAGGAAGATTTTCTTCAAGTTAGAGTAAACTATTGGAGCGGGAGGGGGGTTCGTCTACAATTTCTTTTCCCAGTAATTCAGAACAACAGGGAGTAAGGTACATTGATACTCACATTGTACATAATATAATCATATATATAAGGATGTAAGATAAATCAGGATACCTGAAAGGCGGATAACTGGGCATAAAAATTCAGACGACTCCTTTCTCACCAAATTACTACTCTGGGAAATTTTTTCTAACCAAAGTTATAGCTATTCCTAATTTCATACATTTCAACCATTCACAGAATTCAAACATTCCAAAAAATATTCAAAATCATTCCAAAGTTTAAAAAGTTTCTGATTAAGATGTTTGAAACATTTCAAATGAAACTGTAATAATAACAATTACACGACATTTTTCACTCGTTCATCATATTCCTTCCCTTACAATTTTGTTACAGACTATAATATATTCTATAAACTATTCTATCCTGACGACAGAAAATTCTTCTGGGATTAGATTTTCGGATACTCGTTTGCAGGGAGATAATTGTACTACATTCTTACCATATGAGCAATTACTAGGAATCATTTATAGTACGTTCTCCTAGGATGTCAACAATTAGGAAGAGCCACGGTCTCCTAAGAACTTTCTCGCTAGTGGTCGTTTGAAAGACTCAGTTACTATATAAGAAAAATAAGTAATGTATGCCTGTAACGGTCCGGTGCTACTCAGGGAACAGCGAGGAAGTGGTTGCTGGCCACCATCATCAGCGCCGAGAAGACACACCAGGAATGCAATTCTCCTTCCAGGACTACTTCTACTTCTCGGGAGGGGGTTGAGCCCCCCCTTCTCGCAAGTGGAACATAGCTGTGGAGGTGCGTTGTCTCTTTGGTGGAGTACCTCACCGAAGTTTAAACAGCTTCCTCAAGCAATTCGCACGATAGCTACTCAAAAGTGTACCCTGAAGTGTACAAATTGTACACATAACGATTGCTCAATTAGATCAGTATTGGAGAGAGAAAAAAAGACTGACCAACTGTAGTAGCACGGCTTTGGACCAAACTTTTGACTTACGCGTTATATTTCTTTTCTGACAGTTTTATTACAAATTTGAAAATATTCTTCCTGACAACAGAAAAATTTTCTGACATGGAATTTTATACATTCGTTTCCAAAAGAGTTTAAACTACTTTCATGGTGTTACAGTGAAAAATTATTAGATACGTTCTCGTTAGTGCTTGTTTAGTACATAAGAATGGTATATGCGGTGGTCCGGAACTACTGCGAAAACATTAGGGAAGTAAATAACTGAAAATTTGACCAAGAAGATCTTCACGGTTATGAATGAAACTAATGCCCGGGGGAGCGGGCGGTTCGTGTACAATTTCTTTTCTCAGTCACTGCATCCTGACTGAGAAAGAAGATATAAGGTACAGTATATTTCACAAGAGCGTGGACGAGATATCATTGAAATATCTTGGTATCAAATGAGCCGGAGATCATGGTATTGTAAAGATATGAATCAGTCTGTAATACGCATTAGCTTTCAGGACCTTAGTATCCTCAGTTCTGTCGAGCAACATAGTTCTCCTTGTGACAAGTGCAAAATACGCTAAACGTTTCTAAGCGGTGTTCTTGTACTATCATCCGAAAGGTTCTAAAATGACTGTAAGAGCTGCAGCAAAATATTTGCGTAAGTCCCCTCAATTCGTTGATACGTAGGTGCAACGTTACAAAGAGAAGAAACGTGTGGCTGATCTTCCTGATCGAGGTTACAACGAAAAATAAAAATTGAGTGATTATGCGGCTTTATTGAAAAAATCCAAACCTCTCGTTGCGTAAAGGTCAAGTTCTGCTGGCAAAAAGGGGAATAACATCGAAACGTCGTTTGAGGGAGAACAATGTTGCATGGCGTAGCACAGTGCCAAAACCGCTGCTTTTGGCGATGCTCGTTGAAAATCGTCTTGCGTGGGCACACGGAAATATAGATCGTGATTGGAATGATATTGTATTTACCGACGCATCAGCTTTTTGGGCTTTAATTCCTATAAAGCGAGCATTGTCTGCTTATGGAAAACCCATCATCCAAAGAACAAATAAACATCCACTGAAAGTGCATGTTTGAGGCTGTTTCAGTGTCCGAGGTTTTCGAACATTATGCATATTTACAGACATTTTAAACGCCCAGAAAACGATTATGAAAATTATACGAAAGAGGTCTGTTGACATCTACAAAAGGAGGGTTGAAAATTCTGGACGCGAATGGGTTCTTTAAGAGGATAACCATCCCAAACACCGAAGTCGAATTTGCACCGAGTGGAAAACAAGAAATGGTATCAGAGTATTGGTCTGGCTATCAATATCCCGATGGAAACCCAATCGAAAATGTATGGTCCATCATGAAGTAATAAACTTCGAGGAAAACGTATTTTAAGCCTGAAAGCTTTTGTTCGGCGTGTGCGAGAAATATGGAAGGCGTTACCTGTCGCATATGCAGGAAAACTAGTTGAAAGTATGCCTAGACGGTGTCTGTGAGTGTGTTGACTTTAGGTCTGCAGATGGGAGAGTAGTTGTGGTATAAATGTATGACATGTATATGTATGTCGTGTCTGGTGTGTTGTGTTTTGTTTTCTGGGCAGTGCCGGGGAAGATTCAGTCGTCGAGAATGCATCATGATGTGAGGATCTGAAAAAGAGAATAACGAGTTCGGACTAGGGAAGAGAGTGTGTGATTGAAAGTAAGACGAATCCAAAGCTTTACTGTTTTGTATCTAATTGTGTTTATTACATATATATATTTTTTTAATATTACTTCGTCCCTTATTCCATTCACAGCGTCAAACTATAATTGATAACGGTGGAGATTGGACACACAATTAATTAAGTGCGCATGAGTGTTTTGAACTTACTTTCAGATTATAAACAATTTTTTACAAAAAAAGTTAATTTTTACAGAGATATCGCGTCCACGCTCTTGTGAAACATACTGTATATTAATATATTCCTTGTATAAAGGGTACTGCGTGTACTCGATATTACGGGCTGGGGGAAAGAACACGTGGGCGGGTTTTCGATCCACGTGAACTTTCGGGTAGCTCGATTTTATTTGACTGCCCGATAATTACGGTTTGCGTGGCAAAAATATGAATAGTGAACGAGATGCTTATGTTACGATTTCAAAGTCGGTATTATATCTGTATAATGTAAGACAGCCGAAGTAGGAATTGCGAATGTTTCTAAACATACTGAAGTAAATTTATTTTTAGTTACTATTCAAGAAACGTAATTCTTCTACATGTGTCGGCAACAGTTGTGATCTTGTCGCCATCACTGTGTTTGATAAGGAAAAGAGACGCTCACTGGTCACCTGTATTGCAGGTATTCCCAAAACATTCCGTGTAACACATGATAATATATGAAACTCTGCGCTATTAAATTTCCACGAAAGCAAAATATTTTGTTTATTTGCTATAATGCTTTCTGATAAATAAATTTATAATGATATGATAAATAAAAAAAATAGCGTTGCTTTTATCACATAATCTAATTACATCTTTAAAGACGTTATGCGAAGTTATGCTGCATTTACC
This sequence comes from Melipona bicolor, assembly GCA_030673865.1. Taxonomy (NCBI): domain Eukaryota; kingdom Metazoa; phylum Arthropoda; class Insecta; order Hymenoptera; family Apidae; genus Melipona; species Melipona bicolor. Next base: position 4,751,368 of record JAHYIQ010000019.1, read on the forward strand.
AATCACGGCCAAATACATACTAAGCTTGGTATTGCTCATAGAGAGACAACTACGCAGCGGCCAATTCTTACAGCATCGTGTCGATAGACTAGTATGTTTGTAAACGGACTAGAGACCAAAGTATGAATCGCTCAACTATAAGATTTAATTTCAACTGAAAATATTATGTTCCTTGAATTCTAATTTAAAATAGATTTATTTCAATACGTTTAGAAACACTTGTAATTTGTGCTTCGCTTGTAATCGTTTATTACATAGGTATAATGCCGACTTTGACGTCGTAACATAATAGTAAGCATGTCATGAACCGCACGTTTATTCATATTTTTTCCATACAAACCAAAATCGGCAGACCGATAAAATCGTGTGACCCGAAACGAACCGAGTAGCTCGGAACTAACGAATAGCCTGAGAGTTCATTGGAATCGGGCAACCGCCCGAGTCCGCTCGAGTCTGCTCGAGTTTGCCCGATTCCGCTCGAACTTCTAAAGCCCGACCCAATTTCGGGATTTTGCCCCCACCCCTGGCATCTTGTATATAATATAATTTTTAGGGGTTTGAGGAAACCCGAAATATCGGGTCGGATTGGGCAATGATCGGTCGCGTCGGGTCGGTCGGGAGACCCGCTGAATAAATTGCATCTAACGTGAATACGGTTAATATGTAGCTCCCCTAATATACTCGATCTAATACCGATATCTTCCTATCCAAGTGCTCTATTCGCGTGTTGTGAAAGAGCATTTTTTCAGGTTCAGCGAGAATTCCACTGCGTCTCTGATGGTGATAATGCATCATTTAGATACACTGAATTACTTATTTCGTCTCTCAAACTACTTGGAGCGGTATTAATCGCGCGATGCATTAGTGAGATCGAAGCTATCATTCCATGTTTGCTATATAAGAAAAATAAGTAATGTATGCCTATAACGGTCTGGTGCTACTCAGGAACAGCCGGAAACTGGTTGCTGGCCACCATCATCAAGGCCCTGAAAAATACCATGCCATAATGTCCTAGCGTTCTGACCCCTTCTTCCAAGTGGAACATAGGCTAGGAATTTTCTCTGATGGAATAACTCACCGAGGTTTAACCAGCTTCCTCAACAAATTAAGTGCCTTCCTGACAGGAGAGAGGAGAGAGGAAAGACTGATAGTGTATTAATAGTATTCTCCGAGAGAGAATAAAAAGAGTGTGAACTCCAACTGATTGACTAGTAGCACGTTGGTGGTTGTGGACCAAACTTTTTGACTTACGTGTTATATTTCTTTTTCTGACAGTTTTATTACAAATTTGAAAATATTCTTCCTGACAACAGAAAAATTTTCTGAAATGCAATTTTTATACATTCGTTTCCAAAAAGATGGTTATACAATTCTTACGAAAAAAAAAACTAAACAACTTGTTCGGTCTCACCGAACAGACAAGGGCCAGTAAGCCGGGCGGCACTTGTATTTAGATTTCGCGCCGCACGCACACACATTCAACCGACACACAGTCGGTAACGCCGGGTACGCTAGACGGGATTGGCCTATTGTCGCGTCATCGCGCGGTCCTGCGATAGGCCAGGTGCCGATCGCATGATCCTTTTTTGCTTGTTTTCGCCAAATTCTGGCGTTCTAGAATATTCCAAGATGAGTCATTTCAACGATCCGTTGTTTGTCATCACGCGATCGTTTGATTGGTTATCGAACGATCGCGTGATTCTTTTTTTGCTTGTTTGTCTCCCATTTCGAACGTTCGAGAACTTTCGAAATTCGGTAAGGAGAGACAAGCCACGTTCAAACGTATCCTTCCTAGATGAGTTCATACGAAACCTTCGGGCAGTACAGAGTTCATTCGAAACCTTCGTACAATACAGATCAGTTATTTCTTAGCAATCTTCTTATGGTGCGGATAGATTCATACAAGCTCATTTATCGTGCGAATCATTCTTTATCATAGTCTATACGATACGAGTATGAGCGGTGCGACAAGACAATTCTACAGAAATCCAATCCTACGAATTCCAATCCTTACAATTCAATCCTATCGATCACAATTCCTAGCTATTCTAAATCCTATATACTCAAATTCCTTCCAATCCATAATTGAACCGGCTAATCTTCATTAGTGTTGGAAGTCAGCAAGCTACCGATCAAATTTGCAATTTCATTGCGTAAATTCGGTTTGGCACGCGACATTTTTTGGTCCTTCGAGCCGGATCGAGTAACGCATTCGAGCGAAGCTACATTTTGTTCCTTCGATCCGGAAAACAACGCATACGAGTGATAAAGTCTAGTGCAGTGAGTCACGTGTTCATAGCCAAGAAGAACATCCTAATCCACATCAACATGGCGACGAAACAGACGAAGGAGCTCCAAACACTACGCCGTAATTTGAAGAGCTTCTTAACGAACTTTTTCAACTATCTCAAGACAACCGAGCAGGAACCGGATCCAACGAAACTAGCTAATAAGGTAGACAGACTAAGAACACGATACAACGTTCTAGACGACATACAATTCCGTACAGAACCGGTTGACGAAGAAGAAGAAGAGAGAATGGACCTAGAAGAACAATACATCGACGTGATCACCGCCGTGCAGAAATACGCAAAAAAGACACAGGAAAATGAAGAGACCTTACCAACACCATCACCACCCTTCATCGGCGATTCAATAGGAGTCAAGCTCCCTAAAATTGAACTCCCACGTTTCGACGGCAAGCCAGAAGAGTGGTTATCATTCAAGAATCGATTCACATCAATGATCGCCAGTAAGGTAACTCTATTCGACGTAGAAAAATTACATTATTTGCGATCCGCCTTATCCGGGGACTCCGCGGCGATAATTCAATCAGTCGATACAACCGCGAACGGCTACGACAATGCATGGGCATTATTACTAACAAACGCTTAATAACCATGCGCCACGCGGAGCTATTGTTCCAAACACCTGCAATAAACAAGGAATTGCCCAGATCTATCCACGCATTCGTCAATCACATACAAACGCACTTCCATACACTTAAATCATTAGAGTCTCCGGTCGACACATAGGACATCCCGGTAATCACACACATACTTCCGAAACTGGATCGGAGAAACGCGATTGGACTTTGAAAAAACTTTGAAACCTGACGAATTATCCTCGCTACCTAAAATTCTCGAATTTTTGATTGAGAGAGCAAGTTGCTTGGATTCCACTACCAGTCAATTTCCACACAACAAACTGACCAGAGTCACGACACACACATAGATCAACACACACATACAACGACGTCGTCCGACGGAACCATAAAATCCTTCTCACCAATCCAACTACATCTCCTCATACTCCTCCATCTTCATCACATAATACAATTACGCGTTCGACATATGCTTCCGTCTTACGATCTCCAAGGACGCAAAACTTCATCTTCCCTCTCCACGTCTTCTTCCTCCTCTCACTCATCGACTCCAAGCCAATCAGCATCGCAATCGTCCAAGTCACACCAATCACAGTTGCGATCTTCCAAGTCACACCAATCAACATCGCGATCTTCCAAGTCACACCAATCAGCATCGCGATCTTCCAAGTCACACCAATCACATATGCAATCTTCAAAGTCACACCAATCACAGTCGCGATCAACAAAGTCAAGCCAATCAAATTCGCGATCGTCGAAACTTCGCCAATCATCGTCCAGTCCAACACACTCCCCAAAATCACGATCATCAACACGATCGTCGTCCTCTTCGATTACAATGAGGACGGCATGCCCACTTTGTGAAACGAATGAGCATCGCATTTACGATTGCGAGAGAGTCCACAAACTGACCATACCACAGAGTCGAAATGGCAAGAAAAAAGGCACTGTGCCTGAATTGCCTTCGACGTAGTCATCCTACTTCGGCCTGTAGGTCGATCAAATGTCGAACCTGTGATCAACACCACCACACCTTCCTACATCCAACACAATGACTACAAAATAAAACAACAACACATACTTCATTGTCAGCCACCACATCAAGCACTGAATTGACGGCACTCAAGGTACGCGCAAAGGGCGGAGATTGGAAAAACTGCCGAGCACTTCTAGACACGTACCAACCTTGTGACGAAGAACTAGCAAACAAAATTCGCGCGCCGAAACAATCATGCTCAGTCCCAATCGGAGCGGTCAACGAACTAACCACTATTTGCAATCACACCACAAAGCTCACCATATCTTCTCGATTTACAGGTTTCGAAAAAACGTTGGAATTTCTAATAGTACCTAAAATCTCCGCTCTCATTCCAAACCTTCGGGCGATACAGAGTTCATTAGAAACCTTCGGGCAGTACAGAGCAGTTCATTCTTAGCAATCTTCTTACGGTGCGGATAGATTCATACAAGCTCATTTATCGTGCGCATCATTCTTTATCATAGTCTATACGATACGAGTATAAGCGGTGTGACGAGACAATTCTACAGAAATCCAATCCTTACAATTCAATCCTATCCATCACAATTCCTAGCTATTCTAAATCCTATACACTCAAATTCCATCCATAATTGAACCGGCTGATCTTCATCAGTGTTAGAGGTCAGCAACCGATCAAATTTGCGATTTCATTGCGTAAATTCAGGTTGGCACGCGACAGAACTATTAGGTACTTTCTCGCTGGTGCTTATTTAATATATGAAAACGAAATGTAATTTTTACTTCTGTGGTACGGAACTACTAACAGTAGGAAATTATATAACCAAAAATTTGTGTAAATTATCGGGAAGATCTTAAATATAGAGGAAACTAACAGAGATAATTCGTTTGCAATTTCTCCTCTCAGATTTTCTGGAACTAATGGTATTATTAATTAGACAATAAAATACTTTAAATAACTATAGTAAATCCTATTAGATCACATATTTTAACTTTCTTATTATATTTTTTTTCGTTATATTTTCGTGACAATTTTATTACGAATCTCAAAATATCTCTTCTATTAATAGAAAAATTTACTAATCTTAAATTTCTGTACATTTGTTTGCAGAAAGATATTTATAATATTCGTACCGTGTGGTGAATTAGGAGCCATATGATTTTGTCGCTAGCGTTTGATTACGCACTCGGTTATAATGTATAAGAACGATGTGGAGTTATTCAGAGAAACAAAAGGAATTCGATCTTGCGACAATGAGTTTATGCACACCATTGGCGCGAGGTCTTCAGAATAAAGGAGGATCTTCCTCCTGATGGAGAAACTAACAAGGGCGGAGATAGGGATTTTCAATTAATCGTCTAATATTTCTATCCTGACATTACAGATGTTCCAAACTTTCTGTGGAAAGTGGATACTTGGGGCTTAAAAACTGAGATGATTCCTGGGAATATTCCTCTATGGTGATAAAAACTTCTTACTAAAAATACATTATCTATGAAACTCATACAAATCCTCCAGTCTGTTCAAAAATATCTCATGTATGCAATAATTCAAGTTGCATTCATACTGCCTTCTGAATTTTGTTACGCAGTACAATATATTCCTCGTGGCAGTAGAAAAATTCTATGACAAGTAATTTTTGCACATTCTTGCATCGTGAAAAATTATTGGAAATCTCACACGTATAGTTCTATCGTTAATTCTTGTTTATGCTCTTGGTTAATATAACGTATAGGAATAGTATGTATTGGTGCGATACTATTGAGAGAAACGGAACAAAGATTCTCTCCTTCCGTTGTGTTTGTTCCGCGAGACATATAGAATGTATGTAAACGCAAAAACGTACGGAAAACAGTAAACGTAAATACGTACATAATTCCGCCTCTGACGTAGGAAAAATAATGTGCGAATGCTCTTCGCTAATAGCTCAGGAGATGTTTATTCTGCCACGATTCTGCCCAAACATCTTTGTAAAAATTCCAAATCACTAAAGAAGTAATTCCAATTACTCGCATATTTCCTCCCTGACAATTTTGTTACAAATTTTAAAGTATTCGTTCTATCGAGAGAACAATTTTTGTTCCAAATATATTTATACCATTTTTACAATGTAGCAGTAAAGAATTACTAAGAACATACCATGCATCGTATTCTTACTTAAACTCTGGATTAATACACGAGAATTGTGTATAGTATATACCGCCGTGCGAAGCTCTTCTGGAAAAGTAGTGGAGAAGAAGACTTGGACTCTGCGAAGATGTCTGCCATCAATTCCCCTCCGCCGTTCTCTGCGTCGACGCCAGATGCGTGTTAACGGGAATGTGAAGAGCACAAAAATACAGGCAAAAAGAAACCTTCGTAGTTGCTTCCTGCTTCTTGTGGAGGAAAAGAATTCGTCTTGTAGTATCTTCTATCTTGACGGAGTCGCGGATGGAGAATACACATCTTCGTGGAATTTCTCTCACGTGCAGATTTAGGTTAGGTGAGATCATTTGTTCGTAAATTGCTTCAAGTCGCTTGAATTGGATGCAACCATCAAATCAAGTCGCTGGTGCGGAACATGGATAGTACTGCGATTAATATTGCGAATGGGTTCGCCTCCTCCCGGAGATCGGCCCCGCTGAATTCTGGAATGCAGTAGTAGCGCAGCAATAAGAGCAGCGATGCTGCCTCCAATTCTGAATTCTGTTTCTCGACAAACCCAATCCTCCACGCTGTGTTCGGGCGTGGAGCAACGTTTCTTTCTTATTTTTTTCTCTTTTTCTTCTTCACACAGATAGTCTTGTTGCGCAATACGTACTCGTACACGTAACACTTGGACAATCGCTTCCCGGACAATCCCTGTCGGGAATTTTCTCCCTCTCAATAAAACACAGTCGAGAAGTTTCTAGTTCCTACTGGGTCCTCCTTTGCAATGATTTTTATTTAGCGTGTACTTAGTCAGTGTCATAACTTAATCTTGGATGCTGACATATTCTGATAGTGCTAGATCAGTATCGATAACGCCTTTTTCGTCTTTTGATCAACACTGTTCGCGGTGTTATCGCCTTCTCTTTTCGTTGGACGCGTTCGAATTTCGTGGCCCTCTCTTTGTCAACACATTCCCCTCCTCCCCCGCTAAGACGTGCAAGGAATCGTGCAGTCTATCAGGCTCGACAATGAAGGAAATCCCACTTTACGAACAGCTCGTCTATTGGAATCACTGTCGTCGTGCTACCGTGAGATCGTCGCAGCGGAATCCGATAGTCCTCGCACCGATGGTTGCATACGGGTCAGTCCTGACCCGTTTGGCCAGCCAAATCAATGAATCACTGTTGTCGTGCTATCATTCTTCTCACAGGGAAATTTCCAAAAACAACGGAAGCTTGTAGTTCGACGAGAAGCAAACATTCAGATTTTTTAGGTGTTTGATTTTCGCGTTTAACGCGTTGCTTCGCAATCTACCGGGAATCTACCTTCTCATGTACTCTCTTGGAGCAATTGGAACATCTTTTCTTTCGGCTGGCATTTTATTTCTTGAAAAACTCCGTCTCTGCGCGTTTCTGCTTTCCTTTCTCTGCGCGCTCCTTTCGATTCGTCGCAGATATGACACTGCTTTTTCACTAGCAATCGCTTGGTCGATCATCTTGATCGTTCTTCTGATTGATTTGAATCTTTTTGTATTTCGCGAGGCCTGCAATCAGCTCCGAAGCCACCATATATCTCTGCCTAATTATGCTAACTTTGTGCAAGCGCAGTCGGCGTAGCTCAGAGCAGAATCGTCAGCGCATTGGAGAACATGCATCAATCGGTCGTGCAATTTTATTTCGAGAGCGAATACCGCTGATAGATCCTTGCGGAGTTATCCGGAGTAGAATCTTTAGATATTCGAGCTCTGCGAAAGTAATTCGCAACCACTCACACTATTAATTAAAAATAAAGTAAGTAAAATCTTAAAGTCGCAGTTGTTCAAAGATTATGTACAGATTATCACTCGGAAGAAAATCTTGTTCAAGGTGGAGGAAACGAATAGGAGGTATAAGGGATTACTCTGGGTTACCCAGGCAACGCTGTAAAACGTAATAGTATAGGACGTATTTCTGGGCAGTATTATCTTACCTGATAATTATTTGTGACCTTTATCCAAAGTTTCTGACCGGAAATAACTTATTTTTCCAATCCCGTGATGGGAAAAGATACAAAGAGAGTCAGCCTTGTATAAACACGACACTGCATAAAATCTTCCTACTCGTCTACTTGTCACGCAATGCTTTTCGTCCATTTCGTTTCCATTTTCACCGCGTACTTCCAATGGAGTTCTATCTTGAATTTCCTCTCCCACATTTTTTTTATTTTGACAGAATTGAGGATAAGGAAATTTCACACTCTGGAAAGTGGAAAATTGGATATGAAAATAGAGACTCGTCACCTCTAAGGTTGATAAAAACTTCCCAATCTCAGACATTTCAAATAACTGTAGTAATAATTGGATACACTATTATTTCTCATGGTATATTTCTTTAAAACCTTATTAACAATTACAAAATATTTGTCGCAAAAATTACAAAATATGCTATTTTTTTTACAAGAAAATTTACCGACATTAGATCTGTGTATATTCGTTTACAAAAAGGTACTTATCCTAGTCTTACGATGTAATGGTGAACAATAATTAGGAGCCATATACGCATGAATTCCTGACTAGTGCATGTTTATTTCTCGGTTCCTATATAACCATATGTAGATTATACCTACGTGGTCCGGTGCTACTCAGGTAACAATGGAGAAGTGGATAACAAATGATTTGCGCAGACGATCCGCGCCAAGAATACAAGATCTCCTTCGATGTAGAGGAGGAAACCATCAGGAATTCATCTACAATTCATTCTCTCAGTCCCTCCAACTTTAACGTCAGAAATAGGTCGTTGACCCTTGCTGGTGGACAATCAACAATCTGGGTTTACGAATTGAGGATGGCCTTTTCCATGGCTTTCTTTCTTTGCAAAGGTTATACCAGCTCCTCGAATTTGAAAATTCCAAGTAAACAGTTTGGTGATAAACTTGTGATACTTCGGAAACATTCCAAATTTCGATACATTCCAACTTACTGTAGTAACGATAATGGACCACACTTTTTGAATCTTGACAACTGTATTACAAAAATTGCGAAGTATTCGGCAGACATAAAAATTGTATACATTCGTTTCCAGAAAAATGCTTACACTATTTTTACAACGTAACTTCTTACGATATAAGTTCTTACAATATAACAGTGAAAAATTATTAGGTTTCTCGTTAGTGCTTCAATACATAAGAATGGTACGTACATTTGTGGTCCGGAACTATTCAGATAATAAAACTTTACTTCCCTAAAAAACAAAAATTTGAACGAAAGGACCTTTTTCTATAAGGTAGTGGCGGAAACTAATGAGGGGGGAGGAGAATGGCTTCTACAATTTCTTTTCCCAGTCATTCCATCCTGAAAGAACAACAGGATACATGGTATATTGATACATTCACATTGTATATACTATAATTTTATGTATAAGATTACATGATAAAACAGGGTATTTGGAAGGTGGATAACTGGACATAGAAACTGAGACGTCTCCTTCGGTGGGAAATTTTTAATAACCAAAGTTATAGCAGTTTCCTAATTTCATACATTTCAACCATTCTCGTAATTCAGACATTCCAAAAAATATTCAGAATCATTCCAAAGGTTAGAAAGTTTCTAATTCCCTTCTTTACAATTTTGTTACAGAGTATAATATATTCGTCCTGACGGCAGAAAATTTTTCTGGCATTAGAATTTCTGATATTCGTTTGCAGGAAGATATTTGTATTACATTCTTACCATGTGAGCAATTACTACGACTTCTCGCTAGTGGTCGTTTGAAAGACTCAGTTACTATACAAGAAAAATAAGTAATGTATGCCTATAACGGTCTGGTGCTACTCAGGGAACAGCCGGGAAGTGGTTGCTGGCCACCATCCACATGGCCCTGAAGAAGGGGGGGGGGGGGCTCCGGAGGCGGGAGCGTATTGTTCTCCCGTGTAGAGCGAAAAACCGGGGATGCAATTCTTGGTGTACTACTTCCACTTGCCGGAGAGGGTCCTAGCGTTCTGACACCTTCTTGCAAGTGGAACATAGGCTAGGAGTTTTCTCTGGTGGAATAACTCACCGAGGTTTAACCAGCTTCCTCAACAAATTAAGTGCCTTCCTGACAGGAGAGAGGAGAGAGGAAAGACTGATAGTGTATTAATAAGTATTCTCCGAGAGAGAATAATAAGAGTGTGAACTCCAACTGATTGACTAGTAGCACGTTGGTGGTTGTGGACCAAACTTTTTGACTTACGTGTTATATTTCTTTTTCTGACAGTTTTATTACAAATTTGAAAATATTCTTCCTGACAACAGAAAAATTTTCTGAAATGCAATTTTTATACATTCGTTTCCGAAAAGATGGTTATACAATTCTTACGAAAAAAAAAAAATAAACAACTTTTTCGCTGGTGCTTATTTAATATATGAGAACGAAATGTAGTGGATACTTCTGTAGTGGTACGGAACTACCAACAGTAGGAAATTATGTAACCAAAAATTTGTGTAAATTATCGAGAAGATCTTCAATGTAGAGGAAACTAACAGAGGTAATTCGTTTGCAGTTTCTCTTCTCAGATTTGCCCGAACTAATGGAACTACTAATTAGACAATGAAATATTTTAAATAACTATAGTAAATCCTATTAGATCACATATTTTAACTTTCCTATTATATTTTTTTTCGTTATATTTTCGTGACAATTTTATTACGAATTTCAAAGTATTTGTTGCATCAATAGAAAAATTTATAAATAAAAAATTTCTGTACATTTTTGACAGTTGTTTGCAGAAAGATGTTCATAATATTCGTACCGTGTGGTGAATTCTTAGGAGCCGTATGACTTTCTTGCTAATGTTTGTTTACGCACTCGGTTATAATGTATAAGAACGATGTGGAGTTATTCAGAGAAACAAAAGGAATTCGATCTTGCGACAATGAGTTTATGCACACCATTGGCGCAAGGTCTTCAGAATAAAGGAGGATCTTCCTCCTGATGGAGAAACTAACAAGGGCGGAGATAGGGATTTTCAATTAATCGTCTAATATTTCTATCCTGACATTACAGATGTTCCAAACTTTCTGTGGAAAGTGGATACTTGGGGCTTAAAAACTGAGATGATTCCTGGGAATATTCCTCTATGGTGATAAAAACTTCTTACTAAAAATACATTATCTATGAAACTCATACAAATCCTCCAGTCTGTTCAAAAATATCTCATGTATGCAATAATTCAAGTTGCATTCATACTGCCTTCTGAATTTTGTTACGCAGTACAATATATTCCTCGTGGCAGTAGAAAAATTCTATGACAAGTAATTTTTGCACATTCTTGCATCGTGAAAAATTATTGGAAATCTCACACGTACAGTTCTATCGTTAATTCTTGTTTATGCTCTTGGTTAATATAACGTATAGGAATAGTATGTATTGGTGCGATACTATTGAGAGAAACGGAACAAAGATTCTCTCCTTCCGTTGTGTTTGTTCCGCGAGACATATAGAATGTATGTAAACGCAAAAACGTACGGAAAATAGTAAACGTAAATACGTACATAATTCCGCCTCTGACGTAGGAAAAATAATGTGCGAATGCTCTTCGCTAATAGCTCAGGAGATGTTTATTCTGCCACGATTCTGCCCAAACATCTTTGTAAAAATTCCAAATCACTAAAGAAGTAATTCCAATTACTCGCATATTTCCTCCCTGACAATTTTGTTACAAATTTTAAAGTATTCGTTCTATCGAGAGAACAATTTTTGTTCCAAAGATATTTATACCATTTTTACAATGTAGCAGTAAAGAATTACTAAGAACATACCATGCATCGTATTCTTACTTAAACTCTGGATTAATACACGAGAATTGTGTATAGTATATACCGCCGTGCGAAGCTCTTCTGGAAAAGTAGTGGAGAAGAAGACTTGGACTCTGCGAAGATGTCTGCCATCAATTCCCCTCCGCCGTTCTCTGCGTCGACGCCAGATGCGTGTTAACGGGAATGTGAAGAGCACAAAAATACAGGCAAAAAGAAACCTTCGTAGTTGCTTCCTGCTTCTTGTGGAGGAAAAGAATTCATCTTGTAGTATCTTCTATCTTGACGGAGTCGCGGATGGAGAATACACATCTTCGTGGAATTTCTCTCACGTGCAGATTTAGGTTAGGTGAGATCATTTGTTCGTAAATTGCTTCAAGTCGCTTGAATTGGATGCAACCATCAAATCAAGTCGCTGGTGCGGAACATGGATAGTACTGCGATTAATATTGCGAATGGGTTCGCCTCCTCCCGGAGATCGGCCCCGCTGAATTCTGGAATGCAGTAGTAGCGCAGCAATAAGAGCAGCGATGCTGCCTCCAATTCTGAATTCTGTTTCTCGACAAACCCAATCCTCCACGCTGTGTTCGGGCGTGGAGCAACGTTTCTTTCTTATTTTTTTCTCTTTTTCTTCTTCACACAGATAGTCTTGTTGCGCAATACGTACTCGTACACGTAACACTTGGACAATCGCTTCCCGGACAATCCCTGTCGGGAATTTTCTCCCTCTCAATAAAACACAGTCGAGAAGTTTCTAGTTCCTACTGGGTCCTCCTTTGCAATGATTTTTATTTAGCGTGTACTTAGTCAGTGTCATAACTTAATCTTGGATGCTGACATATTCTGATAGTGCTAGATCAGTATCGATAACGCCTTTTTCGTCTTTTGATCAACACTGTTCGCGGTGTTATCGCCTTCTCTTTTCGTTGGACGCGTTCGAATTTCGTGGCCCTCTCTTTGTCAACACATTCCCCTCCTCCCCCGCTAAGACGTGCAAGGAATCGTGCAGTCTATCAGGCTCGACAATGAAGGAAATCCCACTTTACGAACAGCTCGTCTATTGGAATCACTGTCGTCGTGCTACCGTGAGATCGTCGCAGCGGAATCCGATAGTCCTCGCACCGATGGTTGCATACGGGTCAGTCTTGACCCGTTTGGCCAGGCAAATCAATGAATCACTGTTGTCGTGCTATCATTCTTCTCACAGGGAAATTTCCAAAAACAACGGAAGCTTGTAGTTCGACGAGAAGCAAACATTCAGATTTTTTAGGTGTTTGATTTTCGCGTTTAACGCGTTGCTTCGCAATCTACCGGGAATCTACCTTCTCATGTACTCTCTTGGAGCAATTGGAACATCTTTTCTTTCGGCTGGCATTTTATTTCTTGAAAAACTCCGTCTCTGCGCGTTTCTGCTTTCCTTTCTCTGCGCGCTCCTTTCGATTCGTCGCAGATATGACACTGCTTTTTCACTAGCAATCGCTTGGTCGATCATCTTGATCGTTCTTCTGATTGATTTGAATCTTTTTGTATTTCGCGAGGCCTGCAATCAGCTCCGAAGCCACCATATATCTCTGCCTGATTATGCTAACTTTGTGCAAGCGCAGTCGGCGTAGCTCAGAGCAGAATCGTCAGCGCATTGGAGAACATGCATCAATCGGTCGTGCAATTTTATTTCGAGAGCGAATACCGCTGATAGATCCTTGCGGAGTTATCCGGAGTAGAACCTTTAGATATTCGAGCTCTGCGAAAGTAATTCGCAACCACTCACACTATTAATTAAAAATACTTTCTACGTTCTCTTCGGTACCATCCAAATATGTTGGTAAGGGGCCGCAAGAAAGTAAAATCTTAAAGTCGCAGTTGTTCGAAGATTATGTACAGATTATCACTCGGAAGAAAATCTTGTTCAAGGTGGAGGAAACCAGTGGGAGATATAGGTGATCCAGGATTACCCTGGGTTTCCTGGGCAACGTTACAAAATGTAATTAGATGTTTGTGTGCAAAACATTAAGGCGTTAATAATATCATATATTATAATATAATTTAATTAGTTGATACAATACAAATAATAATACAATAACACCTTATCGACGGGGCTGTAACGTTCATTTTTTATCGCTAAGACGGAAGAAAATGTGTACTACTATATTTTTTTATAAATGCCTTTATTTAATAGAAAAATTAACATTTTTATACTTTTTGAAACTAATAAAAATGGGACATTTTATTAAAAAGAAATTTTACAAAAAAGTTGAACTTTATGAAAAATAAAACATTTATGTATATTTCACAGTACAATCGTAGAAATTAAAATTTAGTCCATATAAAATTACAAATTTAATATTGAGAAATCAATAATTATGTTTAGTATGTGTTCGCGAGAGTTCCCATTTTTCCGCCACCGACCCCCTCTGCCGGGGTCCTGGCATATTGAACTTTCGCGAACCAGGATTGCGTCAGCTACAAATAGTCCGGCGTAACGTCTTTCGTGGCTCGGGGTAAAAACAAAGGCTTGACATAACTGTCCTCCTGCCCATATATGGGCACGTCATACGACGTTTACCCCAGCCTTCGTCCAGCCACTTGACCGTCCTAGAGTAGAGGTACCGAGATCATATATACGCCTTCCTCGGTCCCGGAAGAAGAGTCTAAAAGAATTCGTCTTACGAAATTATCTGGGCCAACAGGTGTCGGGTCAAAGTCCGAAAGAAGTCTTTTCGAACCTCATGGGCGTAGCGTCAATCAAACCGCGAGCCTTGCAAATACGACATCCTCCACAAAGCGATTACCGAGGGCTAACGCCTCACCCATACTGGCGCGTGAATAATAAAAATATACAGTCCACTCAACAATTATTAAAATACGATCTCGTCACGCAACCGGACGCGCTAACAGTATGATAGGCATTAAAACTATTCTATTTTACAAATACTCGTTTTATTAATACATGGTCATGGAGCATATCTAAATTTCTTCTATAATAGTCATAAAAAAATCAAGTAATATGCAGTTTGATTTTGCATCTGAAAATAAGAGCAGTAACTGTGCCGTAGCCGCAGAATAAGCAACAGTAAATATAAATATTTATATTAGACATTATATCTTGTGAGAAAGCAGTTATTTCTATCAAAATCAAATATCAAATAAGAATCCTGGCAAATAGTAAATAATTTAATTCACGACATAACAAGTCATTTAATTGGAAATAAATTAATTTAATTTTTATATGAAATACTTAATAATATAATTTCGTTATTTTACAAACAGATTATTTCTGAAGTAACTTTAGAAAGTAATTTAAAAAATAATGTCATTTGAAAATTTTTCAAAACGTTCAGACCGGGTGGGCTTGCACTGAAAATAGGCTCGAAGCTAACCTTTAAATGCCCGAAACTGGAATCCGAAAGGTTGTTACGTTGTAGGGGTATAATTAAAAAATCACATTATACAATTTTACAAAATTTTTATTCATGAACAAAATCTCCAATCCCCGCGCAACACAACTTATTCACGTACTGTGGCTAACATAGAGACACTAGTCTTACAAATCTAGCGTCAGTTGAAGCAGAAATTAATGAAATCGTTAGTACGAAATGTTGCATCAAATACTATAATCTACATTTACTACAGAATACTATTACACTTAACGATTTAATACCGCTAAAAGTTATTTAATTCCAATTTTAAGTGGCATTTCTTTATTTTTGCATTTCAGCAAAGAATTACCCACAATTTGAGTAATATTTTTTGCAGGCATAATATCAAGTTTTACACTGTCCGACACTCTAGATTTATACTCAAATTTCAAACCGAAAAAATTACATTCCTTTGTAATGTTATTTACCGGTCTGATAGGATTTTCATTGAATTTTTCTCGAATTGTTACTATTATATCAAACATAGTTTGAGCGTCTGAGAACGCTAAATTTTCAGTCCTTTCTTCCAACGTTATAAATTTGTCAACCGTCAATTTGTTTTCATTGATCAGTTGTTCAAAAGTAAATATCAAAAATTGGTCGACGAATTCTTCTGAACACTGTCCAAGTCTTTTAACAGCCGTCTGACGGAGTTTATCAACATGCTGCAAAACACACTTGGGTATATATTGGCACAAGTCTTCCCAACTAAATTCAATGCCCACTTTGTTGCGTTGTTCCTTTTCTGTTTTAATTATGTCACCCAGTTCCACTTTCCTCATGTTTTTGTGTCTTCGTGATGATCTTTTTTGAGATTTTTTTGACATTTTTCTTGATTCTGCCACTTTTGATCGAGAAAATGTCAGCAAGTTCAGTGCAATTAATATGAATGTTAATTTTACCCAAGACACTGTGCTTGTTTCGAGTGTTCTCTTGTTCTTCTAGGATCCTCGCCTCAGCCGTAAATCTTCGCGTGAAGTTTTTGATGAGACTCAGTAGCTGCACCAAAGATTATTGTGATGTGACGGTATAATAAAAAAAAATTATACTGTGTAATTTTACACGAACTGTACTGTACAATTTTACACTACGCTGCACAATTTTTATATATTTGCAAGGTAAGACTTTCTCTCTGTACTGGCGAAAAACTGAATGCGTTTGTCTTATATACCCTTGTATACCGTTTCCGATTTGCATCCCCTCCTTGGCCAGAGTAATTTAGGATTTATACCTGACTACTTCCTTCAAACATTAAAAATTTCTTACGAAAGAAAATTATCTTTAAGGTTCAAGAAGACGTCGTTATGTTGTATACAGTCCGCTACAAAAAAAATAGCACGCATTGTGTTTGTTAATTATTATTTAATAAATTACAAAAATATAATTTTACAAATACATAGTTATTGTATGTCAATTTCTGCAACGTATGTTACGAAAATCATAATACAGTTCTCATTTTATCTGTAAAAACAAAAGAATCCTGAAAAATCGGTGCGACAAACAAATTAATAGCACACTATTTTTAAAAATCAGTTTCATACTTACCAAGAAAAATCAATATTTTGTAGAACCTCCAGACTTTTTTATAATTGCAATAATTCGCCTTGGAAGAGATTTATAAAACTTTTTAATTCGTTTTTTGGCTTATTTTTTCCCATTCTACTAAAATACGTATTTTTAATTCACTTACATATGTTACTGAACTGTCTTCTCTTGGCATAAACGGCTCTTGCAAAATCTTCCCATAGGTTTTCTATTATGTTCATGTCTGGAGAACGGGCTGGCCATTCCAAAAGTGGAATATTATTAGCTTCAAAATATGACTTTACCACTTTTGCAGTATGAACCGTCGCATTATCTTGCTGAAATGAACTCATTTCCAGATATCCTTGTAGCACATCTTTCAATTATTAGTCCTAAATAGTTTTTGGCATTTATTTTACCTCAAATAAACTTTATATTTATTCTTCCGTGGTAGCCAATACCAGCCCATATCATTATACTATCGTGTTACAACTTTCCGACTTCTATTATTAATAGCTCTTGCTATCTTCGCTACAGAGAAATTTTCTCTTGACAATAACAAAATTGTTTGTATTTCACTATCCATTGGCTTTTTACCACGACCTATTTTGTTTAGAACTACTTTACGATATAATAGTGTAAATGAACATAGAAACGATTGACAGTCACTTGCCCGTATTCAACTGAGAAGTGAAAATATGCGTGTACTATTATTTTGTCGGACTGATTTTTCGCGAAAAATGCAACAACGATTCCAAGAATTAAAAAACAATGTTTACATGCCGCCATCACGTTATTAGACATATAAAACAATAACTGAAGTAGTATACAAGTAGGATACATATTTCTTTGTTCGTTCGTGAATTTTACAAAATTTACAGGGTGTGCTATTTTTTGTCACGGACTGTAATTAAGAGATCATAGTTTAAAAGTAACTTTGCAGCTTTGCAGAACTTTTATTTGAACAAGATAACGTTGTTAAGAATTTGTCACACATGATTCACCCTCAGGTACTTTGCTCGAGGAAGTACAAGTCGGCGTAGCGAAAAGGATTAACGGTCAATACAGTATAGTATAGCGCAGTCAGTATTGCAGGTCATTACATTTACATTAGGTTTCGAAGTGGAAAATCTTTCTGTAAAACTGTACTTTACAAAGTATAATCTTTTAATCACACTCTTGCAAACTAACGACGTGTTTAAATTTCGAATTTCAAAATTCTCGAATCTTGAGGTTGATTTTGTTTTCTTGCTTCGAGAATTGAAATTAACGGAAATTTACGTTAATTTGAAAGTGAAAAGTTGAAAATAAATTTTAAAGTAGCTTTTATATAAATTTTTAATGGTTGCGGTTGAACAAAAACAATATACAAAAATGTCTAATCGAGATTTCTGTTTAAAAGAACACTGAAATTCGAACTTTTTTCTGAATCTAATTTACTTCTTTCTTTTTATTTACTACACTGTTGAAAAATATTTATATTAAATATTGAAGATATACAATTGATGGTATGTTGGTTGGTGGTGTAATGAGATATTTTTTTGATACATTATTTAGACATTTTATATTTCTAATTTCAGAATTACGATCGACTCGTACGTCTACTTTATATCGTTGAAAACAAAAACATCAGATCGCGAAACATATCAACATTCGACATTCCACTGTTCTTTACTCACGCCGTAACACTTCTTTATTCGTTGATTTTGTTATCTTCTTATCTGAGTTTCAAGAGTCTTGGATCACGAAGAAAGCACAGTTTCGAATTCTCAGAACTTCTTTTAATTTCGAGGATTTTCGACGTCTCGAATACAGTCAATTTGAACGTTCAACCATAATGTAAAATATTTAAATCCAAAGAATCTATCAAAAAAATATCTCGTTAAATATTCTGAAAGAATATTTCAGTACACTATAGTCGACAAAAAAAAAAGAATTAGATTTCAGACGTTGGTGTTGATAAAAAGGAATCTAAATCAGATATTTTTGTACGTCTTCATTTATAAAAGTGCCCAAGAAAAATTTATACAGATGCAGTTCTTAAAACAATTCTTCTTACGAAGCATTAAGTCTCAGGAGTCAATAACATTATAAATACAAATAATAAAATTGTAGCAACTGTACAATACATAATTGTACATTTTAAATAAAAAAAATTATTTGAATTAACATAGTAACTTCAATATCAAAAATTAAAAATAACGATCGAAACAAAAGAATGGTACGGAAAATGCCATAAATTTTGGAATTGCGTTGGAACTGCAAATTCAAATAAAATTTTTTCTTTTACTCTAGATTTATTACTTTATTTACTGACAAATGGTCAAAGGGATAACATAAAATTAATTAAAGGATTAATTAAGGCTGCCTCTATTAAAGGATTACAATGGAATAAAAGAACATTAGTCTCTATATTAGAATAGAAGATTAAACATTAGTCTCTATATTAAAAGAAAAGAATAAAGGCTAGCTTCTATTAAAAGATCATAGAAGAGCATTGTTCAGTCGTCGAAAAGAGCGATTCTACTTGTTCCAGAATCATCCTAATTGTTTTCCTCGTTCATCCTCTTTACCTGTGATAATTTTCTTACAATACAATGCGTCGGAACATGCATAACAAGCTCGGACAAACACCCAGGCCGTTTCATACCTAAACATCATTTCATGACTAAGCGATAAGGCTTTCACTCCCGACCGTGACAGTGACAATGATCTGCCGTTAATAACCCACGGACTGATCCTCGGCAGCACTTCAAGAGAGAGCATAATCTCTTCTTTAACTATGTAGTTTCTACATCTTTTGTAGAATGTTACTTCTGAGTTTATATTTCACATTTTTGACGCCGTATTTTGTAAAATTTTAAAGTAATAATAATAAATATTAGGCTTATTTTGTCATTTCTATATACGTAAAATTAAAATCTTAACTGTAACTTTAGTGAAATACGGCGGTTACTGCGCACAATATTCATATGGCTCCTAATTACGTCATCCATAACAAATAATTCAATTTAACGCCAAATGTCGTCATCTGTAAATAAAATGATCCGTAAATATAATAATACATATTAGTGATAATTAATATTTAACGATGATAATAATAATAGTTGTTTAAGTTATTTAGTAGGCTAATATGTATACATATAAAACACTATGACTATCAAAATGATGTAAGTGACAAATTTATCGTTTTTTTTTTCTTGAATAATAATATAATTATAAATAATAATAATATAATAATACAAATATAAAAATAATATAATATAAATAATAATAATATATAATATTATTTTTGAATGATTTTTGTAGAATATGCAAATAAAATTTTGTGTTCTACACTTTTTCTTATTCCTCAAACTTAACTTTCTCTGCTGTAGTTTTTACATTTTAGTCCTAGTGTTAATACTACAAAGGGTTAAGAGTACAATATCTCTAAAGAATTTACGCATTATGCTTTCAATACTTCTTTGTACGTTACATTGATTCGTTTGCTCGGGACATTCTAATAAATGTACGTCCAAATAACGAAATATTTTTATATTTGCAAATAATCGTTGCAGTTCTCGTTTATACGTTTGTTTCTGATACCTGAGCTTGAAAATTATTTCCCATGCAGAATGTCGCATAAACGCTTGCCAACCTCGCTCGATTAGCGTTCGTACGAAACGTTTGAACGAAAGCAATGAAACATCGCAAAAAATTATCAGTATGCGTCTCTTCGTCGCGCAGAACCGTTTATAATATTTTTTACTGTAACGGAAATCTGATTTATGCAGCGAGAAGAAATAACATTACGGTTCGATGTACGATCGCGAAAAATTAAATGTATGATCAGAAAAATTCCAGATACCATAAAGCGCGCGCATATTGGAGCTGGCTTTATTGCGCGAGATTTAATATGTTTCCGAGGTCGAGATTTATAGAAAATGAATGAGAGTCGATTCTGGAAAGCGACCGTCGAGGTGTATGAAAGAAAATAATTGAACGGCGACGGATGTCTAAGGAATAAATCTTGGGGAATATTGCTTTCGATGATGTTAAAAAAAAAATATCGCATGAAATTTTAATACAACTGAATCTTCATAACTCGATTCTATTTCTATAGGACGGAAAAAAACTTCATGCTTTTGTTGTGAAAACCTCTATAGGAAAACCGAAATATACTTCTACTAAATCGAATTAATTTTTCTTTTTTTTTTTTTTTAATTAAGAAACCTCAGTGAAGGTTTATATATGCAGCGGATTGAAAAAAACATTGGCACATCTAGTTTTCTTGTAGTATTTTTGTGAAGTGAAATGATATGTTAATAAAATTTATTTTCATAAATAGTTTAGTTTATTACATACAATAATAATACGAATAATATAAAAATTCGAGAATCGAAAAGATTTTGACGCGCAAGTTTTTTCTTGTAGTTCTACTATATGTGTTCGGGAGAGTTTCCATGCTACAATACCTACGGTCTGGGTACAGACACGTACGGGAAAATTTATTGCCTTTTGAGTACCCTTAGCAGGCCGTGTCGCCTAAAACACTGGCCACATGGCTGGACTTCTTCTAAGAAGACAAGACACTCGACCGTAGATTGAAGCATGGCGCCAACTTTCCCGAACATGTGAGAAACACTGGCCAGCGAGATCACCCCAGCGAGGACGGCAACGGGTATCTGGCCCTTCGCGCCCTACCCTGGACCCGCGATTTCCCAAAGCCGAAGGAAGGGGAACCGAGAAGACGTTCGGGCTTTCCTTCGGCTTCCAAATCAGAATCACTTCGACTTCCGATAGATAAAGTACATTCTCTTGCGACAAAGTTACCACGAGGGGACAAGCCCCTAATACTCAGCGTGCGAAATATACAGTCCACAGTCTTTGCTAATCTCGATCTCGTTTCGCTAAACGCGCGCGAACAATATGTGTGAACAGAATATAAAATATTTTTAAAAGGATATTTCGTAATTTAACAACATTCCGCCATTAAATGCAGATTAATCACTGTGTCAGTACTTTCTCGAAGTTTTTGTATTGTATTATTAATAATTCATTGGATATTAATTTATTATTGGAAACTGCTATTGTGTATATTACTTTTGCGTGTAGTGAACATAATTGTAATTGTATTATATCGTGTAATGAACATAATTGTAATTGTATCGTGATGATCCTCTAAGTTATTCTGTCTCTCAAGAGTTGCAACATACATTTCGTAAAGACAGCAAAGACATACATACAGGTGTTTGGCGACTGGAATTTCTATATTTGAAGGAATTTGTAATTAATTTTTGTAGATTCTGTATAGTTTAATGTTTAATGTAATGCAATACTGTAATACAAGTTATTCACGAAAGTATTTGAATATTACAGGAATTTTTATAAATATATCATGTGTATTATATATAAATTATAAATGTTTATGCAATTTGAAATTTAAATAGATATATAACTGTTCGGGAGAATTTCCATCCTACAATACCCAGGGTCTGGGTGCAGGCGCGTCGAGGAAAGTTGATGACCTTTTAAATGCCCTGAGCAGACCTGTGTCGCCATAAACCCTGGCCATCTGACTGAGCTTTGTTCTACAAAGCTTGCAGACAAGGCCCTAGACCGTGGACTGAAGCATGGAACTTTCCCGAACACGTGCGAAACACATCCGCCTTTTGTGCCCCACCTTGGACACAATTTCCCGCAATTTCCCGAGGTCGAAGGAAAGGGAACCGAGAGAGCTTCCGTGCTTTCCTTCGTCCTGCGAGTTAGAATCGGTACGATTTCCAATCAACACGGGTCATCTCTCGCGACATCAAAGCAACCACCGAGGGGAAAACCCCCTGATATCGCAGCGCGCGAATAACATATACAGTCCACTCATTAACAAAAATCTCGCCTCGTCTCACACGCGCGCAAATAATTATAGTGTACAGGTGGTGTATAGTATAATAAATCCATTATATCGTTGTATTTTAGTATTGCGATTGGTCTTACATTTTTTTCGTACAGTGGTGTCAATTCAATATTATTAAAGTTTCTTAAATTATCAATTCCAATATAAAGTTAATTTAATTATCTTACGAAAATATTAATCAAAATAAGAATAGCTATTTTGCAGAAAGGAAATAATGTTTTTTTACATTTCTTTCTTTCTTTCTTTCTTTCGTCATGAAAAAAAAAAAAAAAAAAGGAGAGAACTTAATATAGCGATACAATAAATACAACAAATGGTGTAACGATATGTACATTCTTGCTCTTGACCTCTTGTTTTTCTTTCTTAACGTTATATATGTATGTATCATATAGATTCAGAAAACTCCAGCTTACTTCGTATCAGTCGCCATTAAACACTGTAGATTCTGCACGTAAATATTATACATACACATATATGTAACGTCTGGAATTAATTTCTAGTCATTTCTCACAGATAAACCAAGATCACGTACGTATTTTTAGCATCACCCTGCTCTTTAAATATTTCCCCAACGCTTTTTTTCGCTATTGCACAAACGAATAACTAAATTACGTTCACGAAGTGGAATATGTTTAAAAGTAAGATTGATTATTTATCAGGTGGATAGAACAAATATAATTCAATTAAATTTCTACTTGAATCAATTGATTCATTGATAATAATTGATTTAATGAAATATTCTAATCATCTAGAGAGTCTTTGTTTCTATTTTACTGTAACGATTCTTATTCTTACTCAATATTAGATTGCGGATTTTTGTTTTTGCATAGTTTTGAGAATATATATTTGAAAAAAAAAAACTGAACATTGAAAATGCTATAGCTTGAGTAGTCTCGTAACTTCAGAATCTTCTATAAACGCATAAAATAATATTAAACAATTTGTGCAAGTCGAAAACAAGTTAGAAATTTTTCTTTTATGCGTATCTTTCACGAGTGATACGTTTACATATTTACTCATATGTATGCACATGTCATGTATTATTAAACGTCAGTTTCCATTTAAACTGTCTGAATCTAAAATGTTAAAATATTAATCATTTACTCAAAGATGAAATTTTCAATACATTTGTATTTCACTTTCCCTGACTCGTGTTCCAGGATATAAAATAAATATTATTCTTTTAATATATCATTACTGTGAATTTAATTAAATTTATTCTAGTTATTGGAAACGTAAATTTTTAAATTGCATGCGCATAATCTTCTGCTTCAGAAGCGATGAATCAAATAATTTTAAATAGCAAAAAATTTGGATAATGAACGAAATACACTAATTTTATACTAAGTTTAATAATTTACACTAAGTTTAATAACTTTTTGATCGCACGATCAAAGATTCGAAGTATTTACGACTTAGAGCTATGACGAATTAATCGACATACAAAGGTCAATTTAAGACGTATTAAATGTGCTGTTTCTAGTGGCAACATATCTGAGAAATGTTTTTTCTGACTTACAATCTAGAGTGTCAATGTGTGAATTATCCAGTTTTATATAATCACTGACTCACGTTATCAAAACTTCTACTCTTAGTATACTTTCGCACTTAGTATTCCGTAATGTAATCTAATGAAATCGACTTCAATACTTGTAAACAGGTAATTGACGATTAATTTGAATATTAAGTAAGATTTGAATATTCAAATTAAATGTGTACAAAATTCTAGTTTTCTAAATCGAGCGGTGAATACAATCGAGTGATTATTGTCTGTGTATTTGTTTATAATAGTTTCATTGAATTAATGTATATTTTTTATATTATGTTTTTATTATTTTATATATTATATTATATTATATATGTCTTTTGTATTATGTTTTTATATTATGTTAAAAATTATTTATGTATGTATTCTTAACATATTTAAAACTATTTATATATTTATAAATTTCATCCCTTTTTTTGTTCCGTGAGACATATAGAATGTATGTAAACGCAAAAATGTATAGATAATAGTAAACGTAAATACGTACATAATTCCGCTTCTGACGTAGGAAAAATGCGATTGCTCTTCGCTAATAGCTCTGGAGATGATTATTCTGCCACGACTCTGGCCAAACATCTTTGTAAAAATTCCAAATCACTAAAGAAGTAATTCCAATTACTCGCATATTTCTTCCCTGACAATTTTGTTACAAATTTCAAAATATTCGTTCTATCAAGAGAACAATTTTTGTTCCAAAGATATTCATACTATTTTTACAATGTAGCAGTAAAAAATTACTAAGAACATACCATGCATGGTATTCTTACTTAAACTCTGGATTAACACACGAGAATTGTGTATAGTATATACCTCCGTGCGAAGCTCTTCTGGAAAAGTAGTGGAGAAGAAGACTTGGACTCTGCGAAGATGTCTGCCATCAATTCCCCTCCGCCGTTCTCTGCGAAGATGTCTGCCATCAATTCCCCTCCGCCGTTCTCTGCGTCGACGCCAGATGCGTGTTAACGGGAATGTGAAGAGCACAAAAATACAGGCAAAAAAAAACCTTCGTAGTTGCTTCCTGCTTCTTGTGGAGGAAAAGAATTCGTCTTGTAGTATCTTCTATCTTGACGGAGTCGCGGATGGAGAATACACATCTTCGTGGAATTTCTCTCACGTACTATATAAGAAAAATAAGTAGTGTATGCCTATAACGGTCTGGTGCTACTCAGGGAACAGCCGGGAAGTGGTTGCTGGCCACCATCATCATGGCCCTGCAGAAAGGGCTCCGGAGGCGGGAGCGTCTTGTTCTCCCGTGTAGAGCGAAAAACCGGGGATGCAATTCTTGGTGTACTACTTCCACTTGCCGGAGAGGGTCCTAGCGTTCTGACACCTTGTTGCAAGTGGAACATAGGCTAGGAGTTTTCTCTGGTGGAATAACTCACCGAGGTTTAACCAGCTTCCTCAACAAATTAAGTGCCTTCCTGACAGGAGAGAGGAGAGAGGAAAGACTGATAGTGTATTAATAGTATTCTCCGAGAGAGAATAAACAGAGTGTGAACTCCAACTGATTGACTAGTAGCACGTTGGTGGTTGTGGACCAAACTTTTTGACTTACGTGTTATATTTCTTTTTCTGACAGTTTTATTACAAATTTGAAAATATTCTTCCTGACAACAGAAAAATTTTCTGAAATGCAATTTTTATACATTCGTTTCCGAAAAGATGGTTATACAATTCTTACGAAAAAAAAAAAATAAACAACTTTTTCGCTGGTGCTTATTTAATATATGAGAACGAAATGTAGTGGATACTTCTGTAGTGGTACGGAACTAGCAACAGTAGGAAATTATGTAACCAAAAATTTGTGTAAATTATCGGGAAGATCTTCAATGTAGAGGAAACTAACAGAGGTAATTCGTTTGCAGTTTCTCTTCTCAGATTTGCCCGAACTAATGGAACTACTAATTAGACAATGAAATATTTTAAATAACTATAGTAAATCCTATTAGATCACATATTTTAACTTTCCTATTATATTTTTTTTCGTTATATTTTCGTGACAATTTTATTACGAATTTCAAAATATCTCTTCTATTAATAGAAAAATTTGCTAATATTAAATTTCTGTACATTTTTGACATTTGTTCGCAGAAAGATGTTCATAATATTCGTACCGTGTGGTGAATTCTTAGGAGCCATATGACTTTCTTGCTAACGTTTGTTTACGCACTCGGTTATAATGTATAAGAACGATGTGGAGTTATTCAGAGAAACAAAAGGAATTCGATCTTGCGACAATGAGTTTATGCACACCATTGGCGCAAGGTCTTCAGAATAAAGGAGGATCTTCCTCCTGATGGAGAAACTAACAAGGGCGGAGATAGGGATTTTCAATTGATCGTCTAATATTCCTATCCTGACATTACAGATGTTCCAAACTTTCTGTGGAAAGTGGATACTTGGGGCTTAAAAACTGAGATGATTCCTGGGAATATTCCTCTATGGTTATAAAAACTTCTTACTAAAGATACATTATCTATGAAACTCATACAAATCCTCCAGTCTATTCAAAAATATCTCATGTATACAATAATTCAAGTTGCATTCATACTGCCTTCTTAATTTTGTTACGCAGTACAATATATTCCTCGTGGCAGTAGAAAAATTCTATGACAAGTAATTTTTGTACATTCTTGCATCGTGAAAAATTATTGGAAATCTCACACGTATAGTTCTCTCGTTAATTCTTGTTTATGCTCTTGGTTAATATAACGTATAAGGATAGTATGTATTGCTGCAATACTATTGGAAGAAACTAACGGAACAGAGATTCTCTCCTTCCCTTTTTTTGTTCCGTGAGACATATAGAATGTATGTAAACGCAAAAATGTATAGATAATAGTAAACGTAAATACGTACATAATTCCGCTTCTGACGTAGGAAAAATTATATGCGAATGCTCTTCGCTAATAGCTCAGGAGATGTTTATTCAGCCACGATTTTGGCCAGACGTCTTTGTAAAAATTCCGAATCACTGTAGAAGTAATTCCAATTACTCGCATATTTCCTCCCTGACAATTTTGTTACAAATTTTAAACTATTCGCTCTATCGAGAGAACAATTTTTGTTCCAAAGATATTCATACCATTTTTACAATGTAGCAGTAAAAAATTACTAAGAACATAACATGCATGATATTCTTACTTAAACTGTGGATTAATATATGAGAATTGTGTATAGTGTATACCTCCGTGCGAAGCTCTTCTGGAAACGTAGTGGAGAAGAAGACTTGGACTTGCGAAAATGTCTGCCATCAGTTCCCCTCCTCCATTCTCTGCGTCGCAGCCGGGATGCGTCTGGACGGGAATTTGAAGAGCACAAAAATACAGTAGTAGCACCGGTCGGTGTAAGGGCAGCAATAACTGCAGCGATGATGCGTCGAATTCTGTATTCTATTTCTCGACAAACCCAATTCTCGATGCTGTGTTCGGGCGTCAACCAACGTATCTTTTCCTATTTTTTTCTTTTTTTCTTCTTCACACACATAATCATTATGCTTGTTGCGCAAGATGTACTCGTACACATAACATTTGGACAATCGCGAACGTAAGTTCACAATCGCGATTCTGAATGTTTTGGCTAACAGCTCCAATGATTATTCTTCGACCAAGATTCTGGAATGAGTGCTGTGAGTCGCGTCGGTCGTCCTTTTAAAAGGCATCTGTATCTCTCTCACTCTGGGCCGATTCTTGGGAAACAGTTGCCACATTTTTATAAAGTGAAACGTGGCGTTGCTAGCCGCTTCCCTGGCCATAAGAGTACCTTACTTTTAGATTAGGCAATTCTGAACGAATTTTAACTGCGGTCATTGACGATATGGGTTAGATGTCGACGAACGCACGTGGCCCGTTGTTTTACTTGTCCTTGGTTTTCTAGTCCCTTCTACGAATATATTATCCCGTCTGTCGACGTGGAACTCTTTCAAGAGAAACTACTTATTTCCACACGAAAATAAAAGGCTGAAATATTCGATGGATCGAAGTTCGTCAAACTTGAAAAGCTTACTTAAAATATAATGAAGGACTGGAACTTGATTGAAAAAAATATATCCTTCTCAAACTGTTCGGAAGAGTTTCCTACAATACTTACGATCTGGCGCGACGGAAAAAATCCACCAGCAGGCCTGTGTCGCCATAAAACTCTGGCCATCTGGTTGAGATTTGTTCTACGACAGACAAGGCCCTCGACCTTGGACTGAAGTAACTGAAACTTTTCCGCACACGCTCCCTCCAGGTCACACAAAACGGCAATGAGCATCCGTCCTTTGTGCTTCATCTTGGGCCCGCAATTTCCCGAAGCCGAACGAAAGGGAACCGAGAGAGCTTCCGTGCTTTGCTTCGTCCTGTAAGTTTAAAATTATTTCGACTTCCATGCAACACGGGTTATCTCTCGCGACACTAGAATTGCCACCGAGGGGAAACCCTCTGATATCACACGCGTGCGAAAATACAAACAATTAACTAATAAGAAACATCTCGCCTCGCTACACACGCGCGCGAACACAAACTTTTCATATCCATGTAGCTCGTACGTCGTCGCGTCGCTTGGACACCGTTTTCTCGTAAAAAAGAATCAACCAAGGTGTCCCGGTGGATCGGGGGGCAACAAAGCTTGTTTTTTCCAGTGACACCGTGCATTCCTCTGTTCGTCGTCTTACACCCTTTCCTTCGTACATTTTAACTAGCTCAGTGATTCATCCAGTCCGGACTGCGAATTCGAGTATGAATTTTCGAAAATAACTGGCCAGACCCGCTGAATAAATTGTCGCATCTGTCTAACGTGAATAAAGATAATGTATGTAGCTACCTCATACCCTGATCTCTTCAATACCGATATCTTCCAATCTAAGTGCTCTATTCGCGTTTTATGAAAAAGGAGCATTTTTTCGGATTCAGCGAGAACTCCACTGCGTCTCTGATGCAGATAATACATCATTTGGATGCACTAAATTACTTATTTCGTCTCTCAAACTACTTGGAGCGGTATTAGTCGCGCAATGCGTTAGTGAGATCGAACGGCGTTCGTAAAAAATTGGCAATGACCGTCAAGTGTTACACACGCGGTTTTCTCCATCGAATCCCTCGCGATCGGTAACTGATGGAAATCGGAGATCATGTCTAACGTCGTGAAATATTCCGTGGTACCTCTAACGATTTAGTTAATCTTGATCAGTGATGGAGCATCGCTCTTTAAAAGTAATACTGATCAACATTCAAAAGTCTACACGCAACTTTTTTATTTCTCTTTCTTGCAACGGCGATCGGTGGCTACGTTTCTCTTCTTTTTTTTTACAAAGACTAGCGTAAGGCGATGTGTTTACCCGTATCATTTAGTAGATTTTCCAGAAAATCTATTACCATGTCGGGGGATTTTCTCCCCCTCGATAAAACACAGTCGAGAAGTAGCAAGTTCCTGCTCGGTCCTTCTTTGCAATGATTTTCATTTAGAGTGTACTTAGTCAGTGTCGCAGCTTGATCTTTGATGCTGACATATTCTGATAGCGCTTGATCAGTATCGATAACGCCCTTTTGGTCTTTTGATCAACATTGTTCGCGGTGTAGCACGAGTTATCGTCTCCTCTTTTCGTTGGACGCGTTCGAGTTTCGTGCCCCTCCCGTTGTCAGAACTTTCCCCTCCTCTGAACTACGACGTGCAAGGAATCGTGCTGCCTACAGGCGCGTCAATGAAAGAAATCCTACTCTACGGACCGCTCAGGGTCGTCGCAAAGAATCGATTACTATAAAATTTCCACGAACGCAAAATATTTTGTTTATTTCCCGTAACGCTTTCTGATAAATAAATTTATAATGATATGATAAATAAAGAAAATAGCGTTGTTTTTGCCACACGTTGTATTTACAACTTTAAAGAAGACGTTATGCTGCATTTACCAATCAGGGCCAAATGAATACTAAGCTTGATATTGCTCATAGAGGGACAACTACGCAGCGGCCAATGCTTACAGCATCGTGTCGATAGACTAGTATGTCTGTAAACGGACTAGAGCCCAGAGTATGAATCGCTCAACTATAAGATTTAATTTCAACTGAAGATATTATGTTTCTTAAATACTAATTTAAAATAGATTTATTTCAATATGTTTAGAAACACTTGTAATTTGTGCTTCGCTTGTAGTCGTATGTTATATAGGTATAATGCCGACTTTGAAATCATAACATAATAGTAAGCATGTCATGAACCGCACGTTATTCATGTTTTTTCCATGCAAACCAAAATTATCGGGCAGTCCGATAAAATCGGTTTATCCAAATGTATCGAACTACCAGAAAGTGTCGAGTAGCGCAAAACTATCGGATAGCCTGAGAATTCAAGTGAATCGGGAACCCGCTCGAGTCCGCCCGAGTCCGACCGAACTTCTAAAGCCCGAGCCGACTAATCGCGATTTCGGGTACACGCACACACCTACCTTGTATATAGTATAATTGTGAGGAACGTGCGGAAACCTAAAATTGCGGGTCGGATCGGGTAATAATCGGTCGGGATCCCGAAAAATTTGTAATATTTATGTACAGTCATGCAACTCGACAGTCATGTACGATAGTAAATATGAATATTAGTTTATTTTCAAATTGGAATGTAGGAAACGCAACTTCTCCACTTTTTCTGTTAATAATTTGACTTTTTTTATTTCATTACAACGGATATAGAATATAATTATCTGTGCAAGTTGGAAAGTTTATATGGAAGACTCAATTGAAAAATCATTCAGAAACATCACATTTATTGTCGTCGAAAAGTCTGTACGATACTGCCAAAGCCGTCTTTATTAAATTCGGATACATAAGTACAATTTTTCGAGATCCCGATCCAACAGGACTTCACTTTCGGGTACACGATTTCACAGATACCCGAAATTTGCGAACTTTCGGGGCCCGACCCGACTAGACCCGAAATTTCGGGTACCCAGACACCCCTGATAATTTTATATATAAGGGTACATGATAAAACAGGGTATTTGAATGGTGGATAGCCGATGTAGGGGACACAACCCAGACTGCAGTATAAACATTCTCACGACGTGGACCCAGGTGACAGTATCGGCAGGGCCAGGAGATTGTCACGGGACGGATTACACAACGTGCAACGTACGACTGAGTCTCGTTCGCACCTATCTTTTAATACGCGTAGCGCTCGAATAAATCGTACTGGTATTGTTTGGAAAAGGTTTAATAGCGATATGAAACGTATGGTATTCAACTCTGATCTTTTTATTAAGGAACTCATCAGCTTTTTATACAGCATTGTTAGAGGTAGTGGGGGAGGTCTGGCGATTAAATTCTTAAGTGGCGAGTTGTCCTTATCTCATCGACATCCGGTCGCAGGTGTGGATGTAGGATCTCCTTACACAAGCATAGATAGGGCCTCCTTACACCCCCTTCCATAGAGTCGACTTTGTCTCGAAGCGGACTACCTTGGGCATCTTGCCGTTGTCCAAGTCGATGTACGAGGAGATAGCTCTTCGTGAGGAGTGTCGTGGCTCTTGATCGTTGTTATCTAGTTGTATTGGAGGGATTCTTTCAGGTGCAGAGGGCTCCGAGTTATAAGTGTGCGAGACGTGTGGTTGAGTATTATTAGATATTGAGGTTTCGTTACAAAAAATTTGGATACAAATACTTTTTGGTATACATTTTGACATTAGACGGGGACAACCTATTTTATGCATCTACAGAGTGATTATACCTAACGATATGTAGCCTAGATATTTTAATATGTTAAAATTTATTTCGGTTGCCGATAGTATTCTTCTTTGATTTCTTAGGCTTGCTATTATCACGTCGGTTGCTCCTATCGTACCTCCAATTTTCATTACATTATTTTCGTAGGTGATGATACAGTCGTTTTTGGTGGATATTATACTAGGTTCGTGTAATTCTAAATGTTCGATGGAATCGCATAATGCTTGGATAGGGATTGGTTTCTGTGGTATAGCTATGTAGTTATAGCGGCTTTGCATTGGTATAAACGAAATGTTACTGATCTTGAATACGGCACATAATTTGGTAATTTTACACATTGTCTGTAGGATCGTATGTCTTGGCGTGTTGAGTAGGTTGGGTTTTTTCACATAATTTTCCTGTCGGAGATTCTCTGCAATATTTAATTAGATAATTTTGATCCACGGGAATGTATCCACCTTGTTGTTCTAGTGTGTACTCGTGTTCGATTAGCGGTGCGATAAGCTGTCCTGAATTTCGTAAGGTATTGCTACATGTCGAGATAGTGTCCATTCATGTTCTCAAGTATTGGTATAATTATTTGATAGACCAGTGCGTTATCTATTACGGCGGCGTTTAATTTACTGATGTCGATTATACTTTGAAAGTTTTTCACGTCGTTTGTTACAGCAAAATTCGCGTGGTTTTGTGTTAATTTAGAGTAGCACTCCATAAAAGTGTCTATGTCTATCAATGTGGTGTCTATTATTCCCTTTTTACCCAAAATGATCATGAGATAGAAGTCATTAATTTTACTCGCGAGTTCGGTTATTACTTCTAATATTAGGAGATTTCTGTCTAATAGTGCATTGTTTCTAAGGTCTTCCGATTGGGCTGCGAATTGTTTAGTTAATTGTCGAAAATGACCATCTTGAAGGATCTGCCTGAATATTGAGCTCTGGTTTTGAATGATGTGCGTTAATTTATTTTGATCACTAAATAATTTATCGATGTTTTCATTAATCAAATTTATAATAGTCGGCTTCGTCTAGCGTGCCGAAGAAAGTTTTAGATAACGACCCGATAACGTTAAGTAGTCCTCGCTTAGTTCTGGTGTGAGTTATGGTTCCTAATTTATTGGCAGATCGTTCTAGATTCTTCATTCGTGCGGTGATAAGAGGAAAAGCTGTGTTAGCGCAGTTGAATTTCTAATAGTATTTGACAAAACGGGATTATACAGATTCTGAATAGCTTTTATGTCTCGATATAATTCGCTGGTTCTAAATACTATGGTGATTTTGATTTCCTGATGGTACATGAAAGTCTTTTCAACGGTTTCGGTCAGTATTTTTTCGTGTCCTATCGGTTTTACTTAGTTGAACTTGTGGTTATTGAGATGAGTCCCTGGAAAAGTGATATGGTTTTAGTCGGTTGCCGTGTACGAGTAGGAATTTGGATTTCGATATCTCGAGTAAATAGTTAGGTGTTCGTATGTCTATGATTTTATACGGTCCTAGCCATTCTTTGTCTAGTGAGTCTTGTGGCAAAGGTTTCTAAGTTTAATTTTTCTGTCTTGGTCCCGTTTGTATCGTTTTTTATTTTCATTCGTTATTCGTTATTATCTTTCCATAATTTAAAAATTTCATTCTGTGTGAGTTAATGCTATTGCGGAGGGCATATTAGCCTCTCGTCCGAAAGTTAGTTCAAAGGGAGTGAATCCGGTAGTTGAGTATATTGTCGTGTTGTAAGCCATGGATATATGTTTTAAGTTTTCATCCCATTCAGATTTATTTTCATCAATATTGGTTCGCAACATATCTTTTATAAATCCGTGAGCTCTTTCTAATGATCCGTTAGATTGTGGATGAAATGACGTGGTTTTAATATGTTTGATTTTAAAAGCTTTTTCGAAAGAGTCCATCAACTTGCAAACGAAATTCTATCCCTGGTGAGTCAGTATGTGTTTGAGGGAGGAGAATGTATATATGTATTGTTCTATTAGTTGGTCCATGATGGTCTCGGCCTTTTGGTTGGGCAAGGGAATGAGTATGATATCAGGTATTTGGCGAGAACGTCTTGAATGGAGAGGATATACTGATTGCCTTTGCAGGTGAGCTTCAGCGGTCCGATAATATCGAGAGCGATTTTGTCGTTAGGGTTTTCCGGGGTGTCGGTTATAAGGGCTTCTTCCCTAGGTCTTATTCTCGTCAGTTTATTAGTCTGGCAAATTTTGCAGTTTCTTATGTATTCGGATATTTCGTCGTCTGTTCCTGTCCAGTGGTGTCTGAGTCTTATTCGTTCTAGCGTCTTGTTTTCCCCTATGTGTCCGGTCAGATCATGATTTTCTCTTATGATTTTTCCTCTGTCGTGTGTTCTTTGAGTGGCTCGGTTGCCAGTTGGATAATTTCGATAGATTTGTTGTCGCAAATGAATTGTAACATTAGTTTTAACATTACTACGTCTGGTAATTTTAGTTTATGAACTCCGAATGAGACTGTTTTGTCTTTGTTGTTGATCAGTTTGTCTAGGTTCTGAAACCATTGTTGTACGTTAAAGAGCTCGAGTGTCTCGTAGTCTAACTGTGTCCACTCGCGGTGATTCGCGACTAATTTTACCGGAATCTTACGGGTATTAATGCTCATTTTCCAGTCGTCAAATTCGGTCTCGAGGTTCCTAATTTTGATTTTGTTTGCAAAGGGTTCGTCGGAGGTGATTCTTAGCGGCTGTGATCGTGAAAGAGTGTTTGCTACTTGGTTTTTTTGTACTAGATTTCGTAATCGTATTCTTCTAATCGGAGCCTTCAGCGCATGGGTCTTTAACGTTGTATAACGGGATATATAGCATCAGGGGTGGTCGTTTTGCGAGAGTACCGCGCCTAATCCTTCATTGCTAGCGTCCGTAGTCAGGGTGAATGTTTTTTGGAAATCGGGATAGCAGAATACCGGAGGGTTGCACAGGCTTTCTTTTAGTATACCGAATGAGGTTTATTGTTCCATCGTCCAGTGGTATGGTGTATTTTTTTGTGATAACGCGGTCAATGGTTTCGCTATTTTCGCGAAATTACGTATGAATTTTCGGTAGTATCCTGTTAGTCCAAGTGTGTTATTGTGTGACGGTTTTAGGGATTTTGAAGTCTTTTATGGCTGATAATTTCCCTGGATTAGTCCGTATTCCGTCGGCGGTAACTATGTGTTCGAGATATTCAAGTTCAGAAATTCGCATTTGTCGACTTGTAATTTCAGTCTAGTGTCTCTTAATCGTTGATATACTGTTTCTAGATTTCGGTTGTGTTCTTCAAGAGTGTTGCCGAAAATGATTATGTCGTCTAGATATACGAAACAGTGTTTGTCTATTAATTCGCGCAGTGCTGTATCCATCATTCGCTGGAACGTAGCAGGTGCGTTTTTCAGTCCGAATGGCATGCGGTTGTAATGAAAGTGTCCATCTGGTGTCGAGAAGGCTGTGTATTTTTTGCTGTCTGGGTGCATAGGGATTTGGTGAAATCCGGATGAGAGGTCTAGAGCGGAGAAGAATTTTGCATTTCGGAGGTGGTGTAAGATATCGTCAGGGTTAGGAAGAGGGTACGCGTCTTGGTCGGTTATCTCGTTGAGTTTTCTAAAATCGATTACTATGCGCCATTTTTGTTTGCCTGATGCGTCGGTTTTCTTTGGGACGACTCAAACAGGACCGTTGAAGGGGGAATCGTTTCGCTCGATTATTTCCTTATCTAGCATCTGTTGGATTTGCGTTTGAATTTCCTGTTTATGGCACTCCGATGGTCTGTAGGATTTGATATTGATAGGCTTGTCTTGTTTCGGGTGGATAGCGTGGGATGTGAGGTCGGTGCATGGTAGTAGGTCTGTCTCTAATGTGAAGATGTCATGGTATGAGCTAATTATTTTTTTGATAGTTTCAGCGTATTGTCTGTTCGTAATTCGTTTAGAAGCTCGTGGACTCTAAGCTGGATATTATTGTTTATTTGAATTTGATTAGAGGGTGTGACAGTTTGCTTACCAGGATTGATGTAACAAACCCGTAAGACTTCATTTCCGATTTTTGCACAAAGTACCTTGTATGATCGGGGCGATACTTCTTCTTTGGTTATCTGCAAAGGAATAATATCGTCATCAATCTGAATTTCGTTAGTTATAGTGTACCGATGTTCCTTTAAGAAAGGCAGTCCCATTATTCCGTGTTCAGTCGATGGGAAGTCGTCTGGTATTATGAGGAAAGTGTGTGTTTTACCGTGAACTATGCAAAATGTTGTACAATCTAGTTGATGTTCGTCATTTCCTAACTTAATCTTACGTGGTTCCCTCAGTTTAATTCGAGTGTTGCAGAAGCTATGTTTTAACAGGTTAACTCCTGCTCCGGTGTCCAGTAGGAATCTTCCTGGTCTTGACATCCCTGGGAATTTGTATCGGACGTGCTGCAGTTCTCCTGGAGTAGTTGATTCGTATACCTCTCTTTCCTGGTCCGTGGGTTGGTCCGTCACTTCCGTGTTGTTCACGCGTGGCGGTGGAATTTTTCCGTGCTGAGGTTGGGGAAAATTATGCTTCAAGAGAAAACAGTTGTTACGGGTGTGCCTTATTTTCCGGCAATTGTCGCATTTTGAAGGAGCGGGGATTTCGGTAAACTGGTTAGGAGGGTTTCTGGTGAGAGGACCTTGTTGATTCGATTTTGTGGGGATTCTATTCGTCATTCGACGGTGGTTTGGTTGATGAGTCAGTTTTCTGGATGCGGTTTCTTGCAGCCATATCTCCATGTTGGGAGCTTCTTGTTGCGCCTCGACAAGCGACTCTGGAATCTCATCGGAATAATGTACTGCCAAATCAGTACGTAAGTTATGTAAGTAAAATCGTACTGCTCCGGCATTTTCCTCTTCTAATGCTAAATTTCTGGCGGTCGGATTGCTGTGTTTTGCCTGTACAGCATATTCTAATAGCGCTTCGGAAAGTATCATTGCCGGTTCATTGTAGAGTGTTTCTCTTCGTTCCGTCGGTTCTTGATAACAGCGTCAGGTCTGTGCGTCGTGCGTCGTTCTGGCAGTGTACTTGATGGATTCGTCGTCAGTTACTTCGGGTCGTATGTCTGTGTGGATCGTCTCGGAGTATGCGTATGTCTTTATACTGTTTGCTAGCCTTTTTAATTCACGGTTTTGCTCTTCATGAGCGACTTCTAATTTCCTCATGATGGTTGTTAATTTTTCTAATGCTTGGTCGTGGGCGTCAGATCGCTTAGTTATTTTCCGAAGTAGATCGTCGTGGTTCGACGATTTTTCGTTAATTTGTTTATTCAAGTTTTCCATGTTAGTCATAAGTGAAGCAATAGCTCCGCCTAAGTTTTGAGAATCAGGTGAATTGGCCACATTTTGCCTGGGTGATACGTAGATGCCGTAGCCCGAGGATGTGCTTTGCAGATTCTCGTTGTCTCGTTCACTCAAGGTTCTCGATCAGTGACGTTCCGCAGAGGTGTGGCTCTCGTAGTCCCTGGTATTGAGGTAGTCCTCGGATCTTCAATTGCCCAGTTTCCCTTGCGATAGAGTCGGTGGATCCTGGCAGGATCGCCAAATTTTATGTCACGGGACGGATTCCACAACGTGCAACGTACGACTGAGTCTCGTTCGCGCCTATCTTTTAATACGCGTAGAGCTCGAATAAACCGTGTTGACAGATATTGAATATTACTCCGTAAGACTGAGTCTCGTTCGCGCCTCTTTTAATACGCGTAGCGCTCGAATAAATCGTACTGGTATTGTTCGGAAAAGGTTTTATAGCGATATGAAACGTATGGTATTCAACTCTGATCTCTTTATTAAGGAAGTCATCGGCTTTTTATGCAGCATTGTTAGAGGTAGTCGGGGAGGCCTGGCGATTAAATTTTTCAATGGCGAATTCTTATCTCATCGACATCCGGTCGCAGGTGTAAATAGGATCTTCTTACAGAGGCGTAGATAGGGCCTCCTTACAAGGTAATGGTCAAAAACCTTTCATGGGCCTGACCATAAACACCGCAAGATAAGAGACGCTTTCCGACTTCTTGAGGGGAAAGGACATAGTGAGAGTCAGAGTATAAAAGAACTGACTCCAAAGCGTCAACACAGTTAG
This sequence comes from Melipona bicolor, assembly GCA_030673865.1. NCBI lineage: Eukaryota > Metazoa > Arthropoda > Insecta > Hymenoptera > Apidae > Melipona > Melipona bicolor. Next base: position 4,789,315 of record JAHYIQ010000019.1, read on the forward strand.
TTATCTGCAGTTTATTACTAAGGGGTCCACGTCTGGTGAGTTCTTCCGCGTGTGCAGCCTGATCGTGTCGCCTACTTAGCTCTCGCGTCAAACGGACAATAAAACTAATTACTGACGTACACCGTCTTTGTATACTCACGTATCTCTGTATTATTATTATTATTACTATTATTATTAATATTATATACATACATTTATATTAGAGCAAATTAAAGGTTTTTAAAATACTAAAACTGAACATAGAAATTGAGGTGACTCCATTCATGGGAAATTATTTCTCACTAAACTTATTGCACTTTCCTAATTTCATACATTTCAACCATTCTCAGCATCCAGACATTCAAAAAAATATTCCAAAATATTCCAAATGTTAGAAAGTTTCGAATTAAGATGTTTGAAAGATTCCAATGAAACTATAATAGTAACAGTTACACGACATTTTTCACTCGTCCATCGTATTCCTTTCCCTACAATTTTGTTACAGACTATTATATATTCGCCCTGACAGCAGAAAATTTTTCTGACACTAGATTTTCGGATATTCGTTTGCAAGGAAGGTAAATGTAGTACATTCTTACCGTGTGAGGAATTACTGGGAGTCCTTATTTATAGTACGTTCTCCTAGGATGTCAACAATTAGGTAGAGCTACGGTCTCCAGAGAACTTTCTTGCTAGTGCTCGTTTAAAAGACTCAGATACTATATAAGAAAAATAAGTAATATATGCGTGTGTGGTGCGGTGCTACTCAAGGAACAGCGACGAAGTGGATAGCTGGACGCTGGTGTACCATCATCAACGCCAAAAAGAGAAATCTTCTTCCGGCTAGAGGGAGAAGCCAGGGATTCTTCTGCAATTCTCTCCTCCCAGGACTACCAGTTGTCAGGAAATTAAGCCCTTCACGCAAGTGGGATAACTGTGGGGATAAGATTCAGATGGCCCTTTAGTACTCCTGACCAGCTTCCTCCACAGTCTCAAGATAGGTCACTCAGCAGAGTACATGAGTTTGAGCAAAACCTCTGACAATCAAACGGGACAATAAAATGGCTGACAATCATATGGGAGGGAGAAACAGAAAGACTGACAAACTGGTTGTAGCGCGTCTGTGGACCACACTTTTTGACTTACGCGTTATATTTTTTTTCTGATAGTTTTATTACAAATTTGAAAATATTCTTCCTAAGAACAGAAAAATTTTTCGACATTTTATACATTCGTTTCCAAAAGAGATGTTTAAACTATTTTTATGGTGTAACAGTCAAAAATTATTAGATGCTTTCTTGTTAGTGCTTGTTTAGTACATAAGAATGGTATATGCGGCGGTCCGGAACTACTGCGAAAACATTAGGGAAGTAAATAACTGAAAATTTGACCAAGAACATCTTCACGGTTATGAATGAAACTAATGGCGGAAGGGGGGGGGGGGGTGGTCGAATACAATTTCTTTTCTCAGTCACTGCATCCTGACTGAGAAAGAAGATATAAGGTACAGTATGTTTCACAACAGCGTGGACGCGATATCATTGAAACTTGGTGACTCGAATGAGCCGGAGATCGTGGAATTATAAAAATATGAATCAGTCTGTAATGCGCATTAGCTTTCAGCTTCCTCCTTGTGATAAGTGCAAAATACGCTAAACGCTTCTAAGCGGTGTTCTTGTGCTATCAGGTTCTAAAATGACTGTAAGAACTGCAGCAAAGTATTTGCGTAAGTCCCCTCAATTCGTTGATAAGTAGGTGCAACGTTACGAAGAGACAAAACGTGTGAATGATCTTCCTGATCGAGGTTACAACGAAAAGTGAAGATTGCGCGATTATGCGGCTTTATTGAAAAAATCCAAACCTCTCCTTGCGTAATGGTCAAGCTCTGTTGGCAAAAAGGGGAATAACATTGAAACGTCGTTTGAGAGAGGACAATGTTGCACAGTGTCAAAACCGTTGCTTTCGGCGATACTAGTTGAAAATCATCTTGCGTGGGCACACGGAAATATAGATCGTGATTGGAGTGATATTGTTATTTACTGACGCATCTCCTTTTTTGGGCTTTAATTCCTATAAAGCGAGCATTGTCTACTTATGGAAAACCCATCATCCAAAGAACAATTGAACATCCACTGAAAGTGCATGTTTGAGGCTGTTTCAATGTCCGAGGTTTTCGAACATTATGCATATTTACAGACATTTTAAATGCCCAGAAAATGATTAAATTATACGAAAGAGGTCTGTTGACATCTATAAAAGGATGGTTGAAAATACTGGACATGAATGGGTTCTTCAAAAAGATAACGATCCCAATCACCGAAGTCGACTTTGCACCGAGTGGAAAACAAGAAATGGTATCAGAGAATTGGACTGGCCATCCCAATACCCTGATGCAAACCCAATCGAAAATGTATGGTATAAGTATAATGAAGTATAAACTTCGAGGAAAACGTATTTTAAGCCTGAAAGCTCTTGTTCGGCGTGTGCGAGAAATATGGAAGACGTTACCTGTCACATACGCAGAAAAACTAATTGAAAGTATGCTTAGCCGGTGTCTGAGAGTGCGTTGGCTTTAGGTGTGTAGATGGGAGCGTAGTTGTGGTATAGATGTGTGACATGTACATGTGTGTCGTGTCTGGTGTGTTGTGTTTTGTTTTCTGGACGGTGCCGGGCAAGATTCAGTCGTCCAGAATGAATCATGATGTGAGGATCTGAGAAAGAGAATAGCGAGTTCGGACTAGTATAGAGAGTGCGAGGAATCCAAAGCTTTACTGTTTTTTATCCAATTGTTTATTAAATATATATTCTTTTAATATTACTTCGTCCCTTATTCCATTCACAATTGGTAGCAGAGCTCCGTGGTTGATTGTGCGAAGTTTACGATATAAAAAGACGGGAAAAATTTCGAGAAGGCGAGAGTAGTTTGAGAAATATGGTGGACCAATGGAACATTATGAACGTTGAACCGCTCGATGGAGTGAGAAAGTGGAAGGTATCCTAAGGTCAAGAAGACTATGGTAAAAGGTGATAGGCGTTAAGAAAATCGAGAAACCCAGAGAAGTGGACAATGAATATGATGACAAATGGAAAGAGTGGAACGAATGGGACGGCAATAATTATGCAGCGAGGACAATAATGATCAACACTATGAGTGAAGTACAATTACTTAAATATGGCCATGAAAAAGAGGCGGACAAATTATGGACATCGATCAAATTGGATATGGCCGCGGAAACTGAAGAGTTAAAAGGGAGAGTTCTTAATGAACTAACAAGTTTACAAATGGGAAAAGATGAGACCGTTGACGCGTTCATAAACAGGGCAGAAGCGTTGAGAAAGCAATGTGAACAACTCGGAGAGGACATTGAAGATTTCGAGCTAAAAATGTATGTATTAACAGGTTTTCGTCCTGAATTTTACCCAAATGTACGAGTATTAGAAGCGCGAAGAAATATATCTGTATTTGATATCAGGTTTGCGTTGAAACAGGAAATACGGAGGAGAGAAAGAAAAAAAAGAAGATCAACCATCCAGAGATCGGGAGTCGGTAAGAAAAGTAAAACGACAGAAAGGTGACATCTATTGTTAGAATTGTGGAAATAATAGGACATATGGCTGCGGAATGTAATCGAAACAAACGCTGCTTGAACTGTCAACGCTTCAATCATATTGCGGGGAGAGGACAGGAAGAAAACTATCAAAGGGGAATTCGTGGAAGAGTCACAAGTCAACACGTGGGAAGAAGTGAAGCAGCAATGAAATCCAGCAATGAAACTGTGATAAGTGTGAAGGAAATTATGCCAGTGAACAGATTATTTAATCTGAGTGAGAATATTGAGAGAGATATGAGTGAGTGTGAGAATGATCAATGTTGTGTATGGTTGTCAGATTTTGGAGCTACGAGTCATATGACTCACAATAAACGTGTCTTTGAAAATTTGTTTCAGGAAAAAAGACAGATCAGCTTAGCTTTCAAAGAAGGTAAAGTATTGACCTCAAAAGGTATTGGCGATGTAGTTATGAAATAATATTCGAGTAAGAATAATTTGGGATTTCAAGATGTATTGTATGTACCAAAACTGAATTGTAATCTCCTTTCAGTTGCGAAAATGGCCGAACGAGGGTACAATGTAACTTTTACTCGATTTGGACCTTTTATAAACGTCCGAATGAAGTTGAAATGACTGCGGTAAGAGTTGAAGATTCATATTATTGGAGATTGGGTCACGCAAATAAGGAAGCCCTCAAAGACCTGAAGAACGAAAACTTGGTAAGAGAGATGCCAAGCAACTGGAAAAATGAATGCGAGTCATGTATCGAAGTGAAAACTTCAGGAACATCACATCAAAGAGATGAAGGAACGAGGGCAAATCGAATTATGGAGCTGTGGCACACCGATCTAATAGGACCTGTAAATCCATCACCATACGGTAGGAAAAACTATATATTAAGCGTAATAGACGATTATTCCAGGATGATATTTATACAGTTGTTGATTGAGAAAACTGAGACCGCAGGAGAATTAAAGAAATTAATTATTTTGTAGGAAAATCAGACTGAATTGAACATAAAGGAATTAAATCAGATAATGGATGAGAGTATTTGAGTAAAAATCTGAGAGAATAGCTCGAAACTAAAGGTATTGTAATTGAATTGAGTCCTCCAATGACCCCACAGTGTAACGGAATTACAGAAAGAACGAACCGAACGATAATTGAAACTACAAGGACGATGCTGGCGAATGCCGATCTAAATTTGAAATTTTGGGGAGAAGCAGCAAATACGGGCGTTTACATAAGAAATAGAGCGAAATCTCGGGTACATGAAGAAACTCCATATGAAATTCGGTATAATAAAATACCGAACATACAACACATGAAGAGATTTGGATGTGCAGCGCATGTATTAAATAAAGGAAAAGTTGAAAGGAAATTTGAATCAAAAACGGTGAAAGGAATTTTTATAGGAATTTGTATAATGATAACAAAACATATCGGCTATACATACCTGAAACAGCAAGCATCAAATGCGATTGTGATGTGAAATTTGACGAGGAAAAGAACGGCTGGGATCTATTACGTCATGAAGAAACAAAAAACGATGATGATGATGAAAATGATAACTTGATTAGTGTTGCATTAGACATGGAAAATGAAGAAGATGAAAGCGAAGAAATAGAAGTATTCGACGGAGAAGAAAATAACGTAAATTTGAGAGAAGAAGAAACAGTGAGCGAAGGGAAGATGAACAATGATTACAATGGAGATGAAATGGATGTTAATAATCAAGGAATGAATATACCTTCAGAAGAGCCAGATACGAGCAGAAAAAGAGGAAGAAAAGAGGGAACAATGAAAGAAGAAATAGAAGTGAGAGACTATTTACGAGTACAGGAAAAAAAGAATTGGATGAGAAAAGTGGTGTGAGGAGATCAACGAGGACACAAAATAAGATGGCAATGAAATAAAAAATGATAAAAAAATTCCGAACACGGTGAGGGAGGCTAAGCAGTCGTCCGAATAGGAACAGTGGAGAGAAGCAATGAAGGATGAAATGACATCACAGAAACAACACAAAGTTTGGGATCTAGTTGCGCGTCCGAAAGGAAAAAAGAGTGATAAGAGTATTTTGAACTTACTTCCGGATTATAGACAATTTTTTAGAAAAAAAGTTAATTTTTACAGAGATATCGCGTCCACGCTCTTGTATATTAATATATTCCTTTTATAAAGGGTACTGCGTGTACTCGATATTACGGACTGGGGCCCGAAAAATTCGAGAGGACACGGGCGGGTTTCCGATCCGCGTGAACTTTCGGGTAGGTCGATTTTATTTGACTGGCCGATAATTACGGTTTGCGTAAGGAAAATATGAATAGTGAACGGTTCAGGACATGCTTATGTTACGATTTCAAAGTCGGTATTATATCGATATAATGTAAGACTGGCGAAGTAGGAATTGCGAATGTTTCTAAACATATTGAAATAAATTTATTTTTAGTTACTATTCAAGAAACGTAATTCTTCTACATGTGTTGGCAACAGTTTTGATCTTGTCGCCATCACTGTGTTTGATAAGGAAAAGAAACGCTCACTGGTCACTTGCATTGCAGGTATTCTAAAAACATTCCGTGCAACACATGATAATTTATAAAACCCTGCGCTACTAAATTTCCACGAAAGCAAAATATTCTGATTATTTGCAATAATACTTTCTGAAAAATAAATTTATAGTGATGTGCTAAATAAAAAAAATAGCTTTGCTTTTGCCACACACTGTAGTTACAACTTTATATTCTTGATCGTTCTTATTGATTTGAATCTTTTTGTATTCCGCGAGGCCAACAAACAGCTCCAAAGTCATCACATATCTTACGTTCAGTATCGTCTACCGTTCTTCTGTCGATTATTAATTCTAGTCTGCCTGAGGTACGCTAATTTTGTGCAAGCGCATTCGGCGTAGCTCAGAGCAGAATCGTCAGCACTTTGGAGAATAAGCATCAATCGGTAACGCAATTTTCTTTCGGGAGGAAATACCGTTCATAAATCCTTGCGGAATGATCCGGAGAAGAATCTTTAGATATTCAAGCTCTGCGAAAGTAATTCGCAATCACTCACACTATTAATTAAAAATACTTTCTACGTTCTCTCCGCTACCATGCAAATATGTTCGTAAAGGACCGCAAGAAAGCAAAATCGTAAAGTCGCAGTTGTTCAAAGATTTGTACAGATTATCATACGCAAGAAGGTCTTATTCCAGGTGGAGGAAACCAATAGGAGGTACAAGGGATCAAGGATTACCCAGACAATGCTATAAAACGTAAGAGTATAGGACGTATTTTTGGGCAGTATTATCTTACCTGATAATTATTTGTGATCTTTATCCAACGGCAAAGTTTCTGACCGAAAATAACTTTTTTTCCCAATCCCGTGATGCGAAAAGATACAAAGAGAGTCGGCCTTGTATAAACCCGACACTGGATAAAATCTTTTTACTCGTCTACTTACTTGTCCACTTGTCGCGCAGTGCTTTTCGTCCATTTCGTTACCATCTTCATCGCGCACTTCTAATGAAGGTTTATCTTCAATTTCCCCTCCCACATTTTTTCTATTTTGACAGAATTGAGGATAAGGAAATTTCACACTCTGGAAAGTGGAAAATTAGATATGAAAATAGAGACTAGTCAGCTCCAAAGTTGATAAAAACTTCTCAATCTCAGACATTTCAAAAAGTGTAGTAATAATTGGATACATTATTATTTTTCATGATATATTTCTTCAAAATTTTATTAATAATTACAAAATATTTGTGGCAGAAATTACAAAATATGATATTTTTTTACAAGAAAATTTAGCGACATTAGATCTTTGTATATTCGTTTACAAAAAAGTACTTATGCTATTCTTGTGATGAAATGATGAACAATAATTAGCAGCCATATACGCATGAGTTCCTCGCCAGTACTGTAGGAGGACGGGTGTAAGAGGACGGGTACATGTAGAATATAACTAAGAATCAGAACTGTAGAATATAAAGAATCATTACCCATTACCATTAATAGAAGATCAGCTAGATTTGTTGCAATCTGCGAAGTTTTACAATACCCTAGACTTAAAAAATGGATTGTTCCATGTTCAGGTGGATGAGTCGAGTAGAAAGTACACCGCATTCATAGTCCCCGATGGACATTATGAATTCCTAAAAGTCCCTTTTGGCCTGTGCAATTCACCTTCGATATTTCAAAGATACATAAATGCTATCTTTAAAGATCTGATTCGCGATAAAATCGTTTTAACATATTTAGATGATCTCATTATACCATCTGTTAATTTTGAAACCGGTTTAAAAAACCTTAGAATTGTACTTAATGTTGCGAGTAACTTTGGATTGAAGATAAATTGGGAAAAATGCCACTTCTTACAAACTGAAGTTGAATTCCTAGGACATATCATTGCTAACGGAAAAATTCGCCCATCTGAACATAAAACAGACGCTGTAAAGAAATTTCCTGAACCTACCTCTATACGACAATTGCAAAGTTTTTTAGGATTAACTGGTTATTTCCGAAAATTTATTCCACGATATTCTATAATTGCGCGACCCTTGACAAACTTATTGAAAGCGAACACAATTTTTGTATTTAGTGAGAAAGAAAGAAATGCGTTTTTAGAATTAAAGAATGCGTTAGTTCATAAACCTGTTTTATACCTATATCGTGTGAATGCAGAAACTGAGTTACATACAGATGCGTGCATGTTTGGTTTCGGTGCGATTTTGTTGCAACGAGGATATGATGATAATGCGTTTCATCCTGTTTACTATGCTAGTGGCAAAACCACACCCGCCGAACAAAATTATAGTAGTTATGAATTAGAAGTACTGGCTATTATCAAAGCACTTAAAAAATTTAGAATATATTTACTAAGTATTCCCTTTAAGATTGTAACGGACTGTCGCGCGTTTACCCTAACCATGCAAAAAAAAGATCTGTGCGTTCGAGTAGCGAGGTGGGCTCTTCTGTTAGAAGAATTTCAGTATGTTATCGAACATAGGTCCAGTTTGAGTATGCGGCATGTCGATGCATTGAGTCGCCACCCTTTGCCAGCGTGCCTGGTTGTCGAGAAATGCAAGGACGGACTTACGCCGCGACTGAAGAAAGCCCAACAAGAAGACGATCAGTTGAATAAAATGATACATTTGGCAGAACAAAATAAGCTGGAGGGATACGTCGTTAAATGTGGCTTACTGTTTAAACAGGTTGATGGTGATATACGTTTAGTGGTTCCGAAATCAATGGCTTTCCAAATAATTCGCGAAGCACATGAGAGAGGACACTTTTCTATAACAAAGACCGAAAACCTGCTACAAAAAGATTATTGGATACAAGGAATGAAACATAAAATTGAGAAGGTCATACAGAATTGTATTTCATGCATTCTAGCTGAACGGAAGCGTGGTAAACAAGAGGGATATCTACACCCACTTGAAAAGGGTGAAATGCCTCTAGAAACTTTCCATATTGATCATTTAGGGCCATTATTCAGTACAAAAAAGAATTACAAACATAGACGCGTTTACAAAATTTGTATGGTTATATGCTACTAAAACTACAAACTCAGCTGAAGTTATCGAAAGACTCCGAAAACAGTCTGTAACTTTCGGAAATCCGCGGCGTATTATTTCCGATCGAGGTGCAGCATTCACATCTCGAGAATTTACTGAATATTGTCAACAAGAAAACATTCAACATTCTTTAATAACTACTGGAGTGCCTCGCGCAAATGGACAGGTAGAACGTGTAAACCGCAGACTCATACCATTACTAATAAAAATGTCAAATCCAAAAAAAGAAGATTGGTACAAGTATTTAGAGATAGCGCAACAATACTTAAACACCTCATTTCATAGGAGCATTGGAACAACGCCATTTCAGTTATTATTTGGAACAACTGCTCATTTGAAAGATGATCCTCATATAAGGGAACTAATACAAGAGGAATGGATTCAAAAATGAACGAGATGAGTTACGAATAGAAGCCTGCAAAACTATTGCGAAAATACAAAATGAAAATCGACGTACTTTTAATAAGAAAAGAAAAAAGGCAAAGAAATATAAAGAAGGAGACTTAGTAGCTATTAAACGAACGCAACAAGGACCAGGACTGAAACTAGCAAATAAATTTCTTGGCCCGTATAAAATAATAAAAATAATGCGAAATGACCGATACCTTGTCGAAAAAGTCGGTGAACATGAGGGACCATTACAAACGTCCACAGCATCAGACTTCATGAAATTCTGGATACCTGATATAAGTGACGTGAGTGATACTTCAAGTAATGATTCGAATGACGATTTGGGTGACATTCGGGGGCGAATGTCTATTCAGGATGGCCGAATGTAGGAGGACGGGTGTAAGAGGACGGGTACATGTAGAATATAACTGATAGTACGGTGTATGTGTGTGTCTTGAAGACTGTCGTGTAAGGAGTACGTGCGAGTGGAGAACAGAACAGCGTAACGTCGGAAAAAGAAAAGAGCGTAACGTCATTCAGAGAAAAAGAGGACAGCGTTGAATAAAGAGCGTGGCGTCATAGCGTAATCATAAAAGTTAAATAATATTTCCGTAATTAAATAATATTCTTTCTGTTGCTTACCAAACATTCCTACAGTACATGTTTATTTCTCGGTTCTTATACATTAACGATATGTATATCTGTGCGTTCCGGTGCTATTCAGGGAACAGCGAGAAAGTGAATTTCTGGACACTAGTACCATCATTGATGCCACGAAGCGAAGACCATCGCGCACTTCCGGATAGAGGGAAAAACGAGGGATTCGTCCCTTTGGTACTACTCACCTACTATACCAGCTTCCTTAATCAATTCTCAGTTTACTGTTTTGCTCAGTTTACTTGTTCAGCTTTACTGTTTTTTATCCAATCGTTAATTAAGTATATATTCTTTTAATATTACTTCGTCCCTTATTCCATTCACAATTAGTAGCAGAGCACCGTGGTTGATTGTGCGAAGTTTACGATATAAAAGACGGGAGAAAGTTCGAGAAGGTGAGAGAAGTTTTACAAATATGATGGACCAATGGAACATTATGAACGTTCAACCGCTCGACGACTCAAATTACTTTCTCTGGAGTGAGAAAGTGGAAGATATCCTAAGGAAGGGAACAATGAATATAATAACAAATGGAAAGAGTGGAACGAATGGGACGACAATAATTATGCAGCGAGGACAATAATGATCAACACTATGAGTAAAGCACAATTACTTAAATATAGCCATGAAAAAGATGCGAACAAATTATGGACATCGATCAAATTTGATATGGCCGCGGAAACTGAAGAGTTAAAAACGAGAGTTCTTAATGAACAAACAAGTTTACAAATGGGAAAAGATGAGATCGTTGACGCGTTCATAAACAGGGCAGAAGCGTTGAGAAATCAATGTGAACAACTCGGAAAGGACATTGAAGAGTTCGAGCTAAAAATGTATGTATTAAGAGGTCTTCATCCTGAATTTTACCCAAATGTGCGAGTATTAAAAGCGCAAAGAAATATATCTGTATTTGATATCAGATTTGCGTTGAAACAGGAAATACGGAGAAGGGAAAGAAAAAAAAAAAGTTCAACCATCCAGAGATCGGGAGTCGGTAAGAAAAGTAAAAGAACAGAAAGGTGACATCTATTTTTACAATTGTGGAAATAAAGGACATATGGCTGCGGAATGTAATCGAAACGAACGCTGCTTGAACTGTCAACGCTTCAATCATATTGCGGCGGAATGTCACGATCCAAGGAGGAATCAACCACCTGCAGGGAGACGACAGGAAGAAAACTATCAAAGGGGAACTCGTGGGAGAGTCACAAGACAACATGTGAGAAGAAGCGAAGTAGCAATGAAAACCAGCGATGAAGCCAGAAGTGATAAGTGTAAAGGAAATTATGCCAGTGGACAGATTATTTAATCTGAGTGAGAATATTGAGAGAGATATGAGTGAGTGTGAGAATGATCAATGTTGTGAATGGTTGTTAGATTCTGGAGCTACTAGTCATATGAGTCACAATGAACGTGTCTTTGAAAATTTGTTTCAGGAAAAAAGACAGATCAGCTTAGCTGTCAAAGAAGGTAAAATATTAACCTCAAAAGGTATTGGCGATGTGGTTGTGAAACAGTTTTCGAGTAAGAGTAATTTGCGATTTGAAGATGTATTGTATGTACCAGAACTGAATTGTAATCTTCTTTCAGTTGCGAAAATGGCCGAACGAGGGTACAATGTAACTTTTAACAGATTCGGAGCGATGGTATAGGAACGTCTGAATGAAGTTGTAATGACAGCGGCAAGAGTTGAAGATTCATATTATTGGAGATTGAGTCACGCAAATAAGGAAGTACTCGAAGACACGAAGAAGGAAAACTTGGTAAGAGGGACGTCAAGCAACTGGAAAAATGAATGCGAGTCATGTGTCAAAGGGAAAAGTTCAAGAAGATCACATCAAAGACATGAAGGAAGGAGGACAAATGGAATTATGGAGCTGTGGCACACTGATGTAATAGGACCTATAATACCATCAACATACGGTAGGAAAAACTATATGTATATTAACCGTAATAGACGATTATTAGGATGATATTTATACTGTTGTTGAGTCAGAAGACAGGCCGCAGAAGAATTAAAGAAATTAATTATTTTCTAGGAAAATCAGACTGAACTAAGAAGAATTACATCACATAATGGAGGAGAGTATTTGAGTTAAAATCTGAGAAAATAGTTCGAAACTAAAGGTATTATACATGAATTGAGTCCTCCGATGACCCCACAATGTAACGGAATTGCAGATCGAACGAACCGAATGGTAATTGAAACTACAAGGACGATGCTGGCGGATGCCGATCTAAATTTAAAATTTTGGGGAGAAGCAGCAAAGTCTACATAAGAAATAGAGTGAAATCTCGGGTACATGAAAAAACTCATTATGAAATTTGGTATAATAAAACACGGAACATACAACACATGAGGAGATTTGGATGTGCAGCGTATGTATTAAATAAAGGAAAAGTTGAAAGGAAATTTGAATCAAAAACGGTGAAAGGAATTTTTATGGGTTATAATGATAACAAAACATATCGGGTATACATACCTGAAACAGGAAGCATCAAATGCGACTGCGATGTGAAATTTGACGAGGAAAAGAATGGCTGGAATCTATCACGTCATGAAGAAACAAAAAACGATGATGATGATGAAAATGATAGCTTGATTACTGTTGGATTGGACAATAGAAAATTGGACAATTCGAAAATGAAGAAGATGAAAGTGAAGAAATAGAAGTATTTGATGAAGAAGAAAATAACGTAAATTTGAGAGAAGAAGAAACAGTGAGCGAAGGGGAGATGAACGATGATTACAATGGAGATGAAATGGATGTTAATAATCAAGGAATGAAAATACTATCAGAAGAGCCAGATACGAGTAGAAAAAGAGGAAGAAAAAAGGGAACAACGAGAGAAGAAATACAAGTGAGAGATTATTTACGTGTATGGGAAAAGAAAAAATTGGATGAGGAAAGGGATGTGAGGAGATCAAAGAGGATACAAGATGGCAATGAAATGCCATGACAAAAAAATCCGAATACGGTGAATGAGGCTAAGCAATCGTCCGAATGGGAACAATGGAGAGAAGCTATGAAAGATGAAATGACATCATTGAAACAACACAAAGTATGGGATTTAGTTGCGCGTCCGAAAGGAAAAAGAGTGATAAAAAGCAACTGGATTTATTCTACTAAAGAAGATTCGGTTACATTAGAAAAAAGGTTTAAAGCACGACTAGTGGCTATGGGGTGTGCGCAAAGGCCAGGCTTTGACTATGAGGAAACATTTTCACCAACAGTTAGGATGGAAACAGTAAGATTGTTATTCTATCAGTATATGTGCGGAATACAAAAGAAGAGTGAAAGCTTATGATGTAAAAGCAGCCTTCTTGCTCTTGGTTCATTGGATGAAGAGGTGTATATGGAATAACCCGAAGGATATGAAAATAATAACAAAAAGTTTTGTAAATTGAAGAAAAGCATCTACTGTCTAAGACAAGCAAGTAGATGTTGGAACAAATATTTAAATAACATTCTTCAGAAGGTTAGGCTGAAACAATGCACACATGATCCTTGTCTGTTTTATGTCAGACAACAAAATGATTTCTTGTACTGCGGTGTACATGTTGATGACATGACGGAGGTGAGCAGTACGGACTGAAAGATCTTGGTGAAAGGCGAAACAGATACTTGGAATAGAATTGACTTATGAAAAAGGGAAATTGTTCATCAGTCAAAGAAATTATGTGAAGGATTTGTTAGAAATGTATGGAATGAGTGATAGTAACGATGTGAGCTCTCCGGTGGATGTTAATCAAAAATTGAGCCAGGACGAAGGAAGTCCAATGAGTGATCAAAAGGCGTATCAGGAGCTATTGGGATCTGAACATGGCAAGGAGACCAGACATATCATTTTCACTTAGCTGCGTATCACAATATAGTAAATATCCAAAAGAGATACACATGAGGGCACAGAAACGTGTTCTTCGGTACCTGAAAGGTACGATAGATTATAAAATTGAGTACAGGAAGGAAAACTGCGTAAAAGGAGTGAGATGTGAAACGGACGCATCGGGGGACGCAAAGTCATTTTGTGGAATGCTTGTCTATAAAAATGGAGACCTTATACAGTGGAAATGCAGAAAGCAAGGGAGAGTGACCCTATCATGCTCTGAATTAGAATCGACGTCAGAAGAGTTGAAAGAAAGTAATTTGGACAAGTGAAGTATTGAAAGAACTAGGAGTGTCTAATGAGATCTATAAAGAGTTAAAATGTGATAATCTAGACGCTCTGAAACTAGCGAATGGTGGTAGTTTTAGGATGAAGTTAAAAATACTGAATAGAAAATGTCATTTTATTCGAAAATGTCATTTTTATATTTGTATTAGTGTGTGAGAGATTATTCAGTGAGAGTGATGCATGTTCCAAGACAGAATATGACAGCGAATTGTATGACTAAAGCATTGAGTGGGCCTGCGCTATTAAGAAATGTAAAAGATTTTATGTGTGTCAAAATGGAATACAGCCCAGGGGAGTGAGTGTGTTGGCTTTAGGTGTGTAGATGAGAGAGTGGTTGTGGTATGGATGTGTGACATGTATATGTGTGTCACGTCTGGTGTGTTGTATTTTGTTCTGGACGGTGCCAGGGAAGATTCAGTCTTCGAGAATGAATCATGATGTGAGGAAAAGAGAATAGCGAGTTCGGATTAGTGAAGAGAGTGTCTGATTGAGAGTGAGAGGAATCCAAAGCTTTACTGTTTTGTATTTAATTGTGTTTATTAAATGTATATTCTTTTAATATTACTTCGTTCCTTGTTCCATTCACAGCGTCAAACTATAATTGATAACGGTGGACACACGATTAATTGAGTGCACATTAGTATTTTGAACTTTACAAAAAAATATTAATTTTTTACAAAAAAAAGTTAATTTTTACAGAGATATCGCGTCCACGCTCTTGTATATTAATATATCTCTTGTATAAAGGGTACTGCGTGTACTCGACATTACGGACTTGGGCCCGAAAAATTCGAGAGGACACGGGCGGGTTTCCGATCCGCGTGAACTTTCGGGTAGCTCGATTTTATTTGACTGCCCGATAATTACGGTTTGCGTAAGGAAAATATGAATAGTGAACGGTTCAGGACATGCTTATGTTACGATTTCAAAGTCGGTATTATATCGATATAATGTAAGACTGGCGAAGTAGGAATTGCGAATGTTTCTAAACATATTGAAATAAATTTATTTTTAGTTACTATTCAAGAAACGTAATTCTTCTACATGTGTTGGCAACAGTTTTGCTCTTGTCGCCATCACTGTGTTTGATAAGGAAAAGAAACGCTCACTGGTCACTTGCATTGCAGGTATTCTAAAAACATTCCGTGCAACACATGATAATTTATAAAACCCTGCGCTATTAAATTTCCACGAAAGCAAAATATTCTGATTATTTGCAATAATACTTTCTGAAAAATAAATTTATAGTGATGTGCTAAATAAAAAAAATAGCTTTGCTTTTGCCACACACTGTAGTTACAACTTTATATTCTTGATCGTTCTTATTGATTTGAATCTTTTTGTATTCCGCGAGGCCAACAAACAGCTCCAAAGTCATCACATATCTTACGTTCAGTATCGTCTACCGTTCTTCTGTCGATTATTAATTCTAGTCTGCCTGAGGTACGCCAATTTTGTGCAAGCGCATTCGGCGTAGCTCAGAGCAGAATCGTCAGCACATTGGAGAATAAGCATCAATCGGTAACGCAATTTTCTTTCGGGAGGAAATACCATTCATATATCCTTGCGGAATGATCCGGAGAAGAATCTTTAGATATTCGAGCTCTGCGAAAATAATTCGCAATCACTCACACTATTAATTAAAAATACTTTCTACGTTCTCTCCGCTACCATGCAAATATGTTCGTAAGGGACCGCAAGAAAGCAAAATCGTAAAGTCGCAGTTGTTCAAAGATTTGTACAGATTATCATACGCAAGAAGGTCTTATTCCAGGTGGAGGAAACCAATAGGAGGTATAAGGGATCTAGGATTACCCAGACAATGCTATAAAACGTAAGAGTATAGGACATATTTCTGGGCAGTATTATCTTACCTGATAATTATTTGTGATCTTTATCCAACGGCAAAGTTTCTGACCGAAAATAACTTTTTTTCCCAATCCCGTGATGCGAAAAGATACAAAGAGAGTCGGCCTTGTATAAACCCGACACTGCATAAAATCTTTTTACTCGTCTACTTACTTGTCTACTTGTCGCGCAGTGCTTTTCGTCCATTTCGTTACCATTTTCATCGCGCACTTCTAATGAAGGTTTATCTTCAATTTCCCCTCCCACATTTTTTTTATTTTGACAGAATTGAGGATAAGGAAATTTCACACTCTGGAAAGTGGAAAATTAGATATGAAAATAGAGACTCGTCACCTCTAAGATTAATAAAAACTTCCCAATCTCAGACATTTCAAATAAGTGTAGTAATAATTGGATACATTATTATTTTTCATGGTATATTTCTTTAAAACGTTATTAACCATTACAAAATATTGGTGGCAAAAATTACAAAATATGCTATTTATTTTACAAGAAAATTTACCGACATTAGATCTTTGTATATCCGTTTACAAAAAGGTACTTTCGCTAGTCTTATGATGTAATGGTAAACAATAATTAGGAACCATATACGCATGACTTCCTCGCTAGTACAAGTTTATTTCTCGGTTCCAATATAATCATATGTAGATTATACCTGCGTGGTCCGGTGCTACTCACCGTAACAGTGGAGAAGTGGATAACCAATGATTTGCGCAAACGATCCGCGCCAAGAATACAAGATTTTCTTCGAGGTAGACGAGGAAACCATGAGGGATTCATCTACAATTCATTCTCCCAATTCCTCCAACTTCAAGGACAGAAATAGGCCGTTGACCCTTGCTGGTGGACAATCCACTGGGTTTACGAATTGAAGATGGCCTTTTCCATGGCTTTCTTTCTTCGCAAAGGATACATTAGCTTCTCGAATTTGAAAATTCCAAGTAAATGGTTTGGTGATAAACTTGTGATACTTCGGAAACATTCCAAATTTTGATACATTCCAACTTACTGTACTAGCGATAATGGACCACACTTTTTGATTCCTGACAATTGTATTACAAAACTTTCAAAGTATCTGGCAGACATAAAAATTGTATACATTCGTTTCCAGAAAGATGCTTACACTGTTCTTACGATATAAATGTGAAAAATTATTAGGTTTCTCGTTAGTGCTTCAATACATAAGAATGGTACATACATTTGTGTTCCGGAATTATTCAGATAATAAAACTTTACTTTCCTAAAAAACAAAAATTTGAACAAAAGGACCTTCTTCTGTAAGGCAGAGGAGGAAATTAATGAGGGAGTCTTCTACAACTTCTTTTCCCAGTTATTCCACCGCGAAAGAACGACAGGATTCAAGGTGTATATTGATATGTTCACCTTGTATATAATATAATTTTATGTACAAGAGTACATGATAAATGATATGTATAAGAGTACAGGATATTTGGAAGGTGGATGACTGGACTTAGAAATTGAGACGTCTCCTTCGGTGGGAAATTTTTAATAACCAAAGTTATAGCAGTTCCTAATTTCCTAATTTCATACATTCCAACCATTACATCGTAATTCAGACATTCCAAAAAATATTCAAAATCATTCCAAATGTTAGAAAGTTTCTAATTAAGACATTTGAGACGTTACAAATAAAACTGTAATAGTAATTACACGACATTTTTGACTCGTTCATCATATTCCTTTCTTTACAATTTCGTTACAGAGTGTAATATATTCGTCCTGACGGCAGAAAATTTTTCTGGCATTCGAATTTCTGATATTCGTTTGCAGGAAGATATTTGTACTACGTTCTTACCATGTGAGCAATTACTAGGAATCGTTATTTATAGTACGTTCTCCTAGGATGTCAACAATTAGGGAGAGCCACGGTCTCCTACGAACTTTCTCGCTAGTGGTCGTTTGAAAGACTCAGTTACTATATAAGAAAAATAAGTAATGTATGCCTATGGTCCGGTGCTACTCAGAGAATTGCGGGGAAGTGGTTGCTGGCTACCATCATCATGGCCGTGAAGGAGGGGCTCAGGTCGCGAGCTTTCTTCTTCTCCCGTGTAGAGTGGAAAACCCATTCTTCGTGGTCTACTCTACTCCCAATTGCCGGAGGGGGTCTTTGTTTTGCATGTTCGGACCCCGTCTCGCAAGTGGGGACTAGGCTCTGAATGCGATGTCTGGTGGGAGTACCTTACCGAGGTTACCAGCTTCCTGAAGCAACTTAGGATAATTACTCCATAGTTCCTTAATGTGTACAAGTACACGTATAATGCCGTCCGAATCTAGTGATAGTTGAGGGAGAAAATAAGACTGAACAACTGTAGTAGCACGGCTTTGGACCAAACTTTTTGATTTACGCGTTATATTTTTTTTTTTTTTTTGACAGTTTCATTACAAATTTGAAAATATTCTTCCTGACACCAGACAAATTTTCTGATACTAAATTTTTATACATTCGTTTCCGAAAGGATGGTTATACAATTCTAACGAAAAAAAAAACTAAACAACTATTAGGAACTTTCTCGCTAGTACTTATTTAATATATGAGAACGAAATATAGTGGATACTTCTGTGGTACGGAACTACTAACAGTAGGAAATTATATAACCAAAAATTTGTGTAAATTATCGGGAAGATCTTCAATGTAGAGGAAACTAACAGAGGTAATTCGTTTGCAGTTTCTCCTCTCAGATTTTCCCGAACTAATAGTACTATTAATTAGACAGTAAAATATTTTAAATAACTGTAGTAAACGCCATTACGTCACATATTCCAACTTTCATATTATATTCTTTTCCGTTACATTTTCGTGATAATTTTATTACGAATTTCAAAATATTTGTTGTATCAATAGAAAAATTTACTGATCATAAATTTCTTTACATTTTTGACATTTGTTTGCAGAAAGATATTCATAATATTCGAACCGTGTGGTGAATTCTTAGGAGCCGTATGACTTTCTTGCTAATGCTTGTTTACGCTCTCGGTTAATACATAAGAACGATACGTAGTGTTATGGAGAAATGTTATTGAGAAAAATAAAAGGGAAATTGATAACAAAGAATTTATGCAAACCATCAGCGCAAGAAGATCTTGGAAATAAAAAAGGATCTTACTCGGGATAGAAGAAGAAACAAATGTGGCGGAAGGGGGGATCTTTTTTAATTGCTTACCCAATCATTCTATCCTGACAGAACAGGTGTTTCAAACTTTCTATGGAAAGTGAAAAACTGAAGCATAAAAATTGAGATGTGTCCTGGGAATACTCCTGTATGGTTACAAAAACTTCTTACTGGCCAAACATACAGTATCTATGAAATTCATACAAGTTCTCCAAACTATTCAAAATTATCCGAAGTGAACAATAATTCAAGATATTTAGAACTAGTCGCAATGATGTTTTGTGCAATTGTTTGCAGAAAGATATTTGTAATATTCGTTCAATGTGGTAAATTACTTGAAGCCTATGACTTTCTTGCTAATGTTTGTTTACGCACTCGGTTATGATGTATAAGAACGATGTGGAGTGTTATGCAGTTATTCAGAGAAACAAAAGGGAATTCGATAACAAAGATTATGCACACCATCGGCGCAAGGTCTTTAGAATAAAGAAGGATCTTTCTCCTGATAGAGGAAGAAACCAACATGGGAGGAAATGGGGATTTTCAATTGATCGTTCAATATTTCTATCCTGACAAATATTCCAAACTTTCTGTGGAAAGTGGATACTTCGGGCTTAAAAACTGAAATGATTCCTGGGAATTTTCCTTTGGTTATAAAAATATTTTTTTTACATCTAATTTTTGTACATCTTTGCAGCGTGACAGTGAAAAATTATTGGAAATCTCACACGTATGGTTCTCTCGTTAATTCTTGTTTATGCTCTTGGTTAATATAATCTATAAGAATGGTATGTATTGGTGCGATACTATTGAGAGAAACGGAACAGAGATTCTCTCCTTCCGTTGTGTTTGTTCCGCGAGACATATAGAATGTATGTAAACGCAAACGTATGGAAAATAGTAAACGTAAATACGTACATAATTCCGCTTCTGACGTACGAAAAATTATATGCGAATGCTCTTCGCTAATTGCTCAGGAGATGTTTATTCTGCCACGATTCTGGCCAGACGTCTTTGTAAAAATTCCGGATCACTGTAGAAGTAATTCCAATTACTCGCACATTTCTTCCCTGACAATTTTGTTACAAATTTCAAAATATTCGTTCTATCGAGAGAACAATTTTTGTTCCAAACATATTCATACTATTTTTACAATGTAGCAGCAAAAAATTACTAAGAACATAACATGCATGGTATTCTTACTTAAACTATGGATTAATGTATGAGAATTGTGTATAGTATATACCTCCGTTCGAAGCTGTTCTGGAAAAGTAGTTGAAAAGTAGACTTGCACTCTGCGAAGATGTCTGCCATCAGTTCCCCTCCTCCAATCTCTGCGTCGCAGCCCGATGCGTCTTAACGGGAATTTGAAGAGCACAAAAATACAGTAGTAGCACCGGTCGGTGTAAGGGCAGCAATAACTGCAGCGATGATGCGTCGAATTCTGTATTCTATTTCTCGACAAACCCAATTCTCGATGCTGTGTTCGGGCGTCGAACAACGTTTCTTTCCTATTTTTTTCTCTTCTTCTTCTTCACATAGATAATCATTATGCTTGTTGCGCAAGATGTACTCGTACACGTAACACTTGGACAATCGCGAACGTAAGTTTATAATCGCGATTCTGAATGTTCTGACTAACAGCTTCAATGATGATTCTTCGACCAAGATTCTGGAATGAGTGCTGTGAGACGCGTCGGTCGTCCTTCTAAAAGGCATCTGTATTTCCCCCACTCTGGGTCGATTCTTGGGGACCGGTTTCTATTTTTAGAAAGTGAAACGTGGCGTTGCTAGCCGCTTCCCTGACCATGAGAGTATCTTACTTTTAGATCAGGAAATTCTGAACGAATTTTATCTGCGATCAGTGATGTATGGGTGAGATGTCGACGACCGCACGTGGCCCGTTGTTTTACTTGTCTTTGGTATTCTAGTCCCTTCTATGAATATAATATCCCGGCTGTCGACGTGGAACTCTTTCAAGAGAAACTACTTATTTCCACAGAAAAATAAAAGGCTGAAACATTCGAAGTACGTCAGTCATGAAAATCTTACGCAGATTGTAATGAAGGACTGGAAAAAAACTGTATGCATCTCAAACTGTTCAGGAGAGTTTCCTAGAATACCTACGATCTGGCGCGTCGGAAAAAGAGCCTCCAGCAGGCCTGTGTCGCCATAAAAGCCTGGCCATCTGGCTGAGCTTTGTTCTACCGCAGACAAGGCCCTCGACCGAAGCAACTGAATCAACTTTTCCGACCAGGTGCGAAACACGCTCCCTCCATGTCACACAAAACGGTATCGAGCATCTGCCCTTTGTGCCCTACCTTGGGCCCGCAATTTCCCGAAGCCGAACGAAGAGGAACCGAGAGAGCTTCCGTGCTCTCCTCCTTCCTGCAAGTTTAGAATTATTTCGACTTCCAAGCAACACGGGTTATCTCTCGCGGCACTAGAATTACCACCGAGGGGAAACCCTCTGATATCACACGCGTGCGAGAATACAAAGAATTCACTAATAAGGAAGATCGCGCCTCGCTACACACGCGCGCGAACACAATCTTTTCATATCCATGGAGCTCGTACGTCGTCGCGTCGCTTGGATACCGTTTTCTCGTAAAAAAGAATCAACCAAGGTATCCCGGTGGATCGGCGAGCAACAAAGCATGTTTTTTCCAGTGACATCGTGCATTCCTCTGTTCGTCATCTCACACCCGTTCGTTCGTTCTCTTTAACTAACTCCGTGATTCATTCAGTCCGGACTGCGAATTCAAGTATGAATTTTCGAAAATAACCGATCAGACCCGCTGAATAAATTGCCACATGAATAAGGATAATGTATGCAGCTACCCCACACCCGATCTCTTCAATACCGATATCTTCCAATCGAAGTGCTCTATTCGCGTTTTGTGAAAAAGGAGCATTTTTTCGGATTCAGCGAGAACTCCACTGCGTCTCTGATGCAGATAATACATCATTTAGATGCACTAAATTACTTATTTCGTCTCTCAAACTACTTAGAGCGGTATTAATCACGAGATACATTAGTGAGATCGAACGGAGTTCGTAAAAAATTCGCAATGACCGTCAAAGCGGTTTTCTCCATCGATTCCCTAGCGATCAGTATCTGATAGAAACCGGGGATCATGTCTAACGTCGTGAAATATTCCCTGGTACCTCTAACGATTTAGTTAATCTTCGATGAGTGACGAGAGAGCATCGCTCTTCGAAGGTAATACTAATCAACATTCAAAAGTCTACACGCGGCCTTGTTCGTTTTTTCTTCTTTCAAAGGCGATCGGTGGCTACGTTTCTTTTTTTTTTTTTTTTTTTAGAAAGACTGAGGATATACGTTTACCCGAATTATTTCGTAAATTTTTCAGAAAATCTATTACCATGAAGGGGGATTTTCTCCCACTCGATAAAACACAGTCGAGAAGTTGTAAGTTCCTACTCGGTCCTGCTTTGCAATGATTTTCATTTAGAGTGTACTTAGTCAGTGTCGTAACTTGATCTTGGATGCTGACATATTCTGATCGCGCTAGATCCGTATCGATAACGCCTTTTCGTCTTTTGATCAACATTGTTCGCGGTGTAGCACGAGTTATCGCCTGCTCTTTTCGTTGGACGCGTTCGAGTTTCGTGGCTCTCCCTTTGTCAACACGTTCCCCTCTGCCCCTCACTACGACGTGCAAGGAATCGTGCTGTCTATCAGGCGCGACAATGAAGGAAGTCCCACTCTACGAACAGCTCGTCTATTCGAGTTAGTGTCGCCGTGCTACCGCAAGGTCGTCGCAGCGGAATCCGATAATCCTCGCAGCGTGGTTGCATACGGGTCACTCTTGACCCGTTTGGACAGGCATACCTTGATCAATGAAAACGTTGCCGTGCTATCATTCTTCTCACAGTGAAATTTCCGAAAACAACGGAAAAGCAGCTTGTAGTTCAACGAGAAGCAAACATTCGTTTGATATTCAGATTTTTTAGGCGTTTGATTTTCGCATTTAACGCATTGTTTCGCAATGTACCTTTTCGTGTACTCTCTTGGAGCAATTGGAACATCTTTTCTTTCGTCTAGCGTTTTAGTTCTTGAGAAATTTCGTCTCTGCGCCTTTCTGCTTTCTCTTCTCTGCGCGCTCGTTTCGTCGGAGATATGACACTGCTTTTTCACTAGCGATCGCGGTCGACCGTCTTGATCGTTCTTCTCATTGATTTAAATGTTTTTGTACTCTGCGAGGCCAACAAACAGCTCCGAAGCCACCATATTTCTTACGTTCAATATCGTCTGTTGGGTCGATTATATTAATTCGATCAGCTCGACGTCGATAATTATTCTAGTCTGCCTGAGGTACGCTAACTTTGTGCAAGCTCATTCGGCGTAGCTCAGAGCAGAATCGTCAGCGCATCGGAGAACATGTGTCAATCGGTCGTGCCATTTCATTTCTGGAGCAAATACCATTCATAGATCCTTGCGGAGTGATCCGGAGAAAAATCTTTACATATTCGAGCTCTGCGAAAGGAATCCGAAATCACTCACACTATTAATTAAAAATACTTCTACGTTCTCTTCGTTACCAATACCACTACCAACCAAATATTTTCGTAAGGGGCCGTAAGAAAGGAAAATCTCAAAGTCGCAGTTGTTCAAAGATTTTGAACAGATTATCACTCGGAAGAAAGTCTTGTTCTAGGTGGAGAAAACCAATGGGAGGTATAGGGGATCCAGGATTACACTGGGTTACCCAGGCAATGCTATAAAACGTAACGTATGACGTGTTTCTGGGCAGTATTATCTTACTTGATAATTATTTGTGATCTTTATCCAACGGGAAAGTTACTGACCGAAATCAGTCCCGTGATGCGAAAAGATACAAAGAGAGTCAGTCTTGTATAAACCCGAAACTGCATAAAATCTTTTTACTCGTCTACTTACTTGTCTACTTGTCGCGCAGTGCTTTTCGTCCATTTCGTTTCCATTTTCACCGCGCACTTCTAATGAAGGTTTCTCTTCAATTTCCTCTCCCACATTTTTTTTCATTTTGACAGAAATTAGGATAAGGAAATTTCTCACTTTGGAAAATGGAAAATTGGATATGAAAATAGAGACTAGTCAGCTCCAAAGTTGATAAAAACTTCTCAATCTCAGACATTTCAAAAAGTGTAGTAATAATTGGATACATTATTATATTTCATGATATATTTCTTCAAAATTTTATTAATAATTACAAAATATTTGTGGCAGAAATTACAAAATATGATATTTTTTTACAAGAAAATTTAGCGACATTAGATCTTTGTATATTCGTTTACAAAAAAGTACTTATGCTATTCTTGTGATGAAATGATGAACAATAATTAGCAGCCATATACGCATGAGTTCCTCGCCAGTACTGTAGGAGGACGGGTGTAAGAGGACGGGTACATGTAGAATATAACTAAGAATCAGAACTGTAGAATATAAAGAATCATTACCCATTACCATTAATAGAAGATCAGCTAGATTTGTTGCAATCTGCGAAGTTTTACAATACCCTAGACTTAAAAAATGGATTGTTCCATGTTCAGGTGGATGAGTCGAGTAGAAAGTACACCGCATTCATAGTCCCCGATGGACATTATGAATTCCTAAAAGTCCCTTTTGGCCTGTGCAATTCACCTTCGATATTTCAAAGATACATAAATGCTATCTTTAAAGATCTGATTCGCGATAAAATCGTTTTAACATATTTAGATGATCTCATTATACCATCTGTTAATTTTGAAACCGGTTTAAAAAACCTTAGAATTGTACTTAATGTTGCGAGTAACTTTGGATTGAAGATAAATTGGGAAAAATGCCACTTCTTACAAACTGAAGTTGAATTCCTAGGACATATCATTGCTAACGGAAAAATTCGCCCATCTGAACATAAAACAGACGCTGTAAAGAAATTTCCTGAACCTACCTCTATACGACAATTGCAAAGTTTTTTAGGATTAACTGGTTATTTCCGAAAATTTATTCCACGATATTCTATAATTGCGCGACCCTTGACAAACTTATTGAAAGCGAACACAATTTTTGTATTTAGTGAGAAAGAAAGAAATGCGTTTTTAGAATTAAAGAATGCGTTAGTTCATAAACCTGTTTTATACCTATATCGTGTGAATGCAGAAACTGAGTTACATACAGATGCGTGCATGTTTGGTTTCGGTGCGATTTTGTTGCAACGAGGATATGATGATAATGCGTTTCATCCTGTTTACTATGCTAGTGGCAAAACCACACCCGCCGAACAAAATTATAGTAGTTATGAATTAGAAGTACTGGCTATTATCAAAGCACTTAAAAAATTTAGAATATATTTACTAAGTATTCCCTTTAAGATTGTAACGGACTGTCGCGCGTTTACCCTAACCATGCAAAAAAAAGATCTGTGCGTTCGAGTAGCGAGGTGGGCTCTTCTGTTAGAAGAATTTCAGTATGTTATCGAACATAGGTCCAGTTTGAGTATGCGGCATGTCGATGCATTGAGTCGCCACCCTTTGCCAGCGTGCCTGGTTGTCGAGAAATGCAAGGACGGACTTACGCCGCGACTGAAGAAAGCCCAACAAGAAGACGATCAGTTGAATAAAATGATACATTTGGCAGAACAAAATAAGCTGGAGGGATACGTCGTTAAAGGTGGCTTACTGTTTAAACAGGTTGATGGTGATATACGTTTAGTGGTTCCGAAATCAATGGCTTTCCAAATAATTCGCGAAGCACATGAGAGAGGACACTTTTCTATAACAAAGACCGAAAACCTGCTACAAAAAGATTATTGGATACAAGGAATGAAACATAAAATTGAGAAGGTCATACAGAATTGTATTTCATGCATTCTAGCTGAACGGAAGCGTGGTAAACAAGAGGGATATCTACACCCACTTGAAAAGGGTGAAATGCCTCTAGAAACTTTCCATATTGATCATTTAGGGCCATTATTCAGTACAAAAAAGAATTACAAACATAGACGCGTTTACAAAATTTGTATGGTTATATGCTACTAAAACTACAAACTCAGCTGAAGTTATCGAAAGACTCCGAAAACAGTCTGTAACTTTCGGAAATCCGCGGCGTATTATTTCCGATCGAGGTGCAGCATTCACATCTCGAGAATTTACTGAATATTGTCAACAAGAAAACATTCAACATTCTTTAATAACTACTGGAGTGCCTCGCGCAAATGGACAGGTAGAACGTGTAAACCGCAGACTCATACCATTACTAATAAAAATGTCAAATCCAAAAAAAGAAGATTGGTACAAGTATTTAGAGATAGCGCAACAATACTTAAACACCTCATTTCATAGGAGCATTGGAACAACGCCATTTCAGTTATTATTTGGAACAACTGCTCATTTGAAAGATGATCCTCATATAAGGGAACTAATACAAGAGGAATGGATTCAAAAATGAACGAGATGAGTTACGAATAGAAGCCTGCAAAACTATTGCGAAAATACAAAATGAAAATCGACGTACTTTTAATAAGAAAAGAAAAAAGGCAAAGAAATATAAAGAAGGAGACTTAGTAGCTATTAAACGAACGCAACAAGGACCAGGACTGAAACTAGCAAATAAATTTCTTGGCCCGTATAAAATAATAAAAATAATGCGAAATGACCGATACCTTGTCGAAAAAGTCGGTGAACATGAGGGACCATTACAAACGTCCACAGCATCAGACTTCATGAAATTCTGGATACCTGATATAAGTGACGTGAGTGATACTTCAAGTAATGATTCGAATGACGATTTGGGTGACATTCGGGGGCGAATGTCTATTCAGGATGGCCGAATGTAGGAGGACGGGTGTAAGAGGACGGGTACATGTAGAATATAACTGATAGTACGGTGTATGTGTGTGTCTTGAAGACTGTCGTGTAAGGAGTACGTGCGAGTGGAGAACAGAACAGCGTAACGTCGGAAAAAGAAAAGAGCGTAACGTCATTCAGAGAAAAAGAGGACAGCGTTGAATAAAGAGCGTGGCGTCATAGCGTAATCATAAAAGTTAAATAATATTTCCGTAATTAAATAATATTCTTTCTGTTGCTTACCAAACATTCCTACAGTACATGTTTATTTCTCGGTTCTTATACATTAACGATATGTATATCTGTGCGTTCCGGTGCTATTCAGGGAACAGCGAGAAAGTGAATTTCTGGACACTAGTACCATCATTGATGCCACGAAGCGAAGACCATCGCGCACTTCCGGATAGAGGGAAAAACGAGGGATTCGTCCCTTTGGTACTACTCACCTACTATACCAGCTTCCTTAATCAATTCTCAGTTTACTGTTTTGCTCAGTTTACTTGTTCAGCTTTTACTGTTTTTTATCCAATCGTTAATTAAGTATATATTCTTTTAATATTACTTCGTCCCTTATTCCATTCACAATTAGTAGCAGAGCACCGTGGTTGATTGTGCGAAGTTTACGATATAAAAGACGGGAGAAAGTTCGAGAAGGTGAGAGAAGTTTTACAAATATGATGGACCAATGGAACATTATGAACGTTCAACCGCTCGACGACTCAAATTACTTTCTCTGGAGTGAGAAAGTGGAAGATATCCTAAGGAAGGGAACAATGAATATAATAACAAATGGAAAGAGTGGAACGAATGGGACGACAATAATTATGCAGCGAGGACAATAATGATCAACACTATGAGTAAAGCACAATTACTTAAATATAGCCATGAAAAAGATGCGAACAAATTATGGACATCGATCAAATTTGATATGGCCGCGGAAACTGAAGAGTTAAAAACGAGAGTTCTTAATGAACAAACAAGTTTACAAATGGGAAAAGATGAGATCGTTGACGCGTTCATAAACAGGGCAGAAGCGTTGAGAAATCAATGTGAACAACTCGGAAAGGACATTGAAGAGTTCGAGCTAAAAATGTATGTATTAAGAGGTCTTCATCCTGAATTTTACCCAAATGTGCGAGTATTAAAAAGCGCAAAGAAATATATCTGTATTTGATATCAGATTTGCGTTGAAACAGGAAATACGGAGAAGGGAAAGAAAAAAAAAAGTTCAACCATCCAGAGATCGGGAGTCGGTAAGAAAAGTAAAAGAACAGAAAGGTGACATCTATTTTTACAATTGTGGAAATAAAGGACATATGGCTGCGGAATGTAATCGAAACGAACGCTGCTTGAACTGTCAACGCTTCAATCATATTGCGGCGGAATGTCACGATCCAAGGAGGAATCAACCACCTGCAGGGAGACGACAGGAAGAAAACTATCAAAGGGGAACTCGTGGGAGAGTCACAAGACAACATGTGAGAAGAAGCGAAGTAGCAATGAAAACCAGCGATGAAGCCAGAAGTGATAAGTGTAAAGGAAATTATGCCAGTGGACAGATTATTTAATCTGAGTGAGAATATTGAGAGAGATATGAGTGAGTGTGAGAATGATCAATGTTGTGAATGGTTGTTAGATTCTGGAGCTACTAGTCATATGAGTCACAATGAACGTGTCTTTGAAAATTTGTTTCAGGAAAAAAGACAGATCAGCTTAGCTGTCAAAGAAGGTAAAATATTAACCTCAAAAGGTATTGGCGATGTGGTTGTGAAACAGTTTTCGAGTAAGAGTAATTTGCGATTTGAAGATGTATTGTATGTACCAGAACTGAATTGTAATCTTCTTTCAGTTGCGAAAATGGCCGAACGAGGGTACAATGTAACTTTTAACAGATTCGGAGCGATGGTATAGGAACGTCTGAATGAAGTTGTAATGACAGCGGCAAGAGTTGAAGATTCATATTATTGGAGATTGAGTCACGCAAATAAGGAAGTACTCGAAGACACGAAGAAGGAAAACTTGGTAAGAGGGACGTCAAGCAACTGGAAAAATGAATGCGAGTCATGTGTCAAAGGGAAAAGTTCAAGAAGATCACATCAAAGACATGAAGGAAGGAGGACAAATGGAATTATGGAGCTGTGGCACACTGATGTAATAGGACCTATAATACCATCAACATACGGTAGGAAAAACTATATGTATATTAACCGTAATAGACGATTATTAGGATGATATTTATACTGTTGTTGAGTCAGAAGACAGGCCGCAGAAGAATTAAAGAAATTAATTATTTTTCTAGGAAAATCAGACTGAACTAAGAAGAATTACATCACATAATGGAGGAGAGTATTTGAGTTAAAATCTGAGAAAATAGTTCGAAACTAAAGGTATTATACATGAATTGAGTCCTCCGATGACCCCACAATGTAACGGAATTGCAGATCGAACGAACCGAATGGTAATTGAAACTACAAGGACGATGCTGGCGGATGCCGATCTAAATTTAAAATTTTGGGGAGAAGCAGCAAAGTCTACATAAGAAATAGAGTGAAATCTCGGGTACATGAAAAAACTCATTATGAAATTTGGTATAATAAAACACGGAACATACAACACATGAGGAGATTTGGATGTGCAGCGTATGTATTAAATAAAGGAAAAGTTGAAAGGAAATTTGAATCAAAAACGGTGAAAGGAATTTTTATGGGTTATAATGATAACAAAACATATCGGGTATACATACCTGAAACAGGAAGCATCAAATGCGACTGCGATGTGAAATTTGACGAGGAAAAGAATGGCTGGAATCTATCACGTCATGAAGAAACAAAAAACGATGATGATGATGAAAATGATAGCTTGATTACTGTTGGATTGGACAATAGAAAATTGGACAATTCGAAAATGAAGAAGATGAAAGTGAAGAAATAGAAGTATTTGATGAAGAAGAAAATAACGTAAATTTGAGAGAAGAAGAAACAGTGAGCGAAGGGGAGATGAACGATGATTACAATGGAGATGAAATGGATGTTAATAATCAAGGAATGAAAATACTATCAGAAGAGCCAGATACGAGTAGAAAAAGAGGAAGAAAAAAGGGAACAACGAGAGAAGAAATACAAGTGAGAGATTATTTACGTGTATGGGAAAAGAAAAAATTGGATGAGGAAAGGGATGTGAGGAGATCAAAGAGGATACAAGATGGCAATGAAATGCCATGACAAAAAAATCCGAATACGGTGAATGAGGCTAAGCAATCGTCCGAATGGGAACAATGGAGAGAAGCTATGAAAGATGAAATGACATCATTGAAACAACACAAAGTATGGGATTTAGTTGCGCGTCCGAAAGGAAAAAGAGTGATAAAAAGCAACTGGATTTATTCTACTAAAGAAGATTCGGTTACATTAGAAAAAAGGTTTAAAGCACGACTAGTGGCTATGGGGTGTGCGCAAAGGCCAGGCTTTTGACTATGAGGAAACATTTTCACCAACAGTTAGGATGGAAACAGTAAGATTGTTATTCTATCAGTATATGTGCGGAATACAAAAGAAGAGTGAAAGCTTATGATGTAAAAGCAGCCTTCTTGCTCTTGGTTCATTGGATGAAGAGGTGTATATGGAATAACCCGAAGGATATGAAAATAATAACAAAAAGTTTTGTAAATTGAAGAAAAGCATCTACTGTCTAAGACAAGCAAGTAGATGTTGGAACAAATATTTAAATAACATTCTTCAGAAGGTTAGGCTGAAACAATGCACACATGATCCTTGTCTGTTTTATGTCAGACAACAAAATGATTTCTTGTACTGCGGTGTACATGTTGATGACATGACGGAGGTGAGCAGTACGGACTGAAAGATCTTGGTGAAAGGCGAAACAGATACTTGGAATAGAATTGACTTATGAAAAAGGGAAATTGTTCATCAGTCAAAGAAATTATGTGAAGGATTTGTTAGAAATGTATGGAATGAGTGATAGTAACGATGTGAGCTCTCCGGTGGATGTTAATGAAAAATTGAGCCAGGACGAAGGAAGTCCAATGAGTGATCAAAAGGCGTATCAGGAGCTATTGGGACGTCTGATGTATCTGAACGTGGCCGCGAGACCAGATATATCATTTTCACTTAGCTGTCTACCACAATATAGTAAATGTCCAAAAGAGATACACATGAGGGCACCGAAACGTGTTCTTCGGTACCTGAAAGGTACGATAGATTATAAAATTGAGTACGGGAAGGAAAACTGCGTAAAAGGAGTGAGATGTGAAACGGACACGTCGTGGAACGCAAAGTCATTTAGTGGAACACTTGTCTATAGAAATGGAGACCTTACACAGTGGAAAAGCAGAAAGCAAGGGACAGTGGCCCTATCATCCACTGAGAGTGAATTAGAATCGACGTCAGAAGAGTTGAAAGAAAGTAATTTGGACAAGTGAAGTATTGAAAGAACTAGGAGTGTCTAATGAGATCTATAAAGAGTTAAAATGTGATAATCTAGACGCTCTGAAACTAGCGAATGGTGGTAGTTTTAAGACGAAGTCAAAAATACTGAATAGAAGATGTCATTTTATTGTGAGTGTGTGAGAGATTATTCGGTGAGAGTGATGCATGTTCCAAAACAGAATATGACAGCGGATTGTACGACTAAAGCATTGAATGGGCCTGCGTTATTAAGAAATGTAAAAGATTTTATGTGTGTCAGAATGGAATAAAGCCTAGGGGAAAGAATGTGAGTGTGTTGGCTTTAGGTGTGTAGTTGGAAGAGTAGTTGTGGTATAGGCGTGTGACATGTATACGTGTGTTGTGTTTTGTTTTCTGAACGGTGCCGGGGAAGATTTAGTCTTCGAGAATGAATCATGACGTGAGGAAAAGAGAATAGCGAGTTCGGACTAGTGAAGAGAGTGTGTGATTGAGAGTGAGAGGAATCCAAAGCTTTACAGTTTTGTATCTAATTGTGTTTATTAAATATATATTCTTTTAATATTACTTCGTCCCTTATTCCATTCACAGTGTCAAGCTATAATCGATAACGGTGGAGATTGCACACACTATTAATTGAGTGCGCATTAGTGTTTTGAACTTACTTTCGGATTATAAACAATTTTTTACAAAAAAAGTTAATTTTTACAGAGATATCGCGTCCACACTCTTGTGAAACATACTGTATATATCAATATATTCACCTTCTATAAAGGGTAGTGCTCGATATTACGGGCTCGGGCCCGAGAAATTCGAGAAGACTCGGGCGGGTTTCCGATCCACGTGAACTTTCGGGTAGCTCGATTTTATCTGACTGCCCGATAATTTCGGTTTGCGTGGCAAAAATATGAATCGTGAACGGTTCACGACATGCTTATGTTACGATTTCAAAGTCGGTACTATATCTATATAATGTAAGACAGGCGAAGTAGGAATTGCGAATGTTTCTAAACATATTGAAATAAATTTACTTTTAGTTACTATTCAAGAAACGTAATTCTTCTACATGTGTCGGCAACAGTTTTCATCTTGTCGCCATCACTGTGTTTGATAAGAAAAAGAGACGCTCACTGGTCACTTGCATTGCAGGTATTCTCAAAACATTCCGTGCAACACATGATAATATATGAAACACTACGCTATTAAATTTCCACGAAAGCAAAATATTTTGTATATTTGGAATAATGCTTCCTGATAAATAAATTTATAATGATATGCTAAATAAAAAAAATAGCGTTGCTTTTACCACAGATTGTAATTATCACTTTAAAGAGGACGTAATACTGCATTTACCAATCACGGCCAAATATATACTAAGTTTGATATTGCTCATAGATAGACAACTATGCAACCGCCAATGCTTACAGCATCGTGTCAATAAACTTGTATGTCTGTAAACGGACTAGAGCCCAAAGTATGAATCGCTCAACTATAAGTTTTAGTTTCAACTTAAAATATTATGTTTCTTGAATACTAATTTAAAATAAATTTATTTCAATACGTTGAGAAACATTTGTAATTTGTGCTTCGCCTGTAATCGTATATTATATAGGTATAATACCGACATTGAAATCGTAACATAATAGTAAGCGTGTCATGAGCCGAAAGCTATTTATATTTTTTCCATGCAACCCAAAATTATCAGGTAGTCCGATAAAATCGAGCTACTTGAAGGTATCGTGCCCGAAACTGACGAGTAGCTCGAAACTAACGGATAGCCTGAGAGTTCGTGTGAATCGGGCAACCGCCCGTGTCCGCCCGAGTCTGTCCGAGTCCGCTCGAACTTTTAAATCCCGACCCGATTTCGGTATTTCGGGTACCCCCTCATGTATATAATATAATTTTTAGTGATGTGAGGAAACCCGAAATTTCGGGTCGGATCGGGTAATGATCGTTCGAGCCGGGTCGGGTCGGAAGAACCGCTGAATAAATTGCATCTAACGTGAATAAGGATAATGTATGTAGCTTCCCCATACCCGATCTAATACCGATATCTTCCTATCTTAGTGCTCTATTCGCGTTTTGTAACAGAATATTTTTTCAGGTTCATCGAGAATTCCACTGCGTCTCTGATGGAGATAATGCGTCATTTATATACACTAAATTACTTATTTCGTCTCTCAAACTACTTGGAGGGGTATTAATTACGCGATGTATTAGTCAGATCGAACGGCGTTCGTAAAAAATTCGCAATGACAGTCAAGCGTTACAAACGCGGTTTTCTCCATCGATTCCCTCGCGATCGGTATCTGATAGAAACCAGAGATCATATCTAACGTCGTGAAATATTCCCTGATACGTCTAACGATTTAATTGAAACTTCGAACAATGACGGAGCATCGCTTTTTAAAGGTAACACTGATCAACATTCAAACGTCTATACGCGACCTTCTTTGTTTCTCTTTCTTGCAACGGCGATCGGTGTCTATGTTTCTCTTTTTTTTTTTCAACAAAAAACGACTAGCGTAAGGCGATGTGTTTACCCGAGTTATTTCGCAGATTTCTCAGAAAATCTATTACCATGTCGGGGATTTTCTCCCTCTCGATAAAAGACAGTCGAGAACTTCTAAGTTCCTACTCGGTCCTCCTTTGCAATGATTTTCATTTTAAGTGTACTTAGTCAGTGTCGTAACTTGATCTTGGATGCTGATATATTCTGATCGCGCTAGATCCGTATCGATAACGCCTTTTCGTCTTTTGATCAACATTGTTCGCGGTGTAGCACGAGTTATCGCCTCCTCTTTTCGTTTGACGCGTTCGAGTTTCGTGGCTCTCCCTTTGTCAACACTACCCCCTCAACCATCACTACGACGTGCAAGGAATCGTGCTGTTTACAGGCGCGTCAATGGACGGAATCCCACTGTACGAACAGCTCGTCTATTCGAATCACTGTCGTCGTGCTACCGCAAGGTCGTCGCAGCGGAATCCGATAATCCTCGCAGTAGTGGTTGCATACGGGTCAGCCTTGACCCGTTTGGGCAGGCATACCTTGATCAATGAACACGTTGCCGTGCTATCATTCTTCTCACAGGGAAATTTCCGAAAACAACGGAAACGCAGCTTGTAGTTCAACGAGAAGCACATATTCGTATGATATTCAGATTTTTTGGGTGTTTGATTTTCGCGTTTAGCGCGTTGCTTCGCAATCTACTAGCAATCTACCTTCTCGTGTACTCTCTTGGAGCAATTGGAACATCTTTTTCTTCGGCTGGCGTTTTATTTCTTGAGAAACTCCATCTCTGTGCGTTTCTGCTTTCTCTTCTCTGCGCGCTCGTTTCGTTTCGTCGCAGATATGACACTGCTTTTTACTAGCGATCGCGGTCGATCGTAATGATCGTAGTTCTCGTTGATTTAAATCTTTTCGTATTCCGCGAGGCCAACAAATAGCTCCGAAGCCACCATATATCTTACGTTCAATATCATCTATTGTGTCGATTATTAATTCGATCAGTTCGACGTCGATAATCATTCTAGTCTGCCTGAGGTACGCTAACTTTGTGCAAGCGCATTCAGCCTAGCGTACAGCAGAACATGTGTCAATCGATCGTGCCATTTTATTTCCGGAGCAAGTACCATTCATAGATCCTTGCGGAGTGATCCGGAGAAAAATCTTTACATATTCGAGCTCTGCGAAAGTAATCCGCAATCACTCACACTATTAATTAAAAATACTTTTATGTTCTCTTCGCTACCATCCAAACATTTTCGTAGGGGGCCGCAAGAAACCAAAATCTTAAAGTCGCAGTTGTTCAAAGATTTGTACAGATTATCACACGCAAGAAGGTCTTGTTCAAGGTGGAAAAAACCAATGGGAGGTATAGGAGATCCAGGATTACCCTGCGTTGCCCAGGCAATGCTATAAAACGTAACGTAGAACGTATTTCTGGGCAGTATTGTCTTACCTGCTAATTATTTGTGATCTTTATCCAACGGCAAAGTTTCTGACCGAAAATAACTTATTTTCCCAATCCCGTGATACGAAAGGATAGAAAGAGAGTCGGCCTTGTATGAATCCGACACTGCATAAAATCTTTCTACTCGTCTACTTGTCTACTTGTCACGCAGTGCTTTTCGTCCATTTCGTTACCATTTTCACCGCGCACTTCTAATGAAGGTTTATCTTCAATTTCCTCTCCCACATCTTTCTTTATTTTGACAGAAATGAGGATAAGGAAATTTCTCACTCTGGAAAGTGAAAAATTGGATGTAAAAATAGAGACTAGTCACATCCAAAGTTGATAAAAGCTTCCCAATCTCATACATTTCAAGTAAGTGTAGTAATAATTGGATACATTATTATTTTTCATGCCATATTTCTTCAAAATTTTATTAACAATTACAAAATATTCGTGGCAGAAATTACAAAATATGATATTTTTTTACAAGAAAATTTAGCGACATTAGATCTTTGTATATTCGTTTACAAAAAAGTACTTATGCTAGTCCTGTGATGAAATGATGATCAATAATTAGCAGCCATATACGCATGACTTCCTCGCTAGTACATGTTAATTTCTCGGTTTTTATACATTAACGATATGTATACCTGTGTGGTCCGGTGCTATTCAGGGAACAGCGAGGAAGTGAATTTCTGGACACTAGTACCATCATTGATGCCACGAAGAGAAGACCATCGCGCTCTTCCGGGTAGAGGGAAAAACGAGGGATTCGTCCCTTTGGTACTCCTCATCCACTTTACCAGCTTTCTTAATCAATTGTCAGTTAGTCACTAAACAGGAGTACCTGAAGTGCACAAATTGTGCACAAAAGCAGTAATACAATAAACCAGTATTAGAGAGAGAATTAAAGGCTGACAAACTCTAGTAGCGGTTGTGGACCACACTTTTTGACTTATGCGTTATATTTCTTGTTCTGACAGTTTTATTACAAATTTGAAAATATTCTTCCTGACAACAGAAAAATTTTCTGAAATGCAATTTTTATACATTCGTTTCCGAAAAGATGGTTATACAATTCTTACGAAAAAAAAAAAATAAACAACTTTTTCGCTGGTGCTTATTTAATATATGAGAACGAAATGTAGTGGATACTTCTGTAGTGGTACGGAACTACCAACAGTAGGAAATTATGTAACCAAGAATTTGTGTAAATTATCGGGAAGATCTCCAATGTAGAGGAAACTAACAGAGGTAATTCGTTTGCAGTTTCTCCTCTCAGATTTTCCCGAACTAATGGAACTATTAATTAGACAATAAAATATTTTAAATAACTATAGTAAATCCTATTAGATCACATATTTTAACTTTCTTATTATATTTCTTTTCGTTATATTTTCGTGACAATTTTATTACGAATTTCAAAATATTTGTGGCATCAATAGAAAAATTTATAAATAAAAAATTTCTGTACATTTTTGACATTTGTTTGCAGAAAGATGTTCATAATATTCGTACCGTGTGGTGAATTCTTAGGAGCCGTATGACTTTCTTGCTAATGTTTGTTTACGCACTCGGTTATAATGTATAAGAACGATGTGGAGTTATTCAGAGAAACAAAAGGAATTCGATCTTGCGACAATGAGTTTATGCACACCATTAGCGCAAGGTCTTCAGAATAAAGGAGGATCTTCCTCCTGATGGAGAAACTAACAAGGGCGGAGATAGGGATTTTCAATTGATCGTCTAATATTTCTATCCTGACATTACAGATGTTCCAAACTTTCTGTGGAAAGTGGATACTTGGGGCTTAAAAACTGAGATGATTCCTGGGAATATTCCTCTATGGTGATAAAAACTTCTTACTAAAAATACATTATCTATGAAACTCATACAAATCCTCCAGTCTATTCAAAAATATCTCATGTATGCAATAATTCAAGTTGCATTCATACTGCCTTCTGAATTTTGTTACGCAGTACAATATATTCCTCGTGGCAGTAGAAAAATTCTTTGACAAGTGATTTTTGTACATTCTTGCATCGTGACAGTGAAAAAATTATTGGAAATCTCACACGTGTAGTTCTCTCGTTAATTCTTGTTTATGCTCTTGGTTAATATAACGTATAAGAATAGTATGTATTGCTGCAATACTATTGGAAGAAACTAACGGAACAGAGATTCTCTCCTTCCGTTGTGTTTGTTCCGTGAGACATATAGAATGTATGCAAACATGTATGGATAATAGTAAACGTAAATACGTACATAATTCCGCTTCTGACGTAGGAAAAATGCGAATACTCTTCGCTAATAGCTCTGGAGATGATTATTCTGCCACGATTCTGGCCAAACATCTTTGTAAAAATTTCAAATCACTAAAGAAGCAATTCCAATTACTCGCATATTTCCTCCCTGACAATTTTGTTACAAATTTTAAACTATTCGCTCTATCGAGAGAACAATTTTTGTTCCAAAGATATTTATACCATTTTTACAATGTAGCAGTAAAAAATTACTAAGAACATACCATGCATGGTATTCTTACTTAAACTCTGGATTAATACACGAGAATTGTGTATAGTATATACCGCCGTGCGAAGCTCTTCTGGAAAAGTAGTGGAGAAGAAGACTTGGACTCTGCGAAGGTGTCTGCCATCAATTCCCCTCCGACGTTCTCAGCGTCGACGCCAGATGCGTGTTAACGGGAATGTGAAGAGCACAAAAATACAGGCAAAAAGAAACCTTCGTAGTTGCTTCCTGCTTCTTGTGGAGGAAAAGAATTCGTCTTGTAGTATCTTCTATCTTGACGGAGTCGCGGATGGAGAATACACATCTTCGTGGAATTTCTCTCACGTGCAGATTTAGGTTAGGTGAGATCATTGTTCGTAAATTGCTTCAAGTCGCTTGAATTGGATGCAACCATCAAATCAAGTCGCTGGTGCGGAACATGGATAGTACTGCGATTAATATTGCGAATGGGTTCGCCTCCTCCCGGAGATCGGCCTCGCTGAATTCTGGAATGCAGTAGTAGCGCAGCAATAAGAGCAGCGATGCTGCCTCCAATTCTGAATTCTGTTTCTCGACAAACCCAATCCTCCACGCTGTGTTCGGGCGTGGAGCAACGTTTCTTTCTTATTTTTTTCTTTTTTCTTCTTCACACAGATAGTCTTGTTGCGCAATACGTACTCGTACACGTAACACTTGGACAATCGCTTCCCGGACAATCTCTGTCGGGAATTTTCTCCCTCTCAATAAAACACAGTCGAGAAGTTTCTAGTTCCTACTGGGTCCTCCTTTGCAATGATTTTTATTTAGCGTGTACTTAGTCAGTGTCATAACTTAATCTTGGATGCTGACATATTCTGATAGTGCTAGATCAGTATCGATAACGCCTTTTTCGTCTTTTGATCAACACTCGTTCGCGGTGTTATCGCCTTCTCTTTTCGTTGGACGCGTTCGAATTTCGTGGCCCTCTCTTTGTCAACATATTCCACTCCTCCGCCGCTAAGACGTGCAAGGAATCGTGCAGTCTATCAGGCTCGACAATGAAGGAAATCCCACTTTACGAACAGCTCGTCTATTGGAATCACTGTCGTCGTGCTACCGTGAGATCGTCGCAGCGGAATCCGATAGTCCTCGCACCGATGGTTGCATACGGGTCAGTCTTGACCCGTTTGGCCAGGCAAATCAATGAATCACTGTTGTCGTGCTATCATTCTTCTCACAGGGAAATTTCCAAAAACAACGGAAGCTTGTAGTTCGACGAGAAGCAAACATTCAGATTTTTTAGGTGTTTGATTTTCGCGTTTAACGCGTTGCTTCGCAATCTACCGGGAATCTACCTTCTCATGTACTCTCTTGGAGCAATTGGAACATCTTTTCTTTCGGCTGGCATTTTATTTCTTGAAAAACTCCGTCTCTGCGCGTTTCTGCTTTCCTTTCTCTGCGCGCTCCTTTCGATTCGTCGCAGATATGACACTGCTTTTTCACTAGCAATCGCTTGGTCGATCATCTTGATCGTTCTTCTGATTGATTTGAATCTTTTTGTACTTCGCGAGGCCTGCAATCAGCTCCGAAGCCACCATATATCTCTGCCTGATTATGCTAACTTTGTGCAAGCGCAGTCGGCGTAGCTCAGAGCAGAATCGTCAGCGCATTGGAGAACATGCATCAATCGGTCGTGCAATTTTATTTCGAGAGCGAATACCGCTGATAGATCCTTGCGGAGTTATCCGGAGTAGAACCTTTAGATATTCGAGCTCTGCGAAAGTAATTCGCAACCACTCACACTATTAATTAAAAATACTTTCTACGTTCTCTTCGGTACCATCCAAATATGTTGGTAAGGGGCCGCAAGAAAGTAAAATCTTAAAGTCGCAGTTGTTCGAAGATTATGTACAGATTATCACTCGGAAGAAAATCTTGTTCAAGGTGGAGGAAACCAGTGGGAGATATAGGTGATCCAGGATTACCCTGGGTTTCCTGGGCAACGTTACAAAATGTAATTAGATGTTTGTGTGCAAAACATTAAGGCATTAATAATATCATATAATATAATATAATTTAATTAGTTGATACAATACAAATAATAATACAATAACACCTTATCGACGGGGCTGTAACGTTCATTTTTTATCGCTAAGACGGAAGAAAATGTGTACTACTATATTTTTTTATAAATGCCTTTATTTAATAGAAAAATTAACATTTTTATACTTTTTGAAACTAATAAAAATGGGACATTTTATTAAAAAGAAATTTTACAAAAAAGTTGAACTTTATGAAAAATAAAACATTTATGTATATTTCACAGTACAATCGTAGAAATTAAAATTTAGTCCATATAAAATTACAAATTTAATATTGAGAAATCAATAATTATGTTTAGTATGTGTTCGCGAGAGTTCCCATTTTTCCGCCACCGACCCCCTCTGCCGGGGTCGTGGCATATTGAACTTTCGCGAACCAGGATTGCGTCAGCTACAAATAGTCCGGCGTAACGTCTTTCGTGGCTCGGGGTAAAAACAAAGGCTTGACATAACTGTCCTCCTGCCCATATATGGGCACGTCATACGACGTTTACCCCAGCCTTCGTCCAGCCACTTGACCGTCCTAGAGTAGAGGTACCGAGATCATATATACGCCTTCCTCGGTCCCGGAAGAAGAGTCTAAAAGAATTCGTCTTACGAAATTATCTGGGCCAACAGGTGTCGGGTCAAAGTCCGAAAGAAGTCTTTTCGAACCTCATGGGCGTAGCGTCAATCAAACCGCGAGCCTTGCAAATACGACATCCTCCACAAAGCGATTACCGAGGGCTAACGCCTCACCCATACTGGCGCGTGAATAATAAAAATATACAGTCCACTCAACAATTATTAAAATACGATCTCGTCACGCAACCGGACGCGCTAACAGTATGATAGGCATTAAAACTATTCTATTTTACAAATACTCGTTTTATTAATACATGGTCATGGAGCATATCTAAATTTCTTCTATAATAGTCATAAAAAAATCAAGTAATATGCAGTTTGATTTTGCATCTGAAAATAAGAGCAGTAACTGTGCCGTAGCCGCAGAATAAGCAACAGTAAATATAAATATTTATATTAGACATTATATCTTGTGAGAAAGCAGTTATTTCTATCAAAATCAAATATCAAATAAGAATCCTGGCAAATAGTAAATAATTTAATTCACGACATAACAAGTCATTTAATTGGAAATAAATTAATTTAATTTTTATATGAAATACTTAATAATATAATTTCGTTATTTTACAAACAGATTATTTCTGAAGTAACTTTAGAAAGTAATTTAAAAAATAATGTCATTTGAAAATTTTTCAAAACGTTCAGACCGGGTGGGCTTGCACTGAAAATAGGCTCGAAGCTAACCTTTAAATGCCCGAAACTGGAATCCGAAAGGTTGTTACGTTGTAGGGGTATAATTAAAAAATCACATTATACAATTTTACAAAATTTTTATTCATGAACAAAATCTCCAATCCCCGCGCAACACAACTTATTCACGTACTGTGGCTAACATAGAGACATTAGTCTTACAAATCTAGCGTCAGTTGAAGCAGAAATTAATGAAATCGTTAGTACGAAATGTTGCATCAAATACTATAATCTACATTTACTACAGAATACTATTACACTTAACGATTTAATACCGCTAAAAGTTATTTAATTCCAATTTTAAGTGGCATTTCTTTATTTTTGCATTTCAGCAAAGAATTACCCACAATTTGAGTAATATTTTTTGCAGGCATAATATCAAGTTTTACACTGTCCGACACTCTAGATTTATACTCAAATTTCAAACCGAAAAAATTACATTCCTTTGTAATGTTATTTACCGGTCTGATAGGATTTTCATTGAATTTTTCTCGAATTGTTACTATTATATCAAACATAGTTTGAGCGTCTGAGAACGCTAAATTTTCAGTCCTTTCTTCCAACGTTATAAATTTGTCAACCGTCAATTTGTTTTCGTTGATCAGTTGTTCAAAAGTAAATATCAAAAATTGGTCGACGAATTCTTCTGAACACTCCAGTCCAAGTCTTTTAACAGCCGTCTGACGGAGTTTATCAACATGCTGCAAAAACACACTTGGGTATATATTGGCACAAGTCTTCCCAACTAAATTCAATGCCCACTTTGTTGCGTTGTTCCTTTTCTGTTTTAATTATGTCACCCAGTTCCACTTTCCTCATGTTTTTGTGTCTTCGTGATGATCTTTTTTGAGATTTTTTTGACATTTTTCTTGATTCTGCCACTTTTGATCGAGAAAATGTCAGCAAGTTCAGTGCAATTAATATGAATGTTAATTTTACCCAAGACACTTTGCTTGTTTCGAGTGTTCTCTTGTTCTTCTAGGATCCTCGCCTCAGCCGTAAATCTTCGCGTGAAGTTTTTGATGAGACTCAG
Organism: Melipona bicolor; assembly: GCA_030673865.1. Taxonomy (NCBI): domain Eukaryota; kingdom Metazoa; phylum Arthropoda; class Insecta; order Hymenoptera; family Apidae; genus Melipona; species Melipona bicolor. Next base: position 4,831,783 of record JAHYIQ010000019.1, read on the forward strand.
TAGCTGCACCAAAGATTATTGTGATGTGACGGTATAATCAAAAAAAATTATACTGTATAATTTTACACGAACTGTACTGTACAATTTTACACTACGCTGCACAATTTTTATATATTTGCAAGGTAAGACTTTCTCTCTGTACTGGCGAAAAACTGAATGCGTTTGTCTTATATACCCTTGTATACCCTTTCCGATTTGCATCCCCTCCTTGGCCAGAGTAATTTAGGATTTATACCTGACTACTTCCTTCAAACATTAAAAATTTCTTACGAAAGAAAATTATCTTTAAGGTTCAAGAAGACGTCGTTATGTTGTATACAGTCCGCTACAAAAAAAATAGCACGCATTGTGTTTGTTAATTATTATTTAATAAATTACAAAAATATAATTTTACAAATACATAGTTATTGTATGTCAATTTCTGCAACGTATGTTACGAAAATCATAATACAGTTCTCATTTTATCTGTAAAAACAAAAGAATCCTGAAAAATCGGTGCGACAAACAAATTAATAGCACACTATTTTTAAAAATCAGTTTCATACTTACCAAGAAAAATCAATATTTTGTAGAACCTCCAGACTTTTTTATAATTGCAATAATTCGCCTTGGAAGAGATTTATAAAACTTTTTAATTCGTTTTTTGGCTTATTTTTTCCCATTCTACTAAAATACGTATTTTTAATTCACTTACATATGTTACTGAACTGTCTTCTCTTGGCATAAACGGCTCTTGCAAAATCTTCCCATAGGTTTTCTATTATGTTCATGTCTGGAGAACGGGCTGGCCATTCCAAAAGTGGAATATTATTAGCTTCAAAATATGACTTTACCACTTTTGCAGTATGAACCGTCGCATTATCTTGCTGAAATGAACTCATTTCCAGATATCCTTGTAGCACATCTTTCAATTATTAGTCCTAAATAGTTTTTGGCATTTATTTTACCTCAAATAAACTTTATATTTATTCTTCCGTGGTAGCCAATACCAGCCCATATCATTATACTATCGTGTTATAACTTTCCGACTTCTATTATTAATAGCTCTTGCTATCTTCGCTACAGAGAAATTTTCTCTTGATAATAACAAAATTGTTTGTATTTCACTATCCATTGGCTTTTTACCACGACCTATTTTGTTTAGAACTACTTTACGATATAATAGTGTAAATGAACATAGAAACGATTGACAGTCACTTGCCCGTATTCAACTGAGAAGTGAAAATATGCGTGTACTATTATTTTGTCGGACTGATTTTTCGCGAAAAATGCAACAACGATTCCAAGAATTAAAAAACAATGTTTACATGCCGCCATCACGTTATTAGACATATAAAACAATAACTGAAGTAGTATACAAGTAGGATACATATTTCTTTGTTCGTTCGTGAATTTTACAAAATTTACAGGGTGTGCTATTTTTTGTCACGGACTGTAATTAAGAGATCATAGTTTAAAAGTAACTTTGCAGCTTTGCAGAACTTTTATTTGAACAAGATAACGTTGTTAAGAATTTGTCACACATGATTCACCCTCAGGTACTTTGCTCGAGGAAGTACAAGTCGGCGTAGCGAAAAGGATTAACGGTCAATACAGTATAGTATAGCGCAGTCAGTATTGCAGGTCATTACATTTACATTAGGTTTCGAAGTGGAAAATCTTTCTGTAAAACTGTACTTTACAAAGTATAATCTTTTAATCACACTCTTGCAAACTAACGACGTGTTTAAATTTCGAATTTCAAAATTCTCGAATCTTGAGGTTGATTTTGTTTTCTTGCTTCGAGAATTGAAATTAACGGAAATTTACGTTAATTTGAAAGTGAAAAGTTGAAAATAAATTTTAAAGTAGCTTTTATATAAATTTTTAATGGTTGCGGTTGAACAAAAACAATATACAAAAATGTCTAATCGAGATTTCTGTTTAAAAGAACACTGAAATTCGAACTTTTTTCTGAATCTAATTTACTTCTTTCTTTTTATTTACTACACTGTTGAAAAATATTTATATTAAATATTGAAGATATACAATTGATGGTATGTTGGTTGGTGGTGTAATGAGATATTTTTTTGATACATTATTTAGACATTTTATATTTTCTGATTTCAGAATTACGATCGACTCGTACGTCTACTTTATATCGTTGAAAACAAAAACATCAGATCGCGAAACATATCAACATTCGACATTCCACTGTTCTTTACTCACGCCGTAACACTTCTTTATTCGTTGATTTTGTTATCTTCTTATCTGAGTTTCAAGAGTCTTGGATCACGAAGAAAGCACAGTTTCGAATTCTCAGAACTTCTTTTAATTTCGAGGATTTTCGACGTCTCGAATACAGTCAATTTGAACGTTCAACCATAATGTAAAATATTTAAATCCAAAGAATCTATCAAAAAAATATCTCGTTAAATATTCTGAAAGAATATTTCAGTACACTATAGTCGACAAAAAAAAAAGAATTAGATTTCAGACGTTGGTGTTGATAAAAAGGAATCTAAATCAGATATTTTTGTACGTCTTCATTTATAAAAGTGCCCAAGAAAAATTTATACAGATGCAGTTCTTAAAACAATTCTTCTTACGAAGCATTAAGTCTCAGGAGTCAATAACATTATAAATACAAATAATAAAATTGTAGCAACTGTACAATACATAATTGTACATTTTAAATAAAAAAAATTATTTGAACTAACATAGTAACTTCAATATCAAAAATTAAAAATAACGATCGAAACAAAAGAATGGTACGGAAAATGCCATAAATTTTGGAATTGCGTTGGAACTGCAAATTCAAATAAAATTTTTTCTTTTACTCTAGATTTATTACTTTATTTACTGACAAATGGTCAAAGGGATAACATAAAATTAATTAAAGGATTAATTAAGGCTGCCTCTATTAAAGGATTACAATGGAATAAAAGAACATTAGTCTCTATATTAGAATAGAAGATTAAACATTAGTCTCTATATTAAAAGAAAAGAATAAAGGCTAGCTTCTATTAAAAGATCATAGAAGAGCATTGTTCAGTCGTCGAAAAGAGCGATTCTACTTGTTCCAGAATCATCCTAATTGTTTTCCTCGTTCATCCTCTTTACCTGTGATAATTTTCTTACAATACAATGCGTCGGAACATGCATAACAAGCTCGGACAAACACCCAGGCCGTTTCATACCTAAACATCATTTCATGACTAAGCGATAAGGCTTTCACTCCCGACCGTGACAGTGACAATGATCTGCCGTTAATAACCCACGGACTGATCCTCGGCAGCACTTCAAGAGAGAGCATAATCTCTTCTTTAACTATGTAGTTTCTACATCTTTTGTAGAATGTTACTTCTGAGTTTATATTTCACATTTTTGACGCCGTATTTTGTAAAATTTTAAAGTAATAATAATAAATATTAGGCTTATTTTGTCATTTCTATATACGTAAAATTAAAATCTTAACTGTAACTTTAGTGAAATACGGCGGTTACTGCGCACAATATTCATATGGCTCCTAATTACGTCATCCGTAACAAATAATTCAATTTAACGCCAAATGTCGTCATCTGTAAATAAAATGATCCGTAAATATAATAATACATATTAGTGATAATTAATATTTAACGATGATAATAATAATAGTTGTTTAAGTTACTTAGTAGGCTAATATGTATACATATAAAACACTATGACTATCAAAATGATGTAAGTGACAAATTTATCGTTTTTTTTTTCTTGAATAATAATATATAATTAAAATAATAATAATATAATAATACAAATATAAAAATAATATATAATATTATTTTTGAATGATTTTTGTAGAATATGCAAATAAAATTTTGTGTTCTACACTTTTTCTTATTCCTCAAACTTAACTTTCTCTGCTGTAGTTTTTACATTTTAGTCCTAGTGTTAATACTACAAAGGGTTAAGAGTACAATATCTCTAAAGAATTTACGCATTATGCTTTCAATACTTCTTTGTACGTTACATTGATTCGTTTGCTCGGGACATTCTAATAAATGTACGTCCAAATAACGAAATATTTTTATATTTGCAAATAATCGTTGCAGTTCTCGTTTATACGTTTGTTTCTGATACCTGAGCTTGAAAATTATTTCCCATGCAGAATGTCGCATAAACGCTTGCCAACCTCGCTCGATTAGCGTTCGTACGAAACGTTTGAACGAAAGCAATGAAACATCGCAAAAAATTATCAGTATGCGTCTCTTCGTCGCGCAGAACCGTTTATAATATTTTTTACTGTAACGGAAATCTGATTTATGCAGCGAGAAGAAATAACATTACGGTTCGATGTACGATCGCGAAAAATTAAATGTATGATCAGAAAAATTCCAGATACCATAAAGCGCGCGCATATTGGAGCTGGGTTTATTGCGCGAGATTTAATATGTTTCCGAGGTCGAGATTTATAGAAAATGAATGAGAGTCGATTCTGGAAAGCGACCGTCGAGGTGTATGAAAGAAAATAATTGAACGGCGACGGATGTCTAAGGAATAAATCTTGGGGAATATTGCTTTCGATGATGTTAAAAAAAAAATATCGCATGAAATTTTAATACAACTGAATCTTCATAACTCGATTCTATTTCTATAGGACGGAAAAAAACTTCATGCTTTTGTTGTGAAAACCTCTATAGGAAAACCGAAATATACTTCTACTAAATCGAATTAATTTTTCTTTTTTTTTTTTTTTAATTAAGAAACCTCAGTGAAGGTTTATATATGCAGCGGATTGAAAAAAACATTGGCACATCTAGTTTTCTTGTAGTATTTTTGTGAAGTGAAATGATATGTTAATAAAATTTATTTTCATAAATAGTTTAGTTTATTACATACAATAATAATACGAATAATATAAAAATTCGAGAATCGAAAAGATTTTGACGCGCAAGTTTTTTTCTTGTAGTTCTACTATATGTGTTCGGGAGAGTTTCCATGCTACAATACCTACGGTCTGGGTACAGACACGTACGGGAAAATTTATTGCCTTTTGAGTACCCTTAGCAGGCCGTGTCGCCTAAAACACTGGCCACATGGCTGGACTTCTTCTAAGAAGACAAGACACTCGACCGTAGATTGAAGCATGGCGCCAACTTTCCCGAACATGTGAGAAACACGGGCCAGCGAGATCACCCCAGCGAGGACGGCAACGGGTATCTGGCCCTTCGCGCCCTACCCTGGACCCGCGATTTCCCAAAGCCGAAGGAAGGGGAACCGAGAAGACGTTCGGGCTTTCCTTCGGCTTCCAAATCAGAATCACTTCGACTTCCGATAGATAAAGTACATTCTCTTGCGACAAAGTTACCACGAAGGGACAAGCCCCTAATACTCAGCGTGCGAAATATACAGTCCACAGTCTTTGCTAATCTCGATCTCGTTTCGCTAAACGCGCGCGAACAATATGTGTGAACAGAATATAAAATATTTTTAAAAGGATATTTCGTAATTTAACAACATTCCGCCATTAAATGCAGATTAATCACTGTGTCAGTACTTTCTCGAAGTTTTTGTATTGTATTATTAATAATTCATTGGATATTAATTTATTATTGGAAACTGCTATTGTGTATATTACTTTTGCGTGTAGTGAACATAATTGTAATTGTATCGTGATGATCCTCTAAGTTATTCTGTCTCTCAAGAGTTGCAACATACATTTCGTAAAGACAGCAAAGACATACATACAGGTGTTTGGCGACTGGAATTTCTATATTTGAAGGAATTTGTAATTAATTTTTGTAGATTCTGTATAGTTTAATGTTTAATGTAATGCAATACTGTAATACAAGTTATTCACGAAAGTATTTGAATATTACAGGAATTTTTATAAATATATCATGTGTATTATATATAAATTATAAATGTTTATGCAATTTGAAATTTAAATAGATATATAACTGTTCGGGAGAATTTCCATCCTACAATACCCAGGGTCTGGGTGCAGGCGCGTCGAGGAAAGTTGATGACCTTTTAAATGCCCTGAGCAGGCCTGTGTCGCCATAAACCCTGGCCATCTGATTGACTGAGCTTTGTTCTACAAAGCTTGCAGACAAGGCCCTAGACCGTGGACTGAAGCATGGAACTTTCCCGAACACGTGCGAAACACATCCGCCTTTTGTGCCCCACCTTGGACACAATTTCCCGCAATTTCCCGAGGTCGAAGGAAAGGGAACCGAGAGAGCTTCCGTGCTTTCCTTCGTCCTGCGAGTTAGAATCGGTACGATTTCCAATCAACACGGGTCATCTCTCGCGACATCAAAGCAACCACCGAGGGGAAAACCCCCTGATATCGCAGCGCGCGAATAACATATACAGTCCACTCATTAACAAAAATCTCGCCTCGTCTCACACGCGCGCAAATAATTATAGTATACAGGTGGTGTATAGTATAATAAATCCATTATATCGTTGTATTTTAGTATTGCGATTGGTCTTACATTTTTTTCGTACAGTGGTGTCAATTCAATATTATTAAAGTTTCTTAAATTATCAATTTCAATATAAAGTTAATTTAATTATCTTACGAAAATATTCATCAAAATAAGAATAGCTATTTTGCAGAAAGGAAATAATGTTTTTTTACATTTCTTTCTTTCTTTCTTTCTTTCGTCATGAAAAAAAAAAAAAAAAAGGAGAGAACTTAATATAGCGATACAATAAATACAACAAATGGTGTAACGATATGTACATTCTTGCTCTTGACCTCTTGTTTTTCTTTCTTAACGTTATATATGTATGTATCATATAGATTCAGAAAACTCCAGCTTACTTCGTATCAGTCGCCATTAAACACTGTAGATTCTGCACGTAAATATTATACATACACATATATGTAACGTCTGGAATTAATTTCTAGTCATTTCTCACAGATAAACCAAGATCACGTACGTTTTTTTAGCATCACCCTGCTCTTTAAATATTTCCCCAACGCTTTTTTTCGCTATTGCACAAACGAATAACTAAATTACGTTCACGAAGTGGAATATGTTTAAAAGTAAGATTGATTATTTATCAGGTGGATAGAACAAATATAATTCAATTAAATTTCTACTTGAATCAATTGATTCATTGATAATAATTGATTTAATGAAATATTCTAATCATCTAGAGAGTCTTTGTTTCTATTTTACTGTAACGATTCTTATTCTTACTCAATATTAGATTGCGGATTTTTGTTTTTGCGTAGTTTTGAGAATATATATTTGAAAAAAAAAACTGAACATTGAAAATGCTATAGCTTGAGTAGTCTCGTAACTTCAGAATCTTCTATAAACGCATAAAATAATATTAACAATTTGTGCAAGTCGAAAACAAGTTAGAAATTTTTCTTTTATGCGTATCTTTCACGAGTGATACGTTTACATATTTACTCATATGTATGCACATGTCATGTATTATTAAACGTCAGTTTCCATTTAAACTGTCTGAATCTAAAATGTTAAAATATTAATCATTTACTCAAAGATGAAATTTTCAATACATTTGTATTTCACTTTCCCTGACTCGTGTTCCAGGATATAAAATAAATATTATTCTTTTAATATATCATTACTGTGAATTTAATTAAATTTATTCTAGTTATTGGAAACGTAAATTTTTAAATTGCATGCGCATAATCTTCTGCTTCAGAAGCGATGAATCAAATAATTTTAAATAGCAAAAAATTTGGATAATGAACGAAATACACTAATTTTATACTAAGTTTAATAATTTACACTAAGTTTAATAACTTTTTGATCGTACGATCAAAGATTCGAAGTATTTACGACTTAGAGCTATGACGAATTAATCGACATACAAAGGTCAATTTAAGACGTATTAAATGTGCTGTTTCTAGTGGCAACATATCTGAGAAATGTTTTTTTCTGACTTACAATCTAGAGTGTCAATGTGTGAATTATCCAGTTTTATATAATCACTGACTCACGTTATCAAAACTTCTACTCTTAGTATACTTTCGCACTTAGTATTCCGTAATGTAATCTAATGAAATCGACTTCAATACTTGTAAACAGGTAATTGACGATTAATTTGAATATTAAGTAAGATTTGAATATTCAAATTAAATGTGTACAAAATTCTAGTTTTCTAAATCGAGCGGTGAATACAATCGAGTGATTATTGTCTGTGTATTTGTTTATAATAGTTTCATTGAATTAATATATATTTTTTATATTATGTTTTTATTATTTTATATATTATATTATATTATATATGTCTTTTGTATTATGTTTTTATATTATGTTAAAAATTATTTATGTATGTATTCTTAACATATTTAAAACTATTTATATATTTATAAATTTCATCCCTTTTTTTGTTCCGTGAGACATATAGAATGTATGTAAACGCAAAAATGTATAGATAATAGTAAACGTAAATACGTACATAATTCCGCTTCTGACGTAGGAAAAAGGCGATTGCTCTTCGCTAATAGCTCTGGAGATGATTATTCTGCCACGACTCTGGCCAAACATCTTTGTAAAAATTCCAAATCACTAAAGAAGTAATTCCAATTACTCGCATATTTCTTCCCTGACAATTTTGTTACAAATTTCAAAATATTCGTTCTATCGAGAGAACAATTTTTGTTCCAAAGATATTCATACTATTTTTACAATGTAGCAGTAAAAAATTACTAAGAACATACCATGCATGGTATTCTTACTTAAACTCTGGATTAACACACGAGAATTGTGTATAGTATATACCTCCGTGCGAAGCTCTTCTGGAAAAGTAGTGGAGAAGAAGACTTGGACTCTGCGAAGATGTCTGCCATCAATTCCCCTCCGCCGTTCTCTGCGTCGACGCCAGATGCGTGTTAACGGGAATGTGAAGAGCACAAAAATACAGGCAAAAAAAAACCTTCGTAGTTGCTTCCTGCTTCTTGTGGAGGAAAAGAATTCGTCTTGTAGTATCTTCTATCTTGATGGAGTCGCGGATGGAGAATACACATCTTCGTGGAATTTCTCTCACGTACTATATAAGAAAAATAAGTAGTGTATGCCTATAACGGTCTGGTGCTACTCAGGGAACAGCCGGGAAGTGGTTGCTGGCCACCATCATCATGGCCCTGCAGAAAGGGCTCCGGAGGCGGGAGCGTCTTGTTCTCCCGTGTAGAGCGAAAAACCGGGGATGCAATTCTTGGTGTACTACTTCCACTTGCCGGAGAGGGTCCTAGCGTTCTGACACCTTCTTGCAAGTGGAACATAGGCTAGGAGTTTTCTCTGGTGGAATAACTCACCGAGGTTTAACCAGCTTCCTCAACAAATTAAGTGCCTTCCTGACAGGAGAGAGGAGAGAGGAAAGACTGATAGTGTATTAATAGTATTCTCCGAGAGAGAATAAAAAGAGTGTGAACTCCAACTGATTGACTAGTAGCACGCTGGTTGTGGACCAAACTTTTTGACTTACGTGTTATATTTCTTTTTCTGACAGTTTTATTACAAATTTGAAAATATTCTTCCTGACAACAGAAAAATTTTCTGAAATGCAATTTTTATACATTCGTTTCCGAAAAGATGGTTATACAATTCTTACGAAAAAAAAAAAAAATAAACAACTTTTTCGCTGGTGCTTATTTAATATATGAGAACGAAATGTAGTGGATACTTCTGTAGTGGTACGGAACTACCAACAGTAGGAAATTATGTAACCAAAAATTTGTGTAAATTATCGGGAAGATCTTCAATGTAGAGGAAACTAACAGAGGTAATTCGTTTGCAGTTTCTCTTCTCAGATTTGCCCGAACTAATGGAACTACTAATTAGACAATGAAATATTTTAAATAACTATAGTAAATCCTATTAGATCACATATTTTAACTTTCCTATTATATTTTTTTTCGTTATATTTTCGTGACAATTTTATTACGAATTTCAAAATATCTCTTCTATTAATAGAAAAATTTGCTAATATTAAATTTCTGTACATTTTTGACATTTGTTCGCAGAAAGATGTTCATAATATTCGTACCGTGTGGTGAATTCTTAGGAGCCATATGACTTTCTTGCTAATGTTTGTTTACGCACTCGGTTATAACGTATAAGAACGATGTGGAGTTATTCAGAGAAACAAAAGGAATTCGATCTTGCGACAATGAGTTTATGCACACCATTGGCGCAAGGTCTTCAGAATAAAGGAGGATCTTCCTCCTGATGGAGAAACTAACAAGGGCGGAGATAGGGATTTTCAATTGATCGTCTAATATTCCTATCCTGACATTACAGATGTTCCAAACTTTCTGTGGAAAGTGGATACTTGGGGCTTAAAAACTGAGATGATTCCTGGGAATATTCCTCTATGGTTATAAAAACTTCTTACTAAAGATACATTATCTATGAAACTCATACAAATCCTCCAGTCTATTCAAAAATATCTCATGTATACAATAATTCAAGTTGCATTCATACTGCCTTCTTAATTTTGTTACGCAGTACAATATATTCCTCGTGGCAGTAGAAAAATTCTATGACAAGTAATTTTTGTACATTCTTGCATCGTGAAAAATTATTGGAAATCTCACACGTATAGTTCTCTCGTTAATTCTTGTTTATGCTCTTGGTTAATATAACGTATAAGGATAGTATGTATTGCTGCAATACTATTGGAAGAAACTAACGGAACAGAGATTCTCTCCTTCCCTTTTTTGTTCCGTGAGACATATAGAATGTATGTAAACGCAAAAATGTATAGATAATAGTAAACGTAAATACGTACATAATTCCGCTTCTGACGTAGGAAAAATTATATGCGAATGCTCTTCGCTAATAGCTCAGGAGATGTTTATTCAGCCACGATTTTGGCCAGACGTCTTTGTAAAATTCCGAATCACTGTAGAAGTAATTCCAATTACTCGCATATTTCCTCCCTGACAATTTGTTACAAATTTTAAACTATTCGCTCTATCGAGAGAACAATTTTTGTTCCAAAGATATTCATACCATTTTTACAATGTAGCAGTAAAAAATTACTAAGAACATAACATGCATGATATTCTTACTTAAACTGTGGATTAATATATGAGAATTGTGTATAGTGTATACCTCCGTGCGAAGCTCTTCTGGAAACGTAGTGGAGAAGAAGACTTGGACTTGCGAAAATGTCTGCCATCAGTTCCCCTCCTCCATTCTCTGCGTCGCAGCCGGGATGCGTCTGGACGGGAATTTGAAGAGCACAAAAATACAGTAGTAGCACCGGTCGGTGTAAGGGCAGCAATAACTGCAGCGATGATGCGTCGAATTCTGTATTCTATTTCTCGACAAACCCAATTCTCGATGCTGTGTTCGGGCGTCGACCAACGTATCTTTCCTATTTTTTTCTTTTTTTCTTCTTCCACACACATAATCATTATGCTTGTTGCGCAAGATGTACTCGTACACATAACATTTGGACAATCGCGAACGTAAGTTCACAATCGCGATTCTGAATGTTTTGGCTAACAGCTCCAATGATTATTCTTCGACCAAGATTCTGGAATGAGTGCTGTGAGTCGCGTCGGTCGTCCCTTTTTAAAAGGCATCTGTATCTCTCTCACTCTGGGCCGATTCTTGGGAAACAGTTGCCATTTTTATAAAGTGAAAACGTGGCGTGCTAGCCGCTTCCCTGGCCATAAGAGTACCTTACTTTAGATTAGGCAATTCTGAACGAATTTAAACTGCGGTCATTGACGATATGGGTTTAGATGTCGACGAACGCACGTGGCCCGTTGTTTTACTTGTCCTTGGTTTTTCTAGTCCCTTCTACGAATATATATCCCGTCTGTCGACGTGGAACTCTTTCAAGAGAAACTACTTATTTCCACACGAAAATAAAAGGCTGATGAAATATTCGATGGATCGAAGTTCGTCAAACTTGAAAAGCTTACTTAAAATATAATGAAGGACTGGAACTTGATTGAAAAAAATATATCCTTCTCAAACTGTTCGGAAGAGTTTCCTACAATACTTACGATCTGGCGCGACGGAAAAAATCCACCAGCAGGCCTGTGTCGCCATAAAACTCTGGCCATCTGGTTGAGATTTGTTCTACGACAGACAAGGCCCTCGACCTTGGACTGAAGTAACTGAAACTTTTTCCGCACACGCTCCCTCCAGGTCACACAAAACGGCAATGAGCATCCGTCCTTTGTGCTTCATCTTGGGCCCGCAATTTCCCGAAGCCGAACGAAAGGGAACCGAGAGAGCTTCCGTGCTTTGCTTCGTCCTGTAAGTTTAAAATTATTTCGACTTCCATGTAACACGGGTTATCTCTCGCGACACATAGAATTGCCACCGAGGAGAAACTCTCTGATATCCCACGCGTGCGAAAATACAAACAATTCACTAATAAGAAAGATCTCGCCTCCCTACACACGCGCCGCGAACACAAACTTTTCATATCCATGTAGCTCGTACGTCGTCGCGACGCTTGGACACCGTTTTCTCGTAAAAAAGAATAAACCCAAGGGATCCCGGTGGATCGGGGGGCAACAAAGCTGTTCTTTTCCAGTGACATCGTGAATTCCTCTGTTCGTCGGGTCTTACACCCTTCGTTCGTACATTTTAACTAAGCTCAGTGATTCATCCAGTCCGGACTGCGGAATTCGAGTATGAATTTTCGAAAATAACTGGTCAGACCCGCTGAATAAATTGTCGCATCTGTCTAACATGAATAAAGATAATGTTGTAGCTTCCCCATACCCGATCTAATACCGATATCTTCCAATCTAAGTGCTCTATTCGCGTTTTATGAAAAAGGAGCATCTTTTCGGATTCAGCGAGAACTCCACTGCGCCTCTGATGCAGATAATACATCATTTAGATGCACTAAATTACTTATTTCGTCTCTCAAACTACTTGGAGCGGTATTAATCGCGCGATGCGTTAGTGAGATCGAACGGGTCGTTCGTAGAAAATTGGCAATGACGTTCAAGTGTTACACACGCGGTTTTCTCCATCGAATCCCTCGCGATCGGTAACTGATGGAAACCGGAGATCATGTCTAAACGTCGTGAAATATTCCGTTGGTACCTCTAACGATTTAGTTAATCTTCAATCAGTGACGGAAGCATCGCTCTTTAAAAGT